>OU612026.1:10352500-12752500 GCA_914767945.1 Eilema depressum | reverse complement strand
TACTCCACCGGGGAAGGAATACGGCGACTTGTCCCGGAACACGTGGCCAACGTGTGAACACGGCGCGATCTCCAGGATCCCTCCACACTGCCATACCTTCACGCACCCCACAAACATTTATTACTTCCTAAGTTACTACTGTACCTGTACTACGCGCAGTGATCAAACTGTACTAATATTAGCGGTTACTACTGGAAAAAAGTTAAATATTATGTATGTTTCAGAGAAGTCTACTGTCCCTGCCCTATAGACAAGTGGCAATTCGTTGACAGGTGTATTGTAGAATAGAAAGTTGAATGTATGGGATTGACACGTATATTGAAGTTTATGTCAATCATCAACGTATTTCAATCTCATACATTGATCGATCGTATTGCCACTTGTCTAGAGAGGCTGATCACAAAATTATAATGCTTATTCAACACAATATTTTCAGTATCAGGATGAGAAATCAATTCTAATATATATCGGACGTCCGTTTTGTGTCAAAAATTTACCCTGAAGCTCATCTCGAGGTTCTCTCCTCCCCAAATGTCCATTCCCTGGTCGTAGGAGCCAATTTTGTAGAAGTAGTCCTTGTCAATAGCGAATAATCCACCGGCCATAGTCGGTGTCCGTAGCGGTGAAGTTCGGTCCCCGCCGCGACGTTCCATCTCACGTTCCGGGACGCGATACCTAAGAACAAATAAAAATAAAAAATATTATAAAGAAATGTATAACCATACGAACATCTATGGCTACTATGGGTAGTTGGAGCCCTAACAAAAGTTCAACAACTGGTCTAGATGTAATGCTTCGATATCACCCAATGTCGCGATTGGGTTGTGGAGGTCAGATGGCAGTCGCTTCCCGGAAAATATTGAAGTCCAGACAAATCCGCAGTTAGACTGGTAAAGCGGAGCCCAGGCTCCGAGGTTCAGATGCGACTGGGATTAACGCTAGGGTGAAGAAAAGAAATATATAACTATTCAAAATTATAAACAAGGCAGCGTGAAAGCTAGGTAAGGTGTAAGGCTTGTGATCTAGAGATTGCAGGTTCGAGTCCCATCCGTAAAGTAGTACTGTCATCAAATAAACTACAACAACTCCTCAATCAATCAATCAATTAGCCTATCACAGTCCACTACTGGAAATGGGCCTCTCCCAATATAGGGAGGCTTTGGCCTACTGTTTCCACGCTGCTGGCCAGACGGGTTGGTTCAAGGTTTCATTTCGAGTTTTCATTCTCTCACAACTCCTAACAGAAGGAGTTTAGCTTAACTGGAGGGTTAACGAAAATTTTGGTTATTAGCTCTCTTTCATAAAAAAAAACAAAAATCATCAATAATATTATTCGATAGTACCTACACCTATGCCTACATGGCCAACTTAAAAACAATTTATTTGCAGACACAACTGTATGTTAAAATACCTAAAGTGTTTGCCGTTTTATCAGCAGGCAGACAAATAAGACCGTTATTGATTGATACTGAGAAAGACTCACGCCCAATAACGGTACAATTCATAAACAGAACTTAGTCAGTCTAACAAAAATTCAGCAAAAAATCTATAAGGATGTCTAAACGATTATGTAGGTACAAAGGAAATTCTTATAATAATGTCAAATGAAAATACTAACAATAAGTAGACGTATTATTAACATAAAATTTGCATTACAAAATGCATAAAATTTAAAATTTCACGGATTCATCAATAGAATAAAATAATTTTTGATTTCAATGTTATCTTAATTTTAGAACAAGTCAATATTTATACTGTAAATAAGTTTACATTTATTATTTACTTCCTGTAAATAAATGAAAGGTACAGTTACAGTACCTTCAGCACCGGGTTTGAAACTCTTTTAGTACAAATACTACAAATATTTGAATACGTAAGTTAGCATTAGTCTGCGTGTTTCTCTTTACAAAAAAAAAATCTTACCTACTATATTTATCCATATACGCACCCATATTACAAGCAAGCAAACAATGGCTACGCTTACTTATAGGCCAGGAGAGCGAAGTAAAATTAATAAAAACTACGAAACATATTATTAAGGTTTAATGTAATTTATGCTCAAACAGGAACCAAGTTAGTTTTCGCCTTACATTTCCTTTTAGTTGTGTAATTACAAGGAAATGTGAGGCATAAGGGAAATGTGTGTGTGATCTTTCTTTTTGTATTAATACACCTTGTATCTAGGTTAAATGATAACAACACCATATATTTTGTGTTGCATCACTATCCTTCCCAAGGTTGCCTGGAAGAAATCGTTTCCATTCCAGCGATAATGCCGCCCATTGTACATTAAACTGTATACATGCAAACTACTTGTCTCTACTGTAAATCTATAGGTGTAAAATAAAGTATTATCTATCTCTACTAGATACAAGTAAAATGTTCACAGTCAATCAAGGTTATTTTCACCAAGAAAATGATAACAACAGTTACAACATAATAGGTATCAATTAGTAAATTACAAAAAACTTCTTCGTGGTACACTTATCGCTATAAATCTTGATATAATCTATGATTGGTGGATTTGAGTTCTTTCGTTGCCATAGCACCCTGCACTATCCTCAAAAGACACCCAAAAAAACGCGTACTGTGCGATAGAGTACATTTTATGACGTGATTGGGATCCAGTTGTATGCCGGTTACTATACTGTTGAATGTTGATATGGCTAAATTGATATGAACCAAAAATGCACTTTCATTTTATTAGTAATCTTGCATATAGAAAGGCTATTTCCTAGCATTAGCCTCTTATTCGCACTCATATAGAGCGTGTACAAGAGCTATAAAAGAGAAACCAGGGGAAGGGCCAGAACTTACTTAAACTTTCATGTAGACACTTACTCGCATTTCATGTAGCCATCGAATAATGACTTATTTTTGTACTTATGGTTGTAGTCGGAGATGAGATTTCGGTAATCTACTAAGTGATCTACCTAATAGGTAGTAGGTACCTATTTCCATTGAACACCAAACGTGGATCACCAAAAGCCCTAGATTTAGTCATCCTTTTTCAAAGTTTTTAAATTGTTTATGGACGTTGTTAAACTAGTATTTTAATCGACTTTAATATGAAAGAAATTCACAATGCGAATAAACATGTAGATACCTAGCTTGTAATTGTTTATGCAATATGGTTGTGTAGGCCTGCAAATGGAGTAGATAGCGGACCCTACTCCAAGATGACGGCTTCGAATGCAATCCCGATCATAGCAACGTTCGAGGACATTAATTTTCTTTCAGATTTGTAAAGAGAAGAATAACTTTCATTTGAGTTATTGATTATTGAAATCCGTATAGTGATTCAGAAGATATGAGGTAATAAAGAATATTACAAGATTACATATGCATACAAGATACGCGCGAAAAAAAGTCAGGACCAGTCTTGGCAGTCGGATAAAAAATAAAGATCAACTAACGATTTTACACGCTCTAAAACTAACAGCTATACGCGTATTATTATCGTTGCACGATCTACTCATACGTCGACAGTGTAAACTTAATAATGATCGAACTAATGAAGGAGTTTCATAGCACGACTAAAGACCAAAACAATGAGACGCGGCCGTTACGCAATCAAAATAATCTGTAAAACAATAGCACATAGCGAATGACCGTGTCGGTTGCACGCGTTACTACCTAGACTACGTTTAAATCTGCTAATATTGAACCAGGTGATTGAGCTAGTCGCAATTACTTTTGTTACAAAGAGAGAGGAGAAAGTCATGCATATAAAAATGCTCAGATATTTTTTTAGTGATGCATTTTAGAAATGAGGTTATCAATTTGATTGTAATTGTGGCTTTTTATCTTGTTACATGAATAGGTACGATGTATTGGTTTAGGAAGGCTAACGTTATGTTTAAAGACCTTATTTTTTAATGATACATTTAGAAATGGTGTTATCAATTTGATTGTAATTGTGGCTGTTTATTGTGTTACTGGTATGTGTATATGGGTTTGTAAAATGTATGGGTTTCTATTTGTACCCTAGTCGTTATGTTTATAGATCTAATTATTGCACTACACACTTATGTATAGGCTGATCTATACCTATAAATAAGTGCCACTTCCCTTTAATTAAAGCCAGATTCTATCAGTTAATTCGTTATTTAACTATTTGATTGTTTAGTCAAATTAGTTACTATGTATTTACGAGTCGAAGACGTTTGGGACACAAATTCTACGGACACTGTGTCCCTAAGTGTACTTTCAAATTTATTTATTTTTTCGAAGACGTTACGGACACCAATATAAAACGATAGTTTTGTACACTGTACAGTCGAGTCGGATGGAAAACTTATTCAATATTGGATAGGTTGTACAAAAGAAAGTGTTAATATGTTGTTGGAGGAAGTGCCTGGAATAAGGGAAATTCGGAGGGGCCCATTGGGCTTCTGGTGGTTTTATTAAAACTAAGGACAGGTGATTCTGATGAAAGAATATCTACATTAGTTAATGTGCCTAGGCGAACTTTAGAAGTTCTTTTACAGGATTTTGTGCCAGCCCCGCTTGGGATTAGCCATATTCAGTGATGCCAACTTAGGGGTTTTCCCCCTAAATTTACCTTCCGGCCGCCAGGTTCGATCGTATAGTTCGATCAATCGAACTACGAGATATTTTATTTCCTTGTGGTTCGATCAATCGAACTACGAAGATTTGTAATTCCTTGTAGTTCGATCAATTTGGTTTAATCGAACTACCAGGAATTTTTAAGTCCTTGTTGTTCGATCAATCGAACTACGGCGATCTGTAATTTGTTGTAGTTCGATGGGTAAAAAAAACAAAGTGGTCTGTTTATGGAGAGCTACACCGGACAACAAATTGTCTTGAAGGGTGGCATAAAAAAATGTTCAATGCTCTTATAGGAAAAATTGGGCCAAATTGGATGACCATATTGACCAGTTTGCATCGAGATTCTGAGTATTATATCATCAAAATGAAAGGAGGATTGTTAGAGAAGCGAGAAAAAGAACCACGAAGACGGAATGAGTTCATAATTTCAACGAATATGATGCTTGCTCATGGCGATATGCATGTGGGATTTTTCCTGGAACGTATGGCGTGGAAAGGATCTTCATTTAAATAAAATATATTTATTAAATAGCAATTACTTTTCTAATACAGTAGCACGTTTAAATTATTGATTTTAACATTTTAATCGAAACACGTTTCAATTATTAATTTTAATCGAACCATAAGGACATAAAATTCCTCATAGTTCGATTAATCGAACCACGTTTACTTAAAATAGCAAACGCTGCCCAGTTCGACTTTTCAATCAAACCATAAGGACATAAAATTCCTCATAGTTCGATTAATCGAACTGTGCGATCGAACCTGGCGGCCGGAGCGTAAATTTAGGGGGAAAGAACATGACGTCATGTCTAGGGGATTTTCTAGGGGGTAAATTTTTAAGGGTAGATTATTCAAGGATTATCGTTGTTTTTTTAAGTGTCCGCCATTGGTGCTTTACTTTTAATTTGTTTAATCATCCAAATAATGTTGTGCCGTATCTTAGTCACGAAATAAAAAATCACGAAATCTCACCAGGGGGGAGGTATAATAAGATATCACGTGTATTTATTTCTTCTTATAACGCGCGATTTTTAGGATAGATAGATAGATAAGTAGGTATCATGTATACAGCTAGATTCGATTTTTATCATGTTTCTTGATTATCTAGCATTCAAAAAAATATTTAAAATACACATGATCTTGGTTAAGGGATAGGGGGAGGGGGTAGTCTAAAACCTCACCAGGTATCACCATGGGGGAGGGAGGGTTAAAAAATTGGTAAAAAAGTTTAGGGGTAAAAACCCCTGTTTCTGTACTTGCATAAGTACAGAAACCTATTAAAACCATTCATGATTGTAGCGATTGGAGAGAGACATAATGTATTGTTTGTTTTTGAAACATATAGTTTGTGCTTTTATTAATATTAATATATCTGTCATCACAGATAACTATACTAATCTGGGGGCACGGCAGTGCCCCCGCCAAGTCGAGCAAAAAAGAGCAGCACGGCCGTAACACTATTTTCTCGAAGCACTTCAGGCCATTTTCGACCCCCTAGAACTTCGTTGTGGATAAACCTAGAAGCCTGAATCTTCGATTACCAAGTAGGCACTGTAAAAACACTTTATATTTCAAATTTCATTCAATTTGCAGCAGTAGTTTAAGAATTATGACTAGTCAAAGTTTGCAAATTTTGCAAATTTTGTCACTCACTGACTGACCGATCATCAAAACTCTAAGGCACTTCTAGCAGACGTAGAAGCCTCAAATTTAGAAGATAGGTAGTGTTTAGTGTACAACTCAAGGGAAAATTAAAATATTCTTCAATTTCAGCAATTTCACCAACTGCATAAATAACTTTGTAATCTCATATAAATATATGGGATTACAAAGTTACATTTGCAGTGAACGTTTCAGTGTACATGAATCCATTCATACTAATATCATATCAGTCTAACGAAGTATTATAATAAATGCGAAAGTAACTATCTGAGCATCTGTTATTTGTTAGTATTACGCTTTCACGTCTAAATTAGTAACTGAATAAACTTGATGATGACGAAAAGTGAAGAAGTGGGAGTGGGAGTGGGATTGGGAGTAGGATTGGGAGTGGGAGTGGGAGTGGGAGTGGGAGTGGGAGAGCGAGTGGGACTGGGACTGGGACTGTCCGACACAGAGAAACCAGAAAGGTAATCTACAAAAAAAACTGAAATCCCATCAAAAACAATACTTGTAAAAAAATGCCAAGCCTCGCCGCCCTCGGTTCTTCTACCGCAAAAAGTTGTGAGATCCATGTAATACCAAGTCGGTTAATAAGTTATTACTTAATAAGTTTTTATGTTTTGAATATAACAAATTGACTTGGCCATCGCATGAAAACACAATGTATAGCAGATTACAATAATTACATTAAATAAAATTGTTTAGTGCGATTGCCAAGTCAATTTATAACATTTAAAACATAAAAACTTATTACGTAATAACTTATTAACCGACTTGGTATTACATGGATCTCACAACTTTTTGCGGTAAAAGAACCGAGGGCGGCGAGGCTTGGCATTTTTTTACAAGTATTGTTTTTGATGGGATATGTCTTTTCTTTTACCATACAGCCCATTAGGTATTAACAAAGTACGATTGATTAATTGAATATGCAATTTCGAAAAGGTCACAAGTCTGAAAATGCAAAATGTTCAAGAAACGAAAAAAACTAAGTATTTTCTTAAGTTGTGTAGAATTTATAAAATTTATTTTTGAGTTACAATTTGGGTTCAATTAGCTATGGAAAATTACAGAAATTTTAGATGTAAAATGTTATTTTATATACGAATTTACATATTGTATATCTATGAGATATGCCGTTTTCGAAATTGACAGTATTGAACACATAACATTTGAAGAAAATCACCATTATTCATTTTGCGAATCTTTTGTTTTAGGTACATAAATTAAACATAATACTTAAATCTATACTTTATGTTACAGAGAAGTAAGATTTGATTGTTTGTTTGTCTGTTTGTTTGGATGTATTTTTTGTATTGAATAGGTTCCAAAACTACTAAACCGATTTGAAAAATTCTTATGTCAATAGGAAGCCACATTATTAGTGAATAAAATAAGCTATATATCATCACGCTACTACCTAAGGGAGCGGAGCAGTAATCATAATTGTCGATAAATCCGGTAGATTCTCATATATTATTTGCAATCTATTAAATTACGGGCATATTATGTAGGTTAAATCGGTGCAATGGGGGTTCAAATTATGTCACGGGTGAAACTGGGGAGAAAGGGTCATTTAAATAAAAGATGTAGCGTGAACGGAATCAGAATTCGACGCGGGCAAAGCCGCGAGCAACAGTTAACAAAAATTACAGACTTTCTCAAAAAATCATCTTCTAGAGGCTGTCTTTCGTTTATAGCTGGGTAATCCAAATATTTCGTCATAAAAGTCTGTAAAATCTGCCAGTTTTAAGACTAATGTCAGGCTTATGCCTAAAATAATAATTCCGAAAAGGGCACATCTTCTAGAATTCAATCTAGAGATGTGACCTTTTCGAAATTATTGCTGTACACATCATGACGTAGATAATGCAATTAATATCAGAATGGAACCATTTTTGCACGTAATAGGTGCTTGGAAGCACGTAGATTACATTTACATGAAAAAACGTATTTGCCAAAATATGCGACTTGTGCCCTTTTCGAAATTGCATATTCAATTGTTCCCTGGCAATATGGCCAGTGATGCCAACTCCTCCGGAATGTTCCCCCCTAGAACCAACTTACAAAATTCTTCTAAATATCGATTAAAAACCCCTAAACTTTTGTACAAATTTTTTAACCCTCCCTCCCACATGGTGATACCTGGTGAGGTTTTAGACTACCCCCCCCCCCCCCATCCCTTACCCAAGATCATGTGTATTTTCTAATAATTTTGTGAATGCTAGATAATTAAGAAACATGATAAAAATCGAATCTAGCTGTATACATGATACCTACTGGTCTTTACTGTACATCTATTGGTGTACAATAAAGTGTTATCTATCTATCTATCCTAAAAATCGCGCCTTATAAGAAGAAATAAATACACGTGATATCTTATTATACCTCCCCCCTGGTGAGATTTCGTGATTTTTTATTTCGTGACTAAGATACGGCACAACATTATTTGGATGATTAAACAAATTAATAGTAAAGCACCAATGGCGGACACTTAAAAAAAACAACGATAATCCTTGAATAATCACCCCTAAAAATTTACCCCCTAGAAAATCCCCTAGACATGTTCTTTCCCCCTAAATTTAGGGGAAAAACCCCTAAGTTGGCATCACTGAATATGTCTAATCCCAAGCTGGGCTGGCACAAAATCCTGTAAAAGAACTTCTAAAGTGCGCCTAGGCACATTAACTAATGTAGATATTCTTTCATCAGAATCACCTGTCCTTAGTTTTAATAAAACCACCAGAAGCCCAATGGGCCCTTCCGAATTTCCCTTATTCCAGGCACTTCCTCCAACAACATATTAACACTTTCTTTTGTACAACCTATCCAATATTGAATAAGTTTTCCATCCGACTCGACTGTACAGTGTACAAAACTATCGTTTTATAATGGTGTCCGTAACGTCTTCGAAAAAATAAATAAATTTGAAAGTACACTTAGGGACACAGTGTCCGTAGAATTTGTGTCCCAAACGTCTTCGACTCGTATTTACTAAACGTGAAAACGGTAATTTTTTTTTCATTCATGTGACGTAATTTTTTTTTTGTTGGGTGGATGATTAAATATGAATAAAAACAATAAAATAAGAGCGGGTACAACCCTTACCGCTCTTTTACCAGTCTTAATTGAATCAGTTAAATAACTTATTTTAACTACAGGAAAATACCCAATTTAATACTTTGGGTATTTATTCTATCAGTGTTAGTTCTATCAGTTAACATTTTGGGTAATTAAGTGTTTACTTCTTTTTGTTACCTGTGATAAGATTGAATGACCTTACTCTATTAGTTAAAGTTACTTCGGCAAGTTCTTTATTTTTAAGTCAATTTTAAGTGATTATATTAATTACTTAACAACACTTATACAACACAATAGGCACCTACATTAAATAAAATTGATAATAGTTAATTGTATTTAAAGTGAATTTAATTATTATAGGTACAGAACGCCGTGGTTGTAAACTGTATTAATTGTTTGTTCAACATGATATTCTGAATTTTAATCTGTAATTGCTACAGTCAATCACGCAATAACTAAATTAGTCAGGGCTTGATTGTTTCGCATGACGAGATTAAAGAAAACGCTTCCGAATTGCGAACAAGTTGAACAAATGAGAAGTTTTAATTTCTATAAAGGGTGATTTACATCAGACGAGCGAATGCTCATTCTATCCCCTCTGGTAACCATGAGTCTGAACCCCAAATTATAATAGTGAAAACAGTGACAGAACGTTTGTTCTTTGTTCTTTCTTACATAAACGCTGAAAAAAAATGTTTAATTTACACTAAAATTTTAAGAAAGAATGCTCTTAGAATACTTTTGATCTCTATGTTCGTTTGGTCTCAATCCACCTAAACATGATTGTATTTAACGCCGATAAAATGGAAAGAGGATATTCAATCAAAACTTTAAAAAAAACGTTATCGGGTGGTTGGTATTAGACCGAATCCGTGTCGCCAAGCTGCAACGTCCTGGGCTGATATGATTTTTTTAGGACTCAAACCGCCTAAAACGGCACACCGTCCTGAGTTTTCCGATGATTCAAGAATCAGGTGTGAAATTGCCTAAGACATATCCTTCGCAAACACAGCTGACCCAGTACTATCACCGGTTTTGAAACCATTACTGTCTGGACAGATTCTGTCCAGAACCTAAATTAACCGACCTCCCCCATAAGAAAGACAAGAGGTGTTGTCCCTTCCGTTGCCCAGGGTGCCACCACGAGAAATCGCAGCACCCTATGGGTTAAACTTCAAGGTAAACTTGATTTTTAACCAAATTTTATAACTTTACCAAAAAATGGCCGGGGCAAGCCAGCTAGTATCTACATAATTTCACTGCAAAATGTGTATTATATTGACTCATTACCATCATTTGTATTGCAGTTCTAGAAATAATTGTGGCTTGTTTTCGGTTATCAAAATATCAAATATTTGTACAATTTCTCAATACGTCTTGATGAATGTATTTATGGATATTTGTAGTGCATTGACGTTTTTCTGGTCACGTAGACAACACAATAACGACATGTCTGACTGAATGATCGAAAAAAACTGAATGACTCATCATGTAAAGTAGAAATTTATGCAGTTGACGCCTTTTATATTGTAAGCATTAGCACATAGAATTTCATCCCTAAAGGAATAAAATATAGGGTTAATGGGAGGTACAGAAGTCTGCCATGTAAGATGTACGTGTACGTTCTTCTTCTTAGCATCCTAGCGTTAATCCTTCGAGTCTGGGGTCCGGTTTTTCAAGTCTAACTGTGGATTAGCTGATCTTCGACATTTTCCGTGAAGCGACTGCCACTTGACCATCATAACTCACTGGCGAGACCATGGAAGTCCACCTGTATGTATATGGCGTAAAACCTACTAGTGATACTTTTGCATAAATACGAAAAAAAAAATTCTAGAAAAATCAACGTTGATAAAATTACTACTAATATTAAAAGCCTGTGTAAATATTTTTCATGAATATCACGTGTTAGAAATGATGCGTTTGGTGATTCAACATTAGTAGAATTTTGTTTTCCTTGAAAATAGTTTTTGTAGGTGAATTCGTGATTATGAATAACTACATCATCAAACAAATAAACGATATTAAAATAACAAGTAGAGGGGGGAAATATGTTAAATAAATATTCTAGGACATTGTTCAGCGCCTTCTGGGCCTAAAGTAAGCATAGCTTGTAATATGGTTTCCAGATGGTAAATCAACGTTTTGTAAAAACATAAGTAAGTTTGTAACACTTATGTCATACATAGAAACACTCAGACCAAAGAAAAAATCACTCATCATTGATGCTAATCTAGCAGTAAAAGCTCGGTCGTTTATGTAGTAAATAAATTAAGTATACAGGACCGTATTAAGATCTCAGGACCCAAGCAATAGCCACTTTCTAGCCGGTACTTCACTACAACGGCTGATTGACGAATGAGTCTGCCGTAAGTTTTCCTCATAGCATTGGGAGGTCAGTGGCAGTGGCATCCGTAAAAGTTAAGATATACTACATCACCAACATCAATCAAAGAGTAGTAAAGAGGACTTGGAGCCCGGGGTCTGCTAACTCCAGGCTGGCTCCAATGTACAAGCTTCGGTCGCAACTGAAAATGGAGCTCGGATGATAAAACAATAAATAAATAAGTTGTACTTACCATCTAAAGTTAAGTTTCCAATTGAAGCCTCCCCACGTCATGTCCGACGCCTGTATGTACTCGAACGTAGTGTCAGATATGACATCTATGATAGGACACACTACCGTCGTTCTGTCTTGCACTATCCGCGCCAGAAGGGGTTCTAGCCAGCCCTCTAGAAAAGAGAAACATTTCTTATAACAAAGACAGTACTATTTCAATATGAAGATATTGGTAAACAGGTGGCATAAAACCTTAGAACTGTACTATACGGTATAAGTATCAAGGTTTTGAAGATGACGGTAACGTACAGAGGATTTTAAAGCATTTATCCAGTTATGTACTTTAAAAGTAATAAAAATATAATAATAAATCTTTATTGTCCAGAAAATGTACATAGATTAATATGCGTATGCGGTTAATGCTGGTAAAGCGGATGCCAGACTCCGAGGTGGAAGCTACGGATGCGACTGGGATAAACGCTAGGATGAAGAAGTGTCTATAGATTCAAGTATGTAAAAATAAAACAAACTGTGAAATAGATCAAACTGAAGTGAACACAACTTTGTTAAATTGTATAAAAGTTTATAAATAGGTAGGTACTGTGAATAAATTTAAACAAACGCTTTGCTTTTTTTGAAAAAAAGAAAAACATAATGCATTAGAATTTAAACACAAAAATAAAGATATAAAAACCTGTTACACCTTTTACATTTTGTTCTATCTACCTACTAACGAAGTTTCAGTGCTTCGCTAATTTACATTTGAAATAAATAATTCTATTTAGTTTAGTTTAGCTATTTTCCTGACCGTACTAACAAGCAATCAGTCGCTTTGTTTACACCTTTTGCCTAATCAGGTTAGTTGTTATCATTTATTAGATTGAGATAAAGTTGTTGGGAACGCGCTAACTACACCACACTGTAACCTATTTTGTAAACATGTCTGTCAGCTTGAGCCTAAAATTAAATCTGTCCCATGTTCAGAGAATATCTCCAGTTACTGCGAGCCTAAAATGTATTGGCTAAATTTAACTACTTCCAGTAAGTGTAAAGTGACATGACAAAGACATTGTTGACACCTAGAGGACGTACCTACCTATATAGACATGTACTCTAGGTGTGAACATACACGAATGGGCACACGAATAGACTGCTAGACTGTCGAGATGCGAACGTTGATATCAAACTTTTTTTTTAATCATTCCATGATATTGAAATCGCCTCGAAGTTTTTTCTACGTAAAAATACTCAAATTAAATTTCGAACGCTTCAATAGACTACGATTTACTAGGCCTAGGAGTTTATGGCGCATATAATTATAGTGATTCAATAACGGGATCGCGTTATACATGCATGATATTGAATTAATAGTGTATATAGAGCATAACGCACTTTGCATATTTTAAAATTAGTAAACAAAATACGCGCAATGGCTGTTACTGAGATTTTTTTCTTTTTGAAGTCCACTTTGCAAAAAAAATATGAATCGGTCGACAACGACTAGAAAAAGGACTTATTTTGAAAATATATTGGAGTAGTGTACGAAATCACGAATAACTAAAGTTTGCACATTAACAGTGACTTCTATCCTAGTAAACAAGCTATGTATTTAGATAAAAAATTATGCCACGGTTCTGCGGGTGACTCGGGTATGAGGGAGTGGTACAGAAAGCAGAGATTAGATAAATGATACAATGCGTACAGACAGACAGACAGTTCAGTAGTTAGTATTTAGATTTCACTTGGTTTTTCCGTTAAAACATATTTTCATTTCAATATCACTGCAAATGGTTATTGGTGAAATCAGTCTCCAAGTCATTTATATGTATTACTAGCCTTCCGCCCGCGGCTCCGCCCGCGTGCATCTCGGTTAACGCGACCTTTGCTCATATCTTCGGTTCTAGTCAACCGATTCCGATTAAACAAACGTAAGATTTTAAGTCTGAGCAAGCCCTTTCTAACAAAAAAAACCGCATCAAAATCCGTCCAGTAGTTTTTGAATCCATCGCGGACAAACAGACAAACAGACAAACAGACAGGAAATGAAAAAAAAATATTTTCGTGTTCAGTATCGTTAACATAACATAACCCAAGTATTTTTTTTTAAATATCTCCAATGTACAGACACGACCACTTTACAATTATATAATAGTATAGATTAAAATTGTATGATTCCTAGTATGTAGTTACTACTTTCGTATTATTCGAAGCTTGTTTTCATCGCTGTAAATAACGTGTCCATGACTAATTGCTGACATTTCAGGTGAGACAGCTAAATAAATCACGTCTAAAAATCAGGATTCAATATCAATTTCTTGTACCCGTACACGCAAATAAATAGAGAAAAGTACGAATTTGTTTCCGAGGAATCTATTACTTAGTATCAAAAGGGTCGTATCTTTGGTTGGTTGGTATTCACACACGCATGCACGCACGCACGTACTTACGCACGCACGCCTGTAGGCAGCCCTACGAACGTACCAGCGCACGCGCGCTCGCACACTTACACACGAACTTGCACGCATACACACACACACACACATTGATTTACATAAATCTTTAGCTTTTATCACTACCTACCTATAAGTTCAAATTATGTTCTACACACATCAGGGTCTATTGGTCCCTTGGAGCAAGGTCTTCCAGCTATTGATTTCTTTTTTTTTACACCTATCGTCAGAAGCTTCGAGGGTGACGTTACAAAAAAACCTAAAATCTCGTGGTGAGTAGATGAGACCCCGGAGGATGAGTGATAGGATTGAATTTGTTTTTTTTTTTTTGCTTTTTTACAACTTTATTATACTCAATAAACCTTATGACAGTAAAGAAAAAAGAAAATAATTTATGAGAGTAATCTCATAAAAGTCATAAATTCTTTTTTTTTTTCTTCAAGGTATTTAAACTGAGTCCTGAAATCAAGAATAAGAAACACGTTTCGCTCCAATATGTATAATTTCATAGTTATAATTATTTTTTACAGTGAACTGGCTACAATACATAATTAACAACTACTTGATTACTGATTCAGTACCTAAAAAACATCTTTCATCTAATCATAATCTTTGGCTTCGCTTCGACTACCATTATAAATATTATGTTTTATGATTTTATTAATGGCTCGAATTAAGCCAGATAGTGATTTTATTTTTTGGCACTTAATCAAATTGTGATTTTTTTTCTTATATATCATAAAACATAGTTGTCTACAGGGTAACCTATAGAATCGAATCAATATTGTATTATAATAACATCAAACACCCCCTGAGATGTTAAGCGAGTCGGGTTGTAGTCGGTTTCCTCTATCGTATGCCCTACAACCCTCATAGGACTTCAGTGCACAAATCAGTTGGCTACCCAGACTCCGATAATTCTCGGTCATAGGTCTTCCGCAATTCGCAGAGATGCGAGAGTAATACCTTATTAGGCCACCTCACAGCCCTGCAGTTCAGAATCGAGATGGCGTGCGGTTTTAGTGGGTTCAAGTCCGATATAAACACCTCACCGTCCAGCGCGGAATACTCCCGTATTCTTGTGGATTCCCGCACGAAAGGCCTTCCTTAATTCGACCAAGACACAAACATAGTCTTTTGTAACGCATCCCATCGGCTTTCTAAATCCCACATGCACATCCGGCATTCTTTCATGCGTCACACTGTTACCCAACACTTAAGTGATTGAGGCTAATACCGCAGTAGTTGCTGGATTTCTGACATGATCATACCAACGCCTATGGTATACGAGTATTTTACAGACAATGAAGATAAAAGATGCATCTCAGTAACTACCAAAAGGGAAGACAAACAAACCACTTGCGTTATTATTATTTTTGCTTTAGTCCCAGTCGAATTTGAGGGTACCTCAGAGTCCGGTGTTCGTTAAAATAACATCATAAATCGTATTAATACGCTGAATTGTCTTCACAAGCGTAGGTATTATTCATATAACTAAAACGCTTTTCAGTCTCAAATGTAATTATATTTAAATTACCTGTGCATTCGCAGTGAGCATCTAGGAAAGTGATGACGTCACCCTTGACGTGCTTGGCCCCAAGGAGACGAGCGCGGATAAGACCAGACCTGTTCTCCGTTCGGAACAAATGCGTTGGCACTGGTAACGTCTTTATGTAGTCCACGAGTTTCTGACCAAGGTGCTCTGTTGAAAAAAATCCCTTATTAGTAAATAAAATACTCATAATCCTCATTCCATTGCACCCTGTACACATGGGTAAAAGAAAGCTGGGTACGCTTTCTTTTAGGGATGGGATAAAAGTCGTTATCATGTGTTTTAAGACACTTCACTTTAGGCAGAGCAGGGTGGGGCAAGCGCCACACTAAAAAGTTAAATGTTTAAAAGTAGAGTCGCTTTGTGGCTCACAAAAAATGTATTACGTCAACCAATTTCATAGTTCACCGAACTATTAAATTCAGTACTACAAATCAATGAGCAATTTATCTGCATATCGACTTTCCTCAATAAGGTCATCTGGTATAAATAAAAAGGTAGGTATATCAATCAAAAAAGATCATCACTATATGAATAATAAGTATACTACTATCCTACATCATACATACACAAATCACAATACGCGTGAACACTGTTTAGGAAGTTTATAATATTTTTATGGACACTTTATTGTAAAGTAATTAATTACAGAAATGAGAATGATACGAGAAAAAGAAACAAGAACAAAACAAAAAGGAATTAAAAAGATTACTTCTTGGAATGCCTCAAGACGCTAATATTTCCGATGCTAGTCATATTATTGGCATTGGATTGGCATATTTAAGAAATAAAGTTGTAAGAAGTAAAGTTCACGATATAAAGTGATTAAATAAACAAGAATTGAATGCTCGCTCAATGACTTGGCTATTCTTTTGTCATTTTGATACCGGTGTTTAATGAACTGCGTCCAACTAACTGACCACTTTAACCTGATGACTGTGTGTGACACATTTATAAATCTAAATAACTAAATCTTCATACAATAAATGATCTACAAATTAATATGTACTGTGAAAGAAACATCATAACGGTGCCCCTTTCACAGCAAAAAACCAATAGATGTTCAATATTATGACCACAGAGCTAAGAGAAAGACGCTCATTCAATTACAATCATAATATTATCAAAGATTTATTTCCGTAGGTAGAGAACATAAAACAATGAAATGACTAAGTCACTGCCGTTATATTGTAGTACGGAAATATTGAGATGATTTGAATGGAAAGATTAAATGGAAATAGGGACAGCCTCCGTGGCGTAGCGGTAGTGAACGCGGCCGCTACGCAGGAGGCGCGGGCTCTATCCCCGCTCACTGCAAATATTTGTGTTCATGAAATATGGGTATTTGCATTGGTCTGGTCGTGCCTCGGAGAAGCACGTTAAGCAGTCGGTCCCGGTTGCCATAAGAACATCTATGGCAGTCGTTACGGGTAGTTGGAGCCCTAAAAAGTCCAAAAAACAATGGTCTTGCTGTAAAGCTTCGATATCTCCTAATGTTACCATTAGGTCGTGGAGGTCAGATGGCAATCGCTTCACGGAAAATATTGAGGTCTAGCCAAATCTGTAGTTAAGACTGGTAAAGCGGACCCCAGACTCCGGGCTGAAAAAGCTTCGGATGCGACTGGGAATTAACGCTAGGAGGAAGAAGGGACTCCACACCAGTAGGACCTAAGTCGGGAGATAAACGTAGCCCTGGCGTGCGGATTGATTTATTTTGTAATAATCTATGCTTGGTGAATTCAAGCTCATCCACCGCCGTACCACTCTGTGGTATCCTCAAAAGACACCCAGGCAACGTGTAGGTACTGCGCGTATAGAGCACATTTTGAGCACATTTAAGGTTCAAGATATGTATATGTCCCGAAGTATTCATTACTGATTGCGCTGGACTGCAATGATCATTATTTCACTTGATTAAGACTGGAAATAAATGTGTCTGACCACTGATCACGCACTTTTATATTAATTAGTTGTGAAAGTGTAAGTATGATGTAAGTTTTTGAATATGACTTATTTTTAAGGTCTTCGTTTTTAAACGTCAATCAATAAAAATCTGTCGAACTCTAAGGTTCACAATCGAAAAAACTGCATGGCATTTCAATGTTAAACTTTTATAAAATGCAATTTTACGTAATTCTATTATTAGCACCGAAAAAATGCACCGTGCAATTGTTTCTTGTTAATACCTATTAAGCACTATAAGAAATTGACATACTTTAAATTTAAAGTCTGAGTAAAAACTGCAATCAGTCAAGGTAAACGTGGATTTAACTCATTCATGGTCACAATCATTATTTTCAATATTGCAATATTGTGCACGCGGGAGTACAACTTTTACTCTGACTACTATTTATCTAAATATCTGGACTTATTTATTCGTTACCGTAGTCAAATTAACGATGGGGAAGTGGGGCAGAGGCGCATTGGGTATTTTTCGTAGTGGAATAAAATGAAATTGAAATGGGAAAACAATAAATCAATATTGGGCAAGATTTCGCTTCTGCAGGCAATCCCGGAGTGCCACTGTTTTTCTTTATCTTAAAATAACTGTCCTGGGCAATACTATGGGATACCTACGCTGATTTAGATGAGCACACTTACCCTTTTCACTAGCGTCATCTACAAGTATAATTTCTTTCAGCAGAGGCCGCGGTGACCGGTTGATCGTACTCCATATTGTACGTATTAGAGTCGTCCAGGCTTCGTTGTGGAAGACTATCACCACGCTTGTCGTAGGCAATAGCGCTGGATACTTTTGACTTTTACACCTGATAGAAAAGAATTGAATGAAAATAAAACCAAATCTTACTAGTATTTTATTTATAGTTGCTTGTAAGGATTCGAACTCTTGCATAACCATTGCCACTGTAACCGTTACATTACGGTTTTTACGTATAAAAAAAGTTGTCTACACAAGATTTACCATTGAACTTTGTGGCTGGTCAATAAAACATAATACTGTAACAATCTCAGTCGTGAATCAAGACGTGACACGCATTCCGTAATTCAAGTATCGTTTAAAACTGTTAATGCAAATTCTAAACCAATTTTGAATTTATGACTTTCGCGTAACAAATTTAACATGAGAAATAGTAATCGTACGTTGAATTCACACATTAATATACCACACCGTATCGGTGGCCATTCATATTTTATTGATTACGATGTATACTTCCTCATAATAGAGTATAATAATTTAATAAAAGAACTTATTCCACAGTGTTGTTCCCTTGCCTGTTGCTCTCATCTATGACATAGCTTCACGTACGTACGAGCTATTGAAGAATGAGATCATATACTACGGAAGGGACGGTGCGGACTACGCAATCAGCCCTGTTAAGAAAGCAGTTTGTCCGAAAGCATGGAGCTGTCATGAATACCTATTTACAAATTGGAATAGGGATTCGGGGTCAAATAATTGGCGTTTCTCGTTCACGTATTTCTTTATAAAGTTTGTGTGGGTATCACAAATGAATCACCACGGTGAAGGAACATTATGGTGAGTAAACTTGCATTTTTCCTTATGTAGTCTTTAGCTTTTATGCCAGTGGCTTCAATGAGATAGACAATGGAAACAAAAAAGCTAAATTAGTTTTCAGTAAACGAACAAATACCTGACAATCGGATAGCAAAGTGTTGTAAGCCCCACCACTCATAGTAATTAATCTAGAAGACACGTTCATATAACAAAAAACGCACTTAAAAGTCGTCGCTGTCATAAAAACGTCATTAAAAGGCCATTTCATATAATAATCATCTTTTCGTTTCATGAATATACATAGAGAGAAGGCAGACTTCATAGCCCAAATTAACTTTCATCAGTGGGTACCTACCTAATAAACTTTACATGCCATCCATCCTACAGTTTCAAAAAAAAGGAACTGGTCTCTGCCTCATATGTAACGAGGCAACCCTCCGTGATATAACAGACACAATGCAGGAGAATCGCCTTCGTTGGAGCGGTCACGTTTTTCGGCAACTGCCAGGCGACATGAATAGGTAGATAGCTAGTCATTAGATATATCAATCATTACGTATTTAAAGATGACCATAGTCTCACTGTCAAATACCAGCAGGGATACCCGAGACCGTGCAAAGTCCCGGAGGGAAAGGACCCCGTCCTCGGGAGTGAAGGTCTCGAATGCAATTCTAATTGAGATAAGATAATCCCCATTTTAATCAAAGATATTATATAAAATTGATTTGATTTTAATACATATAAATTACATCATTAGTTCACGTAATGAATGACTAATCAATTCTTAGTGGAAAACATTTTCCATTTGACGCATTTACTTACTAAAATAAAAGGATATGAATCACTTTAAAATTTATACATATTTTGAAATAGGTACACCATTGACCTAGACAAAGATGGTTGTTTAAAATTATTTAGAAATCTGATGCTTCACTTTTAGAACGGTGTAACAAATAGAATGAATCGCTTCAAATACCATATCTAAAGGCATCATTTACATAAGTGATACTATGTGAATATATTAAGAGGATGTTAGAAGGCTGTATCTTATTTAGATTTTGATTTGAGCATTTGAACATTTCACCAAACCAGATGAATGATGATCAAGTGAACTGCAGTTGTTGTTGCTGTACAAGTTCAGCTGTGCAATTCACTAACAAGCACAACGATGCGAGTCGCAACGATGTGCGCGATAGACACTGTCATTGGTCGATTTCCAATGACGTGATACAATCTAGCCAATGACAATCTACGTTGCGCCTCGCATCGTTGTCGCATCGTTGTGCTCGCTTAGTGAATTGCAGTGCAGCTTTCGGGCACTGCTCAAGGGGTTATAATTGTTGGAGACTAGTGAAACTGATCATTTAAGTGCCACACTGATCATCTAAGTGGTATAATGAAAGAAACATTCTTAAATGGTGCATGCAAATATTGCAAATTGCATAACAACTGATAAATATATCAATACTAACTTTCGCTTGCGACTCCGCCCGCGTGGATGTCGGTTATCACGACAAAACATAGCCTTGTCCTTTCTCAAGGTCTAATCTACCCCTGTACCAAATTTCATCAAAATCGGTTCCGTGGTTTAGGCGTTAAAGCGTTACAGACAGACAGACAGACAGAGTTACTTTCGCATTTATAATATTAGTATGGATTACCATGGGAATGCGCCTGCACAGGCAATTGTTTCATTTACGTATTATGTATAGGTGTTTACAATCAACAATAGTGCCAGGAATACGGCAATAGGCTCACCCCTATTACATGGGATCGAATACAATGATTGGTGAAATGAAATGATTCATTCACCTCAGCCTAACCCTCCGGGTTACATTTGGTACGAATTGTTTGGACATTCATACATACATATTAGGTATATATGTCCAAGCAATTCGTGATGGACGCATTGATTTTATACATCTTATTATTTCGTCGATTTTATACAACTTATTTTAGTCCACTTTTCTAGATGCTAATACGTATGCCATTATGCTTCAATGCTGACACGCATTGAACTTGTGAACTAGATTATACATAATTATATATTTGTCTACTTACATAAAAAGTAGGTTAAGTGCGAATCGCACTCGGGGACTGTTTGGTTACATAATTATTTTTTTAATAACCCATGCGGATTTTCGTTTCATTGTTTAAATACGGATCATCAAGTATTACCGAGCTTACTATGCACATACGAAAAATATCTCCTATGGTCCCAGCGTTATAGGTGATCGTTAAGGGCTTTTCTCACAATTTCTACTGAGCCCAATTGTTTTTGTTTTCCTGTTAGCATTTAAACTTGATAATAATTATTACTTTATTTTTTATTCGTTAAAAAGAATCATAATAAATAAAAATAATAGTATTCTTGTTAATTCCTCCAGGTAAGCTAAATTGACATGATGTTTATCAGTGACAATTAATACATTTGATAGTACTTAACACTATTCTATATTCTATCAGTTGTGCTATTCAGTAGTGTACCTATAGCGAATGTTATAAGTCGGTTTACACGACGTAAGACGTTGGTATACAACAGACATCTAGACATCTTTCAATCATCGCCCCTCACTTACCAAGGTTAAGAGTTAGGAAACTCCATTGGTTACCAATTTAATAGTTATACGACGACATATCGTCTGAACAGCTACATCAAAATACACGTCACGGTGTCCGTTTTCTTGGGACATTTCTTCACTTTTGACATTTAAAATGAACTGGCTCCAGTTGGGTGTTATTAGAATGTATTATCAATCGACATTTAGTTTTCTATGATGAATGATGAATACACTTCTGTATTTATATCGAGGTCACAGATTCCTTCTAAAATCTAAAGCATCTTGCTTTCTCAGCAGGTTGTTTGTAAGCAGTTGACGCTTTATAAAATTGTCAGCAATCACTAATAAGGTATATTTTGGCCAAGCCATAGGGGCTCCTATTAGACTTAAAATTGAGATAATTAGTTTCAATTTACGGCCAGTTTTCTAGTGTGACCAGTGTGACAGTGACAATGTGACTTCCACCGGGCCAGTCAGTTCTATTTCATTCTTAATCGGGTCTTCCTGGGCATACAAACCGAGTTTCTCCATAAACTTTTTTTAGATAACCACCAATATTGCATAACCTCGTCAACCAATCAATTTGCCGGTCGGGCACTTCGTCACGGGCATTTCTTGCCTTTGAATAAATACCAATACATTGACACTAAAATGAAAGGCCAACGTAACTAACGCCGAGTAAACCGTGAGTCATCATTTAAGACGAAAACAAACGATTTACAAACTAAACAATGCGCACGGTGTACGCGTCGATATCGAGGTACACTCAGATTAAATAACATGCCAATTAAATAAATTGTACAACAGTGCACCATGGTGTAACTAATATACACGATCAAAAATATGTAAGGTCCAGACTCGCGTGTGAAGCCACTAAAATTAGCACTAAAGCCTGAGATACGTATCACAGTATATTCTTATACTGTGTACAGTCAGCGTCAGAGAAAACAGACCCCCTCATGCTTTCATATCATTAACAAGGGGGGTCCCTTTTCTCTGAACGTATCTCTGTACGTATCTTGGGAGCCTAGACAAATGGACCAAAATCGCGAGACAAACGAGGCCCCGGCGCGCGCAGATTGTTTTGTTATAAAATAATCTATGCTTGGTGAATTTGAATTTGTCCACGGCAGTAGCACCCCGTACTATCTCAAAATACACTCAAGACGCATTTACTTCGCGAATACATCACGTTTTGAGCACATTTTAGGTCCAAGATATATGTCCCGAGCAATAGTATCATTTGCTTGCATTCATGCATGCATACAAAGAGTGCGAGCGAAATGGTAGTAAATGTAAAATTAAGAATATGTATAAACTCTGAACCGTGTTTATAACTTCTTTATAATAATTTATTGCATCTTGATGGCACACAATACTCTCGAAGTAACGCTGTAATCATTTATTTATTAGTTGATTACACAGTTTCATAATGGGAATTACTTTTACTTTGATAGAAAAATACCTATACAAACGCTTACTGTATATTCATGATTGTTCTCATATAATTCCAGTGCAAAATAACAATATCACTGCATCGACATGATTACAGTTACAGTCTGTTTTTATGTATAAGAAACTATGGTGTTAGTAATCGATCGTTATGATATGATGTAGGGGTAGTGGAATGTAGAACTGCATAGTAAATACATATTGTCTATAAACAATGTGTAATTCTATCACATACGTTAGAAGGCTAATAAACTTGTAGATTAAGTGGTCACATATTGCGATACGAGCTGTAGGTATGTATTAGTACCTTACTATATTACTCAAGAGAGAAAGAGAGAGGATAGCCGTACCTAAGAGAAATCCTCATTATATATCCGTATTATCAGTATTGCTAAAGATTAGTGACCTCATGGGTCAAGGCAATACACACTGGCATAGAAACGAAACGAAGCGTCAAATACTTTATGCACCAAGAGAGTTGTTTTTTTTATCTCAATAGAAAGGAGTAAATTCATTTTAAATCACTCAAAATTAATCAAACTGTAATGTAAAGTAACCAATTTTTTTTTATCATAAGTAAATTTCTGTCAGTCTGTTACGCTTTCACGCCTAAACCATTGAACCGACTTTGATGAAGCGGCTGTCTTTGGTCGCGATTACCTGTTTTTCGACCAGTGCGTCCTGCCAGTATGACCTACGGTGCCGAAATGTGAATAATGACGGTGGGGTGGGGCTAGGCTAGTGCACGAATGAAAAGTCGCACAGCGAGCTATGGAGCGACTACGGCTATACCCAAGTATAGCCGCAGTCGCTCCAACGTCCGCTGTGAGTCAAAGAGACTCCAAAGTCTCTTCGAAGGATAGAATTCGTAATGAGGTCTTCTTGCAGAAGAACTAAAACTAAAATTACCGACATAGCTCGCAGAATAAGTAAGCTAAAGTGGCAGTTAGGTAACCCATCTGAAGGAGGACCGAAGGAGCAAACGAGTTCCAGAGTGGAGAGTGGAGAGTGGAGACCGTGAGAAGATAAATGGACGTTGGGACGCCTCCCAACCAGATGGACTGAGGATCTGAAAGAGGTGGTTGGGATGGACTGCAATGCGGAAGGCGGAAGACCGAAAGCAATGACGCACATTGGGATTGGCGTATATCCAGCAGTGGACTGCGATAGGCTTATTCACTATTAATAATATAACAGTGATCTTATCGAAGTCCTTCGAAATATCTTCATGATAAAGAGTAGGTAATCAGTTCGATATCATTTAAAATCAATAGCAATCATATCCTACCAAATTAAGTGGTTTTCATTGTCTAACGTTATTGAATCTATAGATAAACTGTTTGATTTACAGGCAGAGTTCATTTTAGATATAACTACGATATCGTCGATGGGTCATATCGTATCGTGGATTGTGAAGGAAGTCCTAGTGAACCCCCTGGGAAATGAGCTAACTGCTAAAAATCCCTGATTTTTCAATAACTTATATAAAAGTAGCATAATAGTTTACTCTTGCTAATTTCCCTGATAGACGGCTAATTACCAGTATTGTTACCATATAGGTATTGCTACGAAAATCAGAACGCAAAATTTATTAAAGCGTGTTCTTAGTGTTTAAAGGACAAATTCTTTTTTTAAATGGAGTCTAAAGGACGGTTACACCTCTAGACAGAAATATTGTCAAGGTCCTACACAGTACTAACTGTTTTTGGAATTGGCAGTTCTACTGCATCTGTTGAATAATGGAACATGCAGACATCGCACGCGTCTTGCGTGTCAAACTTCTGTGTAGCTAACAAGTTGCGCTTGATGTATTAAAAACATAATAAATACATAATATACCCAAAATATACACGGCCCATTTCAAGTTCACTTTGCAATTCAACAGTTTAAGCCGGTACAGCTGCAGATTGACGAACGAAGCTCTGGGGCAGGCTTTCCTCAAGAGGTTAGGAAGTCAAAAGTCATTGCTGGAACGACTCAAGTTGATTATTATTTTTACCGTTTTTGTAGTAAAGACAGCAATGCACCTACACTGCTACTAAGTAATTAGTCCTTATCATCATCGCGAATAAAATTGTTACCGGCGATAAACCAGACGGCGCGGCGTGGCGTGTACAGTACGTGTAAACTACTTGGTTATCAATAAAAGTTAGACTGGTATAAAAGTAGTAACAAATGCTTCGATATGGCAGGATTACAGATACCTATTTACGTCGAATACCGACCAATTTGAATTTGTTCTACGAACGTTTTGACTTATAGCGTCCGATCGACCATATGATGTAGTCAGTAGGATGGACGTCTGTATATGGTCTGATCCCACCCTATCGGTGATATGGAAGGACCTGACCAACTACGTGTTTTATTAGTTTAATAAATATTCCGTTTCGCGGTGGCGCAGGGCCTACATGACACAATCCTGACCGTTTAAAGATTCATTAGTTACCGACCACGCACTTCCGTATCGACAGTGGGCGCAGGACCCATAGGAATAACCCCGTAAATGTCCTATCGCTTTGGCATAGCCATATCAAAAGTTATGTGCCTCAGTCAGTAGGCCTGGTTGAAAGACAGGCAATAAAATTTAATAATTCTGATGAACCTAATGAGTATGCGCGATACTCTATCTTTAACTTACTTAATCTTCTTAAACTAACTTAATCTACAACTTACTTTTCAAATCTGACGTCCGTAAGAGATCTGTTGATTGATATCCTGTCGCTGGCTAATAAGTTGAACTGGTTTTCTTGGAATTTGTCCAACATTAGCTTCTCTTCTTCTATTGGAATGTTCACCGCCTTACCTGGAAAAGAATAACATTTTAATTTATGCAAGAACGTAATTTATAGCGTGTGTTAACAGAAATATAATGCTTCAAATTATTTGTTAGCGTTGACAAAATTTCTAATTTTTTGCGATAGGCTGTCAAATTCATTGAAATATTAATATGTTACACGTTATTGCGACAGATGAATCCACCAATACCTAGGTGTTGATATTAGGCGTCACGCTAAGCAAATTACAATAATGTGTGTACGGGATAAAATGAAGTACCTACTCAGTTTTTCTATGAGGAATTTCTCAGTACCTAACAGTTGGGAGTCAGGAACAAAAAGTAGCTATGTACCTACCCCGTTTATGACGGTTTGCCTTATTGCATTAGGAAAACAGCAGGTCAAATGAGAGTGGGTATTTAAAATACCTCTGTCAACCCATTACGGGGATATACATGCGAAATTATCATGTTTGAAATGAAATATAATGAATATCTTTGCCTGTGTTCACCTACGCTGGTCCCACCTACCTACGTGGGTAAGGCTGGCCTGTGCAAAATTTTAATAGGTACTATCAAACTAGACCCGCCGGTTTGAGCAGTGTGTTAAGTGAGAGTCAGTTGAGTTTTGAAAAGTCCGGAATTCTGTACCACATTATTTTGCAATTATAATAATAGCAAATGTGTACACTATAAGATCATAGAATAATATAAATACATATCACCTCGTCTTTATAATATTGTGCTGTTGTTCAAATTTAGTTTAATTGATGTAATATAGTCATAATTAGAGATGGGCGGCGGGTTTAAACCCATTCCTCCCATTTGGGTTTAAACCGGGTGTTTTGGGTTTTTACTGGGTTTAAACCCATAAACACCCATTTCACTGGGAGGAAACAGGTTTTGTACATTATTAAGACGTGGGAAGTAGTTTTTTATGACTAGCTTGTCATAAATAAATTCCTGAACCAGAAATCAGATATATTTATTACAAATATATCTTATTTAAGGAATAAGTACATAATTTATTGATCAGCACTTGAATCGGAAATACTATTACAATCATAAAAATTATAAATTTGTTAATGCCCGAGCCCGAAGACGTTGTTTCAAGGCTAGTAGTAGTCAGGCCCGCCGCTAGCTGTTTGCGCTAGCCCCGTACATCTACGACTACACGTTACCACGTTAAATTTGTCAGCAAGGCTATTCATTTTTGTCTCATAACATAAGGGTGTGATAAAAGAATGGAATAATAGTGTACCTGGGGTTCCACTAAGAATTTAGGGGCCCAATTTTCAAGTCAACCTCACCTACAAGCTGCTGATTAACAGACGAGGCTCTGACGCAGGCTTTCCGTTCGGGGTTAATAGGTCGGACAGCAGTTATCCAGTGGCAACAGCTTATGTATACAGGTACCTAGTGGGACCGCGGCCGCGTTGCTCTCTCGGAAGCTTCGGAATGACATCTTGGAGGTGAATATGAAACGCCTACACGCCACAGATTAGGTGGGCATGGCGACGTTGAAACAATCCCGTTCTCAACCTGGGCATTGCTTCCTTAATTCCGTTGTTGCAGAGAATTGTTTTGGGTGGTGGTTCAAAACCACGAATCGAGCATAACGCTAAATCAAGTGGTGCTTGCTTGTTGAAGCCACCTCCCAAAGGTTCATATAAGTGTGCCAACTCTTACCATAAACAGGACAATAATTGAATTGCTGTCATTCTACCAACTGCAAATGTCAATTTGTAATCATTCATCATCTTTTGGAGAAAGACAGCAGTTCAATTAATGATCTGATTTAAGAGCTCATGGAAGGCCGCAGTTCGATAATTGAACGACTGTCATACTACCAACTGCATAATCCCACATAAATATGTAGAATTACCAAGTTACATTTTCAGTTAAAGAATAGCTGCTAATCTTGTCTTAGCAATTCTGAATAGCGGGCCTACCATGAATTAAAACAGGTCATAATTGAACAGCTGTCATACTGCCCAATGCATGAGTATCTTTATATATGAAAATCAATTGCTGTTCGTTAGTCTCGCTAAAACTCGAGAACGGCTTTTAGTCTTGAAATATTCGTGGATGTCCAAGGGAGGTTTAATAAACGGTGAGAAAATATTATTGTTTATACTGGAGATTGATGGCACTTGGTGGAACTTGCTACAGATATTGAATAAATCACTTGTACTCTAGTTTAAAACAAAAATACATTTGCAGTTAAAGAATAGCTCTTAATCTTATCCCAGCAATTCTGAATAGTGGGCCTACCATGAACTCTTAAAACAGGTCAATAATTGAACAGCTGTCATTCTACCAACTGCATAAATAACTTTGTAATCCCATATAAATATATAAAATTACAAAGTTACATTTGCAGTTGAATAAAACGTTGAACTTGTCCTAGCAATAGCACTAGCAGGCACTCTCGAGGTGTTAATATGGGTCAATGTAGTCCCAGTCACGCGAACTTGAATCAGGTTTACAGGGCGAAATACAGGGCGAAGAATATGCCCATGCATTGCCTGTTTCTGAAGACCTTCGACTGAGTTCGTCGTGCGGTAATCTGGTAGACAATCGGCCCAAAAGGGTTTCAGAGGCTTAATTGACACCACCCGCCTTGATTCCGTGGTTCGGATTATTGTTGGGAGCACGAGAACCTTCCCCATCGCTTCCGTTGTTAGTTCGTTCCTGTACAATTTTAACGATCTAATATAAACGAAAAAAGTAGTTTTAAGTGTAGTGGGAAATACGACAATCACTTTAAAGGTATGATTCCGCAGCCGACCGCATACGACAACTTCAGATGCACGCAGCACATGCGCGTAATTCATTGCGGTTTCTCAATGGTGGCCTTTATGCATACAGGAGTTTGACAAGTAATGGTAACGGCATGCGTCGGCAGTTGTCGTATGCGGTCGGCTGCGGTATCATACCTTAAATATTCCATGATGGACGTCCTGGGGAGCGACAAATTTAGAGAAGCTTTGACCTTCAGAAGGGCGGCAAATTCTGAGATTTGCCGTTCAGACAGGGTAGCAAATCTAAGGCAGATTGGATGTGTAGGGGCGGCTAATCTAGGGAAGATGTAACATCCATGGGGCGATAAAGTTAAGTAAGATTTTGTTGTCCAGGGAGGCAAATTTATGGACATGTGCCGTGCACACCCGCTTGCTGCGGGCCTGATAGTAGTAGTAGTGCGTGGTGGCGCGTTGTTTGCATATCTGTACTCCGGGATTGACGTTGTAGTCGAAAAAACGGGATTGACGTTGCAGTTGAATCTGTTGTTGTAGTTGAACAAACAAAAGTACCTACGGTGTTTTGCGAAAAGACGAAAACACCTTGAATAAGAAATTAAAATAACTTTAAAAAGAAAACAAAGAAAGTTGGCATTATTATAAAGGTCTTAAAGTCACATTGCAGTCTAAAACTTCAAATATTTGAGTATATTTTACATAAATTATAAAAACCCAAATAAAGACCCTATCGGGAGGAAACTTGGGAGTTTATATTGGGTTTAAACCCAACTTGGGTTTAAACCCGGGTCTTTGCCCATCTCTGGTCATAATACATTATCGGGAAATAACATTTCTCGGTACGTTCTTTGCCTCGTGACGTAAAACTACCTAGGTAGGTACTTTGATAATACGAAATGTATTATCTACTCAGCCATTAGCATAACCGGCCTTCCTCCCTCTCGAAAACCGACTAACCTAGACTTATTTATAGATCAAGTATGGACTGCGATACACCCATCGATTCTTTATGAACCAGACCACCATAATTTCTACTACAGACCAAACAATTAAAATAAAACGAATTTGAAACGTAATTCAGTTTTATCTATTACTTATATAGTGTAATTATTATGGATTGTTAACGTCAATAAAAAAAAAGTTTTCTTGAAGTTGCAGTAGTCTCGCAGTTAGACATTGATTTAACTAGTTTTTATATGTTTTAAATAAAACACTTCAATTTTCAGTTACCAAACACTTGTAGTTATAATTAGGTACTATTCAAAAGCCAATTAACGTTTACAACCACAAAAAACTAGTATGAAAATTGCTGCCAGTAATAAAACACCAGTCGTAACCACGGTAAATGTACTGCTTAGTAACTCTGCTACTCAGACTATTTAGTCTGAGCTCTGCTAGTAATAAAGAGAATAGATGCAGTCAGTTATTAAAAAAAAATCCACAAATATCATCTACATGCTTAGATGAATAAGTCTATATGGGTACTAAATTCAAAACGTTTTGCAATCATTTACGGACGCCATATTCGATATATCTATGTAGCAAAGCGTCCAACTACATAAATCATATATTTAACAATAGGTGTAATTAGCACATTATCTATGTACATTTGAAATATAGACGGTTTACAACATAGATAATAGTATTGGCTTTTTACTTACTAGGAATCTGAGCATATATATAAAAATCTAAGCGGCCTTAATGAAATAAATGAAAAAATTATAATTACATCTAAAAAGCGGATTTAAGACAAATTCAAATCGATTTATATTGATAAAGTGAATGTTCAAAAAAGGAACAAAGCCAATAAAATCGCTTTAAGAATCAATTTCATGATTAAGTCCGGTTCAGTGGTTCCCGGCGCAGGTAAAATACGGCCTTTTCCAGTCATCATCCCGCGCTTTCCATCCTACAGTAAAGATAATCTATAAAAGTGCTTGGTTGAGCTATGAACTGGGTTTCCGTTTCATCGTTTTTTTTATCGAGTCTTGTTTTTGATTGCAGGAACCAAAATTACTCTCACTGAGAATTTCTTCTCGTTTTTTTAAACAGAGATCCTTATCGAGCAAACGGATCTTAGTGAATAGAAAGTAAGTCGAGCAAGTCGGGTACAAAATGACGTATCGTCGAAATACAATGAAGAGTTATACAACAGTTTAAATTAATGCTTTTAATACAATTACAAATCCTTTTGTAAATCTTGTCTTTGTCTTCCACTTTGGGAATTTCATTTAAAAGTTAGAAGATGGAATCAGACAGACGAAAAGTTGAAAGTGTGATGGTTGGTTGGATAAAACAGAGAAGGAGCTTTCAGACGTTTTTTTTCTATTTCTATAGGAATATTATGTGTGTATTTTTACGTAGGTTTTTTATATTACATTTACGTTTATATACTGTACAATATATCGTCAAACAACGTCTTTTTTGTTCGGATCGTCAAAGACAGGTGAAACACGCCCTCATGAGCTTCCTTACTTTATTAAACCTTTCAAACAAGCCCACCGATTTTCGGACGCTTCTGAATTGCTTTTGGTGAATGCTGAATTTGGTGACTTCAATTGCTTACATTATTTTTCTAAGTTGATTCGTCATTTGTTCACGTGTCAAGTCACACTGCCCACCTACACTTAGCAGTGATCTCATCTCAATTGCATTGATGAATTTCTTTCAAGCTGTTTCTGTCATATTTAACTCTCGCTATCAGGTGGTGAAACCATGAACGGACAAGTTTGCGTTCTGCGACACCGACTGCCGTTCATAGAGGCATTATGTAGGGCGCCGCCGCCGTCCACACAATTCCTTTCAACAAGTACCATCGTTTCAAGGGTTTCAAAATTTAAGCAAATCTTGAAACAATCAGAACGAGATCCAGCTTCGAAATATTACAAATAGATATGAAAAGACAAAAATGTTAGTAATAAATTATAGAACTGAAGATACGATACAGAAATAGGATTAATCTTTTATAGTTAATCTTAGCACATTTTGTAGCATGGAAGTAGACATTGATGCAGTGTTTGCCACTGCATGGACTATGGACAGAATTGTTTGTGTGATTCACAGAATTGACCCTTTTTTTATACCACTTAGGTGACAGACAGGCACACGGGCCAAAGTGGTTACCGTGGCCTATGAACGTGTGCAACACAAGGGGAGTGAAACTCGTGCCGACCCTGTAAGAACAGAGAGTTTCTTTGCCGTCACTGCAGAAGACAAAACAGGACAAGCATTTGATCTTCTCACTGACAGCACAAAAACTTTTCAGTGAGCTCTGGCTACCCTAGTACCACCAGGAACACAACACGAGGTTATTGTGGCCGCTGTATTCTGTAGGGCGTAGGTACTTCACCAGTCGGAATGTTCAATTGGGGCGGAAATACCATCGTGTCCTCCTATCTCCGTCAAACACTCAAACCTGAGACTAGGTGGGCTTAACTCCACTCAGATTTTGCAGTAATCTCGTCTATAGTATTCTATACTAACAGAGTTCGTCACATCAAATGGGTGGATTCTACCGTAATTCTAAAACCGCGAACGGGCCATATCGCGAATCGTAGAGATTTTATAAGCGGACCTTAAGAGTGCGCATAAAGCTAGAAAAAAATCAGATTTCACCCGCACCCCTCGCACGCCCCGCTCTCGCCTGTCGTCGCTCCGGCAAGTCCGCCACCTATTTTGTGTGGCAGCGACCCGCCATGTATAGTTTGAAGGCGCACAGTATACCCAAAATACTCAGATAAAATTGTCAAAATACGAGTTGCATCATTAACTATCTACTTTGGAAACACAATAAATTTATTTTTGGTAAAAAAATATTTCTGATAAAATGAAAAGGTAAGTAAGTAAGTAAAGGAATATGTCGTCGTTGCGCTTGCCAAAACCTCTATGTGTTTTTGGTCAAGTTTTCAGGAGAGACATTAAACTGTTTTATTACATAATTTTGATGAGCGTATCAAAAAACTAAAAATGTAGTATGATGCCAAAAAATATTTTGCATGAACTGAGATATAAGTGAAAATTATAAACGGTACTATCCATCCACAATAATTTTTTTTTCCATTTTGATACACATATCAGAATTATCTTCCTAGCGCCATTTCTTACAAGTGAAAAATATATACATATCAGATTTGTTATGGACCTCAATAGGATTTATATAAGGGATAAATACTGACAGATGGCAAGGTACATAACATACGAAGTAAATAAATACCCACTATAAACTTTATTAACGCATACAAGTAAAAAAAATAAAAGTAGTACAACTGTTCCGTGTACAGGGTCCTACTAACACCTTTGAGACCCAAGCCAACCTCACTTGCTAGTCGGTGCACATGTTAAACAACGGACGAGGTTCTGGTGCCGATTTTCCTCTCGGAGTTGGGAACTAATTGCTGATCGTTCCTGGAATAGCCGATAATACGATAATCAGAAAAGAAGAGCAAATCTCCGAGTTCCGAGGTGCACATTATGCTGCCAATTAGTTATAAACTTTAGTTGCATCTGAGCCCTTCCCCTCGGCGTCCGGGGTGCGCTTTTCCAGTCTTTTTTTTAATATAGGACACGTCAAATTGACTTCGCCTCGCCTGATGGTAAGCAAAGTCTCTGCAAAGAGGGTCACCATTACAGACATGTACCATGTTACAATGATGGCACTCAGCTTGACGGCCTCATCAGAATATGCTTTTTCACGCCCCGCTTGAAGGACTCGTGACTGTAGGAAGAGGGAAACACGTGAACTCGTAAGGAATTCCAAGACTTAATAGTGCGGCAGAAGAAGGAGTCGCCGAACCGCTTGGTTCTTGATGGAATATTCTGCACCGTATGCGGGAGGCGTCTAAGTCCTGCACGTGTTGTCCTATATAGGAAAGGAGAGGGTGGGATTAGTTGGAAGAGCTCATCAGAACATTCACCATGGTAGAGACGGTAAAATACCGCCAAAGATTCTATATCTCTACGCAACTGCAAAGGCTCGAGGGTGTTGGTGACCTCAGGATTCCCAATAATATGGACCGCACGTCGCTGCAGCCTGTCGAGAGCATCTAGTAAGTACTTTGCGGAGCCATCCCAGAGATGAGAGCAGTATTCCACGCAAGAGCGAATTTGTGTCTTATAGAGAAGGCACCGCTGCTCCGGCGTGAAAAAACGTCTCACTCTGTTCAGGACACCGAGTTTACGCGAGGCTGTTTTGATGATACTCTCAATGTAGTTTTTGTTGTTCAGTTTGCAGCGAACATCCATACCTAGGATATTGAGATTGTCCTGTAGTGGCAGTGGCGTGCTCTGAAGAGTTGGAAGGGGAAGGAAAGAAGATACCTTTGCTGTGAACGCGCATGCCTGCGTCTTCCTGGCGTTGAACTCGACCAGGTTTTCCGAGCCCCATTGAGAAACGTGGCTCAGGGTCCGGTCTTCTTTTTTCCGCGATATCAGACTGCTTGGCCGCAGGATGTCCGTGATAGCCTCCGTGTAAGGTGCTATCGTCTGCATAGGATAGCGCCGCAAGTTTCTAGACACACCGTTTAACATCTTTTCGAGTATAGGGAGCTATCGCTATCGTCAGCGACGATCACCGCCGTAGTCACTTGGAAGACTAAGTCAAGCTGGTATCAAAGAAACAAGGTAGTACATCACTGCGGGGCAAATACTCCTTCTTTAAAACGCTTCCGTTCTGCCCCACATGGAGTACTGCTGTCACAGTTTTGCCTGGGCTAGCTAGACCTCTTCGACTTGGTGCAAAGACGGGCGCTGAGGATCGTCGACCATCCCATACTCACAGGCGGGGTAGTAGTCCCTCTCAACCTCAGAAGGTACTTGCTGTGGTTGTTTTACCGCCTGTATGATGGTTTGTATTCAGAAGAATTGTTTGATATAATGCCTAGAATATTTTTACTTTATGGGTGAATTTCCCGGGGCCAAAAATTGCGTGGCATCGATGAAATCGGTACTAAAAATCGTTATTACAATACTCTAACATTTTTTTCTGGTTAGGCGATATAGTGATCTATGTGGAGCACTAAATATTTTATTAAATAGGATTATAGATTCGCCAAAAAAAAAATTTAAACCTCGAAATTTTTCATTGCCGTGTTTGTCCACACATCACCTATTGTGTTGTGATACCTCATTGATAAAAATCTATTGGTTTTTTTAATTAAAACCTAGTTTTATTTGATACGTGAATAGTTAGAGTATTGTTACGAAATACATTTATTCAAATATTTAGACAATACAACGAATGGTTAATAAAAGTTCATTTGTCCTAGAGTTACCTTTAATCGCCATGTTCTAAACATATTTTAGAATATCGTTTTATCTAACGACTTGTATCCTCCCTCATATCCGCTAAACGTTGCATATTGGTGCCGCCTAGTTGCTCGACATGGAAGGACGTACACACGTACCTGCGTTTTGGCACCATAAATAAAAGTATATCATTTTTATGTTACTGGACATTTTTTCTTTCATTACTGTGGATAGGTATAACTGTCTATTCCAATAAGTTTATCCTCTTGATTATACATTCAATAGAACGAAATTTATCTTGTTTATTTTAGTGACGTGTTTATTACTTCGAATAATTAATAGATTTTTTCTTATATTATATTTTTGGCTCGTTTTTCACCACCGTGCTTTCATTTCCATGGTTTCCGTGGTCAAAATTTGCTATGGTAATGAAGAAAAAAACGCGGCAATGAAAAAAAAATCATTGCCATGCCTTGTAAAACAATTTAGTCTCATTGCCATGACCAGATGTTTCATTTCCGTAACTTATGTTCTCATCGCCATAGCATATTGACAAAAGTATATCATATTAATTTGTTAATTTCCCATTTCTTTTTCGTGTAAAAGAATTGGCGTCGTTTTGGAATTGAGCAGCCATGAATTAAAAATGGTATAATATGAAAGTACCTGCAGTTTACCAGGTTTCTTAGAGCGATTCGAGTCTTATAATTAATCCTATCGATTAAAGCAATAAAAATACTGGCTGTTATTTTTTCCGATTTTAGTCGGTTCAATTACAGGATGTGGCAAGCGATTTTTCAGCATTCGTTAAACGCAGTTTTTTTTCTTTTTAAAAATGAGGAAATGTTTCTTCTGAATGAAATTAGCTATCTCCAGTATTTAGAGTACTTTCCCTCCACATCTCCAATGCAAACGCGGTATCGTTTATCTAATACTAGCTGACCCAGCGAACTTCGTACCGCCATATTTTCTGATCCCATTCCCGCTGCATATCTCTAAATTTATCAATATTTCTCTACAATATTATGCACGTATTATGCATATAAATCTTCCTCTTGAATTACTCTATCTATTAAAAAAACCGATTCTAAATCCGTTGCGTAATTTTGAAGATTTACACAGGGACAGACAGACAGCCATCGATGGGGTTACACTCGAAGTTGTTCAAGAAAAAATCTGCCTGGGATAAGTTATCCAGCTTGGTAAAAACAACTCCTAGAAAAAACTAGCCAGGATCCACCTAGGTTGGGCAGCAGCAAAGGAAACACTCTCTTAATCTTAAAAAATACACTGCGTTTAAGGATTTCCAAAAAAATCGCTTGCCACACCCGGTAATCGAACCGAATAAAATCCGGATGAAGCTATATTTTAATTGCATCAATCGATAGGGTCAATCTTAGGGATCAAATATCTCTAACAAACTTGGTAAAATAAGTAAAAGGAAACCCATAAAAGAGAAGGTATAGGAAGATTTTAGGCGGTTTGATCATCAGGTGTGTTATTTTTAGAAATCTTTGAATGCAGGTTTGTTTCCCTTTAAAAATAAGGTTATGTTTAACTTATGTAAAATTCGCTATCTCTAGTATGAGGGTACTTTCCCTCCAGGTAAAGTCGAAATGTTCCACCCTGTATATCGCAGCTCCGATATTACTTACAATAAAAATAACGACACTCATATGCGTGTTTAACACAGTGCCACTGAAAAAATAAATGACGCCAATGTCCATACACAATTGCCTAATCCCCTTTGTATTTTTATTGTATGTAAGTATAATTTCTCATGTAAGTAGGTACATAAAATATTATGTTTTACATTATTATTTTCATTTCCATGGTTGATTTTTTCATTCCCTTGGTATATTTATTTCATGCCCGTGGATGCTTGTTTCATTGCCACGCACGCATGTGTCATCGCCGTGGCGCGTAATTTTTGATCTTGTATATCTCGTTAGCTTTTTTATTTATCTGCTAGATATTAAGCAAGAATACATATAGTATCAAAACCTATAATAAACGCGATTTGTTTTAACTACAAAACTTAAGGTAAAAAAATTCCACGGAATGAAGATTTTAATGGACCTGTTGAAATTCACCCTTATATCGCCGCTCCGCTTGCCATAGACAGTGAATTCACTCTCACACAAATGGTGTAAAAACGTCTCACTTTATTCAGGACTTCGACCTTACGTGAGGCTGTTTTGATTTAATCATCTGTCTCGTTTTGTTTACTATTATAAGATTATTTACGTTGTTACAAAGGTAGAACACCAATTTTACAACCAACAAACCGAAGAAAAACAAGCTGTCAAATTGTCTATGTGCAAACCAATTCTGACATGTGCAACATGAGGATGAAAAACTCTTGATGTGAACACATAACCAATTTTGCAGTGTCAGAATTGCACATGTATATTTTGTCAAATCTATTTCTAGAAGGAATTAACACTTGGTTGTTTTTTCAGTTGATGCGCATTTTTTTAAGGCCATCTAGCGAATAAAAAAAATAGAAAAAATGCACATAACGACTTTGGCAGGCGCACCGACGATTTGACGATTTGGGAAAAACAATGCTTTTACTTTAATTTAACATCTAGCGATGTTCGTCTAACTATATGTGAAAAATTACCCAATTTTTTTTTTTTGCGCGGTAGCCTAGTGGTATGGGTAATGGACTGCTGAGACGATGTCTCGGGTTCGATCCCAGGTTTACCATGGCACACACCAATGACTTTTCGATGCTTTTCGAAGTTATGTGTGTATTTATCGCAGGTTTATAAGTGCCCGGATAATGGCAATAGGCTCGCCACCTATTACATTGGGACCTAAACATAAACGGCGAAATATGGGTGCTAGCACCTCTACTTACCCCTTCGGGGATATAGGCGTGAGTTTATGTTATGTTATGTTATGTTATGTAATTCAATTAATTTAATACTAATCCTGAGTCGGGTCATCCAAATAGTCCAAATAGTGGTTCAATATTACTGATGAACATTGTGTATAATATGGTTGCCCTATTTTATCATTACGTATAAGAAGCTAGGGCCCTGACATATTGAATCAAGGCTGGCTAAAATATACCGCTCATTCCACTCTAGTGCAAAATTTCCATCACAATTTGGATCTAGTTCTCTCAAAACTTCAACTTTCTCTAAATGTTTAATGGGAGGTCTGTAAAAATAATTGCAAATTAATGACAAATCAATCACATAAGCATTGCATTGCTATTTTAATCTACTTGTAGATAATTTGATATAAATGCTAAATAAGTACATAATGGAAAAAATCAAACCCACAATAGGACTTGAATGCCAGGGTCGCGAACCTTGGCGTTCCAGCGCTCTTACTCTGAGCTATCCTTCCACGGGCAGTCATCCGCTTTCCGTGTGGTCAATTTTTTTTATTAAAATCACCGGGATACTCGTATTTACCATGCCGTTTGAATGTGTGAACATTCGGTACTAATACTACTAATGTGAATGACCATGTTAATTTAATCTCAAATCATATCATTCTACTTGTTCATGTTCATATTAATTTACATATTTTACTGAAATGTTTTCTGAATGTGAGAAAAAACAATTGCAATAAGCTTACAAAGTTGACGAAAGTTTTTTACTAAGCGATTCGACCGGATCGGATTCATCAGCTTGTGTGATATTACGAGCTGAAGCAACTCTGAAATGCATTAAAATTGATAATACAATGTATAAATACTTTCGCAATATATTTAATAATTATATTAGTGCTATATAAATAATATTATACAATAAACACGCGAGTAGTCAATAACATCTATTTGATTTGCATATACTATCCCCGAGCCGACGTTACTCCAGAGTTACCTAGCAACGGTGGATATTTGGTAACAAACTAAAGAAAGTAAAATAATATAGATACACTACCTTCGAAAATTAGCCATGAGTTGAATTCTTAGTTTCTTATATTCTCTTTTAGAGTGTTTATTTTATATTTTTTTAATTGGCTCATTTTTAACGAACTTTCTTGACACGGAAAACAGAAATACAGTCCTCCCGTCTCAACGGGGCGAGCCCGACTAAATGATGAAACAACAGATGGCCGACACCTCGGGTCAGGTGCGATAGAAAGAGAGCGTTATGCGCGGAATAAGACCGTCGTAAGCGCCAAATTCATTTTTTTTAATTACTCGTAAAATCCACACAATTTTTTCAAAGTGAAAATAGAGTCACTGGGTTACATAATTTTACACTTTGTATTCAAATATTGACTCAGTTGTGTGCATAATATTGGAAATAAATTGATTTTAGTAGTAAATAAGGCATAACTTTGTGATTTTATTCTATCGAAAAAATATTATTATTTTATGTTTTCACCATGACCAGTCCCTTACAAATATAACGTATTTTCTATTAAAAAAAACCCAGCTCATTTGTGGCTTACTTTCGGGTATAAACATCAAATCTACGATCGTCAATTTAGCTTTATACCCCCTCTTAAAGAGAAAGAGCCTAATCCTTCTTATTCCTAAATTCTCTCGCAAATTGCAAGTTTGTTTAATTGTTGCTCAATAACACAAAAACAAGTGGATGAATTTGGCTAAAATTTTGCACCAAATTGAGTAAGGAATAGGACATAGAATGTTATGCTGTGGGTCACCAGAATGGTATCAGGATTATATATGGCGGTGAAGCCGCGGGTATGAAAGAAATATCCACAAATTTAATTTTTGAAATAAACCTCGAGTTTGTTGGGTGCATTTATGAGAAATCTTATATATAAAATTCTCGTGTCACAATGTTCGTTCCCGTACTCCTCCGAAACGGCTTGACCGATTCTCATGAAATTTTGTGAGCATATTGAGTAGGTCTGAGAATCGGCCAACATCTATTTTTCAAACCCCTAAATAATAAGGGTGCAGCGGGAACGGGATAACAAAGAATATTATGGAAATAGATAAACAATTCAAGGTAGTGTTAATTTATTCACATGTGTTCGAATAACTGTATAAAAGAACTAATAATTTATGTTATGTAGGTTCAACAGTTTACCTTGACCCCACATGTTTGTTTTTTATTCGAAACAGCCTGCTTTTTTATATCAGAGGTGTAGTAAAATATGATATAGGTAAAAACTACATAATAATATTGTTTCTCAATTTCATAATTTTTTTTTTACACCACTTAGCTGGCAGACAAGCACACGGCCCACCTGATGGAAAGTGGTTACCGTGGCCTATGGACGTATGCAACACCAGGGGCGTCACTCTCGTGCTGCCGACCCTGAAGAAACCTTCTAATGCCCTTCTTGAAGAACCCCATATTGTAGTCGCTAGGGAAAACCATCGCGGGGAGTAATTTAATTCAAACGAAATGTTTTATCAGTGTGTACTATTACTAATAGGTACCAAATAGCGTTTGTAAGCCTACCATGAAATGTACCTACATCCGAAGTTGCGGACCGAAATTTCGGAGAATATGCCATCAGGGCCGAAGGTGGCACGACACTAGATTCGGTACCCTATCGAATGGAATCCAAACTTCCTAGTATCTACGTAGACGTAATTTTGACGCACTATGTCTCCTATTTGTGCGGATTCGAAGGTTCGAATTCATTTTCGTAGTTCACAGTGCAACAGAAGGAAGAAATTTGAGGATATGTTTTAAAATAGCCTACAGATATCTGGATTTACTCATATTCTCTCAATATTCTATATTCAGTAGTAATACAAATATAAGTAGGTATATACAACAAACCTGCATAAGGAAATATTTATAAAACACCTAATTTGGAATATACATGGTTGATACATGGTAGGGGCATTAATTATATTAAACCATGCATTCGAAGCTATACGTAAGTAATCAATTGAATCTGAGACCTATGTCACCCTCTTAAGGATAATTTATCAGTATGTTGTGAATTGACAATTTCTTTGCTTATATTATCACAGTTTCATACAAAATTTCTCTTCACCTTTTTTCAGTGGTTTATTATCATTAAAGGCCTCATAAACAAGGTACAATACAAGTAAAGGGGTAATTTTGACATTATCTGTTGCATGCTTTTTAACTACCATACCCTGCTGCTCACAATATACAGGAGTAGATAGGTATGCAAGTGCAAGACCTGTTTCCAAATTTAATGCTAGTGAATAACTTTAGTAAGAATAATGTGTAGAATAGTATATAGTATAAGATCAACAACCTTTTTGTAAGCATGTAATAACCATGAAAACGAAAAGATAAGAAATAATATATTTTTTCATTTTTGCATTTGATTTTTGTGTCACCTATAACATGGGAAAATAATAATAATAATCATGTCATGTTCCTGCTTATGTGAGAGAGAGACCTGTATAGTGAAGTCTATCATGGTTCCTACTTCCTAGGTACTTCATCTGCTGAATAATAATGGATCTCCAATAACAGATAAAACAATGTACAGTTCAAGCCTGCTCATCATCATATGAAAAACACCTCTGATAAAATAGTACATAAGGTAAAATGCAAGCACGGCCGGGGTGCGAAGGATATGGCTACAACAATCTCACCTCCGGCCACGGACGGCCCACAGTCGGCGTGCGTTTTAGTCGGTTCGAGTCCGACATAACCTCCTCCTCCGGCTCCGGCGGGGGAGGTATCCGAGGGGATTTTTCGCACGATAAAAAAAAAGGTAAAAAGCAAGCACAATCACTTAGGTTAACCCATGATTTATTAATAATTTTATATCTTTAAGTCCAAAACTAACTATAATTAAATTTAATTTGTACACCATGTTAAATGGTAGGACATAGTTTGATAGTGCACTGATATTTAATGTTCAGACCTTTTGTAATACATACCTGTTTCACAAAATAATACAGATAAATAAATAATTAATAAATTGTGGGTTTTCCCTATAATTATTGTTAAGAACAATAAATAACTAAATAGATTACATACCCATCTCTCCTGGTGAATTTCCTTGTGGTGTAACCACAGGAGCGGGCTCCCACCTCTTCAGCCGTGAGGCAGGATATGGTGCAAGTGATATACCATCCTCCCCAACCTCATCTTGGCCCAGTTCATTCATTTCCAGGTTTGTATCATCATCATCTATCTGTTCTTTCTGTAATGCTGCTGCTATAGCTGCCTTCTTTCCTCTATATGCTTCTTTAATCTATGAGAAATATGTTATTTATGGATATAGAATTTGCTAATGTGTCTACTAAAATTATCTAACAACTTGATTTACTTTTTTAATCAACAATAAATGAATTGCTAATATATTTAGTGAGCCCATTAACTGATATAAACTGCTTATATTAGATGAGGGTTCATAGTAATAGTTGTTAAAAACTACAACTTTAGGTCTTTAAACAGTGCAGGCCTGCAATATGTTCTAACCACAGAAACCCAGCTGAGAAAGAACAAGGCATAAACAGTATTTTCATATTGGAAACTATGTGAATAATCAGCATTTCTAAAAAGGCCAAATTGTATGTTTAATATTCTGATTAGATACTGTTTGTAATATTTAACAGTTTTGTATGAACATGATAATCAACAAAACAATGATATTTAGTGACAGATTATTTTAAGACAACTGATTAGGTTTGTTTTATGTTCATATTGAATAACAACTGCCTATGTTATCATGATTATTTTGGCAGCCAGGCCTTACTTTACTAAACTGTGGTCTGCAAGTTGGAAAATTAAATTTAAAAACTTCATGATGCAACAATGCTTGGTAAAGGGCTTGTGAGAAAATTCTGACAATGTGTTGTAAATTTAAAAAGTTATAAAATGAAGTAAATTATGTGTTATAAGTAATAGAAAACTCTTCATGACAGCATTTATGCTTGAAAAAGGGCTTCAGGCTTGTAATCTAATTGTCTATTTTATTTAGCAATGTTTTCTAAATTGAAGATTATGTACATAAGATTTGTTCTTAGACTTGTTTAATAAAACTTTCATGATGGTAAGAATTCTCAAATATCTTATTGGAATTTAGATTTTATAATGTTTACATTGACTAATTCTGATTTATATATTCATATTTAATTGATAATCAGCTAACACCCCATTTAGCTAAGCCTATTTGGTAGACCTTACTTGTGATTTAGTTGCAGTAAAAACATATTTCTTCAACAAATAAAAATTGCTTTTTTTTTCTTCAGCAATCAAGAAATAAATTACACTTCAACTATATACTTAGCCTAAATTTTATAGAACTGGATAAAGAATTTAGTCTATTTTTTATAGAACTTGATATAGAACTTAGCCTATTTTTTACCTGAATATCATTTTCGCCGAGCTTTTTACTACAATCCCAGCCGTCACCGAAGCAGTCGGAGTACATAGCAAGCAGCATTACATCCACTAGGAGCCATACTAACGAGGTGATCAATATAATACGGCATGTGTGTATCCGTATTTTGCTCCGGAACATTTTAATCGACCAAGTTCGCACGCACTAGGGTTCACTGCCTCATGACAACACAGCCACACTAATGTCACGTTATCTTCCAGACCTGCAATACACGCGAATTTTAAGCGAACCAAGCAAAACTAACACCAAACATTTAATATCACGACCTAAATTAAAACTGTTACTGTCACAACTCTGTATATTTTTCCAAGCGGTAACAAAATTAAATATCTAAGCACAATTTTACAGTAAGTAGGTTTCCGGATCTAAAACGTGAAAAAGCACTATAACTCACTAGGAATTATTGAATAATTAATCAACATTCACTCATTTATTTCAGTTGCGATTATTTTTAATAAGTACTACGTCTCGTATATTATTAACTAAAATAAATACCGTCTTGTTATGTGTGAGATTTTATCTATTTATATCGTAACTACAGTAAACGGCAGCTTCTCGCGGTCGACATTCAACTCGACACAATCAATTCCATCGACAATCGCCAATCGCGAGCGCGACATACCCAAAATGTGTACGTCAAAACTTTCTAACTTGTCAAACTAGGTTTCATTCTGCAATCATTTAATTATCGTATTTTACATGTAAGTTAATTATTTTAATTTTAACGTTTTTTTAGCAAAATAAACACCACGTATGATATAATACAATATATAGGAGTAAACACCATCATTTGTTCATTTAATTTTATTAAACCATTATTTGTGTGAAAAGAAACAAGAGATACAGAATTTTAAAAGATTTTTAATTTATAAGGGTGGCCGCACATGTACGGTTTCCGGAGACGGTTTCCGTCCACGGTTTCCTGATTTGGAATTCCGTGTGCCGAGCGCACACGTCAGGTTTTTTCTTAGAGTATTAAAGAGTAGCAACAACTACGATTTCATTCATAAAATCGAATCAAGCTTGACGCCAAATCGCCATCTTTCGTTCTCATATACTTCTATTTTCATGAATGAACGTGTGTAGACCATAGACTTAGATTGTAGACGGTTACTATGTTAGGGATGTATCATGTATCTCTATTATCGTAATATTTGTCGATATCTATCTATCCTGTCATCTAATGTGTATTAACCAAAAGAGAGCGGAAAAATGCTAAGCGCATGATATTATGATAAATGATAATGATAATTTTATGGTTTATGTGAGATAAAGCGACAATAAAATAAATGATTATTTCTAAATATGATTGATAATAAAATTTAATATCTAAGAACTAAGAAGGCCTCATCAGATGCTTTTTATGCCCCGCTTAAAGGACCCGGGACTGTAGGAGGGAATTTTGTATGGCTAGTATCATTTATATACCATAAACGAAGTATATTTATTTCTTCTTCATCCTAGTGTTAACTCCCCGTCGCATCTGAAGCTTTCACCTCGGAGTCTGTCCGCTTTACCAGTCTTAACAGCGGATTTGACTGGACCTCGATATTTTCCGTGAAGCGGCTGCCATCTGCCAACTAAGTTGAGTGTCATGGGTTCTGATATTAGTAGATTGGAACGTAATTTAAATTTTGTAGTACAAGGCAAGGGTCCATATTGACATGCATAATTTTTTTTATTCTAATCTCGTGTTTTCCTCACGATTTTTGTGTGATGGTACTTTGTTAATATTTAAAATTAAAAGACAACTAAATAATTATGACGAAGTGAATGGCCTACCTACAACGTGAATGAAATGAATGAATTCTGAATGAAATTAATGAATGTGTTAAGTGTCATGGATTCTATTTCGTGTTGGTGTCGGCGACTTGAATATTGAAACGTTTTCAAAGTTTTTTATAGGTTCCACGATTATGATACGCATATCATCCACGAATTTGATCAGACTAAAGTTAATTTCATCGGCTCTCATACTATAAGATTTAGACAATAACTCGCCGAGCGGCGTTAGATATTCCTTTTTAGGGTTCCGTACAGTAATATGAAAAACTAGAACCCTTATAGGATCACTTTGTTGTCCGTTTGTCTGTTTGTCTGTCTGTTAAGACCTTTTTTTCGGGAATGTGTGGACGGATAAGTTGAAATTTTTATTATTATATGTATTATGAGTTTGTTTTTTAATTTAGTTCTGTACAGTGCGCGAGTCTGACTCGCACTTGTCCGGTTTTTTATCAAACTGTGACTTTTTTATTGCTATTATTCACAAGTGAGTTATAGATTCTTTTTTAAATCTTACAGGTTAAGTTTCTATGTTCTTAAAAAAGTTTCGATACAAAAAAGAACGTGTTTAATAGAACGAAAACCAACTTGTAATACTTGTATAATAAACAAAATTATCACTCAAATTTAACTTTTTTTTTCTCAAGTACAGAAAAAAACAGAGTAAAAAAAAGTCAAATTCAAACCTCACTTTTAAATATGGCCGATCGCCATTGTTAGATGCGCGCGCATAGGAAAACGAATTGTAGTATTGTTTATTTAGTTTTATTTTATTAGTAGTTTTATTTTATTCGCAAGTGTGTTGTAAAACGTCGTATGCCACGCATGAGTATGATAATTACCAACTTTACTCACTTGTACCATAATGTACTATTTTTAAATTTATTTTGATACTCTGGGCATAAAGATCATATTATTATCCTTCATTAAAGTTTTATTTTTAATTTTTTAATGTGTACATTTCAGTATGATGATGAAGCTACATTATGAGTGTGTTGAAAAATATATTTTAGCAAAAATAAGCTCTACATTTAATAAATGTTACATATTACATTACTGAATGTTACATTTATTATAATAACAGTAATAATTATTTTCAGACAGTATTAATAACCATGCACTGAAAAATATGTATCATCATCATCTGCATATAGACGTATTCTCCTGATTGCATCCGTGGCCAAGATGACCTCGGAGCTCAGGGTCCGCCTTGAAAAATATGTATTTAAACATACCTACAATAATTATCATTTTAACGAAACAATTGTGATAATATAGGTTTATTTTTTGTTGCCTAACCGGTTTCGCCTTACGGCATTCTCAAAGGTTTACAATGGTTCAAACTATTATATTTAGCAAATATATGCTAAATACTAGCCTTTCGCCCGCGGCTCCGCCCGCGTGGATCTCTTATCTTCGGTTCTACTCAACCGATTGCAGTAAAACAGACGTAAGATTTTAAATTCCAACAAGACCTTTCTAACAAAAAAATTGCATCAAAATCCGTTTAGTAGTTTTTGCGTCCATCGCGGACAAACATTTTCAATTTACAATTATATAATAGTATAGATAGATAGAAGATAGATTAATAGTTTAAACCCTTGTTTACATTTTTAGTCTGTGCTTCTTTTATATCGATAAGGTGGTTATCGTCAGTTTACTGGGCTTCCCTATTATAGACGCCATTTTCCGTTCTCATCCAAGTTTAGGTATACAGTTTTTTTTCGTAGGTATTTCATATACTTCCATACTCAAAGGGTTTTTTGCATTAGGTTTTTTTATTATTAGTTCGAAGCGAGCAGTGTTGCCAGTGCTAAATTATCAAATGTAACACAAGCTGGCTTAAAAGTTGCATTTTCGGGGGAAAAGTTACGTATTCTTGTTTTTTTATATAGTGTTTCTTGTTTTTTACAAATCCTCTCGGTTTATCTCGGGTATCCGCCCAATTTAGGAGCCGACCTTCCGAGATGCTCCTTGAAATCCCACTGGCCATTGAGTACGAGCCCCAGCTATTTCATCTGGGACTTAATGCAGCTGAGAGCGTCTACCACTATGGGGTTGGGTCGTAAGAGAGTCAAAAGTTACGCAAAATGTAACAAAAGTTACAATACAATCTGGCAACCCCGGAAGCGAGACACAATCAGTGTTGCCAATTACTGATGATCTGAATTCCCCACAAACCCAACAGAAAGGCCCCAATATTAGACATTGATAACTACATTACTTCTCTTGAAGTTTCCCGCTATATTCACCACTTGCGATGTTTATTGCGGCTCGTGTACATATATTGCCAATAAAGAGTTAAATAGTACCTTAATGTCGGATATTTTGCTTTAATAATTTATCAATATGTATAATACTTGCCAATTATTACTTCTGAGTTTAGGTCTAGTGTGAATGTCTAAATGCCCCACATAAGCACAATCCCCACAAATTCCCTAAACGGCTTGAAAGTCCCCACTCTCTTGGGAATTGACAACGCTGGACACAATTTAAACGCGATTCCGGATGGAAATTTCCTGACGTGTGCGGCGATTAGTACAAAATGTATGCGAGTGCTGCGTTCGGTATGACGTCATTAGGTTTTTTCCGTTCTGAACCGAACGTCAGGTTTTTTCCGTTCTGCAAAAAGTAAGGACGTGTGCGCCTAGTAGAACATTTTGTATGAAAATGGAGCATTCGGTTTTTCAAATCTGACTTTTTGATCAGGAAACCGTGGACGGAAACCGTGTGCGCGGAGCCTAAGGGCATAAATTGTAAAATCAGTATGAAAATCAACGATTCCGTGAAATGGCGGTGACAAAATCAAAATCATGAGTTTTTCACTGTCAAATGCTTAATTTTTATTGCAAATCAAAGACAATAATTTAGCATGGTTTGACATTATTGAAGGGGAAGTGGGTCCATTACACGCAGCAAGCGTGATTGATGGTTAAACTGACAGCAAAACACGAGTGACACAGCTGCACAGTGACAAGCACAGGGGGGCCCCGTTCAACATATAGAAATTCTAGTTATACAAATATGAGGCAAACATGAATTGAACCTTGATTATATCACTTTGTCTCTTTTTTTCCAATATACAGTTGTGTCTGCTAAAAAGAGACAAAAAATTTAAGTTATTGCTCACTTGGGAAAATGAGTATGAGAATTTGACAGCGTGCCAACGGTGCCAAAATTTATGAATGATTTGCGCCAACATTATGAATGATTTGCGACAGCCATTGTTGAATTTTTCTAGAACATACTACTACAAGCATAATAGTGATGTACTCCAATAAAAGATTTGACGACGAAACTATTCTTCTTTACAAAAATGTACTCTTTTGAAGAAATACGAAATGACAAAATTGTAATGTCTTCTGTTTTTCCGTATTAGAACTGGGCAATTGTGGTATTGTTAGAAACGTCTTGATCATCCGCTGGTTATAGGCAATATGACGTGTGAATGACTCTCTGAAACTCTGACTATAATGAAAAAAAACTTGAGATATATAGACCGTGTTTTGTATACATTATTAGGTGTTGCTTGCACCAAAATAATACAAATAAAAATCAAGTTTCAAACTAAAATCCGACTACTGCAAATCACGCTATAAGAAGTATTAAGCAAGAAAATATCAAGAATAGCTGTGGTCGTATACCATTTACTCTAATAAAACAATACATTCTAGAGATTCGTGATTTTGCAGTAGTCGGGTTTTAGTTTTAAAGTTATGGTTAGTACACTTTAACAGGTAGTATAGAAAGATATCGACAAATGTTACGATAATTAAAGGTAATCCCTAGCATAGTAACCGTCGGCAAACGTTCATTCATAAAAATGGAACGTAGGTAACACACGTTAATTCTGTAGGTATAACCTATCTGTTCTATTATAAATTTATGGTGACAAGACATGACATTCGCAATCGCATACGTTTGTTCTGTCAAAAGTGTCAAAATAACTTCAACTGCCAGGCGGGCCGCCAGCCCATGTAGCTCAGAGCTGGTTTGTTATTTTTAGTTTAACTTGTTACTTACCAACGAAGTGATTGTGTTCAGAATCTGGGCAACGAATTATGTTTCATTTAGTTTCATAAATGATGTAGTTCGAGTAATAATTAAACAATATTTGTATATATTCGTGTGTGTAATTCACATTTGCGATTCAAACTGAAACTAATTGACGAGTCTCGTCAATATACTCAGTGGCAATCAAGAAATCAAACTACACCCCGTATATCCTTCAAATCAAGTCGTAGGCCACAATTTTTGAAGCTGAATTGGAGGGCGTGCATCTCGAATTTCGTTAAGTGTATGTCTTACTTAAATTTACACCAGTGTATTATTTCTATTTAAAATTTGTATTTTCATACCACCGTAATTAAATTTATAATTATGAACAGAAACAAGAACAGTTCTAGGATGGCGAGGAATGAGGAATTCACAGATGAAGTAAAGAATCCATACAATCTCATAACAACTGAAGATAAGCCACCTGACATTAAATATGAGAAGGAGAACTCATGGGTGGCTGGAGTTCAGATGTTCATATCATTCTTACTGGCTGGTTTCGGTATGGTTGCTGCCAGCCTACTACTTGATCTTGTACAACATTGGGATGTCTTCAAAAAAGTATCAGAAGTATATATTCTAGTACCAGCCCTCCTAGGCTTGAAAGGTAATCTGGAAATGACATTAGCATCTCGATTGTCAACTCACGCCCATCTGGGTCATCTTGAGAAGAGCCTGGGATCATTGGTAGTTGGAAATTTGTGTCTCATTCAATGTCAAGCTGTCCTTGTAGGTTTCCTGGCTGCCATGGCTGCAGTTGCAATGGGGTGGATACCAGAGGGCCAATTTGATATACATCATGCATTGTTGTTGTGTGCGTCTAGTGTGTTAACAGCATCATCGGCTAGTCTTGTTCTTGGTATCATTATGATAGGAGTAGTAGTGGTATCAAAAAAGTTAAATATAAATCCAGACAATATAGCTACTCCTATAGCGGCTAGCTTGGGAGATCTGACAACATTGGCACTCTTGTCTTGGATAGCATCACTACTATTCAAATCAGTTGGCACAAGTGTTATATTACCGTCTATTATTATCTTTGTTGGTGCTTGCCTGGTCCCAGTGTGTGGTTATTTTGCTTGGAACAATGACTTCACTCAGCAAGCATTGGATGAAGGATGGGTACCAGTAGTGTCTGCAATGGTTATCAGCAGTGCTGGAGGGTTAATATTGGATCATACTGTTTCAATGTACTCTGGAATTGCAGTGTACCAGCTGGTTATTAATGGTATAGGTGGCAATATGGTGGCTGTACACGCCTCTAGATTATCTACTCAGCTGCACACTGGCCAAAAAGAAGGCTCAGTTATGGGAAGTACAACTAAACTTCTTCTATTAATGGTCATACCTGGTCAGTTAATTTTTATTTACACTATAGGTTATCTGAGAGCTGGGCATACATCTACAACACCTACATTCATACTAATATATATGTCTGCAGCACTTTTGCAAGTATTCTTATTGTTAACAATTAGCCATTATATGGTTGGTTGGATGTGGAGAATGGGTATGGATCCTGATAACTCAGCGATACCATACCTCACTGCTCTTGGTGATTTATTGGGTACAGCGCTCCTGGGTGTGGCATTCAGCATTCTGTTTGCCATAGGTGATAGAGACAGTGATGTAGGTGACTAACATTGGATTATAGTTATCATTTTAATAAAGACATCCTTAGATTTAAGATTGTGTTCATTGCAAATATCAAGTTTGAATTTATATTTGTTTATTGTTGATGGGTGTAGCTAGGAAGAAAATAGTGTGGGACTATTCATTCACCCTAGAAAAGTGATGTCCCCTGTAAAGATTGTTGCCTAAAGAGATTCTTGGCTATATATTGATAGTTACAGATTCACTGAACTGTGTTGATCGGCTGCCATACTTACATCTAGCTACATCAATGATATTATTTACTTTTTACAAACATAGATGTAATGCATTTCAAAACATCAATGTTGTAATTATTAAACATGATTTGTCTCTATTAGTTTTACCATTCTCAAAACTTTTTTATAACTATTGCTTGGTACACTAAATATTTATTGGTAAGAGGTAAGAGTTCCTTCACAATTTTTTGCATTGTCTATCCTCTACCTCCATCATATCTTTGAATATGTACCCATATGACGTCAGAGTTTGGACCCTATTACAAAACATCCATGTGATCTCATTTTAAGAGCTATTTTACAGTGAGGTCCAAACAGGTTATACAGGTATGTAGCCATATCTTTTTATGCTTACAAAATTTATGGATAGGAATGTGAATATTGTGAAAAAAAATCTATAATGTTGTGTAATTAAGATGCTTTAAAAGTGGGCATTCTAGATTATAGTAATATGAAGATTTGTATTATTATGTAGTATTTACTTACAAATAGCTAACAGCTAGCAATCTGCATACTTATCATGTTTACCAGTCTGTAGGTGAAACATTGTACTTACACGACTTGTTGTCAGAGCACATAAGACTTAATAATGTACATAATTTACAATGGTGCTATTATTATAATTAAAATTCTTAAAAAAATGACATATTTTTATAAGTATATGAAATGAAATGGAATACAATAATACTTAGGTTTAATTTTGTGAAATAAATTTGTTGTTTTTGTTTTGGTGTCTAAATTTAGATAACCCGAAATTGTTTGAATTACAAGTAGGTACCTATTTGTAAGATAATAATTATATAATATGCTTTGACTGTACAGGTACTGATTATGTATATTTACCTACTTGTCATTCAAATTAATTACCAAATATAGTTTTGTATGTAAATTTTCTGTGAGGGGCCCTGCTAAGATCTTCGAGGCGAGGCCCAAGTCTGTTGGTCAACCTGTTGATTAGCGGAAAGTGTTCTGCCGCATACGGTCCTCCCGGAGTTGGAGATTAGACGGTCGCTCCCGTAAAAGCCAAGATGAGCTAAAACGCGGACAAAGAATAAGCAGTCCCAGCTCAAATACAAACGAGAGCATGAGCAATGATATGATGCTGAAAATTATGTAAATCGTTCTTTAGGTATTACGTACAAGTCTATTTGTAAACTATTCAAGTTATCTTTGTTTATCAATTTGCGTGACTTTGTCAAGTCAGTGGAGTGGCATTTATAACATAATAGATACAATTGACATTGAATCGGGTTTTAGGCAAGTGATAATGCTTAAGTTATCTCTTCTCTTGATAAGTACGTGTAAAGGCTGCTTTCCACGATCCACGAGGTTCTGAGGCTCGCCCATGATACTGCAGACACGGTTGTAAAATAAAAAGCATATAAAAAGTATGTTTGTGTTCATGACATCTCGCACTGCTAAATATTGATAAAAAGCCATTGAATGAATGAAAATACAGACTACACCTTCGTAAAAAGCCGGTGTGGCGTGCGAGCGTTGAGCGGTAGAGCGGTAGAGCGTTGACTCCTAAGTCATTCAGTGGTCGTGGGTTCGATTCCCTCTCGTCCTATAGTCATCATCTTCATGGAGGCGCATTTTCCTGATTGTATCTATGGCCAAGATAACCACGGAGCTCCGGGTCCGCGTCCGCCTTCCGGCTCCAGCTCATAATTATTAAAAATGTCTATAGATACAGCTCACACAGGATACAGGTCTTTAATTAAATTTTATAGCATTTAGTATGCTAACTATCCAAATTGATTAACATTGGAAAAGGTAAAATACTCAAGACGAGACTTGAACCTGCTACCAGTTCCTTACAAGGGGAATGCTCTGACTACTGAGCTACCAGTCACATCTTGAGCACTCGAAACTCTTCTACCATTTCGGATTTCGGGGCAATGGTACAGCCATCTACCTATATTCATACGAACTATTGGAAACGGAAAGTGTCTGTAATGTCTGTAGCTTAGTGGTCAAGTGGTTTGGCCTTACGATCTAAGGTGTACATTACCCCAGCAAGAAAGTACCTCGTAGAGTGACATGAGTGGCACGTATAATTAGAGCGTTATATGCTATACATGTGCGCCGCATAAAAAAATTTGTGCGTGTTGTAGTTTTGGAAAAAAACGGAGAAAATGATTTCTGCTGCGGTAACGTTGTTCCAGCAAGAAAATTCTGAACGAATAATCGGAGAGAGAAATATTATGCATGGGCAGAGAGCTTATATTTGTGCTATGATGTGCGCCGAAAATGAAATTTGTGCCTCTTCAGGTTTTCGAGAAATTGCATTTCTTGCTGGAGTAACGTTTCGCATAATCGTGTATCTCTGAAACTATTCTATGTGCGGCTGTGTAGTAAACATATACGAGAATCTCTTAATTTGTGCTTATTTCTGGCAGAATTAGATTTTACAAAACATTTATAGTTTTCAAGTATTTTCGCTTTTTTGAAAATAAAATAAACCTTCACTGCGCCTACATGATAAAACTTATGAGCTCGCTGAAAACTTTATTCGGTCCTCCTTGGCGTGTATAATAACCATAAATGATTTCAAACGCGTGCATTCACTCGTTATTGAATAATATTACTAAAAGCCAAACCGACGGCACCTCAACTTTGAGGTCGCCGCACAAGAAAACGGCCCAAGCTAAGATCTGTGGGTGTAAGCTAATAAATAGAGCGTCTAGTCAATTAACTTATTGCAAAATATCAGCTTGAAATGTTTCGCATTTAAATTGTTATAAATATAATACTAAACGTATAAGCAATGACTGATTATCCAACCAAATTAAAATGACTACAAAAAGCGACGGAATAGTACATATCGATGACCTTCTTTTTTAACGTCTTTATCATAAGCTGTTGTCCGAACAGTCGCGTTCAAACGTTTATTGGCAACTGTGTGATTTAGTTTTGGAAGCTAATTCAAATATACTTTAAATTAAAGTCCATATCAAATGACACACATTTTTGATATATAAATTATTATCTTCATTCTTATATTATAACATCAAATCACAGGTCAATTACCCAAAATAAGAAAACACAAATAGTTAAATCAAATTATTTGTGTACCTAATCCACTGATTAGGTACACAAATAATTTGATTTAACTATTTGTGTTTGCGGCTGGTGGGTCATCAAACCGGTGGTGCGCTTTGCTTGCTCAAAAGGTATGCACCTACTTATTAAGATAAGAAATTGCAATACAACAGCAATTTACAGGAATATGTTGATTTTTTATACTTACATTAAATACGAGGACATTTTTTTGAAATAAAATGTACAATCACCTTTTTATCAAAATCGGGTACTGTCTGTAGGTATAAATTATTGTTACATATTGAGCAGAACCAAACCAAAATAAAAACAATTACCTACCTAATTTAAACAAACTAACAACATTTAACGCGTTAAAGCGATACCGTCCGTCGTCACATCACAGTGCTAGCGGCGCGTGCACGGCGTGTCGCGCCCGTCCCGGCCAGCAGCTCCCCTCCAGCCCCGCGACCCCGCTCTCGCCGTTCGCCTCGTCTGTCTGACTGTCGTCAAGGAACGCGTGCGACACGAATAGATACATCTTACCTGTAACTATGTATGTATATAGTTACGAACCTACCTTGGCTGATACCGACTCCAAAAATAACAATTATTGTAACTAATTATATTATCCTAATTATTTTTTTCATTTATAAAAGACAGATTTTTTTATTGTTCAATTATTTAATTCGTTATCTATTTAATAAAAATTTGATTTACTTATAAGTAGTCAAATATCTTTTTCATTTCATTTTACTTAAGAGAACTCTAAAAAATATTATATTGATAAGTAGGAAAACTAAGTTGATTATTAAGTTGTAGAATAATTAATTACGAATACGCAATTATTTTCGACTTTTAGTGCACATTGATTTTTGTGCATATTAATTGTTACCACTTTCCATCAGGTGGGCCATGTGCTTGTCTGCGACCTAAGTAGTACTAATAGTATTAAAAAAAAACGAAGTAGTTAGTATTTAATAAGACTAAAATCAACAAATATACTGAATGTACTTGTACTTAGTAATGTGCAAAGTCAAAAAACTAACATTCAGATTATTCAATAGTAAATTTATTCTTTGAGTTAGTTATTTTCTACGTAAGTGTACTCATGAACAACTAGGGATTGCAATTCGAATACTTCGAAATTCGAAAAATTCGAATTATTCGAATTTTTGGGCCAATTTATAAATTCGAATTTTAAAACCAAGTATTCGAATTATTCGAATTTCGGTTACTATCATGAAAAACTACTACGCAATAGTAGGCTAGACACTCTCACCATGCACAGACGCTAAAATAAAAGGCCTCCAGTTCCCGATGGTCCCGCTATTCCCAGCCATGGTAGCGGGAAGCTACCGAAACCATCTACTGCTGGCAGCTTATAACTGCAGTACACTACGACTAGACGAGCACCTCACCGAACTCGAGGTAGAACTAATTCGCATAAACTGGCACATATTGAGACTGTCAGAGATCTGAAGAAAGGGGAGGACACGACAACCCTTGAGTCAGGCGACCTGTTCTATTTTAGAGAAGGTGATCAGCTCCCCCAGGCAGAAGTCGGCTTTCTGGTAAAAAGGACCTCATCAGCAGCGTTGTTGAAGTTGTCTGTACCTTGTCCTGAAAATCACGAACATTCGTTCGCTGATGGTGATACAGGTATATGCGCCGACCTCGTCTTACCCCAAAGAAACTGCCGAGGTGGTATATGAGGATATTGCTAAGGCAATTAATCACACCGCCAAGGCCACTTACAAAGTTGTTATGGGGACTTCAATGCCAAAGTGGGAGTACAAGAACGCAGCGAGACGAAAATTTGACGTTATGGAGTGGGGAGCAGAAATCGCATAGGGCAAATGCTAGTCTGCTTTCTCGAGTTACAGGGGCTCTTCTTATGAATAGGTTCTTTAAGAAAAAAACCCCACAAGAAATGGACTTGGCAACGCCGGGACTCTGTGATAAATTTATTTATTTATTTATTATGATTTACCAACATTTGTTTACACTGTTACAATGTATAGAAATTAATAAGGTTAGTTTTACATCGAGTGTGACAAATAATTATAGGTAAATACAGCATGCTATATAAAACTAAGTAGGTACTCAAATCTGTTAAATTTTTACATTTTGCCACAAAAATAAGCAAACAACACAGGAGCACAAAATAAAGTTAGGTGTCTTGGGCACGAGACTTTGCTGCTAGAATACTACAGGAATGAAATCTAACAAACTCTTAATTCATCAACAATAAAAAAATAAAAAATAAAAAATAATAATAATAAAATATCAATCAATCTTTACTCCTATAATATTTCATAAGCGTGGATCGAAACTTGAATAGCGAGTCTGCATGGATATCCACAACATCACTAAGTTGATTTGCTAACCTAGAAAACCTTGGGATCGGTGAATTAGCTCCATAAGCTGTTCTACGCAGTGGTGGGTAAAAGGGAGTGATGCAGTTACGAGGACACCTGGCAGGCACTCGGAAATTGATCTTGCCTAGTAATTGTGGGCAGCTAAGATAGCTATGCAGGATCTTGTACATAAAAACGTTATCAAGGAAGTCTCTACGGTCTGACAATGAAATCATTCCAGACTGCTTGAGTTTTAAGTGGTAACTAGTTCTATTTTTAATTGGATCACGGTATGATAAATGCCACAAGAATCTTTTTTGGATTTGTTCTAAACGCATAGAGTGAACTGCAAAGTGTGGTCTCCAGACCACGCTACCATATTCCAAGATGCTGCGGACTAAACTGTTATACAATAACATTTTAGGTGGACTACTACGGAAAATTTTTGTGTTGCGTATCACAAAGCCTAGCATTTTAGATGCTCTTTTTATGATACTTTCCACGTGAGGAATGAATGTTAACTTCCTGTCTAAAATTACGCCAAGGTCCTTTATTTGATCAGTTTCTTGAATTTTCTCATTGTTTATATAGTAGTTACAGTTCAGTAGTTCAACCTTTCGAGAGAATTTTATATGAAAACATTTTCTTATATTAAGTTGCATTTCGTTTTGATCACACCATTCGTATAGTCTGTTTAGATCATCTTGGAGAAGAAAGGCATCTTCTTGGGAATCAACTATTCTGCCGAACTTTAAGTCATCAGCATACATATAGTTCTCGGAGAAATGGAAGCACGTTGGCAGATCATTGACAAAGATATTAAACAATATCGGGCCGATATGAGAACCTTGGGGTACGCCGGATGTTACAGCCCGGGCACCGGATGTAAAACCGTTAATGACCACAGAGAAGGTACGTTCATGAAGATATGACCGCAGCCACTAGATAGACTTTTTCATAACGGACAGTAAGCACATATTTAGAGATGTCTCTGTGCTCAACAAGTTTAAAACTGGAGGCGATCACCGACTTATCCGAGGCTCTCTAAATATCAACATCAAGGCTGAAAGATTCTGAATGATAAGATAAACCCTCCGACCCACGCCGTTTCAAGTAGCTCTAGGGTCCGAAAAGTCCAACTAGAACTTCAAAATCTTTTCGCAATGCTGGAAACCTCTAGCGGCATTGACGAGAAGGCCAGCATAGTGGTCAAAACATTGCAGGAAGTGTCTGGAAAGTTGTTTCCCAGAAAACGCAGACAGCAAGAGTCCAAGCTCTCTCTGAGACTCTCGAACTTATGAGGAAGAGGCATGAACAACCATCCACACAGTCATCTTCATCGGATGCGAGAGCCTTAAACCAACAAATCAAAAAACTGATACGACGCGACATCCGACACTCCAACACTCGCACTATCCCGGAGGTAATTGAGTGAAAGTGAAAGAACGAAACTTAAAACGGGGGATGGCAAAACGATTACCTCAAAGTTCGAGATACTTGAAGAGATCGAGAAATTTTATGGCTATATGCATCACGGATAAGTAAACCGATGGGACACAGCTATGAAGACCACAGTTCCCCGGTCACGCGCCATTACACCGAGGAGACGCCAGATATCGAGCGGTGCGAGGTAGAGGTGGCTCTCCGGCAACTGAAGAAAAACAAGTGCCCTGGTGATGACGGAATTACTAATAAGCTATTGAAAGCAGGTGGCGCTCCAATCTTGAAAGAGCTAGCGAGTCTCTTTATTTCCGTCATCCAGCAAGGGCTAACACCTAGGGCATGGAGCGGGAGTGCGGTGGTACTGTTCTTCAAAAAAGGTGATAAGTCCTTGCTGAAGAACTACAGGCCCATCTCACTCCTGAGCCATGTCTACAAGTTGTTCTCGAGGGTCGTCACAAAGACTTAGGTGACATCTCATCCGCGAAAGATTTCATCTTCGGATGAAATGCCGCCCTTTATAAATTGTTAGGTCACGAATCATCCGCACTTGAAATTAACCGGGTTTCGAAAATGCTATAATACCGTGGACCAGATCCATACTGTTCGGTAGATTGTAGAAAAGAATCAGGAGTACAATCGCCCATGTGTATGGCGTTTGTGGACTACGAAAAAGCCTTCGACTCTATCGAAACGTGGGCAGTGCTGGATGCCCTGCAGTGGTGTTGTGTCGCTTGGCGATACATCGAGGTGCTGAGATGCTTATATGACACTACCACAATGTCCGTCCAGCTTCAAGACCAGAAGACGAAACCCTTTATTTTTATTAAGTTCAGATTGAGACTGTGATTTTAAATGTTTAGAAGATTTACTTTTATTAAATTGAGAGTGAGTATGAATGAGGGAATGCTCACTTAATAAGATACCAAGATACCAAGCAAATATAATTAAGTAAAGTTTATTAAACGCAAATTGTATAAAAATGGGCTGCCTTTTTTTTTCTTAATGATCAGTGTAGGTATGCTCACTAGAAAATCCAAATGTAATAAAATATGCTCCTTTGCAAAAAAAAACTTGGAAAAATTCGAATAATTCGAATAATTCGAATTTAGGTCAAGTGAAATTCGAATAATTCGAAATTGAAAATTTTTCGAATTTTGCAATCCCTATGAACAACACTTTACAACCCAGTTCGTGAACAAAGTTATAAGGTCATCAATTTGTACTATTCCGTCGCTTTTTTGTAGTCATTCTAATTTGGTCGGATAATCAGTCGTGGCTTATACGTTTAGTATTATATTTATAACAATTTAAATGCGAAACATTTCAAGCTGATATTTTGCAATAAGTTAATTGACTAGACGCTCTATTTATTAGCTTACACCCACAGATCTTAGCTTGGGCCGTTTTCTTGTGCGGCGACCTCAAAGTTGAAGTGCCGTCGGTTTGGCTTTTAGTAATATTATTCAATAACGAGTGAATGCACGCGTTTGAAATCATTTATGGTTATTATACACGCCAAGGAGGACCGAATAAAGTTTTCAGCGAGCTCATAAGTTTTATCATGTAGGCGCAGCGAAGGTTTATTTTATTATCAAAAAAGCGAAAATACTTGAAAACTATAAATGTTTTGTAAAATCTAATTCTGCCAGAAATAAGCACAAATTAAGAGATTCTCGTATATGTTTACTACACAGCCGCACATAGAATGGTTTCAGCGATACACGATTATGCGAAACGTTACTCCAGCAAGAAATGCAATTTCTCGAAAACCTGAAGAGGCACAAATTTCATTTTCGGCGCACATCATAGCACAAATATAAGCTCTCTGCCCATGCATAATATTTCTCTCTCCGATTATTCGTTCAGAATTTTCTTGCTGGAACAACGTTACCGCAGCAGAAATCATTTTCTCCGTTTTTTTCCAAAACTACAACACGCACAAATTTTTTTATGCGGCGCACATGTATAGCATATAACGCTCTAATTATACGTGCCACTCATGTCACTCTACGAGGTACTTTCTTGCTGGGGTAACGTACACCGATCTAAGAGATCCCGGTTCCATTTTTTTTCATGAAGCGACTGCCACTGACCTCCACAACCCATTGGCGATATCGAAGCATTGCATTTAGACCAGTTTGTGAATTTTATCGGGCTCAACTACTTGTAACGACTGCCATATTAGAATGTTTGTTCGTAAGGCAACCGGGACCGACGGCTCTCAACGTGCTCTCCGAGGCACGACCAGACTATTCAGACCAATGCAAATACCTATATTCATGTATACAAATATTTGCACTCGGCGGATCGAACCCGCGCCTTGTAGTGATCGCGTTCACTACCGCCACCACAGCGTAGCGTGAATCCCAGCCGATTCCGAAGCTTCCTGAATCTGCTTCACCAGTCTAACTGCGGATTTTCGATTTTCGATATTTTCCGTTAAGCGGCCATCTGCCATCTGACATCCACAACCCAATGACGATATCTAATGTTATACATTAAAATATAGATTAGTCGCGAAAGGAAAGCCAGAGCCTCGACCGTATGGTATGGTATGGTATCGCGGGCTGGTTTCCGCAACTCCACGTCAAGGCGCGGTTTTTGCGTGAGGGTGGGCAGTTATTCGATCCACCCCAGATCGGCAAAGAACGCCAGCAGACTGTTTACGCTGCTGGTGATCTTCCGGAGCGTACCTGTATCGTTGAAGTACTTAGCCCTGTATGTGGCGGTTGCAGGGCAGTGTAGGAGGACGTGTGCCGCCGTTTCCTCCTCTCTCATGCATGCTCTGCAGAGAGGGCTGTCAGTGATTCCTAAAATAAAGAGGTGTTTATTGAAAGAGCCATGCCCTGTGATGGCAGCAGTGGCCGTGCGTAGCTGCTGTTTGGTCAGTTGTCTGAGACGCCTGGTTATTTTATTATCCAGCATCGGTAGTGCTTCCCTGGCTTGTCTACATTCCTCCAGGTTTGTCCAGTAACTGTTGTGTTGTTCCCTCGTTCGTTTGACGACTAAGGTTCGTAGGTATGCGAAGGGGATTGGTATTATGGGTTCAGGTCCCATCGCAACCGTGTCTGATCCTCTTCTGGCGAGCTCGTCTGCCGCGTCATTGCCTCGCGAGCCGCTGTGGCCCTTGATCCATTGCAAGGTTATGTTGTTTTTGTGGCCTATTTCGTTTAGTCTGAGGTGGCATTCCAGTATTATTCCTGAGTTTATGGTGTGGCTGTTCAGGGCTAGCAGCGCGGCCCTGCTGTCCGAGAGTATGCGTATCGAGTGACCTTCCACTCTCCTCGCCATTACCGCTGAGGCGGCCAAGGTGATTCCCACACATTCAGCTTGAAATACTGTGTTGTGAGCCCCCAGCGGTGTTGAGATGGATATATTGAGGTCCTCTGAGAAAACGCCGGCCCCGGTGCCAGTGTCTGTTTTGGATCCATCAGTGAAGATACGCATTTCTGTTAGGCATAGAGCCTCACATCGGTGGTCTTCATGGAGCTGAATTTTGTACTTTTTGTCAAAGACGTACTGTTTGGGTACACGATCATTCACTGCTTCTGTGATGGGTATTTCCTTCACAAGCTCTGTAAGCAGTGACGTATGTCGTGTGTATCGGTTGCTCCATAGATTTAGTGCTCTTAGGCGTATGGCCGCAGTTGTTGCTTCCTGGCGGATGAACAGATCCAAGGGTGGGAGACCCAGCCTCGACCGTAGTTGCCGAGCTCTAGTCTTGAGCAACAGTTGACAGGTTGCATTTGTCAGGTTCATATAATTCATGGGAAATTTAACCCATATCATAATCTTGTAACTTATAAACACAGTGTGTGGAAACTGAGACTAATAAAGGTACTGTAAATAAGACAAGAACTGGATTTTTTTGTTTATTAACTTATGCTAACTTCAGATGTTTACTTGACTTCGCGTAACCTTCTGACAGCAGACCTGCAGGATGAGGCGGCAGTGGTTGAGAACACCCATGCGCCTCCAGCGACAGTCCTCTTGCATCGCTTGCATGACCAAATGCCGACGCAGGAACGCTTCATGGCATCCTGAAATGACAAAAAACAGTTAATTAGTATGATTTATTACAGAATAAGTGTAGTTCATGAACTTTAGTGGGATGGTTCATTATTTCCACCATTCAATAGATGGTAAATTTATAGGGTACTAGACTCATGTCTTACCTCATGGTGGCCCTTACTGGTTCCCAAAGTAGGCTTACGCCTGTATTTTGGGACATGAGTGTGAAGTAAAGATTACATTATTTTGAGAAACTGAATAGTGTCACTAAAAATCCATTGGGTTTCAATATCATAAATTGTATCCAGCAAAGGCTATGTATCCAGTACCTTTCTGGAAAGTGTTTAATTACATCACATTGTGAAAATATGAACACATCCAAGGTTATAGCAGGCTTGCTAGAGATTATCTTATATTACACCTGAATCTGTGGCAATAAACACCCTAGAAGTTTTGGTGGTAGTCAGTTCGATCCCAATCTATCCACTTCACCACTAACCCTGTGAGGTGACAGCTATTAAATTCTACACAAACTATTAAGGTTTGATTTTAGACGAGTAAACACTCGTTTAAATTGGAACACTACAGAATGCACAGTGGTTCATTTTGAAATAAATAGGTATACAGACAAAACAAATGAGTTAATTCTGATATACTGTTGTAACAATTATGAATTTATACTCAATAATCAATATAAGTTAGTAAAAATGTGGAGTTCTTCTATCTGGATACCATAATCCACATAGAAGAGAACATGGGTGAAAATATAATTGTAACAAAGTACCATATTAAATGAGTGATTGCAGTCATTGTTTTTGAGGCATCCCAGTTTGGCTAACCAATGTAATAAGCTGGTATGCACTTCATCAGTCTATAACTTTATAGGTTATTTGTTTGTAGTTGAATGTAAACAATCATAGTATGTTGGTCAATACACTTTTCTATACATCTTTTAAAAGTTACCACCTTAGGTAGGTCTATATTATACCCCAAGAGTGGTCAGCAGTTATAATGGTAGACTAGTAAACATGTAAAGTATGAAAATATGTGTAATCTCCTTTGTAGACTAAACATGCAGGTAAGACTATGTAAATATGCTAGTAAGTATCGCTAGAAACCTGTACAGATAAAAACATTACATCCTTTCTGCATCTCTGCTTGTGATACATACCTTACCGCAGAACGAGCAAGTGTATTTTGCGTGCTGTGTAACTTCCATTTTTTTGACCATTTTACGGAGGGAGGCACCGTAACGTGTGCCATATTTGCCAGTGATTCCGACCTTCTTCGTGCGTTTGGCCTGAAAACATTACAATATTGTTTGATATGGTAAGCACTTGCACTGCCATTGAAATATAAACTTTAGAGGAACCTAAAATTCAGTATGAAAAATATCCATACAGCACAATAATACTTTTCACTAGCACCCGTTTAACGTTTTGTAACACTATTATTATTGTCAGATTACTGAGATATTGATAAATATAATATTCTCACCATTTTAATAACCTGTCTAACTCAGCGATTGACAGAAAAGAAAAAGCGACAGCCGCGACAAGTGACAGTTCACTTTAGTATTGCAGCACGAAAAAATATTTGAGATCGGTTTCGTAAAAAAAATTCAATCTTAAGTTTATGGTGTAGGACTGTGCGATTACAGAGAATAATATTATGAATATTTTAATCCATTTTCATTTTCAATGTCCTAAGTTCCTAACAGACGACTGGATTTGATACGGGCTGAACCCCCGAACCACCGCGAACCATGTACGGTGTGGTCTGGTGCGCACTGTGCAACAGACCAAACGACCGGACTGTTGCGCAACTTAGCGGAGTTTGGTGGTTCGGGCCGTATATAACAAATCCAGTAATCTGGTAGGACTGTAAAATTATATTTCCTAATTACATACAGAGTTAAATAAATTATCGAAAAAGAATATGGTATAAAAAGTAAAAAATAATGAGCAAAATTGAAAAAATTGCTGCACCTGCGTTCCGTAATGCACACACACGTGTCGAGCCAGCGAATGGGGTATCGTTGGTCCTGCGACGTGTGCCACGTGCCACGTCTACACTATTTGCCAATTATAATTAACTTTTTAATGTCGATTTTGGGAGAATTCATTTCGATACAAGATACAAATGGATTTATTTCGATCTTAGAGTATATAGTATACTCTAAGATTTCGATACACCAGGGCAGGGGGAGCACACTCAGAACCAAGCAAAATTATGAAAATTTGCAGTGACCTCTGGTGATGGGTCCTCTAACAAACGACGACATTTGCCGAGTAACGTCATTAAGGACAATATGTAAGTGTCATTCTTAAGTTTGTAAGGAAATTAGTTACACTAAGTGTCAATAGATGGCATACCTAACTCCGCATCGGGATGACCTCACCGTTTAAATTTTAATTTGATAATCACACCCTGAACAATTTAATGTGTTTTCAAACTTTTTATATAGGTAAAACTGTAATGTATGTATCCCACGCCACGTATCTTGGACGTAAAATGTGGCCAAAATGTGCCCTATACGTCTTTTGAGGATAGCACGGGATGCTACTGCGGTAGACGAACTCAAATTCTCCAAGCATAGACTATTACAAAGCAATCCGTGGGCGCCAGAGCCTCGTATGTTTTACGATGTAGGTCCAAGATACGTGGCGCGGGCTATATTATTTATGCAGTTGCAGTTGGTAGTATGATAGCAGCCGTTCAATCATTGATTGTTTATTATGAGTTCATCCTTGCATACATGTAAAGTCCGACCAATAAAATAAAAAACCCGTACTGGGGGCGCTAAAAACATCTATGATTATGACAACACCAAGTATAGTGATACACATGTAAAATGCCAAGTGTACAAATATTTTTTCAACACACTTGCTTATGAACAGGCTTTTATTTCCCCGCAATGAGCAGTTTTCCAGTAGGTATAATAATCAGTTGATTTTTAAGTCATCAAGAGATGGCGCTAGCATAGCTTTTGGTAATTTTAATGTACTCTGTGGTTTGTTTGTAGTATTTTTTCATGAATTTGCGATGTTGCGAAAGTTTAATTTCATTTACCCATATTATAATAGATAAAATATAATAAAACGCTTAATTCTTTTCGCGTCACTGTCTGTAATTTAAAATAATAATATTATATTTAAAATAATTGTATCAGAAAAAATGACAGAATATTTATGTAAAGTAAATCATTACTAATCGTAAAACATTAATTTGTTCCATAACTTAAGGGAACACTAGATGTGACACCACACTCTTCTTACCAAAAGTGCCGGCTGCGCCATCTAGCGCGTCTTTGGGAACCCTATAAATACCTACTGGAAAACTGCTCATTAAGCACGGAATGACACCTAATATAAAACTGTGACTTTTTCATTGCTATTATTCACAAAAGTGAGTTATAGACTTCTTTTTTTTAATTTCATTGATTAAGTTGCTTTGTTCTTAAAAAAGTTTCGATACAAAAAAGATCGTGTCCAATATTACAAACGAATTAATATACCTATTGCTTGCTCATTTCATGCAGCTTCGTATTTTAAAAGATAATTTCAACTTGTAGTACGTGTTTAATATACAAAACTTTCACTAAAATGTATTTTTTTTTCTCTGTGAGTATTTAGAGAGAAAAAAAAATCATAAGGTAACTGTACCAATGCTCGACACTGTACCAATGCTAGACACTTTCGAACAAAACCCAGTATTTTGAGAAAATTATCCATTTGTTTTATAAGACTATTGCCTTAAAAGATGCCTTATGGTATCTATAAGATATGTTCAAATATTCGCAACACCATCCGAAGTAAATTTAGAAAGACTGTTGACAGCAAATAATGTGACTCCGTGAACACGGTCGTGTTATTTCTTAAGATTTTTGCCAAGGGTACTGATTTTTATAGGTGTGATTTTTTTGTTTATAAGTTATGATTATTACTAATTTTAGTATAAACGTTATAAATATTGAAGTTATTGACATACTTGGACCATTGGGACAATGATGTCTAGCATTGGTGTTTTCGACCAAGTGCATAATAATTTAATTTAAAGTAAAAGTATGATAGATTTTAAAGATTTTATGGGCAAAAGTTAATGTCTAATTGTTGCTGTAACAGTTAAAAAAGAATGTAACGACCATGCTGTAATTAATTTGTTAAATTTTTTAGATTGAAATTTTATTTTTCCTTAAAGTGTCGAGCATTGGTACAGTTACCTTAATTCAAATAAGTAAGTAGATGACAAGGCAGCATGGTGATAGCACCTTAGCCTGTTCCGAAAGGAACAAATAAAAAAAATGTTAGATGCGCGCGCATATTCATGACAAGTATAAGTTGTGTTTTGATTGTGTTATGTAGTATTATTTTATTCGCAAGTGTGTTGAAAATAATCGTATGCCACTCGCGTGTATGGTGATTACCGCTGAGGCGACATTGAGACCCGAGCCGTAAGGCGAGGGTCTTAAGAGAGCCGAGGGCAGTCGAACTTTACTCGCTTGTACCATAATGTACCATAGTTTAATTGGAAACTGTTGCAGAAATAAAGTGTCATTCACAAGAACATGGCATTTATATAATACTAGCTGGTGCCCGCGGCTCCACCCGCGTGGATGTTGGTTATAGATAAAAATGACGAAATTTCATACAAACTGTCATCCTCATTTTCCATCCCTTAACCCCCTTTTTCGCGATTCTATATCAAATTTCATCAAGATCGGTTCAGTGGTTTAGGCGTGCAAGCGTAAAATACAGACAGACAGACAGACGAGAGTCACATTCACATCTATACTATTGTCTCAGACTAAGAGAATCTAGTCTGAGACTATTATATAATTGTAAAGTGGTCGTGTCTGTACATTGGAGATATTTAAAAAAAAAACTTGGGTTATGTTATGTTAACGAACACGAAAATATTTTTTTTTAATTTCCTGTCTGTTTGTCTGTTTATCTGTTTGTCTGTTTATCCGCAATGGACGCAAAAACTACTGCACGGATTTTGATGCGGTTTTTTTTGTTAGAAAGGGCTTACTCAGACTTAAAATCTTACGTTTGTTTGATCGCAATTGAAAGTAGAACCGAAGATATGAGCAAAGGTCGCGTTAACCGAGATGCATGCGGGTGGTAGGCTAGTTTATAATAATTATTAGTATGGATCAATCAATCAATTAGCCTACTGCAGTCCACTGCTGGACATAGGCCTCCCCCAATGTGCGCCACGTTTGCCGATCCTCCGCCTTCCGCATCAGTATGGATATTATGTTTTAAAGTTTTCTGGTTAAAATAGAAAAATAGACGCGGCGTGTTATATTGCCTATGCAGTTGCCTAGCAGTATGGTTACAAGCACTGGGCACAAATCACAACACAGTAGTATCCGTATAATAGTTTACTGCTTGGAATGGTAAATACAAGTTAGACATACAGTTACATTACACTATGTATAGAACAGGGACCACGCGATATTGTTTTTCGGACTGCATAAAATTCTTGTATTTTATGCCTAACAGCACAGAGATCAAAATAATCGAGCATGATTTATCTTTTTTGCGTTAGGCTTATTTTTCTGAGGCGTAGAAAATACATATGACGTTTGACCTTCTCTTCGTATTTTTATTACAGAAGATCGGGATATACCTAAAAATGTGAATAATAATTAGTCACAGTAAAATCAGTAGTTTAGGCCAATTTCATTTCACCCGTCATGTTGACAACAAGGTCTGTGATGTTATTTAGAGGAACAGAGTCCAATCCTTCCTACTTTTTATCCGACAAATACTTTGTTATATTATAAATTACTTTTCTTAACTGGCTTTTAATAGTTTTCGGCATATTACTATAGTTTTGTAGTTTTGTAGCGCTCTCAAACTCAACAACACGCACAATTGACACCACACTGACAGATGACCATAATGACATCGTATAGATTGTTACCATATGAAGAAACTAGCTTTTGCCCGCGGCTCCGCCCGCGTGGATGTCGGTTATCGCGACCAAACATAGCCTATATCCTTTCTCAAGGTCTATTCATCAAAATCGGTTCAGCGGTTTAGTCGTAAAAGTGAGACAGACAGACAGACAGAAAGACAGACAGACAGACAGAGTTACTTTCGCATTTATAATATTAGTAGGGATTAGTTCCAATAGTTTACCGCAATATGGCGAGGTATTTTATTTTACTGGTCGGGCTTTAAGTACCTTTTTATATATGTACTGTTATCGTGATTAGTTCCCCCACCCATCCCGGGGCGGCAGCACTTTCCATACATGCAAATTTTTGCATAGAGTGGCCACTCTTCTTCTATTATATTACTTTACTGGTTTGCAGCTGCTTGTTGTGAGTTGTGGGTTGTGTTGTGGTTCAAAGAGCAGATTAAAGTTGGTGGGGCGCGCCCGGGCGCATGGTGCCCACATAATTTTATACTGTCTGATATGGATAGGAAGTGAGAATACTGAGATATGGAACGCAATCAACGAGCGTACATGATTGGCTAAATCACTGTCAAAGTCAAAAGCAGTAAATAATGTCATTCGTGGTTGTCCAGTTGAGTTGTCATTGTCAGTCAATTGTCAGTTGTCAGGTGCGGAATGCGAGAATTTTCAACGACCTACAACTTCCAAAAAGGTCGCTCCTTTAGTTAATAATACCATCCCTATAACTGGATGAATTAAATAAATACATCCTAATTCTAATTCAAAATGCTGCGAACGATAATTGTACGAAACAAAGTGTTAAACGAGAGTTTAAAAAAGGCACTACGGTCAAATATCACGAGATGTATCAGCACAGAGTTGACTAAAAGGAAACTATCTAGCAAGTGAGTCCTTCGACGGTTTCTATTAAAATGATTAATTAACGCAATTGAATGATATTGTTGTAGTACACATTAAGTTACATTTAGTATTCCGATGGTAAAACATATTGTTTGCTCGGTACTTAGACAGTTGCATAACCACAATGTCTTTGATAGGCACCTCATTGAATTGTCATATTTTGCCGGCTACTCCAATTTACTTGTAGAAATTGAAGCCGCTCTGGTATTGGAGTAATTAAGCTATTTTAGTTCATAGTAAAAAACATACATTTTTGATAAAATAAAAAAATCACATTCTTATTGGATGCTTAAAGGTATGTACTTTAATTGGACTAAAATATTTTATGGCAACTATATACATATATATTCAGACTTATCCTCATTTGAAAACATACACAGGACTTGATGTGATTATCATTAAAGAATCTTCTTGTGTTGATCTGCTGTTTCACCATTCTTCATTTATATATATTTATTTAGTAGTATGTAGTAATGCAGTAGATATATAAATAATTGTGAAGTAATTCTGTATTTTTTATATTTGACAACACAATATTACAGCTAAAAAATCTTTATTACAATAATATTGACAAACTATTATACCACATTGAGGTTAACTTGCCATATTGCCAGTGAGAACTAACCCTGGGGTCCAACTGGGTGTAAAGATGACTGGTGATAATTGGCAAATAAAATAAAAACCCATCATTTGAAAAACCCTGCTTTTAACCCCTCTGCTAGTCATTCCATAGTGATTGAAAATTCCATGTATGATTCAGTAAAGCATCTAAAAAGAGATTGCGTTGCAAACTCCAAAATTGTGAATACCCAACAACTGCTGTACCTAATTGAAGTTTATTTTACTGAAATTAAAGACTTAATTTCACAGTTTAATACTATTTATTAACAGTACAATGCAAACTAATTTATTATGTTTTTTAAATATGTAGTGTGTAAAAACTTGACTCTAAATTATGTAAATAGTTTAAATTTACATATAATAACATCAGTGATCATGTTATAATGATTATTATTTCCAATGGGAACACTGGCAAACTGAGCACACAATCTTGTCATGTGTAGCCCATTTTACTCATTTCCACTGGTCCCCCTTTTTAGGGAAAAATGATTATCTTATTTTATAAAAGTTTATTATCTTAAAAAATTATTTGAATAATTAGCATACTAAATGCTTTAAAATTTCATTCAATGGAAGTAGTGTTAATAACATGTGTAAACAATAATATCATATTCTCACAGTGACATTGATAACATATGTCTAAGATCTTACTAATGTGAAAAAAGCAATGAAATTATGTGATAACAGTTGTAAACTGTATCTGCTAGGTCGTTAAGTACAGACTGATTATACTGGTTGGTGTACTTACATGCCTACTTTGATAACATTGTAGATCTCTAGAGATTAGTTTGCTCAGAATTGAAATCTCTAAATCTGAGCACATATTTACTCTGGAGTCCTGAATTGTGTTTATTATGTTAGTGCATACTGTAATATTTTTTTCTATAGACCCAATTATTTTTGACATGACTATGGAAACAATCTTTTATCTTGCACTTAGCCTCTTTTTTTGGACCATTGTGTGTGACTATATACTATTTACCAAAAATCTGCTGTAGTAAAGAATTTTATGCTAGCAATGAGGATAATAATTTTAGGCCTGTATTTCAGGACAATACTGAGTTCTGAATCTCGATTTATCTGAGGACACATTGTATAGACAGATTGTCAGATTTAAAAAGTTGTCTCTGAAATCTGTCATCAAATTAATCGAGATTCAGAACTGAGTACCATTTTAGAATTTGGGCCTTAGTCATTTAGCTAAAACAAGCCACAGCCATTGTAGTCATATTCTCAGTGTAAATAGGTCTTAACTCCTTCACTATAGCATTATTCAATATCACATTTAAACCGTTCACACTTCCACGGTAGGGTCCAAATCATCAGAATCATCAACAAGATTTTAAATACCTATTATGTCTTCACAGATTATGTTCTCCAGACAACAGTGTATTGAGTGTGCCACAATGGATGCCTATTCAGAAGAGGTGTTATGCAAGCCTGCCACCTCATCAAAAAGTCTCATTGCCAGCTCTATCACCTACCATGGAGAGTGGTTCTATTGTAAGCTGGGCAAAGAAAGAGGGGGACAAATTATCAGAAGGTATATTTTCCTATCCTACTTCCTACTAATATTATAAATGTGAAAGTTTGTGAGAATGGATGTGTGGATGTTTGTTACTCTTTCACGCATAAACGGCTGGACCGATTTGGTTGAAATTTGGTATGTATATAGGTTATACCCTAGATTAACATATAGGCTATATATCAGCGATGAACGGGATCAGAATTCCACGCGGGCGGAGCCGCGGGCAACAGCTAGTATTATAAATGTGAAAGTTTGTGAGAATGGATGTGTGGATGTGTGGATGTTTGTTACTCTTTCACGCATAAATGGCTGGACAGATTTGGTTGAAATTTGGTATGTATATAGGTTATACCCTGGATTAACATATAGGCTATATATCAGCGATGAACGGGATCAGAATTCCACGCGGGCGGAGCCGCGGGCAACAGCTAGTCTAAGAATATAATGGTCATTTTAGTTTTCCGTGAACAGGCCTCAACTGACTGAGGAGACTTGTGTAGTTATAATTAATGCTAAAAAAAAGTATTTTGTTAGCATACAATGAAATCATTCACAATGTATATGAAACTTGAGTTGATCCACTACAACTAATGCTTCCAAAGACAACACCTTTGTATTTCATAGGCATTTCAGATTTCCTTAAACTACCTACCACCTACCTAAATGGTATAAAAAATACTATCCCATTTAAAAATGTATACTTAATAGTTAACTACTTCTTTAGATATTCCTTTAAGATATCATCTGTCTTTAGCATATATTATAAAGTTTAAAAGGAGTATATTTTTGTAATTTTCAGGTGATCTTCTGTGTGAGATTGAAACTGACAAGGCCACTATGGGCTTTGAAACACCCGATGAAGGTTATTTGGCTAAGATTTTGATTCCGGCTGGTGCTAAGGGCGTGCCAGTAGGCAAATTGCTTTGCATCATTGTGGACAGTGCTGACGCGGTAGCTGCATTCAAGGACTTCAAGGATGATTGTAAGTGCCAATCAGTTTACATTAAAAAAAAAATAGAGAAAATATGCTAGTCTAACATAAATGCAGGGAACCCAATTAAAATGTTATATTTTTATTACTATTGTTCGTCACACTCACACCTGTAACCCAATAAAGAGAGTTCAAGTGCATTTAATTGATATTTGACCAACTATACGTTCTGCTTAAATAGGGCCCCTATTTACGCTATTGAGTTTTTAGTAAACGGGTGTGTTTGTTTCCACAGCAGCGGCAGCGCCGGCCCCGGCGGCTGCGGCCCCGGCACCCGCGGCCGCTCCCGCGCCCGCTGCCGCTCCCGCCCCCGCTCCCGTCGCCGCTGCCGCTCCTCCGCCCGCAGCGCCCCCAGCGGCTACCGGCGGTAGGGTGTACGCCAGCCCATTCGCTAGGAGAATCGCAGAACTCAAAAACATACGACTCGGAGGTCGGTCACAGCGTATCACGATAATGTCATATAAGCTTTCTTTTATAGACCTCTTATATTATAGTATGAGAGGCGGCAACACTAAATCTAGTCTGATCAGGTTATCAGATGATATGTATATCATAAGACGCGTCTTTTATTGGAGTACACCAGGTTCATCTGAAAGATCATCAAATTCTGTGTATAAAAAACCACTACTGCAATTCTTAGACGGTGTTGAAAGTGGCAGCCTTGCGGCATAGGCATTTCGTGTTCTCCCAATAAAGAGGCGTCATATCATCTGGTAATCTGATCAGTGATTTAGTGATGTCGCCTCATACCATTATTAAGACGATTTGTGAAATAATATATAGCCACATCTGTTATTGGGATTTCCGATTCAGTTGAGCAGTCGAAGTAGAAGAATAACAGTATATTTTCTATTTCAAGCTTGAGGCTTGTGTGGTTTCTACATGCAGTAGTCATAGTCAAGACTTCTCGTTAAATTGTTTCTTCTCCTTCTGTGATACTCGAACGTCATTGGTTAATAGGATTAGTTGATCAACAAATTCTCGATCGTCATTGGATAATTGCATTGGATAATTGAATTTGTTGATCCACAAACTCTAATCGTTCCATCATTATGGGTCCTCAAACCTATCATTATTTTATACAAGATTTTACATGCGTTTACTAGCTTAATAGTGCTAATATTGGCATTATTAAAGTAGTTTGATAACACTAATATTGGTATATCTAATCACCATGTTACCAGCCATAAAAGATTTTAAATGAAACTGAGCCTTCATATATTTTATGTTCTGTTTACATTCTACTTATCTTTTATTCAGGCAAGTTTTAAAATCCTTGTCTGAGATATTTCAATAACTAGGGAAGTAGTTAGATACGCACTTGTTAGTTTTGTCTTTCGAGAGTCACCTTATATTGTATTCAATCAAGAGGATATTCCTGCTTACTGGTTATGGTCGATTTTCCCTGCTTACTTATGAACATGACTCGAACCCAAATTGATGATATATCACCGCTAATGTGCTCCATGCAAAGTGGAGTTCAGTGTTTTGAGCTGATTAAATTCACAGATTTGTATTTTCAAATACATAGAATAACGGAACCAATAAATAGTGAGCTGTTTATAGTCAAATAATGCATTTCAGGCAAATAATTGGGCAAAAAAACCTAAACCATAAAGACAATTCAAGGAAATAAAAGGATTGATAAAACTGTTTGTGCATTGAAATAGCAATAATCGAAGCCATATTCTTCGATTACAGTCTTATAATCAATAAATTTGATAACAAAAAAAATGGTTCAAATCTCACACTTTCTCACACATATGCGGATAGAGACAGTAATAATTATGTATTTGTATTTGTAAGTTCAAGCGGGAGTGTCCTCTTAAATTAACTTTACGACTTTAAGAACCACCCAAAAGAGCGAGTCGGACTCGCGCGCGAAGGGTGTACCATCATCTATTTTGGGTTTTTGTTATAGCATCTGAAACACATCATATTTATGTGAAAATTTCAACTGTCTAGCTATCATGGTTCATGAGATACAGCCCGGTGACTGACAGACAAACAGACCGACAATGAAGTCATATATGGTTCTCTAATAAAAACGATTTCTCACGTGGTATCCACTAATCCTAAGTACATTTCATAAGATGTAGTGTGAGAAAAACATTAGTTCTTACAACCATTTGGTAATTTTTTTAATTGAAAAGTAAAAAGAAACGAATTGATTTTATATGCAGAGCCATGACCTACAGTTTTATAGATTCAGTTAAAAATATAAACAACTGAAATCGTAACCACATTGAATCGTGTGTATGTCACGTGAGGCGTGACCTGGGCGTGACCTACGCGAACTTGTTATTCTATGAATTTTACATACTTTCAATAATACATAATTATGGTATGGTTCCAAAGCCGACCGCATACGACAAGACAGCCACATGCAGCAGATATAGCGTACCGTGAAATAGCCTTGATTATATATCAATTTTATTTATTGTTATAATTCATAGCGGCTTCTCAATAGTCCCCTTTATCCGTATCGAAGTTTAACAAATAATGTATGAAGACGACACGTCATCCGACCGCACATAAATGGTCAGAAATAAAATTAAATTAGTCCCGCAATCCGCTCATTTGTCTATAACTGTACATCTATTTGTTTTTTTTACATACATTACTTGTTAAACTTCGATACGGATAAACGGTACCATTGGCAAATGATTGATGAGAAACCGCAATTAATTAAAGCATATTCAAATCTACTTCACGGTACGTTTTGCATCTGCTGCTGTGGTCTACGGTCGGTTGGCCTCGGAATCATAACTTTACATGTGCTTGTGATGTTTAAAATGTAATAGGTATTATGTTTATGGGAATTACTTTATTTATGGAAGGGTACTATCCTTTAGCATATTACAATTCCTTTTTATTTTTTTACTGGGCTTACCACAGATATCCGTAGGGCTTACACACCATTAGTGTTTCAAGGATGTTTATGATGTTTCAGTACAAGTAATGCAGTAGATCTATACATTCGTTTTTATAATAAGATTTACTTCGTGTATGTAGCATGAGCCATCAATCATTATAGTATTTAAATCGACTTCCGAGTTCGTAAACATGCAGGTAGGCAATCAATAACGACAGAATACTTAGATTATCTAAATCTATTGAGGCTGTAACTTTACAGTTAGATACAGAACAATCCGAGATAACATGAGATTGCAAATTATAATTTTAGACTATATTTATACAGTCACATACAGAACCATCCCAGATGAAATAAATAGAAGGCTCATTTTCGATAAAATTACTAAAATTTAACGCTTAATATTCGTTTTAAAAAGTTCGCTTCTATTTATTTCATGTGACTCCCAGGCACCGGGTCAGGGTTGTACGGATCGGTGAAGAGTGGGGACTTGGCAGGTGCGGCGGCGGCCCCGGCGGCCGAGGCAGGGGCCCCGGTGGCCATCCCGGTCCCGGCCCCGGGAGCTTCCTTCGTCGACATCCCGTTGTCCGGAATGCGCAGCACTATCGCCAAGCGGCTTACAGCGTCCAAGCAGACCATCCCGCACTACCAGCTCAGTGTCACCGTCAATGTCGACAAAACTATGGCGGCTAGGAAAAGGATCAACGAAAAATTGGCCAAGGATAAGTTAGATTTGAAGGTGAGTCACGTATCTAATTTGTCATACCAATTTGAATTGACCAACCATTTCGTTTGAGTAAATTGGTAGTCCTAAAGTTTTATAGACATTTTCAAGTACCTACTCTTATCGATTAAAAATGGAAAAAGTGTATCGCTCAGGCGGGGGTTGAACCCGGGACCAGTGCTTTACAGGGGGAAAGAGAGTTGCGTAGGTTGTATAAGGGAGTTTGGAACGCTTCAGGCGAGGCTCGGTAGCTCAGTGGTCAGAACATTCCCCCTGTAAGGGACTGGTCGCGAGTTCAAGTTCCGCCTGAGCGATTCATTTTTCCTTTCTCAATCGATTTGAATAGTTAGTGAATCTTGGATTTTCTTAAACTCTCCGTTTGCTATGCTACTAATATGTCATGATTATTTTCTAGATTTCAATGAACGACTTCATTGTCAAAGCCGTGGCCGCGGCCTGCAAAAGAGTACCTACTGCAAATTCATACTGGATGGACACCTATATTAGACAGTGAGTTTTAAACTTTACACATACATATACTCACACTTGTAAATCCCCGAAGGGGTAGGTTGAGGTGTATTAACACCCACATTTCGCCAACATGATATTCGGTCCCAAGTAATATTCCTTAATTTTTTAATTTTCCAGTTTTTCATATCTTATCAAATTGTTCAAGGCACGATTCACAACACAATCACAAGCAAGCACACGGTTCACCTGATGGAAAGTGGTTACCGTGGCCTATGGACGTATGCAACACCAGAGGAGTCACACTCGTGCTGCCGATTCTGTAAGAACAGAGAGTTTCTGTGCCGTCAGTGCAGAAGACAAAAGACTATTCTTAAAAGGTTAGAAGCACGAGTGTGACTCGCCTGGTGTTGCACTCGTCCATAGGCCTCGGTAACCACTTTCCATCAGGTGGACCGTGGGCCGTGTGGTAGTCTACCACCTATGTAGTATAAAAAAATGCGATTACAACTCATACTTTTAATAATTCCTCAGGTTCAGTAATGTAGACGTCTCTGTAGCAGTAGCAACGCCATCGGGTCTGATCACTCCGATCTTGTTCAATGCGGACTCTCGCGGGATCATCGACCTGTCTAGGAATATGAAGGAACTGGGGGCGAAAGCACGCGAAGGCAAACTGCAGCCTCAGGAGTACCAGGGAGGCACTGTCACTGTGTCAAACCTTGGAATGTATGGTACGTGATATACAGTACTAGATTTTAAGACAAGGGAGCAAAACTGCAAAATAGTATTTTTACGGCGAGGGCGCTACTTTGAATCACGAGCGAAGCAACACGTACCAGCCAGTAATTCAAACAATTTGCGCTCGATTTTTATGAATGATAATGTTCCAAATTCAAATCACTTTTTCTATTTTGCTCCCACTTGTTGAGGAACAAAGTGACACTTTTAGAATAGAAGGGATGAAAATGATTATTTTTAGTGATGTGCCGATCATAACTTTGGCCGACTAGCCGACTAGCCGACTATTCGGTTTCTAAACAGCCGACTAATCGGCCGACTAGTCGGCCAAGCCGATCACGGTTTCGCGTATTTCCGGAACGTTCCGTTTGGTTCGCGCGAGCCGCGGTCCGTGCTGCGCCGCCGCCTGCGAACGTGTCGGAACCTGTTTTGTTTACGTCGCATTGTTTGTTCACTTTTGCAATTGAAAAGTTCGGACGCGCGTTGTGTAAATAATACTATTTTGTTTAGTGTTCAGTGTAGTAGTTCTTAATAATCATGTCAAAAAGGAAATCTCGTATTTGGATGTTTTTTGAAGATGTAGACAATGATTCGCATAAAGTAAAATGTAACCAGTGCCAAATGATAATTTCTCGGGGTGGGCGGGGAAAAACAGCGAACACCACTAGCATGAACAACCATATTAAATACCGACATCCAAGTCTGACACCTCAGTTAGGTTCTGCTATCACAAGTTCGACTACAGACGATTCCTCCGAGCCACAAATCCAAGAAGAACAATTACCTACAACTGTGCCTACGCCGTCAACTTCAGCGATATCAGAGGTCAGTTTAAGTCAAAAATATCAACAAAATATAGAAGATAGTTTTGTTTTACAATGGTCACGTGAAGATTTAAGATCAAGAGAGATCAATATCGCAATAGGTGAGATGATTGCACTTGACAACCAGCCGTTGTCAATTGTTGATAATACTGGCTTTCGAAATTTGATGAGAAAAATCAAGCCAAAATATAATATTCCAGGAAGAAAGTATTTCACCGAAACCATCATTCCTTATCTTTATAACGACACTAAATCGCAAATACGAAGAGGAGTGATGAGTGCAGCGGCGATGTCAGTTACCACTGACATGTGGACAAATACGAATAACAAGCAAAGTTTTTTAAGTTTTACTGCTCATTGGTTTGACGATAGCTTCAAATATCATCACGCAGTATTACAAATGAAACATTTCCCTGAAACACACACCGCTAATAACATTAAAAACTGTTTAGAGGAAATTCCAACGTTGTGGGACATAGATAAGACCAAAATTCACGCTGTTGTTCGAGACAACGGCAGAAATGTGACGAAAGCAATTGATGATTCAGTTTTTATGGGAATACCTTGTTTCATACATACTCTTCAATTGACAATCAATACTGCTTTAAAACATGATACCATGGCACAAATACTTGCAAAATCGAGACGAATTGTGACTCACTTTAATCACTCCAATCAAGCTCAGTCAAAACTTCGTGATTTGCAGAAAGAACTAAGACTAACTTATTAGATCATCAGCTTGTTCAAGATGTATGTACCAGATGGAATTCTACATATTACATGATATCACGCCTTTTCGAACAAAAACGAGCTATTTCTTTATACCTGGCTGAAACATCGGTAAATTTTGAAAATTTGTCTAATGAAGAGTGGAATATACTAGCAAAAAGCATTGAATTACTAAAGCCATTTGAAGAGATAACCAAGATTATAAGTTCAAATTGCTCTTCGATTTCTGAAGTAATACCTCACGTGAAAACATTACAAAAATATCTACAAGTTTACAGTGATGAAATCAAAGAAATCATGGAAATGAAAGTCCTGTTAGAAAATGATTTGAAGAGCAGGTTCGACGTGGACCATAATAAAGTCTTCACCCTAGCAACCTTGTTGGATCCAAGATATAAGCAACAGTTTTTCGAGACAGAGAATCTCATCACCATTAGGTCTCAATTTTTATTAGAATCTCTAAAAAATAGCATGAGTGATGACGAAAGTGACAATGGTAAAGATGATCTACAGAGTACCTCCATTGGTGATGAAAATACAGAAACAGCAACACATAAGAATTTTTGGCAATGCTATCACCAATTAGCATCAAGAAAAATAGAAGATCTTCAAGATGACAAGTCAAAGGCAGCCCATGAACTGCAGTCCTACTGTGCGTTACCGGTGATAAATCGTAATGATGACCCATTTCAGTGGTGGAGTCGCAATCATTCTAGGTTTCCTGAAATGTCGCGTATTGCCAAAGTATACCTCTCTTGTCCAGCAAGTTCTGTGTACAGTGAGAGACTGTTCTCAGAGGCCGGGAACATTTACGAAACGAAAAGGAATAGATTGCTGCCAGAAAAGGCAGAAACATTGGTGTTTTTACACCATAATTTGCCGTTAATAAAACAATATAAGTAGTTATAGAAATAAGTAAATTTATTTCTATAATTACTATAGATATATACAATAATATATAATTATGATGTAAACAAACCAATGATTCTACCCTTCAAGGTAGCAATGTATGTTTTCCTTACAAGAGAGTAATTTAGGAACTGATTATAGTGATTTATATTACCAAAGGAAATGTACGAATTAGACTGATTGTAAATTAGAAAATATATAAGAAGTTATAGGAACAAATATAAGTGCATAAATGTCATAAACATAATATATGTTTTCTTTACAAGCAAGTAAATTTATGTATATAAGACTGATTATAAATAAAAATAAATAAAAATTAATGTTTTTATTTGATGTAGCTCCCCTTAAATATATGAGAAATATAAACAAAGTATGAAGCCGGATAGTCGGCTCTCTTTGCCGACTAGTCGCCGACTAATCGCCGACTACAATAGTGGCCGGATAGTCGGCTTTACCGACTAGTCGGCGACTAGTCGGCACATCTCTAATTATTTTACTTTTTCTGGGTGATAAAACAGGCTCGTGGCTTAGTGGTACCTACTGGTAACCTAGTAGGTAAACATATTGCAAAGTTAAGTAGTACTAGCCAGGTCTGTCTTAGGATGGGTGACCATTTCAGTGACTTAATAATAGTACAGTAACTATACTCCATTCGGTTAAGTAAATAACTAAAGATAAACAATCTTGTAGCAACTATTTATAAAAATACAGATCAAACAAATAAACTAGGCTATTTAACTGACTAACTAGTAAATGCATTTCAGTCTTTAGTCTTTAAAATAAGAAAATATTTATAAACTGAGTTTTTAAATAAAACATAATGAGATTGTTTACGTTTAGTTAAGTACCTAATTGATTGGAGTATAGTGATATTCGGTCAAATTATGTGTTTCTAAATGGTTTACATATAACTGTCTAAATAATAATGGACTATTTAAAGAACTCCTAAAAGAACAAGTTTGTCTGGCGTCTTGGGTTAAAAACGGTCCGGTGTGACGTCAGTATTGACTCGGTCGCAACCGATATTGACGTCATACGTCTGTACATAATCATATCATGCCAACTGAATGCTCACTAAACAGCTGACTTTGTGACGTCACAAATTAGTGGAACGCCATAATTGCGTAATGTGAAGGGCTGTTCAAATTTTTTATTGTTTTAATTATTTAAAAGTTTCCACACTTACTTGACTCGATGAAACCTCCTTTAAGCTTTTTGGAGTACACAGTGACGAATGTCCGCTCTACACGTTAGCGAACATAGTAGCGAACGCATTGACCAACATACTTTCTCGACGCCTCGCCACTTTTCAAGAATGGCACAAACTTCTACACGTTCGCCACAGTATTCGCCAACGTGTATAGCAAACAAAACAAAGAATCAGAAATGGTTTCCAGAACTAAGTTAAAGTTGAGCCTATGTAAATACTACAGATCAATGATTTAAGTACCTATGTGTTATTTCCAGGTATCACAATGTTCAACGCCATCATCAATCCTCCGCAGTCGTTAATAGTGGCGTGCGGTGGGCTGCAGCCTCAAGTGATCGTCGATGAAAATGAAGCTAAGGGGTAAGCTTTCAACTGCATTCCTATTAATATTATCTATGTGAAAGTTTGTAAAGATGTTGGAATAATTGTCACTCGATCGCGCAACTAACGGCTTTACGAATCTGGCTGAATTTTGGTACGAGTATAGATTATAATCTGCTGTGCTATTCTCTAAGCGTTCAGCATTGAACATAATGTTGATCGAGATTGTCATTGACCCTGTTTGACAAGGGGGGAGGGAAGGTTATAGTGAGATATCACGCGTGTATTTATTTTTTCTTATAACTCGCAATTTTTGTCACGATTCTTAGTTTTCTAGCATTAAATAATAAATAAAAGAATACACGTGATTTTGGCTAGAAGGGTGGGGAAGAGAGGGGAAGGGGTTAGAAAATTGCTAAAAAAAACAAACAAGATCAGAGTTTAATGCGGGCAGAGCCGCGGGTACCAGCTAGCGAGCAACCACAAAATACCTACAGAATTGATATATCAAGCCACCATTTCATAAAGTCGGAACAGTACAATAAAGTACCTATATTTGGTATGACACCAATCATTTAATTAACCTTTTGAAGTTGACTGCTGGATTATATAGGCGCCCCATTATGCGTCAAAGTAATCGGTCCCCTGCCTTCCGCAATCAGTCGCCGTCAGTTCATCCGGCTGAGAGTCGACCTGTCCACTCTATGAATATTCTATTTAATATTATAAATGTTGGCACAGAGATAGATATAGTCCACATAGATACATTTTATCCGGGGAAAAGGTTTCTGTATATAGTAGGTTCATCTCTTCAAAATATAATTTTGTTAGCAATTTGAGACGAATGGCTATTATTTATTGAATAGCAGAACTTCTTTTTATGAATGCATGGCGTAGAGTACTTCGCGGGACTCCTATTCCTTCTTGCAGGCTCTGAAGTAAACTAACAAACAAGAAGGGTGTGGCTGACATCTCCGCCACACCTTTCTAACCGAGTCTAATGTCGGGGGGCGCGGTTTAATGTGTATAATCACTGCAATCAGTATCTATATTTGATATGAAAATAATATTAATTGATGTAAATAAATGCCGCATGGTTCCCGGCAGAGTAGAATTTGGGCCTGGGATGTTTGTTACTCTTTCACGCATAAACGGCTGGACCGATGTGTTGAAATTTGGTATGTATATAGGTTATACCCTGGATTAACATAATATAGGCTATATATCAGCGATGAACGGGATCAGCAACAGCTAGTCAGACATTTACGAGTATTACAGCCCAGACTCAGTCTCAGATGTATGGCTCTAGTCAATAATAAGTGCCTAGAATACGGCAATAGTCTCACCCCCTATTACGTGGGACCGAATATTAGTCAATGATTGTTGAAATGTGGGTGTTAATTCATCTCTGCCTAACCCTCCGGGGATAAAGGCGTGAAAATATGTATGTAGATAGGTAAATAAATTGACAGGTGGTAATTCTTTGATATGCATATAAAAATAAGTATATTTCTTTGGTATATTTTAGATTCCGCGTGGCGAATTTCGTGACATTCACGGCTTCAGCAGACCACAGAGTGATTGACGGAGCGGTGGGCGCACAATGGATGAAGGCACTAATGGAGAACCTCGAAGATCCAGTTAACATAATCCTCTGAAGCCGTACACCTCCTGTGGACACTCTTCGACCTTGGATATCGTAGTGCTCTAACACCCAGTTTCCGAAAGGCTGATCAACGTCAAATTAACTAATCAGCCGTTAAATCTCCTGTCAAGTAGCAATTGGTTTACTAGAAGCATGTAATTTGATCATCGTGTCGGTTAAAATAGCTGGTTAACCAACACGATGATCAAATAAAACTATTTAACCATGCTTCTAGCAACCCTATTGCTACTTGCCAAGAGATTTAACGGCCGATTAGTTAATTTGACGTTGATCAGCCTTTCGGAAACTGGGTGTAAGTTTCGTTTGATTAATTATTGAGTTATTGAGTTATACGTTATGTACTGTGATTTGTTTACCGCGCGATATCCAGTTCTCGAATTGTAGTCAAACGACAAACTGTTATTGGGGTATCCTTCGATAAATGCGAGTAGTGTTTCAAAGTGTATCAAAATGTAACTAATTTATTATTTACTTTTTCTTTGTGTAACTTGTTAATTATTTTTTTAATATTGTAGGATGTTATACAGTCAAGCGCAGTATGTTGTAAAGCCTTGTTATATTTCAAACTATTTTAACATGCAGTTGTTGTAAATACACATATTATTTCCCTTATTCCTTAAATATGAAGTTCTGAATGTTGAGAATTATAGGTACTCTGTCCAACCATTTATTTAACTTTTGACAGAATTTTCAATATGTAATATTCGTGCCACCTTTTGGACAAAATCCAATATCGAATCATAAAATCGATTGAAAATTCTCCATAAACAAAGTCCGTTGTGATATTTGAATAGGTAACGCATTGGGACAACTATTTGATGAAAAATTGAACAGTCATAAGCTATATAAGCGATTGGACAGAGTATCCACACTTAGAATATTGTGTATATCGCTATACCGATACTACGTAGGATATAGATTAAAAATATATTATTTTGTAGTTTATTTTTAGTATTGATAGTGAGTTAGTATTTTTTAATATATTTGTAGCTGCAAAAATATTATTATTTAAACTTTTATTCACTGCTATGTATTAAGTAAATTATGGATATTTGATTACTTTATAAATATCAATACAAAGTTACCCTAATAACGTACACACACATCCCATACACATTCACAAACACACACATACCATACTCATAACTGCACACCACTTGATATTTACACGTTGATATTTCAAAACACTTTAGCAAAAGAAGCTATTTTGTACTGTCATAAAATGTAGGGATTTAGTATTAGTAATACAGTCAAAAGTATACTTTAAATACTAAACGAAACATTCTAGAAAAATCAAGAAGAGGTCACTTAACATTTTGAAAGTCGCGAAGTAGCTGTTTCGAATCTCACTCCACTACCAACGACTTAGTTTCTTACCATACCAGTGTAATTACCTACCTAGTTGAAGCTCATAGTAATGTAGTATGAGACCTTACTAGCAACGGGGAATAAAATAAGCGATGGCAAAGCGAGCTAACCTTACTTTTTATTGTCATTTTAAAGAGACTTACCATAGGCTGCATGTCTATAGTACTAAGTCTCTTGAAGGATAATAGGAGACACTGCCGCAAAGCATACTGCGCATTGTAACTTGACGAGAAAATAATAAACAACACGATTATTCGAAGGCTGTGCAGGGCCCTTACAAAATTAAGTCATTATTTATTTATATTATTCAAAGTTTTATCTAGTTATGTAAGGATGACTACTGTTCGAATTTGAAGACTCCATTCTTTTTTTTATCACAGCGATATTATGGGGAACGTATACAAACACGAATTAGAAATAACGTTTTCAGTACTTTTTGTGTACCTATAGGTATATTTATTTCATCCAAATCGTTTGACCATTTTTGTAGTGGAGCAAGGATCTATTGATGTTTATAGTTTTTATTTTGCGCCTGGAATAAAATTATAAACATATAATTATCGAATCACGAAGAGAAAGTGAATGCACGATCTTAGAAGTAAAACGAGCTATGATTAATTTGTTAACACCGTGTATAGCATTTTGATAGTGAAAGTAATTATATGAATGTTAGTTAAATATATTTTACGTAAAGACCATTTGTTTTATTTAACTGTGCCTACCTCAACATCTTAGGTTTATATCGTGATTGTATTCGAGGCCTTCCTTCACCTCAGAGCCCGGACTTCGATTGCTGACTTTCATGGTTGCCCAATATCGTGCGAACTGAAGGCACTTTGCACGACCTTGGGCATCCATTGTAGTGAGGCGTAGTTATAGTTAGTGAGACTATGTCATTCCTCAAGACGATAGATCAGCACTCTGGATCTACCCCTCATACCTCTACTCACTGAGGCAAGGAGTTTAACTTCTTAGCAGTGCGTGACATGAACGTGTTGTCAAATGGTATTGTGGAACTGAAAGAAAATATTATATTCGCTAGTTCTGGTTACAATCGAAAGTTTTAATTCTGGAGTACAGTTTGTATTGAGTTTCACTGGAGCGACTGCCGTTCTCAGCTCAGCACGTTTATCTCTCGGGATTGAGGGGCACGACAGTATATGTAGGTATAGTACTCTGTGGGCAAGACCTCAAGGACTCAATCCCGAGAGATAAACGTGCTGAGCTTAGTATCATCCGGCAATCAGTAGGGTTTTCAGGCGTGGTTGGCTTGTGAGGCTCCATACTTACACCTACATTCACACACGACATAGCATAGCTATATCTCAGCAAATGATAAATAAATTCGGTCAAGTGCGAGTCGTACTCGCCCATGAAGGGTTCCGTAGTAAGTAGCAAAGGCGAAAATTGCGGTTTATGACGTATTAAAAAAAAACTACTGACTGGATCTCGTTCGAACCAATTTTTAGTGAAAAGTAGGTAGGAGTTTCAGTTTTAAGTATGGGGACCCCCAAAATTTAATGCTTTTATTCTATTTTTGTATGAAATTCTTAATGCGGTTCACAGAATACCTCTACTTACCAAGTTTCAACAGCATAGGCCTTATAGTTTCGGAGAAAAGTGGCTGTGACATACGGACGGACAGACAGACGGACAGACATGACGAATCTATAAGGGTTCCGTTTTTTGCCATTTGGCTACGGAACCCTAAAAAGGGTAGGTACACAGTACCACAGCTGATAACATTTTTTTTTTTTGACAGTACTATACGCGTCGTAGGACAATCAAGACCGCTAATCCGCCTCTGGGCACCTCCTTTTCTGCGTATTGGTTGGTTATTATAATTAACCTTGTTATACACTCATTTCTCAAATGTATGTGTCACGGCCACCAGTCCTTGCGTGCAAAAACCACACGCGATCTGACATTACATGACACTTTAACACGTCAACTGTAAAATTATTTGATGAAAAGCAAGTTGTACAGAACGAGGACTCTAATAAATTACGTTTAACATAATTATCGCGGTAAATAGGGAATATACAAGTATGTATTGGTTACCTATTACTAGACATTATTTTCATTTATTGTATAACTTTGGGTCAGTTTGGGACTCTAACATGTAGCGCCTGCTTAAAAAACATTAACTTGATTTCGGGTTTGCTCATTGAATTTTACAGGCGTTTAGGCTACGTTTTAAGCTACCTATGTGGTATATAAAAAACCGCTGGTCCCGGTTGCCATACGAACATCGCTGGCATTCTTTACGGGTAGTTGGAGACCTAAAAAGTCCAAAAACTTGTCTAACTGTAATGTTTCGATATCACCAATGGATTGTGGAGGTCAGATGGCAGTCGCTTCACGGAAAATATCGAAGATCAGCCAAACTTGCAGTTAAAGTGGAAAATGCAGACTTCAGATATCGAGGTGAAAGCTTCGGATGCGACTGGAATTAACGCTAGGATGTAGAAGAGTAGTACTTAGGTAGCAACTTGCAGGGGAGCTTAATGCGGAACCTCCATGTGGTGCACTGTGGGCAACGAAGACGGCAGCGCCTCTCCCTTGCAGGGGAGGTAATGCCAACATACCTACTACTTTGCTTTCAAACGGATATACTAACTACAGACTACAGTGCTCTTAACTAGTAGGTAATTTACTTTTAACCCAAAAGAAGCCAAGTACCTACCTGTGCCTGTCATTGCATAAAATACTCCAATAAAAATACTTATTTTTAATAGATCGACAACATGACTAGCAGTGAATTGGGCCTCTCTGAGATGGACATGAAAAACAAAGCAAAGGAGAAAGAGATACTAGTGGTGCAGGACCAAGGACTTTTCACATTCGAGACTGCAGACACTTACGATGGAAATTTCGAAGCCAAAAAGAAAGATCGCACGGCTAGAATGCATGGTGTGTAGGTAACTTATGGTTGACAAAGGTGACAAAAGTACCTATTGATTGGATGAATTGCAATGATGCAATATGAATGTGTTGCGTTCGACTGCTACATCGGAGTTCGTGGGTTCGATTCCCGCTCAGTAGGTAGGTACAAATATTTACTTACATGAAGTTGTCTATTTGCATTGGTCTGAATGTTTCTATAGGTATACCTACCTACTCATAAAAGGCTATCCAAGTAAAGTTCATATTACAAGCTATTCTTGGTTATGGATAACGCTTTAATGTACAGTCGACAAAAGAGATACGGTTGCGCTTTTTCATATAATGTTGTATGTAAATATGCAACCATATCTCCTTTGTGGACTGTATCTAGGTAGATTTTTTTTTTAAATAAATAAATATTCTACAACATTCTACACAACGCTATCTAGACCCATGGTAAGCTTAATTAGCTTGTGTTATGGAATCTAGAATGCGGATATACATACTTAAGATACTTTTTTTTTGTAAATACATACATATTATACATAGAAACACCCTGACCAATGCAAATATTTATATTCATGCACACAAATATTTGCACTGAGCGGGGATCGAACCCGCGCCTCCTGCGTAGCAGCCGCGTTCACTACCGCTACGCCACAGAGGCAGTCAAGTCGGTAGTTTGTCCTCGATAAAACCCGAAATCGTTACACTATTGTATACTTAGTTTTACTCTGTAAATAATTTAAAAGATATTGTCAATACGATTAAGTTTCTGTTTCTGTCTATACCTATAGTAAGAATCTATTTGGTCCGATCAATATATAATATCGGTTTCAATGCCGTACCAATTAACGACATCGAAACTTCACGACTCTTTATACTAACTAGTAATGCTAACAAGTTTTACGAGGGGGCCCTCTAACGGCTTTGATAACAACATTACGGTTTTAGGTGCTGGTGAATACACAACGGCTGAGGGCGACGTCTACTCCGGAGTCTGGGACAACGACAAACTTGGCGCTAACGAGGACGTGCAGATATCATACGTCGACGGCTCCAGATACCAAGGTCTGTTCAAAGACTGGTGCTACAACTCCCGAGGCAAATACTTCTACCCTGATGGTAGTTTGTTAGAATGCGACTTTCTCGAAAACTGCCCAGCAGGTAAACTGCGTCTGACAGACCCCAATGGACATACTTGGTTGGGGAAAGCGGAGCATGGTTTTGGTTGGCTCAGCCCCGTGAATCATTTTTTCGAGATGTTGGAGAAGTCGCGAGATCCTAGTAGAATAAGGAAGCCTAAGAAATCTGAAATAGATAATAAGGTTGTGGTGAGTTCAGCGAAGTCCAAGAAGGGCTTGAAAGGTTAATAAATAAATAATAAGTACTCGTACCTATTGGACGGAAATCGCGCATTGCTTAGACGTGTGGCACTTGTAATGATTTAACAAATTTTAAGTAAGTATTACAATACTTCATTAGGTGTTTGTTACCTACCTTATAATAAAATTGTAGATCTGTAGGTGCTTATTTGGTTCCTTATTTGGATAAGGTTTCCGTTGCTGTACTGTAGGTACACCCGCGGTATGTACGTGAAGTTCTTATACGAAATTTTCAGAAGGTACACAGAGCCTGAGGCTCTATGTGTAATTTCGGTCTAGCTACGCGTCTCATCATCATCTGCATATAGACGTATTCTCCTGATTGCATCCGTGGCCAAGATGACCTCGGAGCTCAGGGTCCGCCTTCCGGCTCTTCCTTCTCCACTTCGCACGGTCTTGGGCGTCCATGGTAGTGAGACCATTTGTACGCATATCACCCTCCACGACGTCAAGCCAGGACTTCTTTGGCCTACCCCTTTTACCTGGACCCGGCGGGGGTACCATTGCCAGGCATTTGTTCCCCACGTAGCCTGGCGGTTGCCGCAAGACGTGGCCGCACCAGCGAAGGCGGCTCTCCTGCATTTTATCCGCAATGTCACGGACATGGAGGCTGCCACGGATGCGAGAGTCCCGTACGCGATCTTTACGCGTAACGCCGCACATCCACCGCAACATTTTCATCTCCGTGACACGCAGCTCTTGCTTGTGTCGCTCGAGCAGCGGCCACGCCTCACAACCATACAAGAGAACAGGCCTAATGATCGTCTTATAGACCTGCCCCTTCAACCTGACTGGCATTTTAGGATCACAGGTCACGCCAGTCATTTCTCGCCACTTGGCCCACGCGGCAGCAATGCGTGCCTTGACGTCGCGGTCGATCTCACCGGTCACATGAAGTACAGATCCCAGGTACTTAACCTGGTCCGTGCGCTCGACCAAATCATCGCCTATGCGGACGGGTGTGGGATCTGTGGAGTTTAACGCTAAGTATTCTGTCTTCGCTACATTTAGCTTCAGACCGCCGTTCTCAAGCGCTTCTTTCCATCCTTTCACGCGTCGCACCAATCTGCTCCTGTCCGCGTCCATGAGCGCAATATCATCAGCATACATGAGCAACCACGGAGGCTGCTCATGTGAGTTTCTAATGCTGTCCGACAAAATATCTAATACCACGCTGAACAGGTAAGGACTAAGGACGGATCCTTGGTGTACCCCGACGGTGATGGGGAAGGCTTTCGAGTCGCCAACAGCAGTCCGAACCACGGAACCGGAATCGTAGTACATGTCTCGGATGGTGTCAATGTAAGTCTCTGGGACACCCTTGGCCCGCAGTGCCCACCAGATCACCTCGCGAGGAACACAGTCGAAGGCCTTCTGCATGTCTAAGAATAGGCAGTGCAGGGGCGTGTTCTTCGCCCTGTATTTCCCCGCCACAACCCTTAGGGCGAACACTGGGTCCATGGTCCCGTGCCCGGGACGGAACCCGTACTGGCACTCCGAGAGTGTACTTTCCTGTCGGATCCGGGAGTCGATTATCCGCTCATAGAGCTTCATGGTGTGGGACATTATCTTTATACCGCGGTAACTACCACACTCCTGCACCGATCCCTTGCCTTTGAAGACTGGCGTGATGATGCTCAGCCTCCACTGGCTCGGGATCTCACCGGTGAGGAGTACGCGGTTATAAAGATTTGCTAGAATGCCCACACCACGGGCGCCCATTGCCTTCCAAGCCTCGATGGGGACTTCGTCGGGTCCGACAGCTTTCCGGTTCTTCATGCGGCGAATGGCAGTCTGGACTTCCGCAGGCGTTATCGGTGGCACTAGTCCTTGATTCGGAGGGAGGTCTGGTGGCTGCACCTCTTTATGCTGCTTATTCAGCAGCTCGTGGAAGTATGAGCGCCATCTCTCCTTCACCGCGACTTTCTCGTACAACAAATTGCCCCCAGGGTCTTTAATGCAGCGGCACTTGGATAGACCCTGCGCCGCTTTGGCCCTGGAACGCGCCAACTTATATATGAGCTTTTGCCCCTCAGACGATTCCAACTTGGTATATAGAGGTTGCAAGTGGTCTCGTTTGGCCCTGGCTACGGCTCTCCTGGTGGCGCGTTTTGCATCTTTGTACGCATCGCGGTCGTCGGAAGATTTGGACGCTTGCCACTTTTTAAAGAGGGCTTTCTTCACCCTGATCTCTCTCTGGACTGTGTCGTTCCACCACCAGGTGTCCCTGTCACACTTGCGTCCACCCTTAGACATGCCGAGCACCACCCTCCCCGCCTCAAGAATAGCTGCCCGAATCCTGTCCCAAGAAACCTGTACTGGTTCGTCTACAGCATCGGCGCACTTGTCACCGATGGCTGAGACGAAACTTTGGGACTTAGCTTCATCAAGCAGCCACCACCTGATTTTGCGTTGGGCACGCTCGGCACGTTTGTCTTTGGGTTTCACGCGGAGGTCCATGACAAGGAGACGGTGTTGGCTAGTGAGACTCTCCCCGGGTATAACCTTGCAGTTGGCCACCCTGCTGATGCTGTGCCTCCTAGTGAGCAGGAAATCAACCTGGGTTAAGCGCCCCCCGCTCTTGTAGGTGACAAGATGTTCGGATTTCTTTTTGAAGTACGTGTTCACGATGGCCAGGTCGGCAGTCGCACACGCTCTAAGGATGTGCTCACCCTCTGGGTTGCGACTACCGTATCCAAAACCGCCGTGGACACGCCCAAACTCCTCACTTCCGTCACCCACGTGACCGTTCAGGTCACCGCCCAGGACAATCTCCTGCGACAGCGGGACGTCACGAAGCACTCCCCCGAGTTGGTCCCAGAACAAGATCTTTTCGGCTTCGCCACGCCCAGCCTGTGGAGCGTAAGCATTTATCAGGTGGGTTATAATCCCATCGATAAGCACCCTCACAACCATAAGTCGGGCGCTATAGCTCTTCACCTCCAAGATGTCATCCTGCAACGCCCGGGAGAGCACCACGCCCACCCCGGCCTGCCCGTCAGGTGCACCTGTGTACATCAGCTGGTAGCCCTCCCCAATGTGCATGGTGCTATCGCCACCCCACCGAGTCTCCTGCAGGAACGCCACGGCCACTCTCCGCCTGCAGAGTACGTCAGCCAACTCCCTCGTGCGACCGGTCAACGTGCCGATGTTCCACGTTGCGAAGCGGAGTTTCCGGGAATCACAAAGTTGGCCTAACATCTTTAGCCGTGCCCGGCTCAGGCACGGTAGCCCTTGCCCACTTGCGACACGAGGCGGGCGACCCTCATGCGCGCCGTTTTGCGGCGGCGCCCTACCCTCATGCGATTCCTTTTTTTTTTTACGAGCCATTTATTGTAAATTTGGCAATTTTGGCTTTTCCGGGGGCGACTGCCGTCCGACCCCCCAACCCCGAGGGGAAAGCCAGCGCCAGAGCCTCGTCCGTTGTTCAGCAGGTGCACCAGCTTGCAGGTGAGGTTGGCTTGGGGCTCAGGATCTAGGTGAGCCCCCATACACCATCTGGTCTAGCTACGCGTCTATTTTACTTTATTTAAAAAAATGTGATGATGTTCTAGCCATCGCTGTGTTCTTAGTAGGTACTTACTATACTTCGTAGTTCCTACTTCCTAGTTAAAACCGAGTCTTTCACTTGGGAACCCGGTCGCTTACTCGTCGTTTAATTTGGAATTAGGTAACCTTTGAAACACACCGGTTAACTTATTATAATTTTGAAAATAGACATGCCAACTTGAGAATGTATCTCTATTGTAATTAATTTAAAAATAAATATTTGTACATATCTACTCAGTGTTTATATTTGTATGCAAAGCAATTGAAATGACCCGTAAGCGATTCCGAAATGACGGGACGGACACATACGTAAATAAATACTTACTTACTCGAAGTGCATAACTGCAAGTAGCAGACCAGTCGAAATAAGTGAATGAGTTACGATTGTTACGAAGTAGGTTTACTCAGTGTGAACTTGTTAATGTATAGGCGCGTCACAATCATTTAAGTAAACAATCGATATGACAGAATGTAAACAAACAATGTTAGGATTGGGAAACTGACTTCTACTTGTATCTGTTGAGTAGTCACTTAACTTGTTAGTTGTTAGCTCCACTCTATCCTGTAACACGTGGTTAAGTAAGAACCTACTTAAGTTATACCTACATATCACGTAGGTACCTATGTCATGTTCAGTACAGTCGCTAACATCATCACGTCTCTGATAGAATTTTAAACAGTGATAAAAATAGGTTGACAAGCCGAGATCACATCATTTTCATCCACTGGGCACTTTTAAGTTTCCTCCGCTCTCCGCTCTCGTGAGCCTTCTGTTGGTTTTGCAATTGGTTTTTTGGCGCCTTTTGCCACCTGCCGCCTAAAGTGACCGCTCCTTGCACTCTTTCCAAGGCCGGTTAGAATATCCAGTCAAAATGACTGTTGTATAAGTACCTACCTAGGTAAAACTACATATAACCAATCTCAGTTGCATCCAAAGATCGCGCTTTGGAGATCGGAGTCCTTTCGCCTATTTCTAGTAGGTACTTTCCAAAAAACAGGTTTGTGCCTTTTAAGAAACCGATTCCTCAACCCCAAAGGTGGGTCTACGCTAGGCGAGCCGAGCACGAGCGGAGCACGAGCCTATGCTAGCATTGTATCGGAATTGCAGTTTTAGATTGCAGTTTTAGACAAAAAAATGTGATGATGAGGCAGTAGATAGCTGCCTCAGCTGCCTCGTTCGAGGTTCGTACGCGTCGGTTCACACGAATCAACACGAATTTTGACTCGGCTCGTGCTCCGCTCGTGCTCGGCTCGTCTAGCGTAGCCAGTAGCTCAAGAGGAAAGCCAGCACCAGAGCCTCATCTGTCTATGTACTGGTTTGCAGGTAAGGTTGGCAGACACTAACGCCACCTCCAGATTGAACTGGGCATCAGAGTTCCATTACAAACATGAGTGCAGTAAGTATAAATAAGAAGGGAAAATAATACAATTTTTAAATATGAGCACTAAAATCAAGCTTAAAATTCGAATACCACATTATTTTTAATACGATACCCGTTCAGTAGGTCTACATATCCTAATTCTGATAGAATACCTATGTTATATATATGTATCTCTATCTCGAAATATAGCTATCTAATTTCAACTAAATGAACCATTAACTTTGCTTTATTGGCCTTTAAATTTAAACATCCAAGTACATCATAGATGATAGACAATAGTAGCATGATCAGCGGAGTGTACACAAAGTGCCAGGCGTGCCGGCTAACTTGAAGCATTACTTTGATAATGATGCTCATAAAAATCAAACGGTATTATGATCTACAAACAAAGCAACAAGTGCCAGATAGCTGTGCCTCTGCAATATGGTGCAATCGTTAACGTCATGGTTCGTTTAAGTTGGATAGTTTTTCCATACTCCATTTGGCGTGATGACATTTATTTGCATATACATAGGCAGACAGATGGCCGCCTACAAGCAATTCGTAATTTTGTATCACATCAAAGTCTGTGAACGAACTCTTGCATTTGTTGTTTTGGCCTCGAATGTACACCCACGACGGCATAACCACTTATAGAAGATCTCTCTACTTAATATTGGCTTTACTTATCACATCAATTTCCTTTACGAATAAGGGGGTCGTGGTAGGTCAAGTTTGAATGGTGGTACGACGCACTTTAGAGTAGGCTTAGGAGTGGTTCTGCGTGACTGGTAGTCGTGTATCTTGCGAATTTAATGGTTGATGTCCATAATTAGTAATAAGGAAGGACAGTAGAATGGCTACGAGTTGAAGGACACAGATTTATGACCTGTTTTATAGGTGTGCAGTAATTAAACCGTGACGGAAAGAAGTCTTTGGAAAATCTTCAGTGTTACCGAAGGTGTGTCGTTTTCCGACGCATCATTCTGTGTGGCGCGCGTGTCATAAACAGTATCTGTTGTATACATTTTTTCTGGGGTACCACGTTCAGGCACGTTCATTGTGATTTAATATCTTTTGTCAACAGAAAACGATATGAGGCTCAAATTTATGGTTACGAACCAGCAGTCCATTAAAAAAAATTACATTGACTCTACAATAGCTGGTTATAATAAAAACCTGTACTAATATTATAAATGCTAAAGTAACTCCACAGCTAAACCGATCTAGATGAAACTTTGTACAATATGGAATAGAGTTTTGTACCTACAATAGGAAAAGAGATAGGCTACATTTTATCGCGGATTCGCGCGAAAAATGGATTAAAATAGGGGATGCTAGTTTGGGAAAATTCTCAAGAAAGTTTTTTCAGGGCCACAGTCACTGGTGTTGTATACGTCCATAGGCCACGGTAACCACTTTCTTTCAGGTGGGCGGTGTGCTTGTCTGCCACCTATATATAAGTGCCATAAAAAAATGTTCGAATACATCGAATCATTTTGACAAGCAAGTTTGCACTCAGGGAAGAATATTTTGTTTATGAAATACTGGTGTTAGAGTAGATAATTAATGCAGGGAAAGTTGTTACTCTTTGAAACTTGGCGTGAGGTCTTTCACAGCTGTTCTATTCAACGACGCGCATATTTTTAAAAGCCTTTGACTTTACCGCCGGGATTAGTATCGCCACCGCTAACTCCTAATGTCTGTCAATTACCTGATGAGTTTTCTGAGAACCTATTATATTGAATGATTGACTGCATTCAGAGATCACCATTGGACGTCAATGTGAGTTTTGTTTAAAAATACGTACTTGTATTTAACTGTTGGGAATATTCGGGATAGTTATACCGCCGTTCTGGAATGATTAAGTATGTAACAAACATTCAAATCCACCTATTAAGTATACTCATCCATACTAATAATATTTTTTTCTTTTTAATTTAATTATTAGAATAGGTCGTACATACAATACAAATTAAACTTAACTTAATGTACCGCTAAAGCTACTGGAGCAAATCGCTCGGATCGAATCGGAATCGCTTGTATCGCACACAAGTGCGATATGAGCGATTTCCACTTCAATAGGTACATACCTACTCGTACTTTCATTTTTGTGCTATTACTTCTATCAATTAGATATGATTATTGAACAACTGCAGAACTTCGATATCGTCAATTGATTGTGGAGTCAGAGACTGAAAAGCCGACCCCAATTAAGTTGAGAAAATGTTCAGAGAATGATGATGATGATGAGTATGTAAGAGATACTTATTAAGTACCCAAGTAGGTATATTATATACCGACAATATAGCTTTATAATAAAAGCCCTGTTTTCTCGTGGACCCACGAATTTGTTCCACTAGTGGGACCACAAGGGAGAGTTATTTCTCGTAGTTAGTTCCACCAGTGAGACAAATTAGTGGATTAATAAGTAGTGGGTACTTATTAATCCACTCATTTGTCACACTGGTGGAACCACGAGGGAGAATTATTTCTCGAAGACCCACTCAAAGGATGTAATAACGGAGAATCACCGTAAAAAAACCAATAACACTTTTACCCATCCAAGAAATGGAACATGACACCTCGTGTTCAATTATATCGCTAACGCTGCCGAATCTAAACCATCCCACTAAAGTCAAAGGAGATAGTAACATTTATACCATAGCCTGAAATGGTAAAGACTTCTATCTGTAGAGGCCTACCATGGAACTTATATGAAGTTTCGAGTAATCGATATCATGAACCACATTTATCCCGCTATCTGACCCGAAGAGGACACGTGTTCTTCGTTTCACTAGCCTACCGAAAGATTATCCGAAGAAAAATCTAGTACAGTCAACAGAGCAGATTATACAGTTGCACCTTTACATACAACTTTATATGTATGGTGCAGCCGTATCTCCTCTGTCGTACCTACCTAAAAGTTATATTTCGGGTTTCCAAAATCATAAGTTTTTTTTACACAGGGTATATCAATTTGACTTCACCTCGCCTGATGGTTAGCTGAAGGCAAAGTCTCGGAAAAGAGGGTCACCATTATAGACACGTAACATGTTACAATGGTGGCACTCAGCTTGACGACCTCATCAGATGCTTTTTCACGCCCAGCACGTGTACTAGTAAGGATATTCAGGTCTCAATGGTACGGCAAAAGAATTAGTGCCCGCTTGTTGCGCGAACCGCTTGGTTCTTGATATCTAAGTCCTGCACGTGCTGTCCTAAGCCTGTAGGGGCAAACTTTAATTGCTTGTGTTTGGAGGTGTCGGTAGGTCAGTAATGGTCAGGACTGAAACTTGGGACCAGACAGTGCACATCTGCCCGGTCCTGGGTTTGAGTCGGCCGGCACTCCTTATTGTAAGGCCGAAACTTTAACAAAAACAAAATTTGTTCGCGTTTCGTGCAGGTTTGTTACCCGTTCGGGTTCGTTTCGGATCTACTATTCATAGTAGCCCCCGATGTTCATCAATATGAAAAGGGAGCATCATACTGATGTAATTGGAGATCGTCAAGAGCTATATACGGAGTTACGACCATTAGCAATCGCTAATATCACTCGAGAAACGAAAAGTACAGTGGTTAACTGCCCATCTACCATCGCCAATATCTGAGGAGCTTAGTTTGTTCCCAATTAGGGCTTATTTTATAAAACTTCATGCACTTAGGTTCATTTGTGGTGTGTTTTTTTGTTGTTGTTTGCTACCTTATAAGTAGTTTATGTACTTACGGGCTTATAACATTAGAGATGTTGACTGCGCAGGTGCATCTCAGATCTCAGATGATAATTTTTAAGTAATGAGAAAGAAATGAAATTGCTAGTATTCTCCTTAAAACCTTTATAACTAAGCTAGTGTTAGAAGTAAAGTTCATGTCAGTAGTGTACCTAATGATCGGGTTTGATCCCGCGGTCTCTAGGTTACAAGTCAGACAACTTGGCCACTACGCTGCTTCAGGTATAAGTAAGTATTAGTAGGTACCTAATGTTGGTACTGCATATCAGCCTTATGGTGCGTACTACTAGTAGAATTTTGGGCTGCAATTGTTTTTCATGTTTGTAGCAAAACAATATATTTTTTGTGGCTAATCACGCTCTCTGTGCTGGTATTGCATTCGACTGTTACGTCAGAGAGCGTAGGTTTGATTCCCGCTAAGTGCAAATCAGGCTTCGGCGTATATATACACAAAAAGTATCTAAGTAACTAATTATTTCTGTCTGTTTATCCGCTTTCTGAAACGCATATTTTGAGCTACGCTTTGTTGGGCTCTAGATTGTGCTCGTAGAACATTTATTTATTTTACATATTTACATCTAAGTATCTAAAGATTCCGATGAATGCAGAATCTTCCTCCTTTTTGCAGTCGGTTATAAAAAGGACTCTTGTAGGGTTACCGCGGACGCCAGGCTCTAGCGACAGTATAGGTAGTGCATCGCTACACCCTACGCCTCTGGAAGTATACTGCTTAAGGTTAGAAAACTTAGATAAAAGTAACTTACGATGACGTCAGCCACCGTAATTCAGCAACAGAACATCTGCAAGTGAGCGTAGCTCGTTGTCTGTTGCCTCCAAGCTGTGGCGTTCATCGTAGAGTACCGTCAGATGTCGACCGGTCGAGACGTGGTGCGAGTCGCGAGCCGGCGCGCCGCGACCGCGCCGTTATCACTATCACGTTATCAACCCTTATCAGTTACTCATCGCGAAACCGATCGCACACCGCATTTCGATTCACACGCGTGCGAACTGATTCCAGATGTGATTTAAATGCCTATGATCATGTACGGGATTTCAGTGCAACATATTCTGTGTTTGTTTTTACTATTTTATGTTGGAAATTGTCAAGGTGAGTTTTTCATGTGCTTCAGTTGAAACAATACGTGCTGATAGTGTGATTATTATTAATATTGATAGGTGGGTGTAGTTTGTATGATTGTGTCATTGTATAAAGGTGTGACTAACAGTGGCTATGGGAAGTGTGCCGTTACTTCGAATTAAACTATGTTACATACAAATTAACTTACTAAACCGTAACGAGTGTGTTGTTTTGTGTTTTAATTAGTATGTCAATATTAATTTACGAATGTTATGATTTGTTAGTTTGTTTGATACTCAATTATGCGAAATGGCTGGATGGATTTGACTGGAATTAGGTACGCAGATAGACTATACCAGGACTAGTAGTTGCATCCTATGGGATCTTAGTGACCGTTGTTAAACTTGAAAACGATGGTAGCTTAAGACTTAAAGAAGGTCGTGGGAAACTTTAATACATTGAGGATTGCTTTTTATGCCACTATTTTGGGGTTACGGTGGCAGAGAACCATGTTTTGTTGAACACTTTACTAAGAACATACTACTTTCTCGTTTCAATCAATAAATTCAATGAGTTATTAAACTAAATATGGCAATGTACCTAGGTTTCTGTCTGGTTTAAGTTTGACTACCAGGCCGTTTAGTCAGGAAAAAGTTTCGCCCCTTATTATCTCATCAGCTATCACAGTATTAGTCCCGGTCTCATCCAAACCGTACCTGCACGTTGGAACCCGGAACCAGTCTTCTAATGTTTCTGTTAATTGACTGCTCTTGGCTTTTATGGGAGCATCCCAGAGAGGAAAACATGCGCCACGGCCTCGTGCGTCAATCAGTGCTTAAGTAGGTATACTTCTTTCTAAGATTTATTGGTAAGGATGGATTGGTTCCCGAACTGGTGATGGGCCATATACATCCTCATCCCTTAATACATACGTGAAACAAAAAATATACAAGAACTAAGTTAGACGAAGTTGCAAGTAAAAGTTAGTGAGGTGCTCATATTGTTTAATAACAACCTTGTCAAAACATATGTTTGTAACTGTTACATGACCTCGCTACGCTAGAGTATTTTACTTACGTCGTTGTTCCTCTGAGTTATAAGTAGATAAGACAAACAAATTACATTAAAAAAAAGATAATTGTAAAAAAAAAAAATACTAAGTATATAATAAACTACTTTTTTGTACGATAGGTATGAAAATTCTGAGGTTCTGAAGCATTCCTTTTTTTGAAAAATTGCTCTTGAAAACTGTAAAAATATTGATATTATAGTAATCGAATGGGTTTAGTTATTATAGTACATTTATGTACCTACTTACAAGAATCTAAAAAAAATACGCCTGTACAAAAATATGTAGGTTTATCTTCGTAATGATGCGTGTCCCCAAAGGAAAGCCATTGAAAAAAGAAAATTACCTAAATCTAGTATGTTACGCACCCTGATACACTATTATATATAAACATCGCTATCATCTCGGCAACGATAAGCCTCACATGTGAACTAATGTGGAAAAGAATATGAAATTCCGTTTTCTTTTAATTGAGCGTACGGGGAGTTTGTAAAATTACACAAATGCGGTGTTGATGATGACGGAGTAAAAAAAACTGAAAACTATTAGATCGTAGAATACATTAAAATATGGTTTTCAAAACACTATTCGGACTATTTCGAACTCGGCTTCAGAAACAGATTAAATACGACGGATGTCTAAAAGTATTCGTGTTATATGCATCGATTGAGTTGCGCAGTGAGATTAAAACCAAATAAAACTAATTCGTTATCTCAACACGGACATAAAGTAACTTCAAAAGGGAAGATTTATTTCATGTTCGTATTAACTAAAATAGCCTAAACAGACGCGGGCGCCGGAACACACCTGTTACGGGCATTCGTTCTCTAAAATAGAGAATATCCCGAATTGGATTGACAGTTTTATTTAGGAGCGAGGATTAGGGTTTCCTACTTTAGTATTCTGTTACCAGTGTTGTCAAACAGTTGTCTGAAGATGTCGTTATGCTTCTATTTAAGGCATACTATTTTAAGCGAAAAATAGCTCAAGTTCTAAAACCAACTCCCTGGTGTTGCACACGTCCATAGGCTACGGTAACCACTTTCCATCAGGTGGGCCGTGTGCTTGTCTGCCACCTAAGTGGTATAAAAAAAAGAGAACATTACGAAATAATTGCTGATTCGTCGCAGTTCGGTACACAAAACTCCTACCCGATCGCAGAGTAGAACTATCTACCGGGTTTAGTGTTCTCAAACGGTTTGTTCCCTTTAGATACTTACACTATACCTACAGGCAAATTTCCATTTACATATTTAAAAATTAAACCTTATACACTTAATGATTAACATTATAATGAGACACGTAGATACACTTTTCTCGTAGATACAATTTTCTCGTAGATACACTTTTCTCGTAGATGCACTTTCCTCGTAAATACACTTGTTCTATGCCTATAAACAGCGAAGTGCAAGCTATATATAACATTGTTTACCTGTTGTATACTAATATCCTTACTTATCTCTGAAAGGATACGCCGAATTACTTTTCATTTCAAGTAATAAGAGGCTTGCCTATTGCCATCATTCGAGAAATTATCCAGACTCCCCGTTGCTACGGGCAATTTCTTAATAGCAAAACACAATAACACTTATGTTCGACCCGGTAATCAAACTTGGGACCTCATGCCGAGCAGTCACAGTTACCGCTACGAAAATAAACATGGTATCGAAAGGTAAAGATGTCTTGATCCCGTTTCTCATAGAACACATGAAACAATACCTCAATTGATTGGTATTGATAGAAAATTGGTAGTTTGACTGAGATGAATTATTACTTTCATACTGAGCGGTATCAGATACCTATTATTGTGTAGGTTGGGGGTAGTGTAGGATATGGGCATAAAGTAGGTACCTATATGAGTACAAAGGTGTACATAAACATGGATTACAACTACGAATGCGATAGATATATTATCTTCTTCTTCATCCTATCGTTAATTCCCAGTCGCATCCGAAGCTTTCACCTCGGAGTCTGGGGTCCGCTTTACCAGTCTTAACTGCGGATTTGGCTGGACCTCGATATTTTCCGTGAAGCGACTGCCATCTGACTTCCACAAGCCAATGGTGACATTAGGCGATATCGAAGCCGACCGTTGGTGTGGGCAAAAGACAAAATAAACCAAATAAAAAGTAGAACTGCAGACCACGGGATCCGAAGACCAGGCCAAGGGACCAGAACCTTAGGATGCAACCGGGACTAAACACTGTGAGACATGAGTTAGTACATAGGTACGGTACCTACATAACTCTAAAAGCTGATAGGTAGGTACGTACACCGCTGCATGTCAAACGGTTAACGAGTGGAAAATGTAGACACACCCTGATGAATAATATTGTATACTCTAACAGATAAATTTGCAACGTGTTTAGCTCCAGTTGAGGTCGAATGGACACGTACAACGTAACCTACTGATTTAGGTGTTCTTAGAGTGTTGTATACCAACTTTGTGTGCCTGGCATGCCTTTTAATCTACACCTTTCAAATAAGGCAAGTAAGCCCTTATTGTCGAATAAGCACGGTTTAATTATACCTCTGTTAACAAGTACATAATTATAACATCACATATTCTATGGTACTATATGATACAATATACGATCTACCTATTCCAATACAATTTAATGGAAAAAGAAAATACAAAATTCAATCACATTTTAAAACCGTTGATATTATTTATAGTCATGTAAGTTTACACAGCAATGATATCTAGATTCAAAATAAGCATAACTGAATTGTAACTGCAATATGGAGTCCTTAAAGAAGGTATGCCCTTCTTGAAGGTTATGACAGGATTGGCATTTTAAGTGGTATAAAAAAAAATAGATTCTAGATTGCGGATATTTTTTTTTTTTTACGATATTACCCAAAAATATACGGAACAATGGAAATAAATACCTACATATTTTCATTCATATTTGCATTGAGCGAGAATCGAACCCGCGATCTCTAACGTAGCTTTACCTCGAACTCGAACGCTCTACCACTGGCTCCCACAACCACATGCGGAACGCCACAGATTTAAAATGGCTGTATCTTTGGTGTAACCTGTTTTATAATACTAATGACATCGTGGTTAGATCAGTACTTAAATATCCTGTGGAGTTGCGTAAATAACAATTTAATAATAGCATAATAACATAATAGATAAGTTTGTCCTGTAATATTGTAACCACAAATGACATCACCAATCACCAATGTAATCAATAACGGACGTAGGCTATGTTATTTACTCATGAAAATCTACTAAGGCGTAGGGGTAAGTATGAGATCCCACCAAGATTTTCGGGGTTCAAGCCGACCTCAGCGCTGAGGTAGACCTGCAGATTTGCCTGAGGCTGAGGTCGATTAGGCTCTAGCGCTAGCTTTCCTCTCAGAGTTAGAGGTCACATGGTAGATACCTCCGTAGATCCAAGAAAGTCAAATTCATTCATTCATTCATTCAGTCGAATCGATGGTGCTTCTACTCTCAAATTCAAATTTGAGAAAGTCAAATAAGTGATGGAAAAGAGTAGGAAACCTCGGAATGTTATCTCGTAAGACTGAATTTCATCAATGATAGGAATAACGAATAAGATCAAGTTGAACGATATTGCTCTGTGATTAAGAGTACTAAACTTAACAAACAAGCTCACCCCCTATTACGTGGGACCTAATACAATGATTGGTGAAATGTGGGTGTTAATTCACCACTGCCTAACCCTCCGGGGATAAAGGCGTGATTGTATGTATGTAAACTTAACAAAGGTCACTGGGGAAATTCAGCATTAAATTTTACACGCATAATTTTTTAAGCTAAAGATTGTTTGACTAGAGAGGTTCCGCTGCGGCGCTACGAAAACTCTATAGTACTTAAAGCTGCGTTTACATACTCGCGGCAGAGCGAGGGAAGTGGCGAGAGAAGTGGGCAGAGACGTGGTGTGAATGGTATATTCGTCATGCCGCGAGTATTGCCGCGTATGTTGCGCAAATACTAGCGCGATGAACTATACGAGACCGCTAGATGGCGCTAAGCTAAATAAAACACGACTTTCGTTATTGCTCCTCGAATATTTACTTTTAAAAATATTTATATCGATCTACGGAAAGTGTATAGTAGTTGAAAGTGATAGTTTTTATTAATAATCTATTTAATTAATTCGCTATGCTGTAAAAGCTTATTGCGTACACTGCTACAGCGTTGTCCTCCATACGTTTACGTCCGTCTCCGTTGCAGGGCGAATACTGTAATGCGGACCAACGCGATGATGGGATGCTAGGGCATTAATCGCGCGAATATTTCTGGCAACACGATGAGCAATGCGAGCGGCAGTATGTAAACGCGGGGTAAGACTTAAGAGTAACATATCACGTATAAAAGGGGTCAGTTAATGAAATCCATGATACTCGGCGATACATATATTTTCCAATATTTCACAGCTTATAGCTTCACAATAAAACACAGTACACTGTTCGACGGTCGACACGACAATGATCTCATCCTTACTAGCCGGTCAAAAATCAACTCGGGCGGAAGTGCGCCATGACAGTTGTTGGCGTAAATATCTAAATGGCTAATTTAATCAATGTATTTGACCGGATAGTAAGTTCATAAAATATATTTATATACATTAATAATATCTAGATTTATTTTAACTGTTATTTGTAATATTTTGAGGATCACATTAAATCGATAAAAATAGATGACTGCTAAATGCATGTTGCTAGTCAGTATAGCTACTTTATGTTTAAAAATAAACAATGTATTTTAATAAATGCTAACACACGATCTCGACCAAACTAACATATAAATAACTATTATTTGCCCTTTCTATGCATGTTATAGCTATAACACATTTGTCCCGTCTGGTATCAGTGAATTAACACTAGCACGTGCGAGTGTTGAGCCATATTCGTAGATAATCAGTTGTTCGGCGGTAATCTCGTTGACGCCCACATAAATTGTGTCAACGCGACAACACTATTCTGGTGGTCTATTTTAATGCCGGCGCGTTCAACCTACTTGATGGCATGTGGAAACGCTTCCTTTTTTGTTTTTCGAATTTCGAATTCATTAACTGTTTATGGAATGGTAGGTAGGTATGGAATGTTTATCTATGTGTGGAGTGGGTTTCGCTTTGTATAGTTATCTTATATTTGTTACGGTTACGGCCATGTTTTTATAGTTTTGCAGATGTTTACTCAACTAATCGTTGTTTGTGCATGACTTTAGTGGAGTTATGAACAGTATTTTGTAAAGAATATCAACGTTGTGATTATTGCTAGTGGATAAAGGCTTGTCTTCTAGGTATTCTCTTTTTCTCAGCCTTCAACATCATCTTAGCGTATTTGATGTAAAGCCGTCTTGGTTCCCGGTGGAGTAGAATAGAGCCACCCCATTTCTTCCTGTGGGTGTTGTAGCAGGCGACTAAAGGTACTCTAACAAAAAATCATAGTTGGTGAATTGTGGATGTTAATACACCTCTGCTTACACCTTCAGGGATTTTCAGGCGTGAATTTATGTATGTATCGATGCTTTAGAAGCAACCTGTACTAACGCTATAACGCCTATGATGATGAGGCCTATAGCAAACTTAGATAAGCCTAATGAAGTAAGTAGGTACTCAGTTGGTTAAAAGGTATAAGTGTCGTAGGTTATAGGTAGAGGTGACATTCCGTAAGCAGTCGAAGTGGTAGATTGCCGATTGTACAACATTTAAGAGTCTATATTTCTCTAAGATTAGTAGCCGCTTTGACGTATTGGGTATTTCTTACAATAGACAATAAATAACAATAATAATTCTTATATACTACCTACCTTTACATATAAGAAAATATATTTTAATATATATTTGTGTGTATGAATGGAAATAAAACTATTATTAACAGAATGAAAAGTTAATAGTTCTGCGAACAGTTCATAAATTATTTCGTTCCTAGATATAACTTTATTGTGGATGGGATGGAATGCATGGAAGAGAATATGGGAAAGAAAGAAGTGATTAGTCTGAAAACCAGCGCTGTCTGCCTGCACTACAACGCGGACAGCATTAAGCTGAGAGGCGGCCATTATTCTACCTGGCTATTTTTTATGCATATAAACACAATGTTGTAGTTTTTGTCTTGTTGAACTGTGTATTGCTAGGTTGAATAAAAAATATTTTCTTTCTTTCTTTCTTTATTAGGAGATGAGATCTGGCATCAAGGAGACTATATAATATTCTTGGCCGAACCGATTTATAGGAAGTATTAGAACAAGGGCATGTACTTAGATCATTATGAATTACGGAGACTTTGTTCAACACACTATTTAAATCGATTAAGATATGGAAAAAACAATCGACCTCGGTCGGGACTCGAACCCGTGATCTTTCCCTTACAGGGGGAATGCTCTGACCAATAAGCCACCGAGGCTCACCCGAGACCGATCCAAATTCTTTTATACATCCATCTTAGGGCGACATTCCCCCTGTAAGGGAAAGATCGCGGGTCCGAGTCCCGTCTGAAGTCGATTCTTTTTTCTATATCTAAAACGAATTCAATAGTTAGCATACTAAATGCTTAAAATTTAACACTAATTAAATTTTTATATTGCAGTTCAGCAACTGCAAAACAAGTTGGCGTGCATTCCGCATGAGCAATGTGGCGCGTGTCTGTCTGCTGCTTCTCACTGCCGCTGGTGTGCAGACCCCCACTTTACCTCGGGTGCTCCTCGATGCAATGACGACGAGAGGTGAGTGAAATCCCATGCCCCTCTACATTATAAGTGGCAATACGTTGATCAATGTATAGGATTGAAATAAAGTTGACGACTGTCCTAAACTAAAAAAAATCTAAAAAAATAGACTTTCTTTAGATATGCCGTTGTTTTAGTCGTGCTTCCTACAGTCTCGGATCCTATAATTGGGGCGTGAAAAAGAGCCAAACTACTAGACAACTACAGTCAAGATGAGGGTAACAATAGGGAGGGTAATTTCACGATGCCTAATTTTTTGCTAATTTCGGTGGTATTTTTCAATCATAGGTTTTCCGATGAAAAAATTTAATGGAGTTCTTTTAAACACATCAGTATTCTAGATATTCTAAAAGAACTCCATTAAATTTTTTCATCGGAAAAGCTATGATTGAAAAATACCACCGAAATTAGCAATAAATTAGGCATCGTGAAATTACCCGGGAATATGCATATATTTTTTTTATTTTTTTTACATTTCTACTAGTTATAACATAACTAAAAATAAATATAACTCATCCGATATTTTACCCATTTTGGTGTCACGTGCATATTCCCTATTGTAACGTTGCAGGTGTCTGTAATAGTGACTCTCCTTAGACTTTGTCTTCAGCTTACCATTAGGGGAAGTAAAGCCGTATTAATATGTCCAATATATAAAATTTTGTGGTCATGGCTGAACCCAAATAATTGTCCTCTTAGTGTTTTGACCGTTCATTCGGATGGTCAAAGCAAAAATTAATAATAAATACACAATTAATTATAAATAATATACGAAAAAATATGAGAAATAAATGTGTACTATATTTTTTCCCTAAATTTCCTAAAAGTACTATATTTTCTTCAAAAAAAGGTGGCAACCCTAGCTCGCCCCCTATTACGTGAGAACGAAAATAATGGTTGGCGAAATTTGGGTGGTAAGATAATACACCTCTACCCTTCAGGAATTTACAGGCGTGAGTTATAGGTATGTATGAATGTATGTATATGTATGAGAATTAATTATCATTAATTGGTTTATTTTGGCTTTTACGGGAGCCACTGTCGCCTTACTGTCACAAAAGAAATCCTGTAGAGTAGCCACTACATGTACGCTGGCTAACAGATGACGTCATTCAGCTTTCAAGATTGTAAACCCAGCAGTTTTTTTTACACATTATAGGCTCCGAGTTACTCGAATGGGCCAAATTTTGAAATCATCTCGTCAGATTTGCCCCAGTGCTTTTAAAACAAAAGTAACGGTACTAAGGTCACTGACTTACAAAAACTGTGAAAAAAATAATAATTATATTTTATTCTAATTGTACTTAGGTACCCACGATCAGAGTTCAGTGATGGTGAATTATTACTTCCTTCGTGAAAGGATGTCAAGTGAGAATAGGTCATTGAGTCGTGGGTTTCCTAACATTCCTCGCATAATAAATAACGTCTACCTTTAAACTCTGGTTACTTAATCATATTTTATAGTAATAGCTAAGTGTTGCCCACGTTTCCACTCGTATGAAATACTGATCCCGTGCGTTTGATCCACAGGAACCTATTTCCGAGATAAAAAGCCTATGCGCTATTCCAGGCTATAATTTATAGCTGTGTCAAATTTTGTCCAGATGCATTCACCCGTTTCTGGGTGAAAGAGTAACAAACAATCATACATCTAAACATCCTCGCAAATATCTCGTGCGCTCGATCTCCAGGAATCTCTTCCTGAGATGGAAAGTAGCCTATATGCTATTCCAAAGTAGTCTGTTTCAAGTTTCGTCCAGATAGATTCAGCTGTTTCTGAGTGAAAGAGTAACAAACATCTAAACATCCTCACTTTTCACATTAAAAAGTAATTTTCTTCATAACCTACTCACAAAGTGCTGTAGTAAATATCATACTTTTTATAGTGTAATTTATGTGCATACTGGGTACTGACGTAAATTAGATTATGTCAATAGATATCTCGAGTATGCAAATCGGTATTCCCATTTACCAGATTTACAGTCACAGAAAACGGTCATTAATTACCAAAAAGCTGAATTTAACATTTTACCGCTAAGTTCTAATTGCAGAAATATTTCAAATTTAATAGGCGGGCAGAGCTATGTGTAATGGACGGTTTCATCATTAAGTTTAATTAGAAGATATTCAGAGAAGTACTTTTTAGAACAACGAAGGATCATAATCGAGTTATCTTGCTTGAATCGCGGTGATTAAGCTACGCCCACGATGCTCAGTAATTGGATGATGAGCTTGAATGTGAGCTTTGATGCCTTATACCCTAGTATTACGCCTATTGACATAACAGAAATAGATGGACGTCACAACGTACAATGAAAATGAGAGACGGATATGACACCCGACATAAAAGATTTTCTCCATGCCTTCGTAATTTTATTTCAAATAATTCCTTTTTTGATTAACTATTGCCGGGTATTATCCAATATACCTATTGGTGTAGCTCTCAATATTCACAACTTATTTTGTATACTTAAATATTGCTTTAAAGAAAAATATATCTTCTTCTTCATCCTCGCGTTATTCCTAGTCGCTTCCGAAACTTACACTTCGGAGTCTGGGGTCCGCCTTTTATAGTCCAATTGCGGGTTTGGTTGATCTTCAATATTTTTCATCAAGCAACTGCCATCTGACATCCAGAACCCATTGGTCATATATCAGATACTATATAAAAATACAGTATCTGCAAAAAGGTGTGAGCTGTATAATCCTCTATTTATTTGATGTGTTGTAAAAGTCAAGGGCATGTCATATTATTATGATGAGTTACCACGCTATTTTTAATTAAGTATGAAATATTTACGTGATAAATTCGACATTTCCAAAAATATTTAAATATTTAGCTGGCTTTAGCAGTTAGTTTTGTCATAACACTCTTTGATTTAGACTAGATTTCACCAATTAAGATCCGTTTAGGCTAGATTTCACCAATCAAGATCCTAACTAAACTGAATTTTCACGTTTTATACCCAATGAAGTAAAACGTGATAATGCAGTTTTATTTCGTTTGAAAAGAGTTCGGTTCTAATCTTTGGTGAAATACGCTCTCGGAAATAAAAAAGTGACGCTTGTATTTAGCTTAATCAATTACGTTTCCTATCACGATGTTGGTACATTCTTGTGTTCATTTATTCCCACGTTCACTGACCGATATTTCGGCTGCTTAATCAACAGATCGTTGTAAGATAGATTATTGATTCTTTAGCTTACACGTCCAGTTGAACGATATTCAATGGGCTTATGTTCTTAGTAGAAAGTAGGTGACGATTGTCTTGGCGACGGAACTACTTACGCACTAGACGTGATTAATTTGTGTGTCCATTCGAATTAGTAAGTTTGTATTCTTAATCGATTTTCGAATGAACATAAAATAGGCTTGATCAAATAACATTAGTATCTACGCAACAAAAGTTAGACAGACTTGGGACATTTCAGGATGTGGTTACTCCCAAAAGGAGATGGGGAGGCTTTCATACATTCTTGGGCCAAAAATGTAATAAGATGAGGGTGGTATCAATTAAGAGCATATAAATTATTAAACCATCCCTGAAAATTCTGCAGATTTTGGATATCTGAGAGCAGAGTTATAAGAGATTTAGTAAAAGTGAGGTTATGCAAGAAATTGACATTTTAGAACTGTGATTTCTGTGGTGTTTTAATAGAAAGTGGTCATTTTTTTATCTTAAAATACTTTTAAATTGTACTGTATTATATTTTACTCAGGGATAATGTATGAAAACTTACAAAGAGATTTTAAAGATATGGAATACAAGGATGTTATGTTAAAAAAAAAACACTTTAAATAATAATGATCTTTTATTCTTCTTCAATAATAATTAGAGTATTGTCTAAGAAGTGCGCAGGTGGTAATATATTACCTTATTTACTTCATTTTCTATGCCACAATTCACACAGAGATCCATGTCAAAATCCAAAATACCGAGCAAAACTCAAACAAGTAAACAAGTTTATCATTGTACTTTAAGGTAACCAGGAGCAAGCTGAGAAGTCCGTAAAGAGAAATCACTGTTAAGGGAATATAATCAAGAAATCAACTGGAAATACTCAAAACGCAGAAGTCAATTGATCATTGGATTTAAACCAATAAACTGATACAGCATACTGATATAGCATACTTTTGTACATATTTTATAAACAATTGTATATCCCATAAGCCGTGTAAATATACAATTTTTCGATAAAATAATTAATTTTGAAGATTGAATAAATAAACTGATTGACTGAAAATGTAGCTGTCAGCAGGCAGCTGTCACAGCTTAAAAATACAGTTGATAAACACAAGAAATAATTAATCGATTAACGGAAATCGATTCATAATTTATTTTTATTACACTATTATTTGGTATTTTAAATGGTTATTATTATTATTATGATTGAGTTTTGTTCACTCTGATTGATTTAACATCAAATTGTGATGCAAGTGTTTAAATACGCAATATTGTTTAAATAATTTTTAGTAATCGATATTTTATTTTGCTAGTGGAATAAACTTAGTTTTAAGATTTCTCGTCTTCCAGACTTTCAATTGAGCTGGTTTTTTAATATTTTGAAATAGAAAAAAATACCGCTTTTTTTAAGTATATTTCAACTCATTACAATTTTGGCCCAGAAGTCCCCGTCTCCTTTCGTTTACTTGTTTGCTCTCAGACAAATCAATTGTTACTATTCCACTAAAAATAATGATTGCCCGAATTCACTACTTCAAATTATAAAGGAAGTAATCTCGGGCTTTGTTAACGCTTACATCTTTAGGTCCGAGTTGGCCCCTAAGCCTATTCACCTTTATTTTGTCGACAAATCGTAATTTTTTTCCACGTAATTTTGTAGTTACGGTGAACTAATTTCAATATTTTCTTCATTCTAGTCTTGTGAACACTGGCTGCAGTCAAGGCTTCATACAGCGCCCTGAGAAAGACGTATGGCAAGTGGTGGAAAACAGTTCCCTTCAAGACATGATGCCCAACAGTCACGACAATGTAGTCCAGATACAACCGCAGAGGATAAGGCTTTCTCTCAAACCACGTAAGATTTAGACACAATTTTTTATATGATCATGTAACTAACAGAAAATAGTTAAAATGTTCTCTGTAGGTACTGTGTTGATCATTCTCTAGAAGTAATAAATATCGAAATAAATATTTTAGTGCCATCTACATGCATATTAATTAGGGCTTGTCATTGTTTCTAAAATGCAGATAAACATCCTTAGATAATTTTTGTAAAGAAACAATAAACATATTTGCAATGAGCGGTAATAGAATCTAGTACTCTGATTTTGTAGTTGAACACTCTACCGCTACGGGCATGTCAAAATGTATTTAATTTGTTTCTTCTGAGTTTCGTCTACTATTGAGTGCGTTTGAGGATTGCGAACGAGGAAATACTAAAATGTGAAATATTGTAGACGCACAGAATAAGCCGTGTAACATTTTCCGGCTTTGCAGTAATTAATTATTCTTATATGTAGCGATAGCTTCCTTCTGTATTATTAAAAAGTTAGTACCAGTCGTTTGAAATAGTAGAAACAATTAAGTAACGTAAATGGTACGCTTATCGTTTTGTAAAGCTACTCTTGTACTAAAACGTAAAAAATAAAACAACACTAGGTACTCTTTTAAACATCAATGTTTCTACTTGCGTACTTCATAGTTATGTACAGATTCTTATAATTAAACTCTTTAAATTTCGTAGATATTTAGAATCTTATATTTTTTTAAACATTCACAACTGTATATTAAATTTCTTTCTTGAATTTAATTTATTTCCATCCACTTTTATCTGGAACAGCAACCCTCGTTTAATTCTTTTAAATTACCAGGATTCAATATTAATCAAATATTGATTGAATTTTATTATAGGTATATATAAGTTTATGTTTGAACTAATCACCGATATACATATATTCACACCTTGAAATTCCCAAAAGGAGCTAGCAGAGATACGTTGCCACTTAAATAATGCAATTATGATATAGGCATTACTGCCTGAAGTTACGTTTAGATTGCCAGTCGTCACCAGTCGTTGCCTTTTCTATAAATCTAAATTATTATTTCAGGTGAGACAAAGAAGATTCAGTTTTCCTTCCGGCCTGCCAAAAATTACCCCCTAGACTTATATTACTTGATGGATCTCACTTGGTCGATGAAGGACGACAAAGAAACTCTCGTGTCTTTGAGAGATGACCTGCCAATATTATTGAAGAACCTTACCGATAATTTCAGGTAAAGTTATTGTTTGTTGTTACTAACAGCTATTTGAAGCATGGATGTTTCCATATATAATGTGTAGGTATCTGTGTTGTACACGTAGGTGCGGTATCGTAGCTCAAGCACACTTTAGAATCGGTCGAAAAGGTATATTCCTTTTAGACCGATTCTGAAGCGTGCCTTGACGTAAAATTGATAAAATCTAGATGGTTACCAGCAATAAATTAGGAAGAAGACCTGTTAAAAGTTTTGAAGGTCATCAGCTCATTACAGTATTTTTAAGTTAGAGTATTTTCATGTTCTTTTACCTTTTTACTCTTTGCATAACCACTAGAGTACCTAGTACAAAATGACGTTATACTATAACTTAAAGCGTTCGTTGTGTCGATATCATAGAGGTTAAAGATAGGTGGTTATAAGATGGTCCCGGGTTCAAATCCTGGCCATTACGCCATTCACGTAGATCCATTCCTGACTAACACTGGCAATTTAGCTGTAGGAGCAATTTAGCTTTGATGATAGGAGAAAATCTAATAATTTTGATTACTGAACTCTGGACCAATAAATACTGACAGATTCTTGAAACTAAAAAATAATCTTGATTTTAGACTCGGCTTCGGAAGCTTCGCAGAAAAACCATTGATGCCATTTATAAGTACGGATGCAAGAAGGCGTGCAAACCCCTGCTCAGTTGACGATGAAGCCTGTGAAGCTACATACAGTTATAGACATCATTTATCTCTAACAAACCAGGTAAATTGACCGTTTTATTAGTGTACTAGTTGGCCCTCTCCGGCTTCGCTCATGACATACTTCGAACCCTCTTTACACCCCTTTAACCCATATAATATGACCGTAATTTAATAGTTATCAATGTATGGACAACTGCCGGATTTGTTGATTTCATGATTATTGCTCTGCTCCTTTGGGAAGTAGCGTGATAATATATAAACTATATTCATCACGGATAATGTACTACTGAGATGGTGAACAAATTATTTCAATAAGTGCAGTGGTTCCGAAGATTATCCAGACAAATGCCTAAACAAACTTACAAAATTCCGCATCTCTCTTTGCAAATCCAGTATTAATAGACTACGATAGGTGCCCTATTCCACGAGTACCTACCTACATATGGACACGTAAATAGCCAAGGTTGACAAAGGTTGTAGAAGGTTTAACAATTGTGTGTATGTAAATTGTGAAGGTATGCTAACGTGCATGGCATACCTATTTATCTATGTACAATAACGGTCTTGGCAATTGAAGTCTTTAGTTGTTGTACCTAGTATAAGGGCCACAGTTATTATAATTATCATTAGAGTCTGCATTTTGCATCTTTGTTAGGCAGTTTTTATCAAATTTATTGCTTCTAAAATGCAGTTTAGTTTGGAACGAGTTTCGTACCAACCTACATTATTTTTGTTTATTATCAGACGGAATTAAAAATTACAGATAAACGAATTCATCGAGCATGTGAACAGTAGTTCAGTGACAGCCAACTTGGACAACGCTGAGGCGCAGCTGGACGCTCTGGTGCAGGTCATCTCTTGCGGTGACAAGATCGGGTGGTCAGCTAAGAGCAGAAAGATTGTCATCTTGCTATCGGATGGTCTGATGCACATGGCGGGTGATGGGAAACTTGGTAAGTGTTGGAGATTCTACGGAATTTACCAAGAGTAGGGTTAACTTCATTAATTGTAACTGCCTCGCCTTGTCTTCACTGTATACTGTATGTGGAGATTGTGAAATACTATTTCTAACGTATTACGGCGTAGTACTTAATCTCCAACTAGCGATGTTTCTGTGACTAACGCCCAGTTTCCGAAAGGCGGATCAATGTCAAATTAACTAATCGGCTGTTAATTTTTTTTTTCAAGTAGCAATTGGGTTGCTAAAAGCATGGTTAAATAGTATAATTTGATCATCGTGTTGGTTAATCAGCTATTTTAACCGACACGATGATCAAATTAAACTATTTCAGTGAAGATATCACTGTCTTTCGATAACATAGCAGTTTTAAGAACTGTGACAAGCTGACGAGGCATCATGTTCCTTAGTTTTCAAATAAACGTGACAAATAGCAACTTTTGCCGAAGTTTATTGTTGTTATGTTATTCTGAAAATTGTTCAATTCGGCTCTTGATCTATCAAACAAGCACTGGCAAGCTATCGGTATCTAGTTAAGCTTACTCATAGTAAAACAAATAGATAACAAATAACTAGGTATAAGTATCTACATTAGAAAATGTTTAGTTGTTTTCCGGTTGACTCCTAATCAAATAAAGCGAACTTCCTGCAGATCAATATCCGTGACAATTGAAAAATGACGATTGAATATTAATTATAGGTTATTCGTTTAATATTCTAGGTGGCGCCACAAAGAAAAACGATGAAACATGCCATTTAGACGACAACGGGTACTATTCGGACGCAGCAACTTACGATTATCCGTCTGTAGCGCAAATGTTTAGACTCTTAGATAAGTACAAGGTAAAAGTTATTTCGTTTTCTTTACATCTGGATTATATCGCACGTGTTAAGTAAATGTAAATATCCTACGAGTGTAAACTGCAGTTGCCTTTGTTTACCAGTAATGCAGACTGAGTAGATTAGCAACTTTTAGTTGCTCGATGTATTCATTCGTGGGCGTAAGAATATTATTAAATAAGAATATAGAGGTATATTATTGTGATCAATAGTATCGAATGTGTCTTGTTCACACACAATCTGCTTACTTGTCTTCTTCGCTAACGGCACAGAACCTTTCTGTTTTTACAGGGTAGGCAGCACGAGTGTGACTCCCCTGGTGTTGCACTCGTCCATAGGCCCCGGAAACCACTTTACATCAGGTGGGCCAAGTGTTAGTCTGCGACCTATGTGGTATAAAAAAAATCTCTATCTGTGTAGATAAGGTTAAATATAAATGAGCAACAAAAAGTATCCAGTTTGTAAAAGACTATCTTCTATCGTCAGAGTAAACTATCACTGATAATATTTGCTCACCGAAATATTCCTTTCTAGGTCAACGTAATTTTTGCGGTCACGGAGAGCGTGAAGGATCACTACGACAGTTTGAACCAACTCCTCGAAGACTACACCTATGTTGCTAAGTTGGAGAGTGACAGTTCGAACATATTAAAGCTAGTCAAAACGGGTTACGAAGATATTGTTAGTGTAGTAAACTTTCACGATAACTATAGTTCGGGTCCGTTGAAGATTCGATACTTTACCGACTGCGGTGTGAAGGGAGCACCGTTGGTAGAAGAAACGAAATGTCATGGTGTTGAGTATGGAATGGTCCTAAGATATGAAGTTCATATTATGCTGGAGTCGTGTGTAGAATTTAAATCGGTAAGTGATTTCGTTAAAGTTTCTAAACTGTATGTTGATTATGGTATTATCCGTATGGGTAGGTATACAATATTTTTCCTAGTGTGCAACATTTAATTGCTATCCCAAGAGTATCTCTAGAAAACAATGCAGTTAGGATTAAAATAATATAGACTGATATTTCAACGGGTCTCAAGTTAAGTAAGTACTGAGATCATTTTAAGAGTTCTTAGTGCATTCTTCAATGGCACGAACAGGAAAGTGCACTCTCTAACCTCTAACTCATCTCTAACTCTATACCTATTCATTAATACTGCAATTTTGACGAGTTCGAGAAGTTCCTTCCCTTTTCATTTTCTCATTACTCTATTTTTCTTATCTCTACAAGCACGTTACTCTTCTGGTACTTACAGCTTATCATGGATGGGTGATTTATCCCTTGGTTTGAGTTTGACCGAATATCCTGTCGAGTATTAATTTTTTCTCAATTTACAATGAAGTCTCAATACTCTCAATTCAAAACTGTATTAATTTTGTATCAACAGTATAAAGAAGTGATTCGAATATCGGAGACTCAGCTCGGCCAAGACGCGCTAACGTTAGAAGTGGACATCCAGTGTGGATGTCAATGCAACGTCGACCCGGCAACAGACATGTCGCTAATGTGCAACATTAACTCGCATATGGTGTGCGGCGTGTGCCAGTGCAATGAAGGATGGTGAGAGTACATCCAATATTGTCCATATTAATATTCTCAAGAAAAGAAAATGTATTTTTGTATGTTTGTAACGAATAAACTCAAAAATTAATGAATCGATATCAAAAAACTTCACCATTAGAATGCTACATTATTTCTGAGTAACGTAATCGGGTTACTTTTATCTCAATATTCCTGATGTGTGTGGGTGAGACGTTATGACATAAAAATACAACACAACCAAAATAATTTTCGCACCCAAAGAGCTTTGGCGAACTATCGATGGAAACACAACTCGATAAAAGTAGTGCCGTTTAGTTGTAATTTTCACTTGGATCATAGTAGACATTCTCTGTCGGGTGACTACGAACCTAAAACCACAATTACTTAATAGCTGATACAGATAACTCACTGCTTTGAAAATTAGTAAGATGCCTACTTGTCCCCGTGATCGACTATTCAATCTTACTCCTACTATGCCACCTAGGCTATAAGAGTTCCTAGAATTAGCAGCTTCAGTTCGGAATTGTTTTAGTTGTTAATAAAAAGTTGGTAATGAGTTCTCCTCACGAGTTTCTGTAGTTTGTTGAAACAGCTGGCTTAACTCTGGCAAGAAGTAGGTATTTGAGTGTACCCACGTATTGTTTGTTTATTTTAATTTATAAGTAGGTATTTTTATTTTCTTCAGTATCTAGATATTTTAATCTAGTTTATAATAATTAATAAATGTAATAACATTGTAGGTACATTAGTTTTTAAATATTTAAAACAATAAGTCGAGTTTATTATGAACAATCAAATATTTTGGTGCTAAATTATACATTTTTAATTAACTTAATTTCTCGAATATGTATTAAATATATCTCTACATACCTCTTCAGGAATGGTGACATACAGGCTTGAGTAATCATATCCATACTTCCATATCCATTTACGCTTTCACGCCTAAACCACTGACCCGATTTTGATGAAATTTGGTATAGGGGTGGTTTAAACCTCGAGAAAGGACATAGGCTATGTTTGGTCGCGATAACCGACATCCACGCGGGCGTAGCCGCGGGCAAAAGCTACTACTATATAAAAAATGAAAATTTGGATTATAAGTATATATGTTTTTTGTTTAATTCCAGGTCAGGTCCTTCGTGCGACTGTTCTATAGGAGATGAGAAAGCCTCCGCCAAACTCATGGCCCAGTGTCGTGAGCCCAACACCACACGGACCATGGCCTGTTCGGGGGCTGGCGACTGCCTGTGCGGCAAGTGCGAATGTGATACGGGATTCAACGGGAAGTACTGTCAATGCAAGTCTTGTGAGATCAGCATGTAAGTAGTTTAAAACTAGATATGCTTGTGTTTTTTTTTCGCGGAATCCTAAATGCTTTATCGGATATACCTACTCGTACCACCTAGCCTAAGTTTCATCTTATAATATCAGCTATTTACAGTATAAGTAAATCTTATCAAAATCGGCTCCGGCACATCGCAGATTACCCGTTACAAACAGACAGACAGACAAAAGTTTTAAAATTGCTTTTTTGTTATAGATAAGTAGGTATCGTCTATACATTCACATGCATTCATAAAGAAGCTGTTACATGTATGTATATCGTTACAGACAGATATTCTAATTTTATTTATTTGTACGGATATCATCATAGTCTTAATATTATTTCTGGTTGCATAAGGCTTTGATTTCGAAGTCCACCTATTCCTTCTCCTACTTAAGTACTTCTCCTACTTAGTACCTATTAGGCATCTATAAACTTCTAGATGCCTAGTAGAAAGGAGATACGATGCACCTTCACATACAATTAACTTTATATGAAAAAGTGCAACCGTAAGAGGTACTGCATTTTGTAGGCTATTATACCGGTGGCTTTTAAAAAGATCAAAGCAGTGAGCCTTCTGTACTGTAATCAATTATTTGCCGTGACAGAATACCGTGAGGCACGTGGTGTAGTCGGATCGATTTCGACATGGCTATTGGCGGGTGTGCGTTGTTTTATAGCTAATTGTTTTATAGAATTTCGTTTCACATAAAATTTTTCTCATATTTTCGTTTCATAGAATAATCAATACACAGAATACTTACTTTGAAGATTTTTAAATCATTGATTTTTGTTTCACATAAAGTTTAATGTTAGAATAATCATATCATAGAATAACAAATCAAATATTCTTTATTATCATAACAGTATTATGTTATCTGTGTCATAACATACATTAAATATAAAATCGTTTGACATACCACTCAAAAGATATAAAACTTATTTGCGCTAAGATAATTCTACGGAGCCCCGCTCCGCGGGGCCCCTATTTCTGGGTGGTTTTAAAAAAAATAACCACGAAGGCCTAAGGCGGGAGCTCCGCCTCGCTTCGCTCCCGCTTTAGCCTTCTAACCTAACCTATCCAAGTCGGGGTACTCTGAGTCGGAGTGTAAACTATAATGACGTGTTCTAATTTATTAAACGTTAGACCAAATTATTTTCGATTATGGTGGTGGTTTAATATTCCTTAAAAAATAATTCTACTGTTTGATAAGCTTATTAAACAAAAAAATGTTAATAAAAATTCATTAAATTGTTTTTCTGTGAAATATGTTTCATTCTGGTAAATTGTCTTTGAAACAATAATATTCGAAATAAAAATATAAGTACCAAATATTATGTGAAACATTTTCTGTGAAACGAAATTCTATGAAATTTCTGTCTGCGAATCAAGGGGCTCCCGGCTATTGGCCACTTCACTGTTAACTCCCACTAAGTGGTACCTGTCAACTTCACACCTTTAAGTTCTGTGATAAAGTAACCTCTGTGTAGTTTGGTGCTTTTTGCCTTTTGTGATTGTCTGGCAATTTCTGAAGTTTTATTAAATTTCAAATTTCTCCAATATATTTCTCATTGCAATTTTTTTTATCTCTCCGGAATTTCATTGATACTATTGCCGATTATTACTCTCTGCTCGTACGTAATCCTATTATTCCTCGGGACTCATATTTTGACCTAAATCTCGAGACAAACGAGGCTTTAGCCTGTGATTATATAGAAATACTAACCTCTCAATTTTAAATAATCGAATAGGTAAATTCAAGCCAAACATTTCTCAAAGGAAGTGCTGTCTTCAAACTTTATTGCTAATCAGTGTTATTTTATTACAAACGTTGGTGTAATAGTAAATAAATCTATTTATATCCAGAAAACTGTGTTGATTTTAACCAGAAGGCGGAAATTGGTAAATATCGGCGTTCACGTTATTTACTAACTGTGGCCACTCGACGATATTTCTGGACAGTGCGGAATGTTTACTTGTCTCATTTGAGAATAGGTGCTGTTTCTTACGCGGTTAATGTTGTAGTAAAATAGCTGGTTTTAGATATATACGCAGTATACGCTGATACTCATACGCGTGATACTTCACAGTTTAGATAACATCCGAAAGTTTATTGAAAAATGGTATGTTTCCTTGTTTACCGATGTGATTACTTGCTACAATTTGTTCCTTATTAGCGACACTATCAATTGGTATTATATACTTATAATACAGTGTGTTTTATTTTTCAAATCAATGGGTTCTGTAGGTAGGTAAGTAGGTACCTGACTTAGAATAATACCTAGATGTCAAAATATTATGATGCTGTTTTAGTTATCCATAAATGTTTTTTTCGCTACTTCTCATAGTTTCGGATTTAGATATCCACGCGCAATTTGAAAAGTACTGAAACTGTACTAAACTTTGTTTTATGACTGAATCCAATAGCAACGGTTAGGGAGTCGACTTTACGATCGAGATGTCCCGGGTTCGAATCCTGGCCATTACACTATTGATGTGAAACCCACTCCTAATACAAGCAATCTAGCTTAGTTGGTGAGAGAATACTTACTAGTAATTTCGATTAGAAAGAGAGAAAATTGTTTTTACTGCGGAACACACACATATATATACTTTAAAAAAAAATGAAAAAAAAAATGCAATAATAAGAATAACTCAATGGATATTTAAAAACTATAGCATAGAGTTATGTAAACAAGGTTCCCTTTAGTGGCGGCAACAGCTCATCCTGGTATTTATGAAAGGCTTTATAACTTGGCCCTTTGGCAATGTTTGTCCCTAGATCCATGGTCTACGTAACTATCGGTCATTAACCTCTTTAGCCTACATCTTTTAATCGCGTGCCGAGCGAGCAATTGTTTAATAACTCGTTCATAGATTAATTTTATTAAAAGATTGGATCTAAGCGCGTGTGCGATCAAATACTCGTAACAACTACAAGTAATCAATAGGGCGTGCGATGCTTTCACTTTTTGGTATTATACCGTTGCTTCTTTTGTAAGAAAGTTGATAAAATCAGACATTGGAAACTGTTATACCGTAGGGCATTAGTTATGTGGTTTTATTCGGCAGTAGGACACGGATGACATGTTCAAATCTGATGATTGCATAAAATATTTCAACATATGTTTTTAATGCAATTGATTGCTGCGTTATGTGTATGGGGAGATCTACGGGACCAACCTAACCTCGTCTGCAAGCCGGTACACCTGCTGTTTGACAAATAAAACTCTGGTGCAGGCGCCTCTCGTCATTGGGAAGTCAGACGGCAGTCGTTTCCATAAAAGCTGTGTATCACAAACCAAAAGACAGAGAAAGAGCAAGAGGACGAGCGGAGCCCAGGCTCCGAGGTGAAGGCTTCGGAGAAAACCGGGAATAACGTTAAGATGAAACTTTTCAGCTCTTTGCCACTTGACCCCTTGCCACTGGTAATACTGGATTATATATAAATCCGGTATTACCAGTGGCAAGGGGTCTCTATAACTCGATTCCTGCCGGCTTCTTAATAGGTCGCATGGTGCATGACAAACTAGATCGAGCCCCGTTTCCTTTCACGCCGGCTTCCTTTTTGAAAATTTTCACCCTTCGTCACTGGGATATAACTAATTTAACGATCTTTTATTTTGCGCCAGAGCGTCTCTAGACTCTAGACTACTCTAGAGGTCATCGCATCTCTATTCAATTTTCGAAAAATTATGCCTAAAAGTTATCGATACATATTGAATATCGATTTGAGATTATAAGCAGTCTGTTACTTAATGGCATTCTAAACTTAATTTCAGTGAGAACGGCATCGAGTGCGGTGGAGTAGGTCGAGGAGATTGTGTGTGCGGCACGTGCGCATGCGCCCCGGGCTGGAGCGGCGCGGCGTGCGATTGCACAGACAGAAACGACACCTGCATGCCGCCCAATGGGGGGGAGGTGTGCTCCGGACATGGCGACTGTGTTTGCGGTGAGTGTTACTACCTAGTAAGTACTCCTAGGTCTCTAGGAGTCCCTGGTAACAACCAGCTCGACTTATCTTACGGGGATGACTCTATCCTCTTGAGCTGCTCGAGCTCGTCGAGCGAGCTTTAGTGCTTCAGCTTTCCATTTTTGCATTTCTAATTTATAAAACGTTCTCGATACAACGACAAATGACACCGTAGGTGTTAACAAATATGTAGTATGATTGGACTTGTTGAAAATAGGCACTTCTTATCCCGGGAATAGATTACAAGAGTAGCGTGAATGGGATTGAAATTCCACGCGAGTGAATTCGCGGGCAACAGTTCGTTTTATATAGAATTGCATTTTTTATTTCAGGTCGTTGTGAATGCTCTACAGCAGACGACAGTGGCTCTAAATATTCTGGATTGTTCTGCGAAACGTGTGCTACTTGTGAGAACCCCCTGTGCGTGCACGCCGAGCCTTGTGTTGCTTGCCATCTAAACAGTAGCTGCACGGATATGTGTAATATCGGCAACGTCAACTATACCGTCAGCGAAAATTTTGTAAATATAGGTAAAATGAATTTTCTTTATTTACACAGTATAGGGGAAAGAGAGAGGTATACAGGTAATTTCAGTTGCTAATATTCTTAAAAAAGCACTAGGACTATCATAAAATAAGGAAAAACATAGCATTCAGATACCATGAATCCTTCTGATTTCTTCCAGAAGGGTTATTAGACCATTTTTGACCTTGACCATCAGTGCCGTATCGTATCCATCACTTTTTAATACACGACCTTTATCTTGGTAGGTGAAAGTGGTAATTCAAACAATGTATCAAAGCGCATTAGCTATGTACAGTATTAATTAGTTTGTCAATGTCAAACCTTTCATAATTATTATAATCGTTGTTATTCAGGCACGGTATGGTGTTCGAAAGTGGCTCATTATAGCGAGTGCTGGGTAATTACGGTGCGGTTCGCGTTTGAAAGTGATCATAGCCGTTCGCGGGAACTGTGGTTTGCGGTCCACAGCTCTATAACAGTAATTAATATAAAATGAGCGTGGTAGATATAATACAATTAATTAGATTATTTCAAGTTTCCCATCGCTAACATGAGAGATTCAAATTATGAACCGTTTGACCGGGGAAGCACCTCTCCAGAACTGAACCTTCCACTGAACTGTTTTTACTGGTAAAAAAGGTGGCTCTAGGACACTGACTAACTTACTCGTTGTATTATAACATATTCCCGTTAGTACCTAAGTAGGTTGGTTGGTAGATACGGTCCGCGCAATTTTAGACCACAGGTGTACCCATATGAATGAAGTGTTCATAGTTTTCATAATGGTTCGGGACTTATCGCGATTAATTTCAGATAAGACAGTCATGTCGTGATCAAGGATGCTGCAACGTATCCAAAATGTTGGCAAAAGTAAGTTCCAAAATTAATCGCGATGATTCCCGAAGCATTTTGAAAACTATGAGTTTCGCGATAGTTTAAAAATTAGTGATTTAATCATGACTGTTGATATCACTTGACCAAAACTGAAAAAAAAATGCTTCACAAAAAGTACGTATAATATTGGTGTATAATATTTTATAGTTAATGTATTTTTCTTTACAGAAACAAATAAGGACGAAATCTCGTGTATATTACGACTTCAGACCGATGACAATGATGGTTTAGAATGTCAATATAAATACACATACTCAACTGATTCCTTAACTGCTGTCGAAATCGTCATCAGATCCAAAGAATGTTACCAACCAACGAGTGCTAAAATCATGACCAGTGGTCTCATCATCATGGGCTGTGTCATCGCAGCTGGCCTAGTAGGCATTATAGCGGTGAAAATTGGACAAATAGTCTCTGATAGAAGAGCCTATGCCAAGTTTGTGAAGGAAGCACAAGAGAGTAGGAAGAACATGCAAGAATTAAATCCTTTGTACATTTCTCCTATATCGGAGTTCCGGTTACCTGATTCGTTTCCTAGGGATAAGAGTGATTAGTAATAAAAATAAGGAAAAACAAAGATGTTTTCACGTTTATTTGCTATGTTTTCAGAAGTATTTCGGTTATTTTTCGCTTATATTGAAATTTGTCAATAAGTGAGACGAAATAGAAACGTTTGCTGGTACATAATTCACAATCATTCCCAGTTTCTTCTTTTGGTCTTGAATGTCTGATGGCATTATGAGTATAACATTTTTTTTTATGTTGAGCAGTGAAATAGAATGATAAGTTAAATATAAATGCATACCTAATTAGGTATCGTTCTCGGACCTGTAAGCTGAAATTGATACCTGATTTTGAGGTAACCAGGCACAACCATTTATCAGTTTCAACGATTACCCCAAAAGCTAATAATTAGCTTCAGCTTGCAGGTTCAAGAACTATCTTATATAGTTACAGTTCTCGTACCAAATGTTTCATAACAAATTTTTGAGTAACTAGGTACGGTTACCCTTAAAACTGGTTATCAGCTTGTTGCTCCAACTTTTATTTGCAGACAACGCAATTTTGTCTGTTTCTTTTGTTATCTAGACTATAATACAAGAGTACAATTTTTTAGTTTTTTCTTATATTAGGTGGTCTAGTCTCATGTTTTGGTGCTCATTTTGGCTATGTACTTAATCGTTTTGCACCGTACTTCAACATAGACATATTTACCTACAATACGGTTAAGTACCTGTCTATAAGGGGCTATTTAATTGTAGGATTGTGTTTGTAAAGATTTTCACGTTTTTCGTCTAAATAAAATTTATTTATTTTTAGATATACTGAATACATATTTTTTTGCTTGACTAGACAGTTCAGTAGACTCATGAGTCATTAGTAAATACATAGGTAAGGTAAGTCTAAGCGATTACATGTAAACCTGAATGTCGGTTTGACTGTAATCAAATTAGTATGATATATTGTAAGCATAATTTCCTAACTAAAGTTAGTGATTGAAATTTTTAATAAGTGTATGCAAAGTGCCTTTAAAGTAAATTGAGTTACCTTTTCTTTTTTTTTAATCTTATGAATTTCTTCTTTATAACAAGAATTTACAATTCAAGTCAACATCTTAGACGGGACATGACAGATTTTCTTCTTTTTCTTATGAATTTCTCCTGATTTTCTCTTATGAATTGTCCAGCTGTAGTAATAATGACAGCCCCTAGACATATTATGGCACAATCGCTAAAAGAATCGTTAATAACTTTTGTCACTGATTGTACAATAAGATATTTAGTATTAATTACAAAAAGGTGTAAGTAAGTATTGGTGAAAATAACTTCAGTCACAGACTCGCATATCTAGGACCTAGCATAATATTTTTTTTGTTAGTACCTATTGAGTATTGAAGTATTATTTGTTTATATTTTACAAGTAATGATAAAGTTTAACTTTGTATGGCGTTCTCTATACGTATCTCTTCACATTACCTTTCTTATTTCTTCCTTGACACCGAATGCAATAAATGTCCCATATATTTTACACACGTGGACCAAGTTAAATATGCAGATACTCGTAGACAGTATTTATTTTATTTTTTTTACGCAGGTGAGCTAATTATACATATTTCATATGCTTATTTTTTAATTTAATTTTATATTCATAACTTTATATACGTATTTATCTTAGAAAAATATTATGTTACCTTTTCGCAATTGATTGTTCATTTGTGTTCACGATGACAGGGCGAGTAAAATGTGAGAACCCAGTGTAGTTGAACGTGAACGTAATTACTTTTACTCATGTATTTGAAAACCAGACTTTATTATTTTGGTTAATAGCAAAATAATAACGTTTGGTTTTGGTAAGTTTAATAATTTTTGTACCTTATTTTGTAAGCTTCTAGAAATTAGTTGTTTCGTCTCTAGAAACTGTTATTTGTAAATAACTAAACCAAAAATTAAACATTTGTTAACATTTTTATATTGTTTTATTTATAAAAAATGTACAAACACTAACTGACCCGCCCCGGTTTAGTCCGTGGCATACTTCAAAACCCGATGCCTTTAAACCATATGCCTGCAATTTAATTATCAAATAGTGTCAGGGAATTTGCCGGATTTGTTGACATGTAGACTTAGCTTTTAGCCTTTAACCTTCCTCGATAAGCAGGTTATTCAACACTAAAATAACTTTTATTTTCGATGCAGTAGTTCCTAAGATTAGCGCGTTCAACCAACCAAACAAACAAACTCTTCAGCTTTATAAGATTAGTATAGATTAGGTATATACTTAGATATTATAGTATGTAGTGCAAACAGAAAATAAAGAACGAACTCCCGCGATATAAGCTTTTGAAATCAGCACAACCCGCCAACCAGCAGCAACAACGAAAGGAAATTGCATAAAATTATTATTTTCGTTAAATTGGGACTATTAGGTACATTCTATTGTATATTCTATTCTATTCTACATTGGGACCTAAACATAAACGGCGAAATGTGGGTGCTAGCACCTCTGCCTACCCCTTCGGGGATATAGGCGTGAGTTTATGTATATGTATGTAAACCTTTATTACAAGCCCGCGGGTTTCGATATTTTTACTATATTTCCGTTTAGTAGTTGCCAAGAAGGAAAGGACATACAACCCATTACCGGTTCCATTTACTGATAGTGATCTAAAAAAAAAAAAATTGAAACAGTCTTGCATGATGTTCTTAGATTCAGCCTTTAAATGCAACATGGATTAGTGCTTGGATGAAGAAAGAAATGCTCAGCACAAGGGTTATTCACAAGCTTCACCTAACTTCTCATCTCTTCCCATGCGGTGTCGTACAAAGTGACTAAGGACTAGGGCTGTTTAACATCAGACAGATATGGACAGCCCAGACTCAGCCTCAGATGCATGGCTCGAGTCAACAATAGTGCCCGGAATAGACTCACCCCCTATTACGTGGGATCTAATACGATGGTATTAACTTAACTAATGATAACTACCTTAACTAACTTTCAATTAACTTATACTTGTTTAATTTACATACATAAAGCAGAGATTATGCTCACGTAGCCACCTGAAGGGAAATGCGTAGAAGGAAAATAGTTTCGTATAGAGGAACTAATATTAATTGAAATTGTTCAGTTGTGCCAATGGGAATGATTTAAAAAAAATATCCCTCATGGCACAACTAGTTGTGCATACGTAGTTGGTCCATGAGGAAATCCTGGGTAAAACGTGGGTGTTAATTCACCTCTTCCTAGCCCTCCGGGGAATAAGGCGTGATTCTATGTATGTATGTATGTATGTACATACATACATACATATGTATGTATGTGGTCACCTAACTTATAGCCCTCTCCGAGGTCACAGCTAAGTATTAAGCGTTTATTTTAATTGCTGCAACTCATTCACGAGTATACAATGTACTCGTAATGAATCACCGTCCGTGTTGCGGGTCAAGAACGGAACGAATACGTAACCTTACTTTGATCCATTCACACGCAACTAACGCTAATTGATTTAGGTAATAAACGCGTAGGTTTATTCATAAATGCAATCTATTGGAAGGATTTTATTTGGATATCGTACCTATTAGACTTTGGTGCTATATCTATACACGGTGTATTTTTTAGACGTCAGCCAGTAAGGGTAGGTACCAGGTACCTCAACCGATATAATTACAGTAAAATATAAGAACGCAGACTATCCATACCTTTTAAAGATATTCTGAACTGCGTTCACAGATTTTCGCAAAATCGTACAGTCAGCAAAAAATGCAAAAGTCCAAATTTTATTTTGTACAAATCGATCCTATTTCATGTGAGGATCAAAAAACTCTATAACCACTTAAGGTACTTATACGAAACGAAACTTACTGTTCCGTCCCAAAAATACACCCTGTATAATAATATGTATCCTATAGTAGGTACGATGGCTCTAGTAGAGCTTATTAGGTATGTAGGGCCCCATCAAGACTTTCGGGACCAAGCCTAACATGCAAGACGGTGCATCTACTGATAGTCGACGACGCTCTGGGCTAGGTTGGAAGGTTAGACACCAGTCGAACCCATAAAAGTTGTAAAAGTCAAACCAAATGGTGAAGGACAAAGCGGATCTCGGGCTCCGAACTGAAAGAAAAAGCTCTAGATAGTTTTTACTTTAGAGCGTTTTCAGATTATCCGATCCGTCATCGGTGTCGGACGACGATGAGCGATATCGGGCCGGACAATATAAAGGACAGATACATATTAAATACATTTTACTGCCTCCGATATCGGTATCGGACGCCGATATTGGATCGGATCGGATAATCTGAAAACGCTCTTAGGGTTGGCACATGCAGTTGTGGCACGTGGCTTAGTACCGACATCAACTGATATGAATCGCAAGTTGCGATTAACATAATCTTATTCAACAACCGATACCTCAGAAGATTGATAGATAAATAAAATTACATAGGTATCTTATTCAAATTTATTACATCCCCATCCATTAAATTTACAAATAAAGAATTCTTATTCAGTAAGAGGTAAACGCGTTAAATAGAACGCTCTTCATTTATTGTACATATTTCATGCCTGTACACTGCCAAGGAATGTTTAGAATTAAATATCATTGAAATGATTTCAAATGAACTACGAGTATATAAAGTGGTGTATTTAAACCGCTTTTGATTTGGCACATCAGTTTCTAGAGCGTTCTTTCTATCGCAAATCCGACTGACAGTTTGGTATCTTTAAATAGTGGTTAAAACCGTGTTAATAAAATATTACAATCATAATTTCGGTTTCCTAACCTACATTGAAAACAAACGAATAAAAATGCCGCGACAAAACAACCGATTGTCCACACTTCCACACGGAATTCCAATGCGGAAGATCCGCGACGGCATTACCATTGAGTGTAGAGTTTTTCATCGTTCCGACGACGACATGCCAAATCAAAAGTCATGTATCTACTGTAATTTGTTTGAAATAACTTCAGCAATAATTTTACAGCAGTGTACTTATGGCTATTATTTATCACACCATTTAAAGTTTACATCTTAACTATACTGTTATCAGAACATTATACAGTTTTTATTACATTATATGTAAGCGTCCGAAATACCTTATTTATAAATCACATTCTGATTGTCTTATTATTAAATTTAAGCTTAGCTTGACTAAGTACCACAGGTATATAAGTACCTACGTAATTTTTTAATACCTATACTTATGCAAAAGTTAACATTTTAAGCTAGGCCAATTATTATTATTATTCATAAGAAAGCATGTAAATTTAAAAAGCTTGAGTGTCAGCGTGTGAGTTGATAGGTACCCTGAATGAAAAGTTGATGATAATTGGTACTTTTTAGGTACTAGTCATAATTTATACGGCCTATGGTACTCAATTGTATGTGCAATAAGTAGTGATCCGAAAAAAATCTTTCTATTTATGATATACACCAAATATGTTAGGCCTATGTTACACGCTACGAAATGCCATTGCGGATCTTCCGCATCAGAATGACAATATTTATTTATTATCACAAATAAATGTTGACGTGATGGAGCAATCAATTCATTATCAGTACAGTATGCCCATTTATTCGTATTTACATAATATGCAATAATTTGTATATGCGATCTGACGCGGAAAATCCGTGACGGAATTTCTATCAAGTGTAGCGTAGGTCTTATACCAATCTAACTATACAAAATATAAATTAAGTACGTAAATTTGTTATGTTGCTCTCAACGTTCATGTATCTAAGGGTCTTAAAGTCCCCTTACACATACAATTTCAAAAATGCCGAAATATTTCTACTTTTAAGTCATCATAAGGCCTCATCCATTCATAAATTCATTATAGAAGACAATCGTAATTGAAAAATGCCTACAATTACGCGCATTGTAAAACGTTTCAATGCCAAGTTTTATGGTTAAGTATTGTACTTTCTCACGTAATTTAATATTAACTAGTCAACTTGGTGTCGGACAGTAAAGGCTACGAGAGGTTTAGTCAAAGTCACGCGAAATTAGGCGTAAAGTCGATAATTTTTCTTTAAGATGTCCGGCGTTAAAACAACAAGGATAGACAAAGTTTTATTAACTTTACAGCTCACAAGTTGCAGTCAGTAGAGTTGTGTGCAATGTATAATATATCTGTTGCAGATGATTAAACGGAGAGTCTAATAAGATAAATAGATAAACAATAATTTATTGTACACCAATATTATTAGTATTATTACAAATTATTGTATATAGATATGTATAATAATTACAGATAAAACAAGAAAAAATAATATATAAATAAAATGTAAATGTGAGGAATTTTCAACAACTATATAAGTCATAGAAAGATAATGACTCCTTACAATTTTTACAAAACTAAATATGGTCAAATCTGTTAAATCGTATCTAATTTGTAGGTTAGTATAAATAAGTAGATAAATATTCTACATTTTACAGCGTTATCTAGACTCAAAGTAAGAATTTATTATGGTTTCTAGAATACGGATAGACATACTTGGATACATTTTTTTAACTATATACGTAGAAACACCTAGACCAAAGCAAATGAACATATTCCTGAATCAAATATAAGCATTTAGCGGGAATCGAACCTGCGACAACGAAGCCGAACGCTTCACCACTACGCTTCAAAAGTCGTTATTTTTTTTATAAAATGTATTTTTTGATAGACTTTGCCACTGTCTGCGACGACACGAGATTTAAGAGGCATGCGATCAGTTATAATAACAGATATTTAACTTAATCCACCAATTAGGTATACATCATAATATTATATTATACCTAATTGGTGGATTAAGTCTGAGATAAAAGACTATTTAGAACCGGAACTAATCATTTGTGACCTCTTTTAAGATCCGTTTTCGCATTTGAAAATTATGCCTTTACGGATTTCCCTAGTCAGTCAACTAAACCTCTCGTCTCACAAATAGTGTCTATCTACAACAAAGTGTGACGTATTAAACGTGTCGGTCGTGCCTAGCGGGGGGCACCAATGTCATAGGCGCTGCTTCCCTCTTGACGTCAAGTGGAGGCAGCTTGGGGGAGGCAGGAGCTGTCGGAGTACTGTGAGCGGGTGTGATGGGCACTGCGTCGCGGACTATACCTCGGATCAAGTCTGATATGCACTGCCATGGGACTAACCTGTAATAATGGAAGGGTATGTTTTAATAATTTGCTTTATTTAGGCTTTACTCAGTATTTACCTAGGGTTTATCGTGAAACATAACATAACTTATTATTATTATCGCTTATTTTATCACACAGGTCCAAATTTTTCCAAGTAGGTGCATATCAAATGGTGAATTTCCATACAAACTTTAATTTCTTATTGACTTTAAGCCCTTTTACGATAAAAAGTATCTGTTGACTTTTTTTATACAACTTATGTGGCAGACAAGCACACGGCCCACCTGATGGAAAGTGGTTACCGTGGCCTATACCCCGTAAGAACTTTCTAATGCCCATCTTCTGGTTGTCTGGAAGAGATCGCAGATCTGCGATAAGACCGCCCATTGTACAACTCTCTATCACATTAATCACTGTATGTATCCTATGTTTGGTGTGCAATAAAGCGTATTTATCTTATCTTATCTTATCTTGAAGTAGAACCCCATACTGTACTGTGACTTTCCAAGCTCCACTCCATCTCTGTACAAAATTTCATCCAAATGCGTATAGTGGTCTAGGCGTGAACGCATAACAAAGAAAGACAGTTGATATTAAAGTATTCATACTATCCAATCCATGTATGGAGGAAAGTTTGTGAGGATAGAACGTGTGTTGGCTGTTTGATATTTTTTCATGCAAAAATCCCTCAACCGATGCGATGGTTGAGATTTGGAAGAATAGTTTTCTGCGGGTCGAGGGAACGGGATCAGGTATTTAGAATACTCAGTTACGAATTTTGAATTATCTGAGGACAGATCATAAATCAGAACTGAGAATCGTTTCAGAACACGGGCCTCAGTATATGTACTACAAAGTACAAACATCTTTATTTTTTAAGTTACAAAGTTATGATCGTTAAGATTACTTCTATGTTCACACAAGCAAACTAGTAATTAAAACTCAGGGTTATTTGATCTTTTTAACCTTTAATAATTACATTTAGTATTCCGTCAAGAACACTGTTTACTACCGGCATTACCAAGAAAAATACCTAGGTATTCCGACATAACCTCCTCCTCCGGCTCCGGCGGGGGAGGTATCCGTGGGGATTTTTCGTACGATAAAAAAAAGCCATACAGAACATCAAAACGAATGTCAAACATAAGGGCTAGTATCAGAATTAAAATTTACATCGAATAGTATTTTATACTTGATACTTGTGCAAATGGGTAGATGAATACGGGTATATTCGGTGTCAGTGGCGAGTGGAGATGGATCACATAGTGCATAACCATTAACTAGATAGATAATTTTGTCCAACGGCTTCTATTTTGAAAATTTGCACTCTTCGCCAATATTGGGTCTATGCATCTCCATCAGGCCAACCTCATCGCAAGTCAGTATAATATGCCGATTGCCTGACGAACGAGGCTCTGACGCAGGCTTTCCTCTCGGGGCTAAGGGGTCAGACGGTACTAGCTCTCGGTAGGGTCAATATGAACCAAATCATGTAAAGGAGGTGTTGGAGAGCGTACCCCATGGTCCACGGTTCAAGTTTTGGATACAACTGAGATTGTCATTAGTGCATTAAGAAGGAGCAAAAGTAAACTAGTACTGCGAAAGAGTGTTTGCATGGGCTGACATCGTTCGACTTGCTTCATTGAATTTTTAGAGCAATCTAAAGGCGACTTTCCACGGTGCATGTTTTGTAGCTGTGGATCTGTCGTACCAAGGCCTACGTGTGTAACGTAGCGCATCATTAAGTCGCAGCTCTACTGATATCTTTCAGCCATTTGAGCATGAAGTAACAAACATCTAAACATTTGTACAAACTTTCACATTTATAATATTAGTGAGATAATTTAATTTGCCGATTTTTTATCTAGTGAAACGTAGGCCTACGTGTAACGGTCAGTGTGTGCTGACCGTCCGCAGAATCACGCACCGTGGATAGCCACACAGATCATAACCGGTTTAATTACTTTACAGGTGATTGATTATAACACTGGATACGCACCATTTCAAAGGAAGCCCTAGGCGGAGGTAGCCAGGAATAAGGGCGTAGGGTTCGTTGGTGCGGATCGCGAGCACCACACGGTCCGCCACGTCGTTAGAGTTCAACTGGGGCACGAATCTGAAAGGTGAGATATAGAAAGTTAGCAATATATTGTCATAAATTGATGAGCTGAGATGAACGTGTCTTATATAAAAAAGAGGTCTGTGGTGTAGCGTAGAGGGGATGACTGCTTTGTCCTATGGTCCGAGGTCGCGGGTTCGATGCTTGTTGAGTGGTCATATTTATGTGTATGAATATCTCAATTTACATTGGTCTGGGTGTTTCTATGTACAAAATGTGTGTATTTGAAAAATAATAAATAGTGTCTGAACCTTTGTGCTACTAGTTCAATGTATTTAAGAATAAACAGAGTTATCAAATATCTGGTTAGAAACTTGAAATTTTCTATAAGAATTTATTAAAAAATTCCAACGACCAACGACCATTTTATCTCTTTTCATTGATCCTTATTCACCCCGTTTTACTCGGTGCCGCATATGTATAAAAACTATGTAACTATTAGTATTTATTTCACATATGACCTAACTGTGGATGTGGCCATTGCTGATATATATAGTTGTGAAAATGGTGATACCCATTATAAAAATCTTACTAAGTAAGCTATTTATTACTTGATTTTCATACATCATCAAGTCTTTTTTATGGGAATAGGTAGTTATCGAGTAACTGTTAACGACTGTATAACTTTGTATTCATAATAAAATTACATATACGAGTACAATACATACCTACATATACTCACGCCTGTGAATCCCCGAAGGGGTAAGCACATTTCGTCAACTATGATTTTCGATCCTACGTAATAGGGGGCGAGCCTATTGCCGTCAAGCGGGCACTTATTCATGGGCTGTATGTTTACTATCGGATGAAAAACAGCTCTATCCTTTAGTCGCCTTCTACGACACCCACAGGAAGAGATGGGGTGGCCCTATTTTACCCCACCGGGAACCAATACCGCCATATTCATAATAGCTTTTGCCCGCGGCTCCGCCCGCGTGGATGTCGGTTATCGCGACCAAACATAGCCATGTCCTTTCTCAAGGTCTAACCTACCTCTATACAAAATTTCATCAAAATCTGTTCAGCGGTTTAGTCGTAAAAGTGAGACAGACAGACAGACAGACAGACAGACAGACAGAGTTACTTTCGCATTTATAAATATTAATAGGGAAGTAGGGATTAGTAGGGATTACTTACCTAGAATTAACTTCTTCGAACATTCCAGTAGAACGTATGAAGTATGGACAAATGAGGGAGGTGCGAACTCCTTTAATGCCTTGAGTTTCGAGTTCGATCCGCAACGCCTCATCGAAGCCGCAAGCAGCGGATTTGGATGAACAGTAGTCCACCAGCTTGGCGACTCCGACGTAGCCAGCCATGGACGCAATAGTAACTATGTGGCCGTCGTTCTGTTCGATCATGGCCGGTAGGAAGGCTTTCACCGTCTGGAGTACGTAATTCGAGATTTAGTATAGTGGGTTGTAAAAATGTGAGAAGTGGGAGACTGTAACGGGGAATTGCAAATTTCACAGGCTAAGGGTCAGATTACATCAGGCGGAAATGCTTGCACATGTTCGAATATGTTCTTGGCCACCATTCACATGACCGCAAATAGCTCACGGCAACTCAACATGCTCGAACAGTATCGTGGCAGTTCGAGTAGTATCGCAGCGGTATTCGGCGCCAGGCGCATTTACTCGAGCACATTTACGACGAAAATACCAACTTGAAAAATGTATGTAGATTATCTAAACATTTGATCATTAGTGATGAACACTAGGTACTTTGAGTTGTACATGACAGCGCGTAACTCATAGGCAGGTAGGTACATCTGGAATTGCAATCATTCACAGGCTACGGTAACCGCTTGCTTCGCTTAATTAATGTACAGTCTCCCTCAGAAGGCGTGTACTACTAACTTTACAATCGATATTTACATTCAAATAAAGCAATTAACATTCATGTATTTTTATAATCTTCAAAGAGCAAATGTTTTTCAATATTTTTTATTATATTGTCTAAAGTTTCAGAGCTAATGTGTCGGTAATACCGAAGGCGGCTGTATACGTTAATGCTTATGCAGGTAATGTGTGAAGTGCAACGACATTTGATCATTAATCATGAACATTAATTTCACTTTACGGACCACAAAAACATCAAGGATTTTTTTATTTTGTCCAAATGAATGTAGTTTTGGAATATTGATGTTCTTAAACATCCATAGTTCGTTGTCCTATTAAAAATCTCTGAACAAAAGTACACAAATGATGACGAAAATGATGTAAACTTATTATGCTATTGCATACCATTATAATACTTGATGACTGGTATTCAGAAGGTTGTAAGTGCCTTTAAATAATACAAGAAAACAATCATTATAAGTCACCTTATTAACAGAGATATTCCTTTCAACCTTCGAGATCGGTATAACAAATTAATGGAAAATACACAAAACTTGTTCCGTGTCCTAAGGTTGTCATACCAGATTATCCTATGTTACGTCACATATATATGTATATATAACACACATAATATCTACCTACATGCTCAACAAGTTACCAGAAATAGGTCAATAGCATTTTTTCTCATAAATTATAGGCATGATACTTATAATTTATGAGAAAAAATGCTATTGACCTCTGAGATCTCCGAAGATCTACATAATTATATCGAAGTCTGTTTATCTATACCAAACTAAACGAATTTATTATTTTCATTGTAGTTTCGTTAAGTTTTATAAGTATTTCTAATTTAATCTGACCTTTATTTATTTCAAATATGACATTGATGATCCAAAATTATTTCTTTGTCTTAAATCAGTCGTTAGTTACCTGCACGTAAGCACTTGCAAATAATTTATTATTGAAGGAATAATTACCTCCCCCGGGCCAAAGGAAGGGTAGACCCCGTAAACCTAAAAAGTGCTGACATTAAGTCGAAAAAGATAAAACCAATGTACTAAACGTTGGTTTTATTAATAGGAATTAGTTCTACTGTCTCCACTACGATCGAACCCTTAATATTCGTTTTACTAGTAAACAATGGTAAGGGATCCCAATAACCTGGCCCTCAATTCTGCTAAGCACAACCACTGTCACACCTAAACTTTAAATGCATTACTTTAAAGTAGGGTTGCCATAAGTGTGGGGACGCAGACCGGGACATTTGAAGAAAAACTAGTGAAGGTAGAAAAATAGGCACTTTTATTACAACAGTGGGTAACTTTAAAGGTTTAAAACAACTTTAAACACTGCTATTCAATGCCAGCGGGCAGCGACCCGCCAGTCGGGCTTTCTTTCGTTGGGGCTTTTCGCTACGAAGGCGAAAAGTTAATTCTGATAATTTTACAAAATATTTTGACGAAATCAACATTAACTTATACTTGTACGGAAAAATGTCGTTCTATCCACGTATGAATAGCCTAGCTAGTTAGTCGCGTTTATTGTATTACTGTTTACCAATACGACCTGATACGACACGACCTCCGACGCTCCAACGCCCGCACCATCCAGGAGGCAATCGAGGGCAATAGGGGGTCTAAAGTGTTCGCTCAGCAGTTGGGGAGGCCCCATCTGACGAAACTCAAATTGAGGAAGGCAAAACGATTGTCTCAAAGAACGAGATACTCGAAGAGATCGAGAAATTCTATGGACAGCTGCTCATCACGGATGAGTAAACCGACGGGACACAGCCATGAAGACCACAGAGCCCCACTTACGCGCTATTACACCGAGAAGATACCAGATGTCTAACAGTACGAGGAAGAGGCGGCTCTCAGGCAACTGAAGAACAACAGGTGCTCTGGTGATGACGAAATTACGACTGAGCGCCACCTGTTTTCAGGAAAGCATCTGGCGCTCCAATCCTGAAAGATCTAGCGAGTTTAATTCCATCATCCAGCAAGGGCCAACACTTAGGGCATGGAGTGGGAGTGCGATGGTACTGTTCTTCAAAAAGGGTGATAAGACCTTACTGAAGAACTACAGGCCCATCTCACTCCTGCTGTGCAATTCATTAAGCAAGTACAACGATGCGAGTCGCCACGTTGTGATCGATAGAGATTGTCATTGGCCGATCTCCAGTGAAGTGACCCAATCCGACCAATGACAATCTCTATCGAGCATATCGTTGCGACTCGCATCGCTATGCTGGCTTAGTGAATTGCAGTGCTGAGCCATGTCTACAAGCCATTCTCGAGAGTCGTCACAAATCGCCTCGCGGGTAAGCTCGACGAGTTTCAGCCACCTGAGCAAGCCGGATTTCGAAAAGGCTATAGCACCGTGGACCACATCCATACTGTTCGGCAGATTGTAGAAAAGACGCCAGATTACAAGCAGCCGCTGTGTATGGCATTTGTGGACTACGAAAAATCCTTCGACTCTATCGATACCTGGGCAGTGTTGGATGCTCTGCAGCGATGTTGTGTCGATTGGATCGAAGTGCAGAAATGCTTGTATGACACTGCGACAATGTCTGTCCAGCTCCAAGACCAGAAAACGAAACCCATTAGCCTCCAGCGTGGAGTGCGCATACTATACGCGTTGGAGGACGTCTTCAAGACTCTGGATTGGATAGACCAGAATTATCAACATCAATGGTGAGTACATCTCGAATCTTCGGTTCACCGACGACATTGTCATGAGTGAAATGCTGCACAGCCTGAATGGAGCTTCTCAACAAGTCGGCCTCGGTGTAACGTCGGGTCTTCTTCTTGCCTTTACCGCAATGCCTCGAAACAATTTTTTCGCCAGTACGTCCTGCCTGTTTTGGCTTATGGTGCCGAAACGTGGCCATTGAAGGTAGGGTTAGTCCACGACCTAAAAGTTGCGCAACGGGCTATGGAGCGAGCTTTCTTTGAAGGATAGAATTCGTAATGAGGTCATCCGACATAGAACCAAAGCTACCGACATAGCTCGCAAAATAATCAAGCTGAAGTAGCAGTGGGCTGGCCACATCTGTCAAAGGACTGATGACCGTTGGAGCAGACGAGTCCTAGAGTGGAGAGCGCGAGAAGGAAAACGGAAAGGGAGACATCCCCTAGCCAGGCTGACTGTCGACCTGCTACGGTGGCTAATTGATTGATTGTTTACCAAGTCCAGCCCTCAAATATAAAACTATATTATTTAAACCGGGACAATTTGCTTATCGGCCGGGACGCCGGGACACTAGGCTTCAAACGGGGACATGTCCCGGCGTACGGGGACGTATGGCAACCCTACTTTAAAGGCTAAAATCTAATGGAATTTTCTCGCAGTCTCTGTGGTGTGACAGTGGTTGTTGGTTGTGCTTTAGTAGAATCGAGGCCCTGATTCCTGCCGCCTTCCCAATAGGTCGCATCGTGCATGACAAACTAAATCAAAGTATGTATTATCTTCCATAGGCTTCGCTTTTCAAAATTTTCATCCCTCGCCACTGCTAGCAAATATACATTACTAGCTGTTGTGGATGTCGGTTACCATACATAGCCGATGTCCTTTCTGAAGGTCTAATCTACTCCTATACAAAATTTCTTCAAAATCGGTTCAGTGGTTTAGGCGTGAAAGCGTAACAGACAGAGTTACTTTCATATTTATAATATTATAAGTATGGATTTATTTCATAACTTACCCAAAAATGTGCTAAAATATTAACGTCGAAGGTCCTCTGGATGAGATGGTCAGGCGTGTCCAGCAGATACTGTCCTGAGACCACACCTGCGTTGTTTATCAACAGATTGACCTGAAATAAAAAAGTGTAAATATTTAAAAGAATGATATATTTAGAGATACTACATAATATAAAAGCCTATCGCGTTGAATACTGTTGAAAAAGGCTGAATTTCACTAGTGACAATCTGTTTAATTAAACTGAGTTCTCACGTTATAGTCAATGAAATTCATTGATTGTTTATTGGTATTAATTAATTTTTTCATAAACATCAATAATTAGAAATTCATAGTTGCATCAAATCAAATTTTCCCACCTTTGACTATCTCCTTTTTTATTGAAATCACTACATATTATAAAACAAAGTCGCTGTCGCTGTCTGTCCGTCCCTATGTATGCTTAAATCTTGAAAACTACGCAACGGATTTTGAAGCGGTTTTTTTTAATAGATAGAGTGATTCAAGAGGAATGTTTATATGTATAATCCATGCATAATATTGTAGAGAAACACTTATAAATTTAAAGATAATACCACGCGGGCGGAATATATGGCGGTACGAAGTTCGCCGGGTCAGCTAGTTTAGAATAAAGAACACAAATGCGCCAGTGCGCCAGCAACAATTTGACATTAGAAACTTTTTCATAGGACTGACATACTTTTTAAGGTACACCTATGAAAGATCATTGGGTACACCAATCAGTATTGGCACACATTTTAGTTTATTTTTTAGTCGCTTGTCATAGATCATACATACTTATTATGTTAGCGAGCCTATTGTTGTCTAGCTTGCTGTTACTGCTGGATATTAACAAAAGAATCCAATCGAAATATGCCTAATCCGACTATCAAAATCATTACTTCGGGAACCAACGCATAAAAAAGACATTAACGCAATCTTCTACTACGGTATCGACAATTATGTACTTAAATAAAAATGTTATTTTTAGAATTCCTAATTGTAACTGTAGCAATGTTACATTTCCCAAGAATGTTGCACTTCATTAGATACTTGTTTGATATTTATGTTGACACTGTTTCATGTCCCAACTATCCTTGTGTCATGTCAACATAGATAACATCCGCAATATAATCTTTCCTCTATTTCATAACGATGCAAGCACCTCGTACAGCTATGAGAACTTTTGAAGTGTTGTTAGCACAGATATCCGTGGTTGTTAGCTTAGTGGTTAAGAAGACGCCTTACGATCGAGAGGTCCCGGGTTCGAATCCTGGACATTACACTACCGACGTGAACCCGCTACTAACACAAGCTTAGCTGGAGGGGTTAACGGGAATATTAGTAATTTTGGTTACTAGTATTTTCTCAATAAAAAAAAAGAACTTCACACAGTACAAGAAAAATCGTATCCTAAATCCGTAAGTACTTGATATAAACGGAAGGAGCTCGTGAGTCATGTGCCATAAGCTGGAAATACCAAAAAACGTGTTTTTATTTTTAAATAACCATTTGACGGAATATTTTCAGCAGATCACAAGAATTAAAGGAATTCCATGAATTTATTTTTTTCTCTGTACCTATTAGTGAGAGATGTCAGTTAAGGAGAAGTCGCGAGTCGTTTTAGGGTCGGCAGCGCGAGTGTGACGCCCCTGGTGTTGCATACGTCCATAGGCCACGGTAACCACTTTCCATCAGGTGGGCCGTGTGCTTGTCTGCCACCTAAGTGGTATAAAAAAAAAAAAAAAAAAAAAAAAAAGTCATTCTAGTTTTTAGTATAGATATACAACCTTTTCATCTCTTTGATTCTTAGTTGACGGGTTTAGGTACCTAACTAATTAATAGTAGAGATACAGTTGCAGTCGCTTCACGTAAAATATTGAAGTCCAGCCAAATCCGCAGCTAGACTGGTAAAGCGGACCCCAGACTCCGAGGTAAAAAGCTTCGGATGCGACTGGGATTAACGCTAGGATGAAGAAAATACAGTTGTAGTTGATGGGTTTAGGTATCTAACTAATTCCCCCATGAGGGCGGGCCTGGGGGTGACGGGTGGAGCCGGGTGGAGCCACCCTAGCAGAAGCAGGCCGCGGCGGTGGCGGTGGAGTTGGGGACTCTGTGGTCCCCACACCAGAAGAGGGCCAGAGCGAGAGATATGGCCCTAGGTCGGCCGGAGTGCGAGGGATATGGCTACGACAATCTCACCTCCGGCAACTGTCGGCCCACAGACGGCGTGCGTTTTAGTCGGTTCGAGTCCGACATAACCTCCTCCTCCGGTTCCGGCGGGGGAGGTATCCGTGGGGATTTTTCGCACGATAAAAAAAAAGGTATCTAACTAATTGGGAATATACTTATTAGTAGAGATACACTTGTATGCTTACAAGTTACGGTGCTTAAACATGAATATATTTAATTTCGTAATAATTTACTAATTGACCTTCTAATGTTAGTAAATAAAAGAAATGTAACACTATAAATAAAAATATTTTTAATTGGACGTTTAAATGAATTATATTAATTTAATTAGAGAAAATTGCAACAGATGTGTGAACGCAATAGGAACTTGTAGAAAGGACTTTAAATTCATAATGTGTGCGAGTATTTGCCTAATGTTTGTTGAAATACAGCGGATTTAGTGATGAAACCGCTATCTTTGAAACATTAGTGATTATATTATAAAAAAGAGGAAGTATATTTTACAGTGGTGAATACTTCCTTTTTTTTGCCGTAGAAATCGTAATGACGTCAGTGACATCCTAGATATAATATATAATATCATACCTTTAAACAACCAATAAAAAAAAGCTATTTTCCACTCTTCAGATTTGTGTTTAGGAATATTTAACACATTGATTAAGAAGATTGGTACATGTAAAATAATCAAATATTATAATATTTATTGGTAGCTTTGAGCATGAAAAATCACTTTCCGGAGTACCTACGTACTTTAAGTTTCATAGCTAAGCTTTTTTAACCTAATCTAATCTAAAATGCATATTCTGTTAGTTTTTACGAAGAGTAAATGACCTATCAGTATGTATATCCTGCATAAATAAGAGAACTAAATATTGGCACTCAGTACTTAATATTTACTCGGGATGGGTCGAAAACCCTTTTAAACAATTATTTGTGAGTCAACATTAAATGATTCATTACAATTTTTTATCTTTTATTTATTTTAGCGTTGATCCCGTTCATATATCTATCTACCAAAGGAAAAACAAGCCTATGTACCTAGGTACCTATTTATTCCCTGTAGAAAATTTCAACAGGATCCGTTCAGTTGTTTGAGTGTGAATGAGGGAAACACCGGTCAAGTGCGAGTCGGGCTTGCGCACAGAGGGTTCCGTACAGAACTAGATAGATATATTGCTGTATCTTCTGATCACATTAACGTAGATATTTGATATTTTTCACAGCTTCAAGGCGTCGCAGACCTAAATACGTGGTATGAATTTCAACTTGATACCATTTATGAGAAAAAGTTCTTGACTGACAAACTGACAGACGGACAATATATATTCTTATCAAGGTTCTGTTTTTTCTTTTTGAGGTAAGGAACGATGCAGCATCCTACTAATATTGTGAATTAGTAAAATGTGTGTACGTACCCGGCCTACTTCATCATTCACCTTCTTGGCGACCCTGTAAATATCTTCTCGGTTGCAGAGATCCACGACGTAGCCATGGCATTTGCCACCGATCCCCTTCACTAGCTTCACAGTGTCTTCCAATCCTAGAACAATAAATAAATATTTTAGAGCAAGAAGAAGACTTCTACATAAAAGTAATAAATTGTGAAACACACAGTTGTTCCTGTTCCACCCACAACGTAATGCCCGGTTGCATCCGAGGCTTTCTTCTGGAATTTTCTTCTAGGTAGGTGCCCGTCCGGCAACCGTCTCCGGCAACCGACGACGACGGCCCACAGACGGCGTGCATTTTAGTCGGTTCGAGCACATAACATATAACATAACATAAACTCACGCCTATATCTTCGAAGGGGTAGGCTGAGGTGCTAGCACCCACATTTCGCCGTTTATGTTTAGGTCCCAATGTAATAGGTGGCGAGCCTATTGCCATTAACCGGGCACTTATAAACCTGCGATAAATACACACATAACTTCGAAAAGCATCGAAAAGTCATTGGTGTGTGCCATGGTACAACCTGGGTTCGAGCACAGATTAATAAATAGTTACTACGTAAGTCCGACATAATCTCCTCCACCGGCTCCGGCGGGGGAGGTATCCGTAGGGATTTTTCACACGATAAAAGAAAAGGTAGGTACCCGTGGAACACCTGTTAGGTGAACTAATGGGTACCCAACGAAGCCAATGAATGTCCATCAAACATGTCGCGTGTCCGCAGTATCTAATATTTTTTTAGAATTCGGTCGAGTGTAACTTGAAAGTAACGGTTCTAAAAATTGTTTATTCATCTACATCATTAGGTAAGTTACACTTATGACCGTTAAGATGAATGGTTTTACAATACCATGCACAGCCACATTCAGTTGTAAAAGATGAAGACTGTGAGAAAAGAACTCTATACTAAGTAATATTATAAACCTGAAGAGTTTGTTTCGTTGGTTGAACGCGTTAATCTCAGAAACTAGTAAGTAGTTCGAATTGAAAAATTATTTTTGTGACGAATATCCCATTTATCGAGGATAGAGGCTAAATACACTACTACTTAAAGGTGCGGAGTAGTAACCATAAATGATAAGACTTCCGACAAATTCTCATATAATGTTTGAAAATTAATAATTTACCTACGGGCATAATGTTTTAAAGGGGTGATACGGAGTTTCGAAATATGCCATGGGCAAAGCTGGGCGACTCAGGCAGTCAACAATAAAACCTCTTTTAATTACGGATGAATCTCTGGCGCAGGTTTCTCTTTCGGGATGGGGGAGGGGGAGGGTTACTCTCGTAAAAGCCAAATCGAGAGAGAGAGTGAGTACGAGAGTAGACCCCAGGCTCCAAGTGTAAGATTTAGATTCAGCCGAAAGTAACACTCTAATGATGATAATGACTCTTGTTTGTTATTGTAAGTTAATATCATTTAGTACAAGTGACAATTATTGTCATTTTTGCCCTCTTAGTGTAGTATATGCTTTGTATCAATAGCATTCGTAGTGTCACCTGTGTATATACATATACCTCAGACCTTCGTAATAAGTAGATACGTTGGGTATGTCATGACTCTGAACGCCTCCGGCCGCTCAGAACCTTTGTCTTTGTTTGGTTTTCGACCAGTATGTGTTACCAGTGATGACTTATGGCACTGAAACGTGGTCCCTCACTATGGGCCTTATGAGTAAGCTCAAAGTAGCCCAACGAGCTATGGAGAGGGCTATGCTCGGAGTCTCTCTGCGAGATCGAATCAGCAATGAGGAGATCCGTAGAAGAACCAAGGTTACCGACATAGCCCAGCAGATTAGCAAGTTGAAATGGCAGTGGGCAGGGCACATAGCACGGAGGACTGATGACCGATGGGGTCGAAAAGTCCTCGAGTGGAGGCCACGTATCGGCAAGCGCAGCGTAGGACGTCCACCCACAAGGTGGACAGACGACCTCATTAAGGCCGCGGGAACGCGCTGGATGCGAGCCGCTTCCAACCGGTCCTATTGGAGATCTATAGGGGAGGCCTATGTCCAGCAGTGGACTTCCTATGGCTGAAATGATGAATGATGATGATGAACTAACCGATAAGATAGCCACATAAGGATGTGGCAATTAGAAATTACTACCTACATTCTGATTTTAAAATTTAATTGCACTAAAATTATTTCATACTCGTATAGCTACTTATAGTATGAGAGCTGATGACTCTAACTCTGGTACCATCAGATTTCTGAATGAGATGTATAAGACGCGCCTTTAATTGGAGAACACGAAATGGCTATGCTGCAAAGTTAAAAACATGGCCCTCGATTCTGCTAAAGCAAAACCAAAACAAGCAGGGCTCATCTGAAAGATCAACAAATTCTGTGTAAGAAAAACCGGTGCTGCAAATCTTAAACACTGGTGAAGGTGCTTGCTGCAGCGATTGAAGATCGCGAAGATTGAAGATTGCGCGTCTTGATTTGGTATTTCCACATTAGTACGATCGCATTACCGAAAGAAACCCGACTCATACGAAAGATCATCAAATTCTGACTATGAAAAAACCGGTGCTGCAAATCTTAAACGGCAGGTGGTTACTGCAGCTTTTGAAGTTTGTACGTTGCGCGACTTGATTTGGTGTTTCCGTTCTATTATGTCAGACGATCGTAATACCAAAAAAAAAACGTTTACAACGGTCTAGCTGTGGAGGTCAGATGGCAATCGCTTCACGGAAAATATCGAGGTCTAGCCAAATCTGTAGTTAATACTGGTAAAGCGGACCCCAGACTCCGAGCTGAAAGAGCTTCGGATGCGACTGGGAATTAACGCTAAGAGGAAGAAGATTTCAAATGAACATTTACTTCACTTCAAATATTAATAATAAAAATACGCAGACAGCTTGTGCAACAGGCCCGTGAACGCGTGCTCTTGGCCAAAAACTCATCGAACCTGTGCCTGATTCAATTGGACGCACACGAGGCTAGTTGCACAACCACCGGAATGCTGTTCACCTTGACAGTTTGAAATAATTTGGACTTCAATTTAGTTATTAGGCAAGTACCTAACCATGGCATGGCAAACAGCTTACTTGATGGTACAAGATCATCAAAGTAAGCGGTGCCTCGTACTTGCAAAAATCAGGATGTAAGTTACATCCACTTTGCCAAATCTGATCGGCAAACGTGGCGCATATTGGGAGAGGCCTATGTCCAGCAGTGGACTGCAATAGGCTAATTGATTGATTGATTGATTTCCAAATCTGTAAAACCATCATGAGCAAGGCGCTTTCGATGTCAAACTTTGACTGCTGGCTTACCCCCAAACCCTGAGAGAAAACTTGCGCAAGGGACTCGTTTGTCATTGGGCTGCGAAGATCTTGGTGGTGTTCCATATACCCCTTCACCAGTCCCCACACTATAACGCAGTTGTTGATCTAATATTCCGTGGATTAGTTAGTAGACTTAGTAGTTAGTGATGGTTCCCATAAATCTACTAACTTCATTTTACAATATTTTACAAATATGTACAAGTAATGATGAATTCAATCATTAAGGCCACAGAATTACAAACATGGCGTCTCTGAATGATTACATACATAATGACAGTGATTATAGAACATTGACTGTGATCGGCCCAAGCGCACATAAGTAGACAGATATTATTGAAGATGGAGATTGATAGACATAGCTTGATAAATTACCCCTGAATTAATGCGTACACTCAGAGAATACTCATTACTGGATATTGCCATATTGTGATATTGCACTGAGTTAATGTATAAGGCACTGAACACAACGACTGTTCTTGATAACGGAAACCTAGCGACTCAAATTAGGTAGTTACTTATCTAAAACATAATTTTATGGATGTCTACACTATTATAAAACTGAATAATTGTTTTATCTGTACATTGGCGTTTCAAAAAATGATATAATTGTATAAAAATATTTTTTTTAAATAATATTGATTTGGTTTGGATTTGAACAGTTGCAGATACTGGCATGAAAGTTAAGAATTAATGATAGCAAAGTATATCTATAGTTTCAATTTAAAAATTAATTGATAGATCGATAACTATCTATGCTATATGAAGCTGTATGAATGAAAAAGCCTTACCAGCCCCCCCTAGACAAGTGTTTAGTGTAGAATAGAATTATGAATATATGGGATTTGGCGTATATGACATGTACTTTGGCGTTTAGGCCGTCAAGCTGAGTGCCACCATTGTAACATGGTACATGTCTGTAATGGTGACCCTCTTTTCAGAGACTTTGCCTTTAGCTTACCATCAGGCGAGGCAAAGTCAAATTGACGTGTCCTAAATAAAAAAAATAAAAAAAAAAAAATTTAACATTTTCTTTTGGCATTTTATATTTCCGAGTCTTTTCATAGTAGGGCATCCATCTTTATAAACTTTTTTGCAAATTGAGTTTTTACAACACTCCTTTTTATGAATAGACTCCTGTCTAGAATCTATTCATAAAAAGCAGTGCTGCAAAAACTCAATTTCTACAAAAAATAGTCGGAATTGTAAGGTTGTTTGCAATTACGGTTTTTGTAGAATAGTCATAATGAAATTAATTATACTTAGTCATTAATAAAAACTTTTAAAAAATACAGCCTCATAATAATAACATCAATTAACCTTACAAACAAGTTATAATAAACACTGTTTTTATTTTCGATACTGTTTTTATTATTTTTCGAACACAATGTACTTTGAGACTTAGTTAAGAGTTGCGACCTCTATGCAAGAAGTAGTTATTTTACAGTTTTTCCTGTATAGGGTCCACTTGACTGGGAAACCTGCCTGTTATATACCTATGTAGGTACTCCTGCGTATTCTTTGTTGTTCATGCATTAATACTCCTCGTAATACATATGTCACTTCTTTTCCTCCGTGTACTCACAATTTGCCTTTAATACAGTCTCTTTTCAATCTTATTTTTAGATTAGAAGAAAGGATAGATTTCTATAAATTCGTGAAATAGTAGGTAAACTCAGCCTGATCATCTAATTACCTACATAAAATACATAAGAGACGAGACGAGACAACGAGACGAGACGAGACGACGAGAAGACGACATTTTTGCCTCGTTTGAGATGATTTACAAAATCAAATCTATTTTACGAACACCTACTTTTTTAACAATTACCTACCTTGATTTGTCGCCCTAATTATTGGCACACAAATAGAACAAACATAAGGACATATGTATTTGCCAAGACGACAGCACACACACTTAAACCAGTGTCCTTACTACAGAAATATCGTAAGCGACAAACGTTCGTGTAGTTTACGACTTTTAACAATGCCTATGCAAATACTTGCCGAGGCTGTAAAGCTGTAGTAATGACCGAACAGTGTGACAGCGCTTTCATAATGCTCTCTACATATTTGATTGTTCGTTAACAAGTGTGGTCTAAAAGTTACCAAATTTCTTACAGTTTTCTGTTACATTTGGTAATTTCTTGGGAATTTATTTAAATTAGTGGAGGATTCTTTGTTGAGAAATACAATGTGGAGTTTGTTCAAGAGTTAGTTATACACTGTTGAGCACGTGCTATCATTGATATTGTGATAGCTCTGGGGAGGTAAACGAATACATTATTTTTCTCTCAGTAAACTCATACCTATTTGTAGGATATATCCCGTCATTGACATGTCATGATCAATATAATGATCAATGTATGGAATTAAACGTATGTCATATACGTATTGTGACATTTATGACATAGAGTACGCGACAAGAAATAAGTCACTTGGAGGCGGCCGGCGTAGCAATCGCAACTGCTGTCGCCATACTGTGTGTTGATTGGTTCAAGCCATGACAGTAACATGGCCTGAACCAATCAACACACAGTATGACGGCAATGTCATTTTAGTTCCTAGTTTTGCCGCGGGACTTATTAGCTGGCGCGGACTATACGTTGATGATTGTCATATGCGTCAAATTTCATACTTTCATCATTCTATTCTAGAATACGTCAGCCGACGAATTGCCCTTTGTCTAGGAGAGCTGAATACACTGATACAATTCTCCAAAGCCCGTCATTGTTTCTGTTTCACACAATGAAAAAAATAAAAGCATTTATTCTCAGAAACACACAGTTAATCACATGTTTCCTCCGCAAACGAATAGGACAGTTTGTTGGCAAATCTGTAGTTTTTTTTAAGAGATCGAATTCCCAGCACTCCATGGATTCACCGTGCGGGCACCGGGTCCATAGCGTTATACAGAGAGGAACACCGGTAATCCGAGGTCTTAAGCAAGTTGTACATGGATTAAGCGTTTAACAATTCGTTGGTCAAGTCAAAACAAAAAACGAACAACAAAATTTTACAAGAGACGTAAGTAGTCACAAAAATGTAAAATTTTTTTCATGATAACGATTCAGTTCTATTTTGTCACCAAGATCTTCGCCCAATCCAACCTCACCTGCAAGTGGATACATTTGCTGATTTCCAGATGAGGTTGAAACGTCATTATGGCAGTCGCTCTCCGCCGGCTCTCGTATAAAGTACAATAAGTACATACATATACTCACGCCTGTAAATCCCCAAAGAGGTTAGCAGAGGTACCGATTTTCGGTCCTATGTTATAGCGAGTCAATTGCCATCTAGCGGGCTGTATTTTTATCCTATCGTAAAAACTAAGATAACCTAAATCAAGAGCAAGAGTAGAAGGGAGGAACGCGGTCTCCAAAGGGCTTAGCTTTGGATGTAACTAGAGCTGACGCCATGATGATAATGAAGTGGATCTTTGGAGAAAACTGTAATGGGCTATAACAAAAGTTACATAACCTAAGAAATCGATTTACGTAATGTTAATAAAAATGTATTTCAAATAAAATATAATAGTTTAATTGAGTAGAAAACCGTTTTATTATTATTATTCATAGCCTTCCAATTTCCTTGATACATTTTATTGATTAAATAAAGTTTATATCCATAGCTTATTGTTTTGCTCTACTTTTCCCAGATGCAGCATTAGGTTTTATTACCTATATCAAACTTAATGCTACACAAAATGCTTCCTTCCTGTATTAGGTATGTAGTTTATAACTAGAGCTAAGAAAGGTGATATGCCTGTCTATACGAGTCATAATCCTACAATTTGAAGTACCTACAGTCGACAAAGGACATAGGGGTACATACAATTTTAAATACCTACATACAATTTTATATGAAAAAGTGCAATCGTATTTCCCTTGTCTATACATTGTTTTAAAATCGTAACTTGTAATCGTAATCGTAACAGTTTACGGTGGATCAATCGGGAATTAAAACATAATAACAATCGGCAGGGGATCCAAACGGAATAAACGCCTGAAGAGTAAATAAATATTGACACATTACGACTTGTTTTTACGTAGGTACGTACAATGTACATCAATAAATAAATCAATCAATTAGCCTAATATTGCCGTCCACTGCTGGACATGGGCCATAGGCATTGACGTGGGCTTCTAATAAATTGGTGGAAAATAATACGTCTTCACCTATCTAGATAAGTATTCTTGATGATGAAAAGCGATGTTTGCATTCTACGTTTAATACGCTGTTCGCATAACCTTGACTTTTGAAAAGCACCCGAAACGTCGGGAATACGTCATAAAACAATACAAATTGAGCTTAGTTTTATGTGACAGTCTCAGTAACGCTTCACGGCGAGCACTATTGTCCCTTAATAACCGGTTATTTTTGCTACTCCTCTCCAAATTCGGTTCAAACCCGTAATGGAGAATTCTATTATGGTTTATGTAATTAAATAATGTTATTTTCATTTTCTTTCATGTTTGCAGTATGCTATAAAGTGCCGAGTAAATGTTAAATATTTACTGCCTTTCCCTCCATAGCATTTAACGTTAATAGCTACCACATTTAAGCGGAGGTTACAATAGTGAACGTACAGAGTAAGTACCTAGTCCTACTTAATCTATTGATATTATATTTTTTTTAAATAGGACACGTCAATTTGACTTCGCCTCGCCTGATGGTAAGCTGAAGGCAAAGTCTCTGATAAGAAGGTCTCCATTACAGACACGTACCATGTATGTACAATAGTGGCACTCAGCTTGACGGCCTAATCAGATGATTTTTCACGCCCCGCTTAAAGGACCCGGGACTGTAGGAAGAGGGAAACACGTGAATATCTGAATGTTTGTGAGGATGGTTGTGTATGTGTTTTTGTTGATATCAGTTATTCTTTCATGCAAAATCAATATTTTACGCGAGCAGAGCTGTCCGTCGTAACAGCTAGTGACAAATAAATGTGAAAATTTGCTATTTTTTATAGTCACCTACTTAACGTAAGTCGTATCGCACTCTAGTGTGGCATCAACCTTACTGTTAGTAGATACGTAAACAATGTGTTTTCACATACATGTGAATAGGCGTTACTTTCTACTAATAACGTATTTACGTGTGTATGAGAATTCCTACCTAAGATTTCAATCTTCCTAATAATATTGAATACAGGCCGTGATCTAGTGATTTTAAAATTGAAACCGCTTCTTTCTTAACACACTTTTATTAGGGGATGGAAGGGAAATTTTAACACGTGATTAATCTAAAACCAATTAAATTAACAACTATTGTTTAATTGAGATAATTTTAAAGCAATTAGTTTGCTAAACTAAACAAATTATAATAAATTGGAAAAAGCGAAATCAATTCTCGGGCGGGACTCGAACCCGCGATCTTTCCCTTACAGGGGGAACGCTCTGACCACTGAGCCACCGAGCTTCGCCCGAGAGTGATCCAATTTTTCCAATACATCCATCTTACGGCGATGGTGGGAGTAATCTACCGATATTCGTACGAACTATCGGATCGAAGATCGCGGGTTCGAGTCTCGCCCGAGAATTGATTTCGCTTTTTCCAATTTATTATAACTATTGTTTACTTTTAGACATCTGGGAAACATCCCATGCGGCATTTAACATTTTATTATTAATATTTACGACAAGAATTTAGTAAGCGAATTGGGGCGCAGGACAAAACTGGTGAATCACTACGTAACTGGGGCAAAGTTAAGCAAATGCTAACCAGCGCGGCGCGGCGGGGCAATGCCGCCAGCGTGATGGGCACCTTTGCACCTGGTACGGTGAGGGGCACTGGGGCAGGTTAATAGATTAGACGCAATTACATAATTCGACTTATATCCTAATATTATAAATGCGAAAGTAACTCTGTCTGTCTGTCTAGTGTCTGTCTTTCTGTCTGTCTGTTAATCACGGGCAATAACTAGTTTGACATTAACGATACTGAACACGAAAATATATTTTTTTCATTTCCTGTCTGTTTGTCTGTTTGTCCGCGATGGACGCAAAAACTACTGAACGGATTTTGATGCGGTTTTTTTTGTTAGAAAGGGCTTGATCAGACGAAGTATTCCATATTGGGCACCCGTTTTAATGGCACCTGAGTTAATGGCACCTAAGGTATTCCACATTGGGCACCTACCGATATTTTTCGCAGGTGCCATTAGTGGAACAATTTATAAATTAAATTTTTATTCCACATATGGCACCTACGGATCAGTAGTTACTAGTGTTGGGAAGTTTTTATTTTATAGAACGTAAAATAAAATAAAAACGATTGCAATCCGTAATAAGTTTAATAACTAATCTAATAAAAATAGAACTTCTTTATGTGTTTCATTATTTTAATATCACAATCAGTTTCTTTTAATCACAAGTATTACAAAATCAGCCTTAAATTACAATCTGGTATCCTTAAAATATATAATATAACAAAACAAATAACTAAAAAATAACATTATGATGACAAAAAATCAATACTTGGCACTACAATTTTGTAAAATCAGTCTTATTTTCTTACGTAATACAAAAATTAAAAACAATAAAAAGTTGTAAAAAAAAAGTAAAAAAAACGATTGCAATCAGCAATAAGTTTTAATAACTTAATAAAAATGTAACTTCTTTATCCGTTTAATTATTTAAATATCACAATCAGTTTCCTTTAATCACATGTGTTACAATATCAGCCTTAAATTATAATCTTATGTCCTAAAAATACAAAATATAACAAATAACTAAAAAATAACATTAATATGATGACAAAAATCAATACTTGGCTCTCCAATAAAATTGTAAAAATCAGTCTTATTTTTTATGTACTATAAAAATTAAAAACTATGATATACTTAGGATAGATTTAAAAAAAATCAATAAAATCATATCAATACTTGGCACTACAATTGTAAAAATCTTATGTACTATAATATGATTTACTTGGGATAGATTATGAATCACAAGTACCTAAAAAGGTCAGCGCATAATTAAAATGTGGCTATTTTTTTTAAATCGCAGCTTCTCGATCGTGAGTGATCGATTAATTTTAATATGGCACTGTGGCACAATATTTAATGTGATTAGTAGGAATTGTGATTGATCTTTTGATATTGTTATTTTATTTTTAAAATTCCTCACTTCGTACGTGTACCTATTGTTATGGCGAGTCCCACGCGCTCCCCTTGCCCACACTGCCCGGGCTCGGCTAGGCTTTTTGCCCTTCCTCACGGGCTTTGGGTTCACATTGGCAGAATGCATAAGGGCGTCGAGGCGTCCTTAGCGGCGCGGGGGCTTTGGGTCGGTAGTGATGCGGTGCCCGGGGATACCGCGTCTCCGGGGAGAGGGTCGCCGGTGACCACACGGGCGGAGTTTGGCCTTAGCGACTTGCCCTCTCTTGGGTCGAGAGTTGTCGAGAGTGCCGAAGGGGGCGAGACATTTGGCAGCCGGGAGGTTGTCCTTTTTAATCGAGCAGTGTCTTAGCTCTAATCTGGCCCCCGACTGGGCGTCCCTGTTGTCTTTTGCGTTCACTGCCTTGAGACTGCCAGGGGCGGGGGACGGTCGTTCGCTTACGTCGAGGGTAAAGGAAAATATAACAAAGACCATCCAGTTGCAGTACCCAAAAGACCCTTTGCCCCAAAGGTCACCGTGTTTTTATAAGTCGATCCAGGCCAAGGTTTATGAGGGGGACCTTCGGGGTGCGGCGCGCCTTCTCACCTGGGACTGCTCGTTTGCCCCCCGCGGGGCTGACACCCTCGCGTCCCTGAGGGACAAACATCCCGCGCCCGCTCGTCCAATTATTCCTCCGGCGCCAGACATCGATTCCTCACCTTGCCTGGAGGTGAGCATCGGGGACGTGTCGGAGGCAATTAGATCTTTTCCTCGTGGATCGGCTACCGGTATGGATGGGTTGCGCCCCGACCACGTTAAGGAATTGACCTCCCAATCAGCTGGAGATAATGGCCAAAAGCTACTGGAATCTTTTACGCGACTCTGCAATTTTCTGCTGAGGGGGGACTTGAGCGACGATGTCTGTCCCTTTTTATACGGGGGATCTCTTTTTGCCCTCCAAAAGAAGGACGGTGGCTTTCCACGCGGCGCGGGCTTTTGTGTTGCGCCAGGGGAGCGATGACGTCCTGTTGAAGTTGGACATACGCAATGCTTTCAACAGCATTGATAGGGGAGCGTTGCTGGCGGAGGTGAGAGACCTGACGCCATCAATTTTCCCCTTCCTGCGCCAGTGCTACGGGTCCCGCAGCTGACTGTCATACGACGGCGAAACGATATGGTCTCAGGTTGGGTCGCAACAGGGGGAGCCACTGGGCCCACTTATGTTCAGCATGGCTATTCACAAAGCCATACAGTCGTTACAGAGCCCCCTCAACGTGTGGTACTTAGACGACGGAACCATCGGTGGCAGTCCTGACGTGGTACTGCGGGATGTGGAAGCGCTCTTCCCCGCCTTGAAAGATTTGGGCCTGGAGATAAACTCTGCGAAATGCGAGCTTTATACCTGTGGTTCAATGGCGCAGGAACAGACCGCGAACTTTATGTCCCTTATTCCCGGACTCCGGTTCATGGATCGGGACTCGCTCTGCCTCTTAGGCTCGCCGCTTTTCCCGGAGGGTATGCCTATCGACTTGGCCGCCCGGGCGCGGGTCCTGGCTTCACTGGCGGACCACTTTCGCCACCTTCCGGCTCACGTGTCCCTGTCGTTGTTGAGGTCCTGCTTCGGGATGCCTAAACTGACGTACGTCATACGGACAACGCCGACATGGGAGTTCCCGGACGAAGTCCTCCGTTTTGACGAAGCGCTCAAAGGCATCGTCGAGGAGATTCTGAATGTGGACCTTAGCGAGCGGCAGTGGTGTCAGGCCAGCCTGCCCATCCGATTCGGAGGGCTAGGAGTGCGCCGTTTGCAGGAGTGTGGCCCGATCGCCTTCTGCGTGATAGCGCGGTGGGGGTCGAGTTAACGCGTCTCAATGCCTCCTCTGAGCCGGAGTCGGGTACCTGGTTGCATGCCCTACCATCCCCTAACCTGGGCACGTTGCTGGACAATTAATCTCTCAGGGTGGCAGCCGGACTCAGACTTGGCTGCACCGTATGCGAGCCTCACACGTGCATTTGTGTTGCAAAGGTGGAGGCGAACGGGCTGCACGGCCTTCATGAGAAGGGCATTGGTTTCCGCAGGCATCCCCTGCATTTTGGAGCCCCCGGGCCTCTCGCGCAGCGACGGGAAACGGCCGGATGGACTGACTCTGGTCCCGTGGAGGAGAGGCCGCTCCCTCATTTGGCCACGTGCGTCTGTACCTTCGCGTCGTGCCACCTCGCGGCTACTCAGAGGGCGGCCGGTGCGGGAGCCGAGTCCGCGGCCTTGCTAAAACATAGTAAGTACGCTGCCCTGGAGGACGCGGGATATGATTTCGTCCCGTTCGCAGTGGAGACGGCGGGTTGATGGGGCCTAGAGGCTAAGAGGTTCGTGGCTGATTTGGGGTGCCAACTGCGGAGGGAGGGGCAGGATCCGCGCTCGGGGCAATATTTGACCTAGAACATATCCCTGGCCATACAAAGGGGAAACGCCGCAAGCCTGATGGGCACGTTTGGGCGAGGGGACTTAGAGATGACGTGATCCTTCTGATGAAAAAAAAAGGAAAGAAAAGAAAGAAAAGAGAGAAAAAAAATTAAATGTTATTTACATTCTAGTTATAAGTTAATGTAGATTTACACGCGTTGAAGAGTATAAAAATGGTTTTACAACACACCTGCTCATAACAGTGCTATTATTTCACCACAAATAGGCATAGAATGACACCTATTATCATACTGTGACTTTTTCATTGCTATTATTCACAAGTGAGTTATAGATTCTTTTTTTTAATTTAATAGGTTAAGTTTCTATGTTCTTGAAAAAGTTTAGAACTTTCGATACAAAAAAGAACGTGTTTAATACATAGTACTAATAAATTTAATATGCTTATTGTATGTTCTTTTGATGCGTTTTCGTATTTAAATAAATAATTTTCACTCAAATTTAACTTTTTTTTCTTTAAGTACAGAAAAAAAAAACAGTAAAAAAAAGTTGATTTCAAACCTCATTTTTTTTTAAATATGGCCGACCGCCTTTGTTAGTCTATGCGCGCACATAGGAAAACGAATTAATTTGTAGTATTGTTTATTTAGTATTTGTAGTGTTATGTTATTCGCAAGTGTGTTGTAAAACGTCGTATGGCACGCGTGAGCATGATGATTACCATCCTCAGCTCTCTTAAGACCCTCGCCTGCTGGCTCGGGCCTCAATAACGCCTCGGCGGTAATCATCAACATTGCTCACTTGTATCATAATGTACTATTATTACTCTTGGTCACTGTATCGAGAAGCTGCGATTTTAAAAAAATAGCCACATTTTAATTATGCGCTGACCTTTTTAGGTACTTGTGATTCATAATCTATCCCAAGTAAATCATATTATAGTACATAAGATTTTTACAATTGTAGTGCCAAGTATTGATATGATTTTATTGATTTTTTAAAATCTATCCTAAGTATATCATAGTTTTTAATTTTTATAGTACATACAAAATAAGACTGATTTTTACAATTTTATTGGAGAGCCAAGTATTGATTTTTGTCATCATATTAATGTTATTTTTTAGTTATTTGTTATATTTTGTATTTTTAGGACATAAGATTATAATTTAAGGCTGATATTGTAACACATGTGATTAAAGGAAACTGATTGTGATATTTAAATAATTAAACGGATAAAGAAGTTACATTTTTATTAAGTTATTAAAACTTATTGCTGATTGCAATCGTTTTTTTTACTTTTTTTTACAACTTTTTATTGGCAAATTTGAAATGTTTTTAATTTTTGTATTACGTAAGAAATAAGACTGATTTTACAAAATTGTAGTGCCAAGTATTGATTTTTTGTCATCATAATGTTATTTTTTTAGTTAGGTATTTGTTATATTATATATTTTAAGGATACCAGATTGTAATTTAAGGCTGATTTTGTAACACTTGTGATTAAAAGAAACTGATTGTGATATTAAAATAATGAAACACATAAAGAAGTTCTATTTTTATTAGATTAGTTATTAAACTTATTACTGATTGCAATCGTTTTTATTTTATTTTACGTTCTATAAAATAAAAACTTCCCAACACTAGAAACTACTGATCCGTAGGTGCCATATGTGGAATAAAAATTTAATTTATAAATTGTTCCACTAATGGCACCTGCGAAAAATATCGGTAGGTGCCCAATGTGGAATACCTTAGGTGCCATTAACTCAGGTGCCATTAAAACGGGTGCCCAATATGGAATACTTCGATCAGACTTCATTTATTCATTTATTTATTCATTTATTATTATTTAGCAATATAAGCTTACAGTTTGCACCAAAGCGCTTATATGCTGTCAGCTACATGAAAATTCACAAAATACGTTACATAATTCCAGTATTATTATTACATTAATAGGTTCACATAATCAATTTTATTAGTATTTCATTTCAAATTTAATAGTGTCAAAAGTAAATGATTTTAAATTAAATATTGTCAAATATAAAATAATAAAAAAATAAAAAATCATATTTGATAATGTCAAACGTATAAAATTAACCTCAAATTTAGAGTCACAGTAATAAAAAAAAAAAACTTCGAATTAACAATGTCAAAAGTGTATGAATAATTTCAAATTTAATAATGTCAAAGTACAAAAAGAGAAAACATCTAATTTAACAATGTCAAAAGTGTAAAAATAATTTCAAATTTAATTATGTCAAAGTACAACAAGAGAAAAAATCTAATATAATAATGTCAAAGGTATAAAAACATAAATAATTTCAAAAGTATAACAATAATATTATCAACTATCGACTATCATATGAATTACTTAAGTATTTTGTCACACTCATACCATACAAATTAATTTATTCTCTAAATTATTTAAAATCAATATTAGCATCACTTGAACGTAAGTTATAATAATAATTATATGAGAACTGTGTTCGTCTGTGTAAGTATAAGTACGGAAGCCCCTACCTTGTCATTAGCTTCACTAACAAAAGAAGCCTTCAAAGTAGACAGCTCATTAATTTTATACTTTGTCAAAGAGATACAGCTGACTACTTATATTATGTACTCGTACAATAGTTTTCTTTACCTTCAATATAAAGCGTCGATAGCTTAGTGATAAAGAAGTAATCACCGTTATGATCGAGAAGTCACGGGTTCGAATCCCGGTCATTACACTACCGGCTTTAACTCAATCCTAAGTGTCAACAAGTATTTTGCTTAGCTAAGGGGTTAAAGAGAATATCGGAATGGGCCATGGACTATGAAAGGAGTGGTAGTCCATAGAGCTATTGTACTATTATAATAATTTTGAAACTTTACATAAAATGTAAATAAAATATTGGGTCCACATTTACCGTACGTAAATTCTGCCGCCACGGGACTGGTATCATAAGTATCTACTCTACTTGCTGCTATATATCTGCCTTTTGATGATGGAAAAAATATTCTTGCTTTGATTCAGCAACATGGTTGATTTTTAAAACGTAGGTATTGGCACATTTGTAATTACTCGATTCGATTCGATTCATAGCAGTGAGCGACCCTGACATGAACTTTTGTTGGCAATCAGGTTTTTTTGTTAAGGACTGCTAATTAACGATTACGATCAAAGATGTAAGAAATAGGTACTTAGCAAGTAATGTTTTCATTCCTAATTAATCTTTAGTGAATATGAATACGATTACCTATTTATATTTCCTCCGAGGATAAAGGCGTGATTAGATTATAGGGCCTATGTATGATCTACCGGTAATTTCACTTTAATTACCCTACATTTGATAGTTTATTATAAAGAGTTAACTAGTGGTTTATGTAGATGCAGGTACCTAACTTATAGCACCTAATAAAACTTACATCATTCTAAAAACAAATGTAAACTCCAAGATCCTTTAACCGTTAAACGTGAGAAGGGTTTTATGTACTTTTCATCATGTAAAGTGCAGCTGGTAATATATTACTAGCTGTATTTGCAATACCTAATTGTATCACAAAGTTCTAAATGTACCTACGTCTAAAAGAGAAACGACTGAGGAGATAAATATTTGGAGAGAAATGTTGGTCAGAACATGACAGCCCGGCACGAGGAGAAAATGTGAAAACATATTTACAAATAATTGGAAACATAAGGAAAATGTTGTGCCGCGATGATATGTCACACATTTTATACAGTGAATACCCAACTACATAGGTATATATTACAAGACATGTATCACGGTAAATGGACTAGTTAGGAAGTTATTAGCATAACTGTGCATGAACGGTCATCAATGCATGGATAATAAGACTAATCCATCCGTGAGCGTATGAGGCCTTACTAAAGTCTATGGAGCCCAAGCCGATACATCTGTTTCGGATGAGGCTCTGGACCAGATGTTCTAGACGGCAGTCGCTTCGTCCAAGTTAACCAAACCAAACTATGGCAAGCAGAGAGCTCACTGGGGAAGTTTTATGCTGTCAGTCGGAAGACCAAAGGTTCGCCCTGCTTGTCTTCTTCGCGAAGGGTATACAGCACGAGTGTGACTCCCCTGGTATTGCACTCCTCCATAGGCCACGGTAACCACTTTCCATCACGTAGGCCGTGTGCTTTTCTGCGACCTAAGTGGTATAAAAAAAGGAAAAATAGCCAAAGGGGAAGCTATGGATGCAACTGGGATTGACTCTTCGGATGTTGAAGAAGAAAGTTATTTAATCAAATTATTCATTATGCAATCTAACTGTTCCAGTTTTCAGTATGAAAGGCACATCGCGCTCTGTTGTGGAAAATAATAGACTCGTGATAGGTACTTATAGTTTTAATTAGCACTTACAAACTTTCTCTTCTGTAGATAATAACTTAGTGAGATAAGTGTGCAAGCGCATCTAATTTAATTTAAATCACTTGTTTATGATTACAGTTAAATGAACCTGTGTGTATATTTTGTTATTCTAATCTTTCTTTTTGTGTAATTATTTGTTTTTGAAAACATATCGACACCTCTGGGTTCAATTGGCGTATAAACCAAAACACGACTTTTCAGGAGAGCAAAAAAACAATTTTATTTTCAGAAAAAAAATCATAACTTTTTTATTTTAGCAGCAACATAAAAAATTCCAAGGAGGAAGATTCTTAGAATTTGGGGATGAAGAAGGCTAAATCATTCAATCATATCTATCTTCTTTGGTTTGGAAGTTAGCATGGATATACGTCTTAGAAAATACCAACTTATGGTGTATACACCCCATGAAAATTGGATGAAAAACCAAATATGGATATAAGCTGTACTTATATCCGTATTTGGTAAAATTAAGTTCACATTTACTGATGTAAAAGCACGTAGCTGTAGATTTGTTTGCTGTAAAAACTATTTACTTTGCACATCAATAGAATTATAATTAATAAAAACAATCTCTATACTGTTAGAATGTGGCAGAATTGCAATAATATTAGTCTTACTACAGAATTATGGTCGATATACACGAAATTAAACTACCAGAAACGAAATTAACTTAGTTTTATTAAATAAAACAGATAATGATCAGATTATCAAACTAAAAAAGGCAATTATTTAAATCTTTAATAGCTCTATACACAGCCATCTCTCCTTCACCGCGACTTCCTCGTACAACAGATTGTCCTCAGGGTCTTCGTCTTTAATTTAGCGGCACTGGGATAGAGCCTGCGCCGTTTTGACCGTGGAACGCGCCAACTTATAGATAAGCTTTTGCCCCTCAGACGATTCCAACTTGTTATACAGCGGTTGCAAGTGGTCTCGTTTGGCCCTGGCTACCGCTCTCCTGGTGGCGCATTTTGCAGCTTTGTACGCGTCGCGGTCTTCGGAAGATTTGGACGCTTGCCACTTTTAAAAGGAGGGCTTTCTTCACCCTGATCTCTCTCTGGACTGTATCGTTCCACCACCAAGTGTCCTTGTCATACTTGCGTCCAACCTTAGACGTACCGAGCACCGCCCTCTCCGCCTCAAGGATAGCTGCCTGAATCCTGTCCCAGCAAACCTGTACTGGTTCGTCTACAGCATCAGCGCACTTGTCACCAATGGCTGACTTTGCGACTTGGCTTCACCACCACCTGATTCTGCGTTGGCCACGCTCGGCGCTTTTGTCTTTGGGTTTCACGCGGAGGTGCATGACAAGGAGACGGTGTTGGCTAGTGAGACTCTCTCCGGGTATTACCTTACAGTTGGCCACCCTGCTGATGCTATGCCTCTTAGTAAGTAGGAAATCGATCTGGGTAGCGTGCTCTCCGCTCTTGTAGGTGACAAGAAGTTCGGCTTTCTTTTTGAAGAACCGTTCACGACGGCAAGTTCGGTGGCCGTACACGTTTTTAGGATGTGCTTCCCCTCTGGGCTACGGCTACCGTATCCAAAACTGCCGTGGGCATGTCCAAACTCCTCACGCCTGTCCCAAACATGACCGTTTGTGCAGTGGTTTTACTTCAGCAAATCGAGGGCCATGGCCTCGATTCTGCTAAAGCAAAACCACTGTCATAACACGGACACTGTAAATATTTTTTTAATTTTTACCATTTAATTTTAGACTTTAAAGCAATGGCTGTAAAATCTAAAATTAAATGGCCTATTGTAGAGTGAACGAAAGCGTGTAGTAAAAATATTGTCATTTAATTTTGAACTTTAATTCTATAGCAATAAAGTCTAAAATTGAATATCATTTTTTGCAATGGATATGGTTTATACGTCCATACGTTATTTAATGTTTGGATTTACGACCTCAATTTTAAATTAGGTTTAAGAAATATATTTACTCGTCATGGCGTAAAATCCATTTTCAATTAAGGCAGATCTTACGCCCCGGGTTGGTAGAAATCTTGGTCATAACGTCTTACTAAAAATTTAAAAAAGAAAAATTTGGCTGTTACATTAACATTTTATCTTTTTTGTGGTAGGATGATCTAAATTTTTCGGGTCGTAAAAGCATTTTTTTTGCGAATTTGAACATTTTAAATATACAGATCGATAGAGAAAAAAATTCTGAATTTAACGGTGTATATAACTCATTTTGGCCAAAATGGTTTATACGCCAATTGAACCCAGAGGTGTCGATATTATCGTGTGCATCTGCATGGTTAACAATGAGTAATTTATTTAAATTATTAATTAGCTGGAAATAACTGTTAAAAAGGATGGTACTTGTTTGCCAATATTATATTATTCTTGATACCTAACATCACAACACAGCATGTTACGTGAATATCTATGTGTAATGTGAAATACACATTGAAAAAAAAAACTAATAAATATAACTAAAATAATTTTAAAAGATGTTGCTCCAACATCGAAATCTTGCAAAGATTCCAAAACAAAATTTTGAGGATGATAACCGGTGCCCCCTGGTTCGTCACAAATGAACAACTTCATCACGACCTGCACGTGATCACTGTCAAGCAGGAAATACTCTCATATACAGACAAGTACAAGAAAAGAATTAAAGACCATCCGAACAGCCTGGCCAATGTCTTGATGGAGAACAACCCTACAATCCGCAGACTGAAACGGAGGATGCCCCAAGACACATTCAAATCGCAACAATGAAGTAAAGTAGGATGTGACCCGGGTCGCATACCGAGCATGCCAATTTTAAACCCAACCAACTTACTGATAAATATCCCTTTGGCGACAGATCGCAGTGTTAAAAGAGACAATAAAAGAAATAAAGATGTTGGTGCGTTCATAGTCAGCACAGACCGAACTTGCTTAAAACTAAAATATACACAAACCTTAACATTGGAATAGGTAGATGCATAGGTATAAGTACCTAATAAATTAGTAAATTCGACTCCTATGTGAAGTGTACCTACTTATGTTGTAAGGTACCAAAAAAGACTTTATACACCATATGATACTACCCAAACATAGACTCGAACTCTTTTCTCCATCCAATGGTTGCCTGTTGCCTGTAAGAGATTGCCGTTAGGTGATAAAGCCGCCTATTGTTTATACCCAAATGTACTACCTAATGATACATGTTTTCTCCTTGGTGTGCACAATAAAGATATACCTACTCGTACTATACTATACAATACTACAAGTATTAAAATTTAAATAACTTTGATGTTCATTGTACATTCGTAGTGGGCACCTACTTAACTTATAATGATAAAATTTAATTAGTTGCTTGTTAGACATTTTGTTAGACAAGTTGTTTAAAATTATTTAGATAATAATTAAACTCAAATTTAGTAAAAAAAGGTAAATAGGTACATGAGATTTTTTTAGATGTTCAACCGACTGTAACTGTATTTAATGTTGGTAGGTATTTTATATTTAGGTAAACTTGGATACAGGTCATACAGGTAAAAATATGTTTGTTACCAATCAAAACATTCAGGCGGTAACTTTTCCTTCCCTCCTGCAATCATCTTTACAGGACGTGAAAATGCATCGGATGAAGCTGTCAAACTGAGGACCTCCATCGTTGTAGCATATTTGTATCATTCCGCAATGGTGACCCTTATTCCTGGGACTTCGCATTAAAAGGCGATATTATGTCATATATGTCCAGCAGTGGACTGCAATAGGCTAATAAAATAGATTGATTGATTGATTATGTCATATAGGCGCGCCGTACAATAAAAAATACTGTTAAAAATCTAAATTCAAGTAGACAATAATAATACAGAAAACAAGCCTATGGCTGAAAAAATTACTACCTAACATACTTTATAGTTTTTATTACGAGAGCTATTATGATAAGTGTTCGTAACCATGACCTTAGTAGCCTTCATTATTAAGATTTGATTGATCATAAAATAAGGAGGACGGACACGATTTTTTTTTTTTCAATTATGAGGGAATTATGGTTTTGGGTTCAAAGTTTTGAATTTGTTCATTTGTAGGTACAGTCAGCATCAGATCGATGTTGACTAGCAAAGTAATCAAAATGATGTTGGAGGAAAGGGAGGGAGATGTCGGAGCCGCGATACAGATGACAGGTTAAAGTCAAACTTGATCGTATTCTCGTGATCGAGATGCAACTTTAAATTACGTCACGATTTGATGTCGTGAAAATGCATTCACAATCATAATTGCCATCCATCCCTCACTGGCTTCAAGTTTCATCATCATCTGCATATAGACGTATTCTCCCGATTGCATCCGTGGCCAAGATAACCCCGGAGCTCAGGGTCCGCCTTCCGGCTCCTCCTTCTCCACTTCGCACGATCTTGGGCGTCCATGGTAGTGAGACCATTTGCACGCATGTCACCCTCCACGACGTCAAGCCAGGACTTCTTTGGCCTACCCCTTTTACCTGGACCCGGCGGGGGTACCATTGCCAGGCATTTGTTCCCTACGTAGCCTGGCGGTTGCCGCAAGACGTGGCCGCACCAGCGAAGGCGGCTCTCTTGCATTTTATCCGCGATGTCACGGACATGGAGGCTGCCGCGGATGCGAGAGTTCCGTACGCGATCTTTACGCGTAACGCCGCACATCCACCGCAACATTTTCATCTCCGTGACACGCAGCTCTTGCTTGTGTCGCTCGAGCAGCGGCCACGCCTCACAACCATACAAGAGAACAGGCCTAATGATCGTCTTATAGACCTGCCCCTTCAACCTGACTGGCATTTTAGGATCACAGGTCACGCCAGTCATTTCTCGCCACTTGGCCCACGCGGCAGCAATGCGTGCCTTGACGTCGTGGTCGATCTCACCGGTCACATGAAGTACAGATCCCAGGTACTTAACCTGGTCCGTGCGCTCGACCAAATCATCGCCTATGCGGACGGGTGTGGGATCTGTGGAGTTTAACGCTAAGTATTCTGTCTTCGCTACATTTAGCTTCAGACCGCCGTTCTCAAGCGCTTCTTTCCATCCTTTCACGCGTCGCACCAATCTGCTCCTGTCCGCGTCCATGAGCGCAATATCATCAGCATACATGAGCAACCACGGAGGCTGCTCATGTGAGTTTCTAAATGGCTTCAAGTTTATGTAGTATTAATAGGTACTGAGTAAAGCGGGGTGAATAGAGATAAAATGGCCGTTAGATTATTTTAAATCATTTATTTTACAGAATTTCAAGTAACTTAAACCAGACTGCATAGTTTCGCATAAGAGAAAATACCTGGCATATTTATCTGATCATTTTATTTCTATTCACCCTTTGATCATTCCTATTGATCCTTATTTTTCACCCCGTTCTACAGAATTTTTATTTATTTATTTATTTATTTATTTATTACATAACATACATTATCCTTGTTTTTTTAATTATAATTGTAAGTTATAGGTAAGTATTGTTTATGCAAATGTATTTTATTGTCAAGTGATGATGATATCATCGGCATTAGGCAGTTTTCCGCTCTTTATCATAAGTTTACTAAGCATTCAAGGTTATTCACCTAATGCCGAGCAGTGACTTAATTAAACTGACGTCAAACATTCGTTTGTCCAATAAATGATAATTAATTTTAAAAAACCCACGACTTTATTGCTCACAAATTTATAAGTAATCATCATCATCATCATAAAGTCCGAAATAATTTCGTCGAAATATTTACATTGATTAGAATATAAATAATAGTTAGTTGTTTTTTTTTTCTAAGAAAATGAATAATGATAACCACATATTAAAGAATTATTTAATTCAAAGAATATCATCGAATTCGAAGTAAATATTAAATGATTTCAACATATTCGATCGATATGTATTTTGTTTACTTTTAGATTTTAGATGCCTATTTCCTTTTTGTGGGATTATCCAAGGTGGATTTCGAATAATATTTTATCACCGGCAAGAAGCCAAGTAGGTAGTTCTAAGATCGCTAGAATTACCACCATTTGCCCTCTAAAAATGGCTACACTCCGTTTGGTCCAGTCAACGGCATAATATAATAAACATTAAAATTATCAAGAACCTTTTATAAACTGGAATACATGTACCTAGATATCAATAATTCATTCATCAAGACAAAGTAGATACCTATATATTTAATTATTGTTAATTTTTTTATGTGATGTTTAGCGACCACAGCGATCAATAAATTAAACGTTAAACTATAATTTTGCTGTTGACTGTACTCAATTAGTTCATTTGTTTGATATGTTCAATATAATTGTGTAAAAAAAATAAAAAACCCGATTACGTTTTATACAGGTAGACAGGTAGTTAAGTACGTCGTCGTGTGTATGTCGCTAGTATATTTTAAGTTTATGGTGTCGGTACGGTATAAAAAATATGGATACGATATCTGTTTTTTTAACGTAGGATTTTAATTATATTCAGCTTTAATTTAATTGAAAAAAAAAAACCTTTTTTGCGGTAACTGTCAAATTACACTAAAAAAATGAAAAGCCCCATTCGGCACACCATAAAGGCTTACCGTTTGTTGTAAATCACTTCATTTTTTCTTTTATGACATCGTTCCAATGAGTGAATAGATCAACTAGATATTTTTTATAAATCTTCATAAAATTAATCATGACTTAAACAGTGTTGTTGGTGGACCTTAACGAAGAAATACCTTAGAAGTTTAAAGAATCAAAAATAAATGTCACTGCCAATACCTTTAACTTTATAACGAACGTTTCTGTTTTGAGACAACCCTTGTGGCACATCAGTAGAACGTTCAAATGCTACATCGCGTCGTAGGTCGATGGTTCAATTCCCGTTCAGGGTAAATATTATGTGTATGCATGAATATATTGGTCTGGGAGTCTTTATTCATTAATGTATTGTAATTACATAAGAAAATGCATCTAATTATGTTTATCTGCATTCTAGAACTACTATTACGTAAATAAACATTTTCGGGAATCGGATTTAGGAAACTTACTTGTATTTGTAAAAAGTACAGTAAACCTCAGTAAACATCCATCATTAATAAAAAAAACGTATTAATAAACCTCTACGGCTCTATTCAATAAGAAAAGTGTGTTGATATCTCAAAGTATGATATGTATTAAGATTAAGAAATTACAATTACAATTATTTACATAAATACAATAGCTACTAAAATAAAAACAATACCTATATATGTATTGTTTTTATTCTCGACGGATAACACCCAGCCCTGCGCCTTTGTTCCCACTATACCAGATTCCCAAAATACCAGATGATCAAAATACCAGATTCCTATTATATTACTCGGGACTTATATCTTGGACCTAAGACCTAAGTCGCGAGACAAAACGAGGTCCTGGCGCGCGCAGATAGTTTTGTAATAATCTAAGCTTGATGAATTTGAGCTTTTCTACCGCCGCGCCGTTGCATCCCGTGCTATCCCCAATAGACACCCAAGAAACTTACTGTGCGTATAGCATCTGAGCACATTTTAGGTCCGAGATAGATGTCCTGAGGTATACCCACTAACTATCGACATTAATGTTTCTTATCGATCGCCAGATAGTCAAGGGCGCTGAACTAAATGTTAAACAAATAATTTACGTGTAAGTAAATGGACATTGAAATTTTCGCTCCACGAATTAATAAGTAGGTATACATATAGTTAACTAGCTTTTCGCCCGCAGCTCCGCCTGCGTGGATGTCGACTACCACCACCAATAGTATTTTTTCTAAGCTGACGGACTTGTTGTACAAATATAGGTATCCCGATAGTTCTAATAGTAATTGTTGTGTAAACCTCAGTAGTGTGTTTTTCAAAATATTAAATGAAAACTGTAAAAAACATCGGCCTTGTCTTACAAAAAAGTGGTAGATTTTTAGAATATTACCTACATCAAAACAAAAATAATATTAATATCTTTATATCAATAGCTAGTAAATGGCTAGAAAAAGACTGGTAAGAAAAAAATACTATTACCTAACATTTCATTCTTATCAATCAATCAATTAGCCTATTTCAGTCCACTGTTGGACTTAGGCCTCACCCAATGTATGCCGTAGCACTCGATCCTCCACCGTATGTCTCCACAGTCAGTTTGCACATTTCGGCTCCATGAGTCATAACAGGGGAGTAGAAACCTCGACGAATTTTCCCAATGTTGCCCAACCCTTGTCGACCCTTCGACGTATATCTCCTTCTAGGTTTTGTTTTCTAATCTAAATTTAGCATCTCAGCAATGAAAATATCGTATCAGCACGATATTTTCATTGCTGAGATGTGCTGAACGGTATTGGCTGCAATACTATAACCCTTTTAAAACTCGGCTTGCTCCGGTGGCTGGAACTCACAGCTATTCAAGACGATTCTCAAGAACAACTTCTATCGAGATATGACTCAGGAGTCTTATAATTCTTCAGCAAGACCTTTTAGCGGGATCCTGCCTTTTCGCCGAAAATTGTTTGGCCGATTATCACTTGCCAACCAACGTTTCGCCTATTTTTCACTTTGACGACTAACGATTGCCAAATTTTTGTATGACAACGTTTCATTTGGTAGAATTATTGTTAAGCTGATTATTGTAATGACAAAAAACGTTTGGGACATTTATCTTTTGTCAAATTATTTATTAGGCCAGACAACTTTTAGACGAATCGAGTATAGCGCGCCCCAACTTGGATAGGTTAGGTTAGAAGGCTAACGCGGGAGCGGAGCGGAGCGGAGCTCCCGCTTTAGCCTTCGTGGTTATTTTTTTATAACCATCCATAAATAGTGGCCCACTTAGTATTTTTGTACGCCACATTCAGTAATTTTGACAACAACTACATGAATATTACGCTAACTAAAACATTCGCTACTTGAAAGTTGGCATTTTGAAAAGTGTCATTCTAAAAGGAAGACCAAACGTAAAATTGGCAACTGTGAGGTTGGTTAATAAAAACAAAATTATATCACAAGTTGGCAAATGATTATTCTGCGAAATAAAATTCTGCGAAACGTTAGTTGGCAAGTGATAATCGGCCAAACAATTTTCGGCGAAAAGGCAGAGATCCCCTTTTAGCCTTTTTTGGAGAACAGTACCACCGCACTACAGTTCCATATCCTAAATGTTAAGTTCTGCTGGATGACGGAATCAAAGAGGTTCGCAAGCTCTGTTAGACTGGGATTCCACCTGCTTTTAAGAGACCTGTCTACCAGTGCGATATCATGAGTATACCATAACTATGAAGGTTGCTGTTGTATGCTAAGGATACAATAAATCATCAATTGGCCTATTGCAGTCTACTGCTGGACATAGGCCTCTCCTAATATGCGCCATGTTTGCCGATTCACCGCCTTCCGCATCCAGTACGTCCCAGCCACCTTACGCAGATCGTCGGTCCAGCTGGCTAGGAGATATCCCACCTTCCGTATTCCTTATCGCGGTATCCACTCTAGGACTCATCTGCTCCAACGGCCATCAGTCCTTCGGCAGATGTGGCCAGCCCACTGCCACATTAGCTTGCTTATTCTGCGACCCTACGGCCAGATTGGAAACCAAGGTTTGGAAACCGGTTTCCATAGCAGAATTATTTTTCTTTAAGCGAACCTGGTTTCCAAGAAAGAATAATAATTCTGTTTTCGAAACTGATTTGAAAAACAGAAATTTGGAACTTTGGTTCTATGTCGGATGACCTCGTTTCGAATTCTATGCTTCAAAGAAACTCCAAGCATAGCTCGCTACATAGTCCGCTGCGCGACTTTTAGGTCACGGACTACCCTACCTTCAGTGGCCACGTTTCGTCACCGTAGGTCATAGGTAAACATAACAGGCAGGACGCACTGTTCGAAAACCTTTGTTTTGAGGCATTGCGGCAGGGGGGAGGAGAAGACCCGACGTAGTTTGCCAAATGCTGCCCACCCCAGTTGAATTCTTCTGGCTATTTCTTTCTCGAAATTGGTTTTACCAAGCTGGATAACCTGCCCCAGGTAGATAATATTTTTGAACTTCGAGTGTCGCTCATTCGATGGCAATCGGTCTTAGTACAACATGTTCGTTGAACATAATCTTGGTTTTATCCAAGTTTACACCGAGGCTGACTTGTCGAGAAGCTCCATTCAGGCTGTGCAGCATTTCGCCCAGTTGTTCTAGTGACTCCGCAACTATGATGATGTCGTCGGCGAACCGAAGGTGCGAGATGTACCTACTCCAGCGTCTTGAAGACGTCCTCCTATGCGTTGGTAAATGCTGAGAATACATAAATTACTATGTGATACGTCAAAAATGAATATAAATAAAACAACATACTTAAAAGTGGAGGTTTAATGTTTTATAATTATCTAAAAATAATATTAAGAAAATAAACATTTTGTCATCTTAATCAGAAGTGCTCTGTGCTTGAGTAATTGAGCCCACAGCTGATAAGTGGAAGTTATTGAATTGTGTTCTGCCATCTCTAATCATTGTTGCCTTAGTATACTTCTCGTCAAGAAAGAAAGTGAAGTTTTCTAGAAGCCAGGCGTTCGTCTATTTGGTGAAACGTTTCTAGCCATTGATATAAATTGTTACTTTGTTTCTAGCTATGAAGCCGTCCCTTGTGTTATATCGGCGGCGTCAATAGATTTAAATTCACATACCTTACTGTTTGGGGGCTTGTAAATGAGGATTAATCTGGATGATAATGTGCTGTATTACTTTTCTTTTATATAGCTCTAGATAGCTATCATCGCTGCTATCGTATGTATTTTTTCTATTTCCAATCAATTAAATAAAGAAACTGCAGTACATAACTCTTAAACAAAGCTCTTAAATAATATTTTTCACATTCTTGCATATTATACGTGACAGAGTGACATTTTTATAATATTATCATTTGACAGATCAAAATGTGACTTAACGTTGACACCATCACTTTAGTTCCGTTGTCATGGTAACAATTTTGCTAGCGATATTAGCGCCATAATATTTCGTATTTTCGTTAATATTACATTATTTCGTGAATTTGCCACATTTTAATTGTGATAATTGCTATTCGGCGACAAAGCCAAATTCAATAAACCAAACATCATAAAAATCTGTTCAGCCGTTCTTGAGTTATAAGAAAGTACGTTTTTGGCACTTTTAAGGCACTTAGGGTCGGAATTTTGAAAAATCGTTTCTTAGTACACCTCCACGCATCAAAACATACACTCTCTATAAATTTCAAGTCTCTAGGACCAGCCGTTTAGGCTGTGCGTTGTCTCTAAGTCAATCAGTCAGTCAGTCAGTTTTATACAGGGCGTCCCACGGCGATGCCACATGGAGGGAAAGTACCTTAAATCCTTAAGTTAGCTCATTTTGTTTAAAGGAGACTTCATTTTATTTTTAAAAAGAAACAAAACTGCATTCAAAGATTTTTAAAAATTCGCTTGCCACACCCGGTAATCGAACCGACTAAAAGCCGAAAAAGTAATATCCTGTATTTTTATGGCATCAATCGATAGTGTCAATCATAAGGATCAAATCTCTCTAAGAAACATGGTAAATTAAACGAAAGGAAGTCCTTGAAATCTAAAATTATGAATTCAATTTGGCAAAATAAAACACTTTAACTCAAAGTTCATCCATCCATCTGATACCATATTAACAATAAAATTACATATTTAATCTACTTTTCTTTTTTTATCGTGCTGACACCGCTGCTGGTCAGCAGTAGTATTTAGGTATGTCGAACTCAAACCGACTAAAACCGCACGCCATCTAAATTAACAGGTTATAAGTTGATCCATAGAGCAAATTCTCTTGCCATTTTCGTTGCACAGTGTACACCGCGTGCAGGTTTCTAATCAAGCACCCAAAAATAACTACCTACCCTACCTACACATACCTTATGCAGTTACCCAATAAAGTTACATTCTAAACAGGTAACAAAGTTCATTCATTTAGTACTCATTTTACTAAATAAATTTCATCAAAGATATCTCTAGTGTTGATACCTTGTAAGAAATTCTTACAAGGTATCAACACTAGAGATATCTTTGATTTGGTTAGAAAACTGTACGCGGTGTACCCTGTGCAACGAAAATGGCAAGAGAATTGCCCTATGGATCAACTTATAACCTGTTAATTTAGATGGCGTGCGGTTTTAGTCGGTTTGAGTTCGACATACCTAAATACTACTGCTGACCAGCAGCGGTGTCAGCACGATAAAAAAAGAAAAGTAGATTAAATATGTAATTTTATTGTTAATATGGTATCAGATGGATGGATGAACTTTGAGTTAAAGTGTTTTATTTTGCCAAATTGAATTCATAATTTTAGATTTCAAGGACTTCCTTTCGTTTAATTTACCATGTTACTTAGAGAGATTTGATCCTTATGATTGACACTATCGATTGATGCCATAAAAATACAGGATGTTACTTTTTCGGCTTTTAGTCGGTTCGATTACCGGGTGTGGCAAGCGAATTTTTAAAAATCTTTGAATGCAGTTTTGTTTCTTTTTAAAAATAAAATGAAGTCTCCTTTAAACAAAATGAGCTAACTTAAGGATTTAAGGTACTTTCCCTCCATGTGGCATCGCCGTGGGACGCCCTGTATATAAGATTGATGTATAGTGAGATATACTCGTACGTGCTAATTGTTACGCTTCACAGTAGGATATTTAACGGTCAATGATAACGGATTGTAATTTCACAAACATACATTTAAATACATTGTTTTTGCTATTAGCAATATTAGCGTAATATTAGCACGATAATTGCTCGACAAATATGGACATAAATCAAGTCTTAAGTATTGTGTACATATATGTACATGTCGGTTTTAAACCAATAGTAACAAAAAACTATTTACCTCACTTTGAGCTTTATCACTTTAACTTTATCACTTGTAGCAATACAATGCAAAAGGTTTTAATTTATTTTCATTGAAGTTATGTAAATGTAAATAATATGACTTAGAGTATTTAATGTATACTCTAAAATATCTGGCAATTAAGTTAACACCTATTAGCTAGGCACTGGTATTTGTATGTAGGTACAGTAGGTTCCATAAATGCCTGGACAATATGAAAATAAAATAGTATGAAGAGATTCCACACGCCATCTAAAAGTTCGTAAGCTTAGTGCGTACCTGCATACGTTAATAATATAATCTATACTGACTATTATATAATTGTACATTGGAAATGTTTGTTCGCGATGGACACATAAACTACTGAACGCATTTTAATGCGGTTTTTTCTTAGAAAGTTCTTGATCTGACTTAAAATCTTACGTTTACTTTGTTTAATAGCAATCGATTGAGTAGAACCAGAGATAAGAGATCTACGCGGACGGAACCATGGGTTCGTACTTAGTAAGGCTTAATAATCAAATTAGACTTACTTAGGTTGTTGTCAAAGGATTATAGACCTTAAGGTAGGGAAGTCATTGTGAACCTGACTGTACCTGTAATAATTCTCATTGTTCTTGCATCTTGCAATTAAAGTTAATTTGTGACATTTTACAATTGGATTGTCAATTATTATTGACTCTTTAACAATGCTTGTAATATCACGGAAGAAAGCAAAGGTAATGGGCTTCTCGACCTTGTCAAGTCATTCTCATAAAAGCTTTGTGTTCATGTTTAAGATGTGATCGACAGACAGTTGCTTCCTGTTGACTTTAACAAAATTACAAGAAATGTACTTATATCAATATAAGGAAGACGAATGACGAGACTTCAATTTCTTGATGGTCATAAAAAAATAACCACGAAGGCCTAATGCGGGAGCTCCGCTAACATCTATTCTCCGCTCCGCTCCCGCATTAACCTTCTAACCTAAATCTATTCCAAGTCTGATTGGGTGGAGTGGACACTATAACTATGTTACGGTATATAATTATATCCCTAGGGAAACTATATTACGGCTTTATCTATCTTACTGCGACATAATGTATATACATTTGTATATCAATGATATACATACATAAATATAATTCTATCGGAAACTCAATCTTAAAATCTTTTAATTACTTCACAGAATAAGTAATAGTACTACGTACTTACGCAGACACCCTGTATACCTTCTCGTTAAATATCCAGCGCGTTAAATGTTATACGATTAACGATCATGATTAATTTGATTTAATTAAAATTAATTAGTTGATTAATGCCAACACTGATTAATGGAAAGGTTTTATTTTATAAAGGACACGTCAATTTAACTCTGATAGTAAGCTGAAGGTAAATTCTCAAGCTCACAGCTAACGCTTTGACGCGTCTGCTGCCCAATTTGAGGGGCCCGGAGGACTCCTGCAGGAGACTCTACGCGGGTATCGTGCGGTCCATGGCACTATATGGGTGCCCCGTATGGGCGGACAACCTTAGAGCCAAGTACGTGGACCTGCTGCGTAAACCGCAGCGGAAAATGGCCATCAGGACCATCAGGGGGTACCGCACGATATCCTTTGAAGCGGCAAGTCTCCTCGCCGGATCGCTACCGTGGATCCTGGAAGCGAGATCCCTTTCGGCGCTATACCGCTTCCGAAAGGCGGCGCGGGAGCGGGGACACGATCCTGAGCCTGAAGAAATTCGGGCCGTGAGATCCCGGCTCCACAGGGACATGGTGGCGGAGTGGGAGCTACACCTTGGGCAACCACGCGCAGGGCACGCCGTAGTAGCGGTGGTAAGACCCATCATGGGGGAGTGGCTAGAGAGGCCACACGGCGGCCTCTCGTTCTGGCTGACGCAGATCATCACCAATCATGGGTGTTTTGGGCGGTATCTGCATCGGACCGCGAAGAAAGAGCCAACGTCCGAGTGCCATCACTGCGACGCGAGCGAGGACTCGGCGCTGCACACGCTCACCGAGTGTCCGGCGTGGGAGACGCCGAGACGGGAGCTGGTGGCGACCCTAGGAGTGAGAGTTCTCACGCTCGCCACTTTGCTCGCAGCGATGGTTCGCTGCGCAGATTCGTGGGCCGCCGGCGACTCCTTCTGCGAGCAAGTAATGCTCGTGAAGGAGGCGGCGGAGCGGGAGCGCGAGGAGCGAAGGAGAATCGCAAACCGCGCGGCCCGCAACGAGCAGTGGCAACTCGGGCGTCGGAGGTCGCAGAATGACCTCCGTCCCCCATGAGCGCGGGCCTGGGGGTGACGGGTAGAGCCGCCTGTCACCCTAGCAGAAGCAGGCCGCGGCGGCGGCACACATTGCGTGCCTCCCCATACCCGGGGGCGGGTTGGGGACTCTGTGGTCCCCTCACCGGAAGAGGGCCAGATCGAGAGATATGGTCCTGGGTCGGCCGGGGTGCGAGGGATATGGCTACGACAATCTCACCTCCGGCAACTGACGGCCCACAGACGGCGTGCGTTTTAGTCGGTTCGAGTCCGACATAACCTCCTCCTCCGGCTACGGTGGGGGAGGTATCCGTGGGGATTCAGCACACGATAAAAAAAAAAAAAAAAAAAAAAGGTAAATTCTCAAGAAAGAGGGTCACCATTACAGACACGTACCATTTTACAATGGTGGCACTCAGCTTGACGGCCTAATCAGACGCTTTTTCACATGCCACTTAAACTTTATTGGATGAAGTTCATTAGCTGTACACAAATATAAGAACACGTACTAAAGGTTGTAAATTTCCTTAAAGTAATTTCTTATTGTGGGATAGAATAAACATTGCCGAGATATTCACAATAAATGAAATGAAATGTCATGGTTATCATCACTCAGCCTCGGATCAGGCTCATGACAGTATTTCCTTTTTTCATATTTTTTCGTCATTTGACTGCACCCTCCCAAGCGGTACGTATGTAGCTAGATGAAGAAAGAAAAGACACACTTTATAAGGAGTTCTCCGGAGATATCGATATCCAAATAACAAAACTTATCTAAAGTTTCGTTGATACGAGCTCAAGTTTTTCGTAACATTTTCACGTTGATGAAAAGATTTAATCGCTTCAGACACTTATTTTATTAGCACGCAACATACCTGAAACACATCAATAGAAGAAAACGACCATATTCGTAACATAATTGGTCAATACTAACCGAGTATTGTGCTAAATTGCGATAATACATACGGGAAGTGCAAGAGTGAGCAATAGTTGAGAAACGATCTCGTCGCCGTGTCTTCGTTGCGCAGGAGCATTACTTGAACGTTGTGTATCTCGTGTGGGGATGTTCAATCAGCTGTGGCTTAAACCGTGGTCACAATGATACCGATTAGGTAATATTTGACGCTTGACATTTTGAATTTAATTAATTTTATTAAAAATATAACAAATTATACAAATCGTATCTTACTTTCTTAGAGACTGCGCCCGCTTGGAATTCTGATCGCGATTCTGATCAAGGGAAAGTATTCCAGAGTAGATGGGGACTCCGTGGACCCAAACCCGAAGAGGGCCAGCTCAAAAGAGATGGTCATGGGTCGGCCGGGGTGCGAGAGAAAATATGTCTCAGTCAATCTCACCCCCAATCGGCAACCTACTACCCACAGACGAAGTGCGTGCTAGTCGGTTTGAATCCACCCCCTTGTGGGCACATTAAAAAAAACCTATTCTAGAGATAAAAACTAGACCAGGTCGTATTCAAGATTACCTATCCCTGTATCAAATTTAAGCCAGATAAGTTCAACTGATTGAGCGTGCATGAGTGACAAACTTCCTGACATTTTAGCAAACTTTCAGGTTTATAGTTTAAAGCTTCAGGAAAAAAATGTGTTCTAGTTATACAACTATTCTTATAACAAACTGTAAACCACAAACCCAAAATAGCCTTATTACAGAAGACCGCAATTACGCGTAATATTTCTCATGATTAAGAAAAAAACGTTCCAATAAAAAAACAAAAGATGTAGGTACCCGACTGTCCTCAACTGGGGCACAAAAACTGTTCGTAATGATAATGATAATTTAACTTTTGTAGGTATACTAGGTAAGTATGTGTGTATACTGTGTATACATAGATTAGTTAGATCAACGCCTTGATGTGATATTTAAGGCCATTCGTCTTTATAATGATGGAGCTGACGAACGGTCATCTGAAATTGGCTCTTACAGTCATTAGAAATGTGTTAGAGACGGAATATCATCACCAGCAGTCAGAGCCTCGTTCGTCGATAAGCAAAATGAATCAGCTGTGTTGGGTCGGGTTGACCCCGTGGCTTTTGATAGTACCTTACACCTCCATAAATACACCTAAATATCTTCGTCTTGCTGAGTGGTTAAGGAGTCTATCTTACGATCGAAAGGTCCCAGGTTCAAATACATTCTCACCAGGTTTAACATTATAAAGGATTTAGATAAGATTAATGTTCAGATTAACAACTTTTATGGAAACAGATTACTTCAAACCATGTTTGTCAACGCTTTAATAAGTTTATGTGTATTCTCGCGAGCAACAAATTGGCGGTGACCTCCACTCAGTTGAGTGTCATTACATGAAACCACTGTATTTTGGTTCAAATGAAATAATATGTAGTCTCCATCACAGTATTGTAGGTTAACACATTCCAAGTTACCAATTACATTTATTTCTAAATCTGTACATAAAAATAATACCTGAACAAAAATTATAAAATGTTATTTTTTTCTTCTGAAGATTACGAAAATATTGAGATAATTTTAAAGCAATTAGTTTGCTAAACTAAACAAATTATAATAAATTGGAAAAAGCGAAATCAATTCTCGGGCGGGACTCGAACCCGCGATCTTTCCCTTACAGGGGGAACGCTCTGACCACTGAGCCACCGAGCTCCACCCGAGAGTGATCCAATTTTTTAGTTTAGTTTAGCAAACTAATTGCTTTAAAATTATCTCAATTGATTGGGCGGAGTTATCAAAAATCAATGTTTAAAAATGATTGCAACATCATTCATTGATTCCGATAGTTCGTACGAATATCGGTAGATTACTCCCACCATCGCCGTAAGATGGATGTATTGGAAAAAATTAAAAACTAGAACACCAATTTTTTCGATCAATCAATCGCAAAAATAGATCTAGGTTTCTAATTTTAAACATTAACAATTCGAATTTATTTTAATAACTACCTACACCACATAAATAAGCTTCATAATCATAAGAATACTAATTCAGTTTATAAAGTGCAAACCATGTAACAATACCTATATTAAGAAAAGAACCCCGTTATGAATAAAAAATGCGTTCTTTAGCTCTTTTTGTGCTTTTTACAGTTTCGCGAATGAAGAAAAATACTGTATTTTGAATCGAAGACGAGGTTTAACTTGTTTGAACAAAAGTGTAGGGGTGCGCATTTTCTTACATAACTTTTTAACTCCTATCATCGGATTTCCGAAAATTTTTCTCATACCATTTAAAGTCATAATGATCATTCTTCATAAAAATTTTACAAATAAATATTGAAATATATACATAATCATTGAAATTCATAATATCACTTATCATAAATTTGTTGTTACTAATATTTGTTTTCATATATTTGTTTATACTAATCATCGAAACTCATAATCATTTCAATAAATAACTTTTTTTTTTATACCACTTAGGTGGCAGACAAGCACACGGCCCGCCTGATGGAAAGTGGTTACCGTGGCCTATGGACGTATGCAACACCAGGGGCGTCACACTCGTGCTGCCGACCCTGAAGAAACCTTCTAATGCCCTTCTTGAAGAACCCCATATTGTAGTCGCTTGGGAAAACCACCGCGGGGAGTTTATTCCACAGTTCATAAAGGTGTTTTATTCTAATATTCGTTTTAATATTTCTTAATCATAAGTGTTTTTATCCGTATTTTCCGTATCCGACTTGGACAGATTAGGTTAGAAGGCTAATGCGGGAGCGGAGCGGAGCGAAGCTCCCGCATTAGCCTTCGTGGTTATTTTTTTTTATAACCATGCAGAACTATATTTAATCCAAAAACAAATTTAAAACAAAATTTGTCACTCTAGAAAAATGATAATATGAGTTAAAATATTTTCTTGGTAATACCCTTTATTAATACAAAAATTATGATAATTGAATGTTATGAAGAAAAAAGTTATGAATAAAAAAAATATGATCACTAACGGTTATGAACTCCGTTGTTAGGAATAGAAATGTATGAATAAAAAATATATGAAAAAGAAAATTATGAAGAGTGATTAATATGAGCACAAATCGGTAGTAAGACAAAGAATAGGATTTAAAAGTTTATGTAAGCCAATATGGACCCAAAGTGTAGCTATAAACCAGCTATAAAACTGGCTAGATTTTACCAACGTAGGTATATAAATAGTATATTCTAATGAATGAATTTAATGGAGCAAAACATGAAAGCATAGGGTTAGTTCTGTTTTCCTCCTTTTACCGATTCCCCCCGGAAATTTTAATAGCGTTTTATCAAATAAAAACAAGGTGGTACCTACCGTCAATGAGCAAAGTGTTACGGCAATTCGTTAATAGAATATAATGGAATTGACAGCCTCTGTGGCGTAGCAGTAGTGAAAAGCGGTAGTGATTTGTATGTCTGGTCGTGCCTCGGAGAGCGGCAGCCTTCATGTCCGTGACATCGCAGATAAAATACAACAGAGCGGTTTAACGCTATTATAGGAAATCATATGGAATTCATATAATTGTGTTTACGACTACCATAAACGTCAAATTATGTGTCAATCCCATACATTGATTATTCTAGTCTTCTAACAATTGTGCCACTTATCTAGAGGAGCAGCTTCAGTCAAGCTAATTGTCAGTTTTAATGTTATAACCATAACAAAATATAATAGAGAGAGAAGAAGTAAACATACATACATACTTTCCAAAAACATAACTCTCTTTCTGTTTCACTCGGGTAAAAAAGTGAACCTCCTTCATTTTGAAGTCGGTTAAATTTTGCCACTTGAACTGTGATATAAGCACACAATAGATATTCTGTATAAGATATAAAAACAGGTACTTAATGGCCACTTCCATTATTATACTCGTATACACGGAAGATTTGGTATGGCGAAGGTCACGGCAAACTGTTAAGATGGATTAAATGGATTTTTCCTCTTTGTCGACTCAATCATACAAAAATATTAAATGTGCTACTTAGTTTATAGTCTTCGTGAAACTGTACTTAGCGTAACACTAATATTCAACTTGCGGTTTCGTATTTTAAAGGCACACCTAATAATAGCAATAATTTGGTTAGGTTACGAGATTAACAGTAATATTCTTACGTCAAGTTACTAGAAAAAAGGTCAGATTTAATGATAATACAGTTCAACTTGTAATGATCGCGGATGCTGTCATTTAAAAAGTTAGACTACGAGTCTTCTATAGACTTTTCCTTATAAAAATAAGACTAGATTTTAGCATTGAGAACCCTTCAGTTAAATATTTGACGATTTAGGGATGTTCTCTGTGCATTCAAGCGTCGGATCAGTAGTTTTATGGAGTCGGCATTACGATACGAGGCTCCAGGTTCAAATCCTGGCCATTACAATACCCACGTAAACCCACTCCTAACACAAGCAATTTAGCTTAGCTGGAGGGTTTAGGGGAAATATTGATAATTTCAATTACTAATATCACAGAATAAATAATAGAATACCCAGAAATGGTCCATCCCCCTATTACCCCTATTACGGGGAACCGAAAATCAGTTGGTGAAATGTGGGTGTTAATACACCTCTGGAGATTTACAGGCGTGAGTATATGTGTGTAAATAATAGCATATTCTTATTGAAAAAGAACTTACAATTTATGAAGTCGGTTTAAAACGGAGCGTATTTCGTTGTGCTCTCGCCTTTACGTTCAGTGAGCAACATCGTGTGGAAATAATAGAATGTGTTGATAGAGCCTTCTTGTGAAGTATTTTCTCATAGCTTCACATAGTTAAGTATTATGATGCACTGCAATTTATGATACAAACATCGTACAAATTAATCATTATTGTAACGTAGGTATTGATTAGTGGTTACACAATCAAATTTTGCACGTTTGTTTCTTCAAAGAGGTGATGTTAGCTTTTCAGAAGATAATACTTATTATCACTAGGATTGTATGAGTCCTATCAACATCTTCAGGGCTCAAGTCAACCTCACCTGCTAGCCAGCTCCCCTAGACAAGTGGCAATTCGTTGCTCGGCGTATGATGGAATAGAATGACAAATGTATAGGATTTGACGTTTTTGACATTCGTTGACGCCTGTCATATACGTCAAATCCCATATATTTGGCATTCTCAGTGCCGTATTTAGGGGGGGGGGGGGGCCAACCGGGGCCATGGCCCCGGGCCTCCACAAAAAGAGGGCCTCCACAAGAGAAAGGCGTCGAAAAAAAAAGTTAACACTAGTAAACAAAAACAAAAAAACATGGTTGAAATTGAATGATTGAAGATGTGATTTTTTTTTTTACCGAACTAGCTAATTAACGTAACGAAATGTAGTATATTTCATTACGTGACGTGATTATTATAATTTATCACAAAGCTCTATAATCTATCAAAATATTTAAAGAAAATAACATTTTAACAAACTGAGACCAAAAAAATAGTTTGAATGCGACTGTATGAAACGGGTCAAATACGAAACTCTAGCGCCTGATCCGAAGCACGCAGTCGTGCCTATCTACCCCGTACAGCACCTCTCTTTAATTAGCCTTCTTTCACCTATAATTTGCAAAGAACCTGATCAGTTCTATGGGTGATATATGATAAGATTAACTGAAACAGTGTCCAGAATTAAAAAATCCAAATATTATTCTGTATCAGTGGACTCAAAATTCCCGACGAATCTTTATCGATCAAGAAAGGTTTCCTACCTATAGCAAATGCATTTCTAATTTTTTTAGGTGACTATCAAAATAGACTTTCGAGATTACCGTGGGCAATCATATAACGATGCTGCAAATATGAGTCATCATCATCTTCATGTAGCCGCATTTTCCCGATTGCATCCGTGGCCAAGTTAACCTTGGAGCTCAGGGTTCGCCTTTCGGCTCTTCCTCCTCCACTTCGTATGATCTTGGGCGTCCATGGTAGTTAGACCATTTGCACGCATGTCACCCTCCACGATGTCAAGCCAGAACTTGGGCCTGCCCCTTCTACCTGGACTCGGCGGGGGGCCCTTGCCAGGCACTTGCTACACACGTAGCCTGGCGGTTGCCGCAAGACGTGGCTGCACCAGCGAAGACGGCTCTATTGCATTTTATCTGCGATGTCACGAACATGAAGGCTGCCGCGGATGCGAGAGTTCCTCACGCGATCTTTATGCGTGACGCCGCACATCCATCTTCCGCACAGCATTTTCATCTCCGTGATACGCAGCTTTTGTTTGTGTCCACCAGTATATCAGTATATCTTCCGATACTGAGCAAAATCATGCATCGTGAGAAATGAAACAGGGTACCTTCTACAAAAATGAATGGTCTTGAAACAGCATTATTTGCATCTCTATCTTTTGGAACAACATCTTGGCGAGATCCAATGCAACAAATAAAACGTTGCAAAATCCAAAACACTGTTCTTCGAAACTGCAATGCGTGCAATTGAATCTTAAAAAGTGTTTTGTGGAGTCCAACAGAAATGATTTCGAGAAATACAAAGAAGCAGTCAAAAATAGCTTGCACTGACCAGTTCGTTACACTTCATAGAACCTTGAATGTGAGGTTAAATCCACTGGATTACTATAAAACGGCAATCTGACACCGAGGGAGAAGTACAGGATATCTGGATGTATCCCAGTCGACCAACTATCTATTACACTGAATGGAAGATTGAACACGTGAGACACCGTGCGCCTAAAATTTGTTTTTTAGCCGCATCTAGACGATGGATTCGGACTTAGAAGTTAGAACCTAGTCTATAAATAGCTACTGAGTTGATTTACTTTTAATCTTTAATCGACATTTACAAAAATCACTTGGAAAAAGCGCAATCTCTGGAGATATATTTTATTATCAACTCCTGCAAAATCACAATTTTAAAGCCACATTTCCTAATATTGAAATATCATAGACGAATTTTCGAGAAAAATAGCTCGGAAGGTGCCTTTCAGCTCTACATAATGTGGTTGGAAAATATTTTAAGTAAGTAAAAAGAAGATAAGAACATACTTATCTTTTTTTCCCTACTTAAAATATTTTTGTGCTTGTTAAAAGCTAACAAGAGTCACCGTCTTTTCAGGCTACTGTTTTTATTTGAAAAAGTCGCAAAAAAAATGTTCATAATATTACATGGAAAATAACTTAGGGCCAGGGGGCCTCCACACCGGTGGTGGCCCCGGGGCCTCCACATCTCTAAATCCGGCACTGGGCATTCTATTCCATCATACGCCGAGCAACGAATTGCAACTTGTCTAGAGGGGCTGTACACCTGTTGTATAACCTATCCAAATCATATTGCGCAGCTTTTCTTAATAAACCTATCACTACCTTTCTGTCTTATTTCGGGAGGCCCCTATTTGCGGTGCCCTATTGTACGAAAGGCCTATGCATTGGCCAACCAGTTTATTGAATGTTGTAAACGGTACGGCTTAATATCATTCAGGCCGTTAATTGAACGTCACCCTTTAGTTAGAGGTTGGAAGGTTAATTGAAAGGCTGATTAAATAAAGCTGGTTGACGCAGGCTGGTTTCGGGCAGTATCAGGACCGTATTTGTAGACATGTTAGATTTTCTTTTGCCTCATATTTACGCGTACCGTTACGCTTCAATGTCTCTGGCGACACTAGTGACTAATGTCACATGTATGTGTGTGGATGTGCTAGTGTCGTGAGACCTGACAATTATCTTGTGTACGTACTTCCTATTGTGTGAAGGGAGACTTTCCCTGCGCGTCGCGCTTCTTGATGCGTGGTAATGGGGTTCATTGAAACTAGCCGATTACCTGACTTCGCATTTTTTCTGACCACAAAATGATCTCAGTCAATGTTCTGCCTATGACTTTGAGAGATTCAACTTTTATCATAACTTTTTACTTTAATATATTCACACTGCTAAGTATATCCGTGTAGGTATAAGCAGCAATGGATTTTACAAGTGGTACTACACCATCTGTAATTTGGCGACGGTACGATATAACCAGATTTTGTGCTACTTATAATTCTTTAATGAAAAGTACTTTAAAGATTCCGTTATCGTATTCCCCAGGTATGTATTCCTGGGATAGCCTATGTTATTTCATAGAATTTTGTCTGTCTGTTACGCTGTCACGCCTAATCCACTGAACAGATTTTGATGAAATTTGGTACAGAGATAAATTAGACTGTTTATACTGGAGATTGATGGCACTTGGTGGAACTTGCTACACATATTGAATAAAGCACTTGTACTTTTCCACAATTATTTTATTTTTATTGCCTGACCGGTTTCGCCTTACGGCATTCTCAAATGTTTACAATGGTCTTTAAACCTTTGAGAATGCCGTAAGGCGAAACCGGACAGGCAATAAAAATAAAATAAGTAATTGTGGAAAAGTACAAGTGCTTTATTTAATATGAGATAAATTAGACCTTGGGAGAGCACACCGACTATATTTGGTCGCAATAACTGACATCCACGCGAGCGGAGCCACGGACAACAGCTAGTTCGTCCCTTGACAATATTTTTGAGCAGATATCAAACCATTTTACGACATTCTTAGTAAACACGGTACATTTCTGCGTAAGACTGATTTACGTTACGCAACAAAGATATAACACGCACCTGTCAGCAATTAGTCACGATTAACATCGGACCTTATGTGTGTTATAAAGAAGTGGAAATTTATAAACATTTCTGACATTGTGACACTTAATGCTAGAATCGACAATGATAAACCAGCAGAGAATGCTTTGTTTGTTTTTATTACATAAGTACCTAGTTCTTGCTGAGCTGATCAAGTAAAGTGAGTTATGAAAGGTTTATTCAGCGAACCTTCAGGCTGTAGAATGATCTCCCTGCGGTGGTTTTCTCAAGCGACTACAACATGGGGTTCTTCAAGAAGGGCATTACTTATATGGTTCTTACAAGGCTACTACTGGCGGAAGCCAGTGACGCCCTTAGTGTTACATACGTCCATAGGCCGCGATAAAGACTTCCCAACAGGTGGGTCATGTGCGTCAGAAAAAAAATATTTCGGCATAGGTATACTATAGATACTCGTTATGATTAAGAGATGTTTCTTACCTTGTTTGTTGATATCCCATAAGACAACAGTACAGCCAAGTCGAGCTAATCTCAGAGCGATGAGGCTTCCTAGGCCGCCACCGCCACCAGTCACCAAAGCAATAGCACCCTTCAAGTCTTTCTTCTTCTGTCCTACAATAGTCCTATATATAGCGTGTAACACATGTCCTATACCGACGATGACAAACATTATAACGTCTATAACCGCTTGCACGACGGTGTACTTGTCTCGCATACATTCTGGGATCTCCCGCGTCAGGGGCCCCGGCCTCATGCCGTTGATATATTCTTGAGTTTCCACCGACATTGCTATGTAATTTATTTGAAGTTTACACTACTAAGCATCACTTTTCACTTTATTTTTTTTCACTACACTCCTGTACCTGTAACAAAAACATTTTTTAAATTAAAATGTCAGTCAATAATATTCAAGGTAGTTTGCACTTCCTACTTTGTTAAAATAGACATGTTCTATTCGACTTTATCTATTTTAATTTAAAATATTCTGTGATTTATGATTTAATATTTTAAAACTGGTTAATTTTAGTTTAATTTACGTACTGCAATTGATTAAATAATGATCAGTGGTCACCACTAACCTCACGATAGTTGTAAAAAGCAGACTTACTGCAGGATTAGCTGAACTTTGTTATTTTCTGAACTTTTTTATTTGAGGACCATAATTATGACCTCCACAACCCATTGAAGATATCGAGGTAGGTACTTATTGCAGTTAATTGTTGAACTTTTTAGGGCTCCAGTTACCCGTAACGACTGCCATAGATGTTTGTATGGCAACCGGGACCGACGCGACGGTTTAACGTGCTCTCCAAGGCACGGAAACGAGTAAACAATCGCGAGGACCCACTTTGAGGAAGTCTGCGTTCAACTGTAGACCAGTTTATGAGCAAAGCTGAGAAGAATGAAATTAGTATTCATATTTAGCTCAGATATTTTATCAGAAGTAGAATAAAATTTACATAACTAAATGATAATGTTTTAAAACGTTTGAAGTCACATTGTTGCAAAATATTATGACCACAGGGTTATTATGGTTAGTGAGAATGTAGGTCGTGCAATATGTTTATAAATTTTACAACTTCGTCCAAATATTTGGTTTTTTATTGCTTTAGTACCTACTGTACCTAGGTATCTACGGGCTCCTGATTCAATAATAATGATCTAAGTACGAGTACAATGTATCGGTTAACAATTATATTGTGATCAAGGAGTTTACCTTGTATGTGTAAAGTATAGGTATAGTAATAATATTATAATTGCTCATTGAAGGCTCATATAAATAGATTGCAAGTTGCACGGCACGTTTCATGCAAAAGTAGGTACGTGGTCACAATTGGAAAAATGCATTCTGAAGTGTATAAAAAGGGATATTTTTAAAGACAATATCTATTTTTAAACCTTCCTAGTACTTCGTAATAGGTAAGTAGTAGAAATATAAGCTGACAACCGCTGACAGCGGACAAAGATTACCTACGTAGGTATACGGTAGATACAGGCATGTTAACGTCCCCTGAACACATAATCCTGACAAACAATGAACAGGAATGCAGGAAGGAAAACTTCCGAATAAAAATCACATAGACTGTGGAGGTGTGTTAGTCGTATTTCGCAAAACGACAAGCACTGGTACTAGTACTTCTTCTTACAAAATGTGTACTAGCAAAAAAATCATTTCTTTTTGGTACAGCTCATGGTTTTGTTTGGTTATGCGTTTCCAGTTAGTTTTTAGACGGCGGTCGTGAGATCGTGTGATGTGATAACATAATAATAGCAATAAAGAATTAATAAGTAACGATCTCATCTGCATATTTTAGCAATAAAATTTGATTAATCGAACACATTTTCGGCGTAACCTTCATGATGTAGCAATAAGTTATTATTAAAATTAATGTTTCTGTAGATTAATGTAATAATGTGAATTGCACAGACCGTATTCGATATTTTTCGGTAAATACCTATACATAATACGAGAGTTTTCAGTCTTGTTTATAATAACAACCCCGACGCATAACCACAGAATAAATAATAGTTCTATAACGAAGGGTAGCAGTTGCAAGTAGGTGCCTATTAACCTATTTGAACTGCATTTCTGTATAATTATCTGCGTATGGCAAACTTTAAACGAATGAACCCATTTTAATGCAGTTTTTTCAAAACTGACATTATGCTGATGGTTCTACTATACTAACATTGCTCATCATCATCATCATCTTTGCGGTAATCACAGCAAGCTTGAGAAAGAAGGCTATTAAAATTTCCGGGAGGAATCAGTAAATAGGGGAAACAGAACTAACCCGGCTGGTTAGAGGTGGAGTTGTGTATCATGTCAAAGACTTGATAACAGTTCAAATACTCAACAAGGAAATTATGACTGGACTGCATCCATGTGGAGCGATATTACGACTATGTATAAATAATGAATCATACGTAATCGCAGGACGACCCCGTTCAACTTGAACCAGCAACAAGTTCAGTCGATAGCATTGGACCAATTATGCACTTTTATGATTTTGTTCAAGTTGAATGAAATTTTGAAGCATTTACTATGCTAATTATATTAATAAAATAAAAATAAAAATAAGTGCGGGTCTTCGTGGCTTAGTGGTCAGAGCATTCCCCCTGAGGGAAAGATCGCGGGTTCGAGTCCCGCCCCAGGTCGATTCTCTTTTCTCTTTCTTAATCGACTTTAATCGATTTGTTAAAGTAATTTAATATTCCACTAGCTGTTGCCTGCCGCTCTACCTGAATTTTGATCTACCTATAGGAACCTATTCCAGGGATAGTTTACATAATATACCTATACTGTAGGGCGTACCTATTTGAAGTAAATTTTAAGTTCAGTATCGTCGGTAGCTTAGTTGTTATGGACTAAGACGATCGAGAATTCCTGGATTTGAAACCTGACCATTACACTACACTACTTGTGAAACCACTCCTAATACGAGCAATTTAGCTTAACAGGAAGAGATAATAGGAATTCTATTAATTTCGGTTAGGTACTGGTGCTCTAAAAAAGATGTCAGCTACCTAAATAGATTTTTGCAAAAAGTTGCTAGCCTTTTGCAATACTAAAATGATTATACAGGGTGTATTTTTGAAACCGGGCATTAAAGGCAAGTACCTTAATCGTTGTAGTTACAGCAAAATGTTCTTAGGAGACCTTCCCTAACTTTTTGAGACATTTTGAACTGCATTTACAGATTTTGCAAAAATCTTACAGTTAGCAAAAAAAAAATGCAAAAAGTCCGAAATTTTTTCTGTGCCATGTACATGCGACTGTTCAAATACCTACAGATAACCGCAATAAGCAGTTTTAAGTTTCTTGCGGGAGGAACATACACGTTCCTATCGATATAACCACTTAGGTACTTTATATACCTACCTATAGTGGACCGAGTACTTGTCGCAGGGCCCGCTGTGCTAGTTTTCATGTCCATATTTTGGTTTATTTTGGCCTTACGGGAACAACTGCTGTCAGACCACTTAGTCCCGAATAGAAAGAGCACCAGAGCCTCGTCCGTAAATCAGCAGGCTGCAGGTGTAATCGCTGGCCAGCGGGACGGCTATGCCAGACTCGAACTGACTAAAACCGCCCGCCATCTTGAGTCTCGAATACCGGGATGTACGGTGACCCAATAAGGTATTTGCCTCGGCGCCGGCTGACCCTGGGCCGTCTCCGGTTTCGAAAAGACCCCCTCGGGTTTTAGACCCCGATACGATGTCCTCATCTTGCCCTGAAAAGGAGTTTGTTGCCCCGTTTGTTGAGTATATTTCATTATCATGAGGTAACAAACAAACAGACCTGAAATCTATATACTGGATTGCCAAAGGTACCTACGTAGTTTCACCAAGAACTAGATAGGTGCACTGCCAGCACTGCCAGCACTGCAATAGTTATTTCATAAAGTTGGTAACTATTACGATTCATCTAGGCGGGTTAGTCTGTGTTAGTAGTCGATTCGTACATAGAAGTCCATTTAAGTAATTGACTACCAAAGCCCCAAAAAATAAGACAAATATGTATGTAACTATAAAATTGAATGACTGCAGGAGGTACTCATAAGTGGTAAAACTCGTTTGGAGTGATATTATCTTGTTAAAACATGCTTAAAAAATGGACATCCAACATTTGTGTAAAATGAACTTTGTGCAAAAGTCATAAGTCACAATCACAACGTAGGTAGTTAACCTACCTACATCATCCGAACTTGGCTAATCACAAGAAAAACAAACACAATATACATAGGAACCTAACTCAAAAGTCGATGGCTAAAATCCAATTATGATTAAAACATAGTTGCTTAGGTAACAATTTTTTGTGCTTTGTAATTTCGCGAAATTATCCTTGAGTGAGCATATTATCTAAAGGTTAACATAAAAACATCTGGTAAATATGCGGTAAATTATCTTCGCCGCGCCACATGATATGGAAAAAATATGTTACTAGCTGCGATATAACTGTGTATTTATACGTATATCAGTACTAGGTAGGTATACCTCGCTGTGTGTGTTTTTCCGCCTATAGAATGCTTTGTGTTCAGAGGAATTTTTCGACATGTTGCCCATATTTAAATTCTATCATCGCACCCACAGAATTGGAAGATTCTATGATCGCACCGCTCACCATAGTCAGGGAGTCCACCTTCACATATTGCGACCGGGAACGGTGCGTACCTACTGTGCAATATGAAAGGAACTTTATTTCACACACTCTCAAGCTGTGGAATGAACTCCCTACAACTGTGGTTATAGGGTTCTTGAAGAAGGGCATTAGAAGATTCCTGCAGGGTCGACAGCAGAAGTGTGCTCACCTGTTGTTGCACACGTCCATAGCCATAGGTCTGCCACCTAAGTGGTATAAAAAAGTCTACTATTATAAAGGAAATTTTGGATGGATGATCACACCATCGTACGTGGATGAAAGTGTATAGAGATTATAAAATGTGAAATGGTTTTTTTTCCGGGCTATAAATAAGAACTGTATGTTATGTACCTATGTCACGGGAACGTTACCAACTGAGTGATAAACAAAAGCAACCGATGGCAACAGCTAGTTCAGTCAGTAGGTATTTATCCACATCTTTATAACCTAACCTCAGAATACAGAACACTAACCTAGTCACAAATAGACACACGCGTGCACGAACTTTCGCACTTAGGATATTAGCAAGATTCCAAACTAAGCTTGTGGTGTAATGCCAATTATCGTATCCCTCAGCATTATTAAATTAACACGATTCATTCATAACTGATTTTAGATATCATCAGTCGGTTGAAACATGACAGTGCAAGGTGTTCTTGTTGCCAAGGTTCCTTTGACCAAGTCCTAAAAACTAAATCACGCAATTGTGATTAAATGCAATTGTATAGGCCAACCTGTTTACCAAAATCTTCAGGCGTGTACCCATCTTCGCTTACTGTTTAACGGACCAGCCCCTCTAGATAAGTGGCAATTCGTTGCTCGGCGTATGATGGAATAGAATGCCAAATGTATGGGATTTGACGTATATGACAGGCGTCAACGAATGTCAAAAACGTCAAATCCCATACATTTGTCATTCTATTCCATCGTACGCCGAGCAACGAATTGCCACTTGTCTAAGGGGGCAGGCTATCAGCGTCAGATGGCAGTCGCTTCCATAAAAGTCAAGATACATCTAAGTAGTATGACAGAGGTGGGACACGACGGTATTTCCATTCCAATTAAGCAGCCCAACTTTATTGCCTACGCCCTACAGACCGCAGACAAAGTCTTGACCCCGTCTTACCGTGACCATCTTACCGCGGTCATAATAACCTCGTGTTTTGTTCCTGGCGGTGAGTAGGGTAGCCAGAGCTCACTGAAGATTTTTTTTGCTGTCAGTGGAAAGACCAAAGGCTCGTCCTACTTTGTCTTCTACACTGACGGCATAGTAACTCTGTTCTTACAGGGTCGGCAGCACGAGTGTCTCCCCTGGTGTTGCACACGGCTTCCAAGGTGGAAACTTCGGACGCACCGAGAACAACGCTAAAATGATGAAACTGTTGCTTTTTTATCATTTACTCCTACTAATATTATAAACGCGAAAGTTTGTAAATATGGATGAATGTTTGTTACTCTTTCACGAAAAACTACTGACTGGATTTTAATGAAACTTTACAATAATTTTAGTCTGAGAATTTAGCTTATACATCAGAGTAACACAGGCTACGCTTGGTTGCGATAACCGACATCCACGCGGGCGGAGCCGCGGGCAACAGCTAGTTGAACATTAAGTCACATTATAATACTAAATGTCTGTATTACCTGTGTGTGAATAAACATAATTATAAATGTTCAGAACTTATCACTACATGACTATGCACTATGGGAGTGGATGGCGGTCTCCCTCACACGTCGTCGTGTGCCCAGTGTCGCAAGCGTAGCCAGCCGCCGGTGAATGCAACTAAAATTGCACAAACTACACCGGCATGTACTCCGGAGTACTACTGCAGACATTGTGAAGGTCAATAAATATTATCCATGATGTTGTTTGAACGAGATGAGGTTTGAACCAGAAATCTTCTCCCTTATGGCTCATTCATGAGCATCATCATAAATTCATAACACTGTATCCCGATTGCATTAATAATTGCTGAAGAGGAGTCCGAGTCGGATAAGGAGTATCGCGCCCAAAAATATTGAAGACCTTGAAGACAAATAGGTATAATATCTAGCTATGAGTAGTTTCGAAAGAAGTAACTAACTTAGGAGTTAGGAGTATATCTGGATTTCTATGCTCCTCATCTAGATTTGCTGATATGGTAAGTATTACATGTACCTAATCTATCATTTATATTTCATATCAGTAATTTCCTACGTCATGACTTTGACCTATGCATCGAGGACGCATATCGATAGTAATATAAAAATACTAATAAAAAGCGGTGCTAACAGATACATATAAGATGTTATGAACAAAGGCGGTGTAGTTTTTTAGTTAATAATCTTGTAAAGTAAGTATAAATTATATTGAACTAAAATAAACAAAAAGTAACAAAAATATGAATTGTTAAATTCTACTTACTACATTTTTTACAGTGAAACCCATCAAAGCTGTTTTTTTTTCTAAATTAAAATTTCCTCAATTGCCTGAAATGGGATTTAAAGAATTGTGTTTTGTTGTGGCCTTGTTTGCCTACAGATATAAGAAAGAAAGAAAGAAAGAAAGAAAAAAGAAAGAAAGAAAGAAGGAAAGAAAGAAAGAAAGAAAGAAAGAAAGAAAGAAAGAAAGAAAGAAAGAAAGAAAGAAAGAAAGAAAGAAAGAAAGAAAGAAAGAAAGAAAGAAAGAAAGAAAGAAAGAAAGAAAGAAAGAAAGAAAGAAAGAAAGAAAGAAAGAAAGAAAGAAAGAAAGAAATAATTTATTCAAGAACACACAATGCACACAAAGTCAAACAAACAAACAATACATTATCAATTTATAAGCATTCAATGCACATCGTGCGCACTCAAATAGGCCACCATCTCAGCATGAATGCATTTATTATCAACAATCAATTTTTATTTTTATCATATTTATAGTTATTTAAACCGGTACATCGGTTCCAATGTCCACACAGGCAGAGCCACGGGCATCAGCTAGTAATATTATATAGTCGTGATTTAAATACATGAACTAAGCCGTCTATAATAAATTCGTCAATATATTCCGTCTCCATTCATAGCTCGCACTTAACCGCATAGTAACTTAACCGTGACGCACGCACTATGGTTTATTGGCCCGCATGTTCGTGATCTGCATACGGGACAACAGCTCTTTGGGCGATGCATTCATTCAATGTCATATACAACCTACCATTGACTGCTTCAAGGACTGATTTGACGGTATTGGTTACAGAGACCGTGGAATACGAATAGGTAAGGTTGAAATCATTCAAAATCGTGGATTGTTTTGTTGATAAACTTTCATTTATTTTAATCTTGCAATTTATGGCTTTACGTACCACAATTGCAAAGTGCCATTTTCAGTGAAGCTTGGTAGGTATAAACTTACTAAGTTTATATAATAAATCAGATATTTTCTTCTTCATCCTAGCGTTAATACCAGTCGCATCCGAAGCTTTCACCTCGGAGTCTGGGGTTGTATGGGAATTATAAATCTGTATAAATATGTCATACATTAAATTAATAGACTGCAGTGGCGGAAACAATCCATCCTGTTTTACAGGCGGTCTGTTGCAGTAAATACCTAGTCATACCTAACTTCAAATATCTAGACGTCATAAAACTTAGGTAGGCACCTATTTAGTTTATTTATGATGTCAACTTCCTGTCAATGTAAGAACATGAAATTAGATTAAATTTTATCATTATTACCAAATTCTAAACTTTAATTAAATAGGCACTTAAAGTATTCACCATAAACGTTAAAAATGCAGCCAGTAACGAACTGAAAGTGAGAATAGCCGGTTTTTAAAGGTAATATGAGAAGGTGACGTGAGTAACTGATCACCGGTTCTACCGGAATTCGGTACTGTCAGGAATTTAATATAGACAGTTTTGTTAAAAGAAAAACTGTTTTTGATAAATGGGCATTTTAAAGGTGATGGATGCGTCGTCGTCTACATTTCAAGACTCCAAAGCCCAAAGCTCATAGTTACAGATTAATTTATTCACTACGAGTTTCAATTATAATAATTAATTATTTATTTATCAAAGCAGAAGGCTTTACAGTATATATTATCAATTAGAAGAATAAGAAGATAATATAAGACGTGCAAAAAATTTATAAGGTCGGCGATTTGACGTATATTAACAGTCGTCATCATCAACGTAAATCATAAACGTCAAATTCCATACATTCGTGTTTCTTTTCTATGATACGGTGGATAACAAATTGCCACTTTTTCAACACTGTTAACCAATAGAACAAAACATTTCCAGTAGTCAACAGTGTTGACCAACGGGGATGAGCCCGGAGAGCGAAAGTGTGAACCAGTGGGAATAAAATGTCGCATTCGTCAACACTATTAACCAGTAGAGCAAAACATTCCCAATAGTCAACAGTGTTAACAACGGGGTGTTGACCAACGGGAATGACATCTTTTCTAGGGCGCAAAGAATTGCCAGGATTGCAAACTGTTTAGTAATTTATTATAAGACCGACACAAAGTATGTAAGTTCAAGTACACCATATCGATAAGATAATAAGAGACGAACTACCAGACCAAACAGTGCTTCATGGTTGCATTGAAGGTTCATAACCAACAGTCGAGTTGAGTATCAGGAAATTTCTTAAAAGTGTACCGGTTCCGAATTAACCGTTTCACTTCTAAACGACTGCCAGTAGAAGTATACCTACACACAAAATATTTTATTCGTTTTGTCAAGATTATAGTGGGCTTCACCATTCTGTAACTCCTTTTTCAAACTAACGGTGAGCTCATATATCGAGTTCAAACTAAAACAAATTTCAGAAAATTGTGGAGAATCTGGAAGGACATCCCAACAATCCCCTCGTTTCGGACATAAATTGACCGCTCGAATATTATTCGACATAACATTTTCTAAAATTACAATCAAAGTTGTCAAATGCCAGCCTATTACAAACAAAAACGGCCTTGTCCTTTCACAACTACCATAACGAACTCATTATTTACTTCACATTGCTCAATATTTTCGTTTCATTACAAAAGCTGGGTTAGATTGAGTGTGCAGATCGGTAAAGCCGTTTAGGTACAAGTCCACAGCGCGTGTAGCACCTTCTTCACTATGATATATGAAACCTATGCCAGAAATACTGAATTTCAGCAATAATCATCAATAAAGTACAATCGTACCCATATAGGTGGGTAAGTACTTATAAATGAAAGAATCACGACTTTTTATTTACATAACTATAGTATACACATCAATTTACTGTGACATAACTGTATTAACATTCACATTATCTAGTCAAGATAAGATAGTATCTGACCTTCCAGAGACTGTGTTTAAAGAAAGCATTTAAGTTCAATGCACTTCATCTTGGCAGTTACGCCCTTCATTCTTATGTACATTCGTCACACATTTTAGTCCATTAATAAGTTGTGGTAGATGTTAATTTACACTAATTTCTATAACTTTATGCTGTTTGCCATGTCTTCATGACACTCGCGACATAATAATTATTATAAGTCGATGATTCAGGGTGGACTAACAAAAGTTTTACACCAAAGTTATCTTTAGATATCCCTATCTTACCCTATCCATCCCATTGTAAGAAAATGTCAAAAGTACCTAATTCGGTTTAGATCGTGGGAACGAGCATTAATTGCACCTTCGATTATTTTATTAATATTTTAATTGCACATAATTATTCTTTTGTCTTTCCATTCTAAGCACCCTTTTTTCCTCAGGGATCTTGAAGTTTTAAAAGTAACTACAATTACAATACAAATAGTATTCCAATTTTTTGTAGCAACTTTCGACACATTAAGCACATTTTCGGCCCGTTAGGCTTACGATGTTGATGAATTGTCAATACAACCGGTTTCTTTCGCTGTATAAACATGCCAAATAAATGCACCGTTATCAATATTTTATGAGCAAGATGAATATTGGTTTAAATATACTTTCTATGAATGTTAAGCAGCAATAGCGAAAACTAAACATTTTTCAAAGGGAGACCGATGAAGTTTCGGTAATCTTAAGTTCTACTTCATCTTCCCCTATAGAACAACCATAGTAATTTTATATAGAATTCTACCACGGCTTCTCTTTGCAGAGTAAGCCTGTAGGAATCGCATCATAGAGACTCCTGGTCACTGTTAAGAACATTTGGAACCTAAATTTTCGACCGTAATACTGAGTTTCTAGTTCAAACCGAAGTTACGATGATGCAATTGTTTTTTTAACAAAAAATAGAACAAACACAAGTCTTATTAGAATAATAACATCTAATATTGTAGTAGAAAGCGAGTTATGAAACAAACCTGCGGCCATGGTGCAGAGAATGACGCAGTAATTGATGACAGCAAGCTAACCACCGTGACCAGAAAATGTCCAGTAACTAAGCACTCAAGTCATTACTTACCTACCGAAAATAATTTAATTGGTACCGTAACAAATATTTTAACAGTTTTCAATTTTGTCTTGTACATAATGGGGTGGTTCCACCAAAGTCTTCAGGGTCAATTGCACTTGCTAGCCGGTACGCCAGCTGATTAACAAACGAGACTCTGATGGAGGTTTTCCTGCCGCTCGTGGTCAGAATGACGGATGCTGATGCTCTGACGTAAAAGCCGCGAGAAGGCGGGCAGTGAGTAGGGCAGCCAGAGCTCACTGGAGAGGTTATGTGCTGTCAGTGGGAAGACCAAAGGCTTTTCCTGCTTGTCTTCTGCGCTGACGGCTCAGAATCTTTCTGTTCTTACAGGACCGGCAGCACGAGTGTGACTCCCCTGATTTTACACTCGTCCGTAGGCCACGATAACCACTTTCCATCAGGTGGGCCATCTGCGACCTTACTTAGTGGTATAATAAAAAATATGCAATAAGTTCTCGCACATATCCCCCCACTCCTCCTGAATCTAGGTGCCCCACTTTTGAGAAAGAGAAAGAAGTGTTTGGATATAACTCAGCGCTAGAAGAAATTGGACGGATTTTGTACCTATAGGTCTTTTCTTGTCCATGCATAGTATGGTAGTAATTGATGTCCATTCCAGACTTTACTTAACAAGATTTTTTTATGAGAACTTCGTGTAGTGTAAAAACTGTACAAGCAATTAAGTCTCGGAAGAATGTTATTATCTATAGCTATAAATAGAAACAATACAGTAAAGCAAGATCATTACATATTTTATTGCACCGATGTTTTGATCAGATTCAGGAAGAAACAAAAGTTTTTATACTGCTTTACTATTTTTTACGACTGGGTAGCCTGAGCTGGGACCTGTCTATAGACTATTTTCAACCTTCTTCACTTCAATTTATTTATACTGTACGATAGTTCATAAAGCGTGTGGTAGTGTATGGGGGTTCCACCAAGATCTATGAGTTCTAAGCAACGAGAGCGTGATGAGACTTTAAACAGAGTTGATATATAAAAATAATAATTATTAATTCACATGAACCTGTCATAATATTCAAAACTATGGATTGATATGTTCTAACAATCTTGTACAAAGTGCACGTGCAGCGATTGCATGTGACGTCAAACCTCAATTTACAAGGCTTCTTCAACTCGTTATTTAGTATTAAGTTATGAACACACACATTGAGTAATAAATTGGTATCTATTAAAAAGGTAGGTGTGTATTTCATCTACAGACCATTGATAGAGCAAGGCGTGGCGGTTGAGTTATTCGTTTTATAATTTGAGTTTGCTAAATATGCACACAACATTCTTATTTAGAATGTTAGGTACAGTCGCCTACAAAAGTTATTCAAGACTGAAATTTACAAGCGATTATTTCATTGAATTAAAATAATCCCTACTTAATATTATAAATGCGAAAGTAACTCTGTCTGTCTGTCTGTCTGTCTGTCTGTCTGTCTGTCTCGCTTTCACGCCTAAACCACTGAACCGATTTTGATGAAATTTGGTATAGGGGTAGATTAGACCTTGAGAAAGGACATAGGCTATGTTTGGTCGCGATAACCGACATCCACGCGGGCGGAGCCGCGGGCAAAAGCTAGTGATAGAATAAAATCTTCAGATGGCAAATTTTGTATTATGTTAATTATTAACAATGTTGACCTCTGGGCATAGCCGTAAAGATTTGTTACCCGGTCGATCCGGAAATCAAACCTACGATATCCAACGTAGCAACGCTTTACCGCTGAGCCACAGATCGCCATGTACTGTTACCATTATTATTTCACCCATTCCATCCATTCCTAGCACAAGCAATTTAGCTTAGTCAGAGGGGTTAGAATGAATATTAGTAATTTCGATTACTAATATTCTCTAAAAAAAAGAAAAATATTTTAATTTCTTCAAAACAACCAACGGTTAACGCCCTATAACAATTTAACAACAATGTAGGTATGCCAAACATTAAATTTCCAGTTTGACTAGGTACTCGAGTCAGTTGTCCGATAACTTCGGAACGGTTTATTTTTTTGCCACTACTTTCTCTCTCATGCTTTCACCCGCGAACCAGCCCGAGATTTTGATTATCATCTGACATCGGTATATAAATAACGGAAGTATTATTTTAATATAAATAATAATAATTATTAAAGTAATTCATCATCTCTGCATAGTCCTTGAAAATGTTGCAGTGGAGTTTTTCTTCTCCACTAGCGTCTAGGAAGCGGTAGTAAATTTGCACAATTTTTTATTGTATTTTATTTTTAAATATTTTTTTTTTTGAAGATAAAAAAAATGAAATTTATAATAATCCCGGATGCATCCAAGGTCTTGGGGTCCGCAGTCAATAATACAATTCAGAAATAATATTTGAATGAATATTTCATAATTTTTCATTATTATAATCTGGTAGATAATTTCATAGCATTTATTTTTTAAATATGATTTCCGGCATAGTCCAATTCGATTCGATCAGTGCAATTTTTCACTACCTACTTAAGTATACTAATAATTTTTATCGTATGGCGTCAATGATGGCTTGAATATTGGCCTTACAACCTACGCGAGTCTTCTGTTCTTCAGATGCTAGGGTGTGCCACAACTCTGACCACACCACTATAGACAAAGACGCCTTTGTTAGTCGGACAAAATATATATACTAAATATAGCTAAGCAGGTAGCTACTTATGGCTTTTATCTTTCTTTCGACTTTCTTTAAAAAGAAGACGGTCGAATAATATTAAAATGTCATAACATTACTCAAGCGCACTCGCCTAATAACTATTTCGATACTAAGTCGATATCGCAACTGTAAGCAAGATGATCGTAGATCGATGGAGCACGGTGTCTATGAACCGGGCGGCCTTCTCCCGACCATTGCCCAACCGCGTGCGCATGCGCACCGGCCGTACCGCAACGTTGACATACCCGACGGAAGGACATACCTACTAACGTACCGTGCAATGGTCAAAACAATGATATAGTTTATGAAGTTAGGTTGTTCCTGATCTCAAGTACTCAATCTATTACTATGTAGGTACCTACTTAGGTACTATCAAATCAAAAACTAAATTATGTAAGTTTTACTTGGTTTTTATTAACTTTTTTTCTGTTTATTTATTGTTTTGTTCAATTCTGTACAGCTATATATCTACCGTCTTGTATTTTTAATAACATATCTGACATAAGCACAAATAGGTATGTAAAAACGTGTAATAAACTATTTTTATGCTGTAAGTAGACAGGTACTTGCTTGTAATCTGTAATTTAGTTGCAATTTTTTCTGAAAGAGTAAAATAAAAAAATAAGAAATAAAAGAGCCCACATTATTAGATGGCTCAATTCTTGTTTTACATAGAGAAAAATATAATTAAGCTAGTAAAACCCAGAGAAAAAAATAATCTCAGGCTAAAAAAATAACATAGACGGAACTCATAAAACTAACGTGTGAAGCCGCGTAAAGTAGGTAAAGCCCGACCAGTAAAATAAAATACCTCGCCATATTGCGGTAAACTATTGGAACTAATTTCTTCATATGGTAACAATCTATACAATGTCATTATGGTCATCTGTCAGTGTGGTGTCAATTGTGCGTGTTGTTGAGTTTGAGAGCGCTACAAAACTACAAAACTATAGTAATATGCCGAAAACTATTAAAAGCCAGTTAAGAAAAGTAATTTATAATATAACAAAGTATTTGTCGGATAAAAAGTAGGAAGGATTGGACTCTGTTCCTCTAAATAACATCACGGACCTTGTTGTCAACATGACGGGTAGGTACATCATAGAGTACGTGCAATGAAATTGGCCTAAACTACTGATTTTACTGTGACTAATTATTATTCACATTTTTAGGTATATCCCGATCTTCTGTAATAAAAATACGAAGAGAAGGTCAAACGTCAAATGTATTTTCTACGCCTAAGAAAAATAAGCCTAACGCAAAAAAGAAAATCATGCTCGATTATTTTGATCTCTGTGCTGTTAGGCATAAAATACAAGAATTTTATGCAGTCCGAAAAACAATATCGCGTGGTCCCTGTTCTATACATAGTGTAATGTAACTGTATGTCTAACTTGTATTTACCATTCCAAGCAGTAAACTATTATACGGATACTACTGTGTTGTGATTTGTGCCCAGTCCTTGTAAGTCTATAACTCACTTTTGTGAATAATAGCAATGAAAAACATGACAGCCTCCGTGGCGTAGCGGTAGTGAACGCGGCCGCTACGCACTAGGCGCGGGTTCGATCCCCGCTCAGTGCAAATATTTGTGTGCATTAAATATGGGTATTTGCATTGGTCTGGTCGTGCCTCGGAGAGCACGTTAAGCCGTCGGTCCCGGTTGCCATAAGAACATCTATGGCAGTCGTTACGGGTAGTTGGTGCCCTAAATAAATAATAAATAAATAAATAAATTAATATTGTAGGACATTCTACACAACGCTATCTAGACCCAAAGTAAGCATAGCTTAACTAGCTTGTGTTATGGGTTCTAGAATGCGGATAAACATACTTAGATACATTTTTTTTTTGTAAATACATACATATTATACATAGAAACACCCAGACCAATGCAAATATTCATATTTCATGCACACAAATATTTGCACTGAGCGGGGATCGAACCCGCGCCTCCTGCGTAGCGGCCGCGTTCACTAGCGCCGGTCTAGCTGCAAAGCTTCGATATCACCTAATGTTAACATTGGGTCGTGGAGGTCATGTGGCAGTCGCTTCACGGAAAATATCGAGGTCTAGCCAAATCTGTAGCTATGACTGGTAAAAGCGGACCCCAGACTCCAAGCTGAAAGCTTCGGATGCGACTGGGAATAACGCTAGGAGGAAGAAGAAGCAATGAAAAAGTCACAGTTTTATATTAGGTGTCATTCCGTGCTTAATTGCGGGGAAATAAAAGCCTGTTCATAAGCAAGTGTGTTGAAAAAATATTTGTATACTTGGCATTTAACATGTGTATCACTATACTTGGTGTTGTCATAATCATAGTGTTTTTGGCGCCCCCAGTACAGGTTTTTTATTTTATTGGTCGGACTTTAATACCACATACTATAGTACCATTTCACTCGCACTCGTGTGTGCACACAAAAAGTGCACTTGACACGTGAGTTCCGTCTATGTTATTATTTTTACAACACACCTGCTCGTAAAAATGCTATTATTTCACCGCAAATAGGCACGTAATGACACCTATTATCAAACTGTGACTTTTTCATTGCTATTATTCACAAGTGAGTTATAGATTCTTTTTTAATTTTTATAGGTTAAGTTTCTATGTTCTTAAAAAAGTTTCGATACAAAAAAAGAACGTGTTTAGTAGTACGAATAAATTAATATGCCTATTGTATGTTCATTTGATGCATTTTCGTATTTAAATAAATAATTTCAACTTGTAATACTTGTTTAATAAATAAAATTTTCACTCAAATTTAACTTTTTTTTTCTCTAAGTACAGAAAAAAGAACAGTAAAAAAATTTAAATTCAAACCTCATTTTTTTTTAAATATGGCCGACCGCCATTGTTAGATACGCGCACATAGGAAAACGAATTAATTTGTAGTATTGTTTATTTAGTATTTGTAGTATTAATTTATTCGCAAGTGTGTTGTAAAACGTCGTATGGCACGCGTGCCTCGGCTCTCTTAAGACCCTCGCCTGGCGGCTCGGGTCTCAATGGCGCCTCGGCGGTAATCACCAACTTTGCTCACTTGTACCATAATGTACTATTGTCTGAGAAATTAATTTAACTTCGTAAAACAAGAGTAGAGAAAAACGTTATTTAACGATACTTAATTGGCATTATCATTAATTTATGCATGTACCTAATTAACTTTGAACATCATAACTTATTTTATTAGGTATGGCAGAATGTACTTATGCAAAAAACCACATTAATTTTTTAGCTCATCGACAATTTTTGTTATTGCATTCTAGCAATAAGAAAATTAAATTCAGGTAAAACGTGAAAAGTCAGTTTACGCAATAATAGTGAAAGTCAGAAAACATACATAATGTATTTACTTAAAATCTTTTCTGGGTAAGTATCCCTGTTTTGTAGTAATAATTTCAACATTTTGCGTTTAAATCTTTCCGGTTACGAAAGCTAGCCTTTTTTGGTATTCTCTATTGCAAATTTTGCGATCAGCGACCTTTTCTTTCTTTTTTCTTTACTAATGGTCAATTCAGTCTTTTGAAACTATTAACGGCATTCAATAATAACTGGCTTTGTGTTCTATTATAAAATTACAATGTCTTTTGTTCAATTAACCTTTAGATTTTAGATTATATTATTATCTATCTATTTACCTATAGTCCAAATTTAATCTGATGCCGAATAGAATGAAGCTTCGAAATTCAAATGCAAACATTTTAGGCCGTCCGTTGCCTCATGCGTGTGCACACCTGATTTGTGCAAGGTATCGATTTCGTGCAAAAGATATATACAATTTGCATTTTGCACGATGCTGTTAGCATTCCCGACGCCACATGCGTAACACGCATTAGCGTCAATTCAGGTCGAAAAGTGCTCGAACACTGCAAACTACTGTAAATCAATCAATCAATTAACCTATTGCAGTCCACTACTGGACATTATCGTCAAATAAGGTTAATATGTAATTAATAGCACTTAAAAAGTGCTCAAGCAAATTTCCCGTCTGATTACCCTTATGCAGCTGCAGCTCCAGCTGCAACTAATGACGCTATAAAAGATAGTTTAAATAATTTCAATAATGGGATGCGCAAGAGTAGGAACAACATATAGGTAAGTCACCAGTGGCCTAACAAAAACGCAAATCACACACGAAAATGTAAACCTACTAGTATCGATACGTGTTTTTAATTTCCTTTGGTAGATAGTAATGCAAATTAATGTAGTTTAACTGTCGATTTATGTCTACAATACAAAAATACAAGACGTCAGTAAATGTACAACATAATAGAAATGTAGGTAATTAGTTCAAGAGCATGTTCTCCGACAGCTGTTATCGCTGACTTGGAATTTTTCTCGTTCACAAATACATAGGTACATTGTATTGCTGTTTTGTTGTTATGCGATATTTGTTATATTTAACTAGTCCCTGCCTTTTGGTTTAGTCGCATTTTTTTCTCCGGAACATAAAACATGTTTACAAAAACAAAACCACCATAAAAATTATTTAAGTACCTAGGTATGCGTTAATTAAAATTTCCAATATATTCGGTCTGTGTTGAATTTCATCAATTCCTTATAGGTATATGTATACCATCGTCATCATCATCACTGCTTTACGCGCTATGACTATAATCATTAATGATTTATCACTTTTAACATTGTCATGCCAAATACGTAACCTGTTCGCGAAAATGGAGTAGCTCTGTGAAGCATGGTAATTTAAACGAGAACATCTCACCTACCGCAGAGAATGCCACCATAATAATGTTAAAGAACTTTCAACTTCAACCACATTATTACAGTTTAATGTAATAGCTACTAAATCGTCATTATAAAAAAACTACTTTTCGCATGCGGCTCCGCTCAAAATCCCGCACTGTTTGAAAATATCAAAATATGTACTTAGCCATAGCTGGTTTCTGAGATGCTTATGGTTATAATATGATCTGTGTTTTCACTAAATTATGTTATGTGAAACACAATAAAATTCTGGCCAGTGATGTCGTAGGATAAAATTCTGGCCAGTGATGTCGTTGGTACTAGTGCCTAACCCTCAAAACAGTTTTAATTACATAAATTATAGCACCTCCTCCAGCGTAAAAGCCAATAAAAGTTAGAAAAAGCAAATAGGTAGTCATAGACAACGGTTAGTTATAGGTACAAGCGGAAAAATACTTTTTGTCAAGTTAGTAATAAAAAATAGTATTTGTGCGCAAGATTCATCTATGTTTTAAAATAAACGGTACAATACCGTTTCTTAAAAGGATAGCTGTTCATTTATGATATTTCGAGGCTAAGCCGAAGATATCATCTCTAAAAACGTTCACGCCATCACGTTCCATGACAATACGATTAACGGGCGTAAATGCCATTAATAGAATTGTACAATTACTACCAATATCTTCATAATCTACAAAAAGACCTTATCTCATTTTCTAGAGACCTTTCATATTCCATATCAGAATCCATATTCATACTAATCCATATCCATATTCCATATACATAACTTAAAAGTACAGGACAAGTGATTTTTAACTTTTGACAAAAAAATCATAAATCACGTTTTCGGGATACGTACATTATATGGCATGGCCATGGAATTTCAGGAACATACGTAAATAAAAAGCCGAATGGGTTGAGCCGACAATAATCTGTAGCGTTTTTCCGACAGTATTTCCTACAGCCAACTTAATCCGTTCTGCCATATTAATACATATATTTGAAAGTACTGCAGTGAAATTCTATGACATCTATCTGTAATCGTAAACGTTTCAGTACAACGTGCTTTTATACGCACTGTCATGCCAGTTAATTTACAAGATTACTGTTCTATATAAAGCAGCCTTATTTGACACTGAAAAGAGAATATCCCTCATTTGTAAACTACGATCGATCTAACTTATATAGCGTAACAAAATATAAAATGACTAAAGAAATCTGAACAGTTGAATCTAGAAAGATTATGTAGTAATTTTAGAGATATAGCAACAGACTCCGCTGCACACAGGTTTATAGGTAGGTACAATCTTGAAATATTAGCATATGATATTTTTGACGTTGTAAGCCAAGGAAGGATTTTTAGAAAATAAATGTCACTTGTTTAGTGATATACACTAAATGTTATTCCATCGAAATCAGAGCGTACTGCTTTATACCGTATAAACAGGTTTATCCCGTTTTTGGAATTCACATGAGGGTTCACGTCGAAAATGTGCAAGGACCCGAACCGGCGTACTTTTTATTGCAATGCCGACGTTTAAGCCGTTACGTTAACTGTACTCCAAAAATTTTAATGTAACATTCTTTTAATACAAGCGGCCCAGTAAACATATGAATCTGTAACTACACATTCTCATAATTATAACCGGAAATGTATTCAGACAACATGCAATAGAGATAATTAGACCAGTGTATGTATATCTAATAAGTAAGATGTTAAAAATCCGACTTGCTTAATATTAGAAAGTATGAATTTTTAATAATGTCGGTAGGCAGCTCTAGTAGTCCAATATACCGTGCCCTTGAATGTGTTACTTAATATTGTGAATGTTTCTCAATGGAACCGCTTGCTATTCCTTTGATTATTATATCGATTTGGCAATAAACGTTTGAGAAATTAGAATATTTGGATGTTTTAGTAATACGCGGGATCGCGTAACACAGATTATAAATAACTGTTGTTGATTAACTTAGCATTTTTAAGGTCCTGGCTATGATGAAATAATTTAATCAGAGTTTCTATTTCTAATATTCTATTCTATTTCTAATAGCAACAAAAGTTATCGTTTGCCATGGAAATTCTTTAAACGTAAAGCGTTGCAAGTGCGACTTATCGGTTTATACTTCTTCGACGAAATTGGCTAATTAGAATTTAATTAAACATTGATAGCCTATAAAATTGGAATTTTATATTGATTGACGTTATAAATAAATAAATAAAAATTTGAAAAAAAAACCTTTTGTTAGTAATTTGGATTATTTTTGTAAATTTTTTTCCGTAAAACAAAAATAATAACCGCGTTTATCCAATTTTTGTAGGTATATCTGTAGGTATATATACTCGTATTTTGTAGAATTCTGCACCAATCGTGAAGTTTACCAGTAACATTATTTTACAGAGAACAAAATGAAAAGTAGACAGATATTAAATGAATACAATCATTATTTGTATAGCCATTGATATCAGCCAAGCGTATCAAATTGAACCATTAACGTAACCTTTATTTGACAACATGAAACGAGATCTCGAGATTAATTTGACGAAATCTATGGTTTTCTAACTCGAGAGCACATAGAGGCGATCGCCTTGAAATACTTTCGAACCACGTGAACTATGCGAAAACGTTTACCTAACAAAATCAACATTTAATTAACACTAAATATCGACAACCAAACTTACCAAATTGACTGATGGTGCGGGAAGGGTTGGATGTCACACACTGAATTTTTTATCACTTGGTTTTTTTTTTTAATTTGTGATGGGTGGTTTGTAACAGGTGGTTTGTAGATGGTTAGTGGTTAACTGTTATGCGCGGCGGAGTGTTAGCGGGTTGCACGTCGGCCGGTGATAGCGCGCGACGCTGCAGATCGACTGGCGGCAAGCGACATGCGGCCGTCTGCGCGCGCACTGTACGACCCTCAGGCCCTCACTAGGCGACCTTCACGTGAAGAATACACAGGGTGATTTCCTATCAACAACAAACACTATTAAACTTCGGTAAATAGCATTAGACAGAGCGCTAAAGTAATCACGAATTTATTTAAATAACTTGTACACACATTGTGTCTACCACCAATATTATATGTACACATGCTGGTTTTGACATACTTAATAAAAAAATATTGACTGCGTAATTTTTTTTAACAATTTGCTACATTTAATGTAGCATTCATAGATTTGTTTCTCTGTACTTATTCAGGGTTGTCACTTCACTTTTTTTATTATTTTTATGAGGTTTTTTATTTTTTATTTGCCCAAGCGACGAATATGGGGTTCTTCAAGAAGGGCATTAGAAGGTTTTTTCAGGGTTGGCAACGCGAATGTGACGCCCCTGGTGTCGCATACCTACGTCCCAATGGCCCAATGGCCGTGTGCTTGTCTGCCACCTAAGTGATATAAAAAAACAGTTAGATCTACCGAGATATTTACCATGTATTGTTTGGAGTTTCAAATAATTTCGATGCTATTGTAAATAAGTTTATTTTTACTAAGTAAGTATACCTAACACATTACAACCTGAAAACGACTTACTTACGGTACAAGCAATATCGGTTTATTCCACTAAATCAGCCTCGAAAGTAACAGTTGTCGAGGTTATACTTAAATCACTAGACCATGGCAGCATTAAAAAAAGCATAGAACACCCTTTATAGCCCCGCAACGGCCGCAACCCCAAACTCTGCCCTTTGCTTGGTTAGTGGTCACGTGATATAAATGTCCAACACTCCTAATTTCTATTTAAAGTATTTTAAAGTATATTAATAATCAGAATAACAAACAATTGCCCTAATCCCTTTAGTTAAGCTTAATTGCTTTTAAATTATTACGGTTGACCTCAGTAGTGTAATGGCCAGGATTCGAACCTGAGACCACTGGCCTCCTTAACTACTAACTACATACTAACTTCAATTTTTTTAATAATATATGTATCTCATTCAGTGACGATGAATCCTCCTGCCACCTCAAGATGCTTTGAGAGACACACGGAGAAACCGAGTAACGCAAGTAACTAGTTCTACTTCTGCGCAACATTTGTTGAAAGTAGCAACGTCCCTTAAGTTAAGCTAAATTGTTTTTATTACGGTTCAAGTCAGTAGTTTAATGGCCAGGATTCAAACCTGAGACCACTGGCCTCCTTAGCTACCAACTACTAACTTCAACTTTTTTAATAATTCATGTATCTAATTCAGTGATGATGAATCCTCCTGCCACCTCAAGATGGTTTATGAGACATACGGAGAAACTGAGTAACGCAAGCAGTTCTACTTCTGCGCAACATTTGCTGAAAGTGGCAACATCACCCTAGAACTTCTCGTTAGCTGAGATGTAGCACCTACAAGAAGCTTTTCAATCACTCAAAATTTCAAATGCCTGGCTTTGTCCTTTTTGAAATAACCACAGATTAGGGCATCGAAAACCGACCCAATTTTGAAAGCCCGAGCTTTTTGGTCATTTTTATTATGATTATTAAAAAAATGCAAAGAAACTATTAGACCTTTATGCTGTGCCGCTGGCGGGTTGGGTTTTTAAGGATGCCAGAATTGATCAAGGGTACCAGAAAAAAAAATTAACCTAGAAAATCGGCAAAATCCGGGCTTGACGCCCTAATACAGATATAGTCCTCTTGTAGTTATTCTATTACTTATTAATAAGATTTAAAATATAATCGGGGTTTCCCAAATATAAATCACGAATATGGAAATTAAAAAAAAAGCTATTGTTGACCTTCCGATGAACTGGCTCTGGCTAGTTTTTGTTAAATGAACTCATGATACAAAAACTCACTAAACATATTAGTATAGGTGTACCTCTTTTATGCCAATGGTAGCATCATTCCATTACTAAGATAAAACCAACATTAGAGCTATTTAGTTTGATATGACTACCTACTTGATAAGCGAAGCTAAGATTAACAAACCATGTTTGTTAGCCTGCAAGTTACAGAGAAATTTTGAAACTTCGCAAATCACTTTGTAGAAAATATTAGAATCATAAAATGATGGAAATGGTTAACTATAAAATGAAATCATCTTTGCATTGAAATAAGGTTCAACCTGTTTTATATTTGCAGATATGTAAATATCAAATCTATTACATATTCATTGGTAAAAAAAACTAAATAATGGATGTACATTATTGATTTGGCGTTATTTTATTATTTACACTCCCTATACTGCTATATAATGCGATATAATAATAAACTAAGTGTCATTTCAATGTGTATGTGTAGGTAATAAATCATCATTCTCTGAGCCATTCCCGAGAACTGTCATGCGGCTGAACTTCGATATTTCCCGTGAAACGACCGCCATCTGACCTCCACAACCAACTGGCGATAACGCAGTTCTGTAGTTAGACTAGGCGGAATTTTGAGAGCTCGCAACTGGCCGTAACGACTACAATGGATGTTCGTATGGCAACTGGGACCTACGGCTTAACGTGCTCAAACCGAGCTACTCGAGCTACAAGATGCAGCCTTTTTGGATGCAATCGTGTCCGGCGCTCAGATGAAGAAGAGTCATTGTTGGCACTTTAGCCACCGCCTTTTATACCTCTATTTACTTTAGAACTGTATTTTTTAATTCAGTAAACTACAGTCTGAAAGATTATTACAGCTGCTACCCAGCTTGCGTTGCATTACTTGCATTGCAACGTCTTTATACGAACTAAGAAACTTCACGGACTTGTGCACAAAAATTTACCAAATTTTCAGCGCAATCGTATAATTTAAACCGTCACGCATATGGGACGGACAAAGAAATAATTATTCATTTATTATGTAGATGAAATAAAAATATTGGCATTTTTTTGTATACGGAATATACAAAAAATGCCAATATTTTTATTTCATTCCGGTCACTCTAGACCTTGCAGTACGAGCACTAGAACTTATAACACTGTCGGTCTTCGCACGTTATTATACTTTCACCCCCAGCTCCCCTAGACAAGTGGTAAGTTGTTCATCGGCGTATTGTGGTTCTATTGTCTAGGGGGTCTAGGTCTATTCTAGGTGGGTAAGACTCACTTCAGTTTGTAGTCTTTGGGTGCAGTCAGAAGTGTGGTCAGAAGTTTTTCTAAAGCGTGTATTAAGGGTTCAACCCGCACTCAATCTCGGAAATTCAAAATATATCTTTTTTTTTTATTTCATTACCAGAATACATAGTTACAAATTAAACTTAGCTTAATGTACCGCTAAGGCTAATAGAGCCTGTGCGCGAGACAAGTGATTCTCACTTCAGTACATAGACATTATAACATCTCCAAATAAGTAATTTTATGCTGTGTCCCTGCAGAGTCCAAACAGTACCTCTACTCCTACTGGCTCTCCAATAGTTGAAAATATTCACATCACGTTGTCCATAGGCTTGATGTCAATTTGATTAGTGGACCCAGAATGCATAATTGACACCTCCGGTATTTTGAGTGCTTCCAGGTATCAAGTAGTACACAGATATAAAGATGAATTATTCAGCTACAATTTATTGCTCAGTATTAACGAGTACTATCTTACTTTATGATACAAAATACCAACGCCAACAAATCAACCTGTGCAAATATTTCGATATCTTAATGGCATCTGATGAGGTGGTACTTTCTACTAACTATTACGCAGACTACAGAGCTGTAAATATTACGCCCGGCAAAACCCGGGTTCCGACTTTGCCCATGGATTTTCCTAAGTTTTCTTTCATATAAACCTTATAGGTACTAATAATTACGAACATAAGATTAGCGTTTGGAAACAATTTATCGATACATGTTCATATAAATACATAATTTAAGGAAAGTAAAAAATAATAAGTGCTTTTTTTTTAAATATGACCAGATAACGGTCATTTACTGAAGACTCATGCAACTCATTTTGAAAATGTATAGGTTTGACATACGCTTACGACTGTCATTAACGTCAATATATTCTATTCTACAAACAAATTGATAACAAATTGCCACTTGTTGTCACTACCTCGAACCATTGCATTAATTACGTAGAGACATTGCCCCTTGATAGCATATTTATTTATTAATATTTTTCTGTTTAAAAACTCATTTTAAAGACTAAATAAAAAACCAAGTCAGTTAGCCTAGTTTATTTGTTTAATATGTGTATTTATAAAAACACAACATCTATGCCTAGGTCGGAAGTGGAGGAGAGTCGCGAACAACTTGTGTCCGAAATTGAGACTACTCTGTCTGGAGTATCCGATTGGGGACGACTAAATTTAGTCCAATTCAACCCTACCAAGACACAAGTATGTGTATTCACCGCTAAGAAGGCCCCATTTGTTGTAGCGCCGCAATTCCTGGGCACAACGCTCACCATCTCCACAAGTATCGGGATTCTTGGTGTCGATATCTCCAGCGACGTCCAATACCGAAGTCATCTGGAAGACAAGGTCAAGTTGGCATCAAAGAAACTTGGGGTGCTCAACAGGGCGAAGCAGTACTTCACTGCGGGGCAACGACTACTCCTTTATAAGGCACAGGTTTGGCCCCACATGGAGTACTGCTGTCACCTTTTCGCCGGAGCGCCTGCGTGCCAGCTTGACCCTTTCGACTCGGTACAAGGACGGGCGTTGAGGCTCGTCGGCAATCCCATACTCACAGGCGATGTGGAACCACTCAGTCTCAGGAGAGACTTTGCTTCTCTGTGTGTGTTTTACCGCCTATACAATGGTTTGTGCTCAGATGAATTGTTTGACATGATGCCCACAGCTACATTCTATCATCGCACTTCTCGTCATAGGCGGGGAGTTCATCCTCACACATTGCGACCGGAAACAGTGCGCACTGTGCGGTATGAAAGGAACTTCATCCCTCGCACACTCAAGCTGTGGAATGAACTCCCCGCGATGGTTTTCCCAAGCGACTACAATATGGGGTTCTTCAAGAAGGGCATTAGAAGGTTTCTTCAGGGTCGGCAGCGCGAGTGTGACGCCCCTGGTGTTGCATACGTCCATAGGCCACGGTAACCACTTTCCATCAGGTGGGCCGTGTGCTTGTCTGCCACCTAAGTGGTATAAAAAAAAATAAAAAAAAATCTATGGCAGTCGTTACGGGTAGTTGGTGCCCTAAAAAGTTCAAAAACAACGGTCTAGCTGCAAAGCTTCGATATCGCCTAATGTTAACATTGGGTCGTGGAGGTCAGATGGTAATCGCTTCATGGAAAATATCGAGGTCTAGCCAAATCCGCAGTTACGACTGGTAAAGTGGACCCCAGACTCCGAGCTGAAAGCTTCGGATGCGACTGGGAATTAACGCTAGCTAGGAGGAAGATGTGTTTTTATAAAAAGTCGCTACAAGATGGTTTACCTTTAGTTAAGTGTCTAACCAGATACTCTAAGGTCTAACCGAATGAAGTATAGGTAATTATGTCTATATGCATAATAATTATTATATTATATTATGCGCTTTGGTTATGTTATGTCTAATCATATCTTATCTCTCATTCATTACTCAATAAACATGACGAAACTATTATTGCAAAGTTATGTAAAACTATTCATGGTATTTAATCAATTACTTATGTTGCCTTGCATATTATAGCTTCTTGGGTAACTGTAAAGCTTGACAGTGAGGTCCTTTAAATGTGCAGATTCAGACTATGTGTATCGTTTATAGGCTAAGTATGACGTTGATGAATTCGGCAACAGATGCCTTATGCCTTCATCATCCAGCTCTTGACGGAGAACCTTCTTTCACATTATAGACATCCGTATAGTCTGCCTTGCAGAGCCCTTTGCAAAAATAGCAAATAAGTCCGGGTTATAGGATTTTTTATGAATTTATACCCAAGTGAAGCACGAGTGCAAGAAAGTAACCGTGTGACACCGAGGTGAACCAGGGCTACGAAAACAGTTTCCGTGGAATACCTAGGAGGTGATCCACTAGGTGTTCTACGGGTACATACCCGAAACGGAGACCCAGACCGTTAGTATAATATATTACACACTTGTATAATTATTTTTTCAATTTTATTTTTTTGCTAAATGTTATACACAGATGTAAAAAACTAGATTACTGAATATTATAACCGGATACGAATTTTTATAACATGTATAATTTAGTCCGTTAGTTAGAAATTAGAAAAATAAATAATTTATAAAAATGGAAATAATTATAACAATTATTATAAAATTTTACATATTTATTTCTATAGTAACATTTATTTTTTAGTATGAAAGTTAAATTTATTATATAATTACATTTTATACAACAATATCAAGTAGCCAGCCGAGTTTTTGTCATGTAGATGATGTAGATAACCCGCCACGGATCGTGTCCGTGCAAAGGAGCCTAGAACACTTGTCGCATTTTCTCGTTGGATCGCAATGGCTAACCTTTGCACCAGGTACGAGCCCTAGCGAGAGTCACCAGTTTCGATAGATACAATCTTCTATATTATAAAAATGAATCGCTGAATGTGTTGCTAAGCGCAAATCTCGAGAACAGCAGAAACGATTTCGTTAATTCTTTTTTTAGAATATTCCTTGAAGTACGAGGATCGTTTTTACGCAGAGAAAAATTACGCTTCTAGTTAAGGGAGCGGAGCAGTCATCTTAAATTTCAACAAATCCGGTAGATTTTCATACTTTGCGGGCCTATAGACGATAGAAGTATAGACAACTGAAAGGGGTGATACCGGTGATACGGGACCTCGAAATGTGCCGCGGGCGGAGCCAGGACGGGTCGGCTAGGTAAAAATAAAAATATTATTTCTAGTTTCAAAAATGGAATGCCACGTCGATTACTTTTTCGAAGTTCTTAATCAAATTTTTTTGACTCGATACTTTTTCCTCAAGAGGTCACTGTCCTCAATGAACTGACACAAAGAAGCGATCGTTAAAGCGACCTCGCTTTAACTTTGGTACATTCTGCTTCAAGCTATAAACATTATCTGCTACGGTGAGGTGCTGCGCGTCACGAATTCACGACATATTGTAAAAATATTTTATTACTTTTTAATAAAGGAAACAAAGAATATCTCTTTTATGATATATTTTATGCTTTCAATTGATTGAATCGCTTTAAGTAACTTAGGCGAAATATCGTAAAGTGACATTTTGTATTTAAGTAATTAACATTAAGGATGACAACGGTATAGTTGCAGGAGTGGTATGGAGTTCTAAGAAAAGCCCAGGGACTGATCTTTTTGGTCTTTCGCGATACCAAATTTTTAATATCGTGCAGCCAATCTTGACTTAAAAGTCATTGCTCTTTTCCTATTCTTTTTTATAAACCATGATAATCATCCAATTGCTGGTAATTTTGATGGAAAAATTAATAATGCTCTAAGATTACAAGGGGGCAATGAACTTTTTAAAAGGTTATATTTCTTATATTGTTTTTATATCTGTGGTAGGGTAAGATTAACATCTATAACCTCCCTTGGTTCACAAAAACTAAAGATTCAATGTACGTATCGTAAACAACTGCATAAAGATTTAGGTACCTATTGTATAAAGTCACAGGCCGACCCGCCCCGGCTTCGCCTATGACATACCTACCTACTTCCAGACCTCGTGTTCAAAATAATGTATGGGAATCTGTCGGACTTGTTGACATTTATGATTACTGCTCCACTTCCTTAAGTAGTAGCGTGATGATATATAGCCTACTAGCTGTTGCCCGCGGCTCCGCCCGCGTGGATATCGGTTATCGCGAGCAAACATAGCCTATGTCTCAAAGTTTAATCTACCCCTACACCCATCAAAATCGGTTTAGTAGTTTATGCGTGAAAGCGTAACAGACAGACAGACAAACAGACAGACAGAGTTATGTACTTTCCCATTTATAATATGAACGTGAATAAGATTAACAGTAATATTAAGACGGGTTGAACCGCTAGGCATAGCTAGCTTATTTTAAAACAGTGTAACAGTACTAAGCACTAAGATGATACTGTATTTTTGTCAGCGCTATTTGGGTACTAATGTGTTTATAATTTAACATAAATACATAGGTAGCAAATAACGCTATACTAAAAACAAGCCAAGGCTTACAGTATTATGCTTACACAAAAACAATAAAAAACGTAGGTAGATAGACAATAAATAACTCAAAAAATGGTCCCTTTATTAGATTTCTCCTCCCGCACCGAAGATAGGTACCTACCTACTATAACTACCTACTAGTTAACTATAGGTGGTTCCTATAGTACCCGGCATATATCATATTCATGACCCAAAGTCGCGAGGGAAACGATGCCCTGGCGCACGCGAATTATTTTGATATAAGCTATGATTGGTGGATTTTAGCTCCTCCAAAGTACCAAACTCTGTCTGCCTTGACGCCTAAACCACTGAACCGATTTTTATGAAATTTGTTTCATATATAGATTAGACCTTGGGAAAGGACATGGACAAGGTTTGATTTAATTTGATTCATTTATTTCATGAACAATTTACATTGTGTAGGTATACGTATACGGCCGTCATAACCGATATCCACGTGGACGAAGCCACGGACATAAGCTGATAACCAATATAATTATTTATAACACATAAATATATACCTATCCACTTCCTCTAAGCAAAAGGTAATCTGTTAGAGGTGTGCACTCAAATCTTGAACTCTTGACCTATTACGGTAATCTGTGCTAGTAACGATAGTAAAAGTAGGTACAACCTTTTTTGCTGTCATAGCTAGGCGATGAAATCCGCAAAATATTGAACATTGTACAGTGCTCAACAAGTCTGTCTGTTTATTACGCTTTCGCACCTAAAACACTGAGATTTGGTATAGAGATAGATTAGACCTTGTTTGGTCGCGATAATCGACATCCGTACTTAGCCGCGGGCAACAGCTACTAAACGTCATAAAAGTCAAAATACGTGTCAATCCCATACACTCATCATTCTATGCCACTTGTCTAGGGGGGCAGGTCCGTCAAATTGACAAGTTTGTAAGTAAGTTTTTGTGTAGTCCAAACAGTAAAACGCAATGACATTTCCTGTGTCTCTACCATGAGTTTGCACAATCATCTCGCTAGCGTTGCCGTAAATCTCTTGCATTCAATTTTTTCAGCGCCCCAATGACAACTTTACGAATCTCACGAATTACACTTTGTACCATGAGTGCTATAGATTGTGATACGTAAAAAATCTATCGAAATCTATTCATTACTTAATAGCGTTTTTTATGTTATGTATTCCAAGAATGATGATTCTTAGTTTGTAAACCCAAAATGCAACTCAGAATATCTTAGGTACGTTTAATCCGTCTGAAATCCTGTAAATCGTACTGTAATCGTACAATCCAGTATGGTTACAAGTAGGTATTTTTTTTTTTTAAATCTTTATTTATTTACAGGACTTTTATCTTACGACATGACAGTCCTATTGTAACAAAATAACATTAACAATAAACAAAACTTAAACTAGGTTAGCAAATGCTATTAATTTGGGTCTAAGGCTTTGAGCGTTCCATTGCAAAATATTAATAAATAACGTACTTCTACTAATACTATCCATGACTGCTACCAAAAAGACTTGCTAACCAGTTTCCTTCCCGTATAAAATTCTTAACAAAATTCTTACATTCTTCAAAAATGCACTTTATTACCGCAATAACCTTTTCCTCGAACGAACTTCTTGTCAAAATAATATTCTGTATTTTAATCCAAATCTTATTGAGCATCATCTGATTATCTTTTTTGTTCTTCTCATGTTTTGTATGGCTGTCCTCATTTGTTAAGCTTTCCTGAGAGTTTCTTTGTATCTGATGTTGAATATTGATACCACTGTTATGTTTATCCTTACGTCCTTTCTTGGCATTTAAAGAACCCTGCCCTATCACAGGGCTTTTTGGTCTAACCTCACTCTTCTCTATTTCTTGGCTATTTCCTTCTAACTCCATGTACTGTACATGATTCTCTTTATGAATGCTGAGTATAGAAGTATTTACTGCTGAACTTGAAGTTTTCTCTGTATTATTTAAACTTTCCTGCATATGTATATATTCTTTTCTTTCCTTATTAATTCTATCCCGCTGTAAAAATATTACAGTAGCTCTCCCATATGGTACACTTTCTTGGGACATTATTTCCCTAATTTTCTTTTCTCTTATAAACATTGGACATGATTTATCTATAGTTATATGAGGCCCTTTACAGTTAAGGCAGACATAGTCTTGTATCTCACAATTGACATGGTTTCCCCCACACTTAGGGCATAAAATTTTTTTGGTTGGGCAGAATTTAATAAAATGTCCAAATTTCCAGCATCCAGAGCATTGGGATACTGGGAAAACAAAGTTCTCTACCTTAAACCGACAGTCATATGCATATACATAAGCTGGGAAAGTAGACCCTTTAAAACAGATACGAACAGACTCACTATCTATCCATTTGCCTCCTGAATCGTATCGTTTCAATCTCCTGATAGCTAATATTTCAGCCGTGGATTTCAGATTTTCTAATATTTCATTGTCCGATATTCCTAGATCAACACCTTTTATTAAGCCGTACGATACGGTTTCTGAGGCAGAAGAACATTTATAGCCGAGCTCTTGAAATTTTTTGTTATTTAAAAGCATATTCGCATCTTCTATTTTTTCAAAATTCATGATAACTTTAAAAGGATTTTTATATTTTATATTTATAATATTACATATATTTTCGGACTTCAAAAGTCTGGCCATAGCCATTTGTTTTGGTAAAATTTCCAGAGATGTGACAGATATATCGCACCCCCAGAGTGACAAAGACGTAAGATGAAAACACTAACTTTACAGGAGAGCAGAAAAACTGTTCAACAAGGTATATCTATTTTGTTTTTAATCCTATAATATTATATTATATATCATTAAATAGGAAAAAAATCAACCTTTTTTTTTGTATATACTTAAAATTTCTGAAATTAGTAGGGTGATTAATATTTAATTATTAAAATCTTACAGCCGTTTTCCTTACTTACTTCCGACAACTCCTCGAATGTTATAATGGTTAATCTAATTATCGGTTTCCAAATTTTACTCATACCGTTACTATTCACGGTTACGTCTTTCATGAAGTTCTAAAAGATGATAAAATACGGAGAGTAACCACTGTTTACGCCTTTTTTCGTTGAATTATGTTTTAACTATCATAAAGTATTTAGCTTTTACAGCTATTTTTGTCGATAGATAAAAATAAAACATAATGTTATGTCTGAATACAGGCTTCTTTCCCATTATGTTTTATTAAATCATAATTGTAAGGAATTTTAGGCTCTCGTTAAAACATAATTTCACTGGCGTAATGAAACAGGTTTTTAGAATATTATACTTTATTGCCATTTATAAAAATAATTGTTAAGTTGTAATTAGTAATTTTATGTCGTAAAATTAGCAAAAAGGTATAAGAATAACAATCAATAAAAAAATTAAACAAAAACATTAATTTTCTTACATAATCTTCATAATTGTTGGGCCTATACCTTACTAATACAAAAAACGAATATTAATAGTAGCTGTTTGCTTATTTTTTTTTTTATACCACTTAGTTAGCAGACAAGCACACGGCCCACCTGATGGGAAGCGGTCACCGTGGCCTATGGACGTATGCAACACCAGGGGCGTCATACTCGCGCTGCCGACCCTGAAGAAACCTTCTAATGCCCTTCTTGAAGAACCCCATATTGTAGTCGCTTGGGAAAACCACCGCAGGGAGTTCATTCCACAGCTTGAGTGTGCGTGGGATGAAGTGCCTTTCAAACCGCACAGTGCGTACCGTTTCCGGACGCAATATGTGAGGATGAATTCTCTGCCTGTGGCGAGAGGTGCGATGATAGAATGTAGCTGTTGGCATCATGTCAAATAGTTCTTCTGAGCACAAACCATTGTATAAACGGTAAAACACACACAGTGAGGCAAAGTCTCTTCTGAGACTGAGAGGTTCCACATCGCCTGCGAGTATGGGATTGCCGACGAGCCTCAACGCCCGTCTTTGTACCGAGTCGAAGGGGTCAAGCTGGCAAGCTGGCGGTCCAGCAAAAAGGTGATAGCAGTACTCCATGTGGGACCGAACCTGCGCCTTATAAAGGATGAGTCGTTGCCCCACAGTGAAGTACTACTTCGCCCTGTTGAGCACCCCAAGCTTCTTTGGTGCCAGCTTCACCTTGTCTTCTAAATGACTACGGTATTGGACATCGCTGGAGATATCGATACCAAGGATCCCGATACTCGAGGAAATGGTAAGCGGTGTGTCCAGGAATTGCGGTGCTACAATGAATGGAGTTTTCTTAGCGGTGAATACACATACTTGTGTCTTAGAGGGGTTGAATTGGACTAAATTTAGTCTGCCCCAATCGGATACTCTAGATAACGTAGTCTCGATTTCAGACACAAGTTGTTCGCGACTTTCCTCTACTTCGGACAGAGGGATATTTGCACGGCCCGTGTAACAAGCGTCTCTAGTACTGTCGTCCGCATAGCAATGAATGGAGTCATCCGACAGCATGTCATTGGTAAGCAGCAGAAACAGGGTTGGAGACAACACGGAGCCTTGTGGGACACCAGCGTTAATGTCCATGCGATCCGAGCAGCTGCCGTCAACGACGGCTTGGATACTTCTGTTGGACAAAAAGCTGGCAATCCATACGCATAATCCCTCGGGGAGTCCATAAGATGGTAGCTTTGCAAGAAGACCTCTGTGCCAGACCCGATCAAAGGCCTTTGCTATATCGAGGCTAACCGCAAGTGCCTCACCTCGAGTTTCGATGGCTTGCGCCCAATGGTTTGTGAGATACACAAGAAGGTCACCGGCTGAGCGACGGTGGCGAAAGCCGTACTGTCGGTCGCTCAGAAGAGCGTTACCTTCAAGCTATCCCAGGAGCTGTGTATTAATGACACGCTCCATCACCTTCGAGAGGAGGGAGGTTATAGCAATAGGCCTGTAATTGGACGGGTCTGTCCTATCGCCTTTTTCGGGCACAGGATGCACGTATGCGGTCTTCCATGAAGCTGGAACTCGTCCCGCAGAGAGTGAAAGCGCGAAAAGTCGTGTAAGTACAGGGCACAACTCGGGAGCACAGTGCTTAAGCACCAACACCGGTATGCCATCCGGCCCACTCGACTTTCGAACATCATTAAGTACCCGCCGAACCATCCGTTGCGTGATTTTTACTTTATGCATTGAAGTACCACACCAGGGGATAATAGGTGGCTCGGCATTCCCATCGTTCATAGTCGAGTTTGATGCAAAGAGATTACCTAAAAGATCGGCTTTCTCCTTGGCACCATGGGCTAGACTACCGTCGGGTTTCAGCAGCGGCGGAAGGCAGGACCGGCAGAAATTTCCCTCGGCAGCTTTGGCGAGCGACCAAAATGCGCGACTACCAGAATTCAAACTTAGCCCTGGCGATTGCCTTCTTACTAGACCTCGAGGCGGCATTCAATTTCCGCTTCACTTCAGAGATGTTCGGATCCTTGCTGGCAAGGGCCGTGGCCCATGCCTTATTTATAAGCAGATTATTTGTGAGTTCTCGCTTCTCTGAAGGACTTATTAAACCACGGCCGCTTACTCGCTCCTGTCACGACCCAACGGTTAGGGATATAGCATTCCATGCCCGCTAGGATCGCGTCAGCGACTGCTGTTGCACAGGAGCTTGGAGTCCGTCCCAGTTTGCCGACTTGTAGTGCCAAACATGCACTGGGGTGGCCGCGGTGGTTCAGGCCGCGCGAGAGTCACTTGTGTCCGGACGAGATCCGAATTCCACGCGGGCGGAAATATGGCGGTACGAAGTTCGCCGGGTCAGCTAGTACCAAGATAAATCATACTTTAGGCGGACCCCGGACTCCGAGTTTACTCTTACAGTTTACTCTTCGTTACCCAGGGTGTAGATAGGTACCGCATAGAAGTTTCCGGTTCCCTCATAACTATGACTAAGGTAGTCATAGGTATGGAGGAACCGGAACCGTAATATAATTATAAAAGCTTAAAAGTTCATACGTTTGCACGTCATCATCATCATCATTTCAGCCATAGGAAGTCCACTGCTGGACATAGGCCTCCCCTATAGATCTCCAATAAGACCGATTGGAAGCGGCTCGCATCCAGCGCGTTCCCGCGGCTTTGATAAGGTCGTCTGTCCACCTTGTGGGTGGACGTCCTACGCTGCGCTTGCCGATACGTAGCCTCCACTCGAGAACTTTTCGACCCCATCGGTCATCAGTCCTCCGTGCTATGTGCCCTGCCCACTGCCATTTCAAGTTGCTAATCCGCTGGGCTATGTCGGTAATCTTAGTTCTTCTACGGATCTCCTCGTTTCTGATTCGATCTCGTAGAGAGACTCCGAGCATAGCCCTCTCCATAGCTCGTTGGGCTACTTTGAGCTTACTCATAAGGCCCATAGTGAGAGACCACGTTTCAGTGCCATAAGTCATCACTGGTAACACACACTGGTCGAAAACTTTCGACTTGAGACACTGAGGTATGTTGGACGAGAAGATATTACGCAATTTTCCGAACGCTGCCCAGCCGAGTTGGATTCGGCGACTGACCTCTTTCTTGAAGTCGGACTTACCTAACTGGACTACTTGTCCTAGGTAGACGTACGAGTCAACAACTTCAAGAACCGAGCTCTCAACAGATATTGGGGTGGGTACAACATGGGCATTGCACATAACCTTCGTCTTGTCCATGTTCATTTTAAGACCCACCTGTTGAGAAACTCGGTTGAGGCCATCGAGCATTGTGTTGAGATCTTCCATCGATTCTGCCATGACTACAATATCGTCGGCAAATCGGAGGTGAGTAATGTATTCGCCATTAATATTGATGCCGAATCCTTTCCATTCCAGGAGCTTGAAGGCATTCTCCACTCTGGTGGCGTTATTATACAAACACTTCAACACTTCGATGTACCGATAGTCAATACGGTACCTACTGCTGGAGAGACTCAAGCACAGCCCATGTCTCGACCGAATCAAAGGCTTTCTCATAGTCCACAAACGCTAAGCAAAGTGGCAAATTATACTCTTCGGTCTTCTGTATAACTTGCCGCAGCGTATGGATGTGGTCTATTGTACTGTAGCCTCTTCGGAAACCGGCTTGTTCGGAAGGCTGGAAGTCATCAAGCCTGCGCTCGAGACGGTTCGTAATGACCCTTGAAAACAGCTTGTAAACATGGCTCAGAAGCGAGATGGGCCTGTAGTTCTTCAGTAAGGTATTGTCACCTTTCTTAAAGAACAGCACCACCACGCCTCTTTTTCACGCTTCTGGCGTTATGCCCTCGAGGACGATGGTGTTAAAGAGCTTCTGAAGGACTTTAAGTACCGGTGTTCCACCCGCTTTCAGAAGCTCTGAAGTGATTCCGTCGTCACCCGGCGCCTTGTTGTTTTTAAGCTGATTCAGGGCCATTCTAATCTCGTACAGGCTGATGTCCGGGATATCCTCGGACATTAGAAATATTAGAATTTAGATTAATCATATTGTTCCTACTACGAGCATAATTATTATAAATTTAATGTGAAAGTTTGTGAAGATGTTTGTAGGTTTGTAACTCAATCACGTTCTAACGGCTGAAGAGATCTGGCTGAAATTTGGTACAATTGAAACAAAATAATCAATAATAGCTATAAGTTGGGCTTCTTAATGGATCATTACGTATTTATAATGGGGAAGCATAAAGAATTAAGTACTGTTATCAGTAAGTGGCGCGTGAGTTATGAAACGTAAACAAACAACCGCCACCCGCTTCACCCCTGCGCATGCGCTGTATCGACGAATACTCGAACCTTTCGGGCGTGTTCGCGATGTGTCCGCGATTACGTTCGCAAACTTAATAATATTATAAAGGGAAAAATGGTGTAAGCGTGATTACTTCCGCAAGCTTGATGATATTAAAAAGGGTGAAAAGAGGTAAGCACGATTATTTCGAAACTTGTATACGGGATATACTCTTAAACAGGGAGTACGGCTTTCTTTGTTTTATTAGTTTTATTTCATTTGGGATGTAAGTAGTCTTACGTTAGGCAGTTTATATTTTCATTAGACAATAAAAAGCTTAATTAGCAATACGTCTATAAATTTTGGCTATAGCATAAGGAAACAAAAGAATAAGAATCTTTAGGTGTATTTTTATGAAATTTTACATACTTATGTTGGCTTATCACCTTTTTTTACTTTGAAAATATATTTTTAATTAGACGAATATTTTTCTTTTTCCTTTATAACACCCTGATTTTACGTCAGAATATTATGAAAAAAATTGACGTATTGTATCCTGATATCTACTATTCGAAACTGCAAAAAAAAAAAATTGACGTAACCTTACTTACGTCTTTGTCACTCTGGGGGTACGATATTATACTTCTCCTCTGTACTGGATTCCATTGGGTTATTATTAATAAATGACTCACTTCTTGCCAAACGTTTCAACTTTCGTTTTACTACGGTAGTAAAACCATCTTCACTACTATCCTCACTTTTCTCACGAATTCTCTTCGATCCTCCCGGTTCTTGCTCACCATGATCTGATAGACTTTTCAACACTCGCTCACATTCTCCTATAATATCGGCGTCAGACTTTTCCCGTGAATCACTAAAATCATCCTCCTCACTATTATTTTCCTCCTCCATAACTGATAATTCGTTTTCAAACGTTTCAATTATCAATATTAAATTATAATGAAGTAGGTATGTAAATAAATAAAATACACCCTGTATAGGTAAGGTATGTTATGTATGTTTATGTCCGATATCTTAGTAATGTTGATATGAATAAAAGACCGAAATTCAGCTGCAGACTACGTGTCTGTTTTTGAAATTCTGTGTTTTTGAAATATGCAGATGAAATTCTGACTGTAATTTATTTATTATACATGTAATTAAAAAAAATGAGTCTTTGTATAAATATAAATGTATTTTGGCTAATAATTAATATTACTACCTACCTAATACCTAAAAGGCGGACCCTGAGCTCTGAGGCAATCAGGAATATACGTCTATATGCAGAGGATGATGTCATAACAGTCATAAACTTAATATACCCAGTAAACGGGGTGAATAGTCATCAATGGGTGAATAGAAATAAAATGGTCGCTGGATTTTTTAAATAATTTTAAAAATCTAACGACTGACCGAATTTTAATGACCATTTTATTTCTATTCACCCTTTGATCTCTATTCACCCCGTACTACGGTATAACTTCTAATGTTTATGCTAACAATAGTAAAAAGTATATCTATATCTATACTAATATTATAAAGAGGAAAGATTTGTTTTTTTGTTTGTTTGTTTTTTTGTTTTTTTGTTTGTAACGAATAGGCTCCGAAACTACTGGACCGATTTCAATAATTCTTTCACCTATAGAAAGCTACACTATCTGGGAGTAACATAGGCTATATAACATCACGCTACTACTAAAGGGAGCGGAGCAGTGAGCATAAATGTCAATAAATCGGGCAGATTTCCATACATTCTTTACTAATATTAGATTTGTATTTTTATATTCGAGTAAACTCAAGAACTACTGAACCGATTTTAAAAATTCTTTTACCATTAGAAAGCTGCACTATCACTGACTAACATAGGCTATAATTAATTTTCAAAAAAATAGGGATCCTGGATAAAACTTCAATAATGTAACCCAAGGTGTAAAAAAATGACCTAAAAAATTCCTTACATCGCGTACGCTGCGAAAACTATTGAAGATAGAACAAAATAATGTACTGTAGAAATGTATAACTTAAAAAGGTCTACATAAAAGTCCGCAACAGCATATGTCTATCTAATAAGGGTAGCTCACAATAACCATTTTTATCTTTTACAAATTATAAAAAAAATATGTGTCATTTTCGAAGCTATTTTTAACAATATAGTGTTAAGCCTTATCTGACTAAATACGTTAGATACATTGTACATTTAATGTAGATCAAAATTGCCCTTTACACTGTATAATTATAATGAATATTTTAGAATCTATTGCAGTATGAAAGTAACGCGCGACGATATAAATTCAAGCCGAAATGCCGATCAAAGTCAGACCACGGAATCTATACCTTTATATTAATTCTTATCTAATAAATCGTTTGGTATTTAAGATTGTTTGAATACCTGTTGATTACTTTTTGAATTATTGAAATCGGACGTTCTATTCAAAAGATATTACGAAATTATAATGTCAATAAATCCGGTAAATTACCATACATTATTTGAAAACTAATTATTGTTACGGGCATGGGCTAAAAGGGTGCAACCACGGGTGTTCGAAGTATTTCACGAGCGAAGACAGGGAAGGTCAGCTGAACACAAGATGCAACGGTAACGGGATCCGAATGCGGGATTGGAACCTCCATGTGACGCATCCTGGGTAACGGAGGCATTAACGCCCCTCACCCAGGGGAGGCGCTACCGCCTACGGCAAATACATACAGCAACGGGAACAGCTCTAAGGGCTGCTCAAAGGCTTCCCACATGTCCCTCTGACTACGAGGAGGCCCAGTAGAGAGCAGGAAAGGGAAGGGCTGGTCACCGAGCGCGGACGTGAGGATTATAGGTCCGGCCTGCTGTCATCCCTTCACGCCCGTCTCCTCCCTTTCCGGAAATCGATGGGACATCGTGCTTCCCACTTCTGAGAGGGCCATCTTAAAATTGTAGATGGCCCAGGGTCAGCCGGGGGGTGCGGAAAATGTCCTAGGCAATTTTACACTCCAGCAACTGAAGACCCGCGACGGCATGCTGTTTAGTGGGTCCGAATTCCACATGGCACTCCTGATGGCTGACGGGGATGGTATCCGAGGCAATTTTAGCACGAAAGAAAAGTTTGTACGGAATCCGAATTCCACGCGGGCGGAGCCGCGGGCAACAGCTAGTGATGTAATAATTGAATAATGGATATCATAATTTATAAAAACTATAGGTACACTATATCGAGGAAGTAACAGGACTTTGCTCTTAGCACAAAAAGAGTATTTGCGTAGATAGATGGCTACAAAAACTTGTTACGCATAGGTACACCTACATGTTTTTATCTATTACATAAAAAAGTGTGTTTGGTTGTATTGCAAGAACAGTCATCGCTAAAACTCAATGAGCGTGTACAATAATAGTCCAAAATTCGTATAATTTTAGATAAATCAACGATTCCGTGAAGTGGCTATAATTTTAAGTACGGTTGTCACTTTCAAATGCATACTGCTTTATTAAAAATAAAAATAGCACAGTTTGACAATATTGAAGGGGCGGCCTCCCTCAGTTCACAGAATTATTGGTTTTACTATACACAGAACTCGACAAAAGTCGTTAACTATAAGCTGCCACCACGCAGGGTGACCATCGTAAGTAACAATGTAAATCAATGATCGTAAAGGTATGATTTCGAAGCCGACCGGATACTACAACTGCCGACGCATGCAGCAGATACAGCGTACCCATTACTTGTTAAACTCCGATACGGATAAAGGGGAGCATCGAGAAGCCGCAATGAATTACGCGTATCTGCTGCGTGTGTCTGTAGTTGTCGTATGTGGTTATCTTCGGAATCATACCTAAAGATTACAAACTTAGCGACTGTACTTGCCTATGTTCGTATTTTACGCTGCCATACCGTTCAACCGATTGCGATAAAACTTTGGCAACTTATTGTTTACACTTCTAAATATGCAAATACATACGACATTGGCGTTTAAACACACTGACACTGGGCTAAGTAATTAGCTTACCATAATGCAAGCACGAGTGCAACAGGACAAGAGACTTATTAACATGCGCTAATCTATATATCTAATCTAATCTAATACATAAAAATCAATGCCACTTTTCGTTGTTAGTTTATAACTCAAGAACGGCTGAACCGATTTGGCTAATTTTAGTCTTGAAATGTTCGTGGATGTCCAGGGAAGGTTTAAACGGTAAGAAAATAGGTGCAGCGGGAACGGGAAAAACATGGCGGTACGAAGTTCGCCGGGACAGCTAGTCTAATATATAAAAATCAATGCCACTTTTCGTTGTTAGCTTATAACTCAAGAACGGCTGAACCGATTTGGCTCATTTTAGTCTTGAAATATTCGTGGGTATCCAGGGAAGGTTTATAGGTGCAGCGGGAACGGGAAAAATATGGCGGTACGAAGTTCGCCGGGACAGCTAGTAACTTATAAAGTGTAAATTTTTGCTATATATACATTATGTATAATAAAGCGTTTTGTGCGTACTTATATTCTTTTGTATGACAGTTACTCATTAATATAATACAGATACCTTCATATTTCATATAAAGATAAGTTACATAAGTTATAAGTATGTAATACGTAATCTCTAGATTAAGGCCACTCTCTGTCGGAAGAGCTACTAATACAAAAAACGTTATTCAACCAAAACTGAAAAAACTAATTTGAGGGATACGTAGGTACGCATTAGTCTTATACTAATATAGTACAGTTTTGCAATCCATTTAGGATTTACAAATCTTAGCATCAGCCCTTGGTGTAGCAGGAAGAGTCGTTGGCACAGAAGGGGCACTAAAAAGTAAAGTGCAAAAGACTATTTCCAGTGCAAAAGACTATTTCCAGTGCAAAATAAAAAATAAATAGCGCGGTAAAGAAAAAATCATAGGATGGTACTGTAAAATCCCTGAATGTCTTTAGATTGACCCTGGATATCCGTACATTTATCATTCAATCAATCAATTTGTCTATTGCAGTCGACTGCTAGACATAAGCCTCTCCCAATGTGCGCCACATCTGCCGATCCTCCGCCTTCCGCACCTAGTCTGTCCTAGCCACCTTTTTCAGGTCGTCAGTCCATCTGGTTAGGGGGCGCCCCACATTCTATTTTCCTTCTCACGGTCTCCACTCCACTCTGTATACCTATTTAACGACTCTTTTTAAGCTCCTTGTGACTGTTTGGAGCAGCTAGACTTGCCTTGTATCCATGTAGTCCATAAACTGCGTTTCTTCTAAAATTCGATTGATAAGAATCGATACAATTTTAAGCTCTTTTGAGCACATGAAATTGAAAATTGAACTCAGGTAAAACCATATCAATATAAAATTTTGAAAAATATCTATAGGTACAAAGTGTTACATGCATAGACATTAGGGAGATGGAAATATCTCGTTCTACCCTAACCGAAGGCTAGAATCGACGGCAGTCTGTCATCTTAATGACAAATCAAAGGGAACGGTGCAGATGAGGGTTTGCTTTTCTCCAATAGGATGAAATTGCAGAAGACGATGGTCAGGACCAGCCGGGGCCGGACGGCATTTAGCTTAGAAATTGTACCTAACTGGGTTGTTAACTTGCCTATTTTAAGGCACAAAGTATTCGTTACATTCTCTGCACCTCAAAAGTGCGCAATGCTAGAAGATTTATTTTCTGCATAGCGCCATCTTCAGTTTATTAACGGAACTGGCTTTGAGTTTACTAGCTCAAAGTGAATGCCTTGCGGTCGTTATCGTTGAGTAGGTAGCGATTGTAGCAAAGTGATTTTAATTCTGTGCGGCACACTAGAGGGCACTCCGCCACATATTCCACATTATGACAAAACAAATTCAAAATTAGTATTTCACCCTATTACCAATCTAACTAGGATCGTGATTCAGCAGCAGTATGTTTTCAAAACGCGTGATTTCAATTCAATGAGAAAGAAAAACATAGTATGTTTGGTATTCCAAAGTGCAAGTTTTGGATATAACTGGCATTGACACTCGGATAATGATGAATGACTACGGTCGGCCGTACCTTTCCCCATCCTGTTACTCTCCTTCCTACCCCTAGGTGATGCTTCTAGTGTTATAAGCGCTTATAGGTCATTGACTGACCATCTGAATGCGCTGATGATCAGTCAGTACGATCGTGTAAAACAGATTTACCATTAGTAATTCACAGTCAATCATAACTTTTAACTTTGAAGGATACCATAATATTTGATAGGATAGGATACTATATGTTCTATAAGCAGGATTTGAACCTGGGTCACCTCACTCGAAAGGCCGACTCTTTAATTAGGTACTATGATACCAACACTACAATACCTATGCCTATGCACAATAATAAAACAATATGAATATTCAATGTTGACATTTTGCAGTAAAACAACATTACTATTTGTCCGTCTCATATAATGACGAAATCTCCAATTGTTTATTTACATAATATGGTGCTTAGTGTCGCAAAATAACTGTGTCGAATTGTCGCACGTGTGTGTACATATGTAATTTTGTATAATAACAGCGTATTAGTGTCGACCTTATGCCACAAATTATATAATATGCAATACCCATGTTAAAAGAAAATTTGCCTGTATTCCAGAACGACGCTCAGTCCTGAATGTCGGAAATAACTAGAACTGAAGACATATTTTCAAAGACAAATCAGTCAAATCTATCAATCAAAATCTGAGTAATGCTCTAGACTCAATACAGGCCTAATAACTAAGTATACTGATTACTATTAATTCGGTTCTTCATCCGAGCGCTAATCCAATTGCATCCAGACCTTGCACTTTGGAACCCGGAGTGCGCTCTCCCACCTATAAAATTTAGCTCAATCTCTAAAAAACAGCCTGAATATACTTAGTTTTATTATATAATTCCGATATAATGTATAAGCCACAATATACATATCCATTAATATCGACCGATTCGTTTCGGAGTAGTAAAATCACAATTAATATTGTGACATGGTTTTTTTATGTTAGAAGAGTATGGGCTGAGGAGGCTCGCAAAATCTTCAGGGCCGACCTGAGGAATAAGGTGGTTCTTTTTTATTTGTTTATATCTATTTATTTTCAAATCAGTATTTTCGTTCGTCCAGTAAAAACGTGTAGTTTCTGCCCACTTAATTTGGATAGTCACGCGTTTATGTCTTTTGGTTTACTATTTTCATTTGTTGTTTATTCACTATTTTTATGGTATGGCAAGTATGTCTATCATCATGAATCTACTATATGTTATTGAATATAGACGGTCTCTGTCAACATAGGTAGGTAGGTACCCGATTGCTGCCGACTTTTCAATGGGTCGATGGTCAAATTTCCCTCGATGTAAGTTTTTCTTCCACCGGCTTCTCTTTTCAAAATGTTCATCCATGTCTACTGGTAGGTCTTCTTCGTTAATACAATCGATTATAGAATCAAATTTCAATACCTCCTATAATGCCGGCGTCGAGGGCAGGACAAGCGCGTGCGGCCTTAGCTAATGAGAATTTTACCAGATCTGAATACAAATAGCGCAATCATTGTTTCTTCTACACTTAAACGCATTTGGTATTAGTATTGCACCCGTACTATCGTATGGCTGTGATGTGAAGCACTAGTCAATTGTAAATTCTGTATCAGTTGTTTATATATTTGCTGACGATAGTGAAACTCGGTGTAACACATTTCATATGTGTAGTAGAATTTGTGTAGTATGAGGGAGGTGAGTAGAGAATATATTTTAACATAATTAATAGTATTTCGAGTTGAGTCGACTGGACTCGTGTTCATCATCATTGCCTCATGCATGCATCATCAGCAATGTCGTGCTTGATGGAATATTTTTTTCATCAACATTTTAATTTGAAATATTATGATAGGTGGTTTATATTATATTGCAGATGCAGATTATAATAAGTGCTCAACTCAATAAATAAAATAATTAAATTTCATGTCCCGGAACGATACGAATAACTTACTTAATTAATTTGGTACGTAAATGCAATGCGGACCGGCAAGACTGGCATGCAACAAACTAAAATAAACCGACAATTTGAATTGATATTTGTTGCCAAAATATGCCCCTAATCGTGGGGAAGAATCTACAAAATTAAGATGACTGGATGCGACAATTTTGTTAAGTTAGATTGGAAAAAGTGAATGCTCAAGATGGGACCTGAATCTGCGACCAGTCCCTTACAGGGGGAGTGATCTGACCACTGAGCTACAAGAACCACATCTTGAACGTTCGAAATATTTTTTGTTATTTAGTAAACATACTAATTGCTTTAAAATTTCATTGATGACCACATTGTCCTGTTCAACTATAAAAAAACGCAATAACGTGATTGTAAAAGAACGACGACATTAATAAAATTAGAATTGAAAATAAATCATAATCAGAATGTTAGAAGAATATACATGATAGAGAAAATAGACGTTAATTCTCACATTAATCAGAGAATAAATAAAATACTACTGAAACCTTGACACACAACATCGAATCATTTCGATCTTAACCTATAAATACAAGTAGGTATGCACTTATTTCGACGTCATCTGAGTCGCGGCAGTGGCACACGTTAGAAGAGTGGCTGGAAAAGTGGATTTACCGTTGTCGGAGAAAGTTGAGTGGAACAGCACGCGGCGCAGGCGTTAGTGTACGGTCGGCGCCCGCGCACGCGTCTTAACATACTTTTGACACGACTTTTTGTGTTGATTCTGTTGTCATTCTAAATTAGTGTAAAAGTGAAATCCGGATTGATAAGGTAGAGTACTAAATAAATATTAAATTCAATTTTATACAATAAAATCAAATATTACGATGATTACCTCGGTGGCGAAGCACGAATTTAGAAAAAGTGCTCGATTGATGGAAATAGGCTAGTTCTCATTATTTAGAACATTAATATGGGTTGTTGATGTACTATGCCTGTGTAATAAGTAAATACAGCTCGACTTAAAGGCTGTATGTACAGTTGGGAGTAGGTAAATAGAAACAATAATAGCTATGATTTTCTTCAGCCCTCTTTTGCGAAAGAACGAAAAGTCAATAAAAAGAAATACAGGTAACTTTTAGTACTCCCTAGCTATAAGTTATAACTTATAAATCAATTTAATAAATCAAAATCACATATTTAAAAGTTTCTCTTAACCGGTATAGACAGAACATTGATATCAATCTTCTTAGGGCTTAATAGATCATCAGAGAGAGAGATTGCGATTTGAAATCTTCAGGGCGGCAAGTATCGCCAATATTGAAGAGGTTATCTTGTTAGGTGCTGAATTTCAGGGTTTCAATTTGAATTAAACTCACTAATATTCTAAGCTTTGAAAATCAAGACTACAAGTCACAACTTGTAGTCGGTGATTACCGGCCGGTGAAATACTTTCGTGGTCGTCCGATATTTATCCAGGTTAGGAGGTCTGATAGAAATGAATCAAAATATGTTTACATATAAGATCGCTAGATTTAATAACAGTAAAGCCTATTGGAGTAGTGCAGAAAACCTTGACAAGGGTGAGCGCAGTTTAAGCTAGCATTTAATGTTCCTGTTAATTTACATATAAAATCTCGAGTATTTTAATTAAACAGCAAGTAAATATTTCACAATGCATTTTTTTTTGAGAAACCTTTAAGTCCTTGTCAAAGTTCATTAACGTTATTTAAAACTCTTTGGCTCTATAAACAAATTAACGGGGAAAATAAACGCATAGGAGTACATATTTCTTTTATTAATTGCAATAATGTTACATACCAATCTCCGTTATTTATTAATTACAAACACAAATAACAGACCAAGTTCAACATAAATTATTCGTAGTCAGAGTTTTTCTGATGAGGTATCATTATTACACATAATTGCCCTATGGTGATTGAAACAACAAGAATAGACGCGGTAGCATGGGGTAAAGTGATCACTTAAACCACTGCGCAATTCATGTAGTCACGAACTTGGTTTACATTTAGATCAAGTAGGTACTAGAAACGTAGATAAAGGTATGCTGATTTTTCATTATATCCATACTCGGTTCAAACTCTTCATTCAAACTCTACTAAATGACTTTCGTGCTACATACGAGAATATGGGTAGGTATAATAATTTAATTTAATCAACATAATTCAATGAAATACGAGAATGTCGGCGGCCCAGAGTGGTAGCAAATGCAGCTAAAGATAATAATCTGGATGAGAATGAATTATCATGTGAAGAAGGTCTAACATTTTGGCATGTGTGGCTCAAAATTATATCACGGTTTTTAGACGTCCTAAAGTTCCAAAGTCGATTTATTTTACGTCCTTTTTTTCTCACAAGTGTCTGATAAATAGAGTACAATGACCGTGACAACATCAATATGACCTAGAAAGAATTAAGGACCATGAGGCTTCAAGTATTCCTCACGAGTTGTTATTTGAATTTTTCTCTATAAACACTGATCCAGTTATTCACTTACTCAAACTAGAGAAAATCAAAACACAGCTCAGCTTCAAGATACTTTGAGCTCATGTTGCGTAAATAGTTACTATTTACCTAGAATTACTAGCACCATCGTGGTCTCCTCGTGACCGTGGCTGCTGAAAAGGAACCGTAACGTCGGGACACGGTAAAGGAACCGTAACGTAACCGTATTGTAAATAATAAAATAATAACACTAAATATATCACGATAGAATTCATTAAAATACTTTTATTTCACTAAGAAATATTGATGTAAACTTCATTATAATCAACTAAATATCAACATAATAGTTATTATTTATGATTAATATCATTTTGCATTCTTATTATTTCGTGAAGCCAATTTACGCCTTGTAATGCAACTAATTTACATTGTGAAATTATCTACATACTAATTCTGCTTGTATTTTTGTGTGACCTCCACAATACATCGCCTAGTGCATGTTGAAATATGTCTACATCGGGGTCGAACCACCTAAAATCATAGGCTCTGATCTCTGATATCAATTACCGTCACACTACAGAAGAAAACTCAGGGTGGCGCGCGCATCGAGTTTCCACATACACCTATACCCTCATCAACATATACATCAACAATACCATTACGCTAGTACTATTATCTGTTGTGACCATACCTAATATCTCTTTGAGCTACCTAAGCACCCTTCAACACATTTGCTTTGCAATCTAAATGCTTGAAGTCGAAACGATTTCAAACAAAAAAACCTAAGTAGGTATTTAGTTCGTTCTTTGTGCTATATATTATTGAAGGCTTGTTAAGTATCAAGGAATTAGCAGTTTAATCTTTTTGCTCTAGAGTTTGGTTCTATGCTAGAATATCAGAATCTGGCGCTTTGTTATTACATTTTTCTCTTCATAGTAGTTCAGTTTGAAATCTTGATTAAAATAAAACTACTTATCGTAGTAATCTTGAAATAATTACCACTGCTTACGAAACTTAGCACTTGATCAACAGTTAATTTTTATTATTAGACACTGCCTTTCGCTTCAGACATAATTACCCGATACGGCCATATTTCTGTTTTATTTAGATTGGTTTTTATCACTACATATAAGTGTTCTTAGGAATAACTATTAACTGACAGCTCAAATATTAGACCTTGGAGTGAATAACTTTCCATTGACTATGTCTTAAACTATTCATAAAACAAGGAGAACTATAAATTGATAAAAAAAAATCCTATTTAAAATTGATATTACGAGAATCATGTCATTTAACTCAATAAGTTTATTGCACCCCACCAAATTCTTCGGGGTACAAGTGAACCTCACCTGCAAGCCCGTACACCTACTGATTGACGGACGAGGCTCTGGTGCAGGCTTTGTAGGGGTTGGAGGTTAGACAGTATTCGCCTCCATAAAAGTCGTATCAAATTCAAAACAATAGAAAGAGGAGTAAGCAAACCTTGGATGCAAGTGATGCAACTGGAAACAACGCTAAGATGATGATAATGATGATTTAACTTCACAAGTGATTTAGGTATCTACTAGGTACCTACCTATCCAAATTAATACTTTCTCTTGTATCTTCGAAGGCTAAACTTTCATCACACAGTATATTTCATGCAAACAGGCAATAGCGCTAGATTAATTTCGTTCTGGTTAAATTCCTTTCTCGCCGCTGTATTTTTATTTTTGCTATTAAAGTATAGACAATCTAGTTAAACATACATCGTAAAGTGGGCGCCATACTGTATGTGTAGATGTCGTTTTCTGATTTTAAAACATACTTTATGGACACAGTAATTTAACTAAGTACCTATGAAATTTAACAAAACTGCTACTACTTAGCGGACTCCATTAAAACATATTTAAATTCTGATTAAAATTTAAGTAGGTACTGAACTGTTTTCGTTCACATCGTGTACAATCATCATCCATTTTTGACGTTGATTGTACGTACACTATACTTATACCTGCGTTGGTTGCTGACGCAGTCCGAGGACTATACCTTTTTTTTTTTTTATCGTGCGAAAAATCCCCACGGATACCTCCCCCGCCGGAACCGGAGGAGGAGGTTATGTCGGATTCGAACCGACTAAAACGCACGCCGACTGTGGGCCGTGGGACTGTGACCCAGGGCCATATCTCTCGATCTGGCCCTCATCCGGTGTGGGGACCACGGAGTCCCCAACTCGCACCCGGGTATGGGGAGGCCACCGCGGCCTGCTTCTGCTAGGGTGACAGGCGGCTCCACTCCGAGGACTATACCTATGTTGCCAACTATGGAGTGACTGTATCAAGCTGGTATTTTTTACACATTTTATGAAAAGACTTGTATCAATTATGTGCTATGAGGTACACAGGAAGGTACATATATATTACAGTCTTAGCTAAGAACCGTTATTGCGTTATTCTCACCGATGCATGTCCCTAATGAGCGTGGCTCTACTCCCAGTGGTTGACGCAGTGAAACTAAACACAGTGTTGTACCGGCTGCTTGATAATCGCAACTTTGTATCCACTCGCCATAGCTGCGAAGTAACTATGAAATAATAAAAAATGTCACGATGTGTAAACGATCCGCTAGCTATAGCTATTTAAATTAAATAGAACACGGATATACAAATTTTAATTCTTCGACATTTCAATTTTATTACAATAAAAGTGCCATTAGATATTAGTCAAAAAAAAAAAGGATACTAATATTATAAAGCTGAAAAATAGCTTTTTTGTTTGTTTGTTTGGTTGAACGCTTTGAACTTGAACGCGTTGAATCTTAGGAATTACTGAATCGAAATGAATTATTTTGTACTAGCTGTTGCCCGCGGCTCCGCCCGCGTGGAATTCTGATCCCGTTCATCGCTGATATATAGCCTATATGTTAATCCAGGGTATAACCTATATACATACCAAATTTCAACCAAATCGGTCCAGCCGTTTATGCGTGAAAGAGTAACAAACATCCACACATCCACACATCCATTCTCACAAACTTTCACATTTATAATACTAGCTTTTGCCCGCGGCTCCACCCGCGTGGAATTCTGATCCCGTTCATAAGTAGCCTATATGTTAATCCAGGGTATAACCTATATACATACCAAATTTCAACCAAATCGGTCCAGCCGTTTATGCGTGAAAGAGTAACAAACATCCACACATCCACACATCCATTCTCACAAACTTTCACATTTATAATATAAGTAGGATTAGTAGGATGGAATAGTCCATCTATCGAGGAAGCTATAGGTCTAGGGCAAGGCCTATACAACCCTGAGCATGTATGAAGAATCCGCTCTTCTTCTTTCAAAATTTATTTAGGTTGTTACAAATATAGATTCTTTTTTTATTTTAAATTGCACTCATGAGGTAATATAAATATAATATATCTTCGGTCATAGTCATCAACAAAGTTCAAAAGAAATAGGAGATAGTTACCTATTCATTAATTGTTGACTAGGGTCCAAAAACAGGTGGGTACTAAGTTGGTAATCTATAAACCGAGGACAAGAATAATTCTAAACTAGTTTTAGACTATCTATTCTGTGGTTTTAGTGACAGACTTGGCCAATGGTGCAATCGCATTGTTGTAATAAATTCTAACTACAAATGCTGAACGTGGAGTAATTGCATACCTATAACCTGCCTTAGTTCTTTATGTACAAAAAAATTTACAAATTTGGCAACGTTTTAGAGTTAATAGATTACATAGTTAATAGACGCGTCTCAGCTGTATTCGTGCCCCGCAAAACTTCCAAAGAAATTCAAAAACGCCTGTTTATACAAACAACTGATTAGTAGGCGCGTACCGGCCGGCCGCATCCCCTCCTCGATGCATTCGAACGACATTACTACTGTCATTATTCGTTCACACATACGACACACACCAAGATTGTACTCTTGTTTATTTTAATTATTAAAACTGTTTTCATTAAGATCAAGTATTCGTTATTCATCAAGATCCTTAACAACGCCTTTTGCGCAGTTACAGTACCTAGGTACACTGTCAAGTTGCTTGCCTGTCATTATATATACAGTAGGAAAGATAGTCAATAGAAGATACCTAATTTAGATCTAACAGTTGGCACAAACTCAATTACCTACATGAATACCTACTTTTTAAACAACATTTAAAAGTCTGTCCATGTTTATAAATTCCATTTACTTACATATTGCACTCATCGGCGCATCTTTATTACAGTGTAACATAGCATCACGGACTACAAAAGAGAAACAGTAGCCGACGTTGCCCTGATTATATTATTTCAGTTTCTAAATGGATGTTTAATTTATATAAAAACTAGCTGACCCGGCGAACTTCGTACCGCCATATTTTCTGATCCCGTTCCCGCTGCATATCTCTAAATTTATCAGTGTTTCTCTACAATATTATGCATGCAAACCTTCCTCTTGAGTCACTCTATCTATTTAAAAAAACCGCTTCAAAATTTGTTGCGTAGTTTTGAAGATTTAAGCATACATAGGGACGGACAGACATCGACAGCGACTTTGTTTTATAATATGTGATATGTAATGATAATTGTAAATAGGAATAAATCCTTTTTAATATTTGATGAGACAATCATTTTTTCTTTAAAATGAATTAATTGATGATGACATGACAAAATTTATAGGTACATACACTGAGAACAAAATTTATACGAAGGGTGCTGAAAAGGAACCGAAACACCGTGATATTCGGTATAAATAATAAAATAGCAAATAAATCGCTATAGATTCCGGTAAAAAACAGTTTTATTTCAATAGGTCTTTTACTTTAAGATATAATTACAGGAATGTACATGCAGAATCATTACAGGCTACCTCAAACCATTACAATTTTGTTACAGGTACTCAAAATGTTAGAAGGAACCAAGATCAATTCTCCATCCCAAATGGCGAGCGTTTTCGACATTGCCAAAGACACAGTCTTATTCCTCGTGCTATCATGTTACTATATGCTCGAATCGCTATTCTGGACTTTAGTACCATATGCAATAAGGCCTATGAAGAATCTTAAAGGAGACGTGGTGTTGGTGACCGGTGGTGGAGGCGGCGTGGGGCGCCACCTAGCGGTGAAACTCGCGAGGCTTGGAGCCAAGGTTGTCATTTGGGATATCAATATAGAAGGTTAGTACCTACCTACGTGATACTTTTAAGGATTACTAGTTCAGTAGTTGGCCTTAGACTTGCCGTGCCGAGTAAATAACTCACAATCTAATGTATTAGGTGCGTAGATTGAAAACTTCGATAACTTAGACCTACTTAGTTCATCGCAAAAAGTGGTATATCTTCTATAGATCTATTTTGATCAAAGGTTTCACTTTTCTAACTCATATAATCGTCTTTTAGCAATAATCCTGGTTGCCATTCGTTTGGCTTATTTTTGCTATCATTGTAGATGTCTCTAACTATGGCCCTTTTTCCTGACTATACCTTAAGCTCGCCATCCGACGAGGAGAAGTCATATTGACGCGTCCTATATAAAAAAGAAATATAGGGAGTGACTAGTAGTACAAACTAGCAAGTTAGCTTAGCTCTGGGGATGCTAATAAGATCCCATTCCCCATGTACACTATCTCTTTCTGTATAAAGGTGTCGTTTGCCCATCTTGCCTTACAAAAAAGTTCTTATTTAACTCTGGAAAATCATGTTACAAATCATGCTGTAATCGTTAGTGACTCTGCCCAGAATATCTAATAAATAACAAATCAATAAAATTTGAAAACTAAAACTTTAGACATCAGATTTATTTTCGATTTATAATTATCAACTTTTGATTTCAAACTCAAATATACTTATCATCGAACTATTTGACAAACACAAACATTTCAAACTATTGTCTAAATGTCAGATAAGCTTTTTAAATATTCCCACTGTAAACCTGCCTATCTGAAACATAAACGTTTAGAAGGCTTTAGTAAAGTTTGTAAATCTACTCTAAAGAATAAAGAGTTAACGGCCTCGTAACTTAATGAGGCTATTTATTGAGATGAACCTACTCTCAGTACAGCCACAGTACAACCATTTAACTTTGGCAATAGTGTCAAGTTACAAGAAGCAAGTACTTCTTAATGTCACGGTACATCCAACTTAAAAAAAAACAAACATTTATTGCAAGGTTTTCTTTGTCTGCACGTGTATGTTACAAATGTTACAACGTAGGACGTACCAACAGTACATATTTACCTATGTACCTTGCAGGTATATATATGCATTAACCTTATATTTAAAATTGTTTTTGAAATGGTCATTTCTTTAGGCGCATTGGACATTTTCCTTTTGAGATGGGAATAGCCATTGAACTCGCGATACTGTTAACGACACCTCTGTAGGTATATTCATCACGAAATCTCAGAAACTTTAACTCCTACAAGCTTGAAATTTGGCAGGTAGGTTCCTTTTAGGATGTAGATATCCGCTAACAAAGGATTTTACGAAACTCCAACCCTAAGGGAGTAGGCAGGCGGCCCTGTATGCGCGAGAGTTGAGTTTTCGTCAGCACGCCTAGAATACTAGTTTTTTAACTTTAAGGGTACCTACTAATATTAGCTCACAAGTTCCATATTGTCTTATTTACCGAGGTCTTTAAGTCTTTTGTATTTTGCAATAGTTTGATCATTTTAGCTCCCGAACGGATGAACCGATATTTTGGACAATACAGTGCACTTAATGTATTCATAACACGTGACCGCGAATAACTTAGGTATTCATAGTAATCGTTCATGAGTAGATACGGATGACTAGATAAGTAACTATTTAATATTTGAGTAACTAAGTACTTAGTATGTAGGTACCTACGTACTTATAGGTATGATAATTTGAACAATTAAATATAAGAATGGTAGCATAATTAGCAGACATATTAATTTAGATATTTATCTACAGTAATTTAGATACTGATGTCCTAGAATCTTCAATTATGCGCCTATCTACTACATATTTATAAAATAAATTAGTGCAGAAAGTCTAAGGCCACATAATTATATCGGACGAAAGGTTAACTCACAGCCTTATTCTACTTGCCTAACTTAAACACGAATTATCCGGCGCTGATCTACCTTGGAAAGAGTATCATCTGCGGAAGCGTTAAGTCCAGTAACACCTGTGACACGTTAGGATTTTTTTTTCAACCAGTAGGTAGGTAACAGTGTTACTACACATTCAGATGTTACTGGATGGGGATTCGCGGCTTCGAAATAGACCAACATTCACCTAAACGTTTAATAAAACCTAAAGGTACAGGTTTAGGTTTTAATAAACGTTGAACTTTCAATTCTCAACTTTGAGTAAATTGAGTTATTCGTAAATTTCCTATTTACGAATAACTAATAACATAAGTACAGTCTTCTTCTCACGCATCAACACCACCGTACATGTATAGTCAGCATTAAGTAGATCGATGCCAAATAGTATTAAGATCATTTTGAATAATTTGCTAGTCGTTCTTATGCTGACTATACCTACATGTTATTGACATACCTACGTTATGTATATCTAATAGCCAATTGAGTTAGCCTTTAATAATGCCAGTATATTAACGGATATCTTAATAATATATTCTAATGTTTTTAGCTTTGCAAAAGACATGTTCGGCAGTAAGGGACGAAGGTTACGAAATTGCAAGCTACGTCGTAGACTTAGCCGATCGTAGCGCTGTCTACGCGGCTGCTGAAAAAGTGAAAAAAGAGGTATGGAGAGTGGCGTCTACTTATCTATCATTAATTTGGACGGTTGGAAGACGAAAGGATGCAAGCGACATAGACTTTTCAAAGAAAAAATGTCCTAAACAAAACCTTAGACCATTTTCATGTCCGCGATTTTTCTGTCCACTGTTGGTGTCGCTTTCACCCGTTAACCTTTTAACTGTCGATATATATTATTCTCAAACAATATTTCTATTATATAGAATTTAAGAAGAAAAGAATAACTTTCATAGCACTTGTACAACACGTGTTATGTGATGTGTTACATAATGACAATTAAATGTAGAGGCCCACCATGCCCGTTATTCCACTCGCTTGAATGTCGGTTTTCATGACTCTCGGTCATATCTCTAGTTCCACGTAACCAATTTGGATCAAACAAATGTAAGATTCTGACAAGAATTCAATTTTTTTTATCAAAACCAAGTTTTAAATATCTCTACCTATGTTAATTTGAAATACAATAAGATACAAGTAAGATTAAAAGTTATACAAGTTAGATGATACAAGATTTCCATCGACAGTACCTACCAAGCAAGTAATTTTCCCCGATTTTTGCTTACAGGTTGGAAAAGTAGACATGTTGATAAACAACGCAGGCACAGTTTTCGGCGAAACTCTACTGGAGTTATCCGACCACGCTATAGAGACTACTTACAAAGTCAACATCCTCTCACACTATTGGGTAAGTACCGTTTACACTTCACTCACTTATAACCATGGGTAATAGTGTAACTAATGGCATAAAGGTCAGCAGTCGTCAATGATGTTTTTAGACGATGACTTGTAATGTTTTCTTTTTGTAGTTACTTAGAGCAAAGTCGGATGTTTGAAAGGTAAAGCTTACAAATTGTCATGTATGTATGTGAAGTTTGATAAGGTCTAAAGATATTTATGTACTTGACCCAACTACGAGTATTACCAAACTACATAAGTGCCTACGTGATTATCGATGATAATAGGTACGGTAGGTGCCCGACTTTTCATTAAGCACATAGGGACCCTCATCATCATCTTTATAGAGATACCCGTTGCATCCATAGTTTGCACTTTGGAACCCAAGGCTACTTACTATTTTTGATTGGTATGTCGGCTTTTCCGGACTGCTACTGACCTCCCAACCCTGAAAGGATAGCTTGCACCAGAGCCTCGTTCGTTCTTTAGCAGGTACCCCGACTTGCAAGTGAGGTTGGGCTTGGGTTTTAAAGATGTCATTAGGACACTGTACTCGAAATGACAAGTGACTATTGACTATGTTTTCATAAGTAGGTACCTACTATTACATATAAACAATATAATAGGCATAATAGGCAATAGGCTTGCCCCCTGTAGGTAGCATCGAAAATCATACCTAATAGTTCATCATAGTCATCAATCATTAAATTTCATCATCCAGGCGTAAATATACGCATGGATGTACATAACACCATTTCTATAAGCAAAAGGCATTTTGCAAAGTTATTAATAGCCTAATGGTATGTTTTCAGACCGTGAAAGCCTTTCTGCCAGACATGATCAGCACCGGCAAGGGACACATCGTGACAGTGGGCTCGGTGGCCGGTCTGCTCGGCACGTACCGCTGCACCGACTACAGCGCCACTAAGTTTGCCACTGTAGGCTTCCACGAGAGCCTGTTCACTGAACTCAGGGTACGGTATCTTAGTTATTATATTATTTAGTTAATCTCACTCTAAACTGAAATAACTTGCAAGACAATAGAGTAAAAACTCACTTTATGTAGGTACCTACCTCAACAGATTTTCATTGTAGAAATCTAGCCTTATTCATCGAACGAGCTAGCCTGTACTTGTTGGGAAATCTCTGCCATCTATTAAAGTTAGAATATTTTTTTAGATAATCATCATCCACCTCTGAGAGTTTTCCCAACTCAAGGTCGGCTTGCCAGTCTATGACGCGACTGAACTTCAATGTTTTCCGTAAAAAAGAATGTCACCTGACCTTCACAACCAATTGGCATTATTGAACTGTTTTGAGCTTTAACTACCCATATCTGACGTTGCCATGTTCATGTTCGTATGGTAAACGGGACCATACATACAGACATATTCACGCATACAAATATTTTTACTGGGCGGGAATTGAAGCCGCGCCCCCTGAGTAGCAGTCAAATACTCTACCACCTATTAAAAATGAAATTCTCACTGAGAAATAATCTTCAAAATCTCTATTCTCTTTTGCCTAAACATGATTACCTTTTCCCAGGCGCACGGCCACAATACTATCCACGCTACCCTGGTGTGCCCATACTACATCAACACAGGAATGTTCGACGGCGTCACTCCTCGTCTGCTGCCGATGTTGGAGCCGGACTACGTTGCCGAGACAATGATAGACTCCATTAGGAAGAATGAAGTCAATTGCGTAATGCCTGGATCGGTTAGATACCTTCTACCTTTGAAGTGGTAAGTTTTGAACTTTTGACTACTAACTGTAAGTAATCCTTTATCCTTCTGTCCCACTAGTTATCACTAGTTATCACTAGTACCACCAAACTGTAACACCGGCGGTACTAGGGAGAAATCTCGTTTAGGTACCGTAAAATGGGGTGAATAGGGATCAAAGGGTGAATAGGGATAAAATGGTTGATAACTCTGCTCATTATTACATTGAACTAATCCATAATTTCACTAAAATAACTACAGAATTCAGCTGACCATTTTATCCCTATTCAGCCGTTGATCCCTATTCACCCCATAGTACCGGCACTTATCTAAGACTCAATATTAGATTCGTTTTCACAATTTTTGTGTAATAGGTATACCTTTACCACAGCGTTAATGCCGGTTGCGTCCAAAGCTTGCACTTCAGAGCTATCATTTTGCACTGAACGGGCACCAAACCTGCGATCTCTGGCACAACAGTCGAACATTCTATCTACTATGCCACATTGGTGTTGGTAATGTTACAAAATTAAATAGTTCAATTAAGATCAATTTCGGGAGGAATCATCAACAAACGATAATCAGTAATGTTAACCGTTTGGCACGTAAAAACGCGTGGTCGCGTTGATATCATACCTTCTTCTTCTTCAATTTTGTCGATGACGCCTCGACTTTCAACTTTCACCTGAGAAACTCCACCTAGACCTGATCCTTGGAGTAAAAAATGTAAAGAATATTGATGACACCTAATTTTATTACAGCCTGCTTCCTGCAAAAATGTGCTGGGACCTGATGCACCGAGTGATGAAAGGACCACAGTCGATGATGGAGTTCAAGGGAAGACCTAAAGCTGTAGCTCAGTGAAATGTAGTGACATTTGGCATAGAATTACTGTAAATATATATCTATTGTTTAAAGTAGGTACTGCGAGATTCGTTTAGGGAAAGGATTGTTAATACATGCTTAATAACTGGCGATGAATAGTGACTCCTGTGTAGGTTTTTATCTAATTTTTACCGTAAAGCTACGACTGAAAGTACCTACTGCTACTAAACTTTAGTTAGTTGTTATTGTTGACAAGGAGGTTAACGATAATTTGGGGTATGGAGATTCAACATTTTTAATTTAATTCCTATTATCATATTCATTATTTCGTTGATGTATATCGAGACTGACTTATATCGAGAAAAATGTATTGAAGGAAAAAGAGTCGATGAAACTAATAAACAATTTAAAATGCTATCAGAAATATTCGTTACAAGTCCCTTTTTCCTGTACGCTAAAATTAGCACGGTGCGCGGACCGGATGCTCGATAACTCACGTTAGTAGGTAATAATTCAAAATTCAGACCTATAACCGCGGTTATAATAACCTCGCGTTATGTTCCCGAGGGTGAGTAGGGTAGAGACAGCACAAAAACTCTCCAGAGCGCACTGGAGATTTTTTGTGCTGTCTGAAGAAAGACCAAAGGCTTGTCCTGCTTTGTCTTCTGCACTGACGGCACAGGAACTCTGTTCTTACAGGGTCGGCACGAGTGTAACTCCCCTATTGTTGCACACGTCCAGGACGGTAACCACTTTGTACCAGGTGGGTTGTATGCTTGACTGCCACCTAAGTGCTATAAAGAAAATGCTACGAGTCTGGGTGATTTCCATCCGGCTCGAAGGACCAAAATTGTAAGAGAGGTGCTAGGCTCTTGATGAGCTAAGCAGCAATGAAAAACAGACTTACACGAATTTTGACTATATTATACCTTCAATAAGTTCACTCAGTTAATATTCATATGAGTCTATCGTTTCGCTGCTGCTTGCCTCATCAAGAACCCTGTACCAAGGTTTTGTTTCACTTAACATATCAATTACCATCAATGGACACGAGCGAGAACATCCACACATATTTTAGCGCACACCCTCAGAGTGCGAAATGATTATTCGGTATTTATACCAGAAAATATTAAGACTGGGCATAGATTTCAATAGTATTTTATTATAAGGTGAACAATAAATAAAAACAAATATATAAATCTTTAAATTTAAATCTTTCATTTAAGTTCTGGAATAATGAATATCACAAATCAATAATAACTTAAGATTAATATCACACACATCAGAATAAGTCGTAGAAGTAATCTAGACCCTGGCCCAGCTCCCATATTGCGACTCCAGTACCAAATTCTCGGGCTAAATCTAGACGCTTTTGTATAGAATATAAGGTGGGATAGAATATCTTCTTTGTACCCTGTGATGTTCTGTAAAGAAAACAATCATTTAAAATAATCACTCCCGCGCAGCACCGTTAGCTCTGGGCCTCAATTCTGCAAAAGCAAAACCATTGTCATACCACAAAGACTGCAAAAAAGGGTAATAAATTTTAGACTTTATTGCTATGGGTTCAAGTCCAAAATTAAATAAAAAAGAGTTTCATTACACTCTTTCATTCTCTCTACAAAAAGCTATATTATAATTGTAGACTTTAAAGGCATTAACTTAAGTCCAAAATTAAATGGCATTTTTTGCAGTGACCGTAGTATCACAGTAGTATTGCAGTGACTTTGCTTTAGTAGAATCGAGGGCCTGGTGAGGTAAGCCTCATCATTGCCCTGTTTACGTTTACGATACGTTTACGTTATAAATATTCATATTTAAAACGTAAACGTATCGAGAGAACGAAGCATTGCGATTGGCCGCCTGCCTTCTGTGAACCTGTATGTGTATCGCAGTGCTTCAATTTTCTCGATACGTTTACGTTACGAATATGAATATTTTTCATGCTCAGGGCATGGTGTGGGCATGTAGTTTCGACCTACATTAAGGTATGATTCCGTAGCCAACCGCATACGACAACTTGCGACGCACGCAGCACATGCACGTAATTCATTGCGGCTTCTCAATGGCGCCCTTTATCCGTATCGGAGTTTGACAAGTAATGGGTACGCTGTATCTGCTGCATGCGTCGGCAGTTGTCGTATGCGGTCGGCTACGGTATCATACTTTTATACATCTTCACATTCGAGGGCCCCTACGGTTTTAGTCGGTTCGAATCTGACATAAACCGAAAAAATTTCTGCACGAAAAAAGGGGCGACGCAACATTATCTACCGATAAATTCTTCGGAATAAGGGAGACAATGACTGATGTCACAATAGTTTTTAAGCGTAGATTACGTCACATTAAAAGAGTAAAGATGAGAATTCGAGTCGTTTATCTGGCAACGCGTAAACCGCGGGTCACGTATCTTGAGACTTAAAACGCGAGATAATCGAGACTCTGGCGCGCGCGGATTCTTTTATTAAATTAAAACTTGGCCATAGCACCGTGCTATCCTCAAAAGTTACCCAGGGAACGTGTACTGAGCGTATAGAGCATATTTTAATAATTTAATGTTCCAATGTTGAGAACCACGGGTAGGTGCGTGCTTTTTATGAATTTGCGTTGCTAGCCGACCTTTCTCTTATCGCTAGTACCTACCTAACGGTCGAACTCGAACTACTTCATCTTGCAAATAGCAATTTGAATGCTACCTACGACGGTTCATTAAGGTATTTATTGGTTTACTGATAAAGAGTCCAGAATGTAATCAATGAATAAAAACGTTAATTTAATCGAAAATATTGTGTATACTGAGAACACGAACACAACTTCTGTTGAGAAAAAAAGTCGTCGAATTCTTTTTTTTTTTTTTTTATACCACTTAGGTGGCAGACAAGCGCACGGCCCACCTGATGGAAAGTGGTTACGGTGGCCTATGGACGTATGCAACACCAGGGGCGTCCTGGGTCCGGGTCCGGGTCTCCCTGACCGCCGCGCCAACATTTCACGCCCGCACCAGTCAGTGGTGTTAACCCAAGCCTTTGGTCTTCCCGCTGACAGCACAAGAACCCTCCAATGAGCTCTGGCTACCCTACTCACCACGGAAAACACAACACAAGGTTGCTAAACCGCGATCTTCTGTAGGGCGGAGGTACTTCCCCAGTCGGACTGCTCGATTTGAGACGGGAGATACCGTCGTGTCCTACCTCCGTAAAAAACAGTCCTAGAAAAATCCTTAACGGTCAGCCAGAGGGGCTGACCGTTAAGGATTTTTATATGGATTTTTATTGGATTTTATGGCTGATAATATTTAAACGTCTGACGTCACGACGTCAGACGTTTAAATATTTAAATGATTAAAGAAGAAATTGATCGCTAAACTACGTGTGGAGATATTCGACGTAGGCCACCAAGGCAGGTCGGGGTTCCAGACATATCCTGTCTAGTATTTCCTTCCTAGGGCGCACCTGATTCCTTAGCAGCATATCAAAGCAGATGTGAAGGAACACTGCCAGATTTAGTTGCATCAACAACGGCATACTAATATCAGCGTTATCTTCGGTAAGGCGAAAACTGAGAGGGTTCCGACCGTAAGAAAAGGTGAGTACTCGCAACCGACCGATTGCTGGTCAGCAGAAATATGGCCTGTACTTACCACACCTACCTACCATGACAGGAAAGTAGTGTGACTATATTCATATCATATAATATTTACCTGATTTCTATATAATTCTCAGCTGTATTATTGTTGTATGACAGAGCTTGGTTATGTTTAGCATTCTTTAGTAATTCGATGTACTCTGTGCCCACAATGGGGCCGCCGCCATTGGCTGTGTATGAGTTGCCATAAAAGTTCAATCCAAGTAAGACCTTGGATCTCTTTGATGCTGTCTCATCATTTTCGAGTAATTTTTCTACACATAATCTCATCCAATACAAAGGAGCATTCGGACCTGAAACAGCAATTGGAACCAGTAAGAAAATTTATTAAATAAAAACTCTGTATAGTTAAATAAACTTTCACAGGTGAAAAGGCATAACAGAACATAAAATTAGGTTCCAGTTGTAGCTTATCTTAGCTTTAACAGGAGCAACCATCGTTTAACCCTTAAGGCTTGGGAGTAAACCTAAATCAGCACCTATTCCACTAACTAACCAGCTGTTGTACAGACTTGAAGATGACATTGGTTGGGCTTTGTAGATCTTAGAGCTGCCCGCATACACCCATAACTGTGGTTATAGCTCACAATAGTATTTTACAAACATATTACTCGTATATTTACCACCTCTTGTAACACAGTTATTAGTGAAAAGTATAGTAAAGAAACTGACCTGGTTTCTGTGGATTGGAGAAATCATAAGTCATGACAGAAACAGCTTCTACATAAGGATAAATATCATTAAATGCTTGGATGAAAAACTCATCGGTGGGGTATCCCCTGAATGGAGGGTAGACTAGAATTAGACTTAGATCATCTTCACTCATCTCTGAACCTGGGAAACAAAAGCAATTTTTAAATGATTGAAACATTTTTTTTCTATAGAAAATGATTGGGGTTATGAAATGAAGATGTGGGTGGGTTGTAAAATATAAATGTAAATAAATTATGAATTGAACCTGACATAGGTTCAATACGCAAATGAAGTGAATGCCCCCTGACAGAGCGCTCAGGAAACAAATTTTGCAGCATAGACAAACAAATAGATAAACAAGAAAAATCAAAAATTAAACTTCATTATAACTTACCAAACTGCTGAATAAACTTAACAGACTTGTCCACATATTTGCCAATCTGTGAGAGCAGTTCCAACACTACTCCATCAAATTTCCATTGCTTGCAAACTTTTTTTATTTCTTCAATAAGGGCTTTCTGTTCTGTGTGCGACGAGGGCTCCATAAAGAAAGACTTGAGATCTGATGGTTGCCAGTTCTCAAAAATAATTCTCGGTAAAACTAGAATCAAAATGTATGCTGTTAAATATCATCATTTATTTTTATTTTCTGTAGAGAGTTCAACTGGTAAGTCAGAGATCACAGAGTTGATTCCATGATTATGTCCATTTGCTATACAAGAGGTGCACTCTGTAAGGATGGCTGCTAGATTTTTATATAAAGAAACTATTCACTCTTGTTACATAAATACAGAAATAGTATAGTTATGTACATACTCTTAAGGTTGCTAGAGGCTCCCTTCTGTCTGATGTTCTTCATCCAGGCATGGTCGACATCATGCAAGCCTGATATGATATAAATGTTCGGCGACTGACGCTTGATTTGAAGCCACACCGGTGAGATATAGTTAAACTTAGGTGCCCAAGATTTGGCCACATCATAACCCTTGTTGTTCCACTACAAACATAAAATTATTTTTTTCTTTAATAAATTCCAATACATCATACATAAATCCATGAATTTTTAATAAATACTCACGGGTGTAACGTAACCCAGAACGGAGTTCTTGAAATGCCGTACTAAAACGTCTTGGTGATAAGTAGCGTGATATTTTATAATATCCTTCACTAAAGGTGCTTCGTTCACTAATTTACGATCTAACACATTATTTTTCCTTGGGCCTTCCTGCGGCTTTACACCTTTCTGTCCCTTTTTATCAGAAGGAGGTGATAATGTAGCTAAACACACATTTAGAAGAAAAATAACTTGTAGTATTGTTTTGAAACATTTCATTTTTACGCTATAATGCACAAATTATGTGTTGTAATTATCAGTTTTATTACAGCTTGATTAAACTGAGTCTACGACAACGCAGTTAAAGAATACACAATTATTTACCGGCACAGACGAGGACAAAAACGATTTGCCGGGCCGGGTTGGATGGATTTTACTTGGATTATTGACAGAAAGCAGAAACTAGAAAGTGGCAGGCAAAAAATTACAAACGTCATTTCAGTATTTTCTGTCAATAGTGTCAATCAAATCTGTCATTCACATTCCTTTACTACAATGCTACAATAACACTAACATTTTAATAATTTCATAAAAAAATACAATATTTTTAGTTTAGTAGGTGCATGTGAGCGCTGATGCATCACAAGGTGGCCACCCTAAACCTACATCTGGGTCGCAAGTCGCAAGTCCCAGTCGCCGTCACGGTGTTCCTCTCTGTATCACGCTATGGACCCGGGCCACCCGGCGACCGCACGGTGATCCATGGATGGAGTGCTGAGAATCGGATCTCTTTGTCGTAGGCTCCCTCTACTCTACGATCGTATTCGTAGGTATTTTATTCAATATGCATTACGTCTTCCCAAGTTATGGGTGATGGCTGTAGGTAGGTATAATAAAATAAATAATGTATCTAATGTTTTAGTTTTAATCATTTAATTGAATAGAATCTTTCAATACTCAGCGTTGAGTGGCGTTGAGTTAGTTTTATTTAGGGAGGGTCAGGACAGGACCACAAGGCACAAATGATTATTTATAGTAGATACTATCTTTTGCCCGCGGCTCCGCCCGCGTGGATGTCGGTTATCGCGACCAAACATAGCCTATGTCCTCTCTCAAGGTCTAATCTACCCCTATACCAAATTTCATCAAAATCGGTTCAGTGGTTTGGGTGTGAAAGCGTGACAGACAGACAGACAGACAGACAGACAGACAGAGTTACTTTCACATCCGTACTTCCCTACTAATATTATAAATGCGAAAGTAACTCTGTCTGTCTGTCTGTCTCACTTTTACGACTAAACCGCTGAACCGATTTTGATGAAATTTGGTATAGAGGTAGGGTAGACCTTGAGAAAGGACATAGGCTATGTTTGGTCGCGATAAGCGACATCCACGCGGGCGGAGCCGCGGGCAAAAGCTAGTTTATAATATTAGTAGGGAAGTAGGGATAGGGATAAATAATCTATAAATTTTATACCTAGGTACCTATATTTAAAACTGGCGTAATGGCTAACGTGGTAGTGTTGGACAGCTACGCTACAATCGGATGTCGCGAGTTCGATTCCCGCTCAATCTGTGCAAGATATTTGTTTGTAAAGAGGTTGTAATACAGCGCACAAATACCTACACTTGATGAAAGTGTATCTTCTAACAGCTTTTTGTAACCAGTGTTATGCAAATAATGATTTGACTTTGACTATGATGAGTATGAATAGGTATCGGTATCGGTATGGCTGTTTCTGTGTATCTCTACGTGTTCTTTTGGGGGCGGAAATTCCCTCTTAAACCAGTTATTTATAGATAGGTGCCATACCGCGGACCGGGGGTAGATAATTATGTCGATATCTAATATATAAAATTCTCGTGTCACAAAATGTGCGTAATCGAACTCCTCCGAAGCGGCTTGACCGATTTTGATGAATTTTTTTATGCTTATCCGGTATCTATGAGAATCGGCCAACATCTATTTTTCATCCCCCTAAATGTTAAGGGTGGTCCACCCCTTAATTTTATTTTTTTATTTTTCAGACAAAATTTTTTGTTTTTATTTTTTTATGATACATCATACAAAAATACATGCAACCCTAAATTTTCACCCCTCTACGATCAACCCTTATTTTTTATTTGGTAATTAAAAAGTTTTATCTATCTTAATCTTCTAATATAAGTATAAAATTCTCGTGTCACAAATGTGCGTAATCGAACTCCTCCGAAACGGCTTGACCGATTTTGATGAAATTTTTTGTGCTTATCCGGTATCTATGAGAATCGGCCAACATCTATTTTTCATCCCCCTAAATGTTAAGGGTGGTCCACCCCTTAATTTTTTTTTTATTTTTCAGACTATTTTTTTTGTTTTTATTTTTTTATGATACATCATACAAAAATACATGCAACCCTAAATTTTCACCCCTCTACGATCAACCCTTATTTTTTATTTGGTAATTAAAAAGTTTTATCTTCTAATATATAAAATTCTTCTGTCACGGGGTGCGTAATCGAACTCCTCCGAAACGGCTTGACCGATTTTGATGAAATTTTTTATGCTTATCCGGTATCTATGAGAATCGGTCAACATCTATTTTTCATCCCCCTAAGTGATAAGGGTGCAGCGGGAACGGGATTTGAATACCACGCGGGCCGAAAATATGGCGGTACGGAGTTCGCCGGGGCAGCTAGTCTAATATATAAAATTCTTCTGTCACGGGGTGCGTAATCGAACTCCTCCGAAACAGCTCGACCGATTTTGATGAAATTTTTTGTGCTTATCCGGTATCTATGAGAATCGGCCAACATCTATTTTTCATCCCCCTAAGTGATAAGGGTGCAGCAGGAACGGGATTTGAATACCACGCGGGCCGAAAATATGGCGGTACGAAGTTCGCCGGGGCAGCTAGTATTATTATAATATGCTTCTATGCAGGTAAATACCTACTTACTTAACATATCTACCTATATTTATATATCAAGTAGATACTTTTATTTATAAAAGAAAATGTATTTGATATTTTTATCCGCATTCTAGAAGCAATATTAGGTACAAGACTTTAGTATTATGTTATCTGTGGTACAAGCAATTAAAGCTATGCTTACTTTGGGTCTAGATTTGTGATGTGTCGTATGTCCTAGAATACCTATCTATTTTTTATTTACTTTAGGTAGGTATATATTTTCAATTCTTATTTATTTATTAATCAATTCTATAAACATTGAAATTGGTAGAGGCGTGTCTTAATAAGTAGGTATAAGAGGTGAAAGATAATTCAAAACTTGTCTTACAATAATTTAATTAATGCGATACGTAACAACTCCGAATTAAATTTCTTCTACCAAATGCATATTATACTTATTTGAACATCCCAATAACAACACAAAGGGTAATTTACCTACCAATTGCTTGTGTAAGATAGAAACATAAAAAGCCGATTTATTTTCCTTTCCTTTCGTGTTACAGCCGGCTATGACTGCCATAGGCTACAACGTGGTAAAAGAAAGTAATGCTTGCGGCCGCCGATGTATGAGTAGTTTAGTGATAAGTCAAACAGTACTGCTGCAGAAACCGGAGCCGCAACATGGCTCGCCACTTCTTGCGATTACAAAACGTTCTTGTTATAACTTTATTAGTCTTAGGTAAACAGTGACCAGTTGTTCAACTAGTTTTCTAATCCTTTTGTGTATTAAATTCTAAATATTGTGCGACTATGGTTTTATACGTTAAATATTAAGTAAATGGAATATTCGTAAAATTTCACAGGAGTGCAAGGAACGCATCGCAGGAAAAGAAGTTTATCGACTGTAAAGTGTCACGAAAATGGAAGATTTTACAGGTAAGTCTATATAATTCTCTGAGTCATTTCCCAACTCAGTTAGGGTCGGCTTTCCAGTCTAGCTGTGATGCGGATGAACTTTGATATTTTCAGTGAAACGACTGCCATCTGACCTCAGCAACCAATTGGCGATATCGAAGTTCTGCAGTTAGGCTGGTCCGACATATAGATGTTCGTAGGACAACCGGGACATACAAATATTTTATAACATTTTCACTGAGCGGGAATCGAACCCGCGCCTCCTGCGTAGCGATTGCGTTCAATACAGCTACGCTACGCCACAAAGATGAAGTAGATATTCTCTATTCCGTGGCAGAGGTAAGTCTTATTCTTAGTGGATTTAATATTATAACCGGTAGATACATAGTTTTCATAGTTGTTCTAAAATTTTCGAGCTTTATTTTTAACAAGTTCTCAGCCCTTTACTCTCTTAATTACACTTACTCCAAATACTCAGGCCCGTAACTAGGTATTCTAGGATGCTACTCAGTCCTGAATTCGATTTATCTTGGGTCAAGTTGTATTAAGCCGTAGTATGCCTTTCAATCTGTCCTCAGATAAATCGAGATTCAAATCTGAGTACCATTCTAGAATAAGGCCTAGGTAGGTAGGTACCTACTTAAATTAAAGCTAGTAGGAAGTTATTAGGTGCCTAGCTACTTAATTTTTATAAGAAGCCGATGTCCAAAGCTTTTTATTTGATTTCGCCACTGAAAAGAACAGAGAATAGGTACAAACAATATTTTTAATTGGAATAAATAGAGTAGTGGGTAAATATTTGTCAAGACTGTACCTAATTACTATACCTTCAGAATATTCTAAGAAATACTTGAGAACCAATGTGCCTCTATAGGTGCATAGGTACTACATAACGTAATTGGACAGGGACGGGATGTTGAGGGTAGTGCCAGATTATCTTTCAGCTCCCTTTGGTCGACGTCTCCTCTACTCACTTCTCTGAAAAACGCGACACCTTGTTGAACTGAAAATTACCTAAGTACCTACTCGTACATTGCGCGCGCTTTAGCTACCGCTTCTCACACATTACCCCGAAGCCATCGCCGATCGCCAGAAATGACCAGTAGATACCTACTGATAGGTCTGGTGCGTAAAATTAACTACTTCTCAATAATGCTCCCTAAATCAACAAAAAAAAATATTCTCGCTCGTGCCACAGTCTTATCAAAAAGTGCCTAAAGAAGGACTTCCTACTTCCTGCCAATAGTAGCTCCGATCATAACACGTGGAATAATCCGCCTGAACCATATTTGAAGTGAAATCATAAGTAAGTACTTACCTACTTAGATAATTATAGGAAAAAGTTAGCTAGCGAGACTAACACCAGGTAGGCACTAAGTACAAGTTTCTAATTTGCCACCAAAGCGTTATTAAACTCCTATGCAAAACGTAACCAATAGGTATATGTAGATAAGTAAAGTATAAAACTATTTGGTACAAAACTTTTTTAGAGCTTCACCCAATTCTCTATCTTGATGCTATAACTTCTTCTTCTTCATCCTAGCGTTAATTCCCGTCGCATCCGAAGCTTTTCAGCTCGGAGTCTGGGGTCCGCTTTACCAGTCTTAACTACAGATTTGGCTAGACCTCGATATTTTCCGTGAAGCGATTGCCATCTGACCTCCACGACCCAATGGTAACATTAGGAGATATCGAATCTTTGCAGCTAGACCGTTGTTTTTGGACTTTTTAGGGCTCCAACTACCCGTAACGACTGCCATAGATGTTCTTGTGGCAACCGGGACCGACGGCTTAACGTGCTCTCCGAGGCACGACCAGACCAATGCAAATACTCATATTTTATGAACACAAATATTTGCACTGAGTGGGGATCGAACCCGCGCCTCCTGCGTAGCGGCCGCGTTCACTACCGCTACGCCACGGAGGCTGTCAACAAACCTTATTTACTATTTTGACGTTTAGTAAAAAGTTAGATATACCTTGATGCTATAACTCCGGACACGTATCTTGGACCTAAAATATGCTCAAAATGTGCCCTATATGCGCAGTACACATTTCTTGGGTGTCTTTTCAGGAAAGCACGGGGTGCTACTGCGGTGGACGAACTCAAATTCACCAAGCATAGATTTATTACAAAGCAATCCGCGGGCGCCAGAGCCTCGTTTGTCTTGCGATTTAGGTCCCAGATACGTGTCCGGAGTTATACAACCGGGGATGCCAATGCAATTTAATGACTTCATACGTGGATCTAACCGACGTGACGGCAAAATCAGGTGTACCTAATAACCATGGTTCTCAAAGCTGCACTTCACTAATTAAATATTACGTAGAATCTAACACGAAAACGTTGTTTGAAACTTTCTTCAAGGCGTTGCACGTTGTTAGCTCAGTGATATTATTTTGTTATATCACTAATAACATGGTAAAATGGAGCTTTGTCGATCAGTCTCAAGAGTCCTGCGATTACGAGGCCAAATCCCAGTCTATGTCACATTTGCTCTCCAGCTCGCTGTGGCGACGACCACCCTTGTAGAGCAACGGAGAGGCTGTTGCGGCGACCGACAAAATTAAAAAAGCCAGCCAATAAATGCCTGATCCGGCCATTGATTCGAAGAAGACTATTAACATTAAAAAAAAATCGAAACCGGATCATAGGATAGGCAGGTCATCCTTGCATTCATGCTATGAAACCAAGCCCTGGTCCTGGACTGTTATGAGGACTGGACACTCTATTGAAGTGTCTGATGTTTATAAATGGAAAATTAGGGCCTCCGTCTTCTTCAAAGCCACCCGCTATTCTCAGAACTTTCATCATCTCGAAACTTTACCCTTTGCAGACGACCAATATTCCTGTAGCTTTGGTAGAAAAAAGAGATGTGGGAATCGCCTAAATGAAGATCCCCATACGCTTTTATTCGTATAAGGTCATACGTACCTTTTCACCTATTACACTTATTAAGCATAACACAACAGCCAGATACTGTAGAAGGTAGAGATGTATGTAGAGATATCAATTAGCTTATCGCAGTCCTCTGCTGGATATAAACCTCCCCCAATGTTGGAAGGTTAGCCTAATGTTTCCACGCTGGCCAAACGGGTTGGTACAGGGTTTCGAGTTTTCCTCCTCCCGTAGTGATATCATCTGCCTATATTGCCGTTACTCGCATCTTGCGACATCCATTGGATGACATGGGGTGATGATACTTGTATTTTTTCTCCATCACTGCACGAATGTAGAGATAACGCTGTATAAAACCGAAACGAGCTCAAGGGCCTTAGACAAAGTGACATTCTATTGGCGAAAATGCCAGTGGAATCGCTAATTGTAGTATGAAATTGACATAAATCATTAATATAACTATATTTTTTTTTATGAAATTTGAGTCTTTGTAACTCAAAATACATTATTTAACTTATCATTATTACTATAACCACCGCAATGTCCCGAAATCCATTGTTAAAACCTTAAAAATGGTTCGCTTCAGAGCGATTCCATCAATAGAATGTCACTTTGTCTAGGGCCCCAACTTGTTCCTGGCGGGACGACGAGTACCGTGGTTCACCTGGGTGAACCACGACGTGGACCACGGGAAATAAAGGGAATTAAGTACGTGCAAGAAAATGAAGTATTCAAAAGAAATACACTTATGTCAATAAAGGAATTTCATCCACCACCAGCTTTAAGATGCATGGTAATTTAACCGTTGCTTGCAATTCCGTTCGGGCTCGTATGACAATCTGTTTCCATTCCAACATCTTAATTCCTATATCTACCTACTAAAAAGTACTAGTGAGCTTTGCAAAAAGATAAAACTTAATAGCTGTCGATGTAAGTGGTTTTAATAAATGTACATAATTAAGTAACCGTAATTTAATATATTATATTAACTATGTCACATAAAATTAAGTAACTACTTATAAGTATATTTATAACGCTAATTAAGTTTACATATATACTAGGTAGGTACATAACATAAACTTCGAGCTGTGATAAATAATCGTTACGTCAAATCAGGGGCGGATCCAGCTTTCAATTCAGGGGGGGGTCATGGTGTAGCCGAGACATAGTTTCGGGGGGAGAGGGGGGGGGTTGTCTAGTCTCCCAATAAAATGTAATCGAACAAAAATAATGGAGGAGGAATGAGGTGAGAGGAGAAAAGTAAGATACCTTGAACGACTGTTGTTAAATACGATCCAGAACCCGGCTAAGCCGCTGGCTCCCAAGTTGAAGGACGCAGCTGGCACTCTAGCTTGAGGGGGCTGGAGGACTCCTGTAGGAGACTCTATGGCGAATGAAGATATCAGAGCACCTTCGGTACTAAATCCGTATCAAAAGGCGAGAAATCGAGGCTACGAAGTCCCAGCTTTATCGGGACATGGTGGAGTTGAAACTACGACTTGGACAACCAAGCGTAGGGCACGCCGTGATAGTGGTGCTAAGAAAACCCATCATGGAGAACTAGCTAGAAAGGCTTCAATGGGGAACTCTCGTACCGGTTGACGCAGATGATCACCGGATATGGATGTTTCGGAAGTTAGCTGCGGCGAATTCAGAAGGAGCCAACGCCCGGGTGTCATCACTGTGATGCAAGCGAGGACACGGGGCTGCATACGCGGACCGAATACCCATGGGAAACGCCGAAGTGGGTCCTTGTGGCGGCCCTCGGGATGGGAGTTCTCTCGCTCAGCACTCTCTTTCGCTTGCTTACAGGTGATGGCGTAAAACCGTAAGCTCGCGGCTGCCACCGCCTCCATCTGAGAGCAAGTAATGCTCGAGAAGGACCACCTCCTTCTCGAGCATTACTTGCGGAACGGGTCTGGAGAAGATTCAGTTGTTTCCCATTCCGCATAATACACAATGCGCGAAGGACTCGGGTGACGTAGGTCACTCAACATCTTCATTATCGTATCAATATCTCTATATCGGTCCCCATTAGCACGGGCCTGGAAATGACAGGAGGAACCGCCTGACACTCTAGAAGAAGCAGGCCGCGTTGGCGGCGCGATGCTCGCCTCCCCCTTTCATGATTATCGTACATATTTTCCTGATTGCTTCCGAATCCGAGGTGACCTCGGAGCTCAGGGGCCGCCTTCTCTCTCTTCCTCCTCCACTTCGCACGACGTTGGGCGTTCATGGTGGTGAGATGAGACCATTTGCACGCATGTCACCCTTCACGACTTCAAGCCAAGTCTTCTTGGGCCTATCCTTTCCACCTGGTCCCGGTGACTGTGCTACTGCCAGCCATTTGTTACCCACGTAGCCTGGCGGTTGCTACAAGACATGGCCACACCAGCGAAGGCGGCTCTCTTGCATCTTATGTGTGATGTCGCGGACATGAAGGCTGCCGCGGATCTGAGAGTTCCTCATGCGATCTTTACGTGTGACGCCGCACATCCACCACAGCATTTTCATCTCCGTGACACGTAGCTCCTGCTTATGTCGCTCCAGCAGCGGCCACGCCTTACAGCCGTGTAAAAAGACAGGCCTAATGATCGTTTTATAGACCTACCCCGTCAACCAGACTGGCATTTTAGGGTTAAATGTGACGCCAATCATTTCCCGCCCCTTGGCCCACATGGCGGCAATCCGTGCCTTGACGTCGCGGTTGATGTGACCAGTCACGTGAAGTACAGATCCCAGGTACTTAGCCTGGTCCGTGCGCTCGACCAAGTCATCGCCGCTGCGCGGATGCGTGGGCCGCCGGCGCATCCTTCTAATGCTCGTGAAGGAGGCGGAGGAGCGGGAGCGAAGGAGAATCGCAGACCTTGCGGCCCGCGAGGAGCGAAGGAGAATCGCAAACCACGCGGCCCGCGACGAGCGGCAGCTACTCGGGCGTCGGAGGTCGCAGAATGACCTCCGGCCCCCATGAGCGCGGGCCTGGGGGTGACGGGTGGAGCCACCTGTCACCCTAGCAGAAGCAGGCTGCGACGGCGCGCATTGCGTGCCTCCCCGTACCTGGGGGCGAACTGAGGACTCTATGGTCCCCACACCGGAAGAGGACCAGATCGAGAGATATGGCCCTGGGTCGACCGGGGTGCGAGGGATATGGCTACGACAATCTCACCTCCGGCAACTGACAGCCCACAGACGGCGTACGTTTTAGTCGGTTCGAGTCCGACCTAACCTCCTCCTCCGGCTCAGGCGGGGGAGTTATCCGCGGGGATTTTTTGCACGATAAAAAAAAGGACCAGGCATATGAGCCAGTTGCGTCATCCGCAGCAGAAGATGGCCACTGGCCACAACCGCTGGGCCCGCGGTAATAGCGGTAGTAAGGCCCATCCCATCCTATGGGGGAGTGGCTAGAGAGGCCACACGGCTGCCTCTCGTACCGGCTGATGCAGGTTATTACCGAGCACGGGTGCTTTGGTGACTACCTACGTCGGATCCATAAAGGAAGGCTTCTTCCAAGTTCACAAAAAGTTTTTGTAAGCAAACAGTAACATAAATACGGGGCCTTTGAAGCTGAGCCCAAGTCAAGTTGTTGCCCGAATCGAAAAAGTACCTCATGGCTGTCAGCTCCAGACCTTCGACTGCCGGCCTGGTTAGTCATTCGCGCTTATTTCTTTAACATAGCGGACAGGGTGTCAGGTCCGAAAACTATTCGAGTCCATCGGTTGATCGGCTGCGCTGCACGATAAATTGAAATTTTCAATCGTGTGAATAATATTCATACTGATGTTTGGTGCCTCATAAAATTATAATACTAGTAGGTACCAAGAGACAGTCTTCTTATGCGTGTTATTTTTTAAAATTTAACAGTGACATTGTTATATTTTTTAGTAGGTGACCCGCCCAGGGGGGGGTCATGACCCCCACGACCCCCCCCCTGGATCCGCCACTGCGTCAAATCTTATATCAATCGAATCGTACCTATAATAATATTATATTATTATGCGTTACATCACTAATGTCGAACAGCGTCATTAAATTATTAATATATTATACAGAATTGTAGCGAATTTATAATTGTATTGTATTTTTACTCATATATTAACACACATATAAAATAATATTATTACATAATATTACCAATACAGGCATCATTGCCTTTTTTGTTGATGCATATCTAATCAATAATGATGCATAAATAACTTGAAAGGCTTAATTAAATTCGATTCCCTATTAAAGTTTTCTAAAGTTTCTGTGCAGCATCTGTGCGGCATAAATGTTATAAGGTGTTCTGAAGATTTTAGCGAATCCGGGACTCCGAAGTGAAAGCCTCAGATGCGACCGGGACTAAAGCGAAGATGATGATGATAGTATTCTTGTAAACAGAGTAAATACAGAACCGTGCAAAGTTGAAGAATGAATGTGGAGCCGTTAAGAAAAAAAACCCTAAAAATATTTTAATGTCAATACGACTCTCAATCTAATAGCCCAATAGAGATAGCTCAATTAAGGGGCAAACCTAGAAAAAATTCCTTAGAAAAAATTACCTAGAAAAAATTTCACCACCTTTTTGAACTATTACATCGAAAAATAATCCTAGGGGAAAATTATGAACACCAAAATGTAGGAAATTTTATTCTTAAGGCGAGGTTGTAGTGAGACGAGTAGGTATTTTACGTCACTTCAAACCCTGCAGCACATGCGCAATCGACGCAACATGTCACGCCAATGTATAGAAAAATCAGTAGATACATTCTTAAAATAAGATTCAAAAACGTATTATAAAAATTACAAACTATGTATTTTTTTTTTTCATTTTTCGTTTTCACTCAAAATTACATATCTCATTAAGTCATTATCAAAGTAACGATAAATGCCGATTGAACTACCTAACAAATGACAAGATCTAACCGTGTTGAATTGGATCGGTTCAATTTTGGCATGTGGTGTCTTTCACTCTCGCTCCCATTGAACGCGCAATGAAAGGTCTGAACACTGATTGAACATTAATTCGGGTTCGGTTATTTTGTCTTGTATGCTGCAGGCTGCAGCCCACGAATATAAAAGTATCATGTTCATAACATTGCTTTTGAATCTTGTAAAACTACTGTGTTTAATAAAGAATAATTCGGAACGGACTAAGATTCGGACTAGGCGCCATACTAGTAACTTATATTCAGCTCAAAAATACCTATCCAGCGATGTGACACACATAGCTATTGAAGGTAGGATCAGGTTTCATACAAAAACTGGCATTATCCAAACATACAAATAAATATTGTTATTCCCATGCATGTGGGAGATTTAAATTAATGAGGAGAACTTCTTTACTAAATTTAAACAAATATATGGGATATACTTTAGACAATAACAATATGTATAATTTAAATAACGGGCCTGTCCAGATCGGATGGCAAGAGGCCGGATGGCTTAACTCTCGTGCCGTGGAGGGGGGTAAATGCTTGGTTTGGGACGCGACCTGCGTCAGTCAGGGCCGCTGATAGCGGGGGTGCAACGGGTGCACCGCACACGGGCGGCACGTCCAGGGGGGCGGCAAATCCCCAGATTTGCCGCCCCCCCTCTTTTTTATTTGCCGCTCCCTTGTACGTATACACACTCCACATAAATACTATTAAAAATAATTTCGTTTCTATTATATGATTAACATCGCCATCTATTAGCATCCCTTAAAACTAGAATGCAATACATATTAAAGCGTTTGCATGTTGAACCAAACCATCGCAGGCGCCCGAAATTCGATACAAAGTAAGTAGATAAATAGGGATGTGGACTATTTTATTTGTTGTCGACAAATGTACATTCTATAGTAATATGATGTTTTGCTAAAGTAAAATATTCTAATGACAAATAGGTTAAAGAAAACATGTATATTTTTAATATTTATTTTGCTTGAATTATAACAATATCATTATACAATAGGTATATTTGATTTTGATTATTCAATTTCTCAAGTCTTCTTCATCCTAGCGTTAATTCCCAGTCGCAACCGAAGTTTTCACCTCGGAGTCAAGGGTCCGCTTTGCGGATTTGGCTTGATATTTTCCGTGAAGCCAGGGGCGTATTTACCCTAGGGCCAAGGGGGCCTTTTAGAGTCAATATTAAGGCGCCCAGATAAAGACGCTCAGGGCGGCTCCGCCGCCCCTCGCAACCTGCCGCCCCGAGCGTCTATCTCTGGGCACCTTTTAGAGTCAAGATTGAGGCGCCCAAAGATAGACGCTCGGGGCGGCTCCACTGCCCCTTGCAACCTGCCGCCCCGAGTATCTATCTCTGGGCACCTTTTTGAGTCAAGATTAGGGCGCCCAGACAAAGACGCTCAGGGCGGCTCCGCCGCCCCTCGCAACCTGCCGCCCCAAACGTCTATCTCTGGGTACCTTTTAGAGTCAAGATTGAGGCGCCCAGAGATAGACGCTCGGGGCGGCTCCGCCGCCCCTCGCAACCTGCCGCCCCGAGCGTCTATCTATGGGCACCTTTTAGAGTCAAGATTGAGGCGTCCAGAGATAGACGCTCGGGGCGGCTCCACCGCCCGTCACAACCTGCCGCCCCGAACGTCTATCTCTGGGCACCTTTTAGAGTCAAGATTGAGGCGCCCAGCGCAACCTGCCGCCCCGAGCGTCTATCTATGGGCACCTTTTAGAGTCAAGATTGAGGCACCCAGAGATAGACGATCGGGGCGGCTCCGCCACCCCTCGCAACCTGCCGCCCCGAGCGTCTATCTTTGGGCACCTTTTGGAGTCAAGATTGAGGCGACAAGAGATAGACGGCAGACGAGTCGACGGCGTATTGTGTCATATTTTGTTTGCCCAGTGTGCAACCACCCTGATGGCGTTCTCAGAGGCACCCATGAGTTCCTGCGTTCCTGAGTTAGCAGTGAGGTAGTTCCGCATTCACACCGTGGGTCCATTTCTTTTAAGAAACTCCATCTAATTCGGTTTTCGTTACTTCGGCTGACCTGCATCCGAAGTCTATTTAAGGGCTACAAGGTGGTGTATGAGCAGCCTCTGCGCTCCCCACACGTCAACTGGCCAGAAAGGGTTCGTAAGTAAAAGAACCAGGTATGCCCACTTCAGATCCAGTCACAAATACGTCCAAGGACTTGGGTAACTCCGGCTGTGGCTTATTTGGTTGCTTTTGATTTCGGGCCGTCACCATCTAGTCCTAGCCGATGTTCTACAGAAGCGGCCCCAGATCCGCGCCAAACGGAACACCGCGCCACATATCTCACTTACCAAACCATGCCCTACTTGGGTAGATACTGGCTTTCACCGATAAGTAAGCCCCGACAATGACGCGAGGATAGAGAGGCAGCCCGTGCTGAAAGAGTGCAGCTCTGATGCAGCTCCATGACAAGGCGTTAACGACGTAGGCAACAATAGACACTGCCAGCATCAACTCGCCGTGCCACTGCTTCTTTCACCAGGGCCCTCAAGCGCGTGTTGGCATCCACGTTGCTCCCGACTATATCCAAATTGATTGTCTACCAAATTCGGTCTCACTCCTGTAAGGCGCTCGATGTGGCACTTCACGAGGAATAATTCATTTAAAACACCTACACATTGCACACCTTGTCGATCAATACAATGAGCCGGTAGGCGGATGGTAGCTTTGCAAAAGAGGACCAGTTTTCCTGTCTTTCAAATTTTCTGAATCCGTCTCTACTTGAGGCATATGCTAAAGAGCCCTTCAAAACGGGATCTGAGTGCCTTTAGAGTCTAGAGTGCTGCCAAGTCCAAAAGCGGTGATTTTACTGTTGCCGAAGGCAACATGCATAAAACATCATAAAACATCTCCTTCACAAGCTATTACTGTACTCAAGTGATTTTTGGTTGCCATATCATCTTCTACGTAGGGCGCTTTAATGGAATGGAATGCAAATATGTCCCCTTGAAGGGATTCTGATTGGGAGCCTGGGTTAGTGGGGAGATCGATGAGAGTCACTTCTCTCGCACCATAAGATAGAGATCTCACGAATCAGGCTTGAAAGTCTCTAGCAACTTCTGACGGGCCCCTATTTTGGGTCCACCCCTTGGGCGCAGGCTAACGGTGAACGCGAACGTCACTTATGGGGAGGCAAACCATGTGGCCCGGGGCGCCAAATCTTTAAATACGCCCCTGATCATTGGATTGGTTTTTTGGGGGTAACAAACAACGCCATTTGCCGAGTAACGTCATGTAAGTGTCATTGTTAACTCTATATCGTTCGAATCGGATGTTGATGCGCTTTTCGAGATTATCTCTTGTTATTACAATTAGTTGTCTTTATTTTATTGTAACTTCGTTTTACTGTCTGTTTCTGTTATTAGTGATAAGCAAAGTTTCCACTCTTCTATATATTATCATACTCTTTGGCCTTTCATCAAACATAGCTAAGATCACTCCCGATTACACTCTGTGGAGTTTTTTTACGCCGTTTTTTCTCCACTAGCGCCTAGGAAGTGGTAGTAAACTTAGTTTTAAGCAGAATTTTACGTCAAAAAGCTGTAACAGTGTTGCACTATTTTGAAAAATAAAGAATATGCCTTTGAATTTGACTCACCTTTCAAAAGTTCATCCGTTCGGGAGCTACGAAGCATCATTTTTGCACCGCAGGTTAAAAACGGAATGGTATCTTCTCAGTAGAACCGACTTAGCGAACCAGCGAAAGAATCGTTTCCAAATTATGTGCTCATGTGCTCTTTATGTGCCTAAACGAAATACTTTGATTCTTTGACTGCTTGTCTGTCTGTCACTTTTTTTCTCGTGATTGGGTGAGGGCATCAAGTTGAAATTTATACAACATAGTTTACTGAAGCTGTAAAAAATCTGACATACCTACCCGCAAAAAAATACAGCTGTTCATGTAGCAAATGTACTGTACTTACTGTTTTTTTTTTACAAAATAAACATTTTTGTTCCTTATTTTGTAATTTCATAAATTATCCGCTTTTTTATCATGGTCTGCCAGAAAAAATATGTCGGTTCGAGTCCTATATAACAACCGGCGGGGGAGGGGGGGGGGGTGTAAGCGTCCTTAGACCTATTTAGGGGGCGGCAAAATCGACTTTGCACACGGGCGCCCACATAGCTAGCGGCGGCCCTGGCGTCAGTACTGTGGCTGCGAGTCACCTGGGCCGCACGGCTCTTTCCCCTGCGGCTGCGGCCGAAGATGCAGCTAGCAAAAAGCACCAGAAGTATGCAGCCTTCGAACCGCAATATATTGTGGTACCAGTCGCGGTCGAGACCATGGGCAGTTGGGGCATAGAAGCCAAAAAAAATGTTGTAGATAAAGGCCGAAGAATTAGGGAGAAAACTGGTGACTCTCGCTCTGGCTCGTACCTGGTGCAAAGGTTGACTATTGCGATCCAGCGTGGAAACGCGGCCAGTGTTCTGGGCTCCTTTGCACCAGATACGACCCGGGCGGGTTATTAGGCTAACAATGGTTCTGTTAGCTGGTTGACAATTTTAAATTTGTGTAGTTAATATATCAATTAGCCTATTGCAGTCCACTGCTGAACATAGGCCTCTCCCAACATGCGCCACGTCTGCCGATCCTCCACCTTCCACATCCAGTCCGTCCCAGCCACCCTTCACAGATCGTCAGTCCACCTGGCCTGGGGGTGTCCCACCTTTCGCTTTCCTTCTCCACTCCACTCTAGGACCCGTCTGCTCCAGCGGCCATTAGTCCTTCGACAGATGTGGCCAGCCTACTGCCATTTCAGCCTGCTGATTCTGCGAGCTATGTCGGTAACCTTAGTTCTATGTCGGATGATCTCGTTGCGAATTTTATCCTTCAAAGAAACTCCAAGCATAGCTCGCTCCATAGCCCGCTGCGCAACCTTCAGGTCGTGGACTAACCCCACCTTCAGTGGCTACATTTCGGCACTGTAAGTCATATAATAACAGGTAGGATGCACTGGTCGAAAACCTTGTTTTGAGGCATTGCGGTAGGGGTGCGGAGAAAACCCGACGTAGTTAATATAAATTAATATAATTTCAAATTTTATAAAACGCTAATTAAGTGTGCATAAATAGTTTGAAATCTGGAAAAGACAGTCCTGAAATACTGGCTGTAAATATCTATTATAGGTCCAAAAATAATTTAAATAATACTATTTATTTTCGGTATCTGAATATCCAAGACGCGCAGTGGCGTGTACTTTTAATCAGTTCGAGTATATAAGCGGTAGGTTTATGTCCATTCATGGGTATCCGCGAGGATTCCCGCACGATAAAGAAAGAACAGATTTATACTTTGGATGAAATATAGGCTACATTTTATCCCTGTATAGGGAACCTATCTAGTTAGTTAGTTCTCTCTAGCTAGTTTTTATAATGATTATCGCATAGGGATTAAAAAGACCGATGGCAAGCTACTTTCGACCTTAATGGCATTGCTTAATAAATACGTTTTTTAACATCTATAAATGACGCTGATCAACAATATGAAAAAAAAACTGGATTCTAGTTGCTGTCAATAAGGTCGAAAAGGGCTTGCACATATTTTTGGAGGCTCTGGGTTATGGTCCATGTAAAAAATAGGCGCAAGCCATTTTCGACCTTATCGACGGCAATTAGTACCCAACTTTTTTTTCATATTTGTGATCAGCGGCATCTATAGTTGTTAAAAAACATATTTTTTAAGAAATGTCGTTAAGGTCGGAAGTAGCTTGCATTCGGTTTTATTAATCTCTTTGCGATAATAATTATAAAAACTAGTAAAAGGACCCTTTTAATTGGTAGACGAGCACATGGTCCATACGATGGGAAGTGGTTACCGAGGCCTATAGATGTATGTAACGCCCTCTTAGTTTGAAATAGTACATTAATTTAGGTATCCCGAAATAGATTCTTGGGGTAGCGGGAACAGGATCTCTATTATTTCATTAAAGTAGAGCCATGGCCAATGTCTAGTTATAATATTTATTAGTTATAATATATAATATTTACATAAAAATAGAAATAATAGTAAAATCCGTTACAATTCGTTTGTCTAAGTAATTTAAGTTCAAATTGTAATTTATTTTTTATTCTTATTCACATTATGTGGTATAGCTTCATTTTCTTTTTTACATCTAGGTTTTTATTTTATCAGAAAAAGAATTAATCGTGATAGATTATGTATTTCAGATGTAATTTATTATTCATTATCGTATAGGGGAAATTGTAAAACGCCACACTGAATTTTTCTCTGAAATATTAATATTATCAAACCATTTATGTCAAACTGGGACATCATTCGTGAAACTCGCGACTAGTGTGAAACTTGTGAAAGGGATAAATATATTATTAAGTTTAAGTTTACGGGATAAATAAATTATTAGTTTAGAATTTTTACGTCCTTTCATGCTTCGTCGTCTACTCGTTGAGTCGTTTCTAAGGTTTCCAGTTTTTTTGTATCAACTATTTATGTTTTTTGATAACATTTCATACATTGTCTAGGCATTGTATAGAATACCGGCCGAAGTTAACCTACTTCTATTTTTTATACTATGATCGATATTGTATGTATACGTAATGACGTGCGGGGTGCGGTGCGAGGGGGGTTCGCCGAAAAAACCAGCACACGTCCAACCTCGAACGCGCCTCAGCGGCGACTGACTGATGGCCGCGACAGCTCGAATACAGCAATTTTGATGATTTTTGCGGTTTATAGAAAAAAATAATACCTGCTTGATAAAATATAATTTTATCATTCGCTAGATATTTTTATGCTCTATTTTTTAATACAAACTTCGGCATGATTTGATAATGGCGTCTTAGTGAGAAACGTCTTTGAAATAGAGATTTGGAGCGTTTTAGACCCATGTTTGACGCTAATTTCTATCGAGCCAATTATCATGAATCGTGTTTCTATTTTTATATGACCCTTGAGGGTTTAGTCTATTTTATGAATATGCTTTTTATTTGACGCAATTTGCTATATTACTTGATATCCAGACATTTAAAAATGTTAAAAACTACTGCAACCCGGCCTTAACAACTTTGTAGTAGCAATTTTTCGTGTAAAATTAAAACTAAACGACTTTTTCGATAAACAATAATTTACCCTTAAATTCAAGATGGCTGATAACGCCACGAACCGAATACCACGCAAAACTAAATGTAGACTGCAAGTGACCTTCCTCAATAAATTCCGAAAGAAAATTGCTACTAGGATTTTTTCATAAGTCAAAAAAGTCAAACAAAGATTCTCCATGTTTACGAGTATAAATCGAAAAATATTGATCCTACGAAAAAATTATGCATACGAAAACTGTAGAAAATTCAATTCTAAACAACTTTGTAGTAATTATTTTTTGTGTAAAATTAAAACTAAACGATTTGTTCCTTAAACAAAAATGTACCCTTAATTCAAGATGGCGAAGATCGCAACGAACCGAATACCACGCAAATCTAAATTTAGACTGCCAGTGACCTCCCTCAACGAATTCCGAAAGAAAATTGCTACTAGGAATTTTTCCTATATTTTTTTTATTATTCCTATTTTTATTGTGCTATACGTCAAGTTCTTTTCTAATGACAATAATCCAAGATCATACCTCACTACCGAGATCTTCAGCCAACCAGGGTACCCATAGTACTGGAATCCTCTACAGTCACCAGTATCGCCATCTGTCTAGCTATACATACCTACTCGTAGCAAGAAAATTGTTATAGTCGAGATTACAAAGTGCAACGACATTTTTTAGGCTCTTCCTAAAAAAAATTGTTGCACTTTCGTTACCAAACAGCGTAACCAAGAAGAAGCGGATGTGATCAAAATATGCGGAACTTCCGTACCTAGTCATGGAAGCCGAAGCAAAGGTCCATTGCATCGTAAGTAACGCAGCAGACCATGAACGATACACAGATAGTATGTACTTAACAATGTACAATAAGTAAGAAGCTAATTGCTGTAAATTAAGACCACTAAACCAATTTTTGTTCATGTAACACTGACCTATTTTCCACTTCAATAATTTATGTATTAACACTGAAAATGTGTGGTTTGGAAGCGATTAGGTACGTTATGTAGTTTATATGGACGGTTATTTCCGTAAAAATAATAATGCAAGAAAAAAAACATAGGCTGCGTGTACACAATAGAATTATTTTCCGCCACAAACATTACCTATACGGCCGATGACCCCACGCGACTTTCGCTGCAACCTTGACTGAGACTACCGTTGTATTACCATTAACATTTCCTACAACGCCTTGAGAAATTCACTTTCGCTGCGTATTTTATATGTAACGACATAATTATTATGAAATACTAAATAGGTATGTAATTACCTACTTACTTATTCTGAGGTAATCTAGAAGAATAAGAAAAGAAGACGCCAAAGATATTCGTTAGTCTAAGATTCCTAGATACAAGATAGATTATTTATATATGAATTTGTTGACACCAATTAGTAACTCTAATTTAAATTTAAAAAATACCAACTTTTAAACGACTTCTAAATAGAAGGAGGTTCTCAATTTGGATGTTTATATTTTTTTAAATGTTTGTACGCACATAAGACATAAATCTCTGTTATGTGTAGACAGATTTGCAAAATTCTCTTTTTATTCGAAAGTGGTCTCATTTTGTACTTTGGTATTCAATCATTTATTAGGTTTTTACTTAAGCAAAACCTCGACGTCCATCATTTTCGAATACGAGTAACGTCGTGATTCTAAAGCAGCTTACATGCATTTGAAGAATAATAAATTATGAGTGCAATGTCCGTCTTTGGTTAAATCGCTTTCCTAAGGAAAACTTGACGAATAAAACACGAAGAAGGTGCTTAAATTACATAACAGCGAATTCGTGATCTATTACTAAATGAAGGGAAATCGATCCTAACAACCATGTAACGGATGTCATATAAATATCCCTGTTATTTGTTTTAGTCTTTTACCAAAGAATCATATGATTCTTTGGCTAAGAATATTCTTAGCTGGTTTATACTACTCACGTCTTTCAAACATGACCAACCTTCCTGTAGAACCTTTGAACAAAATGGAAGTTGTTGTTGTACGACACGGTACCTATACGATAAGGTTGGTTGAAGATCTAGATTCAAAATGCCTAATGGTAACTATACTCTTATTGAAAATGTAGTACTTATCGCTGAATAAATACTTGTAGTTAAGATGAACTTTGTTCTATATTCAAGTTTATTCCAAATGTCACTAAACTGTGTTAGAGTTTGCTAGGCCCTAGGCTCTTGCGCAAAGATTGCCCTCGGATCATTTAAAACGACTTTGGACTCTTCTGAGACTATGATACTCTCAGCCAAGTGTTATCTGTGTTATCAGCAGTGAAGAACCTTCTATTACAACACTCAAAAATGGAATTAATCTTCACAAACAACAATTACCAGACACAAAATACACTCATAGTCGAAACATTTGAATTTGTGCATCATACTGACATTCTCATTATGTAGAGACACTAGGGATTGAATCCACAACATTCGCAAGATGACGTAGACACTAAAATCGCTGCACCGCAATCCCAATTTTAATTCCTACAAACGAAATGTTGAATAACTAACAGGATTTACCAACTTCACGATATTTTTATGGTTGCAGGAATCCAGACCGCCCTGAGAATACAATGTGGACTACTGATGAGTGCGCCAAATATTATCTCTGCGTGGATGGAGACGTCTTCGAATTCCATTGCTCATCGAGATTGCTGTTTGACGTTAACAGACAGCTCTGTGACATGCAACAGAATGTACACAACTGCGATCTCACAACAGGTACGAATTGAAGGAATTCGTCAAAACTAATTTCCCGTACAACTACCTCAGAGTGGATTTATTTTTCACGTGGCGACTATCCTACATATCCTTATGATCTCTTCCAGACCCGAAGTGAAATATTTAGACTTTGACCAAAATCCTTAAAAATATTCTATTTTTTTGGTTTGGAACTTATTGATGCCATAGAAGGAAATCACAAACTGCCGACTATACAGAAATATTCCTCTGTACACAGAAGTGTACACAGTACCAACAATTTACTTCCCAAAAGGGAAGAAGTTCACACCGCTATCACTGATAAATTTTAGGCTGATTTCTGTGATACTTTCTTTGGTGAGCTAGATGTTATTTTTATGCCTACTTACCACATAAATGACCGAATGAATGTTTAATGTATTCGTGAACCGTATAAATTAACATAAGCCTACTATTTTAAGGCAGTTAATTTTCTAATTAACTATGTATATTTCCAACTTAATTTTCTAATTAACTATGTTTATTAAAATGAAGCTTTATTTAAATTTTTGTTTTGATGCATATTTCAGCGGCTGTAGCCGGCTCGTAGGTAAAAATGGAACCCGTAGATCTACATGGAACACACCATACACCTAGTATCTAGCTATTATTGGATAACAGGTCTAATACCATTTTAAATGATTTTAGAAACACGTGTCCCAAAACCACTGCTAGACGCAGCAGCCTGCGCCAACGACACACACATTGGTTGCGCAGACGACACTTGTATCCCTTCAGAGTACTTCTGCGATGGCGCCATCGATTGCGACGATGCGTCCGATGAGGTATTTACTTCTGATCACAAATTATCTGTGTTTGCTTTATCCTTAAAGGTTTCTAAATTAAATTTTACAATAACCAAAAAATAAAGTAAGTAAACAAGATGAATCTGATTAATGCTGATAGGATTTCAAATAGTTAAGTGCAGCTTTATTGTTTTGTTTTAAAAATTTGAGGGTACTTAGAGACGGAGCTTACAATGACCTTGGATGCAGGTAAAGACCAAGGCAAGTAGCAACTCTAGGTAGGTGTAGGTACTCATAATTTGAAACACAGCGCTAAGCAGCTAAGCAGCGCTAATTTGCTACTTGCTAGGTAGAGGTCCTTGAAAAACATTTTACCAAAAATTGTACTCATCCAGTGTGACTTTGGATGATATAAGGATTCTAACGATACCCCATTCATCCAAAACTTTCAGGCATTTAAATCAAATAGATACATGATGTAATTATGCTCCTTTTTGGACAGTAGTGTGAACAGGGTCATTTCACTTGCAGTAAACAATTCTGAGGATTAGGTGAACAAATTAATTGCTTGTTAATTTCACAACGTCTCGCTTAATTATTATGACTGGCAAATCTTCAATGCTGTCAATCGAAGACACGTTTTCTAATCTATTATTACTTTCACTGTAATTTTATTGTTCATGCTGTGTCCAGTCGCCTATACGTTTCTCGTGATGCATTTCGTCTCCAGGGCTGGTGTGACGTCAACTATGATCCGAATGGAGCAGCGCCGTGTGATGTAAATATGTGCAAACTGCCGGACTGCTTTTGCTCGAAAAATGGTAAAGAAATTCCTGGAAATCTCGCTCCTAGTCAGGTAAGTTGGTATCTTTGAAGATAAAGACCGCATAGTTATAAATTCATAATATATCTCTTCAATGTAGGTGAGACTGAAGAGATTTAAAAAAATGTAGATAGGTACCTATTCAAGACAAGATTAAGTATAAATTGTTTATAAAAAAATATCCAGAATTGCCCTTAATTCCTCCACTAGCGCCCTTACGCGCAAATTGTTATTAGTATGCCTGAGAACCCCTATTATGGGCTAAGACAACCTAGATTAAAATTATTTTGATACGAAATTATCTATATCTAAGTACCTAAGTAGTGATCCCGGAGAGTATTCTTTAAAAAAATCTTTGGTGTTAAAAGTCAAAAATAGTCACATAGGTAGCTACATTGTTTTGAATAAATATAACATAACCAGCAACTAACATTGAGTAAGTAAGTATAACATAATTTTATTATATGCATATAGACTAGATTTCTTTTATGTACGACTATGATATAATCACTAAATTAGCAAATAGTACGTAAGTAGTATTTTCGTCATTGAACAATGTTTAATATTCGTATTTTACCTGAATTAGTATCTAGGGTAGGTACATGTGTTATTTACAATTACTTTGAATATAAACATGCTTATGACTTTAGAGTCTAATCTTTCGAACTCTGTTTCTTTAGATCTCTGGCTAGAAACACTTATCTAGTCAGCCGACGGGTAATCGAAACTTAGTTAACTTCTCTTGACTAGACAGTTTCATTTATTATTAACTAGCTGTTGCCCGCGGCTCCGCCCGCGTGGATGTCGGTTATCGCGACCAAACATAGCCTATATCCTTTCTCGAGGTTCAATCTACCCTTATACTCAGTACTGAATTGATGCCGACTCTTGACCAATAGATGGCGCTGTATGTCCGAAATAAATTTTATTTTTTATTTTATTTTTTGTAATAAAAACTATCCTATGTCCTTTCTCAAGTTCCAAACTATGTCTGTACCAAATTTCACACAAATCGGTTGAGTAGTTTAGGCGTGAAGCAAAGACAGACAGACAGACAGACAGACAGACAGACAGAAAGACAGACAGACAGAGTAACTTTCGCATTTATAATATTAGTTTGGATGAACATGATTCGTCATAACAATCGGAACGAAACGAATGCTCTACAAAATAATTAATGAAATGAAAAAGTATCTCTTGCTCTAGTCTGCCTACACCGGCAGGAGAAAATCGAGATTTCATTATGTAAGTTATTATAATACACTCTGTATTCTGTAAGATTTTTAGTTTTTTTTAAATGTCTCCGTCTATTCCGATTTCTACTGATAAGGAAAACAATGGCAAGACGTTTCGAATCCCACAATTTAAAAGATGAGAGGTAGTTGATAAACCATTAGTTCAAATATAATCACGCTTTGAATTTACTATCTGTAATACTCGTAATTGTATACTTAAAAAAGGTAGATACGGGACTGGCGCTTAGAAATTGACGCTCAAAACGAAGGAAATTCGCCTTTCTCAACGCAAGTACGAGCGCAACATCAATGCACAATCACTAGACCTTTTAGTGCATAGGATTTGCACTACATGTTACCTAATCAAAGACTGCAAGCGAGAACAAAGTAACCTTTGTTATACAGCGCGGTACTGGAGGTATTTTTGAGATCGCGTTAATATTGAGTGAGTCTACCTCGTTCATCAATGAAAGATCGTTCATTAAAGGCTTATAGGGTGTCAAGATGAAATCGCATGAAGAATGATAATGCTCTGTTGCTCATTGGTTATCCAAGATGTTATCTGTACCTATTTATGTTTCATCTTTATAGACTCCACAGATGATCACGCTCACTTTCGATGGTCCTGTAAACCACGAGAATTGGGAGATCTATGCAAAACAATTGTTCACTCCAGAAGTTAAGAACCCCAACGGCTGTCCGATTAAAGCAACTTTCTTCATTTCACACCCGTATACGAACTACAGACATGTGCAGAAGTTATGGAATGATGGACATGAGATTGCAGTAAATTCGATAACGTAAGTCATGCCAATAGAAATCTAATTCGTTGGTCAAAAACATGCCAAGATCAACAGTTTGCAGCCAACTATTATACTAAACCTAGTACCTATTGACGACGAATTGTGACGTAGCGGCAGGTATAGACTCAACTGCAAAGTCAAGGGTCGCCGGTTCAATTCCTGCTTAGATATTTGTATGCATAATATGTACATCGGATAGGAAAAAGAGAAACGACTCAGACGGGACTCGAACCCGCGACTAGTCCCTTATTCTCTCTCTTCCCCCCCCCCCCCCTCTCTCTCTCTACTACTACTACAGATTCAGTGGTCAGAGCATTCTCCCTGTAAGGTCGCGGGTTCGTCCTACCTGTGTCGTTACTCTTTTCCTGTCTTGTCGATTACGTAGGAGGATAAAATTTCATGCATTGGGTATGTATATTCGCAATAAATACGAATTTGCAATAAAATGCGCACCCAATTTTTTTTTAATGTTTCTAAAATGTGTGTTAATTTATCCACATTCTAGAACTAAATTAGTTTACAAGTAAGTTAAGCTTACAAGTAAGTTTAGTTTACAAGTAAGTTAGTTTACAAGTAAGTTAGTTTACAAGTAAGTTAGTTTACAAGTAAGTTAGTTTACAAGTAAGTTAGTTTACAAGTAAGTTAAGTTAAGGTGATGTGCAATGCCCATGTTGTACCCACCCCAATATCTGTTGAGAGCTCGGTTCTTGAAGTTGTTGACTCGTACGTCTACCTAGGACAAGAAGTCCAGTTAGGTAGGTCCGACTTCAAGAAAGAGGTCAATCGCCGAATCCAATTCGGCTGGGCAGGCTTCGGAAAATTGCGCAATGTCTTCTCGTCCGACATACCTCAGTGTCTCAAGTCGAAGGTTTTCGACCAGTATGTGTTACCAGTGATGACTTATGGCACTGAAACGTGGTCCCTCACTATGGGCCTTATGAGTAAGCTCAAAGTAGCCCAACGAGCTATGGAGAGGGCTATGCTCGGAATCTCTCTGCGAGATCGAATCAGAAATGAGGAGATCCGTAGAAGAACCAAGGTTACCGACATAGCCCAGCGGATTAGCAAGTTGAAATGGCAGTGGGCAGGGCACATAGCACGGAGGACTGATGACCGATGGGGTCAAAAAGTCCTCGAGTGGAGGCTACCTATCGCCAAGCGCAGCGTAGGACGTCCACCCACAAGGTGGACAGACGACCTCATTAAGGCCGCGGGAACGCGCTGGATGCGAGCCGCTTCCAACCGGTCTTATTGGAGATCTATAGGGCCTATGTCCAGCAGTAGACTTCCTATGGCTGAAATGATGATGATGATGATGATGATGAAGTTAAGCTACGCTAGGTACTTTGGGTTTAGATAACGCTGTCTACTCTTAGATGTGTTGCAAACTGTTGTCTATACAACTTTGACAAATGATGAGTTATTTAATTTGATGACGAATCAATAAAATTCTATAACGATTACAGCCGTCGCGGCCCGGAAGACTGGTGGTCCAAAAATGCAACAGTGGAAGATTGGTTCGACGAAATGGTGGGGCAAGCGAATGTGATAAACAGATTCGGTCGAGTCCGCATGGAAGATTTCAGGTCATTAATTTGTTAATTGATCGCAAGTTGATTTACATTCATTTCTTATACCAGTTCATTAAGAACGCATGAGTCATTACACGCTGCAGTGTTACTTTTCCTGATAGGTATTGAGAACGCATCGTAAATACTTATTTATGTAATATTCAGTCTCGGTACGACTGATTTCTTTTAAAATATGTTGTTATTGGCAATAAGGAATCTTATAAAATGACAACATGCATTACTTTATTAACTACTAGCTGTTGCCCGCGGCTCCGCCCGCGTGGATGTCGGTTATCGCGACCAAACATAGCCTATGTCCTTTCTTGAGGTTCAATCTACCCTTATACTCAGTACTGAATTGATGCCGACTCTTGACCAATAGATGGCGCTGTATGTCCGAAATAAATTTTATTTTTTATTTTATTTTTTGTAATAAAAACTATCCTATGTCCTTTCTCAAGTTCCAAACTATGTCTGTACCAAATTTCACACAAATCGGTTCAGTAGTTTAGGCGTGAAGCAAAGACAGACAGACAGACAGACAGACAGAAAGACAGACAGACAGAGTTACTTTCGCATTTATAATATTAAGTTTGGAATTAAGTTTGGATTACTATGTTGAAATGAAATTACTTTTTAATCGTGATTTATTTCATATTATTTTTTATATTCGCTGTGGAAGTGACTCGATTTTTTAATAGAAATCATTGATTTAAATTGTTACTTAATGATTGAAATCGTACTAATATACCTTGGTCACATAATTCCACTAGTCTCACCACCTTGTTACACGTTATGCCTTCAAATGCTACAATTAGGTACTTGTGTATTGCAGGGGAATTCGAGTTCCTTTCCTTTCAGTGGGATGGAATCGCCAGTTTCTGATGATGCAGGAATTCGGGTTCGTCTACGACGCAACAGTGGTAGCACCGCGTGCTGATCCTCCATTTTGGCCGTACAGCCTCGACTATAAGATGCCCCATAAATGTACAGGTATGATAATATTTTTAACCATCATTATTACCTATATTTAAAATCGGTCATACCGGATTCGAATTCTGGCAATTACACTACACCGTACCGATGTGAATGCACAGCTAGGGGATCTCCCCTAACCCCTCTAATCTACACTCGAACTAGTAGGATCTACTAGTAATTTCACTTTCTATTCTTTAAATAATCGTAACTATTGGAAGGGACGAACTCTTGTGATACGATATACGATAGGTACGAGGAAAGTAGAGAAAAGACTGGTATCTTTATGAGTGTACCTACAAAAGAAAACTTCTTCTAATTATTTACCTTTAGTTCTGCTTATTTCATACAATCGCTACTAATTTTCATAGTTCATTTTTCTACTACTCAGATCAAACATGGCGATGTTATCAACCGATTCGAGAGTGTTCAGTGACATATTTCCCACAAAAGTATAGCTGCCTACATCCTTTTTAATACATATAATAGTTCACAAGTCTGTGTTCTACTTCTACCGCAAATATTTAAGTTTAAAAACAAACTGATTCATCTGTGCAATAAAAAGTAGCACGTGTGAGTGATTAAGTAAGATGTTACGCACTGTGATTGTCGATGACGAGGCGAGTGTGACACGACAAATAAAGTAAAGAGAGATTACGTTCGTACCACTACTACTTACCTACTTGTTACTCTGTAGTACTAGCACAGTACTAGCTCAGTAGGTAGGTACGCGTAACTACAAGGAATGCAGAAATTACCGTGGTTTACGTTTCAATCATAATAATGCTGGACTAATCTTCAAAATCTTACTTAGTTCAACAACCATCACGCTTTGTAGAGGATTACAAAATATTTAATCATCCGTATTTTTTCTCAAAAAATTGCGCGACTACGACGAGCTACGACTGCTACGAGCGAATATGCATTCATTGCAATTTAGGTCTCAGATCAAAAGAACATAATTATTCTTCTAGTCTAAGATCCCTCGATTTCTCCGTCATTTGTGAACCGATTTAAAAAAATTAAGTAGCTATATGTCAACTGGCGTGCCAGACAAACCCTAAGTGGTTTAGTTAGTACTGTAGAGGGTGTGCCAATGTGTAGTAATGTTTCTATTATATTTTGTAAATAAATAAAAAATTGGAATGCAATGCAATAAACTTAATATAATATGTATGTATAACACACATTTTTTAAATTTTATGCATTGTAACACTTACTAACGAACGCAATTTCTGTTTTTAATGTCAAAAGAGTTTATTAGGTCTATTTTTCTGTACTCCGTGGGGTTAGTGGTATTTTTAATTCTACACATAAAAAAAGTATAGGAACAAAAATCTATTTATTCCTATGTTTAACTACAGACAGATTCCCAGACTCAGCCTCAGATGCATGGCTCGAGTCAACAATAGTGCACGGAATACGGTAATAGGCTCACCCCTTATTACGTCTATAGATGTAAGGCCGGAATAATTCCAAATATTCCGATGAGGATAAAACGAAAAATCCCGAATAATTCCCAAATGACCCGGCATAATTCGGAATTATTCCGGTCGATATTTATGTAGATAGATGTAGTATTGAGAGTCTTGACTCTTGTTGATAGTCTTGTGACTCGAAATGCAGTTATGATTCGCGTTTTATACGGTTATAGATATCTAAATATATATAACTCAAAGGTGACTGACTGACTGACTGACTGACATAGTGATCTATTAACGCACAGCCCAAACCACTGGACGGATCGGGCTGAAATTTGGCATGCAGGTAGATGTTATGACTTAGGCATCCGCTAAGAAAGGATTTTGATTAATTCTACCCCCAAGGGGATAAAATAGGGGATGAAAGTTTGTACGAAACTTTGTCAATTTTAAACCGATCGGGTTGAATTTACCGAGTTAGGGATATAACTGAGTACCTACTTATACACTTTTAAACTCTTTAAGTGTGTTTTCACACCATCCGATATCTGTATCGGACGACGATGGCCGATATCCGATATCCGACATCATTTATTATGTTGTTTTCATATAAATATCCGATAAAATCGGGCCGATTTGGCTATTTGCTCCATAGCACAGACTAATTAAGGATGCTAGGGATGAAAAACCTTAAAAACGCAGTGCAAGCAATTTTCGACCTTAATGACATGACATAGAATCGAGTTTTTTTTCTTATATTCGTAATCAGTGTCATCTATTAACGCAAAAAGACACGTAATTAAGATAATGTTATTAAGGTCGAAAGTCGCTTACAGTCGCTGTTTTAGTATCTGTGTGAAAGTTGTACTCAAATTATGTAATATTCCTACATATTATAATAAGTAGGTCCGTATATCTTGACTTCAAGTCGCGAGAGATGCTCGTATTGGTTTGATATGGTCTATGATTGGTGGATTTGAGCTTTTCCGTCACCATGGTACACGGGGTGCCATGGTGGCGGAGAAGCTCAAATCCACAAAAGACAGCCAAAAAACGCGTGTTACTGCGCATATACATACATATAAGTGTGTACATTTTGTGACGTCACTGAGGTCAAGATATATAATATTCCGGTATCTACCTACCTATATACCAATACCTATATAGGTCTGTACTTAAGTTTTCGCTTAGTAGGTAGGTGGAAGCACAGTTATTTCATTTTTTGTAGGTGAGTTTAGCGGGAATAATTCCGGAATAATTGAGAATATTTGGGAATAATTCCGAATAATATGGAATAATTCGGAATTATTCGGGATTTTTACATCTATAATTACGTCTGACCGAATCAAAGATATTATATATAAAAAGAAGTAGATTCGTTATTGCGCGAAAATCGTGAAGATTCGAAAACGAGTCAATTGGAACGTTTGCCTCTAGTATAGGGTTGCCATAAGTGTGGGGACCCAGACCGGGACATTTGAAGAAAAATTAGTAAAGGTAGAAAAATAGGAACTTTTATGACAACAACTTTTAACACTGTCATTAAACAAGCGTTAAACAAGCGAGCAGCGACTTCCTATGTTTTCTGAAAGGCGAAAAATTATCAGAATTAACTTCTGATAATTGTACAAAATATTTTGACGAAATCAACATAAACATCATCTTCATGTAGACGCTTTCTCCCGATTGCATCCCTGGCCAAGATGACCCCGGAGCTCAGGGTCCGCCTTCCGGCTCTTCCTCCTCCACTTGACACGATCTTGGGCGTCCATGGTAGTGAGACCATTTGCACGCATATCACTCTCCACGACGTCAAGCCAGGACTTCTTGGGCCTATCCCTTCTACCTGGACCCGGCGGGGGCGCCATTGTCAGGCATTTGCTACCCACGTATCCTGGCGGTTGCCGCAAGACGTGGCCGCACCAGCGAAGGCGGCTCTCTTGCATTTTATCTGCGATGTCATGGACATGAAGGCTGCCGCGGCTGCAAGAGTTCCTCACGCAGCATTTTTATCTCCGTGACATGCAGCTCTTACGTGCTTACGCACTTGCTCTCACAACCATGTAAGAGGACAGGCTTAATGATCGTCTTATAGACCTGCCGTATCACCCATCACCCGTAACGCCAGTCATTTCTCACCACCTGGCCCACGCGGAAGCAATACGTGCCCTGATGTCGTAGTCGATTTCACTGGTCACATGAAGTACAGATCCCACGTACCTACTTAAACCGAATCATCGCATATGCGGACCGGTGTGAAATCTGTCGAGTTTAACGCTAAACTTTCTGTCATCGCTACATTTAGCTTCATACCACCGTTCTCAAGCGCTTCCTTCCACACTTTCACGTGTTGCACCAATCTGCTCCTGTCCGCGTCCTTCAGCGCAATATCAGCATACATGAGCAAGTGTCCAACAAGACGTCTAATACCGAGCTGAACAAGTAAGGACTAAGGACGGATCCTTGGTGTACTCCGATGGTGATAGGGAAGGCTTTGGAGTCACCAAAAGCACTCCGAACCACGGAACCAGAATCATGGTACATATCTTGGATGGTGTCAATGTAGGTCACTGGAACTCCCTTAGCCCACAGTACCCACCAGATCACCGTGCGAGGAACACAGTCGAAGGCCTTCTGCATGTCTAAGAATAGGCAGTGCAGGGGCGTGTTCTTCGCCCTCTATTTCCCCACCACAATCCTTAGGGAGAACACCGGATCAATGATCCCGTGCCCGGGACGAAACCCATACTGACACTCCGAGAGTGCACTCTCCTGGCGGATCCGGGAGTCGATTATCTGCTCATACATTATCTTTATACCGCGGTTACTACCACACTCCTGCACCGATCCCTTGCCTTTGAATACTGGCGTAATGAAGCTCAGTCTCCACTGGCTCAGGATCTCACGGTGAGAAGTACGCGGATACGGTACAGATTTGTTAGAATGCTCACACCACGAGCACCCAATGCACCCATTGCCTTCCAAGCCTCGATGGGGATTTCGTCGAGGCCGAGTCTGTACACTTCTGCAGGCTTTATCGGTGGCACTAGTCCTTGTTTCGGAAAGAGGTCTGGTAGATGCACCTCTTGCTGCTTATTCAGCATGTCGTTGGAAGTATGAGCGCCATCTGTCCTTCATCGCGTTTTTCTCGTAAAATCATTGGCCCCGGGGTCTTTATTACTCATTAACATATTCATGTATGGAAAAATATCAGCGCTTTCGTCGTTCTATCTACGTATTAATAGCCTAGCTACTTAGTCGCGTTTATTGTAGGTATATTACTGTTTACCAACCAAGTCCAGCTCTCTAATATAAAACTAAAAATGTTTAACCGGGACAATTTGCTTATTGGCCGGGACGCCGGGACACCAGGCCTCAAACGGGGACATGTCCCGGCGTACGGGGACGTATGGCAACCCTACTCTAGTACCGCGTGCCGAGCGGCGCCGGCCGGACGTTGAGCGGAAGCATCAGTGACTTATAAAAATAACGAAAATGCCATCGTATGTTTATAGACACTGCACGAACTATTACTCTAAAGTTAATACATCAAAAGGGATTTCATATCACATGGAAATAATACATATTTCGACTGATAAAGACCAAATTTCTGACTTTCATAATATTCAAGTTAAAATTGTTAAAAAGAGACAGTATGATATAATTTGGTGCGTGAGCGACAAGGACGTGTGTGATCCGAACATAGATTAAAGTACAGATGAGAATATCGTAGGCATTAAACTCACTACATACTACCTCCCAATTTTAATTTGTTGTTTTTTATAATTGCCTACTAATACTATGTGGTTCAAGTAAGTTAATAAGTGCGAACTTCACTTCACTGGCAAGTATCTACTTAGGTAAGTACCTACTTGTTAAAATTTGTAGGTACTATTGGCAGCAACAAAATAATGAAATGGAATAAACATACCTAGCTTTTTTATACTTAACTAGCTGCCCCGGCGAACTTCGTACCGCCATATTTTCGGCCCGCGTGGTATTCAAATCCCGTTCCCGCTGCACCCTTATCACTTAGGGGGATGAAAAATAGATGTTGGCCGATTCTCATAGATACCGGATAAGCACAAAAAATTTCATCAAAATCGGTCGAGCCGTTTCGGAGGAGTTCGATTACGCACCCCGTGACAGAAGAATTTTATATATTAGAAGATACAATAACAATGACAAACAAACATCTTTGTCTAAACAAAATTACGCAATTATCTCAAACTTCACTTTACTGGCAAGTACCTACTTAGGTACTTGTTAAAATGAGGATGAATCACATAATGGAATATTGTATTTTTAATCAGTATACCAGGTGCGCTATACCTTTCTGAGTATCCTATTTTTTAAATAATCAAAATCCGTCAAGAAATGACGAAGCTATTAGGGATTTCTTAACGAGTACTTAAAAACGCCCGCTTACACTGCGATTTAGACGATGACGTCATCTGTTATGAACGCGTCCCGACTAGCGCAGTCGCCAGTCAGTCAGTACAAATTTTTTCGTGGATCGACTAGTTTATTTTATTGTTTTTTTTTTATTTTTTTTGTACTATTTTTTATTTTTACTATATTTACTATTTATTGGTACTATTTTATTGGTTTTTCTTAGTACTTTATTTGTGTTTTAAGTTCTTTGGTGATTATTCAAATACAGTTTGTTTTTAAAATACTTTATAATATACGTAGTTCGTCCTAACGCTTGTACGTACTTATTTACCTACCTTATGATGTTCTGTCGAAAGTTGTACCTACTGTGTTGTCAAGCGAGTAATAAACCACGTTAGAAATGACGTGAAATACCTAACTGAAGCTAGTATAATACAGGTTCAGAAAAGGAAAAGGTATTAAGTTTTATAATAAAACTAGCTTTTGCCCGCAGCTCCGCCCGCGTGGATGTTGGTTATCGCGACCAAACATAGCCTATGTCCTTTCTCAAGGTCTAACCTACCTCTATACCAAATTTCATCAAAATCGGTTCAGCGGTTTAGTCGTAAAAGTGAGACAGACAGACAGACAGAGTTACTTTCGCATTTATAATATTATAAAGTAGGGATGAAGTACTTAAGTAGGTATTGCCGTCATGACCACTTCAAAAGTATTTAGGAGACTTATTCGTAGTGGTGCAAGTCTGTAACTTTTAAAAATAAAATAGGTAGGTATATAGTATAAAAATATAATATAAAAAATAGAATAGGTAGGTATATAGTATACGCCTGCAGGATAATCTCTAGACTGAATTTTGTTATCATGTATAGACATAGGTAGGTACGCAATATAGGTATTTAAACTTTCATGGCCTTTCACATTACTATTAAGGTCCAACCCCACCAAACGGACGGCATCGGAACGGATTTTACATTACAATCTTTAAACAAAATAAATCTTATATCACAGCATTTAAAGTTTATATTATCAAGTCACGCATGACAGCTTGACGTGCGTCATGCCGCCGCACGTCGCTGTCAAGCTGTTGTGCGTGACTTGTTAATATAAACTTCAAACACTGTGATAATAAGATTTAATTTTGTTTAAAGATTGTAAAATCCGGGCCGATGCCATCCGTTTGGTGGGGTTGGACCTTTATTGGAAGCTCCAAACAATACATGGTAAATATCTCGATAGTTCTAATAGTAATAGGTATACAATACCTACTTACGTCAAAATGATCTTCGCAACAATGTAAAACACTTTCGCTTGAAAGAGGAGTTTTATCATCTCTTCTCATTACTTTAACCCATTTTTTTCTTATCTTTGCATCTCTCGGAACATAAAAAAAAAACAGTTTATTAGGCGTAGTAACACTTGTATTCTTGCATTTTGGCACAATACAATATTTGTATGGGGGCATTATTACCACCGAAACAATAACAAACGTTCCAGTCTATACACTACAGTGGACTGCGTTGCTTTGCTGCGTTGCGTCAGGCCTCCGTCACTCGCTCAAGGCCGCGCGCTATACACCTACCGCTCGGTGAGTCGTCGACGACACAAACTGGCAGAGAGAGGGCTGCCCACTAGTATATATAATTATATTAATCTATGGGGCTGCCGAACGCCCGCCTGAGCGCTCGCATCACACCGGACCGCACGTTTCCCGCTCTTACGCTTACCTAACGCTGAAAATCTTCATTGTAATCAAAAAGTTTGAATAGCAATTTTAATCAACATTAAATGCACAATATATTTAACGTATTTAATTGGATAAGTGTTTAGTACATTTATTCTGGTTAATCCTACTATAATACAATTTAAATATTTACAATATTAACAATAAAACTAAAAATATATACATAAAAGGACAAATTAAAAACTAAAACCGAACGCGTCGTGGAATTCCTCCGCATCGCATGCCTCTTGTGGTAACGTTCCCAGAAGACTGGCAGCATTGCCACGTTGTATGGCAATGCAATTGGATAAGGAATGATACTGTATTGTTAAAAATAGCTTCGATAATGACACATTATTATTTTGTAATTTTTAAAAGATAAAAATGATTGCTGTGGGTTTTTCTTAGGAGATAGACATATGCTATCGCGGACTTTTATGTAGACCTTTTTAAGTTATATATTTCCGCAGTACATTATATTATTCTATCATCAGTAGTTTTCGCAGCGCACGCGATGTAAGAAATATTTTAAGTAATTTTTTTACATCTTGGATTTCATTATTGAAGTTTTAGTAAGGATTCCTAATTTGTTTGAAAATAAAATAAAGTCTATGTTAGTCAGTGATAATGCAGCTTACTAATGGTAAAAGAATTTTCGAAATCGGTCTAGTAGTTTTTGAGTTTAATCGAATACAAAAATACAAATCTTCCCTCTTTATTACTATGTTAACATAGATGTATGGAAGTCTGCCGGATTTGTTGACATTTATGAACACTGCTCCGCTCCCTTTTGTAGTAGCGTGATGTTATATAGCCTATAACCTTCATCGATAAATGGACTATTCAACAGAAAAAGAGCTTTTCAATTTGAACCGGTGGTTCCTGAGATTAGCGCGTTCAAACAAACAAACTCTTCAGTTTCATAATATTATAAGTAGGTATAGATATAGTTATTTTTATTTAAAAAAAAGTATTGAAGTAAATAGCACAAAAACTATATTATTAGAAGGTTTGTAAATTACTCAACATCCGTACAAAATTTCAAAATTATACGTTACGAAATAAAACAGCTATGGAGTCTTAACCCAAAAGAGCCCTAAGTCTTCATACTCTCCATAGCGGCGGCGCGCGCTGTCATAACAGATGACGTCACACAGTATTTTGGCGCGGCGGCGAGCGTTTTTGAGATTACTGCATTAAAATTGCTGTATCTTCGTCATTTTTGATCGGATTGAAATAATTTTTTCACAGTGTTTATTGTTTTTTTAATCATTATAAATCTGCATACTCAGCTAAAAACGTGAATGATCCTCATTGTACTACTGACAGCAACAAAATAATGAAATTTAAAAATTATACCTAGCTTTTTCATAATACATTAACAAAGTTAAACAAACATCTTTGTCTAAACAAAATTAGGCAATAACCTCAATTCAGAGAGCTCTGTACCTTCTTTTTCAATAATTTTGTTAGCCTATGTCACTGACTAGCAACCGCACTGTGATTGGTACATTGTTATCATTAAAGTCCAAGTGACAAACAATAGCTGTCTTCTTCTTTTATATTGTATTTTTCATGTCCTCTCTTTTCAATCCATTGGTTATGTAGGGAAGTGTAGATGAATTAAAAATGTGTGTGTGTGAGTTCGGCACATTTTTCTACGTTGATTTGTAAGCATATGACATGTCTATGTTATGAAATGTCTTTGGACCGAATACAATGATTGGTGAAATGTGGGTGTTAATTAACCTTTGCCTTGCCTAACAAATGCTTGTAGATATCATCGAGTTACATCACAGAAGCAGTTGTTAACTACACACAAAAGTGATTAGTACTAAGACGTTGTGACAATAATTGCAAGCAGCCAGAGTTTAATTACCACACTTTACTTTGTACGTGAAAGTTAACACACGCCTTTATAGAACTTTGCATATTTAAAACTTACGGAGAATGTAAATAAGTACATGAATATTTTTATGGGTTTCTTTCGTAATCAAAATAGTTTCGGTACTCCGTCCTACCCTCCACAGAATAGCTCCGAGACCCTAAATTTCTAAAATGGATATCAGGGCGTCCATGACCTGACATCCATTTTAGAAATTGAGAGTCTTATTATCCATATTATGGTACCTCTACTCTCTACTTGTACAGACTGTTTTTACTCTCTCGTCTACCCCTAGTATGGAATGGAATGTCGTTGAAAAGGTCTGTTAGAAATATTACTGATTTCTGAATACATTCTGTTGACTTCTGATCCGGTATTATTAAATTAGCTGTGCCAACTTTTAACTGTTACAGACAAAAGTCTCGCCCTGCCACTCTGGCAAAATGTGAAAATTAACATTCCAAATGTAACCTGCAAACCTACCATGAAACAACAGCATTTGCGAATCGAAGTTACGGGCAATCGGTTAATGGAACACATTTATCCTAAAATCGAATCCGAAGACGCCACGCAAAACTTCGGTTCGGCTTAAACCCTACCGTAAGAAATTCGACGTGCCTTCATGGTACCTATATGGCTAAAGGCTGCATTTTTTCCCATCCCGTCATCGACCCGAAGTTTCGTATGCTTTATGGTAGCCCCTCTCATATTTTCAACTGATTCGTATTCTAATTTCGATGTATGTTTTTATTTTTCAGGCAATAATCAATACTGTCCAACGCGAAGTTACGCAGGTCTTTGGGAGATGGTCATCAATCCCCTTTCCTATGATGATCATACTTGCGCTACTTTAGAATACTGCCGGTCTACCATCACTGGCGAAGATGTCTACGATATACTGATGAACAACTTCAAGAGGCACTACCTGACAAATAGGGCTCCATACGGAATTCACCTAAACTCTACGTGGCTCAAGAATACCGAGTATTTGGAGGCTTTCAAGGTAATCTCTGTCAGCCTCTTTGGGGATTTTCAGAATATAAGTATGTGTATATAGTTAGAAAGCAGACAGCGACTGGCTGGGGAAAAGGTTCGGAGGATGATTTTATTTCTACTTGACGAAGTCGCAGACCTATCCTGTAGCTAATATAGTATATATACTTGCGTTGATGTTTTTGTACGTTTTTCCTGAACGGAAAAACATAGCAATATTATTCTACGCGACTTTTCTGTGATAAGGTAAAATTCTGTTCGATCATCTGAATGATCTTGGTATTGTAATCATTTCCAACTTAGTCGAAGGCAATCGAGAGACATGACTCTTCCCCGCCATATTACGGATGCAGAACAGATTCAACTCATACCTATTGTATTTTTTTTTTGCAGAAATTCTACAACGAGCTATCAGAACTACCAGATGTATACTTTGTAACATACAAGCAAATGATTGCCTGGATGAGGAGGCCGACTCCTGTCCTACAACTGAAGAAATTCCGACCGTGGCAATGTAAACGACGTATTTTCGAAGAAGAGGAGATCGCGTGTGTGAAGCCAACGACATGCAAGTTACAGTCCAAAATATTGCAGCATGATAAGTACATGATCACATGTACTGAGTGCCCTAAGACGTATCCTTGGATTAGAAACGAATTTGGATTTGATTGATGTGCTGAAATTATTTATAACAACTTTAGAACAGTTACCAGTTTACGACTAGAATAATTTGAAGAGAATTAGATGTATCTATGTACCTCTTTCATTTTGAAGCCTGTGAGCCTAAGACAGATTAGGTATAGGTATTCTTTAAATATAAATGTCAATTCTGAATGTGTTTGTATGTCCTGTTTACATTCTAGGTTTATTTAAGATGTGACTTCTACTGTAAAACAGCGTGAATAGTTATTTAGCTTTTATTTAATAATACAATCGAACAATAGTAATATGGTTATCATTAGTAATATTAATTATAATACTTGTATAAAGTTAGCCAATGGCGATGTATATGGTGGGGTACGAACCCATAATCTCTCGATCGCCAGGTCGACGCCTAAGCCATTATGTTCAAATATTCGAGTAAATGGTATGATCTGCTTGGTATTTGACAATATTTTTAATATCAACTTTACAGTAGGTATACTATAGACATTTGAGTTTGTGAAAATGCCAGTGGCACTTACTTTTACCCCATTCCCCCATTATTCTCATATTCCCCATTATTCCCTAATGTTCAATTCTTGTCTCACGTTTGTAATGCACAAGTGGTAATAATTTACCATCCAAAGGGTATTATGCTTATTGGCTACTAAAGTTACCTAAATGTAAAATTTATATTTTGAATTTCCCTTTAAAATTAAAATAGTTTTCATGGGCAACATAATCTCTCTAGCGGCAGAGCCCTTTCGATAAAGAATTAAAAAAAATGTTTTTAAATACATTATGCTTAAGGATATGTTATGCTGTTTGTCAACCTAGTTTCATGCTTAGTGTAGGTAGGTACTGGTAATAAATGGATTTTTTAACAATTAAGTATCTAAGTAGTACCTAAGTTCCCATATTGTATATCAGTATTTTATTGTTTACTTGCAGTATAATGTTAAGTACCTACTATGTGCAATAATTTATTCAAATATAATTATAAAATATCAGTGAATTATATCTAAAATAAAGATAATAAAAAGAATATGTATTATTTGTGTATGTTTACTTAATTAATTTACAAATATCACTTACAATAATGAAATATTCTAAAGAATGTTAGCCTTCCTGTGTTATGAAAGGATTTGGTATTGCTTCCATGCCATCCATGGGACATATTAGAACGACAGAAGTTCCACGGCATACAACTAGACCTAAAGCTCTTGTGTCATCCAATAACTTGTATGGGTCATCAGGATCTATAAACAAGATTATGCACTTGAGTATTATAAAAAATTGCTATTAAGTTGTACATTTTTTTATTTATTAAACACATGCATTTAGGCACTTTATCATTCAAACTTCAGTATATTAATAGGTTTTGGCAAATTACAATAACCAATAGGTATTACCTACTTGATAAGAGACAGTTTAAATTTTGATCATAATAAGTTGGCAATAGTTTATTGTAGTATTCTATAGGAGTAAGGGCCCTGCTGATTGATAGGTTTCCCTCTCACGATTGAGTGGTCAGGTCAGACAGCAGTTGCTCCCATAAAACCCTCACAAGGAAAATCTAAAAGGAGAGGAGTAAGGGAACCCTGGGCTTCAATGTAAAAGCCTCAAATACAACTAGGGTCTGGCAATCATTCTGATAATGAGTTTTTGTATCCCAATAAGACTAATTTGCTCATTACACACTTGCCCTCATGAGGATCATATGAATGAATGTGATCTTATTGCATGACTGATTTCAAGTTTAAGCAGCACAGTGATAATTTAAAGAATGTTATTCAGACAGAAGTAATGAACACACCGGAGTGTTGGTTATAATATAGCAAAAAGTCTTACCTCTTAAAAACTCCGTAGTGTTGTCTAGTACAAGATTCAAAAGGGGATCGTAACCTTTCAATATTCCCGCCGCTTCCCTACCTCCAGCAAATTTAACACGAATGCTCTTCTCTAAGTATTTACTTAAATCGAGAATTGATTCCTTTCTACGCTTCTCTTTATTGTCACCAGCACCCTGAGACTGGAAAATAAACAAAACACCGAAAAATTATGTACCCGTACAAATGCTGAGACAGGCCTAAATATTATATGAAACATGTATATAAAAATAATATATTATACCTTTCCTTTATCGCCCCCTTCTTTTGAAGCCATTTTATGGGTATCTTGCTGATCTTGCTAACAATAAAACTTTCGGCGTCTCAAAACTCAAAAGTTCAAAACACAACACAACTCACAATTTTGAGGTTATTGCAAGATGAACGTATAACAATACGTTTAAAAACAAAATTTTCTGGTTTTTATTTTTAAAAAGGAATTTGTTTTATTCTTTGATCTAAAACTTCTTCAGTACTTTTTAGAAGAGAAATTATTTTTTATCATAAAGGCTGATTCAATAAATTGATTGTACTTAATGAAATGACATCACTATCGATCATTAATTATTTCCAATTTTCCGAACAAACCAACAAACCCAGTGCCGTCAATAATGTCAGTGTCAAAAACGCCCTGTTTAGCGAAAAAATCGCGACGTAAACAAATATAAAAATATTAAGAAACTTTTGTATTTTTCTTATTAGACTCACGAATCAGACTATTAATCCCAGAATTTACGGCGATGGATAGTGCATTTGATGAAAAGCTACTGGTGTATTCTTTTTGATAAAAAACTAATGAGATATCAATGCGCTCTTCGGTGAGCTACATCCTCTCTCACGCGCCTGGGGAGTCGGTGATGTCGCACCCCGATTATTCGCAGCATGCCCAGCACCATGCGTGCCTGCTGGTGCTCGTCAAGGGCATTGGTGGCATGCTTAAGAACTTCAACAAACTCTGGGAACGAATACAGAGAGTCAACAACATTAAAGTTACTGGTAATTTCATTTAACTTGGACCAATTATAAAATCTGTTTTATTTCGATAGCCTATTATGGTTTTACATGATTGATTTTCTTTTTTAGATTCAACGGGCCAAGTAAGAGATATATGGGTTAGATATGTCAGAGACTATCCAGTAGAAAACAATGACTGGGGAGACTTCCAAACTCACAGGTTCATTTTTTTTTAGTTTTTGACCTTCATTAGGTCTGGTTGGCAACTTTTGTGATTTATTTACCATAAGTTGCAACAGCTATTGATTGATATATCATTAGATCTTGAAAATAAGTATTGACATGAAAAGAGACTGGTTACACCTATTCAGGAACACCAGTTTAGTGGAGTAGTAAAAGCCAGAAAGCTGACCCCGGGCTCTGAGGTGAAGGCCTTGGATGAGATCGGGACTATTGCAACAAGGATGTGAATGCTCATCATGTTGAAGTAACCAACTTTGTGACTTATAATGTACTTTCAAAAGACGAATCTATTTTAATATAATAAAGATAAACAAATAAACTCAAAAACTATTGAACCAATTTCAAAAATTCTTTTGCCATCAGAAAGTTACATTATCAGGTACCAACATAGGATTTATTATATCACACTACTATCAGTGATGAACAGGATCCAAATTCCACTCTGGCAGAGCTATGAGCAACAGCTAGTACCAAATATAATTAAATTATATAAAATTTTATTCTTTAATAATATGGATGAAAGTAATGTCTAATTATGTAAAAATTATGAATACTATAGAGCACATTAGGCAGTTACTTGAGCTTACTAGATATTTAATATTCTAGAAAGTAGCTATTATTTGTATTTTATTTGCATTTTACACATTTTTATATGAACTATTGTAGCAATGAATGGAAATATATTATTATTTCCTACCATTGCAACAATAGTTACACATTAGTCTAAATTAAAGTAGTAGTAGTGAGCTATTTGCATAATTACATTTTATCATTAGTATAATGGTAATAAACCTAGCTGAGCTACTCTAAATTACTGGAGTAGTTTCAGTACTATTATGAATAAAGGTCTCTCAAACGAAATGAGCACATGTCATGTCCTTGCAACCATTATTTTTCACATCTCTTTCGTATTGTAGTAGGTAGAGACAACAAACATGTCCACTTACAACCTTCCTGACATAAGTCTCACTTCTTCTACTTTTATAATTGCTTTCAACAAGCACACTTGCCAGTACTCTTGACCAGGCCTTTCCTAAAAGAACCTAGGTCTGATTGATCTGTGTTTTACATTCTATACATTCATTCCTACTGGGTAAACCATTCAGAATTGGTGACTGCTCCGTGGCACTACTGGTAGTGTCAAGGGTAAAATTCTTTCCCCATGGCACTACCGGTAGTGTCAAGGGGAAAAAATATTCCCCATGACACTACCAGTAGTGTCAAATACACTTGGCACTACTGGTAGTGTTACAGGGAATAACTTTTTCCCTTACTCACCTGCACCTCTCATCAGTCTTCTTTCGCCCATCCTCTCCACAAGTTAGTCAAAGTCAAAGTCAAAAATCATTTATTCTGTATAGACCATCAAAACGGCACTTACAAAACGTCAATAATATACATATATGTACTAAAGACTAACTTAGCAAATGGACCACCGGTTCGAAACGCGGCCCCGGCCTGAGAAGACTCCGGCAAGAAACTCAGCGGGCTTTTTTTTTTTGGTCTATTTACAAAAAATGCTTAGACTACTTAGTCTAAATACAATTATGTGTTTCATTAGGGAGCTTGTTAAAAAAGCGTATACAGTTACCCTGAAAAGAATTACTAATTTTTTGGAGTCTGCTATCACAGACTACAAGATTGTTTTTATGTCTCGTATTTACGTTATGCCTGTCACAAATTTTTGGAAATTTGGAAATATTTTTCCTTACATACATTAGGTTCTCGAAAATGTATTGTGAGACTACGGTCAGAATGTCTATTTCTTTAAACTTTTCTCTGAGGGAGACTCTTGGGCCCAAATTATAAATAGCACGCACAGCCCGCTTTTGTAATATAAATATTGTATTCAAATCCGCGGAATTACCCCAAAGGAGAATTCCGTAGCTCAAAAAGTTCAAACCATCTAAGCATCCATATCCTCTTCTTGGCTACCACAATCTCTGCCACAACATTCTTTTAATACAATTTTACATATAACACAGAGAAATAAAATAACCTTATAATTTTATTAGGATTTTTATTTAATATTTTCAGACGATTACTAGGCCTTATAACATTAAGTAAATTCATGAATCAAGCAGAGCTAAATGAAGTGTGCAGAGTCCATGAGTCTCTAAAAGTGAAATATTCAAACACACTGTATGATTCCCGTGCGTTCATGTTTGGCCCAAATAGTAATATGAAGAAACCTGAACAAGAGCCTGAGACTTATAGCTACTATGAAGAAGAAAGGCCATTAAGGGATGGTAGTTTGAGTGACAGGTAAGTGACATCTTAAATAGATGATCATAGGTTGATTTATTACTATACATACTTTCATTGAAGAAGCTGGAGGTTGAATAGTGATTCACTCACGACATCTGCAGGCCACTCCATGCATTTGGAGAGGACTAACTATACATGCTATAGACTGCTGTACTGCGCCCTAGGTTCGCGCGGCGTGGCAGTGGGCGAGGTAAAGAAACAGCTTGAGTCGAGAGCGAAAGAGACCGCCGCCGCCGTGAGCATTGGCGGTAGTCTGACCAAATCTGACGGTCGATTGGTCGATACTCTCCGCCTCGCCGCGCCGCGCACATACCCAAGGTGCGGTACAGCGTTTATGGTCGATCATGGATGGACACAATTTTTCTAAATGGCTAGTCAAGTAATCAAGTAATATACATAAAAATGTACATATAGGGTTGGTATATAAATAACACAATGTTTTGTTCTAGGAGCTCTCTACCAAGTGAACAAGCCGACAGTATATCCTCCTCCGAAAGCTTTCCTCATTCTATTTCATCAAACTCCTCCTATCCCCACGAAGAAAATTTCACTACTCCATCCAATTTCAAGACTCACGCTATGTTCTATGGCGAGAATGACCCAGTACCGGATTTGGAACATTGTGTGGCTGACCTTATCAACTCACTGTTCTGGGTCGTGGAGTCCAAGAGATTAGAGAGATCCAGGGAAAAGTTGGAGAAAGTCTCACTTCTTTTGGCGCCTTTTGAGAAAAAAGATTTCGTTGGTTAGTAATATTTCACTACTAATAACTTGATCTTCCTCTGAGCTTTTACCCAACTGGTGGCGTTGGTATTTCAGTATAAGCTACGATGCAGCTAAAGTTCGAAATTATCTCTGAAATGACTGCTATCCGACCTCCACAATGCACTGGCCAGCTCTTTCCATAACTAGGTTTATGCTGCTGTACAATAAAATTATTATTTGCATTGATTTTTTGAACGGCGTTTTATCTAAAAAAGAGGAAGTGTTGACTAACCGAAATCATCAGTGACTTGAGTTGTTGCTTTCGAACCTGGCTTTCTTATGACTGTCTCACACTATTCCATCCTGTCCAGGTCTCGACATGGAGTCCCGAAACAACAAGAAGCGTTGTATGGGTCGCGTGACGAAAAACTTAGCTGATTTGACGTTACAAGCCGGCTTAGTCGCGGACAGTTTAAGCTTATATAATTCTTCGACGGAAATGCTTAAAAGCGACTGGCTGTGGCTGGCTGCGGCTAAAGAAGGTAATATTAAAAAATGCTATCATAAACATAATCAATTATGAATCTATAATTTACAAATAATCTTTTTTTTCTCAGGGCTATGTACGGCTTCAGCAATACTCCTCTATCCAAACTTACGCAACCCCACCCCACTCCACAGAAACGCCAGCCTTCAAGAAAACTCTCCAAACAAAGCCAAACAACTTACTCTTTTCCAACCCAACATTGACCCTTTCAAAAAATATAAACTCACTTCCTCACCTCTAAGACAATCGAAAACCTCTAGTCCAGTGAACCCTCCCAGTGAACTAACCCCCACCTCTTCAGATAGCGTAGAAACATCTTCCAGACAGTCAGAAACTGATAACGCTGACTCCGAATCTATAGCATCGTCTAGCGATATGGAATACCAAAGCCACAAATCGTACTTAAGGCCAGATCTACCTTCAATACCTCGGCAGCCACCTTCGCAAATAAATAACCAATACTTACTAAACGGGGAAGAAATCGCCGAAAGGTATCGTGAAGCTATTATGGATTATAGCAAATATAAGAGCGCTGGTGTCATTGAAACTGAAGCGTGCTTCAAAGCGGCCAGAATCGCTGTGGAACAGAATAATAGTCTTCATGCGTCCAGTTTTCTACAGAACGTTATATTTATTAATCTGACCTTGAGCGAGCAAGAAAAAATTCAGCGATTCGAAACACTGGCCGAACTTTATAAGGAAATTGGTAAGGTTTACTTTTCAGTTTTTGGCATTGAAATCAACAAACACATTTTTAAATAAAATTATATAAGCTTGCAATTGGATAGTAAAAGTATTTTTTTTTTCTAGACACCAGATTGTAATAAAATCAATGTTTCAGGTTTCCATCGTAAAGCAGGCTTTTGTCAACGTTTGGCAGCAACTAGACAAGTCAGCCCTAACAATCCAAGTCCAGACTGGCAGAAATGTTATTATCTGATGCTTCACAGCTTCCCTGGATACAAGCTCAGCTTAGACCCTAATTATGTTATTCAACATCAAGTTGGTAAGTTCCGTTGTTCTGCTACTTTCGCTACTATTATAATAACTGAATTTTTAATTGGCTGTAAATGCACTCTCTCTCTCTTAACAATCATTTTACACCCTGAGACAAACTTGTGTAGTCGACGATCATAGTAAAAATAAAAAAATCAGCACACTGCATCTCTTTCTATCCAGTGCTTATCTGTAACTTGCCTGCCAACCGTGTTATTTTTACTTAAGTATAATAATAATACCTAAATTATTTAAATTCACTGTGTATACTGTGCATACTGAACGAATTTATCGACATCTAATATTTCTCAGCAGCGTACGTGCACTCAGCTTTACACAACAGCAATGGGGCGACGGTGTGTGGAAATAAGCTTCTACGCTCCAACTCTTATTCCGTTATAATAACTTTATTGTATAGTTTTGTCCTCAGGTTGGCCTGCCCTACAGATCCAACTACTCCAGGAGCTAGTGGTGGCTTCACGTCGTATGGGCCACCCCGCACTTGCGACCCGTCATATGACGTTTTTGCTGCAGACAATGTGGCCGCACCTCTCGAGACAAGAACACAGAGAGCTAGCAATACAACTGCAGGTATTACTATTGCACTTATAACATACGGGTTTGTTGGTGGGACAAGTTAGAACAGCCCATATAGAACAGCTAATATGACACTCACAAATAATGTGACTTTCTATTGGTAAAAGACTTCAGTCGGTTTAGTAAATCCAACATCAGTATCTGAACCTGTGTAAATCAGCCTTTAGGCTTCCCGCTGCATTGAGCGAGCCAATTCTTGGAGCACCCGTCACTCGATTGTTCGAAACCTGTCTATCCCACTAGTTCCATTGAGTTGTCCCATCATGGGACAACTGAGACGATTACGTCACGACGAATGCCGGTGCTGGTTGCCGCTTCGGTACTTTGAACTTTCGGATTTTGGACTTCGGTCTTTTTTCCAACTTCCGGATAACTATACCTCGGGACACGTGTCTTGAACCTAAACCGCGAGCCAAACGAAGCCCTGGCGCGCGCGGATTGCTTTGTAATAATCTATGCTTGGTGAATTTGAGCTCGTTCATCGCAGTAGCACCCCGTGCCCTCAAAAGACAGCCAAGAAATGTGTACTACGCATTGTAGGTCCAAGATATAAGTCCTGAAAAATAGCCAGTATTCGGAATGCCATTTTTAATACGTAACCAATAGACGGCCTTGGGCTAAAGGCATAGTGGTGGTGTCCAGGCTCTATCAGCGGCATGCGAAGGCGGGCCGGTCCCGCTGGTGCTGGAGTCGGGCGCGGTGATCCCGCCCGCCAACCTGCACCACGTGCCGGCCTGCGCCGCCTTCACCCCGCGCCCCCTGCCCGCTGCCCGTGCGCCGCATATGCGCCGCCATAAGCCCACACAAGGACCCTTCATCTTCACGCCGCTGCACTTCGGCAGCCTGGAGCGGAATGCTAAGAAGGATGAGGGGAAAATGGGTAAGATTTAATTGCATGTTCTTCTTGATCCGATTGCATCTAAACTGGAGCCTGGAATCATATTTTAACATCCAAACTAGAATAGAGGGGTCCGATCTACTCGTCTCAAACCCCCATCCCCCAGGACCCCATCTCAAAACTGTAGATGGCCCAAGGACAGCCGGGGTGCAAGATAAATATTTTATTGGGCTACCTTACACCAAGGTATAGACGAACCGAAGCTGCGTGCGGTTTTAGTCGGTTCTAGTCCAACATAACCGCCCCCGCGACCGGCACAGGGGTATCCTTAAGGATTTCCGCACGAATAAAAATAGGTATCTAGACAATTGTGGTTAACTTAGTTTAAGGAGAATTTGACGTCAAAAAGCTGTAACAGTGTTGCACTATTTTGAAAAATGAAGAATTGAATTGAAGTGCCAAATATTTTTTATAGATTTCATGTAATAATGACGGTATACTTAAAATTTTTACCTTTGTTTTTAGAATATCTATGGGTAGAAGACGATATATGCGAAGTGCAGATGAAACTGACCAATCCTTTACCTTTCGAACTAAAAGTATCCAACATGCGACTGCTGACATCCGGCGTGGTATTCGAATCCATACCAGAGACTATAATCCTTCCCCCCGACTCCCCCACCACAGTCAATCTTCACGGAACTCCAAAAGAAGGAGGGGAACTTCAAATCCTTGGATATTCAACTCATACTCTTGGTGTAAAATCGAATTGTCGCCTGAAGAATATGCCTACTCCACACAAATTCCCAGCTGCATACACTATCGAAGTGATTCCAAGCCTACCTACGATTACAATAGAGACGACAGTGGCGCCATGTGGCAATTTAAGTTTGCCGAATATGGAATCTGTGGGTAGTACCACAAATATATCGCTGTACAACGGAGAAAGTACAGACTGCTCTCTGAAAGTTACTAATACCAGTAATGTGCCTATTGACTATCTTGAATTGGCAATTCAGGTAAGTTGCAAAAATAATTAAAATTATACTTAATTTAATATTTTATTTGCTATCTTTTTGGCCTCTCTCTTTCTCTCTCTTGGTATAGAGAAAGAGGCATACGAACCAGCAGATGATAAAAAACTCTCACTGTGCTTTAAGTTTCCATGCAGCAAGAATTGAAGAGTCTATTTAGCGAGATTATTGTTTTTGAATAAGAAATGTTGAACAATATTTCAGAATTAAGTCATCACCTTAAATAATATTAGTTAATGTGTGTATGTGGTGTGGTATGGGTAATGGACTGCTGAGACGAGGTCTTGAGTTCGTTCCCAGGTTTTACCATGGCACACACCAATGACTTTTCGATGCTTTTCGAAGTTATGTGTGTATTTATCGCAGGTTTATAAGTGCCCGAGTAATGGCAATAGGCTCGCCACCTATTACATTGGGACCTAAACATAAACGGCGAAATGTGGGTGCTAGCACCTCTGCCTACCCCTTCGGGGATAAAGGCGTGAGTTTATGTATGTATGTAGTTAAATTAATGAATTAATTTCTCCAATTAACTTTCAGTCAAACATGGACAACCAATTACAGTCAAAAGTATTCCAATTCTCTAACGAAGAAATTCAAGCTCTTCTGCCGATACCGCCAAATGAAACTGTGACTATTGCTATCAAGTTGTATGGCGAAGCTGATTTCCTAGACCTCGGTGGTGTGGGGGGAGAAAACCTGTTCCCCAATAGTCTGACGTCGAATTACCCCTCGAGAGTGGGGTCGCCGGTGCCGAATGCCCAGAGTTCTTTACCTACGCAAGGTTCTAACCCGCAAACTTCTCTAAGCAGCGGTCTGGTAGTCAATAGAACATCTGGGAGCTTCAGGTGAGCCAAGAAACTTTTTTTAATATCATTTCAGTAGTTCTTTATTAGTACTCTTGGCAAGGACTTATTCCTATGAAAGGTCGAGTATGGATATCTATCCAAACGACATCGGCAGTAGACAGAGACCTGGTATACCTTTTCTTCCTTCATTGTAATTGTTCTTATATAAAATTAACAAATGTATTCATTTCAGGTCTACGAATTCTCATACAACAAGTTGGTCGGCACCTATATCGGTGATGTCACCATCCAGGGGTCGTCAAGTAGAAACTCAGGTATATTTACGTTTCCGTTTTTTATTTCTATTTTACTATTCCTGTAAAATACATTTGCGATATTATAACTCTGGCTTCTGGTTCATACTTGTGTAATTTGAACAAATATAGCGTGGTGTTATATTTCACAGTTGATTATAAGATACTCAGGCGGCGAAGGCAAAGAAGTGCACTGCCGACAATCTACACTGCTGATCAACCTGGAGCTGCTGCCGAGCGTTTCTATCACGCACTGGGATGTTCTACCGGCAGAAATGTAAGTAATCTCGTAACATTTTTAGTGATATATGGTGATTACTGTGATTAAGCAATAATCTGGTAGGTACATAGAACATAAGTAAGTGATCAGGGTCAATTGCAAAAATCGATTTTCTCCGTGTGTCGCAGAGCACGCATGAGGTGTGCGTGTTTTTTAAATCAACCGATTCGATTCCTCGCTAAGAATGATTTTTCTAAAATCCAATGATGCAGTTTCAAATTTTGTTGTAATATTTCAGTGTTTTGTATGTTCCTAATAAAACGGTTTTTCTGCTTTCTTAATTTTTATCAAAATCGAACTCAAGACTCCTTTGTGTACTTATTGCTATTCCTCATAGTTTCTGATTTGGCCATCTGCGTCAATTTAAAAAATAATCAACCTCTATAAGAAGCCAATACCTTTAAACATTGCTATTACTTTGTGAACGATAGTGTCTATTACTAAACCCACTTAAATGTCTTACAGCCCATCGCAGCTATACCTGGTACTCGACGTCACAAACCTGACGTCAGAAGAGATGGACTTCCACTACGCTCCCAGTAAGCACATACTGATTGAGAGCAAGGAGTCGTGCAGAGTGCCTGTGCCTCTAGACCGGTGCCCCTTCAACTCTACGCTTGGTAAATCTGTTGATGAAGGTTAGTAACAGGATTTTTATAGTACAAACTAGCTGCCCGGCGAACTTCGTACCGCCATATTTTCGGCCCGCGTGTTATTCAAATCCCGTTCCCGCTGCACCCTTATCACTTAGGGGGATGAAAAAGAGATGTTGGCCGATTCTCATAGATACTGGATAAGTACAAAAAATTTCATCAAAATCGGTCGAGCCGTTTCGGAGGAGTTCGATTACGCACCCCGTGACAGAAGAATTTTATATATTTTACCAAATAAAAAATAAGGGTTGATCGTAGAGGGGTGAAAATTTAGGGTTGCATGTATTTTTGTATGATGTTGATGTATCATAAAAAAATAAAAACAAAAAATTTTGTCTGAAAAATAAAAAATAAAAATTAAGGGGTGGACCACCCTTAACATTTAGGGGGATGAAAAATAGATGTTGGCCGATTCTCATAGATACCGGATAAGCACAAAAAAATTCATCAAAATCGGTCAAGCCGTTTCGGAGGAGTTCGATTACGCACATTTTGTGACACGAGAATTTTATATATTAGATAAACTTATTGATGATGAATTTATTAAAAAAATGTACGCCCTACGAAACCTACACTTGCCTGGTAATGCACTAGCATGGTCTAGGAGGTTTTATATTCACACAATTGGTGTTGCTAACGTTAAAAAATAATTATACCACCTCCATTTTACTCCAGCATTTTGTAACTTTTTAACGCTGGTAAATCCTCAAAAAATTATATTCTCAACCTTTTTGGCACTTCATATAACTTGAATAATATTACAAAATTTAGGCACCATACTGTTAACATTAAATAATACTACTTTTTTTTTTAACCAGATCTCGTAGAATCCAAATCGACGAACACGGGCTCATCCACTAACAGCCTAGAGCTGATGTGTTCGGAACACATCACGAACAACATCGACTTGCGCTGGCATCTCATGCAGTCGGACATCAACGGCCGAGCTTCTGTCAAGGGCATCACGCTCTCGCAGGCCATGATGGATATCGTCAGGATGTCGCCACTGAACTGGGGTAAGTATCTTTTTATTTCATAGCTCGATTTAATTATAACTCAGTGGTTTATGAATAAAAATTGATGGAAATATTCTGAAGTGTCAAACAAAAATCTTCAGAACCCAAGCCAATCTCCTGCAAGCCGGTACATTACATCATCTGCTACCGTACGATTACGATTAGAGCTATCGGAATATTTACCATGTATTATTTGGAGTGGACAAAAAAGAAGAAGAAGACGCAAAAGAACAAGTGGACACTAGGCTCCGAAGCCTTGGATGCAACCGAAAATAACGCTAAAGTTATGATAATGATTCTGAACCAATTACATACAGAACATCTATATTTCTTTTTAAAAACTCACGTCATTATCCTCAACAGAAGTGAGCGTGAACAGCCAATGCATCAAGCCTCAAGAGGAGTACAACTGTAGTGCGGGCGAGTGCCTGTCTTTAGGCGTGGCGGTGTGGAACCACCTCACGAGACCACTGCACAAGCTCTGCCTGTCCGTGCAGTTCTACCAGGACTACAACAATGGAGTACACAGCTACAAGCTGGACAATCGCGTCGCCACCGCTGGAAATAATAAGTCAGTTGCTGGTTTTTGTTTTCTCAAATGTTTTTGCAGTAGCATATAAGTTTAGCCCCCCTAGATAATTGGCAATTCGTTGACCGGCGTATTGTAGAATTTGGCGTATATGGCAGTCGTAATGTATGTTATAAACGTCAAATCCCATACATTCGTCATTCCGGCCAGCATTGCCAAATTCAAAAATATATACTGCGGCATTTTAAGTGACATAACTCCTTCCCACGTCTGTTAATCATGTTAATGGCAAAATTTGTCGATAACATCGGCATAGCTTGCCACACCAAAAAATTAAACTGAATTGAATTGCCACTACTTGCCTAGGAGGGCAGTTTCGTTAACGAAAATTATGCATAAGTAGGACTCGGGTGGGAGAGACTCAACTCAAATTCTCATTTCAGAAATCATAACATATTTAACAAAACATGTAACTGAAAATTCATACTATTTTTTGTGCATACATCAATGTGAGCTCTGTGCTTTCGGCTTCATTCATGATACTTCAACTAACACAAATTGTACATTTCTTTTCCATTCCTTACACCAATATTTGGAGACTTAACCACAGATTTTTTTCAGAGTGGTATTGACAACTCTACCGGAGTCTGCAAAAGCGTACCATGAGTGCACTGTTGTCTTCCTAACTCCCGGGGAATATAAAATTGACATTCAGTGTTCTACCACTGAACCAGTACTGGACGATATTCCCCTCCTCAAAGAGGTTGACCCACCATCTATAATACAACCTTGTGCAGGTGAAGTCAGCCATGTTTGGAGATTCATACCGCCTGTAGCTATAAGCGTCACCGATTAAATAATTAAAATAAACTGATCAATCCAAATTATTCACTTGTTGGGTACTTTATATTATTTTGTATGAATGCTATTAGTCGTTATGAAATATATTATCATCGTTTAATTTATTCAATTTTTTATTTTTACAAATTCCTGCTAAGTTGTGGAGACTCTTTTCTTTGCGTATTTGAACCTGTATGTTGGTATGTCAATGCAACAGTAAGTTCTGATCATTTTGACTAGGTACGTCTATAGGTACAGTCAGCGTCAAATTGATCTTGACTAGCAGGGTGCTCAAAAAGATCTTAATACCATGTCATTAAGATCTTTTTGAGCACTCTGCCAGTCAAGATCAATTTGACGCTGACTGTACCTTCTGTAATAGTCTCCCTCGGGATCATTTGATCCAAGCCATATTATGTACTAGTACTACAAAGGAGGGTGGGCGAAGGAGATAGACGAGTGCTTACTGTCTATTGTCATCTTGAATAACATATTTCCGTCCTGGAGGCAATACAATCCCTGTATCGTGTCATTAGATGCCTGAAAGTGATCATCAAAATGAATAAAATACAAAGCTGGTCGCTAATTGTTTTTCTTCGTCTACCTACCTATTACTAAGACAGCCTTAGCCAACAAGCATACGGTCCACCTGATGAAAGGCAAAAAGAGGGTCATCATTAAAGATATGTAGGTACCATGTTACAATGATGACTCTTAGCTTGACGGCCTCATCAGATGCTTTTTCACGCCCCGGTTAAAGGAACCAGGACTGTAGGAAGAGGGAAACACGTGAACTGGTAAGGAATTCCAGGTCTTAATGGTGCGGCAGAAGAAGGAGTCGCCGAACAGCTTGGTTGTTAATGGGATATTCTGCACCGTATGCGGGTGCCAAGTTCTGCACGTTTGTCCTTTAAAGGAAAGGAGGGGGTGGGAGTAATTGATTGAGAGTTAATAATAACTTGACGTCAAAGAGGTCTTTCACGTGTTGTTAAACTTGTTAGTCGTTAGCAGAAGTCCGCAGGTGTAGCTTCGAAAAGCGAAGACGGCTCGTATACGAATCACGAATCTCTTCGACCAATGAAGAGTTGATTTGCCCTCATGATATTTTTGAACTGACCAATTTCGTCTCACCAAACAAATACCAGAATCAGTGGTTCGAAAATCCAAACAGCATTTGTCTAAAATTCGGTATTGGAAAATTAATATTAAAAATAAATATTTTTTGTAAGTATTTATTCTCAGTATCCAAACAATGGATTAAGAAAATTGCGCAGCTCTATGCAAGCTTGTGAAATGTCAATGTCAATGAAATGACATTCTATTGTCTTTGGTCTTTGCTTATTGTCAAATTGTCAACGTTTGTCAAAAAAAGGAGTTGTTTTGAAGTTGCGGCATTTCTGTTGTTTCAGATATAAATAGTATAGGTTTTCTCTGAATTACTTTATCTCTTAATTTACATCATGTCTACTACTCACTGTGCTATTGAAAATTGTAGAACAACCATTCTCAACAAGACACCCGGGATATCATTTCATCCGTAAGTTTTACTCGCTCTTTCTAGAGGTTCTAGCAACTTTCTAGCCTATTTCATGATTTTTCATGTAAATCTTATTTACTTATATACTTATAGATGCCCGCAGACTTCTGAAATGCGCCACCAATGGCTGAAAGTTTTGAAAAACAAATGCTCTATGTTAGATTGGGCCAAAAGCCGAATCTGCTCCAAACACTTTGAACTTAAGTATTTTGATTCTCAAAGAAAGTTAAGGGACAACGCCATACCTACTTTATTTGCACCAACTGTTCAAAAAGCTCCTATTAAAGTAAGTATATGACTAGCCATAGTAAAATAAAATATGTATCTACTGTTATTTAAATTAGCTTTTTACAAAATCACATGTGTACTTAAATAAACTAGGCTAACAACTGGTTCAATTTCTGTTTTAGTCTTTAAAATGATCTCAACAGAAAAATATTGATAAAGCGGTCAATATATTAAGTATAAAGGCAGGCATTTTTATTATGTATTATTGTTGATATTCATCAGTCACGATGGGATCAAGATGTAATAAATCTTGATCCATCTGCAACTGATGAACATCAATAAGGTTTGGTTTCAGAACGTCCCATTCCCAAACTCGTCACTCTGTTTCAGATGGTCCCATTCCTAGATAGTCCTGTTCCCAGATGGTCCCAGGGATGGTAACGCATGACGCAGATTTTATATTGGTTTCAGGTTCAAAATGTCCAATTTTCAAAATGTCCAATGGTGTCAAAATGTCCAAATCCCAAAATGTCAAATTTTCAAAATGTCCAATTCTCAAAATGTCCAATTCCCACTTAAATAAATAAATAAATAAATTTGTTCAATAACACATCACAGCGCTTTATTAATACTTATGAAATACCCCGACTTTTATAAAATAAATAACCACGAAGGCTAACGCGGGAGCTCCGCTTCGCTCCACTCCCGCCTTAGCCTTCTAACCTAACCTATCCAAGTTCAAGTCATAAGACTTATGAAACACCCCGACTTGGATAGGTTAGGTTAATAAAGCGCTGTGATGTGTTATTGAACAAATTTATTTATGTAAGTGAGAATTGAATATTTTGAGAATTGGACATTCTGGGAATTGGACATTTTGAGAATTTGACATTTTGGGATTTGGACATTTTGACACCGTTGGACATTTTGAGAATTGGACATTTTGACCCTGAACCGGCGTCATGCGTTACCATCCATGGGACCATCTGGGAATGGGACGATCTGGGAATAGGACAATCTAAGAATAGGACTATCTAGGAATGGGACCATCTGAAACAGAGTGACGAGTTTGGGAATGGGACGTTCTGAAACCAAACCATCAATAAGCTGCAAGCTTTTGCTTTCCTACCTAGATTTTAAATTTAGAAAGTAGACTAGAAATATGACAAAAAAAATTCCTCCCTTTTAAATTGATCAGTACTTTTAAAGTATGGTTTTAATAATGAATCTCTGGACAATGTATTGTACTTCTATTTTATAAATGCTGCCTAACATCTCTTTGTGTTCTTTCAGACTACATCAAATGTGCAAGATCCACCAAAAACTAAAGTGGACAGGCTGCTAAATGCATTGACACAGTCCGAACTAACTGCTAATATTAAGAATAGTATGATGAGATTGAAGGAGCCTATTAATCTGGATGACTTCATAACTGTAGATTTAAAATGCCGGCCTGATGCACCAAATGATGCTCATTTGTGGCTCATGATCAAGAAACAAGAGCATTTGAATAACAGACTAATGGACTTAGTAGTACAAACAAAAAAACATGTCGAGATTCTTCAAACTAACATGGAGGAAGCTAAGACTTCTAAAATTGAAAATGAAAAAGCTATGGAATCTTTGAAATATGTTGTTAAAAGTCTTCAAGAGAAACATACAACATTGGAAGAACAAATTGAAATTCTGACTGCAGTTGAAACAAGATAGTTAATGTTGAATTCCTTAAGAAAAACTAAGAAAGAAATGATAATAAATATATATCTAAGGAATAAATAATGTTTCATTATGTACTTACAATTACATACCTGAAAATGAGAACATGAAATAATACAAAAAATAATAATTTAAAATATGTATATATTCCTTAATTATATTCAATGATATCATTGAACAAATGAACGGCTCATTCGTTAAGTGTCAAATTCGCAAGCGCGCGAGCTGGTACTTTTCGATTTGAGCGAATTCAACTCGCTCGATTGCGATAACGTAACGTATTTGTGTACAGTCAGTTACATTAAAATTGTAATAAATTTAATGTAGGTACTTAAATGTACAAGATATTTTAGACTAGGTTCACATGACACGCGTTTCGAGAGAGAGATAACGCTAACGCACGTTTCGAGAATTTGTAAGTTCAGTCTTTTTCGGTAGAGCTTAGAAAAGGGACGTGGAAGAGGCTATTATTTTGTGGTTGTATTACAAAATAAAGATAGAATTAAGAAAACGTAATTTTTTCATTCACAATTTGAAAAGCCGCGGCAAAATTAACCAATGCGGGTAAAGTTAATATTTTTCATTTTTGTTTCGATCCATTTTTATCTGGCTGTACTTAGTTGACGACAAAAAATAAAATAAAATTGAAAAATGCCAACTCGCACGCGCTAGCGATTTCCGGATTAGCGAATTGATGCATGACCCAAATTCAGTCCACATTCAGTCTTATTATTAAAATCATGATTTTAGTACATTATGGTACAAGTGAGCTATGTTGGTGATTACCGCCGAGGCGTTATTGAGGCCCGAGCCGGCAGGCGAGGGTCTTAAGACAGCCGAGGACGGTAATCATCATGCTCACACGTGCCATACGACGTTTTACAACACACTTGCGAATAAAATAATACTACAAATACTAAATAAACAATACTACAAATTAATTCGTTTTCCTATGCGCGCGCATTTAACAATGGCGGTCGACCATATTTAAAAAAAAAGAGGTTTGAACTTAACTTTTTTTTTACTCTGTTTTTTTTTTCTGTACTTAGAGAAAAAAAAAGTTAAATTTGAGTGAAAATTTTGTTTATTATACAAGTATTACAAGTTGAAATTATTTATTTAAATACGAAAATGCATCAGATGACCATACAATAGGCGTATTAATTTATTCGTACTATTAAACACGTTATTTTTTGTATCAAAACTTTTTTAAGAACATAGACAATTATAGACACTTCCTATAAAATTTAAAAAAGAATCTATAACTCACTTGTGAATAATAGCAATGGAAAAGTCACAGTTTGATAATAGGTGTCATTCCGTGCCTATTTGCGGTGATATAATAGCACTGTTATGAGCAGGTGTGTTGTAAAAATAGTTATTGCTCATTATAAATTATAAATAATTTATATATCTATTTAATAAAAAATTCACACTATTTACGTCTTAACTGTTTCTCTAATATATCTCTTAGCTTTAATTTTTTATTTGTCTTATCAGTCAGAGGTCTTCCAAGAGGTACTATTTCCATTTGTTGTAAGCGCCGCCTAAACCTCTGGTAAAATTCCAAGACACTGGCATCGGCCCACACATGACGAGAATCAAAGTCTAAAACCCTGAGTGTATCCAAACTTTGTGCTCTACTCAATGCAACATATGCCTGACCAGCTTCAAATATTTTAGATAAAGACATTTCAACACAATCAAGTGTCAGCCCTTGAGATTTATGTATAGAAAATGCCCAGGCCAAGTTAAGTGGGACTTGTCTGCGACACAGCAGAGACCCATTGGAATTCTTAACATACCAGCGCTCAGATCTAGCAGTATATTCTTTTTTATTTTTAAATCTCACAACAGGAAATCCTTCCTCAAATCTAACCACAACACCTCTGGCACCATTCACTAAACCAGCATTGACATTAATATTTTTTAATAACATGACTTGGGCACCGACTTTAAGCAACAGTTTTGATGGTGCTATTGTCTGCATGTCAAGTAATTTGGTGGCATTATCACTATCTTGTGAAGAGAACACTTTTTCTTCACCATCTAAATCACTTAATTTTGAATCATTTATCATTTTAGAGTCATTAGTATGTGAACACAGTCTGGTGGCTAAAATTCCATCACTTTCAATCTTCTGCCTGGCTGTACCAGTGAGGCGGTCACTTATTTCTTTTGTGACTCTTCCAATTCTGATGCTGTTGAGAATTGTAACAAACTCTGAGTCTTTCTGCCTATGGACTTGTTTGAGTTCAAAGCACAGTTCAATGCATTTGTCCCAGCAAGGTGATTGGAAACAGAATCTTTTGCCTGTTTTGCCCTTTTCAACAACTGGTGGAAGTTGCAGGAAGTCTCCACAGAGAATAAGCTGAATACCACCAAAAGGTTTATCATTTTTTCTAACATATCTTGCAACTGCCTCTAATTTCTGAAACAAAAAAAAAGTAAATTAAGAATACAGCTCAATTTACAGACAGAGAGAAACTGAATCTTGGATCTAATTAAGTTGGAATAATATGTTACAAATATTATCTCTCAGTGACCCAAATATGAATTTATAAAAAACAGGTTTATCACAAATAATTTCAACTTTCAATTTCAATATTTTTTCTGACATGACAGTTTTGATTTGGTTCATGCTAATACTATAAACACTATACCTCAAAGAAAACTCCATCCACCATGGATATTTCATCTATAATGAGATGTTTACATTTCCTCCATTTCTGAGCTACAAGGGGTATCTTCATTGCTCTCTCACACAGGTTTTCTAAAGATCCACTGCCATCCCCGATACCAGCAAATGCATGAAGAGTTGTACCACCTGTGGAAAGGACAAGATTAGGAATGTTAAATAAAGTTCAGTAAAATATAACACAGGTAAAATGACTGCATAATATTAGAAATTAGAGCCTTACAGACTTTTCTTTAACTAAATGACACCCTGTTTCAGAGAACTATCTTTGTCTTGCAGGCAATACACAAATGTATAATGAGTTGACACTAAATACAGTCAGCCTTTGAGCACTCATATCTAAATTAACCTCTAAAATATCAAGCGGTGCCCGGGCACCGCGATTGTTAGGTGAGAGTTTGTTGACGTGGGTAGACTGGTTAAACCAATTACTTGACATGAAGATACTCATAAAATGAATACATTGGCAACCACAGCATTGAAGATACATAGTAAGCATGTAAAAGATGGCACTTACCAACATGACAAGCAGCCACCCCAGTTGATGCAGTTGGGACGGTTACATCTGGTGGCAGAGCAGCAACAATTCTCTTCAGCAAGAAACTTTTGCCTGTCCCAGCTGACCCAGTAAAGAAAATGTTTTTACCACCGAGACAAGCTTCCAATACCCTCTGTTGTTCAGGGTTTAGAGAACTTGTTGTTGTTAGTGGGGAGGGAGAATACAACTTCTTAGGAGCAGGGCCTCTAGAAATTTCCTCATTTTTACGCTTTTTAGAAGGCGGAGAGGGTGTCGTGACTGTTGCTTTCGAAATTTTATTCTTGGCGTTATGCACATCAGCTACAGTAACTGGGCTTATTTCTTCAAACGCTTGAGCCTTCCCACTTAATAACTTTGATCTCATAGTTTGTTTAGAAGGGGTGGTAATCGCATTCTGCTCTTTATCACCGGTCATTTTAACAAATATTGTTCGCAGAAATGACACGAGATTTGTTGGTGGTGCGTTCGATATAAACAATGTACAACCAGCATCTTGAAATTTCACACTTGCCTTGCCTTCCACCATAAACTTTTTGAACACGTTAATTCCTTTTAAAGCTAACTTAATTGCAGCACTTTTATCATTTGAAATCTCCATGAACATTTCCCGAAATTCATTTCGCACCAAACGCAGTGATGCCGTTTTGTAATTAACCTTTCTCAATATAGATCCTTGCGGTGTTGTCCATTCCAGAGTTGCTGCACATGATAAAAATGATTCTCCAGCTTCCATTATCTTTTTCACGATACTTTTAATTCATAAAATTTAGTTAAAATCTAAAGACATACCGCGCGTGATAAAAATAATGACGCTGACGGAGAGAGTGACAGATAAAGGGTCGTTGCACAGTTGACACTTGACTTGACACTTGCGTGACAGTGTTGACATACTTAACAACACCATTTACAACCAAAGACAACGATTCTATCAGAATTTATCATAGACTTAATTTATGTTCGAGCCGCTAGCTTAGCGGCCGTAGCGCTAAAACTGTCTCCCCGAACATACCTTGAGACCTAGCTATTGATATTGTATTCAACACAGAGATGGCGCTACTGTTAAAGTGATGTTCAAAATATATTCTCCCTCTACGTTCAAAAACTACAAAACAAAGTACCTACCGAATGGTGGTAATTATAATTACCATTATATCGTATCCGTATCAAGAATAACCTTTAGGCTGATAATGACCACTTTCTTAAAATGAACACTTTCCGGAAATTACCACCTTTGATTCTGAAAATGGCTACTTTCCTGAAAGGACCACTTTCTTGAAATTACCATTTTCCTAAAATGACCACTTTGAACCGTATGCTTGTTTGCCGCTTTTGCTGTATACATAAAAAACCGACCTATTCCATCTATCCCTACTAACTTACCCCTACTGGTAGGGGATGCTTGGATTTTTTTCCAAGTATCCGGGACTGGACGTAATAGAACAGACATTGGACATTTTAATAGACTAGACAATGTCAGCCAGAGCGTACCGGTAGGGATAGTTTTCTACCTATCTCCACTAGAAAGATTATTGCAATTATTCTTGATACGGATACGATACGAACCTGCTATAACCTATAATTTGCGCTTACCGGAAATCGAACCCGGAACATCAATTGAATTTTTTTTCGTATTTTATGGAAAAGGAACAGAATTCCTTGCGGCGGAATGTGAAACCGCGGGTACCAGCTTGTAAATGATGAAAATGACTCGAACCCGTGAGTAGGCCAGAGTTTGAGGTGGAAATGGTATGCGTTCACAGAGTACAAAACGGCTGCCCAAATTCAAAACCCAGTAAGTGTTTTTTAACAAATTTTACAGGAGAGCGTAAAAACATAAAACGGGCAAGCCTTTCAAAAGTATTGGGGTTAGAGTAATAAAGTGTTATTTTTTGGTTAAAGTACTAACCACTGACTACATAATGAGTAAAATATTTCAATAATAATGTATATTGCACGTTTTATACCCCTTACTAACTTTGAAAATGGAAATCTTAAATTTTTTCTCTGTCCTGACCCGTTTCAAAACCTAGTATATGCATGTTTCGTAGAGGTAAAATAAAAAAATATGAATTTCTGCATCAATCAAGTATTTTTATTGTTTAAATTAACATACAATTAGTTAAAAAAGTAAGAATATAATAGTGTGCGGGCGGCGGCGGTTGTAGGCGGTAAATGCGGTAATCCGCTCCAATTTCTCGCGTCGCGCCCAAGTTCAAAAACCTAGTAAGCCACATTCCCAATAACAAAACACAGTAAGTGCATGTGACTTGCTGAGTTTTGAAGTTGTAAATGCGAGTTGCTAGGTTTTTGATCTTGTTTTCTGAGAGTGAAAATACACTTACTAGGTTTTATGGTGTCAAAATATCTGCTATTTTGTAAGATTTTAAAGCAGGTGTCTTCACAGGTCGATGCGGTTCCCTATGAAAGTTCGAAATATGGAAAAAAAGTGTTTTCGGAAAAAATGTCCCTTACTGGGTTTTGAATTTGGGCAGCCGAAAATATGATTTGATTTTGAATCATTATACCTAAGAGATTAAAAATAAGTAGGTATAGCCCCGGAGGGTTAGGTAGAGGTGAATTATCAGTATTATCACCCACATTTTACCAATCATTGTAGGTATTATGTGTATGTATGTCCCACGTAATAGAGGTGAGCCTATTGCCATTTTCCGGGCACTATTGTTGACTCGAGCCATGTATAGGCTGAGTCTGGACTGTATATAATGTAGTATGTATATATGTATATAAGTAGGTAAAAGAAAAGAAAACGTACTGAGCCTGGACTAAAATAAATATTCACTAGCGTTAATCGACCGGAAATGCATGTTAATGTAAATAGACTGACGGAATACTATAAACAAATCATATTAGATTGGTTGGGATATCTACTTACATTTAAATAAATTGATTCTGTTTGTATAATATAGGTATCTAGTATAGACCTAACATTTACGTACTATCTGTGTAGTACCTACCCAATAAGAAAATTAGGGTCTTATAAAGTCTTATTAATTTTATGAGATGTGCGCCTATTTTGGGTAGGTAGGTAAGGTAAGGTATACCAGCCTAAAATTAATTAGGTATATACCTAACTATTAAAAATGACCATAAACTTAAAAAGGTCGGGTTTCATCACTAAATGAATAGACTAAGTGCCTACCTATGTTAACCGGTACCTATAGGTACTCTAATACCGACCGGTACGTATACCTTACCTACCATTACCCAAACTATTTTTATTTTCTGGATGGTATTTAATACCTAGTTGTTATTTGGTTATGTTGTGTTATATTCTCTACATTTCTAGAGGTAGGTAGGAGTAGGTACCTACATCTCGCGCAGCATCTAATTCGGGTACTTATCTTGATACACCCCTACCAATGTTAGTTCATTTTGTGATTATAAAATTTTTCTCACTGGTGCCTAATTATGTAGGTAGGTACTACTTAGTGACTTCCCTATTCAGATAGGTATGTAATGATGTAATGAATGATCTAGCTTTTGTCCGCTGATGAGGCCGTCAAGCTGAGTGCCACCATTGTGACATGCTGCGTGTCTGTAGTGATGACCCTCTTTTCGGGGACTTGGCCTTCAGCTTACCATCAGGCGAGGCGAAGTCAAATTACTATTATTTATTATTATTATTACTTTGTTTGTATCACCCTTAGGTTAATTACCCAAGCGATAATCTGATCAAAATACAGCATAGCCCATACTTGTCCATTTAAGGGTTGATTTTTACCAAAAAATAATGCACGAAAAATATAATTTTTATGTCCATTATTGAACAATTCCGGTTGATTTATAGCAAAAAGTTTTTCGTTTCAGTAACGCTACATAGACAATAAAATCAGACACATCCCAACTCTATGGGTTATACTGGCCAGGGTTCATATAAAAGTGCCCATCATCCTTTCATTAAACTCGGTTCTGTGGTTTCGGCATGCGTTCACGCAGACACACAGAGTTCACTGGTGAGATTTCTTGCTGTCAGCGGGAAGACCAAAGGCTCATCCTCCTTTTCTTTTGCGCTGACGGCACTCACGGCACAGAATCTCTCTGCGTTTCACTCGTCCATATGCCACGGTAACCACTTTTCATGAGGCCGTGTCAGCCGTGTGCTTGTCTGCGACCTAAGTGGTATAAAAAAGAGTTACTTTCGCATTTTTTACATTATGTACTAGCTGTTGCCCGCGGCTTTTTTTTACTTTTTTTTAACTTTTTTTTTTAAAGTTAATAATCATAAATAGCCTGCAGACAACAACAACTGCAACAGAAGCCGAGGACAAGGACTACTCCGGTATCAACGAAGTACGCGTCTACACTGACGGCTCCAAAACAGAAAATGGTTCAGGAGCAGGCGTACACTCCCTGGACCTCGGTCTAAATAACCAATTACCACTGGGCAAACATAGTTCAATTTTTCAATGTGAATGTGTTGCCAATGCCATAACAACAGCTGCGACGGAAATAAGCAGACTGAAGGCGAGGGACTTAAACATAAGGCTCCTCACGGACAGTACAGCTGTCCTAAAAGCACTAGACCACCAAATAACCAACAGCAGACTAATAGCGGAGTGTCAGGCTGCTCTTAACAAGCTATCCACAAACAATGTAGTAACGCTACAGTGGATAAAAGGGCACAGTGGATCCTACGGCAACGATGCCGCGGATGAGCTGGCACGTAGGGGCTCTGGCACGTCCGTACTTTCTCACAGATACGTACTGGTCAAGTGGTCACAGTGGTCACGTGAGAGATCCGCCGACCGACACATCCAAAAATGGGTAGAAACCACATAGACTGCAGCCAATCAAAAGTGGCCATGTCGTCTTTGAATAAACGGCTTACGAAACGTCTCCTAAAATTAGACAGAACAAGTCTAAGAACAATTATGGGGACAATAACAGGTCACTGTCCACAAAACAAGCACCTTTACACCATCGGGATCACGGATAGCCCTCTCTGTAGGGGGTGCTTCGTGGCCGCGGAAACGGTTGCCCACGTAGTACTGGAATGCGAGGCAGTAGCCCTCCAACGTTCTCAAATCCTCGGCACAGTGAGGTCGCTCCGCGAAGCCTGTGAAGCCCCCAGTAAGCTTCTGCGCTTCTGGGCGGAGTTAGGCTGGCTACTAATAGCCAGCACTCTCCACGCACAATGGCCCAAAAAGGAGGCTAAGTGCGGAAAAAAGAGTCCCCTTTCCATTCCATTCCATTCCAATAGCCTGCATCTCAAAATACTTTCTTAGCGGATGCCTATATCATAACATCTACCTGCATGCCAAATTTCAGCCCGATCCGTCTAGTGGTTTGGGCTGTGCGTTGATAGATCACTATGTCAGTCAGTCACCTTTGAGTTATATATATTTAGATTAGTAGGTACCTATGGATGTTGCAAGTTGCAACTTACAGTAGCAGCAAAGTAGGTATGTACTGTACATACCTAATAAGTAGCAGTTAGTAACATGATCCTCCGACAAGACAAGGCATCACTATAAACGATTTAAAGACTCCCTGTGCAGAAATCGGTATTCCTCGTAATGACGCAATGCACAAACAGACGCCAGACAGGAGAATTTCATTACACATGCTATATTTCAAAAGCCTACTGTGACATTAACCATTCCTCGATGCCAAACGATATGAGGTCATCAGTCAATCTCTTTGTAGTTTCGTTAACCAAGACCGCTCTCTACACGCTTCCATATACAATTTTACGACCATAGGATTATGATTTAAAATCAGAAAGCAAAAAATCAGTACTAGATAAATAGTTTCTCGTTTTCCTGAAAATATTATGATGTTATTTGCGGTGTTCATTATTGTATCTACCTGTTTAAGTATTGTATTTATGTGAAATGTACTGCACTCTGCAAATGTTCAAATGTTCGAATAAAAGTGGTGCATCATATTAAGGAAATGTCGCATAAATTTGTAGATAATGAGAGTGTATTAAAATAAAATGATGCGTCGATATCAGAACGGAACACTTGAGACAGTGGTGATACTTTAATTCGAACGGAAGCCGCCACTAAAAGTATCAACGCCGTTTGGTTTCAAAGTACACAAGCTTATTTTCGCAATCATTTGAAAATATTTACGATGATAGAAATAAAGGAAATAACGTACGCTTCGTTCATAAAGAGACAAAATGAGAATTCTGTTTATTTGAGCAAAAATAATGCTCTCGATACGGCGGGAGACGGGACAGAGATGTGCACTCCTTTATTTAATAGCTCGAACGTAGACTTGATTTTATTAGGGCTATAAAATAGTAATTATGATATTTTTATGGACTATATTTTACAAAAAATGTTGTCATCTCGATAAGTCAATATTATCCAGCTCCACTGGACGAGTGGCAATCCGTTTGTAGAATAAATTCATGAACGTTTAATTAAATACGTGTCAATCCCATACATTCATCTTGTCTAGGGGCACAGAACAGTGCTAGAGGGCAAAAATACCAACGAAAAATATATTAGATATCTAGATATATGATGACCTCCGACCGATTTCGGCCATGGCGACCATTTATAAGTCCTGATTGATACAGCGCTGCGCTGGTGCGCCCGCCAATGGCTAATATCTGTGCTAATATAGCCAATCTTGGCGGTGAACCTACGTGAACATATAGCGCACGTAAGCACCCCACCCTCGTAATTGTAGGCAATGGCAGCAGGCTGTCGGGCCTTCAGCTCGTCGCGTCTGGTGTCGAGGCCCGCCTTCCGCTGCTCCTCGAACTCGTTCACTTGCACTCGGATAAGCCTGCGCCATTCAAGGCGGTGTGCCGCCAATCCCTCCCATTTCGAAGGTTCGATGTCGCATCTTTTCATGTGACGCTTCTGCACATCTTTATAACGGAGGAGTTGTCCGCCTTGTTTCCGCTTACCGTCCTCCAATTCAGATTAAAAGATGCGCTTCACCACTCGATCCTCCGTCATCCGTGATACACTGATACGTGACCACATCACCGAAGTTGACGACGCATTAAATACGTCTATATGCCAGCGACATTTGCTCCCGTAGAACTTCGGTGTTCCGCACTTATTCAGACCACTTGATGTTTAAAAATTTTCGTAGGCATTTTAGGTGGAATTGGTCTAGACTGCGAATGTAGTGACGGTACACGCACCATGTTTCGGATGAGTATAGGAGGTTTTCCTTTTCCTAATGGACGCCTTAAAAGCATGTTTCAAAAGGAATTCAAAGGAATGTAAATAAAGCGAATTGTCTTCGACTGCGGTCTATAAAATAGTCATAAAATTGATGCAGCTTTTAGTCCGGTAAACGTGTCGTAGATGACAACATGACATGACACGCACAAGGAACCGATACAGGAAACATGCGCGCGCGCATAACCCAGAATTAGCAATGTTGCCGTCCCGTCGCATCTCCCTTTATACGACAAAAGCAAACACCTCGTAAACTGAAAATTATTTCAGTTAACATGTGATTCGATATTAGGTAGTTTAGTTAATACTTCGGGTGTAGGTACCTACAGATGTGAAAGCTTGAACAATATACTTAGCTAATAAAAATATTAACTAAAAACGCCTAAAAGACATATTCATTAGTAGTTTTTTTTAATGTTAATAAGCGTAAAGTAGAGATAAATTTGAGATATCTATAGGTATTAGGGTGGTAGGTGGTAGAGCAAATAAAGGTAGAGTCATGTTTTTCCAGTAAGTAGCCCAGTACTTGTACCTACAGTAAGCTTCAGAGAAAAGGGACCCCCCTTGTTAATGATATGAAAGCATGAGGGGGTCTGTTTTCTCTGACGCTGACTGTACTTTAGTACTTTCACTTTTATAATATTAGTAGGATTACAACTTTACAAATAGGATTACCTATGTACGCTAGAACTAGTTAGAGTTCTTGGTAATCTAAATACATATATCATCATTGTCCAGGAGCTATAATGTAAGGGGTGTCACCATTCATAAAAACCCGACTAGATGGCCAGGGCTCAGTGATACTGATAGGTATTACTATAATATACCGATGTACCCTACGTACTATGGGAAATATCTTGACCTTTGTCGACGTCAAAAGAAAACGTCGACGTGTCTCGAGACTACTTTGGCGGCAGATTTACTACCTATTGGGGTGACAAACCCTATTATTTTGGCAACAGATTAATTACCCCTTATGCCTGCTATTATTATATTATTTTAATATATATTTAGATATAGTGCGCGCGACTTAGCATACTTTCACACTACAATATTACTCGAGTTCAACATTCTTTAAAGTCAAATTTACATCAATATTCATAACATCATTGGTAAAAAAGCAATATTATATTACAGATGGTACAGACGTACCAATCCCTCAAGCATTTGAAATGTTTATTTACAATAGAAAAATAAGAAAAGCCGTTGGAACCCTGTGTAATTAGTTGGCATGGTTCCGAGTAGGTAGGAATGCACGGGGTAGCGTTACAGACATGACATATTATGCTGAAACAAAACAATTCGTGTGAATGCCGGACAATACCAGGGTGGGGTGACGCTAGGGTAGCAACGTTGCACGTAATGGTATTACAGGACAATGTCATATGAGTAGGAATTCTGTGTTAAAACACAACTACAGATAATTGGAATTACGAGTAGATAGTCAAATTATCATAATTGATAATTTGACTATCTACTCGTATTTACTACTTACATTTTATTTTTTTCTTTAAACAAATAATGTGATATCTGAAATTGGTAGGTAGGTATGTAGCATTAAGATTAACATACTTACATCTAACTAATTAACTACATACATAACATAAGACATCGAGCAAAAATTTCAAACACTATTTGCTTTAACATTTAAAACATTAAAAAATATGCGTAAAGTAGGTTGATACTAGTTTGTTTTAACCGTTACATTTAAATAACAAGGATTTGTCCTAAATGCACAAGACTTTGGTGCCAGCGAGGGCGGCGGTGTTCGTTCAGCTCCGGCGGCGCGAAGAGATCGCCACACATGGGACGCATCTGTGCGCCCGCGCCGGAGGTGTAACCTTCCAGCCAAAGTTATAGTATAGTCATGTTTTGTGATGGAATATTATATAAGGCAACATTTTTTGAGTTCATTTTCAATCATAGATATATAACTAAGTACTTTCTTACAGAATTTTAAATTATACGAATTTTTTACAAATACCTACAAGTAGGTTTCAGAAATCGCTTTCAGCGGTAAGACCGCCCCTTTACATTAAACTGTATACATGCTACCAACCTACTAGTCCTACTGTAGGTAAATCTATTGTACAATAAAGAATTACCTATTTAACTAGAAATTATCTATCACAGTGCCAAGTACCTCAGTAGGTAGGTAATAAATTAATGGAACTGTTATCTATTGTAATAAAATAACTTACCATCACCCACTTATATTAATACTACATCACCCACTTATATTAATATTACAATTCAAATTCATTTCAAAGAATTAAATAAGTGCATTTCTAAAAACTTACAAATACTTACCTACTGGTAAAATTGTGAAAAAACGATTTTGTGAATAAAGGTGTTAAGTTCAAAAGAATAAATATCAATTATTATCAACAAAATACCAGATGGAAACCATTAAGGCGAGCAATGTATTAGCCGAAGTTTGTAGACTGAGACAATAGGGCTGTTATCAGCAACAAAGCAGGTAGTTCTGGCTAGACTATAGATCCCGCACACGTGTGACGTATTTTCTTCTAAACGCAGCTGTGGAGACCTCCGCAGATGTTTTATGGCACTGAACATTTCCAAGACGCTTTATTATTTATTACGATATTGCCGTTTAGAGCCTAATCTTCGTTTTTATTATCCAGAGAAACAATGGTCATCTTTGGGCAGTACTATTTTTGGCATACGGTGTGCAGCTGTGGCAACTCTGCGTGGGAAAGTATTATTTTCTTGAGTAAAAAATAATTACCCTTCTAATTTGGTAGGTAGGTACTTTTATAAATAAAGAATGCTTTTAAACGAAGTCTGTTAAGTTACTTGTCTATATATGTAAATAATGTAAACTTTATGTAGGTAGGTAGGTCGATCGATCGAAACATATAATCTTGGACTTGGTTGAACCTGAAATGTGCTCAAAATGTGTTTTATACGCGCAGTTCGCGTATTTTAGGTGTCTTTTGATTTGAGGATAGTACCTATGGGGTGCTACAGCAAATGAATATAAAAGCATAGATTGCTAGGTACAAATCATTTCGGCAGGGCATCGTTTGTATAGCGATAGCGACTTAGGTGATAGGTCCCAGAGATGTTCCGTTTATAGGTAACCAGGTACTTTATACGTATACCTAGTACATACTTACCTAGAGATCTCATAATTAGGTATTACGAGTATTATAATATTCGTTGTTGATTTATATTCAATAAAATATAGATACCAAACGAGCTATGCATGTGCATTTTATTATTCTAAGGAAACATTAATCACTCGGTCGTCATTTCTGAAGATTACAGTTCGGAGACAAACATTAATAGACAAATCGTTTTTTCGCTGAATCGCACTTCGGAAAATCGTTGCGGATTAGACTGATTCGGACACAAATGTCTTCGTTTAAATCCCTAGAAACTTAAGCTGACTATGGATGCTTCTCGAGTAGGTAAATTAGACTTTGAAATAACATGGTTAGTCGAATGTAGAGTTTCATCATCACTACATAATTATTATAAAACAAAGTCGCTGTCGCTGTCTGTCCGTCCCTATGTATGCTTCAATCTTCAAAATTACGCAACAGATTTTGAAGCGGTTTTTTTTTAATAGATAGAGTGATTCAAGAGGAAGGTTTATATGTATAATACATGCATAATATTGTAGAGAAACACTGATAAATTTAGAGATAATACCACGCGGGCGGAAAATATGGCGGTACGAAGTTCGCCGGGTTAGCTATAGTCTTTATTATAAACTTAAAATTAATACATAATATGATTTTAGGTTTATCTAACTTGACTGGCTTCCCTACCACCTACCGGGTTAGGCTAGTTGGTCCAGTTAGGAATAACCGGGTTAGGTTAAGAAAAGCTATCTACAAGTCCTTAGGGCAGTGGATCTAATTAGGTACTTCTTAGGTAAGTAACACTTTGACGGACACGCTCGAACCCAAGTCCACACAATCGCACACAAACTATGCCACATTGCCACCGAACCTGCGAGGGAACGAGACAATTTTCCCACAACAGCATACTCCTCAAGTACCTACTCCCTTCGTTATCTAAAGCAGGTGTCACTAACACGCTAAACAAAAACGTTTCAAAATAAACCGCAGCATCGTAAAACTCTTAACAAAATAAACTTGGCAAGGCGTTAATCTCGTTTGGTTAGAACGTTTAAAACATCTGTACCGCGTTATAACTAAGTAGGGGATGACATTTTATCATTACCTTGTACTTACTTGGTAAGAGTGATGATAGGGATGATAGTGTAAGTGTAAGCTGTGGGGTGCAAATGGCGGGGCTAATCAGTCAATAAATACCGCGATCAATATTGTAATTTGTAGTCAATATTAAGCATAAATCGCATTTGCCATCGCCCGCGTGAATATTAGTCTTCGCTTAGACTTTTGTGATTAAAGAAACGTAAGATTTTAAATTTGACTAACACCTTTTAAAAAAAACAAAACCTTATCAAAATTCGTACCTAAGTACATCAGTTTTTGCGTCCGTCGCGAAAAAGCAGACAAGGATTACAAAAAACATGTGTTTGTGTTCAGAATCGTTAATCTAACATAACGCAAGTATTTTTATAAATATCTCCAACGTACTGACACGACTTCTTTACAAATTATATTATAGTAACTATACCTTAATGTAATAGACAAATATAAATATCGATACCTCGGGGCTCAAAGGGCGTAAGCGCCAAAAGTCGATTTTACAGGAGAGCAAAAAAACAAAAACAAAATTTCTTTTTTCGGCATAACTTTTTCGATTTTTGACCTAAATAAACCATTCTAAGACCAAAAGTCTTAAATTTTTGTGATGCAGGTCACTGTAAAATTATATTTCGAATAAATTTAAAAGCAACGAAAATAGCTTTCCCATACGCCCTGAAAATTTTTATGTTTGGGGTGTTTACACCCCAAAAATCAATGGATGTATGATGTTTGGGGTGTTTACACCCCAAAAATCAATGGATGCATAATGTTTGTGGTGTTTACACCCCAAAAATCAATGGATGTATGATGAGTGATGGTTTATTAGACAAAATTAGACCGAGTGGGAAACCGAGTAGACATTTCAGGAAATGACGCATTTCAAGCACTTTCACCGTTTTTATCAACTCTGATAACGAATTAATCAATCAATTAGCCTATTGCAGTCCACTGCTGGACATAGACCTCTCCCAATATGCGCCACGTTTGCCGATCCTCCACCTTCCGCATCCAGTCCGTCCCAGACACCCTTCGTAGGTCGTCAGTCCACCTGGCTTGGGGGTGTGTCCCACCTTACGTTTTCCTTCTTGCTGTCTCCACTCTAGGACTCGTCTGCTCCAACGGCCATCAGTCCTTCGACAGATGTGGCCAGCCCACTGCCACTTCAGCCTGCTTATTCTGCGAGCTATGTCGGTAACTTTAGTTTTATGTCGGATGATCTCGTTGCGAATTTTATCCTTCAAAGAAACTCCAAGCATAGCTCGCTCCATAGCCCGCTGCGCAACTTTTAGGTCGTGGACTAATCCCACCTCCAGTGGCCACGTTTCAGCACCGTAAGTCATAACAAGTAGGACGCACTGGTCGAAAACCTTTGTTTTGAGGCATTGCGGTAGGGGCGAGGAGAAAACCCGACGTAATTTGGCAAATGTTGCCCATCCCAGTTGGATCCTTCTGGCTATTTCTTTCTCGAAGTTCTTTTTACCAAGCTGGATAACCTGCCCCAGGTAGACATATTTTTGAACAACTTCGAGTGTCGCCCCTTCGATGGCAATCGGTCTCGGTGTAACATGTTCGTTGAACATAATCTTGGTTTTCTCCAAGTTTACACCGAGGCCGCCTTGTCGAGAAGCTCCATTCAGGCTGTGCAGCATTTTGCCCAATTGTTCCAGCGACTCCGCAAATATGACGATATCGTCAGCGAACCGAACGTGCGAGATGTACTCACCGTTGATGTTGACGCCCCACCCAATCTAATCCAGAGTCTTGAAGACGTCATCCAATGCGTTGGGGAATAGTTTGGGAGATATAACATCTCCCTGTCTCACTCCACGCTGGAGGCTAATGGGTTTCGTCTTCTGGTCTTGGAGCTGGACGAACATTGTGGCAGTGTCATATTAGCATCTCAGTACTTCGATGTATCGCCAATCGACACGGCACCGCTGCAGGGCATACAACACTGCCCAGGTTTCGATAGAGTCGAAGGCTTTTTCGTAGTCCACAAACGCCATACTCAGCGGCTGATTGTACTCTTGCGTCTTTTCTACAATCTGCTGAACAGTATGGATGTGGTCCACGGTGCTATAGCCTTTTCGAAACCCGGCTTGCTCGCGTGGCTGGAACTCGTCGAGCTTACCCGAGAGGCGATTTGTGACGACCCTTGAGAACAACTTGTAGACATGACTCAGGAGTGAGATGGGCCTATAGTTCTTCAGCAACGAATTAATACTAATAATTATTGATTTACCTGTACCTAATTATGTTACTAGGTATGTCGTTTACTACCCTCAAATTTATTGATCAATATGAGTGATTGCTCTTACGACCCAAACCTAAATATTTTATGATGTAAAATGGTAGGCGTAAAAACATTTGTATCATCTACGTTGTCGCTTACTACCCTCCCGTTTATAAACAGTAACACTGGTTGCTGTTACGGCACAAAAACTAAAAATATCTGTTTTATTTCCTACAAAAAATGGGGTCGTAAAAACCATTTTTTTGCGAATTGGAAGACTTTAAATACACAGATCGATAGAGGAGAAAAATATAAGTAGGACTGCATTAAAAACTCAATTTCGCCAAAATGGCGGTTACGCCCTTTGAGCCCCGAGGTATCGATATGTGGACAAGATGCTGACTGTCTAATCCCTGCCTAAGACGGGATATGCCGATACAGTTGCCGGTTACGCACCTCACAAAAAAGTATTTCAAGGTGATCTAAACTTCATTTTACTTGGCGTGGGATTAAAAGAGTTAAATCTAATGCCAATTGGGTATTGGGGCTTCACCAAGACGTTCGGGGTCAAGCCAACCTACATAAGCTAAATATAAAGGAGAGTAAGGAGTAAGTACCGCGAACCCCGGGTTTCGAAGTCAAAGCCTCGAATGAAAAAAAAAAACTGTCATTAAATTTTTAATTTCGTAATACCTACAGATTTTACAGCTCTTAAACTGCCATCTTCAAACAGTTGTAATTGCTTCAGTTTGTACTGCATTTTAGAGATATCTAATAACAAAGATTTTGTGTAGATAGTACCTAGATACTCGTAATACACCTACTTACTAGATACCCTTCCCTTTTCTAAGCAAGGATAAAGTTAGAACTTGTAAGCAGTTAATGAAATGAACTGAACTCGGTAATTACTTCTACGTGCACTTCTAGACTGATTGTAGATACGGGACAAAAAAATGGTGTCGCACAGTACCACTAATCGAGCACCAACAATGCGTCTTCTTTTGAAAAACTGTCATAGGTACAGAGTCATTACGAAAAGGCGCGATAGGTATGCCTATTCAGATAGGTGTTTATGACCCGTACTCTAGAATGGGTGCCGTTCTAGAATACGGGCCTTAATTAGGCAAGTACTTAACATTTTTTATCATACCTACCAAATTAAAAATTCATGCACTCATATCAGCCAGGAATCGTGACTACTTACATAGAAGTCAATTACTTTACATTCAAAATGAAAATGCCTAAGTTATACCTACCTAAGTATTATGTACGGAGATATACTTAGGTAGGTACCTATTTAAAATCTTAATATTTTTTTGAACTTGTGCTCAATCTAAAACGTTCTACGCGGACGAAGTTACAGGCAGGTTACTGGCGCCTATTAGCTCACCTACACAGGTAAGTTTAAACTTTAAACATCAATAAATAAAAGAGTTTTGTTGCCTCGTTAATGGCATTAGATAAGAATAACCAAAAATGAGGTAGGAGTTAAACGTAACAATGCAGAAATGAATGGTGCAACACGTGCAAATCCCTGTCTTATCTTTCATACTGTAAATCTCCCCATTCATAGATACATAAGCGTGGCTTTTTTTGACGAAATCAAATGTAAAATGAATCTGTTGTTGTCTCCCAAGTTAATGTTTAAAATAAAATGTGTACGATATACAGAGTGATCTAGATCTAGACTATTCAGTACCTACTCCATTAATTAAATATACTGACCCGACCCGCCGAGCAATTTCGTTTCCATCCGATCTCTGCCAAATTTGATATAATCACCTGTTGGAACATGAAAATTGTCTGAAAACTTAATCAAAATTGCTCCGAGCGTTTCGGCGCCAATACGAAACTCATACTTACACCATATCGATATTCATACACACACTACAACAAGCTAACACTCAGATAGGTGAAGAGCCTCTTAGCGGGATATCCGGTACGATTTTAGCGATACATGCCCGAGTGACACTTCTGGCACTTCTGGGGTAGCTTTGCAAGTGTTTTTATGTAGAGCGGTAAGTACTTGAAAGTGTGTAGGTACACTAGGCACTTATATTAATCTAGTTTGCTATTTACAAAGAAAAGAACAATACCGAAAGGTATTTCAGTACAGTATACCTATGTATAGAATAGCTTTATGGTAATAAGTGGCGTAGCGCTAGAGCATTTAACATTAGCTGTTAAAATACTTAAAATGCTCTACCGCTACGCCATGGAGTTAGGTTTCACGGGTTCGATTCGATTTTCACTCAACGCAAATACCTAATTTTATATGCATGAATGATTATTTATATTTGCACTGGTCTGGATGTTTCTATGTAGGTATAATAAGGGGATAATGTATTTACAAAAAAGTAAGTAGGTAAGCGTGTTTTGTTTATCCCTATTCGACCCATAACACACAAGCAAGCTACGAGTGCTACGAATACGACTCATGAATTGAATACCTAGAAATTATTGAATTTCAATTAATTCACGCAAAACCTAAGTTTCAACCTGCACAAGCCCTTATTTTTTTATAGTCTTCACGTCAATATGATTTCACCTCGCCTGATGGAAACGTGGTAAGGAAGGAAGGAAAGTCTTAATGGTTTCACCGGCAGCGGTGGCACTATGGCTAGGCTGTTATCGCTAGCGAGACACCCGTGAGAAACTTCAGATAACGGGAAGTGTAGGTACTTTATTTTATGAATGAAACTAAATTGCTCGCCATCCCGTGGGTCTCGCCAGATGTTGACGTCGTCGCCGTCGGCTTAAGGTAAATTAGGGTTTTAAAAATATTTTATTATTTTGTTGATGGCTTCAAAAAAATTATATTTAGGTCTTTAGTGTGGGAACCAAAGTACCTAAGTACTTACATAGTCGATAATCTCATAACTATAAAAGGTATAACTAACTCTATTTCCATACCCATTTATCAGCACCGGAATAATCAATGATATTTAGGTATCTAATAACTTACAAGCTGAGTCATAGCATAGGTACCTTACAGGCGCGGTCCGAGGGGGGGGGGGGGGGGTCACAGGGGACATGACCCCCCCAAAACCATGCACGTCATATTGAAAAGTCCCAGTACGAGGGGAGAGGGGGTTAAATTTATTAAGGAATCTCCGAAGTGACCCCCCCAAAACTTCAAGCTGCGACCGCGCCTGGTACCTTCAAATCAAATCAAATCAAATCAAATCATTTATACCATATACCAACCTACGGCTACCTACCTACCTATTTTTTAACACAACATGTCATTAGGTAGATACCAAAGAACGGCGGTGGCACGCATTGCGTGCCCCCCCATACCCGGGGGCGAGTTGGGGACTCCGTTGTCCCCACACCGGAAGAGGGCCAGATCAAGAGATATGGCCCTGGGTCGGCCGGGGTGCGAGAGATATGGCTATGACAATCTCACCTCCGGCAACTGACGGCCCACAGAAGGCGTGCGTTTTAGTCGGTTCGAGTCCGACATAACCTCCTCCTCCGACCCCGGCGGGGGAGGTATCCGTGGGGATTTTTCGCACGATAAAAAAAAAAAAAAAAAAAAAAAGGTAGATACCAAAGACTTATCTACATACTTATACCACTAGACGGGCCGTAAGAAACAAAAAATTGGTATCGCGAAAGACCGACCACCAACCACGCGCAAATTTTTAAAGCTGTATGTTATACAGATTCAAAATTAAATTACAAAATGACGCCCTATGCTTACGAAGATAGGTGTCAAAGTTAATTAACAAACACAGTTTTGTTTTATTATTATCTATAAAGATACTACCGGGTAAAACGGGGTGACTGGTTCAATGTAATAAAGAATAGAATTATTAAATATGTATCTGGTTAGATACTTAAATAAATAAAAAAAATAAAAAAATAATGACCATTTTATTTCTATTCACCCCGTTTTACGGTAGGTAATTTAATCTCAGTCCGATGTACTCCAGTATCCACGAGAGAGGACGCTCTATAAAAACCAAAGTAAACTTATCTTCGAGCTACCTATCTACTTAGCTATTAATTACCTACCTACTTTACAATTTTATTTACCTATCTATAGCTTAGCGATTATTGTTTGTTCGGTTCCACGTTCCACCTTACCGTAATAACAGTAATAACCTATCATCACGTAGGAACACTATTATAGAAATTATGTTCTAGACTTCCATACCAGGAGAATTTTCCATATACATACTTAGATTTAGATTGACGTAGAGCCATGGAAGTGTATCAGCCGTCAAGAGTCAATAGTGGATGGTCAATGAAAAAAAACCTACATCCGGTTTCGAAGTTACGACAACTTGAAGATATCCAATATGGCTGACCAACATGGCCGCCTAATTTTGCAATGCTTTTGTATTTGGAGTCTTTAGAATCTAAAGACGAAGAATGATGATGAAGAAGATCTAAAGTTTAGGTAGAGCGTGATTACTTGACGTGACTAAGTAGAAACCACATAGAGTTCTTTACTGACAGAAAACAAACAAATGGGTAGGTTTTGCCTTACCTAACTTATAGCACAATAGGTAAGTACGTATTTAGGTTATCTATTTATATGCTTATTATGGCTGTGAAGTATTTAGAGAAGTAACTACGAGTACCTTTTTTGTAGATACGTGTTTCTGATATTATTATACTGTAACAAAATCTAATGATACACTAACTTTTTTAAGGAGTTATAGTTAACACTCTACATAGAGAGCACAGAACAGAAAAAAATAGTATTTTCTGTTCCATTACGTGGAGCCACACAAACTGTACCTATATTAACAAATCCTTTCGTTGCTCAACGTGAAGAAAAAAGTTATTTTTGAAAATAAATCAATATACCTGACTACTTACCTATCTCAACGTAAGTTTGCCGTAGGACGCATATAAAAGGGCCGAATTTCGAGTATCTAGGGCTCTATTCCCTCTAGAAAAAGACTAGAAACTGAAGAAAGGGACATTCCGAATTAAATTTACAGGCAAAAAATTGCATATACCTAACTTTAATAATTGCTTAAAAATTTCATTTTTGTAAGTGCCGTTGTAGTGTTCTACATAGAATCAATGATTTTTGACTGTTGACGTTGCCGTGAGTTTATTTTAAAAAGTACGTATTCATCTATCAGTAAACGACTTGTAAAGCTCTCAAGTGACAAAGTTTTTGGTGTTCACGATCATCCTTATTTAGTCGTCTGTGGAGAATGCATTTATCTCTGTAATAACTAACTATATTTAGAAGTTTGGATAATGAAGCTATTAATATTTTGTCGGGTAGGTACGTCATCGGTGTGGTAACGAATCCCAAAATATATTCAAACTTGGTGAATGTCTAGTATTGCCCGTCTTTTCACCCGTTTACGGATATTTCTAATACCAAAGGTGTTATGAATAGTTTGAATTCATAAATTACCGGTTGATGTGAGGAAAGATTATTTTATGTGAGTGATTCCACACACAGTGACACATTACTGATTTTTATGGAGGGGTTCTTTCTCGTTATCCTAAAACCTCATTCGTTGCCAGTCAGGATTACGGCTTCGCCGGGTGAAGGTTTGTGCCATTGGTGACCATGTCCACCCCTCTATAAAAATACAGAGAGTGCCGAAACTGACTGCTGACCCGCCGTTGATGTCTCTACTCAGTGTCCTCAGCTCATTCGAGGGACATGCGAAGAAATCGATTAATGATCCAAAAGAAGCCACAATAATGCATGACAGAACATTAGCTATATAGAAGCAGCAATACTGCCCCAAATAGAAGGAAGAGAAGCATTACCGCTTCTGCCCGGGCTGGGCAGGGTTTATCTCTGAAAGATCTATTTAGTGAGAAAAAGTCTAGAGTAGCAAGTAAGTACATATTAATAATAATTGTACGAAGTTACCTACAATAATTTTGTTTATGCTTGCACCTGCTACGGATGTTCCAGAAGTTACTCTGCCTGAAGTCACTTTATGCAAAGAGCAAGAACGCATCATTGAATATTTCTATTTAAACCCGTGGTAAGTACAATAGGGAAAATGTATTTATTATTACACATTTTTATATCCACAGGGACGATGATTACTAACAGTTCATAAAGTCAGTTTCGGCTCAGAGCTGACACTGCACAGGCTCCCTCTTCGTACGTATCTTTGTTAGTATAAGTATGAGATAAATAAATTAAATATTTATGATATAGTATAGCGTCGAAGCCATCGCCTTGACGGCCTGGCCGTGGGATCGATCCTGGGGCGCTTACGTCACAGATATTTTTAGTAGCGACTCGCCGACGCGTCACACAAAAAACTTTAAGGAAGGGTGGCGCCATATATCAAGTTATAGGTGAAACAAGTTCTGGGTAGCTCTACTTTCTAAACGCTTTGGTCTTATATTGCTCATTCGCCTCAGTGGCGCTGACCACTGAAAATGAATTATTCTAAAATTTATTCTTAAAATGTAAAATTAAATTCCAAATAGTGATTTATGGCGACACGATCCAATAACTTTCCATTAGCCCGACACAGTATGTAGTGGGCTGAAGCCTCGCAGCCCTCACAGGATGTGCGATCACCGATGCGATCGGTTATGGCGACCCAACGCTAACATTTATATAGGTACCTATATGTGCAATAAATACAGTTCAGAGATGATGGACAAGATAAACGGTAAGCTATCGAATCGACTCGCTGTCGCCGTCTCTGTCTAACGTATGGTAGGTGCAGGAGGCGGCGCGCTGGGAGGTGCACCGTAGTGGAGATGGTTATTTTTTTTTGTATCTTGTCAATGAAGGGACGGGTAGGGGCACTAGGGGCGGGCCGCAACTCCGGCACAGGATTCAGTTTGGCTATAAACAGCAGTGCGACTGCGCTCATCGTGCGCGCATGATTTTCGACCACGCGCGATATTTTCCATTAGTGAACCACAATGAATTACGAACCTTGTGACAACAGATTAGTGCCTGTGCCAATTAAACTCGAGGACGATATTGAGTATCCAGAGGACGACGAACATTACTACGGTTACGTGCCGGTCGAAGTAGAGCGCCAAGCGGAGGCACAGGCCTTTGCCCCTTCCTCACCTACCAACTTGATGGACCTAAGCAATGGTTCTGAAAGACCAGCTATACATCATCATTGGCCTTCCAATATAGTATACGAGCCGGATGAACGAGAATACCAGCAAGCAACATTTGAACCACAATTCATCGATCACATCGACCACCGACATAGACAAGTACAACCAAACAGAAACTATTACTTCGATGATTCCAATTCGCAAGACAGGATAGCAAATTTTTATGATTCCAGTGAACTACCGAAAATTGGTGAAGTTGGTTACAGGCCGGATGAGAGACGGGACGAGATAGATGAACAAAGGCGATCGCGATCGAAACGGTCGAAGGCATCAAGGAAAAAGACGCAGTCGTTTGAAGAGATGCAAATTCAACGGGTGATGGCTAATGTGAGGGAGCGACAGCGAACACAAAGTTTAAACGAAGCATTTGCTAGCTTACGCCAGATCATCCCATCATTGCCAAGTGACAAGTTATCGAAAATACAAACGTTGCAACTAGCGACGCAGTACATAGAATTCTTGTATCAAATACTATCAAATAGCGATACAGCAGGAAGCAGTGACAGTAATAGTGACTCGGGTAGTGATCACGGTAAATATCTCGCTCAAGATAAGTTAAGTTATGCGTTCTCTGTGTGGAGAATGGAAGGAGAGTGGACCACAAATGGACAAACGTGATAAAACATTAGTGACTAAGACATTGAAATCCAAAAAGACGCTTATATATTCCATTCTATGATCGATCGTATAAAGTTATGTGTAAATGAAAGAACAAAAGTGTTAGATTATAGAAAAGAAATAAATGTGATAGTTAATTAAGTCGTCGTTATTAGGATTATAGTTCTTGCAATCTTCGAATGCTTGGTAATCGTATTACCCTTGTCTATTGTATGATCCTTTTTTCGTCGCAATGTCAAAGAGCATAGGAGTTTTTTGTAAGGGTTGTTTACCTGCCTAGGTACATAGGATACTTAGGTAGGGTCTGATATAATAATATCCACGTTAGTTACCACTATCACCTAACTACCGTGAATATCCGTAAATCAGTCCCGAGCTGCTTGTGGCTCTTTTCAACTGATAGAATAAAACGCCTTGCGTCTAGGTTGTAACGAATTTATTAAACAATTATTGTAATTTTTAAACATTCACCTAGCTTCATTACAAAAATAAAGAATTTGTGAATACATGTGCCATAAATATTATGTCTAAAACATAGATAATTTACCTAATACTAGTGTCTAAGTGTACACAATTTATTTTGATTATGAATATTATAACAGCTGAATACCAAAAATGTTAGGGAAATGAGGAATTTTTTGCATGTATAGATATTTAAACTAGGAAAAGATATTTTTACTGTTACTACTTTCAATAAAAGTGATTAATCTTTATAAAGAAGTGGCATCATTTTCATTTTTAAACACCATCGTTTAGATTAAATATATATTTATGTATTATTAATTTTAACATCATAAGTTTCAACTACATAACTACAATGGTTACAATAAAAGTCCTTTTGAATATAATATTATGACTGACCCATGGCGAGGGCGTGGCGGCCGGGGTCCCAGCATTAGGTACCGGTGAATATTCGAAAAAAAAAAGACATATAATTCGATTATGGCGCCACCTACAGAATCTAAACCATAAGAAACGTCGTACTTCTTAGATCAAAAGATATTTCCATATTATATTTTTTTCACTCCTAATTAATGCACAGACCTATTTTTCTTTCAAAATTGTATGCATCATAGGCATAAAATTAAAAAAAAAATGCAACGTGTATCAACACGTGGTATTTATTCCAACGCCGACCGACGTTTGACGCGACGCGACGGCTCCCTGTGGCGAGCTGGGATACGTCCGCCAATAGAATTGCACTACAATGAATCCTTCAAAAAATTTGCGGAAAATATAATGAAAACGATGGCTACGTAATTGACTTGTACCTACTACACAATTTTTAACTTTTAAATTAAGAATTTTTGGTTGTTAGCTTTTTAATAACAAGACACTTATCCAACTATCCCGAATTTACCCGACACTAGGTAGGCAGCACACTTTATTTGGCTGGCACTTTGAAAAAAAAGTAGTGTACAGGCACTACTGTGTTCAGGGGTGTCTGTATAATATCTGTATATATAGTGTCACAACACAAACGGTCTTAGATAGAGAATTTACTTACTGTGCGTATCGGAATAACTGCAATAAGACTAATTAATTGATTCAGACGTACACCGAAGGATGGGAGAATGATAACGAATTAAATACCAATACATATCTTTATTAAAAAAAAAAATGCGACAATGGCGATGCCGTCGATGGAGGTTCCGAGGTAATGCCGATGATGGAGGTGATGCCGATGATGGAGGTGATGCCGATGATGGAGGTGTTGCCGATTGTGGAGGTGTTGCCGGTGATACAGTAACTCCAATAGCGGAAGCAATGCTAGTCAAACTGCAGCTGCTGATACATCCAGTATCGCTGACTGGGCTCCAGCTGCTAATATCGCCAGCACTACAGGTCGAGATGCAACTGTAGATAAATGGATAAATCCAGCACTGTTGCGGAGATCCAGCTACTCATATCGCCAGCATTACTGGTTAACTGGAGCAGGTCGCTGGACTTTTACAGCAGAACATGTAATAAGTTTAACTTATTACATGTTCTGCATGTCGAAGAGTCGGTATTGCTCTTCTTTCCGTACTCCGATTCATTTTGCAAATGGCCTATGTGGCAATCGGTTCCACGTTCTTCGGTGCAGTATAACATTTCTGTAACAAAAATAGTAATAGGTAAATAAAATAACAAATAAAATACCTACCTATATAAAAAGGTTGCCTGTAAGAAATCGCTTCTAGCGATAAGGCCGCCCATTGTACTTTGGTGTACAATAAAGAATGATCTATCTATCTATCTATACCTATGAAAACATGAATGTTTCATGGTAGCTTAGTTTACAGACTTTACAGTATAAGTACAGAACAGATAAATAATCTTCTATATACAATATGGATACGACATATAGGCAATAATTGAAACCATATACTTGGTACCCCCTAAGCTTCAAGCAGGAAAAGTTTGAACAAAATTGGTCCAGTATTAAGGGCAGAAACTAGAGTTTTAATTTTATAGAATTTGAACAACTTTGAGCACTCTGTAGAATCGCATGTTGCCGCTTAGCTGTTCAAGTAAGTTACCTACTATGCCTATTGTTGTGTGTGTGTGTGAAGTTGTTGTGTGTGTGTGTGAAGGTGTGTGCGTATTTATTAATGACTTATGACACAGTCAATGACTTTAAAGCAATGGATGAAACTATTTAATGACTTATACAAGTGGTTGCATTTTCTACATTTATTTTAATAATTATTTTGTTAGAAAATTTCGGATTTTATAAATCAGGGAATTTAAGTTTAAATTTAATTTGGTTCTATTCCTACGGACCAGGATGCTTCGCGGTTTCAGTATTTGCACATATATGTCGTATCCATATCGTATATAAAAGAAAGTCGTGTTTGTTACAACACTTATAACTACTTATAAGTCAAGAACGGCTGAACTGATTTGGCTGATTTTTTTAAATTTTTTTTTTCACACAAAGGAAAATTAGAAGGTGAGGAAGTTCTCATTCCAAGGATCCCGATGATCCCAACCGACATGCCGCTTGAATTTAAAAGACTTCAATTTTCGATCCGTCTTGCATTGGCCATGACCATAAACAAATCACAAATACTACAACTGATTTAGCTCAATTAAGAGGCAAACATAGAAAAAATTCCTAGTAGCAATTTTCTTTCGGAATTCGTTGATTTGCGTGGTATTCGGTTCGTTGCGTTCTCCGCCATCTTAAAGTTAAGGGTACATTTTTGTTTACCGAATAAGTCGTTTAGTTTTAATTTTACATGAAAAATTGTTACTAAAGCCCGACCAGTAAAATAAAATACCTCGCCATATTGCGGTAAACTATTGGAACTAATTTCTTCATATGGTAACAATCTATACAATGTCATTATGGTCATCTGTCAGTGTGGTGTCAATTGTGCGTGTTGTTGAGTTTGAGAGCGCTACAAAACTACAAAACTATAGTAATATGCCGAAAACTATCAAAAGCCAGTTAAGAAAAGTAATTTATAATATAACAAAGTATTTGTCGGATAAAAAGTAGGAAGGATTGAACTCTGTTCCTCTAAATAACATCACGGACCTTGTTGTCAACATGACGGGTAGGTACATCATAGAGTACGTGCAATGAAATTGGCCTAAACTACTGATTTTACTGTGACTAATTATTATTCACATTTTTAGGTATATCCCGATCTTCTGTAATAAAAATACGAAGAGAAGGTCAAACGTCAAATGTCTACGCCTAAGAAAAATAAGCCTAACGCAAAAAAGAAAATCATGCTCGATTATTTTGATCTCTGTGTTGTTAGGCATAAAATACAAGAATTTTATGCAGTCCGAAAAACAATATCGCGTGGTCCCTGTTCTATACATAGTGTAATGTAACTGTATGTCTAACTTGTATTTACCATTCCAAGCAGTAAACTATTATACGGATACTACTGTGTTGTGATTTGTGCCCAGTCCTTGTAACCAGTATAACACGCCGCCGCGTCTATTTTTCTATTTTAACCAGAAAACTTAACAGAGAAAAACTTAACTTTTTAACAGAGAAAAAAAAAATACATTTTAGTGAAAGTTTTGTATATTAAACACGTACTACACGTTGAAATTATCTTTTAAAATACGAAGCTGCATGAAATGAGCAAGCAATAGGTATATTAATTCGTTTGTAATATTGGACACGATCTTTTTTGTATCGAAACTTTTTTAAGTCAAAGTCAAAGTCTTTATTTCTCAAAATAGTGCAACACTGGTACAGCTATTTGACGTCAAAAACTCCTTAAAACTAAGTTTACCACCGCTTCCTAAGCGCTAATGGAGAAGAAACGGCGCAACAAACTCCACTGCGGCATTTTAAGGACGTCAGTTTACAAAAAATAAAAGGGTTTCTTAAGACTAAATATGAACGTATGTACATTTGTCTCGCGTCAAGTAGGTATATAAAAAATAAAAATAAAACCTTATATAAAACCTTATTTATAAGAACAAAGCAACTTAATCAATGAAATTAAAAAAAGAAGTCTATAACTCACTTTTGTGAATAATAGCAATGAAAAACATGACAGCCTCCGTGGCGTAGCGGTAGTGAACGCGGCCGCTACGCAGGAGGCGCGGGTTCGATGTTATGCCCTAAAAAGTCCAAAAACAACGGTCTAGCTGCAAAGCTTCGATATCGCCTAATGTTAACATTGGGTCGTGGAGGTCAGGTGGCAATCGCTTCACGGAAAATATCGAGGTCTAGCCAAATCTGTAGCTATGACTGGTAAAAGCGGACCCCAGACTCCAAGCTGAAAGCTTCGGATGCGACTGGGAATAACGCTAGGAGGTAGAAGAAGCAATGAAAAAGTCACAGTTTTATATTAGGTGTCATTCCGTGCTTAATTGCGGGGAAATAAAAGCCTGTTCATAAGCAAGTGTGTTGAAAAAATATTTGTACACTTGGCATTTTACATGTGTATCACTATACTTGGTGTTGTCATAATCATAGATGTTTTTGGCGCCCCCAGTACGGGTTTTTTATTTTATTGGTCGGACTTTACAAAGTTGTTTAGAATTAAATTTTCTACAATTTTGGTGTTTATCATTTTTTCGTAGGATCGGTATTTTTCGATTTATTCACCAAAAGATGGAGAATCTTTGTTTGATTTTTTTGACTTAGGATAAACTCCTAGTAGCTATTTTCTTTGGGAATTCATTAAATAAGGTCACTGGTAGTCTACATTTCGATTTGCGTGGTATTTGGTTGATTGCATTCCCCGCCATCTTGAATTTAAGGGTACATTTTTGTTTACCAAGTACATAATTCGTTTAATTTTTATTTTACTCGAGAAATATTTACTACAAAGTTATTAAGAATTAAATTTCCTTCAGTTTAGAAATTATAACTATTCCCTAGGATAAATATTTTTCGATGTATATCCCAAAAAAGTGGTGAAACTTTGTTCGATTTTTTTGACGTAGGAAAAACTCCTAGTAGCTATTTTCTTTGAGAATTCGTTAAACAAGGTCACTGGCAGTCTACATTTCGATTTGCGTGGTATTCGAGTCATTGCATTCTCCGCCATCTTGAATTTAAGGGTACATTTTTGTTTACCAAGTAAGTCGTTTAATTTTTATTTTACTCGAGAAATATTTACTACAAAGTTATTAAAATTAAATTTCCTACAGTTTAGAAATTATAACTATTCCCTAGGATAAATATTTTTCGATGTATACCCCAAAAAAGTGGTGAAACTTTGTTCGATTTTTTTGACATAGGAAAAACACCTAGTAGCTATTTTCTTTGGGAATTCGTTAAATAAGGTCACTGGCAGTCTACATTTCGATTTACGTGGTATTCGATTCATTGCATTCTCCGCCATCTTGAATTTAAGGGAGAATGCAATCAACCAAATACCACGCAAATCGAAATGTAGACTGCCAGTGACCTTATTTAATGAATTCCCAAAGAAACTAGCTCCTAGGAGGTTTTTCTTTGTCAAAAAATTCGCATAAAGTTTCACCAACTTTTTTGGGGTATACATGGAAAAATATCGATTTTAGGGGAAAATTATTCATACTAAAATGTAGGAAATTTAATTCTTAACAACTTTGTAGTAATTATTTTTCGAGTAAAATTAAAAAAAAGATAACTTATTCAGTAACTAACATTTCACCCTTAAATTCAAGATGCCGGAGAATGCAATGAATCGAATACCACGCAAATCGAAATGTAGACTACCAGTGACCTTATTTAACGAATTCCCAAAGAAAATAGCTACTAGGAGTTTTTCCTATGACAAAAAAATCAAACAAAGATTCTCCATCTTCCGGTGAATAAATCGAAAAATACCGATCCTACGAAAAAATTATAAACACCAAAATTGTAGAAAATTTAATCAATTTTCCGTGTAAAATTAAAAGTAAACGACTTATTCGGTAAACAATATTGTACCCTTAAATTCAAGATGGCGGAGAACGCAACGAACCGAATACCACGCAAATCGAAATTAAGACTACTAGTGACCTCCGTCAACGAATCCTAAAAGAAAATTGCTACTAGGAATTTTTCCTATGTCAAATCCTTTATTAGTTCTACTAAAAGGACAATCCTTAAAAGACCACACTGAATCTAGAAAATCCATGTTTTTCCCATGGTCAATTATATGTGGCATGTTCATGGGTTGGGGACGGTGCAGCGGGAACGGGATCAGAATCTTCTAACATGGAAGTTTGAATAGAAGGTACAACGGGAACGGGTCTGAATCTAGAAAAGCCATGTTTTTCCCATGGTCAATTATATGTGGCATGTTCACATTGTTCACGGGTCGGGGACGGTGCATCGGTAACGGGATCAGAATCTAACATTGAAATTTGAATAGAAGGTACAGCGGGAACGGGTCTGTATCTAGAAAAGCCATGTTTTTCCCATGGTCAATTATTTATGTGGCATGTTCACATTGTTCACGGGTCGGGGACGGTGCAGCGGGAACGGGATCAGAATCTAACATGGAAGTTTGAATAGAAGGTACAGCGGGAACGGGTCTGAATGTAGAAAAGCCATATTTTTCCCATGGTCAATTATATGTGGCATGTTTGTTCATAACACGGGTCGGGAATGGTGCAGCGGGAACGGGATTAGAATCTAACATGGAAATTTGAATAGAAGGTACAGCGGGATCGGAATACCACGCGGGCGGCAAGTATGGCGGTACGAAGTTCGCCGGGTCAGCTAGTAGTAGTATAAGTTACTATGTTGGCTATTTTAGCCAGCTCAGCCAGCCTGTCAGGGTTTTAGTTATTCTATCACTGTTCTCAATATTGCAGCAAGAATTATTGTCTTTTCCGTTCTTATAATGTATGTCAATATGAAAACGTATAAATGGTAACAAATATAAATACCTACAAATACTTATTGCACTTAGCTTAATTTGTTAGGTAATGTGTTTTCTAAAAAAAAAACAATTGAATAATAAAATACATAAATATACCCAAATAAAAATAGTAAATACCAATATGAAAAGGTAAAATTGGTAAGAAAAGTATGCACTCATACATAACTTAATTTAGTAGCTGTATTAAAAAAAAAATATTAGGCTTACACTCACCTAGACATTGCAGTTCTGCTATTTGGCTTATATTTGCTTCTCCATGTTGCAGGTGAATTATGCGATTCCGCGCACGATTGGTCAAGGTGGTGCGTTCCAAATTGTTAAGGTTCCTATATGAACTCATGGCTACACACAATAGATGATGAGAGAAATGCGTCGCGGACGATGGATAAGATGCAAGTGATAGGGAAGTGATTTTGAAAAAAAAAAAACGGGATTTTTGTCTCAATTTTCAATCGAATGGTTTGCGTCTTATTGGTCAACAACGTGGGGCGGGCGTGGGTGGGGCGAGATAGCTTGACCACTCAAAAATGTTCGCTTGTAAGCATACAAGCGAACATTTTTGGGAACTGGTCAAGCTCCGACTTTGCCGATATGATCGTGTGTATTCGATTGTCGATGATTCTCAGCGCCTGTCTTTGCACCAAGCCAAAGAGGTAAACTAGTATGCAGGTATTATAGGTGCCCCAGTAAAAAGGTGCAACTATACTCTATTATATATTATAAATAAGAAGTTTTTGTTCCACAGTTATGTACTGTTTCGCGCTGTTATGTACTCGTTTTTTATGCCTGCTTGACCTTGTCTTCCAAGTAATTGCGTTACTGTAAGTACGTCGCTGGAGATATTGACACCGAGTATCACGATACTTAAGCGGTGTGTTCAGAAATTGCGGTTCCACAATAAATGGGGTTTTCTTAGCGGTGAAAGCAATGGGGTTGATTGATACTCTAGCGAGAGTAGTTTAGATTTCTTGTTCGCTCTTTCCTTCACAACTCGGGCCATTAAAAATTCGTCTGTGTGCCATAGTGTGGCCCGCGAGCCTGGGGTAAGCAGCCTTGATACAGATGTTATAATTACCTACCACAAAATTGTGGTATTTTACCACTATCGTGGTATTGTTAAGAGTTCCGATGAACGCCTCAATAAATGGCACCTTCTCTTTTCCTATCCAGAACAAAACAGCCCAAGCTTGCCAACGGGTAGAGTGAAGTAAATGGTGTATGGAGAATACAATAAAAAAGTTTTTCGTTTGTTTTATTTAGATCTCATTTTTATTTATAACAACGTGCGGCGGTAACACTACCACATTAACACTTTTTTGCATAGAGTTATCATAAGATTTTGATAAACACTTCGCATAAAAACGGTAGTTATATTTTCGAGTTTGTTAATTATTTATTATTTACAACATGTATTGCACATACACTTTTTTCATTATGTAGGTACGGTAGTTCATTCTTATGCTTTTCTTAAAAAAATGATTATAATCAAGCATGGTAGATGATACCTTTAAGTATAATAAAATTAAAAATAATATAATCACAAGAAATCATTATGTTATACATAAACGCACAAGTTTCATAACAATAATATCATTGTTTTTATAACAAAATCATTACTCTTTAAAAATTAATTGTTGATTTGTGATTTCACATAATTTATACATTATAATTATAAAGTACCTATTTATATAAGAGAAAGCAGGTATTTAAACTAGATTAAATATACATACATGTCGACTATATATTTATATACTTTAATGTATTTGTAGGCACGAGCTGAGGTATAAGAGTGCTTAATCCGTAGACCTGGCTAGTATAGCCAACTATTTAGGTAATCTGTGGTATAGCACAGGTGGCCAGACTTCACAAACTTTCACGACTTTTACGGAGGCTTTATATAATACGTGTCATATACGTCAAATCCCATACATTCATTATTCTGTTCAACGATACGCCGTCACACCTTAAAACTTGTTTGGGTCATTTTGAAAAGTCATTGTCACCGACTGGTCATCCCTCTGGTCATCGCTGATGACTTTAATCACGGCTATTGATGGGTAATGGTAGCAATAGTTCAATTTAATCATTTAGGAAGTTAGTTGAACGGTGCTGTTTAATTAAGATGTTAGGCTGTTTATTGAACGGCAGTTTTTTTTAAAAAGCTAGTTGGCAGCGACGAAAAGGTTGCCTGTAAGATATTGCTTTTAGCGATAAGGCCGCCATTTGTACATTACCTAATTATGTTTGCCATTTATTTTATGTATACTTTTCTTTTGTATGGTGTACAATAAAGTTTATTTCTATTCTACTCTATTCTACTCTATTCCGGCACTATTGGGAAAAATTTAATAGAATGGCAAAAACTTTCAAATAGACGTTCAGTAAAAACTAAGCGCAAAAAATTATGCAATGTCAAAATTTGCTGTCATTAAAAATTATTTATATACTATTTATTTATTAGTTTTCTTCATAATTATTATTACATATTTTGAATGTAAATTTAATTGAATATGATATGAAAAATATTTAAAAACCCGTCTATAGTTAGCGACATCTTGCGTGATGTTGAGTGAGTTACGTCGGAACCAAAACGAGTTAATCCGCCTGGAGCACTGCAGTCGCCTGTCAAATGGCAATGTTCTAAAGGTGCGTCTGGGCGTTTATCAAGACAGCTTCACTTCATTTTTATTAGTTACTATCTATCTATGCAATGTTCAATAACTGGGATTGTTTAAACTGTACGTAGAGACCCGAAATCATAGCATATACAAAAAAATCGTGGCATATTTCATTTTTTGGTCAATGTTTAATTAAAATGACTAATTTTTATGGAGAGTTTACGCTTGACCAAAATATAAAGTATGCCAAAATTTATTTTCGTTGCATCTGCTATAGTTTCGGATCTCCCCATACTATCCCAGTTAAAAAAACACTATGTACTGTAGTGTCATATTATAAAACAACATATCTCTTACATAGTGCTAGTAAATGCTGAAATACTCAGATCCTTAAAATGGACTACTAAGCAGTGGTACCTATACCCACATCATGTTATTAACAAGCCCTAAATAATAATAATTATAATAATGACACCTGTTGTCTGACTACTTCGATGTATTCGATGGTTTTATTTATTAATTAATTATTTCTATTTATTGCTAAAAAGTCATATCAATATAATTTCTATCTAATACATGATTTAACACTTTTACAACTTACAGCTAAGTTTTCAAGAAACTATTAATTCGTTGGCAGTCATTTCCAAATCGGTTATCTGAAAAAGAAAAGAATTTTCACAATCGGTTCACAAATGACGGAGAAATCATAAAGGTAAATTCTAGTTTTAAGTGGAATTCATTACTATAATTTCAACACAATTTTCGAAGATTTGGTACTAAATAAAATGTATTTGAGCGTGTATGGTGCCGTTAGCATCTAAGTCATCATCATCCGAGCGCCAATGCCCCTTCTAAAGTTACAAGCTACGCTTAAATTAAACTAACTGTTGCCTGCGGCTACACCCGTATGGAATTCTGATCCCGCAACCCGAATTTCAGCCAGATCCGATCCGAATCTGTTGCAGATTTCATACTGGTCATTGATTGCCATTATAAAATGTGAATTCTTACCGTTTCTTGTAAATCCTTGTTGAGGGATTGCATGCCTTCTGGTTCCGATGTGGTCTCTCTTGTGATGATCCAATCGGTGCTATCCTCTTGACTATTCTGAAGGCATAAACTTTTTTATAAATATCTGGTTCTTTTTTTATAAAAAGTAGTACAAACTAAAGCCTATAACCCGATGTCTGTAACAAAATGACATGGGCCCATGGATGAACTGGCGGATCGCGGGATCGATTCCCTATATATTTATCATTACTATTGGTGTGCATCTGCACGAATCTATGTACTTACAATACGTAGGTGTTTATAGGAAAAAAAAAACTAAAAACATTTAACCACATTTTAGAACCCATGTGACAAGTTCTGTTTAGTTTGATTCTAATACTGATCACATTTCCGCGAAATAATAGTTACTTATATTCTATTCCAGACTAATCGTCGTCTGTGCCCAATTCCATCTAAATCCGTTCAGCCGTTCTGAGTTGATTAGGTAACAAACATTTATTTACCTCCACTATAGTGTTGTCCGAGTTGTACAAATCTTTCTGATGCACTTGCTTGACGTGGTCTTTCAGTGCGAAGGCGCGGGCGTAACTCGCTCCACACATTTCGCACGAGAACTTGAGATTGTTCTGTCGGTTGTGAGTTTCTGTGTGAACTCGCACCGCGTAGAGAGATGCGAACGGCCTGCAATATAACATGTAGATTAGTAATAGTGGATATTATACTCATATACAGTACGATTAAAATCAGTTGAAGATTCGGCCAACCTCGGTAATTGTTGTGAAACCCTCGTCTCTCACATAGAGTTATCAATTTACAGATATGACCTTTAATTATATTACCCGTTGTCTTATTGAATACAATACAAGCACGACATGAGCAACAAAACCTCCTTTGTAGCTCAAAACTAACACAAAAATATTATTTTGACGATTATTATGATACATTTATGTTTATGAACGCTAATTTCATTCGTGAAAATATTCGATTCTATCAAATTTTATCAAAATTACCTAGTTATGTATCATGGCTTCAACAAATTTAAAGCGTGGTAAAATAATTTTTGCCCAATCTCGTGAAATTGTAAATAATGTATATAACTATTTAAAAAAAGAAGATAATTTATTTAAAAAAGAAGAAAATTTACTTTCTTCTTTTTGGTTGATAAATTATTATCAACAAAAATCGCCAGAAGTCGGTTTCTAAAATTTTTAATTTGGTAATTATTATCAATTATTAATCCGATGTAAGTAACACTACAATACTGTTACTTACATCAAACAGTAAAATATTGACTTACCTATATCGATGTATTTTTTATTTAATGTATACAAGTAGGTATAGCTTCAATAAATAATGAATTTTCAAATTCATGTCGCTTCTGCATAATGTTCTTAGGTCTACGGTTAGTATTGTCATCTTGGCAGATGCTATACATTGCTTTTATGATATTTCAAATTAAATGCTACATAAAAGAAATCGCGGTAATGTATGTCGTGTCATTTCCGTTTCCGGATTTAGGCGATGATACCCGAAAAAAGCCGAATGTTCAACTGATTTTAATTGTACTGTACCTTATAATATGCTCAAAAAGCGCAGTACACATTTCTTGGGTATCTATTGAGGACAGCACGGGGTGAGTGGAAGAGTTCAATTTCACCAAGCATAGATTATTACAAAAGAATTCGCCCGGGCCAGGGCCTCGTTTGTTTCACGACTTATGTCCAAGATATGTAGAAGTCATGATGTAAAAACAATCTCACCTCCGGCAACTGACGGCCCACAGAAGGCGTGCGTTTTAGTCGGTTTGAGTCCGACATAACCTCCTCCTCCGGCCCCGGCGGGGGAGGTATCCGTGGGGATTTTTCGCACGATAAAAAAAATAAAAAAAGATATGTAGAAGAATAATGTGAGTTCGGCTAAGATCGGCAAACTTCGTTTTTGTAACGTTTTCTCCCTCCATAAACCTTTTCCCTTGTACCATTCTGTTTTTTACCAAACTAGAAGAGTAATCTTTTGAGTATATGAACTGAGCAAATGCATACATATAGTCACGTCTCTGTCCCACTTGAGTAGGCTGACATAGCCTTAAACACTTACTACGATCGTGGCATACCTAACAGACATGTACGATAATATATTTCGCATTTATGATAGTAACAAGATCACCTGTTGCAATGTTGGCAAGAGAACGGTTTGGTGTGAGAATTCTTGTGCCCAGCGAGCTGCACAGACGTCTTGAAAGCTTTCGGGCAGTAAGGACACTTGTAGGCGCGCACGTCGGAGTGCGTCAGCAAATGGTGGCTGTACACGCTGTGAGCTTTGAACCTGCGCAGTATTAACGTTATTAAAGACTTTGATCTGGTAAAGGAAATTAAAAAAACGCTTAGGGATATTTCTACATAGCATACAGACGGAAACACACTTCCTTGCATGTTATTTGTTCGCTTTAGGGTCATAGCAGACATATCGACTCGAAAAGGGATAGTTACCGTATCGCCTGTCAACTCCTGGCTATTAGTACAAACTCAGCAACGGAGAGCTGCAAGCGCGTGTTCATTTGTTTATTACTTAACTAGCCGTCCGCCCGTGTGCATCTCGGTTAACGCGACCTGTGCTCATATCTTCGGTTCTACTCAACCGATTGCGATCAAACAAACGTAAGATTTTAAGTCTGAGCAAGCCCTTTCTAACAAAAAAAAACCGCATCAAAATCCGTCCAGTAGTTTTTGCGTCCATCGCGGACAAACAGACAAACAGACAGGAAATTCAAAAAAAATATTTTCGTGTTCAGTATCGTTAACATAACATAACCCAAGTATTTTTTTTTAATATCTCCAACGTACAGACACGACCACTTTACAATTATTATATAATAGTATAGATTTACTTTTAGGCAATACAGGCGGCAATGCGATGCGAGTTGATATGTCTGCTATGACCATTATTTGGCCGCATTCGACGTAGTATGGAGGAGGGAAATATTTGGTCGGCTCAGGATGATACTAGTAAAATATGATATTTTGAGTTAAGTATGCAGTTTGCCTTCAAAATTAATTTCCTATGTAGATTAGTAATGGAATAAGTCGAAAACCGCTTTTACACTTCAATAAGTCATTAAAACCACTATATTCCATTACTGATCTACATAGGAAATTAATTTTGTAGGCAAATTGCATACTTAACACAAAACATCAAATTTTGGAGATGTTCCAGTACCATCCTGAGCCGATGATTTACGCGCGAATACAAAATTTTTATTTTTTTTTATTTTTAACCGACGGTAACCCACGCCCAATTTGAAAAGTTCACCCTAAAGGGGAGAATATAATGTGTGCGTGGTGCATACGTACCTCTTGTCGCAGTGCGCGCACTTGTATGGGCGCGCGCCCGTGTGCGTGCGCATGTGCAGCGTGAGGCAGTACAGCACGCGGAACGACTTGCCGCAGATCTCGCACGAGTGCGGCTTCTCGCCTGGCGGACATACAGCTCGTTATAGGGGCCGGCAAACATCGTGACTATGTACTCAGGCTGTGCAAAGCGTGTTATTAATGCCCGTTTTCACCAACGTCCCCTAAATTTTAGGGGCCATCTAAGGAAAGTTAGGTAACCCTTAGTAACATTTCGTTTTCACCAAACCTTAGGGGACACCTAACTGGTTAGGTGTAACTTAAAATTTAGGGGCCACCTAACTAACCCCTAAGGTGACAGAATAACTTTGCGCATATTTACGCACGTTTTCGTAGGTATATATTTCTAACTAAATATTACAATCAATTTAATAATATTTTGCAAAAAAAAAAATATTTTGAAAACACTTACGGTTTTTGCCGGCACTACAAAATAGGAGACCCTTTCTTAGGTGTCACTTAAGGTGGTGAAAACGAATTTAGATAAGTAATATATTTAGGGGCTACCTACGTTAGGGGGCACTTAGTTAGGAGATGATTTAAGTATAGTTGGTGAAAATCGGGCATAAGTCTCTTTGGTGGTAAATGTAGGGCGCGATGGCGAAGGCACGCGGAACCGCCAATCATATTGTCATAAATATTATATGAAGCTAATCACGGGCCTAAAGGACTTTTCTTTATAAAGGGAAATCTTTTTAAGGCCGCGGTTGTGCAGTTTTCATAGAACATTTTGAGTCAACAAAAATCATGGAACTCGTAACGTCACCTTCAGTTCAGTCTAATCTAGTCATGCTGTTAGCGTGACACGCAGTTACTACGATACAATTCACGAGCTACTTAGTTTTTTTTTCTAATTGTATACGGTCAGTAGTACTTATTTGACAATTCACTTGCGACAACTCTTCACTTAAACTTCTCTTAGCATTTTTTGTGCATTTACTTTTTACTTTTTATACCGACTGTTTTCACTTCTGTCAGCGCCTCTAGAGTGCTACATTTTTTTTTACAGTACTAAGGTGGAAGACAAGCGCGCTTTGTTTGAAACTGAACCATATAACTTACCAGTATGAATCCTTTCATGCTTAACTTTTTCATGGGGTCTCGCAAACCTTCTGTTGCAGTATGTACATTTGTATGGATGCGACTTGTCTTGCTTATTCATAGGCACCTGCAATAGCAAAAGATTTATATTTTAATCTTTACCTCGTATCGATGAAATGTCGTGAGAACTATGGATCCCACATACACTCAACACCTGTATATTTGTCATATTGTAGTTGTATCATCTTTTTTGCCGCCCAATTTAGTTTGACCACAACATACATTTAATAATTTATTGAAAAATGTACACCAGTGATAATACTTTTTTATAATATTCATGGAAGTGGTGTGGTATTTATACGGTAGGTACTTATCCTATCCTACTAATCCTACTAATATTATAAATGTGAAAGTTTGTGAGAATGGATGTGTGGATGTTTGTTACTCTTTCACGCATAAACGGCTGGACCGATTTGGTTGAAATTTGGTATGTATATAGGTTATACCCTGGATTAACATATAGGCTATATATCAGCGATGAACGGGATCAGAATTCCACGCGGGCGGAGCCGCGGGCACCAGCTAGTTGCAAAATAAAAAAATGTTACTGTCACCCAATGTAAGCCTGCACATTTATTTTGGAATACAGTGTCAGACTGTGGCGGTAGTGAACGAATACGAATAAATAAGTCTAGTTTGGCTTAATGTGCTCTCCGAGGCACGGAAATATATATTTCTTGATATATAGAGCAGGTTAAGCCATCGGTACCGGTTGTCATAAGTTCGTATTGTTCGTTGGTACAGCAGTGTCGTTACGGGTAGTTGGAGCCCTAAAAAAGTTCAACTACTGATCTAACTGCAATACTTCGATATCGCTAATAGGTTGTGGAGGTCAGATGACAGTCGCTTTACGAAAAATATAATGTAGACTGAAGAATTAGATAGATTTTGGTTACAAATTACTTACTTTATCAATATTGTGTATGTTCATATGCATCTCCATAAACTCCATCGAGGTAAATTTTTTGTTGCATATACTGCAGTTCATCTTATTGGTCGTCTTGTGCGAGTTCTCGTGTACTGTGCGATAGTCTAACGGGATCATTTTGTCACAAATGTTACAACAGAATAGAGCTCCAGTCACATCTTTACCATCGAAATTCTCAACTGGAGGCTCGATAGGACGTGCTCTGTGAAAAAAATAAACACATATTATACATACGTAGGGTTAGTAAGTTTTGCCGTGAGTACAACGTTAAATTATAAGAATGAGAGGCCATATCCATGAAATAGCAATAATATTAAACACGGCGGACCCTGACTCCGAGGTCATCTTGGCCACGGATGCAATCAGGAAAATGCGTCTACATGAAAATGAAGAGCAATAATATTAAACCAAAAAAAAAAAATTCCGGCTCGGATACGTTTCTTAGATTTTCAAATTAATTACTGACTGAAAACGGCGGGCTTATGAAAGTAATGCACACGGATATCTGTAGTTAAATTAATCAATCAATTAGCCTATCGCATTCGCAGTCCACTGCTGGATAAGGGTTACTCTCAATCTTTAAATAATTCGCGACAATTTTAACTACACTCGTCTACCGGTTCGTGCAAATGTGTCTATAGTGTTTGTATGTGTACTAATACGCAATATACATAATGGACAAGGCTATCGTATCGTCAAAACACGGTTTGCCAGGCCTAACCAAGGTAAGAAACCGTTTCGGGGAATACGTGCATATCTACACGCCTTTATCCCCAGGGACCCAGCCACTAAATTGACTCGAGTCATGCATCTGAGGCTGAGTCTGGGCTATATAATATCTGTCTGATGTTAAACAGCCCTATCCCTTAGTCGCCTCGTACGACACCGCATGGGAAGAGATAGGATGGCCCAAATTCTACTCTGCCGGGAGCCACGCGGTTCGGAGAATATGTTCTTAAATTATCCTATCATTAATGACACCTTTTTCCTTGCCCCACCAGTACAGGAAATTCTGTTTATGTTGATGACGCAAGAATATTATAAAAACATAAAACAGATCAGTTGGCATGTAAACAACTAGAGATTTTCCTTGTTAGTCATACATACTCACTTGATAGGGTCATGCATCCGTCTGTGTAGTTTTAAAGACTTGTTTGTTTTAAACACAGTGGCGCACACCTCACATACGTACGATATGGGGACTACGGGACTACCATCTGTAACAATCATAATATGAATTAAATACATATTGTAACATTTGTAACTTTAACACCTCGAGTTGGCTTCACTATCAAAAAAGATCAATTTTTTCGACTCGAAAATGATTTCGAACGTGAGGGTAAACTTTAGACTTCATGGTTCGTTTATTTGGGGCTTGCAATGCTTGCATCTATAGCTAATATTTTCGATTCTGTGGTCCGCAGTCTTACTCCTTCAGTCGCTCTCATCGAACCCAACCACGAAAGGAAAGATTACGCAAGAGCCTCGTCTTTCAACCAGTAATACCTATATCGGCTTGTAGGTTAGCTTGGTCTACCAGGCAGGACCTTGGTAGGGCCCCCCACATCCAATAACATCTTAACTTATATCATATCTGAAAAGTGTCCCAAGGGTATCTGATTTGCCTACCAGGTTTCTCCTTGTGCACCTTCATATGAGCATACAAGGACTTTGAGCTCTCATATCCTGCTGGACAGTGAGGACATGGGTACTTCACTGAAACAAAGCATCATTATTTTACTTACCGATACGGTTTTACTCAACCTAACCAACTTAAAACCAAAATGGCAGTCAATACTATAACGTCAACTACGAGTGTTTCATAATTTTCATAATTGAACGGTCCGCACGTGAAAGCGAATGCAGACGGAAGCGGTTGCGGACGCGGAAGCAGGAGAGGCGGCGTGAAAGAATGTAACCTAAGTCAAACGTTAAAGGCGTGAAAGAATGTAACCTAAGTCAAACCTCAAACAAACTTAGCCTACTGTGGACTGTGCTGTGGTCCTGTGGTTGTGATGTGAGGATCTTTAAGCCGCTAGGCAATGCGGCAATTGACGCATTTCCCCACGTCTTTTTTATTTTATTTATACCACTTAGGTGGCAGACAAGTACACGGCCCACCTGCTGTGGTTACCGTGGCCTATGGACGTATGCAACACCAGGGGCGTCACACTCGTGCTGCCGACCCTGAAGAAACCTTCTAATGCCCTTCTTGAAGAACCCCATATTGTAGTCGCTTGAGAAAACCACTGCAAGGAGCTTATTCCACAGCCTAAGTGTGCGAGGGATGAAGTTCCTTTCATATCGCACAGTGCGCGCCGTTTCCGGTCGCAATATGTGAGGGTGAATTCCCCGCCTATAGCGAGAGGTGCGATGATAGAATGTAGCCGTGGGCATCATTTAAAACAGTTGTTGTGTGTCAAGCAGTCGTGTAATCATTGTCTACTTTGACTGTGATACTGTGTCTGTGTGATATTTCAGCCTACCTCTTCGGAGTTCGCACTTATTGATATACATAATATAAAAATTACATAAAATAAATATAGAGCGGAAAAAGTCAACATCCAGGACGGAACTTCAACTCACGACCCGACCTTTTCTAGGTGGAATACTATGATCAACTAGACCAGGACACATCCTGGATATTCGAAATTTTCCCATGCATGCATAAATGGTGCAGGGAAATGATAGCATACAAATTGCTTCAAAATAGGAATACATAAAATACATAGTTTACTTTTCTATGAATACATACATATTTTACAAGGATGCGCTTCGAATTCATTCAAATCCGAGACGGTTATGTTGCAAGACATACAGTTGTACATTTTGACAGTGAGGCCGGTCTTCATCTGAAGTTGTTTTGTGATCACTTTATGATAATCAGTTTTCTCTGTATCAAAAAAGTTACATTTTTATATAATCTTTATATGTATTATGAACATAAGGGAAAGGTCTCAGTAATTATTATTTTAATCAAAATAAAAAATGACTTCATACAAATAACGACTTTGTTACTGCTCCATAAAGTTGCTAATAAAATAGACAAAACATGGTTCACACCCAAGTGATTTACATACATAACGATTATAAAAAGAATATATTAGCAATTTATTTACATATAATCATGCCTTTCTCTCTACACGGAGATAAACTTCACAAGCTTTCTATACTATTACATTTTGAAGTATGACCACTGCCTTCGCTTCTCACATTTTTCAGACGAGGAATCAGAAAAGATACCTACAAGTATACCTATTTATGAACTTTCAAGGACTGTTCATTATTATTTTTTAAATTATTATGTTTATATTTAAATAAACATTTTGTTTACATTGTGCTTAATTCTCATTTTCATTATTTCGCCTTTTAATGTCATTTCAAAAATTAAAAAAAAAATTCAACCATACCAGTAGTTTCTGGAGGAGCTGCCTTTGTGACGGTCTCAGATACTTTGTCAATTTGCACGAAACGTCTAGTGTAGGCACGGCCTTGTTTATCCAGCACTAATTTAGGGTGCTTTATAATTGCATCTAAAATACATACAATAAATTCACTCAATTACATTTTTACCCGACTGCGCCAGCGAGGAAGGGCGAGTACTGCTATCTAAAAGATGTACTCATTCATTTTCTTTCGGTTTACGATTGGCAAATGGGTACAGCCTGCTATCGAACTTGTTTCGATCTTTGAGACAGCAGTTGGGTTTTTAAATTTTTAATAATGTATTTTTATTTAAATCCTATCAAGAAACAAGAAGGTAATATTGTTTCTATAATTACCAATGGTATCTTGCTGTATTTCAGTGTCCTCAGATTTGAAAATCATTGGCTCCTCTACAATGTCACCAGTGTCTGTAATTACACGCCTTGCAGTTTGTTTGTCAGTTAATATTGATTCTTCATCACCTTCCTGAAAATTTATCTCCTTTAGTTCAAAGGAACTGTATTCCACTGACCTGCTTATTGTTCACCAATCATAATTTAATTTATTGCTATCCACTAAACGCCTTTTGGGCAGCCCAGGTGCTGAGTCCTTTACATTCCATTCATGCGCGGTCTGAGGGGGGTAAAAGGGGACCCTCAAATCGTGCATGTCTTATAGAAAAGTCTTCCACAGAGATATTTTCGGGAGGAATTTCCTCATGTTACCGCCCCAAAATTTTACTTTTGTCTTCAATGTGCTACAATACTATGACATGGCATTGCAGCCATATGACTTGTAAGCTTTCTATAATGGCTTGGAGCTGATGAAACAAGATAATTAACTGGAAATATTACCTCAAGAACCACTTCCTGATCATTATGGTAGTTCTGTATGTGGTCAAGCACTGATGTGAAAGATACTCTGCAAGTGTTGCAGCTGTAGATCTCATTTTGTTTGTGCTCCGAGTCTGGCTCTGGAACTATGATTGTATCCATTTCCAACTTCATATCTGAAATAACAAAAAGATATTGATACTATATTGATTTCTGATTAGCACAATGACTGGGCTTAGAAGAACTAGCAGTGTAATGGCCAGAAAATGAACCTATGACCTGTTGATTGTAGGTCTGACTCGTTATGTTTAAGTTATGAACTTAAGAAGCTTTGATTATATTGTTAGTCACTGAAAATTGTTCTTGACTGCTAACACTATATAATTTTATTGGTTGCTTTCACCTAATATTGAAGAACTTTTACAGAAAATAATATAAGCTAACAAAAAAATATGACCCTTCACTGCAGTATGTAAGAGATATTTATAACATACTAGCTTTTGCCCGCGGCTCCGCCCGCGTGGATGTCGGTTATCGCGACCAAACATAGCCTATGTCCTTTCTCAAGGTCTAACCTACCTCTATACCAGAGTCCTATTATCAAAATATACTATTTCATCAAAATCTGTTCAGCGGTTTAGTCGTAAAAGTGAGACAGACAGACAGACAGACAGACAGAGTTACTTTCGCATTTATAATATTAGTATGGATATAAAAATTTCATAAACTAAAAAAATATAGATCACCTTTTACTGTAGTAAGAGATATAGTGCCATCATTATTTTGTTTTGTAACAATTGCATTACTGTCATTTAATTCTGTGTCATCTTGAGTAACAATCATATAACGATTTTCTCCATCTTCCTTTATTAATTTTAGCTCTTGAGCTTGAAGTACAGGCTTGGATAGTTGCTTGCTGAGCAGTTCGACATACATTTTGTTAACTTCACCTGATTCATCATGGCATTCGTATGTCTCATCAGTAATATATTGAGTATCTGTTGTACTTAATCCTGGAAAACAAAGTGTTATAATAATATTATGTGTTTCTAATCATTATAATCAGATGTTCAGTAAATGCTGCTGCAACACTGCAGCTTAACTATGATAGGAAGGATGGGTTTAACATATATTTGCACTGTAAATAAATATTGATTGATACACATTGTCATTATTCCAAGAGACTGCAGCCGCTTCTCATGGGAGCGATTGCTGTCTAACTTTCCAAACATGAGAGGTAAGCCTGCTCCAAAGCCTCATCAATCAATCAGTAAGTGTACCGACTTACTCCCATACCTTTTAATATAACTGAAGCATATATATCTATTCTATTATAATATGAAGCAGCTTTTACAGCATGATTTTATGTTACTAATGTGGGTGAGTACTACAAATAGCCTTACCATGTGAAAGATTCTTTAATGCAGGGTCTTTACCATCTGCTGAATTTTCAACACTATTTACATCCATTGTTTCCTCATAAATAACAATATTTTGTACAGGGTCATTTTGTAGAGTTATACAATTATAAATGGTTAAATGTTCTATAAGATCTTCTATAGAATTCCACTTGCTATTGCAAAGAGGACAATATATGTTATTTACAATATTGGTTAGGTGCTCAATCAGTGCATCTTTAGAGTCAAAAGTTTTATCGCAACAAAGCGTACAATCTATTTGTAGACCCATTATTAAACTAGTAAGTTTACACCATTCATGTGATGATATGGGAAAATACTTAGAAGTGCATGTGTAAAGGAAATGTGCATTATTTTACAAACATAGCACAATCATTGAAGTTCATCTAAGTGCTACATTCAGTTCGTATCTAAATCCTCAATACAAAACCATAATAAGAAGAACTTCACACTAATTCATTAAACGTGAAGAAAGCACCGAAACAACGACGCACCATTTTTGACAATTTTTGACATTAGGCAGGCTACAGAGTTTAGGGAGTTTTCAAATACATAATATCAAAAATACAAAATAAAATATCTTCAAGAAATATTCTTACTACAGCCCATATATACAGAAATTTCCATTATGTAGGATTTTATTATATAAAACTTGGCCTAAGTTTCTTTACAACCCTAATGTCTGTCTAGAGATTTATACCAATGAAGATAATAAAAAACCTGATAATTACAAGACATGCTCCGTAAACTCTTTCATATGTATTGCTATAAGAAAAAAAGAACAACAATATAAAATGACAACGTGAATATTTTGATTAAAAATGTTATATTTTAATTGAAATTAGTTTAGTTTATACTAAAACGAATTTTCAACTGGTTAGTGTTGAAGTGAGTTAAAATTAGTTATAATAATAAATAAGGAAATGCTTGTATTTGTATAACGTTAATAAAACAAAATATTATAATGGCAACATTAAGAAAATCGCCATTTTGTCGTGGTGGTTTTTTAATCCTGCTGATTTTTATTTATTCGTGTTAATTATTTCTTTCAAGTTTAAACGTAGTTCATGGTTTAGTTTTCAACCACCAAATTGTGCCTGAAAATATTATATAATTAGTTTTCATATCAAACAACTATTATCGCGTCATCGATGCTTGATATGTTTATGTATGTGTGTTTTCGCGGGTAAATTTGACTGATACAAGATGATGGGAAAAAGAATGCACCACAACAGCAAAGGAAGACTCGGCAGCAAAGGTCATGACAATGGAAAACCATCCAGTCCAGGTATTTCACCCTACACCAAGCCTGCTAAAATCCCTGGAGCTATGTCCGTGGGTAAAACCAAGGTGGAAATGTGTCCTATACCATATATAAAAATACAAGATAATGCAGCACATCTACCTCGTTTTACCGCGATTGCAGCCAGGCCAAACGATGAACTAATTGGCATGGATGAGTTAGACTCTCTGCAACTTGAACTAGAATCCTTATTGTGTAACACAGCCCTACGGGTAAGATATTTTCAATCTGAAATTGAAAGTATTGACACTAACGAGTCTAAGCGAGAGAAGAAAGGAAAAGCTGCTGGTAAACAATTACAGTATCCTGGCAAAAGAAAGTTTCAAGATGATAAAGTAGTGAAAACCAAAGATTACAATGCTAAGTTCGGTAATCAGCCGAAAGTGCCTAAGTTTAAAAATTTATCGAATGCTTCTGGTGGATCTCATAACTATGCAACTGATGTTGTGAATTCAGACAATTCTGTGAAACTGGAGCTGTCACAGCTCACTCTACCAAAGAATAATATTCCATACAAATTTTGGAGCTCTGTAGATCCTTACTGTGCACCTGTAACCTTAGATGACATTAAGTTTTTAGAATCTTTATTGGCTCAAAGTAGCAACACTACACTGCCACCAATACCCCCACTTGGTCGACATTATTCTGAAGTTTGGGCAGACGAGCACCTCGCTGAAGATCAAAATGCTTCCAATCCAAATAAACAAAAATCAGGAATGTCGCCGGATGCTTCAAGTATTCGTAAGAAGCTTGACAAAACAAATGAGAATATAATCTCTGGACCATTAACACAGAGACTTGTGTCAGCATTAATGGAAGAAAATCTGATGAATTATGAAGTGCCTGATGTTAAAGTAAATAAACAGACAACTAACACAAAAACTAGCTATAAGAACTCACTGACTTTGGAAAAATGTCTAAGGAAAGAGCTAGTGGAGCAAGGTATCTTAGATCCAGAAGATCTGCCACCTCTCACTAATGCGGCAGATGATGAAATATTGGCTGAAATAAAGAAGTGCCAGACTGAATTGACTGCAGTAAAAAAAGATAATTGCCGTAACTTGAAACAGCTCATTGGACTTTGTAAGCAAGAGATGATAAGACTAAATTTGAAGAAGCAGTTGGATCAAGTGGATATGGAATGCATTGATATCTACAAAAAAATGTGTGCTGCAAAACAGAAGAAGAGACCTATCACTAAGAAAGAAAAAGAAGATGCCTGGAGAGCAATCAATGAGCAGATAAGGCTCAATAAGGAAATCAATGCTTTACCTCTGACTGGTCCAAACTCTATTTAAATTGTAATATTGTATTAAATTGTAGTATCTCATTGGGTTATTCTATAAGATTGTTAAAGGTGCTTCCACATAAGTGTTAGAACATGTTAGTCAATTTAATATTTAACATTTTCTCACAAGATTTCTTAGAAAAGGATATTCATTATTTTTGTTATTAAGTGGTTTCACATTTGCTGATGAAACATTTAAACTAATAACTTTCTTCAGAATACATTCACCTGGACTGCTTCATATCATATATTAAATTATTCCCATAAAATTGTTAAAATAACACCCAAAATGAAAGTTGTATCGAGTTTATCCTGTTCTACTTACTCTTACTTTGGTACTTTATTTTTAAAAAAAAACAATGAACCCAATCCAATTGTATTGTCATACCAAAATCTGTAGTGCACTTTTTTGAGATTTCAAGTTTTTGACTAGAAAATGTTTCTGAATCAATCTCATAAAAGAACAGCTATTTGCTTCTAAAAATGTGCACATCAAATTTTGATTTGACAACAAACAACATAATTATTCAATTTTCTTAGCAGGAGTAACTGGCCTTTTGAAAATGTAATTCATCATTCATTTATTACTGTAAAATGGTAGGTACCTTTGACATATAGTTAATCAAAGGTAGGTACAATATTCTACTTGCTGTGGCCCTGTGTTATGTACGAGTGCCATCAAATGTAGAACCAAACTAATCTGAATTGGTGGTTATAAAATGTTAGGAAATACAACTAACATTGTTTTACTCATGTGTGGAAGCAATGTAAATAGGTGCTTGCCTATTATTTAGAAATAAATAACATTAATAACTATAACTGTTTTTATTTCCGTATTTCTGCCCTTCTGATTCTATACTCTTCTTTATACTCTTTCTGATTCGACTTATACGGGAGCAACTACCGTGGAACCTCCTAAGCTCGAGAGGGAAGCCTGCGCCAACTTCGGGTCCTAAGCCAGTCTCACCTGCAACCCGATTACACTTAATGATTGATGAGGTTCTCGTACAAACATTTTTCTTATGGTTTGGAGGTCACACGACTGTCGCTTCCGTAAAAATCAATAAAAGGAGAGCGTATCCCGAGCTCCAAAGTGCGAGCCTTGTATTCGATTGAGGTTGGCGCTTGGCTGAAGAAGTACCGATGTACCTATTTTAAATTAATAAGTTGTGTAAACTGTCAAAAAATAATCGTTTTCGTGCTGGTCGAGCATTTTTGGTCAATGCTCATCAAGCAAAACATTCAATGCGCAGTAAAACAATTCAACTCCAGCGAAGTCGCTTCCTTCACAGCCTCACTTAAAACAGCGTTGCTGCTTGCTGCATCCAAAGTTAGTGCTTTGGATTGGAGCTCTACCTCGGACTTCGGTCCGAGGTCAGCTATCTTACCTACTTCTCTTGTTTGGTTTACCTTGACTTTTGCGAGAGCGATTACGGTCTGACCTCCCGAGGCCTGCGGCAGAAGAATGCGGATTGCGGAGTCATTTTTATTCTCAACGCGGCTGGCGTTCTTAGCTGCATGGGGATACTCGCTTGGATAGTCTGGGTATCTTGCCGTAATAAGTACAGTGGCTACGCAGGACGCGCGGGTTCGATTAAGATGACGTTAAGCAGTCGGACCCGCTCCCTGTTGCCATACGAATATCTAAGGCAGTCGTTACGGGTAGTTGGAGCTTGGAGCCCTAAAAAGTCCAACAACAACGGTCTAGCTGCAATGCTTCGATATCGCCTAATGTCACCATTGGGTTGTGGAGGTCAGATGGCAGTCGCTTCACGGAGAATATCGAGGTCCAGCCAAATCCTCAATTAAGACTGGTAAAGCGGACCCCAGACTCCGAGGTGAAAACTTCGGATGCGACTGGGAATTAACGCTAGGATGAAGAAAATGGAGTGATGGCTGTGGCACCAATTTGTGCTCCTCATAATGGAGGCGGTTACGGGTTATCCGTTTTCTTGCCTTGCTACGTATAGTCGTGTGTGTACTTTGCTTTACTCTTTGGTGTATTGTATACTACGTGTGTACACAGCTGTTTTGTTTGACATTTGGTGATCTGATATTCTTTATCCTAAATGGGATATAATTTATTTGCAAGGAAGATTACAAGTTAAAAATAATACTAAATTAAATCTACAAACTATATATAACTATAAACTATCAACTATCAACTATCTGATATTCTAGGATATTCTCTTTGGTTTGACACTGACAAAATCAGACAAAATTTTGAAATGTAACGGAGACTCTTTGTAACGGAGTACGAAACGAAATTACGAAACCCAGGAGAAAATATTTATATTAATTGTGATTGTGTGAATTGAGTTGGTAGAAAATGGATAACCAGTTAACACCGAATAAGATACAAAGACTAATATATTTGGCTGAGGATCGATCGTTCAATATGCCGAGACGGTTGTTGATCAATGATGAGGATTTGAAACGGTAAGGGCTTTTGATTTGAAGTTACCCTTCTGTTTACGTATATAGCAGCCAGCTGATCTTTATAAACATTTATTTTCTTCCATACAGTTTAGCTACAACAAATCATGCAGCTATAAACAGATCTAACGCTACTGTAAATTGTGAATCGTCTTCCGGGATTTTGGATTTGGATAAAATGGAAGGTATGGCTGCTTATTGAATTAAAACTTGACAGAAGTTCACTCTATTTAATTTTTTTGTATCAGTTTGTAGAATTGTACTGTTTCTTTCAAAGGTTTTGGTGAATCTGGGATTGGAGAGCTGTCCCTAAGCAAATCTGTAAGCATAAGCTTTATACTTTGTTAGTTAACTATGTGTCATTCACTCAACAAGTCACTTTTTGTGTATCTTAAGCATGCACACTCCTTTGGCTTGGTTAGTACTCAACCTGCAGTCTGCCCATACATAGTTAAGGCTTTCACTTGGGTGAGGCAGAGAAGCATTCTTGAAGTTACCATAATATGGTAACTGTTTAGACTGACTAGAGATCAGATACCTGGGTTCTGACAAATGGAACAGGGAAAACAGATTTTTCACTGTATGGTTATATTTGTTTACCACCCACCATTTTAATTTGTCACCAATGATCTTTATGATTTCGCTATAGAAGCTAAAAGCTAATTGAAATAAAAAAGTAAGTTGGCATTATGAATTAAGAATGGAAAAATATGTTTACTTGGTTAGGTACTTAACTAAATGTAAACAATCTTGATGTTTCTATTTAATGTTTTATTTATAAAATCAGTTTATAAACATTTTTCTGTTTAGAAACTTATTGACCTGTTCAAAAACTGACATTGAACCATTAGTTAGTTGGTGAGCCAAGTTTGTTTATTTAATAATTGTTTTAAAAAAAAAGTCCCATAAAGATTTTTTACCTTTAGTTAAGTACTAACTGAATGGAGTATAGAATTCCTGACATCTGATTGTATTTCAGACAATGTGGTTCAACTGTGGCACATTTTTATATGATATTTTCTACTTTCCAGACAAACTTTAATCCAGGTGAAATGACAGGCAGGTCAACAGGCACAGAAGATATGGCCATGCCGATGGGCCGCCACTCACTTGCTTTAGAAAACATCACTAGCCAGATGGACAAACAAACTTCTGAGATACAGGATATTATGAGACATTCCATTGCCACTAATTACTCCTTTCACTCTAAGGTAAGATTTGAATAAACTGTTGTATTATACCATCTTATTATTCATACAAGAAGTATACAATGCATTGTGTTTATGGGGTCCCACCAAGATCATCTGATCATTTCCTGCTGATTGACAGATGAGGCTCTGGTTCAGGTTTTCCTCTTGTTGTTGGGGACATCAGATAGCAGTTGCTTAAGTGAAAAAGCAATCAGCCTATTGCAGTCCATGGTATGTCTGCTGGATATGTCCAGTGGTGGACCACAATACTCCATCAATGTGTGCCTTAGCACTTCATCCTACACACATGGACATCCATCTGTAAAGATCAAAATAATCTGAATTATGGAAAGGAGTTCTTTGCTGAAATCAATTATAATTTGTCCGACAGAATAAAACTATAATGAATATACTTATGACTAGCTGTTGCCCGCGACTTCGTTCGCGTTGAGTTCGGAATGGTCCGAACAAATTTATTAAGTTAATTCATCGTTATATTCTTAATTATTTATTATGAAAAAAATTTTCTTCGAGTGACTGACTAATACATACAGGGCTAAACTACCGAAAACTACGAAAATTGACAGACTTCTTCTATGGGCTAGGCAAATGCTGCGAAAGGGTTTTGAAAACTTCAACTTTTTGCTGACCAAACTTTTTGTTTAGCCACATTTAGCAATGTTCATTAATTATAATTGTTTAAACATCCTTTCTTCCCCCCAACTCCTCAGTACTTATGATTCAAATTATAAGAAAATATTTTTTTTATTTCAGAGAGATCTAACTGCAGATGAAATATCACTAGTAGCGCGTGAAGCTCCTTTGCCAATACAAAACAACACTCAGATACATTTTACAGACAGCATGTCGTAAGTAGTTAAGATTATATAACTTATAATAAAAACAAAACAATAATAAATACTACTTTAATCAGGATAGAAAACATTTAAAGAGTTATTCCTTATTTTTGTACTAAAGAGGAAATTTTTTGTGTTGTTTGGAATGAACCATCTGTATTCTGTAGCCTATATTTCATTTTATATTATTACTAGCTGTTGCCCGCGGCTCCGCCCGCGTGGATGTCGGTTATCGCGACCAAACATAGCCTATGTCCTTTCTCAAGGTCTAATCTACCCTAAATTCATCAAAATCGGTTCAGTGGTTTAGGCGTGAAAGCGTAACAGACAGACAGACAGACAGAGTTACTTTCGCATTTATAATATTAAGTATGGATCTGACAGGAGCTCTAGAATGGCTAAAACTATTCCAATATGAAATTTCAGAATGAACAACTCAAATCTATCAGTTGGTGCTTATTTCAAGAACAGATGTCCAGATTTTAGTCAAATGCTGGGCAAAACAGAGAGTCCCGATAGATCTTACATGCCTAGTATTACAGAAGGTACATCAGCATTATTAAGTTTTTTTTCAATAATTTATACCTCACTGTGTAATGCGTGTATTCGCGCAAGCATTATCAAAAAAATTATCTCACTGGAAACTGCTACTAGAACATATTGGCGTGGCGTAATACCCCTTGGGTAATACGCCTAATAATTAATCCCACTGGAAACCACTACTAGAACTAGATAACAGCATGCCGTAATACCCGTACTACACGGGTACAATTCTGTTAAATAGTAAAAAAAATAGTCAATGACAAATTTCCTGTTTCAGTGTCAGGCCCTCGCTCTGATGCACATGAATCTTTAAGATCTGAAAAACAATCACTTCACAAAATGGACCAAACATTGGATTGTGTACCAGTAAGACAACCACGTAACAATATGGATAATATTCAAGAAAAACCAACTAACATTGGACAAGTTTATGCACCACAGAATAATTTTGCAATTCCTAAGGTAGAAAAACTTAATGAAGCCTCCAACAGTAAAGTACCTGATAAATCAGAGCATTTTTATATGAGTCAGGTTCCAGATAAGCCAAAGTATATGCAGATGCCAGTAAACTCTGTGTCACCACAGAAAAATACACCTATTCCAGTGAATAGGGAGACAAACTTGTTGATTAAAAACTTACAAGCTTCTTTGCGACTAATGGGTGAAGATACAGAAGGATCTGTGGAAAACTCTTTTAGTATTTCCAAAATTGCTGATTACCTTGGTAAGTTTTACTCACAAGTTAGAGAGTATAATTTGAACGTTCAATGCAATAATCTTAGGAAGGAGTAAAAAAAAAATGGTTAATCAAATGAAAAATTAATAATCTTTTTCAGGCAAACAGTCAAATGTAAGTGTAACAGACATGCTTCAATACAACAACCAAAAGAAGCAACTAAACAAAAAGCAACCGTTGACTGAGCTTCACCTGAACATCCAAGAATCAAAGAAAATTAATAAAGATGTTGAAGTTACGAATCTGAGAGACACCCACAAGACAGATGCAGCAAGTTCGTCTGGTACTGTGAACACTGTTATATCACTGAACAAATATAAAGCTAACAATGAACAGGGTGTTCCGACTGTCTTTGTAACAGAGCATTCCCTCAAAGAGGACCAGATCGATGTTGAGGAAACTAAGAGGACCACTAGATCGAAATCGCCGTCAAGCAAAAGCCATTCAACCTTGACAACTGTACATGAAAACTGCTCAAGTTTTAAATCTGGCGATAGCCCATTGCATCAAAGCAAAGGTATATTATAACTTAATACTTTTGTGATTTATTTATTACATTTATATTATTTCAACTTCTTGTTTTGGGTATAATTGGTGGTAATTATCTAGTTGGATTTCAGGCGAGGCCAATACATCACATGTACGTTCCCCAAATGTAGTATATAAAGAATTAGATAAGTCAGTAGATTGGCACGAAGTATTGAAACAGAAACGTCCGAAACAAGACAGCTTAGCTAAAGGTTTGTGGGCCTCGCTTCCATCCATTCATTTCTATGGGAATCATTGACTAACTTTATCATACTAATATTCTTACGTTCATAACACATGTCATCTTTGTTACTAACATTTTACTAATTTTGAAATAAACTGTGGTTGATGTCAATCAGCTGTTCACATTCTTGTACTGCTAGCACTGGAAAGGAGTTTAGTGATTGTATGGTAAAAATTTATTGTGTAAAAATATTACGAGGCAAACCCATAACTCATTCAGTTCAGGCTGCAAAATGCTCGGTCCCTTTTTAAATATCAATTAATAATCCACCTTATTCAATTTAAAACAAGGCTGAAAATGGTATGCAGCATTATATCTTATCCGATAAGACAGAAACGCGTTGTTGCATACTATTTTTATCTTTGTCTTAACGAAATAAGGTTTAATTACCACTTAAAACATCAAGCATTTTCGTGTGGTTTGAATTGATCCTAAAATTACTATAAGGATTTCACCAGTGAAAATAATGATGGTTAACCATAATTTTCCCTGGTGGAATCCTCTCTCACCATTTGAATCTTTCATTTTCATATTCTAACTGATTTTTCTCATGTTTTCAGAACAATGGGTAGAAATATCTGCTCCTGCTGTAAATGGATATGTTGGTAAGTATAATTCCATGACACCTATTAAATTAGGTATCAGAAACATGTGGTATAGAACTAAATATCTTCTTGCAGGTGCTTGCTGTCCAGTAATTTTAACTGTCACTACACTCACTGACAGTTGGCTGACATCTAAACTCCAATTCGAAGACCTGCCTCATGAAGATTCTGATATAACCGTAGAACTGCCCCGAATGCCTCTTTTATTGTCACCAGGGAAGACAGAGAAAATCATGATGTATATAACATCCAACGTTGAATTTAGCACTAAATTGAACTTCACTATGCACTTAAAAGACACTGCAATTGATGGCGATATTAAACAAAAAGGAAGTGTGGAAGTGAACATTAAGATGCCTGTGATACAAGCAATGTCTTGTGATGGAGTCAATAAGATCACATTTCCTGCAATACAAGAAAATACATCACTTACTAAGTCCTTTGTTTTGATAAGCAGTTGTCCTGCCGATTTGCAGCTAATACTGTCTGTGGTCGAAGGCGAGAATACTTTCACTATTAAGAATGTTCAGGAGATTAAAAAGAGTGATGTGAATAAAGTGCTGATGGATTGGCAGGGGTCTAGTGAAGATGGACAGTCTGGTAAAGCTAAGAGTAAGGCCGTTAATAAACAGCTTTGTAGACTCTCGGCTGGGAATGCCATTAGAGTTACAATCAAATTCCATGCGCCTAAAGTAACAATGCCTGTAGGTTAGTATTCAATTGAACTTAAAAAAAAAACAAGAACACGATCCCAACTCTGTAATTGAACCCAGGAGCTTAAGTGAGCAGTAGCACTTGCTACTGCTACACTACCGAAGCAGTTATATTACCGTAACAAAAAATATCGACGGCCATACATAAAAACATTAGATACAAACAGAACTTCCTCTCTTTTGAAGTCGGTTAATAAAATAAAGTTACTTTTACGCGTCTATTTCAGCGCTAACTTTTTTATAGTGAAAAGCGTCGATATTTTTTAAGGGAAATTGTATGTACCCGTGTGACGTCGAGTCTTTAGTTCGTAATCCCTACTAATATTATAAATGTGAAAGTAACTCTGTCTGTCTGTCTGTCTGTCTGTCTCGCTTTCACGCCCAAACCACTTAACCGATTTTGATGAAAATTGGTATAGGTGTAGATTAGACCTTGAGAAAGGACATAGGCTATGTTTGGTCGCGATAACCGACATCCACGCGGGCGGAGCCGCGGGAAAAAGCTAGTAATAAAATACCTTTAAAAAATCATGAGACAATCAGGCCTTTTTACTTAGGCGTGATTGTACGTAGGACGTATGTATGTAAAATACCCTCCCACTTTATTAATTTATGCGGTTACAGTATATTTAAGTGTAACATGTTTATGTCGTACATTACAGCGGAATCCCTCTTCTCATGCACTGGAATACTCAATGTGAACCTGATCGGCGTCAACAATGTTCTAAGAAGGGTTGATCTCATTGGTGCTGTGGGAACTGTGAATCTCGTCATGAAGACAACGGCCAATAAGTTGCAACTAACTCATGGTAAGTAACAGTGAACATCACTTTAATCCCGGTTGCATCCAGAGCTTGTACATTGGAGCCGAGGTTCGCTCTCGTATTCCTTCTTTGGTTTGTCTTAGTTGAGTGACTGCCGTCTGATATCCCAATCTCGAGTCGTAAGCCTGCGCTAGAGCCTCGACAGTTCATCAGCAGATGTGGGCTTGGGGAAGAGTTTGATTGGGCCCCTACACCCCATACGACATTTTTATGTAATATAGTGTTAAAAGTTACTTGTTTGTCCATCAATGCCCACTTTTCTATACATGTACTCCATCACGTGTCCCACGTAATAGAGTCTGTGTTGACTGCCGTCAACCGGGCTCTTCACATACTTCGTGTCTTGCCTGTTGAAATTTTCCTAGCAAAAAAAACGACGACATGCTTTGATAGCCTCGAAACCGGGACTTTATCTGCATCGGAGTGCCAGCCAGTCCACATTGTCAATAGATTTACTTTGTAAAAAAAAAAGAAATAATTGAGATGAACATTATTTCGGATATAATTATATTTTTTTTTTTACAACACACCTGCTCATAAAAGTGCTATGATTTCACTGCAAATAGGCACGTAATGACACCTATTATTAAACTGTGATTTATTATTCACAAGTGAGTTATAGATTCTTTTTAAAATTTTATAGGTTAAGTTTCTATGTTCTTAAAAAAGTTTCGATACAAAAAAGAACGTGTTTAATAGTACGAATAAATTAATATGCCTTATTGTATGTTCATTTGATGCATTTTCGTATTTAAATAAATAATTTCAACTTGTAATAGGTACTTGTTTAATAAACAAAATTTTCACTCAAAATTAACTTTTTTTTCTCTAAGTACAGAAAAAAAAACAGTAAAAAAAAGTTAAATTCAAACCTCTTTTTAGGGTTCCGTAGCCAAATGGCAAAAAACGGAACCCTTATAGATTCGTCATGTCTATCCGTCCGTCTGTCTGTCTGTCCGTTCGTATGTCACAGCCACTTTTCTCCAAAACTATAAGGCTTATGCTGTTAAATCCTTGTAAGAAGATATATTCTGTGAACCGCATTAAGAATTGCACAGAAAAATAAAAAAAAGCATTAAATTTTGGGGGTCCCCATACTTAGAACTGAAATTCCCCCCCCCCCCCCCTCTAACTTCTAAAATAAGAGAATGATAAATCTAAAAAAAATAAATAAATGTAAATTGCCTTGCAAACTTCCACTAAAAATGAGTTCGAACGAGATCCAGTCAGTAGTTTTTTTTTAATACGTCATAAACCGCAATTTTCGCCTTTGCTACTACGGAACCCTTCATGGGCGAGTCCGACTCGCACTTGGCCAATTTTATTTTTAAAATATGGCCGACTGCCATTGTTGGATGCACGCACATAGGAAAACGAATTAATTTGTAGTATTGTTTATTTAGTATTTGTAGTATTATTTTATTCGCAAGTGTGTTGTAAAACGTCGTATGGCACGCGTGAGTATGATGATTACCGTCCTCGGCTATAACACCCGTTGTTTCCAGATCCTACAATCATAGATTTATGTAATAACGGATCCATACCCGGGACATGGATCGTTAAGTTCAAAGCAAATTCGGCCAATGACACGTTTCCGTTCAAAATCGCGCCGTCTAAGTTTGAGATACAACCTGGTGCCACCCAAACGGTCAGCATGGTTTATACAGGGCACACCGACACCATCTGCGACGCGTAAGTTGTTTTTCTATCTATATTTTTGTATGTATGTAGATGTCTATTCGCATTCTAGAATGCATAACACAAGCACCTTTGGATCTAGATAGCACTGTGTAGAATGTCCTGGATTTTTTTTAAGAGCAACGAGCCGCTCGTACATGAATTTTCGGTACACACAGTAACCCATAACAACACACTCTCTAAGAATGTTCCAAACACCCAGTAACATAGGTCAGTTCAGTAAATAGCGTATGTAGAAGAATACAGTCTGTTTGTTCCTTAGAGCCTCTTAGAGGTTTGTTCCTTATGAATTTCAAGTGTTAATAAGAAGCCTAGTGGTATGGGTAATGGACTGCTGAGACGAGGTCTCGGGTTCGATCCCACGTTTTACCATGGCACACACCAATGACTTTTCGATGCTTTTCGAAGTTATGTGTGTATTTATCGCAGGTTTATAATTGCCCGGTTAATGGCAATAGGCTCACCACCTATTACATTGGGACCTAAACTTAAACGGCGAAATGTGGGTGTTAGCACCTCTGCCTACCCCTTCGGGGATATAGGCCTGAGTTTATGTTATGTTAATAAGAAAAGGAAATTAAAAAGCTTCTCTATAGATCGATCCAATAAATTTTAATCTGTCTTACAGATTATTAACATTCGAAGAAATTGCTACTGGCCACAAGACAACCATTGAGATAAGTGGCGGCATAGAAAAGCCAAAGACTTTCCCTATAAAAACGAATTACAACAATATATCGTGGGTGCGACCCGGCCGGAAAGAGCTGAGCTTGAAGAACGCAACAAATAAGAAAATTTACATCAGGTGCCAAATAGTCGGAGATGGGTTTGCGATAGACCTACCGCGAGAATCTAGGGGCGTGTATTGTGTTACTTTCGGTCCGTGTGAATGTCGACCCTTGCCTATAACCTTTGCACCTAACTCAAACACACCACAAAAAGCAACACTGCACTTAGTGTATGATAAGAACAGTGATTATTCTAGGAAGGTTAGTTGATCTCAAACATGATTATAAGCATCTATATTTTATTTATCTTAGCATTCAAAGGGGACGACATACAATACTTTGCGAAGAATAATTTCTTGTTACCTTTTTATAACAAATTTAGTAAATAATAGTTTCTTTACCTATTATTCGTTTGGAGATGGAGAAAGAATACAAATATCACCACCCCATCTCATTCGAAGGGTGGCGCAAGAGGCGAATAGCGAAAAATATGCAGACGATATCACTACGAAAGAAGGAAAACTCGAAATAAAACCCTGTGCCAACCCGTCTGGCCAGCGTGGAAACAGTATGCCAAAGCCTTCCAACATTGGGAGAGGCATATGTCCAGCAGTGGACTGCGATAAGCTAATTGATTGATTTATCTATTATTCTGTTTTTTTTTTAGATCTGTTTATATGGATGCGCAAGCGGTGAGTCGATGCGCTGGTCCGGCCTCGTTACGTACGGCGACACGGCCCTAGTGCGGGCAGTCAGCCGATCGCCGATAAATCTGGAACTGTACAACAAATCTTCTACAGCTGCTTTTGTTTCTGCTCGCGTTCATTTTAATCGTAAGTACCCTCAATGTAGGGTTAAGTTGCTATTAAAGTTATTTGCCAGATTATCATAAAGGTGGTTTTAGACCAAACGAACATAGAGCTAGAGCTAGAACAAGAACATTCTTTCCTAATATTTCATTTCAGTGTAAATAAAACCTTACTTTCAGCGTTTCTGTCACTGTTTATGAGCTCAAATTCACCAAGCACAGATTATTACAAAACAGTTCGGGGGCACCAGGGCCTCGTTTCTCTTGCGATTGAGGCTGTAAGATCTATCATAAAAAGATAACCAAAAAAAAGCAAGCATAGTTGACGCGGATAACGCCTCTACTATTTTAATTACGAAGCCAGTAGATGACCTGCTGTTATTTTGATAACAAAGCCAGTAGATGACCTACAATTATTTTGATAACAAAGCCAGTAGATGACCTACAGTTATTTTGATAACAAAGCCAGTAGATGACCTGCTGTTATTTTGATAACAAAGCCAGTAGATGACCTACAATTATTTTGATAACAAAGCCAGTAGATGACCTACAGTTATTTTGATAACAAAGCCAGTAGATGACCTACAATTATTTTGATAACAAAGCTAGTAGATGACCTACAATTATTTTGATAACAAAGCCAGTAGATGACCTACAGTTATTTTGATAACAAAGCCAGTAGATGACCTACAATTAATTTGATAACAAAGCCAGTAGATGACCTACAGTTATTTTGATAACAAAGCCAGTAGATGACCTACAGTTATTTTGATAACAAAGCCAGTAGATGACCTACTGTTATTTTGATAACAAAGCCAGTAGATGACCTGCTGTTATGTCTTCATTCCAGTACAATACATGTGCCTGGCGAGTGACGCGGAGGTGCTAGGTGGGCGAGGCATAGTTCGTGGTCGTTCTAGACACGTGGTTTCGTTGCGTGTAGCGTGGCCGGCGTTGGAGAGGCGAGCGCGGGCCGCGCCCACTGCCTCCGCCTTGGCAACACTCACCATACTCACCGGCGCGGAGTTCACCCGCCGCAGGATACTAAAGTAAGTACTTACTGTGTTTAAGAGCTTTCCACGTAGCATATTTTTTTTTTTAAAGAATACTAGCCTTCCACCCGCGGCTCCGCCCGCGTGCATGTCGGTTAACGCGACCTTTGCTCATATCTTCGGTTCTACTCAACCGATTGCGATCAAACAAACGTAAGATTTTAAGTCTGAGTAAGCCTTTCTAACAAAAAAAACCGCATCAAAATCCGTCCAGTAGTTTTTGCGTCCATCGCGGACAAACAGACAAACAGACAAACAGACAGGAAATTCAAAAAATATATTTTCGTGTTCAGTATCGTTAACATAACATAACCCAAGTATTTTTTTTTAAATATCTCCAATGTACAGACACGACCACTTTACAATTATATAATAGTATAGATTAGCAACCGAAATGAGTACCGTAATTGAATGAAATTTTGATGCATTTATTATGCTGATTGTCCAAATCGATTTACAAAGAGAAAAGAGAATCCCCCCTGTAAGGGAAAGATCGCGGGTTCGAGTCCCGTCCGAGGTCGATTCTCTTTTCTCTTTGTAAATCGAAATGAATTAAAATTCCCTCTAACCCCTCCAGCTAAGCTAAATTGCTTGTGTTAAGAGTGAGTTCACATCGACAGTGTGATGGCTAGTATTCGATCCTGGGACCTTTCGATCGTAAGGCCTCCTTAACCTAGTGGTTCGTGGTGGTACTTTTACAATTAGCGTCGATAGCTTAGTAGCTATCCGCCTGTTCCACATATCCCTACTGATCTATGAACGTATGTGTCTGAAATGAGCTCTCTGCATTGCGAAATTCTGTAGATTTCATTATGCAGGGCAGATTAAGGAAAGCTACGCACCGCGGTGCCTAGGCATCGATAGCTTTCCACGATGCATGTCGATGTGGAGCCCGATTTATTAATATTTTTAAAACATATCTCATCATCCTCATAGCAATTGCTTCCAAAGTTTGCACGTCGGAGCCCAAGATCAACGTTTTCTGATTTATATATTTTTTGCACACAGAATCCTTCGTGACGAATCAAATGGTAACCTGGATACTGCGCTGCTCCCAGATCATCTTAAAATCTTGGCAGAGAAATTTGACGGAGAAGATGAAACTATGGATCATATGATAGCAGATTTCAAAGAAACTAAGGTCAGTCTATTCTACTGATATAAATATAACCTGAACTCACAATTAACTTCATACAAGTGAATTAGTAAGGTATCATAGGTTGTGTGAAAACTCCGCCGTTTTGGAGTTTCTATTATATTATTATCGATAAAGGTCCCGAAAATACAAATTACGAACTACGACAATCAGTTATATCGCGCCTCTAGCGTTCAAAGAAGACACTAGTAAAACTACTAGATACTGGCTAATTAAATTAATATAATTTTCAGGCGTCCCTAAATGAACTAATTGGCGGACTTCAGGAGTTGACTGCTCAGATAGATTTGCCTCAAGACTTCGCCGACGACAACACCATCCTGATCGACGACACAGTAGTGGAACACCATACTCTTTGTGATTAAGGTGGTGGTAAATATTGTTCTAAGTTATAATTTATGAGTTTAGTTCGTTATTATTGAGAAGTGTGTAGTGGTCTTATGTTAACAGTATTTTATATTAAGTGCGTTAGCTTAGAATATTTTTGTTTGTATTATTTGGTTGGGTTAGCACTTACAATCACGTTAGCCTGTCCAGAACCCCGAGCACAAAAAACTATTGTGATCGTAATGTAAATGTATCGAGAGAACGGAGCATTGTGATTGGCCGCCTGTCTACTGTGACCCTGTGTGTGTGTGAAGCCTGCCAATCGCAAAGCTCCGTTCTCTCGATACATTTACGTTACGTTTTTTCGTGCTAAGGGTAGAGATGGGTGCTAAATGGCGTTATACGTACATAATGTAGATTTTGATATCCGTGTTTGTCGATTCATGATATAGTATACTAAGCTGTGTGTTTCTCTTCTGACACATCGTTATTCTTAGAAAGGATAACTTAAATATGTATAAGCATTTTTATAAATGTATATAGTTGTATGTAAAGGTGCAACTGTATCTTCTTTGTTTACTGGACTGAATGGTCACATGATATTAAATTTTCTATAGAATAATATAAGAAAAATCTAAACATAATACATATTGAATATTTATATTATATGAATGATGAACAAACAACTAAAAGTTTGTTTATTTTACTATAAACTAAATAACTAGGTGAGACTGCTGGAACAGATCGCACGTAGATTCGCCGGAGATGAATCAACAAATACGGATTACATTGTAATGGGTGGGTAAATCTCAAAATAAGAGTGCGATAATTCCAAATGCTACATATGGCTGGTTGCCTGACCCATTCAACAGCATGGTATACAATTAAGCAAGGTCCAACAATATTTATTTCTAGCAAACTTCTATGAGTAGATTTTTATGTATCGTATAAGATAGTTACACATTTTTATTTATTATAACTACCATGTTGGAATTGATATATTTATGAATGAAATTGGTAGAAAAAAAATGATCAAGTAGCTACTTACACCTGCGTAGTTTTCAAAAACGGACTGTTGATCAGTCATCCTGTACCCTTAGCACAAAAAACTATAGTCATCGTAACGTAAACATATCGAGAAAATGGAGCATTGTGATTGGCAGGCTTCACATACAGACAGGTTCATAGTAGGCAGGCAGCCAATCGCAATGCTCCGTTCTCTCGATACTTTTACGTTATGAATATTTTCAGTGCTCTAAAGTCAGAATGACTTTTCTCTAAGTTATTTTTAGGTAACTAGCTTTTTTAGTAATCGACATAGTGCATGATTGTAACAATGAGATAATGCTGCCACCCTGTATTTTATTTTCCCACCAATAATTTAGGAAACTTAAAATTTATTTTATTACTTATTATGAAGTAGGTAGTGTAAGTGTGACGGAGTTTGCAATCTCGTGTACGACAGCATTCATCATCGCGGTTGAATGCAACAATGATAAACACATGTAAATAGTAATAATAATGATAAATTATAGAAGCATATTGGACTGCCATAAAATGTCAATTATTTCATATTTGTATCATTCAAGAATTTTGTCCGTCCTATAATAGAAAATGAATATGTGAAATGTATTAAGTAAGGTTTATTGTGTAAAACAAAAGAAAGAAATGAAAATTCAAGTTTTTAATTTATATCATTTATTATTTTCTTAACCATATTTATTATTCCAATCGTTTTTCCTATTTTTTTTAATCATTGTATCTAAGAGATTCGACTGTCAATCGCAGTTATCTGTTAGAAATGACCTTTTAAAAATATTGCCTACAACTTATAAAACTAAAATGCATTTCCACTTACAATAAAGTCATTAAACACCGCAAAAATGATAAACTTTAATATATACAGGACTAAACTTGACGATTCATAGAATTCACATGGTTATTTGTTGCTAATAATTATACTAATCTCTTATCGTAAACCGTACGTACCTATCTATAGGATGTAGATAGAAGTGTGGGCGACAGATTGATAAGTTTTTTCACATAAATCAATTTAAATCGGGTGTTTCAAACGGGAAAGTCTTGGTCCTTTCGAGAGGTTTACCATAAGAGACTGTGTCAACAATACATCGAGCTTGGTGTATTTTATATTATCATGATTATATCTCTTACACAACGAAAAATATGTTCGTAACGCGCCGGGGTCGTGTACCCTCTCACATCACTTCACTCACGTCACGTCACTCACGCAAACGTCGTTGCACATTCACACGTCGCATTTGGCAGTTTTCATAGTCATTCTCACAGTTCGTCAATATTCACATAAAACTCAGCTAATTACATTATATTCTTAAGCGCGTATCTATTCATTCACTTTAAAAATTTCATCATGAAATGTACAATATTTATTTGTTGGAGATAGAATGTGAATATCAACCCCATATAAAAGTGAGCTCCACTTGGGATTGCCTACCTTGCCGTACAATCTACATATGAAAAAATCTTATTAAAATGGAAGTACTTACACATTTTTATAAAGGTTAAGATACAACTAATTGGATCAAAATGGCTGACAAATTGTTATAGTGCTTTGAAAATTACTATTTTCAGGAATTTATTGTAATTATACCTATAAGTCTAATTGTCGCAAACGAAGACATTGTGGAGACACGATTCGCATAATAGCAGTCTAAATTACCTACAAACGAAATAAATTGCTCCAAAATATTACAACTAAGATATTCCTGGGACACATGTTGTGGTTGCGATGCGTCGTATAATATATACAATACACACTCACACGTTTTTACAATAGGAATTAAAGATAATAAACTAAACGTAAACCAGTCGCTAAATGAACTATAAAATAGATTGCCAACGATACACTGGCCTAGTTCGGGCTGAAGTACCACAGCCCAACTGATGCTATTGTTGTAAGAACAATGACATCTCTAAAATATTTATTAGCAATTGTCGAGGCTCGTGAGTCAATACAAATCGCACTTGTTCATTCTACATTATTTATTAACAAGTTATACGCATCTCTATTGATACCGGCCGATTTCGACCGGTCCCAACAGAGCGCGTGCTACAAAGAGATCATTATGGCTTTATGTGGCTTGTATTAGAGCTGAACAACGTTAACACAGGTTTTGGCATTATATAATGCCACGCGTCTATCTTATAAATACTATCGTATATAAAGTGTCCATTTTGTCGGTAACAGAACAGTACAATGCTCGCCATCAGTAACTACAGAACGAGTGGGTTCACAGCTCACAAACCCGTCACCACTGAAACTCATCGACATCCAACGAAACAACTATATCTGAGGGTGATCAATTCATCGAATTCAGAGAAACGAAAGTCGATTTCAATTCGCCATTAAAGTAAAATTATCACAGATAACGTTAAAATAAAAGTTAAGGTATTCGCGATGGAATCGTTGCGGGGGGGAGGGTGCCAAAACAATAACTAAATCTAACGATTACAGATTCGTAGGGTGCTTACAATAAATTACATTTTGTATTTAGTCAGCGTCGCCGTCGCGGTCGGCGTCGAGAGCCCGTCGCGAACTCGTTGGATCTAGGATTAGTTTACACTCGTGTGTCGCTCGCGCGCCGGCCGCGGGGGGCGGCGGCGGGCGGGGCTAGGGCGCGCGGTACAGCAGGTAGGCGCTCAGCGCGGGCGGGAGCGCCAGGCGGGGCGCGGCGCCGCGCAGGCGCGCGCGCCCCACGCGCTGGCGGATCACGCGCCGGCACAGCTCCATCAGCGGCAAGGGCTCCGCTGCAATAAACGATACTTAGCTTAGTAGGTAGCTATTATGTTATGTGTTTTCTTCTTCATCATTACTATTATTTTACTTTCTTTATATATTTTATTAAAGTGCACCAAACTGCCCAAAACTTTCTTTTTCCTATTTTTGTCTATCCATCCTATGGTTGCCTGTAAGAGATTGCCACCGAGCGATAAGGCCGCCAACTGTACTTACCACGAACCTGTGACATTATGTAACATTGTAAAATCCTTGGTGTACAATAAAGACGTTTTATTATTATTATTATTATTATTATTACTTGTTCACTAGCCGTCTAAACGAACGATATGCCTAAAGGGTCCTCTACACGTAGACAGATTCGTCTGCGGATGCTAACAGCGGATGCATCCTGGACTGTGGACGGGGTGATTTCCTAGTCTGTGGTAAGTAACTAACGTTAAAAATCTACCACAGCAAATCTGCATGTCGGCGGACGCGTCCGCCGATGACATCTGCGGATGAATCTGTCTACGTGTAGAAGAGTCATAATTTATGCATAAACAATAACACATTATTGCAAAAGCTAGAAGGCCGCGATCGGATCACGGGCAACAAACGGACAAAAAAGGGTAAAGAATTTGACTGCAAGAATTACGTCTCGAGTAAGAGAGCAAGCGTCTCGTAAAGCTTTTAAGACATTTAGCACAGAACCTTGTCGCACAGAAGCAGTAATATCGACAGACCACTGCGTATGCAGCAGGAGGTATTCCGCATTGGATTTTAGCAAAACCACCAGCCCAAGTCCAAACCAGCCCCTAGGCTTTGGCTCAGAAACGTCACAGGTCTATTTCTATTGCAAGTCCTATGAGATAAAAGCCAAGTAATGAATGGATTAACGATTATATGGTTCCAGAATCTTATGTTGATATCATCCCAGACATGTACCACGATTCCATGGTGTGGACCACAATTGACAACACAAAACCCATCACCATCGATGTGTACTGTAATGAAAACAACAGGGGCAGATTGGTGCAACGTGTAACGATGTCGAAAGAGGCTCTTTAGAAAGTCAGTGTGAAGTTGAATATGGCGAAAACCGAATACTCCTGGTGTGAATCTCTACTTCACGCGACTGGTGACTTATGACTGCGACGTCAAGCTAAGCGTCGCATCGCTGCATGGGCTAAGTGTTGAGATGACTATTGTCATCAAGGTTAACTTAGGTTGAAGGAACAGATATATAAGCCACCATTAGGCCATGTCCTTTTACACGACTGCGCAACATGGTCGTTGCTAGAGCGACGCAATCAGGAGCTGTGTGTTACGAAGATGAATATGCTGCGGTGGATGTGCGGAATCACAGAAAGATCACATGACTAACTCTGTTTCATGCCCGTGACGTTGCGAGTAAAATGCAGGAGTCGCCTTTGTTAGTACGGCCACGTTCTTAAGTGACCAACCCGCTAAGAGATGTATGGCTATGCCACCTCCGAGCCCACATAGAAGGCGCAGATGCAAGAAGTGCTCGTGTTTTAGATCGTGCGAAGTGGAGAGTCAAAGTCAGAAAGCGGACCGCGGACTGCAAGGTGCAGGCCTCAGATGTGACTGGAACTAGCGCACATTAGCTTACAGAACCATCTCACGGCATATTAAATTTAAAGCCTCGCTTATGGATACCTCCTCACTCATGGATAAATGTTACGTTGAACTATTATTGATCAGTTTTTCGATGACTTCGACACAGAAAGTGCATGATGCAATCCTTTGCCCATTGTCATCTGTGGTCAAACTATCCCTAGAATAGGTTGTGCGTTTTTGGATCATTTATTGGGCTCACGGAATGTTAGTTAGCCGTGCAACTGATAAGAGTGTATTCCTTTAATACTACTACTACTGATCAATCAAATATGGTGGGCTTACTCTTTTTCTATTTTAAAATATTCAGCAGTCAGCACCATAAACTGGATTGTTCTGCAGATTATACCAGATGTCTTATCTGAGGAGGCACATTAGTGTTTCTGGCCCATCCCATGTTTTTAAAGCTCGCGAATAATAGTAGATTACCCAACAAGTGAAAAAAAGATGAATTCTTTTCGAGGCACTGAGTTGTATCCCGAGAGGAGCGAAGCTTTCTGCGGTATAATCCCGAGCGTAGCGAGGGATTCTAGATAGAAAGCTGAGCGTATCGAGGGATACAAGAGCCGAGATGAATTCTTTTTTCACGTGTTAGGTACTCAACTTTTCACCATTGACTACGAGAAAACGATTACTCTGTGATTATGAATTACATTTTGTTATGGATAGTACACAAAAGAAGCAGCAAATTATCAGTAATAGCTACCGCTTTAGCGCGAAAAGACTCAGGAGTCTTTTCGCGTTCGAGAATATGAGTTTCATTTTCATCACTAGATGAAGTCATTTTATGATTATGAAACAAACAAACTTTTACAAGGAAAATTACACAGAAAATGGCGGCTTTTTTTTTTCTTAATTTAAACTGAGCCGCATTCCATCCAGCCAGTGATTACATTTAGGTGGCTTTTAGTACGTTTTTATAGTGAGAGTGTGCAACCTCTTTGCATGTTTCACTAGAATCCGTACATTCGCGCATGTTCCAAATTCAAATTTTTTTATTCACTCGGTGAAACAAAGAGCGTTTTATTCACTGTTTTTGATGAATCACGGGCCCTTTTTCGAGTGTCAATGGTGAAAAGATATTAAATAAAATGCAGTTATTTAAGAATAATCCGATATATTTATTCCATAATATGATACATACACTGTTTGTTGTTTCCGTCATTCCAAACATCACCATGCAATAACTTATCTTATTATATCTAATAATATAATATTCCGAGACTAACTAAAATACGCACTACTCTTCATGCCATCGAAAAACGATTAGTGAGTAAGCAAGTTCGTTAACATTAGTGGCTTACTGTACCTTCGTACTTGAAGAAACCTTTGTTTATACTACTGTTTATAGGGTACTCGCTCGGGCCGGCCAGCATTAGAAATTCCTCAGGACTTAGTCCTCGTTAAAATATTAATGACCTGGCCAAGGATAGCACATGGCCCATTCGTGCTGCCGACCCTGTTCTAATGCCATTCTTGAAGAAGCTTCTTCTTTATCCTAGCGTTAATTCCAGTTGCATCCGAAGCTTTCACCTCGGAGATTCGACCCCAGCAGGCACATGCTGTAACAAACATCTCGAATGATCGAAGTGAGCTCGATAGCTGAATCCGCGGTGATTGGTCAATTTCGCGAAATTGACAAATCACCGCGGATTCAGCTATCGAGCTCACTTCGATCATTCGAGATGCAAGTTACAGCATGTGCCTACAGGTCCGCTTTTTCCCAGTCTAACTGCGGGTTTGACTGAACTTCGATATTTTCCGTGAAGTGATTGCCATCTCACCTCCAAAACCCATTGGAAGAACTTCCAAATTCCGAAACCCATATACGAAGCATTAGCAAATAGCAGAAAATTTCGAATCACATGCAAAAGACAGTAAAAATAGTACTCACGATCTAATCCACCGATGTATTTCATAGTGATCTCCGCGTGTCCCCACACGGCGGATACGATGGGATAAAGCGTTTTGCCTCTAAGTCCTCTTGCGGCGATCCCGAGGTAACGTCCGTCCGCGCAGAACGCGAGTGTGCCTTCGTCCATGTCTAGTACGACTAGTAATCTGTCGGGAACTAGGAACTGCTCATCCGGTCGTAAAAGCGCCGGGTACGTCGTGCCGCTGCCTCCTGTGCCTTTCGCATTATGGTACACCTGAAACGTTATGAAAGAATGATTACTTCAGAGCCGTAGCCAGGGAGTAGAAATGTAGCATGTTAAGAAAAGTATGTTTTTGGATGGACATAAGAGAGACAATCAAATCCGGAAACGTGATTAAAATGTATTACTTATAACCCTTTCTACAAAGTGCGTAAGGACATAAATAGCAAATAGCGGGCTGTACCCTAGACAAAAAAGCGGTGTGTCTGGATGTAGTCTAGATCTTAGTGTACCTTGGGACAAGTATCTTGGATCTAAATCACAAGATAAACGAGGTCCTGACGCACGCCGATTGTTTTATAATAATCTATTCTTGGTGAATTTGAGCTCGTCCACCGCAGTAGTACCCCGTGCTACCCTCAAAAGACACCCAAGAAACGTATACTACGCGTATAGAGCACATTTTAGGTCCAAGATATATATCCCGAGCAATAGTACAGATTGTGACTACAATCACACAGAGGAGTACATCAGAGTAGTTAATTGTACCTATCTCGTCTTTTTCTATCGGAATACCATTGACTTTCAAGAATTGAAAGAATCAAAACCTAAAGGTACTTCATGTGCTGCGAGTTATATTGGTAACTCCAGATTTCTGAAAGAACGAATATATGGCACCCTCATTGGGTGAGTCCGACTCGCACTTGACAGGCTTTTTTCGTCTCTTTGATTAGCGCAGTGCATAAATTAATAAGCCACGGCGACACTGATTCGCACCTAGCCTAGATTCTTTCGGCACGGATATGGTCTAATACAAATCGTGGTCTAGATATATCTTCATTGCTAACTGGGAGGAATGATACTACGGGCTATTCATTCCATAGACCTTCTGATCTATTGCAAACGTATATTGCAAGGGTTTGGCGGTTGGTCAGACAATTGCCAATAAGATGAACACCCCATCGGTATGGGCTGGCAAGTGTTTCATTTTAATCAAACCTTGCTATTCTAACTAGAGAGAATGATTTTTTTACACACTAATTGTAGCATCATGCCCATGTAAATAATGTACCTTATTTCTGCCCAAATCCCAGCCCCAACTCTGGTCCGTAGCTCCGACTAGACTCTGGTAGCCAACGGAGTGTAGGGGTGCATGTGAAGTTGCCACGCCGACGACCGCATGCGTACCTCGTTGTCTTGCAGGCCACACTACTTCCCAACAGTGAAGTCCGCGGGAGTAACCGACACGACCTCTGATGCAGTCTGTGCTTTGCGCTACAGGATGCCGGTGGAACGTTAACGCGTCTTCTTCTTTTACGAAAATATTTAGTGATCTGGAACATAGAATGTTCGTGATAAATTATACAGCTTATGTAAAGTCATTCCTTGGAAGCTTTGTTGTCCAAATCATATACGAGAGGTTAGACGGAAAATTCAGTAAGTACTGAAGCGTAGGTACTGACCTATCGTCGGAGTTCCAGGCGTGCTTGAGCTGCGCGTCGGGGTGCGCGGGTGGCGCATCTAGGAGCGCGTCGAGACGCGCGGGACGTGGCGGCTCAGGCGCCAGCTCGCGCGCCACCACCGCCTTGAATGGCGCCGTGCACTCGCGCGACACCGACTTGACTCCGCCGGACAACTTTTGCCCCATGTTCATGCCCCTGCAGCGAGTGCGGGCGCGCTTCGGCAGCGCCTTGAGGCCGCCGCGTCGCGCCTCCTCTGCGCCGCCGCCGCCCCCGCCCCTCACTGAGCGCACCCCGCTCTTGTACCTGGAAATACAAAAAAGAAACTGTTGTAGAAATAAAGTAGTATTCAAGAGATATAACCATCGTGGCGTGAGATAGTGTTTGATTTTTTTTAATGAGCAATCGAGTAGGCTATGGAGGTAACTCCGCCCTACAGAATACCGCGGCTAAATAACCTCATGTTGTGTTCCCGGCGGTGAATAGGGTAGCCAGAACTCACTGGAGAGGTTTTGTGCTGTCAGTGGGAAGACCCAAAGGCTTGTCCTACTTGTCTTCTGTGCTGACGGCACAGACATAATCTCTCTGTTCCTACAGGGTCGGCAATACACGTGTGAATGGCCTGGTGTTGCACTCGTTCATAGGCCACGGTAACCACTTTCCATCAGGTAGGCCGGTTGCATGTCTGCGAACTAAGTAGTATAAAAAAATTCAAGTACATGGAACCTTGCTCATTCACCTCCAATGGCAAATAATTAGGATAAACAGAATCTAAATTTGTATCATCAAAATTCGACAGAACCGGTTTCCTAGTGACCGGTGAATGGTGGCAGTGTCGTCATAGCAGATGCGGGCGTCGGTTGCGGAGTACCCGCACATCTTATGTAACCAGCGGCCGTCTAACCGTGAAAGTCACCGCTCAAAAGCCAAGGTTAACACGGCCATGGAACCTCGCTCCGACAACACATGCGAATGTTCTATGATCGCTTCTTGTTAATACGTTTATTTTAATTGATGTATATTATGTTTTCCTTAGTCGTGATGTCATATAATTGCTCAGGTAATTCCTCAATAGTTTTGCACACTTTGTCAGTAGTGCGTGCAAAATGACTACCCAAATAATACGCGCCTATCGTCGACGCAGTGAGTATGCGCATTTGATTCGCACAGTGGACAATTGAGTATGATGTCATTCAAGGACGATAATAGTGTTGTTAAAACAAATAAATATACAGTAGGTACTGTATTAATAAAGGTTTGAATATATCTATGGGCTCTATAACGTGGTAGTTATCAATTGTTCAGTAAATAATTATTATAATACGTGATTGGAGTTTATAAAGGTTAGGGTAAACAGGCAGCGTTCATGTGACTGGCTGATGGTATCGCTTAAACCGCCTGGCTAACAGTCTATGTAGGATGGGAAGGGACGCCTAGAAGGTACGCAGTTACAAGGCCGTCTGCCTTTCCGTTGCCTAGAGCGGTTGCATGACAAAAGTGGGAAGTGAAAGGCAGTGAATGCGTCCCCTCACGTCGCGCCACCTCTCAACTACTTCTGTTCCACTGTTTGACAGAACCATACTAAGGTATTGCGTGGTTGTGGGAAAAATTCGTGTCGTCGCAAGGTTTTCAAATACTACTATACGGATGTTCATATTTAGCATATTTAAATTTCCGTAAATTGTTGAATTTAGTACTAATATTTAATATATCTAGGTAGGTAGTATACATGTATTTATTTGAGTATAAGTAGATATCTTGTCCCTAACCCTTGATTACTAACAGTTCAGTGTGAAATATTCACAAGAAAATAAGGTAAGTACATTTACAAAACTACTCAGTGCTTAGAACCAAAGTTAGCATAGTTTGTAATACCTAATGGGTCCGAGAATCCGGACGAACATACTTAGATACCTAGTTTTTTGTAGTATCTACACACTTATAAATCTACCACCATAGATACGTCTTACTACCACCTGCCACCATAAGTCGTGTACATAATACTGGTAATGCGATACAAATACCATCTTACACGCGACATCTAAAATGAGTTATCCGTTATCTATTGGTAATAATAAGAAAAGTACCCACTATGGAGCATTATTTTGCTTTATTTCTGTTAGTATTTGACCGATAGTGGGATATATCTGGCAGTTCACGTGCGGACAGTAAACAAACAGTTGTGACACGTGACTGCATGGCCGCTGTGACGTCTTGACACCACGTGCAGACCACCACGACCGTACGCTGCTGACCGTCTAATACCCTGAAATAGATTGCAACATCTTTATGTACGAATTTCCGCGTTCAAATGAAATATGCTTATAGAATACCTTGTCTTTATTCTATTTTATAATGAGAATTGCGTATGTGGCCGTCTCTTTTAGTACATAACGAGGAAACTACGCTCGATTCTTAAATGAACGTATTCATGGTCTGTTTTACTAAGAATAACCGCAATGTTATACACTAAGCGCTAAGCGTACCTATGGACATTCACATGCCCGGTTTGTTAACAAAATCACGTCTGAAATAACAGTGATATCACTTTGCAATAGGAACTGTGAATGACCGTGGGAAACATACGAAGATATTAATATAGTTATTATATGAGATTATGACAAAGGTGCAATCTGTATAGAGGGCAGCAGGATTTAAAAAACACTAATAATCTCGGGTGTGGTCACATGCAACATAACCGTTCACGCTCGGTGAGAGGTGAATGGAACATTGGAAGTAGAGAACGTTGCTAGGCCGACAACATTAGCGTGTGCCAGCGCGCCCGAACAATGAACTAGCCGAATGACGTAGCTTTGTCACTGTAAATATTAAGCCCCGAGTTCGCTCTGAGCTGCGAGCCATTGACAAGAGTCATCGACTGCAATGAATTTCTATCGTCTCAGTATGTCCCTGAAACTGATGTCAATAGATTTGCTTTTGGAAGCACGTTCACCAATATACACTGTTATAAACGCTCGTCGATCCCAAAGTGTCCAATTATTTGATATGGAGAGATCAGAGATTGTTTCCTAGACAAGACTATAAGCCTCGACGGAATATTGTTAAAAGGCTTCGCAATTTAAATGGAATGACAGAATTTAAAAGATTAATAAGAAGACGCCAACCTACATCATCTACCTGCCCTAGCCTCAATAATTGGAGTCAGCACAACACGTCATTCACTTCCATAGTTTCCTGCAGACGTCATCTCATCAATAACTTTTTTCCTTGCCGTGTCCGATAATTATTAATCTTTTCTTGGGCGTATCTTTGCTTTTGAAGCCCTCTACATTCATTCTTACAACTTTTCTACCAACATGACTCTTGACTCTACTCTACTATGTCCATACCATGACCGCCGCTAGCTTCTCATCTTTTTAGTTATTGGTACAACTTTTAATCTTCGTCTAAGTAATAAGGTCTTAAAAATAAACGTTGTTGCTGCTACAGCAGGTCGAGAATTTTTATTTTATTTTTTAAATCCACTTAGGTGGCAGACAAGCACACGGCCCACCTGATGGAAAGTGGTTACCGTGGCCTATGGACGTATGCAACACCAGGGGCGTCACACTCGTGCTGCCGACCCTGAAGAAACCGACGAAACGTGTTTATTCAGAAGAAAGTCAATGTGAAGCAAGGGCTGACCGAAAGCTTAATAAGTTCCATTCAACATCTGTTGGCCACATTCAGCGTGTCGTCAGTTAGTCAATTAAATGGGAAAAGTACTTTTCTTTTATTTAGTGAAAACATTCGCTAGCTGTTTCGGCATTCTAAAATTATGGGTTTCTGTAAATACCCTTACTTACCTTTCACGACGGGAATGTACCAGAATCAAAATTATGTGCAGCTAATAAGTGATATTGTCCGGCCATCTACAAATATTGTAACTCAATTCATTTTTCCATTAATTCTTATGTAGGTACATAATTTATTTTACAGTAAATAGAGGAAGCTCGTGAAGTGTTTGAGAACTGAGAACGAGCAAATGGCGGGTTGCAGTCTGTCTATCCCAGAGGGAAGAAGTCTGAGGAAATAATGTATGTATTTTCTACAAAAAAAACTTGTAATTTTGGACTTATGTGTCAGAATATTTACTAGTAGGCATAATACATTAGGTATATAATGAAAATCAATGGTCAAGGTTTGAATAAAACCCTGATTGTCGACATTTTAATTTGCAACGCAAACAAAAGTGTTATCTACATGCGAAATTGAAACGTTCGTTGGTTCGAAACTGAATTGAATACTGAACCAGTATGGGAATGAGAGGATTAATTGTTAATTTGATCACAGCATGTAGATTTATTATTGAAGCGAATTTTAAGCGATGCAATATTGAACTGCGCTTAATTGGCGAACTGATACAAATGAGGCATGTACGTATCATGAGACTGGTATCACTTTGTGTGAAACTAATTTACAGTTTATAATTTCAAAAAAGATTATATTTAGTTAGACTCTCTGCTGAACTGTCAGGTCAGCAGGTTTACAAAAAGTGCAGTGTAATCCATTAGTATGTATTACGGTTGATATAGGTATGCTAATATTGTTGCTCGTTTCTGTCTATACGTCGCAGCCAGTTAGCTTAATCAGCCGTTCAATTAACTTATACTTATATTAATTAAGTAACACAGGTCTTTTCGCTTTTTTCTCTTTTTTAGTTCCTAGCATGGGGCTGGGGTTTGGTTCTGTACCCGCCCGTAACTCGACACTTGCAAAATTATAAATACCTCCGTTTTTTTAATAAAATTGTTCTAAGTAGCTCAAGCTTTATGTACAAATATTGTTTAATTCTCAATAAAGATATATTATTATTATAACTGCCTAGGCTGTTAACTAAACGTACAACACTTAACAAACTGGCTAGGCAAATGACTTATTTCTGCATGGCTATAAAAAAATATAAGCACGAAGGCTAAAGCGGGAGCTCCGCTAATCTATCCAAGTCGGATTGCGCAACTTTTTCAATAAAGATACTATTATTATTTTATTTGTACATAACATAACATACATATTGTATATATATAGGGTGTTTTTTTTAGAGGTATAGAACTTTAAATTATTATAGTAAAATTGTTCAAACACAATGTTAAAATTGTTCATGAATAACATATACCTACTGAAAATACTGAAAAAACCTATCACTAACTTTGTGTCTTATCGTCGGGGTGGTGCCCTATCGTGCGAGTGGCCTAAGGGCTTAAGCAATAGTGCTGACTATTACTTAAACCTACTAGTTTGTTTAATGTTGTACGTTTAGTTAACAGCCTAGCCTAGGCGGTTAATTGAACGGCTGATTAAGCTAGTTGGCGGCAACATATATACACACGCGACCCAATATTTTGAAATCAATATATTTTATTATTAGAACTATCGGGATATTTACCATGTATTGTTTGGAGTTTCCGATATTTCGGCGCTGTTGCAAGCACCATGATCACGGAGGAACTCCAAACAATACATGGTAAATATCCCGATAGTTCTAATAATAATGTAAACGACCATGAAAGTTTAAATATCAATATATTTTTGTACTTATCAATAATTATAATTACACATATCATTATTCGTAAATGCGTTCTTAACAGTCAGACTCGGTTACTAAACATACTTTTAAAATTTCTCGTGACAGTTGTAGAAAGCGACGGATACGATTCAGGGGTCATCTTACGAAAGAGTCATCGAGCGGTGCCGTGCCATCTGGAGGCATATGTTTAATATTTAACGACCTCTACCCAACATTACTTAAATTTCAAGTATAAATTAATGACATTATACCTATAGTCGTCGGAAATGTGAGACATTTCAATTTCGCAACATATAGGTCTTTCATTACTAATATTTTCGATATCTCCTCAAACTAAGCTTAATTACCTACATATTATATTGGGTGAGTAGTGTGAGTAGGTACTGAGTATCTGCTTCGACCGTTAAGCCATGGACATTTGAGAAAGAATAATCTCGGTAGAAATTTATACGAAATTAGATGACCCGCTCCGGCTTCGACCGTGGCATACTTCAAAACCCCGTATCACACCTTTAAAACATATTACATATATGCCCGCAGTTGATTAATTGTTAAAATAATGAATGGGAATTTGCCGAATTTGTTTACAGTTATGGTTACTGCTCCGTTCCCTTGAGTAGTAGCGTGATGATATTTAGCGAATAATCTTTCTCAATAAACGAGTCATTCAACACTACAAGATTTTTTCAATTAGAAATTAGAACAGCAGTTCCTGAGATGCGTTAATCAACCAAATAAACAAATTCTTCAGCTTTATAATATACTAGCTGACCCCGCGAACTTCGTACCGCCTTTTTTTTTTATTTTTCTCGCCGTAAAAACCATCCTCGTACTCCAAGGAATATTCTAAAAAAAGATTTAGCGAAATCGGTTCAGCCGTTCTCGAGATTTGCGCTTAGCAACACATTTAGGGATTCATTTTTATATTATAGAAGATTACTAGCTGCCCCGGCGAACTTCGTACCGCCATATTTTCGGCCCGCGTGGTATTCAAATCCCGTTCCCGCTGCACCCTTATCACTTAGGGGGATGAAAAATAGATGTTGGCCGATTCTCATAGATACCGGATAAGCACAAAAAATTTCATCAAAATCGGTCGAGCCGTTTCGGAGGAGTTCGATTACGCACATCCGTGACAGAAGAATTTTATATATTAGATGTAGACGTATAGATAGTATAGATATGTAATAAAATATTTGATTGTCTGCTGGCTTAACGTACATAATCAAACGAGTACAAGTAACAGAGGATACAAAAAATATAAGCGTAAAAACGTAACCTGTCACCTTGATGAATGATTTTTCGGAGTACATAACCGATTAGTTGTTCTCAGGCCTCGATATCGCGACGATGAACTATCTCTGGTTTAAATAACAATTAAATAATCGCTAGGGCGTGTCGTTGCAACCTTGTATCGGTTACCGCGTTGCAACAGGGCCTTGTGTCAAGGAAAAACCCACTTAATAGTTTCCCTGGCCCCGAAAGGCTGCGAACTTTTTTTGGGAGTTTCTTTGAAAGTCACTAAGACTAAGATCCTCGGGATAGGTACAGACAAAGTAACTTTGTGTACGTATATCTGTTTGGCAAGTTGTATTGATCATTGTGTACATGTCGACAAGTGGATATGATATAAGAGGTATTGAATAATGTTAGTGGTGGGTGATGATTACATAACGAGCCGCTGTGTGGTGTGGCGCGTGCATACTGCGGTGCAGTGTGCTGTACTCCTCGTGTCAAGGATGCATTGACTCCGCTATATTATAATGAAGCTATTGTGCCATGGTCATTCATAATGTACGAAAAGAATAAACTCAGTTTAAACAGCGAATGAGTAACGTTTCGTTTTAGGGACAAATACACGCTACAATGTAAACAGGTAAAAATAATACATGAGTATGATTAATTGCATCCTCGGAAATCCAGTTCATAGTCTAAACGCCACATCAGTTGGTAATAATATCACAAATAATAAATTAATAACAGACAAAACATTTTCATTATGAATTTATAAGTGACGTTAACGATGCAATATCAACTTTACTGTTTAGATGGTGTTTTGCTTTCTACCTCGTCTAGTATTGTGGTTTCGATCTCCACGTAAAACAATTAGGTATATGTGCGGTTAATAGGTCATTCCTCTGAGTCTGAGCTAGTCTGAGCACACCTGTTCATTATTTTGTCGTTATATTTTATAACTAGACTCGCGGGAGTCGCGGGAGAGGTCTTTACCAGTTATAATGAAATTAAATTCTTGGGTTCAGTTACGTTCGATTAGGTTTAGTTTAGATGAGTTTAGGTTTTCGCGTATACGTGGCTGGGTCTGATACTGTGCGTTCATTAAGTTAAAGCGTATATGCGTTTTATCGGGTCGAGCGCATGCAGCAGTCGAGAGCCTTGACTGCAATGCGCGCGCGCCGTAGCGTGTCAAGGGAGCGCTGCTTTCGCCGCCACACCTGTACCCAGCCTATGCAGGTACTACGGAGAAAAACTTATAAGGTAATTAAAATAAATAAAATACGAACTTGGTAGTTTCAACAGAACTGTGTCGGATATCAGGTTAAGGCAAAATTGAGCTAAAGAATCAGGTAAGGAGAACTGAAATGGAATCTGGGTCTTTGAACATTAGCTCAGTATTTGTACACAATGGCTTAGACTAGACCAACGTAGTGGAGGTTATACAAAAACAGTTTAAACAAGGTTTACGTTGACAGTTGGTAACTAATTCATTTGATATGATGCATCGTTGCATGATATGATAAGGTACAAAATAGCAATTTTTGAACCGCCAATAATCCAGAATCGCCAGTGGATCAGAGTAAACCAGAAAACCATAACAAAAAAATAACATTCAATTAGGTTAAATCAGGGTTAAATCACTAAGCGTGGGAAGAATTCTGGTTTCCAGTTCAATCGTGCGCACTAAACAGGGACTAGGTAAATAAATCTGAAACCCAAATTGAAGGAGAGATTCGCAGTATAAAGAAGTATCGTGCGAAGACAAAGCCGAGCAATCTTCTAAGTGGTCTGAGAGGCCGGCGCGGAAACAAAGCCGCCCTACACCTCCCCTCCCAACAGATAAGGGACACCCTCTGCTTTTAAATGCCTTTAGCACCACTGAATGAGTCCGCGTCTAAAGAGGCCAATGAAACTTTGTAATATCGAATTCAGTAAACATCTCACTATGCTTATGTACCTATAGTATGGTGATGGTGAATGCATATTTTAATTTTCTATAGGTAAGGTTGTATATTGGAAAAGGTCAAGGAATTTCCTTACGCAGTCGTTTGAAATAATTAGGTACTCTTGCACTCCATACATTTGCACTACGCGCCAGCACGTTGTGACGTCACCACGTGCCATAATTTTGTAGGGAGCGTTTTCCCACGGCTCGTGAAATTGAATTTTTAAAATCAAATACCTTAACTATTTGTCATAAGAATTTTTCACTTTAACTGTCCATTATATTATTGTAAAATGTACAGTTTACAATAATAAAAATAGGACACAACCCTATTCAGCAAAGAAAATGTAGTCTTTTTCATCAAGAGAATTACAAATAATACAAAGTCCTTCCATTTGTATCAAGAAAGATAATAGCAAGATACAAATTAAACGATTAAAGGCTTACTTACTTTTCTAGCTTGCATCGTGTTCAGCTAAAAGTTTAAAAACGTTTTTGGCGTTGTGGCTCAGAATGTCAACTTCCCAAAATGTCCCCTGGTACCAAAATGTCAACTTCCCATAATGTCCCTCGTTAAATCTGTAATAACTACGAAGGCTAATTCTAACCTACCCTATCCAAGTTGGGGTGGGCAGTGTCCATTTTTGGGAAAGGGACATTATGGGAAGTTGACATTTTGGTACCAGGGGACATTTTGGGATGTTGACATTCTGAGCCACAACCGCTTTTGGATCATGCAAAAAAGTAGCTGTAAAGCTTTTTAAGTGGTGTACGCAAATAAACTACGTTCTCAGAGTTAGAGCCACATTATACTTGTTCGTCCCTAAGGAACGTTCAAGCCTTAAGTCTATGTGAGGCAACGGCAAACGCAATTTTCGCTTTAGGAATTATGTAGGTACAGTAAGAAATGTTTTTGTAAGCTTTATCATTTCGAACTAATTTTGAATGTTGGGCCATTCTGTCCACACTTTCTTCATACTTTTATTAGCCATATGTCCAGATTTAATAATAGGAGAGTGGTGAACAATGTTAAACAATGTGTAGAGAAGTGATATCTTGGAGAATATGGTGATGATAAATGTAATAGACGATATAGACATATATACAATGCCGGTTCATAACAGCGATAGGTTTTCACTGTTCAAATCTTAGAGTTAGGGTTCTGAACTCACTGTTCAAACTTAGGGTTTTGAACGATGGATTCAACATAGGCGACGAGGGTGCCATCGTAGTGAATTATTCATGCAACACTCCCCAGATGTCAGCTCGTCGTAACGTGCGAGATACAACCTTACTTTCCATCAGGTAAAGCAGCTACTAGACTAATAAGCATCGTCAACTCAGTGTCACAGTTCTTCATTACAAGACAAAGACGTATATTTCTACTAATGTAAAATATTTATTCAACTTGGTATAAATTCCCTTTGATGTCAATAACAAAGAAGTTTGTACAAATTATACAAACAAAAAATAAACCTTCGAGGTGCAAAAAATTAATAACAAATTAATCTGAGGTTATACTTGTTTGTTGCTAACTCAAAGAAGCACGTGAAGTTCTTACTAAAATGTGGTGTAGTGTGGGCAGGAAGCAACGTTGTTTGCTAAGCAAATCGCGTCAACGAAGCGTGACCCAAGTTGATGACGAGGATTCAGACGCTTCCGTGAACACTAATGCCGTCGAAGTTACAATGTTCTTCAAAATAAATTATAATATAGTTACTTTAAGATGTAACGCATATAATAGGATTCGAACAAAATAGAAACATGAAATAAGTGAAGATAGCAAACGACCAGCGAGGAGAGCATGGAACAAAAAACAAATTGTTTCATTTTGTTTTTCTGTGGCAGGATCAACAATGCCGTCTCGGTTTGCTTAAAACCGGTACGAGGTGCGGTGGTGGCCGGATCAAACGCCTCGCGGGTATCGACCATAACTTCAATGTCACTCGCAATACATTTCTACTTAAATAATATTGATCTTGCATCTGATGACACTAGACTAGAGCATATAATCTGTACTGGTGTACTTTTCTATAACAGTTACTTTTTCTTTATTAAAGGGTAAATCAGAATAACTACTCGTACATTTTGTTGCTTAATGTGAAGAAACTCTACAATTGCTTGTTATGGAACACACATTATTTATAATAATAATTAATGTAGCAGACTCGTAATTGCACATTTTGCAAAGTATAGGTATTTCTATAAAATTGCTTCCGTGTGTTTGGATTTATTAACCCTAATCCCAGAAGAATAATCTTGTTACATTGTTTTTATATGAATAATAATTACATAGTAAAGTAAAATCACAATTTCATGTATATAAATATACATAAATGATTCCAAATTTAGTGAAAAGAATGTGTGTCGAATCAAATGACACTCACTTGTCCATGCAAAATGGATAAACTCGCAGCGTGCAAACGACAAAAAAAGGATAGGGATATGCAGTATGAACTAAGTGCTATAAATAATATAGAAGTACAAAAGGCAATGGATAAATTGTATGGCGCGCGTATGTGTGTTGCATGGGGCTGCGAGTGGGGTCAATGACACGCACCCCGGCTCGCAGTGGGGCACACAGGACGTGACTCACTGCTGGGGTTACCAGCTGCTGTCGGCAAAAACTACCCTCGACACTACGGCTCGTGCACTGAGCTTTATTATATAGATTAATTAAACTACGTAATTTGTTACCACGCATACACTTCACTACTACATTCATCTAAGTAATAAAATAAAACATCATCATTTTATTTTATCATTTGGAGATTCACATATTGTGAAGCACGTCTTCGTACCTACTTGCTACTTTAAAAAATTGGTAAAGATAATATAGTCTAGATTTTTTTTTAAAAGGCATACCTACATGATTCCTCTTTTTTGAGAATTTTGAATTAAGTTTGGTTTTTATAGAAAATTCGATTTTATCATCATCAGTTTGTTTCACGACTACATACGAGGTTTATACGTAATATCGATTGTGATGCCGGGAGTGAAAGCGGCAACATATGTCGGCCTCATTCGCTTTATGAAGTGTGGATCTCAGTGCCATATGGTACACAGGCAGCTGATTCAACTCATTGGACACGACGATTTAAATATAAATGTAGGTGAAATGTACTGTGGTATTGGTATCAATCGGGTGATAATATATTATTGTTTTACATAAGTTTGAATAGTGTTGAATATAACAAAGACTATTGGCTTATGTTGTACAAAATATATTATTATTATCAATAGTTAATCTGCCAAAAATCGCAAATGCATACACAGCACACATGGATGGACATAGCATTTTTATGTTTAGAAAAAACAATGATATCTGATCAAACAAAGTTAAACTTGCTATGTTTACGAAGTGGTATCAATTTACTTTGTCAATGAAGCGCAGAATGTGCAGAGGGCGAAGAACTAGGCAACCGTCCTTCACCTAGGGCTCATTGACCATCGATCTTTGAGGTCTGTGTAAACCAGTACAAATTATAAAATGACATTGAAAATCATATAATTAGCTGGACCCTTGTTTACATACAACATACAATCTACGTAAATGTATAGACCAGAAGCAAGACAATGCACTTAAACCTGAAAGATATTTGTTTATCCACACAATACATTGTGTACTGCAGATTTATTATGAAGCGTGCATATTAGTTGCGTGACTCATGTCGTTAACTACCAAACTTTAAAGGCGGAAACTCGCTTTGCCATGACGTAATAACTATTGTAGTTATTCATTATAACAAGATCGACGTGAGAACAATCGCTACAAGGAGAGGGCAAGCATTATAGCAGACTGGTACGACATTGCTATTACAGTGTTCCCATGATAAAGAATAGTTCTTAGGTGAAGGCACCAAGCCGCAAGGCGTCAATAACCTCGTCGGTACGGATCGTGGAGGTTGCAATAAATACGACATCGCCGGCTCTGGTCTGGTCAAGAGCCTTTCAAGGCCGGGAGGCGAGGCGGGGAGTGCGCCCGCGCCCCACATCTGCGCCTTAGCCGAGTCACTCTTGCTTGCCCTACCGCTTGCATTCCACCAGAAATGAGGCGTTCTCGCAACCGACACACTAATGTAATGGTAGTACTGTTTAAAGCGCTGCTGCAATCATTCAAAATAGGACGTGAAACATTTGTTAACAGCTTTGTTATACAGCCATGGCTCAAGATGTGGAAATGGTTAGCGAAGGACCAACATTGGGCCTACGTTTTTCGATTTATGTTAACTGATAAGAAACGTTGAAGGCCCAAGACGTAAGGTTACAGATGAAAATCGTGACCGCTAATTTCTTAGACATTACGTGTACTCAGGTCGCTGGTTTCGTAACTTAGTTGTCAAGGTCACCACACTAATGACTTTGTACTTGAAATCTCAACATTATCAAGTTTTATTGCAAAGTGGTAATTGTAGAAATAATAAAACCCCTCACTACCACATAGTGTATGTAACTTTTTAATATATATTTAATGTAGACACTGAAACTTTATTATAGGTAGGTATATATTCTTATAGGAAGATCAGGACAGCCGAGATTGGAACAAACACTTAATTCATCCGCCGACTCGACAGGTAGAACGTGTTGAAAAGAGACGGACACACGTCACACGGAGGATTCAACTTCAACAAAGGATCGGTGAATCGGTTGTGAGAGTGACGGGAAGCATGCTACGGCGTTGCGAACTCACCGCAGATCGAGGAATCGTGCGGCCCTTGTTCTCCTGTCACAGGACATTTCGTATATTGACCGGTTCACTGTTTAAACCACTTCACAAACGAGATGTAGAAACCATAGTTACGAACAACACAGTTGCGTCCGCGCACCACGAACACTACCAGCGGCCGCGAGAGAACGCGCGCACTGAAACACGTTCGGCACGGCGCGCCGTGCTACCTGCCGTTTCCGCGGTGCGGTGAAGCGGAGGTGCGCATCGCGGCGGTATTAGTGTCGTGGTCGGGGGGACCGCCACTCTCCTAAGCTCCAGGGTCTGCCGTCGCTAGGGCGAGATCCCCGTCAAAACAATCCCGTCTCTCCCCGCTACCGCCCAGATATAAAATCAAATACGTTGAAATCGAATTTTTGTGCAACAAACCGAGCGACAATCTGTCAAGATAAAGTATTGTGCAAGATATTAATTCGGTGCTAATGCCCCTATTGTGATGGGAATTCTTATTTTACAAAACCCTCCAGTCGCAGTAGAGAAATTTGAACAAGACGATCGTTGGGTTCGTCCTAATTTACATGTGAATATTGTTTGTTCAAATATGAGTCATTTAAGAAGACTTGACCAACTTTCACCAACACTCGTGCAACAACAATTAACTGGACGAAATGTAGGTAGGAACATATGTACGAGTATGTCCCAATCACCCTTTGTTGGGCTTGAATGCTGACGTTTGTGTGGACGTTTCCACGTGTACAACTGTTTTATGCAAACATAGTTATTTTTATTTCATCTTTAAATAAAATTTGATAACAGCTAAGCCTGTACGGAGCAGCAGTTTTAAACAGTCAAGAATATGCAAATAACTTTTCACTCTGTCTGGATAAAAGAATTGTTCACAACTCGCATTAGAGCCAACGAAGAAGTACTGGATACCATTAGGGACATTTTAATAATGGTCTTTTAACTAGGGGCTAAAATGCGATCATGAATAAAGAAAATTGAAATATTTTTACGGAGTAACGCAAGTCGCCGCCGCAGATTTTACCTGGGTTTGTATTTTGAACAAAAGGCACACCTGCGACTGAACTGACGTCACAAAGTTCCTTCACCTGTCTGATGACCGGCTATTTATCTTGTCCCATGCCACCCTAATAGCTACTCAAACTAAATAAAGAATGGTGCCATCGATGGATTTTACTGTGAACGCTTCTTATGGCAAATCTTTGCGTCACATAAAGCTACCCATAATCACGGAGGCATCCAAAACAAAACATGGTATATTATTTTAATATTAGTGACTATGATAGTTTGAATACCTCTTATTGTATTAACTGTAACTAAACAGTTCCTATAATTTGTAATAGTTTCTGGGTTTACGGAACATCGTAAATGGCAATTAAGTAAATTGCGTTACAGATTTTTCCTTATGTCGTAATAACTATGATTTTTCCTATCAACAGCTCGAAGCAGCGTATTATTGTTTTGTAACTAATAGTTAAGGAAAGCATTGGATGCCCTGAATATAGCTTCTGGTTTAATACTGACTGACCCAGTTTAACAAACTACAGAAATACGGGACGCAGTAGTAAATAGGCTTAATTTGCCATTTAAGGAAGGTTAAATGAGGTTAATGAACTTTCGAAAATCTAATTGCTAACACGTGGAGGTGAATACACTTGTTATCTGATGTTTTAGAATAGCTTTTAATCCTCATTTGAATCATTTCAAGCAGTGTTAAAGTAAAGGTATGTTTTTGGGTAACCTATTGAAATATCGAATTTCTGTTACCCGAATCTTAAAACCCCGAAAACGGTTGGTAGAACTTTTAAAAGACAGATGTAATGAATGACAACTTTCTATAATTCCGTTTTCCATTTCCCAGATAAATCAATTACCAGGTGCACTAAAACCAAATTTTCAAATAGCTTTTTTTTGTTTCCCATATTGTCATAATCCAAATATAGTTATACCAGATTCTCAAAATATTTTTTTTTATTTCCCATCGTATCATTTACCAAATTTTCATAATCGTTTTATTTGGTTCCCATACAATCGTATTCCAGCTAAACTATATACAAGTATAGTGAAATTCAGTAAATTTATATGATTCATTTATTAGGTACAGTAAGTAATTTAGAAATTAAGGTACATTAATTTAGAAATTTCAATGTCGAAATTATTAAAATTATCGTTAACACCCCGACTCAGTGCAATCCGATTCGGATAGGTTAGGTTTTATTTTTTATTTTTTATTTATCCCTGTACGGAATTTTATACGGAAAAAATTAACAGTTTATCCCTTAAATTATTGGTTTGAAAAGTCAAAAATTGTCACAAAAAAGTTAGTGAAAGAAATGAATTGCCGCAAATCCGACTTCACGTAGTCTTGTTTGCCCTACCCCTAGAGTGTTATTTAAGCCCGCGTAGGCGCGGAGGGGCGAGGCGGCCCACGAGCTGAGGAGCAGGTGGTTACAATGGGCGCCGCCGCGGCTGAGGCTGGCCGGCGCAGCCGGCCAGCAAGCCGAAGCTGCGGTGGTGGGCCTTACAACCATCTGCGACGATAAGCTCGTGTGGGGCCGCTGGAGCCCCGCAGCGCCGGAGCTGTGACAGAAACGATGCTTGCTGCATGCTGCATGCCTGATACTTGCTGCATGGTAAATGCCTGATGTTTGCTGCATGCTAAATGCCTGATGCTTGCTGCATGCTAAATGCCTGATGCTTGCTGCATGGTAAATGCCTGATGCTTGCTGCATACTGCATGCATTATGCATGCTGCATGCCTGATGCATGCTGCATGCCTGATGCATGCTGCATGCCTGATGCATGTTGCATGCCTGATGCTTGCTGCATGCTAAATGCCTGATGCTTGCTGCATGCCTGATGCTAGCTGGTTTTAAAAATCTGGATATTGTTTGTCTGGTTATCAATTAAATGCATTTCAAAAAATTGTGTTTTAAAATTTGGGCATTCATGCATATGGATTACAGTCATCTGGATTTTGTGCATTTAGATTTCGTGTGTCTGGAACTCGTTCGTCTGGATTATAAAACGTCGTACAAATGAATAATTGGGCAAATGAAATTCGGAGTTGCGATTATATGGCAAATAAAACTTCGGAATTTGAAAAAACGGGATTATGAAAAAATGCCCAAACGTTTTCGGGATTATGATATTCGGAATATTAAAATTCGGGATTAAGATAGGTAACCATGTTTTTGTCTTTCGGGTAGGTAGATCACAGGGTATCATCTCAGAATGCCAACTTCGCATAATGACAACCACTCGCACAGCAGTCGTCCGTTTAGCCTCCGTCGTCACAATAATCACGAGTTTGCTTTACCTTCATAAAACCTTCGAAACAGATCCACCTGTAATTCTGGGAGCAGACTTAGGTATATTTCGTTTTATTTTTCAGAACTTCACACCGATTTCACGAGTTATCTTTCTCGAAGTCGATTTAAACCGATGATCGTTTTGTAAGTATTATGTAAATTTTATTTCAGACGAAGTCGCTTTCCGTCTTCGGTATATCTATATTTGGATCTTCAAATTACGCAACCGATTTCAATGTGATTTTCATAAATAGACTGATTCAAGAGGAAGTTTTATAATATGTATGCATACTTTAATTATTTAGATTCCTTCTATTATGGCCTAGACCTACGTAACCGCTAAGGTTCTACTTTAGCAACAAAATAATACATACTAATATTATAAATGCGAAAGTAACTCTGTCTGTCTGTTATCTACGCTTTCCCGCCTAAACCACTGCACCGATTTTGATGAAATTTGGTATAGGGTAGATTAGACCTTGAGAAAAAACATAGGCTATATTTGGTCGCGATAACCGATATTCATACGCAATTATGTATTGCGTCTTGCGGCAACCACCAGGCTACGTGGGTAGCAAATACCTGGCAATGGCGCCTCCGTAATGGCAATCCCACCGGGTCCAGGTAGAAGGGATAAGCCCAAGAAGAGTCCTGGTCCCGACGTCAAGTCGTGGAGGATGACATGCGTGCAAAATGGTCTCACTACCATGGACGCCCAAGATCGTGCGAAGTGGAGGAGGAAGAGCCGGAAGGCGGACCCTGAGCTCCGAGGTCATCTAGACCACGGATGCAATCGAGAAAATACGTCTCCATATAGATGATGATTTATGTATTAAGTATGCCATTTTAACGGAATTTAAAATTTGAATTTAATGTTAACAAAACACTTAGGTGGCCCGGAAATCATCGAACTAAATTTTCAAATCAAGACTTCATCATCGTGTTATCGAATAAAAGTCAAAGTAGAAATAAGCATTTGGCTGACAGGTAGCATTATTAAAATCACTAGGAATCAAATAGGTGAATGAATTAAACTCGCAGTAGGCATGATTTTTTGTTAAATTACATGGTAGATGCAAAGGTAATAAATTATGCTATGACGGAACTGCAACCTTGTCCTAGACAAGAAGTACTCCTAGGTATTGTTTTATCTCATAACAATTTTCTTAAACACAAACTGAAGAAGGATAATTTTATAAAATCTGACATTGTCTTAGTAATAATAAAATTATTTTAGAATGTTTCAAATGATAATGTGTGTAACGACGTAAGACAAAGTAGGGTAGCAAACATAAAATAGGGTAAATTGTAACAGAGTCGTGAATTTCCGAGTGTTCCTCCGGTGCTTTGGTTCTTTTCAGCAGCACAAAACGGGGCGGGATGTGAAATTCCCACCGGAATCCTGAAACGACCCTCTTGTTTTTTCTCACTACCGAAATATCATTGTTGCCACGCTTCCCGTTGTTCTCGGCGTAATTTACTTTATTGTGCAAAAGTCAGAAACTGAGCAAGCGTACACAGCGAATTCACATTTAAAAAAGATAGGGCAATTTCTTTAGAATATCTCATTAATTAAATACGGTTAGCAATAATTAGTCTGTCACATAAAACTTGAAAACAATCCCTTACATTATGATTGCAGTATTCAGTTATACTAAAATATTTTATAGATCACCGTGTAAAACAGTATAAAGATATTATTTTATTAAAATTTTAACTTTTGTCCACGGCCTTATATGTCTCGCGTACAAAATTGTATCATCTATCGCTATTGTTGTGATAATAAATGTGATAAAACTTTGTACCCAGGGTACACTACTACTTAGTACAAGAGAAACCGAATTGATGAGGAATTGCCATCCCAATTAACGAACCAACATAACGCAAGGTTATTTTGGATTTATCTGTTGTAAAATAGACTTCCCTGGACGGTGCGGAGCATCTTTGATTTGACTTCGCTATTAGATGATTATCTCTTAATAATTAAAATACAAAAGTTGTCAGTAAATTACTAATTAATAATTCTAGTTAATACAAGCTTAGACCTATGATTCTGTGTAGCCGACCGCATACGACAACTGGTCCCCTTTATCTGTATCAGAGTTTAACAAGTAATGGGTACGCTGTATCTGCTGCATGCGTCTGTCGTTGTCGTATGCGGTCAGCTTCGGAATCATAACTTTATATACTGTGCTTAGGTTGAGAAACCAAGGTTCGAAAAAAAATTAGTGTAAAGACTATTTATTTTAACCCTTAAATACAGGTATACCTAGGTAGGTACCTTTTAATACAGGTATTAAAGCAGCAAGTAGATATTAAACAAAAAAATTGTTTCTTTTATACGTTTGCCATTTTGTTTGGGTTAACAATTTATACACAAATTGTGTCCATACTCAGGTAGAGGTTTCCTAACACCAAAACTAAATCAAAGCGTGATTAATATTATACGATGAGATCTAAAAGTAGCACCACGTCCGAATTGTTTCGGTGAGCTCTAGCTAGTTTTGTTTAGTAGAGGTTATGTGAAGAACTGGATTTAGTTAGTTTGACAGACGCGTTTGACCGATGATATTGAGTATTGAAATAATATTATTCTGACAAATTAAGAATATTTTTTTTCTGAAGCATTTAGTCCGGTCAATTTAAAACAAATTATAGGATAGGCACAATAATTCGCACCTGGCTCAGAGTTTGTAGGATTGTTCAAAACACCACCATAAATGAAATCTATTTTTTTTTTCCTCAAGGTCAAAGGTCACAAAAACGATCAAGTACGAATCGATCTCGTGTTTGGGCAAAAGCAAGGTATTATAGCACAAGTAAAGGGAAGAGTTCGAATACCTTAAATATGTAGTAGCTACCCACCCGTGCCGTACCATACTGCTACCGTCGGTTTTCGATCTTTTACACAGCATTTGGAATAATTTTTATTTTATTAAATATTTTCACCGTTAACGAAATCCCACTTGACCAAAAATATTAGGTAGAAGAAAAATGTTCATAATTTGCCCTAATGTGCCAAGTTGGCAGTTAAACAGTCAATGCCCTACCATTGTAATATAATCATTTTAGATCGAATCAAGCATCAGGTTTACGAGAAGTAGTCACAATCACAAGTCGTAAGAAGATTTATGAAACACTATAAAAGATATAAAATCAATAAAACTGCTTTTAAAACACTTTATTCTTGAACACGGGTACACGTTTCAAAGTAAATGCTGGTTTATAACTAGCACGTGATTGTGTGAAATGAAAATAATTGTTAAAGATGTTTTTTTGTTAATGAGCGTAAAATAGATTGTGATGCAATATGATTCACTAAAGGTATGATGTTGATTGATTAACGCCATCGCCTTCATTACAATATAGATTGTCAATATAGTTAATAAAATGACACACTTTACCACCAATTAATAAAAACAAGACAGCAGCAGAAATATACTAAACAATAATATTATGTATAATAACAAAAGGTGAAAATAAATTAGTAAGGTTTGAATAAAGCTGAAGTTTGTGTGTATTATACTGTCGTGTATTTTAGATGAAGCTTTCCCAAAGAAATATCACGGGGTGAAGCAACTGTTTAACGATATTTTTTGTTTTATATTAAAGTGCGTCATCGTCATGTACTTACTTATGTCAGGTTCCGCATACAATGATTGCAATACGAAGCCATCGTTCTCTTGCCCCTATTGTTAATACCTAAGGACGGCATGTATCTTCATGACCCTGGTTCCAGTTTTTCACCAAGAGTTTTCTTCAACCAAGTGCCGTCTGGTCCACTCTATCACACCATATTTTATTTTTTTGGCATTTGGCCGTTAATCAAGAGCTGAGGTTGGCTTGGGAGATCCTCGAATAGCGAGAAGGGAAGACCCCAAAGATTAGTGGAAACACATACCTACACTTAATATGGGGCTCAACTAAGGTCCTCGAGTTTGTCATTCACCAGTGTTTGGAACAAAGAGATTTATAGCTAATAGCGTACTACCAGGCTTCCGTCACTCGCTCAAGGCCACGCGATAAACACCTACAGCTTGGCGTACAGTCGACTGTACAAACTGGCAGAGGGCTGCCGAACGCGCGCCTGAGCCCTCGCATCACACTGCACCGCACGTTTTCCGCGCTTACGCTTCGAAATGCCGAAACCACGTAATTATTGTGCAGTGGATGGGTATATACCTAAGTCTATTTCTTTGAACATAAGTACCTAAGTAATAAGTATGTAAATCGTAAATTAAAACGTTTTTTGAGTCAGGTATTATATACCTAAGTGTTGTTTTATAGGTAGGTTCTAATACTATTTAACTGAAGTTACCTAGTACTTACGTAATAGAATAGTAGGTAATGTCCGTTATTTTTAGGGTAGGAATAAGCGTCTATAAGCTATACCTACTGTAAATTATTTCGTAATTTTATACCAATGGTTGACCAAACTGATATGAACAAAATGATTAATCTAAATGCATTAAAATTGGAAAAAATCTTATGAGAAAACTATAAATACAGTAGGTATACCTTACTGTATACCTACCTATAGGTACACTAAGGCCTATAAAGTAGCACCGTATTACAAATGTTATAAACCGTTGATTTATATTATTTATTCAAATTATTTACGCGATTAAAGATATTTTGGACTAGGTATAAAATGTAATAAATTCCGAGAAGAGAAAAAAAAAATAAATCATATAAAACTAAAACATATTGGATTGACTAATAAAAAATGTGGTTAATTCGTTTTATTACAATAATCATCATAGATAATAGCCCTAGCGCATTCTTACGATGACGTCACCCGCACGGCGGGCAACACAGTCTCGACTCTATAAGCGCGGGTTTAAGGTACAATTCTTCTCGTTCTGAGCAGCAGGTATTATTATTAAAATTTTGTAGGTGAATATAGCGTAGATATTTTCACTTTTGTATGGGAGTGATGTATCTGTTACGTAGTAACTATTTATTAATCTGTGGTACTACATAGCCAGTCTAAAAAAGTACGTAATAAAAAGCTAAATGCACGCGAAGTCGCCATTAGGAAATGGGCGCTGCCGCAACGAACAGACGATAACGATTTCACTAGATGACTAGACGGCCATAGTGAATGGGGAAAATTGTGCTTTTCAGTAAAATGAAAGCTCACTACCTGTGCAGAATTCCTACCAGATAAAAAAGATATTATAAATTTTTGGCCGTCTCTCTTTTGATTCTTTTATTTTATATGTCCAACTATCCAAGGTCATAAATTGTTGATAACTGCAATTTTATTTTAATTTATTAACTCAATGTCTGGATTTATTTTTATTCAGTTATTAAAATGCACAAAAATAATAAAGGATCTGGGTTAAATATATTCTGTTGTAGTGTTGACCACGAAGCCTTTAGAACAAGGGCAGTTATTTTTATTAGCGCCTTATCACGTTTTATTAGCTGTTCTTACGAGCGATCGCATGGTGGTCACATTTCCGTTTCACCAGAGTTAGTTGTGAAATACCCAAAATTGAATTATAATTGCAACAGAGTATGAAAATTTCAACTTTTTATTTAAGTATGTACCTACCATATTCATATTATGCTTAGAGGTCTAAGTTAAAACTGCAGTGAACTTGCACTTGTCGTTATCAGTGCTGAACTGATACAGACTTTATTCATTAATATTTTGTGTTAACTGAGAATTAAGTATAGGTATTGTCTGTAAGTGATGTTTAATACATGACATTTCTATGAACATAATGTTTTCATTCATGAAAAAAAAAAAAAAAAACCCGACTGCTGTCTAAAAGATCGAAACAAGCTTGATAGCAGGCGGAACCCATTAAATTTCTTTCGGTTTATGATTGGCAAATGGGCAATATCAGTAGTATTTTTGTGTCACGTACTGTGTACGGCACTCGGCAGTCAGCAAGTGTTAAGTAAAATTTATTATTTAGTAATTTCATAAAAAAATACAGTAAGCCTGACGTAGCTTTATTAAATTTATTAATATCTAGAATAAAACTGCCATTAAAAGGAGATGGATATGCTTTCATACATACCTACTTGGGCCAAGATGCAAAAAGATGAGTGGTCTCAATTAAGAGCTTACATATTATTAAACCATCCCTGAAAATTCTGCAGATTTAGGTGATCTAAGAGCAGAGTTTTAAGAGATTAAATAAGTGAGGTAATGCAAGACATGAACGTTTTTGAACTGTGATTTGATTTAAACCAATAAACTCATACAGCACACTGATATGGTACACTTTTGTACATTATTTTATAAACAATTGTATATATTTTATCTCGATAATTAATTGATTTTGAAGATTGAATAAATAAACGGATTGACTGAAAGTCAGGGAGCTGTCAGCTATCATAGCACAGATAAAAAATACAGTTGATACTCATGAGAAATAATAAATCGATTAACGAAAATCGATTCATAATTTATTTTTATTACCTACATGATTTTAAATGGTTATTATTATTATTATTATTCTATTTATTCAATCTGATTGAAATAATACTGCGATGCAAGTGTTTTTATAGACAATAATGTTTAAATCATTCATAGTAATCGATACCTATTTTATTTTATTAGTAGAAGGCAGAAAAAGAAAAACAAATCAAGTATTTGGACTTGGCCCATGAGATTGTCGACATGTGGGATGTGGACTCGGCTATTATTGTACCGATAGTCGTCTCAGTTCACGGACTTATCGCCAAGAGCCTCGATCAACATCTTAAGAGGCTCTCGTTAGACGGTTGGCTCAAGGGCTTGATGCAGAAGGCAGTTTTGCTAGGCACGGCACGTATAGTGAGGAAGTTCTTCTCCCTGGAGCCCTAACCACCGGCAGCTTGGTCCCTGTACCCGATGCCGGTGGGACACTATTTTTTTATATTTTTAAATGTATTTATTTTTAAGTTTGTTCGCTCATAGCTCCGCCATGCGTAGACGGATTTGCAAAATTCTTTTTTTTTTTAGTAGGTATATTTAGAAATATAATTTATATGTATATACAGTGAATAAAGAGGCATAATAATAAGTTTATTCTATTTATTTATTTATTAAATAAATAAATAGAATTAACTTAGTTTTAAGAGTTCTCGTCTTCCAGATTATCAATTGAGCGGGTTTTTTATATTTTGAAATAGAAAAATATACCGCTTTTTTGAGCCATATCTCAACTCATTTTGGCCCAGAAATCCCCGTCGCCTTTATTATTTATACATACATTTACATACAATAATAAATTATTATTATATTGAAAATAAAAAATTAAAGTTAGCTAATTAATGATACTTTCAGAATTTTACGCGGCGAGGGAGAGAGCCGAGGACGGTAATCACCATACACGCGAGTGGCATCCGATTATTTTCAACACACTTGCGAATAAAATAATACTAAAAATACTACATAACACAATCAAAACACAATAGTAAAAATTTATTTGTTGTCATACTTGTCATAAATATGCGCGCGCATCTAACATTTTTTTATTTGTTCCTTTCGGAACAGGCTAAGGTGCTATCACCATGCTGCCTTGTCATCTACTTACTTATTTGAATTATGATTTTTTTTTCTCTGTAAATCCTCACAGAGAAAAAAGAATACATTTTAGTGAAAGTTTTGTTTATTAAACACGTACTACAAGTTAAAATTATCTTTTAAACTACGAAGTTGCATGAAATGAGCAAGCAATAGGTATATTAATTCGTTTGTAATATTGGACACGATCTTTTTTGTATCAAAACTTTTTTAAGAACAAAGCAACTTAATCAATGAAATTAAAAAAAAGAAGTCTATAACTCACTTTTGTGAATAATAGCAATGAAAAAGTCACAGTTTTATAATAGGTGTCATTCCGTGCTTAATTGCGGTGAAATAAAAGCCTGTTTATAAGCAAGTGTGTTGAAAAAGTATTTTTAACGAATCCTATCGCAATTTTTTGGTAATATTTTATTATTTACACTGAGCCCGACGTTTCGGTTGTTTTTCAGCAGCCATGGTGACCATGGCACGGGGTCACGGATAGGGATGTTGAGCGGTAAAATACGGTAAAAAACAATATTTTACGTAAAAATTGGTATTTTACGGTTAAATACGGTAATTTTCGGTAAAATATCAGTAAGAAGGATATCATTTTTTCGATTAAAATAATATAGTATATCCAGAGTAAGCAGTGAAAATTTGTCATTGTCTATTGTTACATTTATTTTATAAAGACCGTAAGTTTAAAGAATAAAAAAACAGTACCTACGAGTATAAAACTCTCAGAATTAACAAATTGTTTCATTTTCATTGTCAATCAATCAATTAGCCTATCGCAGTCCACTGCTGGACATAGGCCTCTTCCAATATGCGCCACGTTTGCCGGTCCTCTGCCTTCCGCATCCAGTCTGTCCTAGCCACCTTTAGCAGGTCGTCAGTCCACCTGGCTAGGGGGTGTCCCACCTTCCGTTTTTCTTCTCGCGGTCTCTACTCTAGGACTCCTCTGGCCCAACACTAACAGCCATCACTTCTTCGACAGATGTGGCCAGCCCACTGCCACTTCAGCTTGCTTATTCTGCGAGCTATGTCGGTAACTTTGGTTCTATGTCGGATGATCTCGTTTCGAATTCTATCCTTCAAAGAGCATCCAAGCATAGCTCGATCCAAAGCCCGCTGCGCGACTTTTAGGTCGTGGACTAACCCCACCTTCAGTGGCAACGTTTCGGCACCGTAGGTCATACATAACACTCAGGACGCACTGGTTGTAAACCTTTATTTTGAGGCATTGCGGTAGGGGGGAGAAGACCCGACGCAGTTTGCCAAGTGCTGCCCACCCCAGTTGGATCTTTCTGGCTATTTCTTTCTCGAAGTTGTTTTTACCGAGCTAGATAACCAGCCCCAGGTAGATAAATTTTTGAACAACTTCGAGTGTCGCCCTTTCGATGGCAATCGGTCTCGGTACAACATGTTCGTTGAACATAATCTTGGTTTTCTCCAAGTTTACACCGAGGCAGACTTGACGAGAATTCTGAAGAATAGAAGAAGAATTCAGGCAGGAATGCTCCGCCCAGTTTTTCCAGCGACTCCGCAACTATGACGATGTCGTCGGCGAACCGAAGGTGCGAGATGTACTCACCGTTGATGTTGATGCCCCGCTCAGTCCAATCCAGAGTCTTGAAAACGTCCTCCAATGTGTTATTGAATAGTTTGGGACATATAAAATCTCCCTGTCTCACTCCACGTCGCGCTGGAGGCTAATGGGTTTCGTCAGGCAGTGTCATATAAGCAGCTCAGCACCTCGATTTTGATGTCGAAGATTTTTTCGCAGTCCACAAACGCCATACAATCAATCAACCAATCAATTAGCCTACCGCAGTCCACTGCTGGACATAGGCCTCCCCCAATGTGCGCCACGTTTGCCGATCCTCCGCCTTCCGCATCCAGTCCGTCCCAGCCACCTTTCGCAGCCATACACAGCGGCTGATTGTACTCCTGCGCCTTTTCTACAATCTGTCGAACAGTATGGATGTGGTCCACGGTACCATAGCCTTTTCGAAACCCGACTTGCTCAGGTGGCTGGAACTCGTCGAGCTTACCCGCAAGGCGATTTGTGACGACTCTCGAGAACAACTTGTAGACATGGCTCAAGAGTGAGATGGGCCTCAGCAAGGTCTTATCACCTTTTTTGAAGAACCCTGGTGTTCCCTGATCTCACATTTTGATATCGCAACATAATACGCGCGGGATTCAAAACAAATTGAAATTTAAAACGTTCTCAGTCGCCGGTAATTTTCCCGTAATTTATAAAAATGACCGTAAAATTACCGTATTTTACCTGCGTTTTCGGTAAAATTACGTAATTTTGCATCCCTAGTCACGGAGTCAGATAGCTTGACTTTTTTAGGGGGCAGAGTCATACCTTCACTGTAGGGTTGATATAGGTTTTGATATAAATTCAAGAAGGATATGTACTCAATATCATGCTTAATTTCCTTTAAAATTGGTATCAATTGTTAAATTAATTACAAACTCTGTCGGTACCACAAATGCCATAGACGTTTTGATTCCATTGAATCATGATAGGCGAGTAGCATAAAATGAAACACTAATAGGTTTATTTCGATGTTACAGTATACCATGACAGCCTCTGTGGCGTGGCGGTAATAAATGCGGTCGATACGCTGAAGGCGCGCGGGTTCGATTGTAGCTAGCCAGTTTTTGGCTTTTTTTAGGGCTCCCGTGAGGACTGCCATACATGTTCCTATGGCAAACGGGGCCGACGGCTTAACGTGCTCTCCGAGGCACGACCAGACCAATGCAAATACCCATTCACTGAGCGGAGATCGAATCCGTGCCTCCTGCGTAGCGGTCGTGTTCCCTACCAAGTACCACCACGCCACTGAGGATGTCTATAATATACAAACAAACAAGTCAAACTTACGACCCGCCTCGTTTTTCGTTGGCGGTTAAAAACGATATTTTAATTACGAAATTGTCCACTTTGTCCGGAATAAAAAAAAAGTCATATAATGTATTATTAGATTAGGTATAGGTTGGGTCAAATAAAAACGATTAAATAAGACCAACGCAACTTTTACAGGTCTTTCACCATTTTTAATTTAATAAGCTCAGTTAAATAATTTATTTCAACTACAGGAAAGTATCTATTTGTGACTAAAATCGGGTCGGCAAAATATTGTGCTTTAAAAAACAGCAACTACCACTACCAAGGTGCTCTACTTCCAAATATATTAGTAGGTGAGTACCTAACGTGTGTAGACTAATAAATCTATTTGCCATAATTTTTGATGATGATTATTGTACAAATTGACAGCCATGAGATCACCTGAATAATATAATACTTGCGGACTGCGGTAATACTGGGGACACGTATCTTGGGCCTAAATGGTGAGACAAACGAGGCCCTGGCGCCCGCGGATTGTTTTGTAATAAATAATAATCTATGCTTAGTGAATTTGAGCTCATCCACCACAGTAGCACCCCATGCTATGCACCCAAGAAACGTGTACTGCGCATATAGAGCACATTTTAGGTTATATCTTATTCTAGCTAACCCGGCGAACTTCGTACCGCCATATTTCCGCCCCCGTGGTATTCTGATCCCGTTCCCGCTGCATCACATTAGAAATCTCTAAATTTATCAGTGTTTCTCTACAATATTATGCATGTATTTATACATATAACCCTTCCTCTTGAATCACTCTATCTATTAAAATAACCGCTTCAAAATCCGTTGCGTAGTATTAAAGATTTAAGCATACATAGGGACGGACAGACAGCGACTTAGTTTTATAATATGTAGAGAAGAGATATGTCACGAAAGTTAATGTACCTAGTTAGCAACATTGTATAGTTTGCCGTCTCTGATAGGTAGCAAAACGACAAAAATGTGCGTAGCTCAACTATTTTACTTAAATATTTTTTTACGAGTCGGAGACGAACAAAATGGTTGTTCGGCGGAAGTTTTATTCCAGCATTGTGTTTGAACAACTAGGAAGAGGAACCGATGTGACTTACGCAACAAAGGTCGCGCTCACGCAAAAAATAACTGTACAAAAGGCGCACGAACGCGTCGTCAATTAAATATACAAATTTATAATGTCATCATCATCATATACTCGTAATTATAAAGAAATCTTGTGACAGTAGGGATTACTATATCGCCACTGTAATAAATAAATCATCAGCGTTAATGTTAAGAATTACGAAATAGGTAGTCCATTGATTTATAAGGAAGAAACCAAATAAATATGTATTTTGAAAGTCTAATGGGTAACGAATGAATCTCGAAATAATTGTCCCATGTGGGGTTGCACTTTGATATTGACTCTTATTTGGAGTAACACCGGCAAGGTACTTAATGAAAAAAAAAAAGTAAAATATAATATTTTCTTACTGTGCCAGTGCCAACGTATAATCGTATATACTGAATTTGAAGAAGACGAATCCTGTCTTGTAAGCTATTGAAAATGTGGAAAGAAGGCTATGTTAAGCGTAGGTGCATTTTGCAACAGGTGCGTGTGTATAAAAAAAAAACTATTATGAAAGTAGAATTTAATGATGTAGGTATCCCAAGAGTTTAATGAGTGGGCAGATACTCTGTCTATCAGTGTGAAAGAAGCGTAATCTAAATACATTTTTGCGTTTTCACTTTGCAGATGAAAGTTCTTTTAGTAGAATAGTTCACCGCGAGCAGTAGTGGAAATACAGCAAACCTTTATTTCGACGTTTGTTTGTTTCTAACAAGTTGGATAACAATAGGTACTGTTTCCACTGAGGTTTCAAACGAATTTCACAGCTGTCGATAGAGGATTTACTAAAAGCCGAGCTCGCTAACGAATCCATGCTCGAATATTGAACGCGTACCTCTATTTCAGATTTTTAAAATACATCAAAGTTCTCTTAAATTTCTTCACTACTATTACTTATTTATATTTTGTTTAACTACTATAAACTATTCATTAAAGCGAAAGAAAAAGACGAAGGATATGAATTTTTTTGTTACACTGTCACGAAAAACAGTAGGTACAGCAGATCTGTATGTAATTTAGCAAAAAGATAGATTCATAATATACTAGCGGACCGAACAGACGTTGTCCTGAATGATATATATATTTTTTATGAATCTAATAGAAAGATTAATTGATTATTATTATCGATTACAGAAGTTATAGAAGCAAAATGGTTTTTACTTGTATATCCCTTCGCTGTTGAGGTATACATTACAAGTTCCGCCAAGAGAGGATGCCAACTAAACATTAAAACTTGGCGTTAACGACTTGAAACCGAGCAAAATTTACTATGCACAAATGAGTTGGGCCAGATAGACGTTAATCCGAGGCATAAGTAAACTTAGGATTCACAACACAAGCACTCTTTGCGCACGCCATGCATAATTTATTATCCGTCTGCAGTTACGTGGTATTGTTGCCTTGATACCGGGATCGAATATCTTCTAAGCGTTTTTCCTTGAAGCTGAATAGATGTGTAGGTACAATAATGAAATACTGTCTTGTTCTTGTACCTCGCACAGAAGCATTATTTATTTTTCAGACATGATTGATCTGCTAGGTGCTACGGAAATCTTACGAGCGACGGCTGGTAGATGAAATAATATTACAATCAGTAAAAGTGAAAAAATAATACCTGTGCTGTGCCATATACCACCACCTATTCCTACACATTTATACATACGAAAAACTTCATACATTTATCATTCGTTACCTCTACCGTATGTCGCTGTCGCTTTGGGAAAACTGAGCTGAGCACACGTAATGTCGTGCGAAATCTCTGGAGCCGTGAGCATATCCCTATATTTGTTTCTTGTCACGGTAGTGTACGTGGCCTCATTACTAGATATATCGTAATGTATATAGTCATATATTATCTCTATTCAGTTGTTGATAAATTTAATTCGGTAAAAGTGAACATCCAGGGACTTAAAGAACCCGCGACAGTCCCTTTCTATAGGAAATACTCTGCCACTTACGTATCTAGAGCAATTTAAATGACAAGAATGATAAGAACAAGAAATGATAGCATACTAATTACTTCAAAATTTCATACGATTCAGTTGGTGTTCGAACATGTAGGAAACTTACTCGCTCGACATTACAAGGTGAATGCTAGCCGATGTTTGAACACGTAGAAAACTTTGTTGGATCGACACTACAAGGTAAATATACGGTGGTCTCTTCAATAGAGCCACGCCATATTTAAAAGAAATATTGCCATAGACGTCGCATTTGACCATCATTGTCGTAAGAAGCTTATGGAGTATAATTAAATTTTTAACAGTCGAGAGAAATGTTGACGTTCTACCAGTTAATCGAATGCCAAGGTTTATAAAGAAGCCGTACAGTAAATGTTTTTGGTAGGAACATTGCTTAGCATTATTTTGCTTGAAAGAATTTTTGTGATCCCGAAAAATGCCATTTCAGTAACTAGTGTTCATAAAACGTAAAAGTAGTTCTTGAAAAGTGGTAGTGTAGAAGAATTCTTTCTAAGAACGACTCAGGTCGGGCTGCAGTGCCGTAAGTGGCAGATATTTGTAATAGTTTTAAGACAAACTTAAAATAGGTAAGGCCTAAGTGTAAAAGTTCGTGTGGCGGTTTTTTAAATTTTTGTCAGCGTGGGAGCGACAATCATCCACACGATTAGCATTACAGTACAGTTAAGGGTAGTTTGTGTGAGTTGGAAAGGCAAATCTATTTCCTTCTAGGTAGCTAGGTCTGCCCATATTCTTGGGGTGGGTATACGTAAACCTATCTGAATAAATTGTCAGTTTTTGATTGTAAGCCTGTGCTAGAACAACTGTTTGCTTAGCATTTACAACTTTTAGGCACGAAACGGTCGCAACATGCGCAAACAAGCATGCGAAAATTTGCAGTTTTAGCTTTGAAAACAGCGTGGTCGCGGTGGTCGACTCAGGTGAATCGACCTATTTATGGTAAGAAGCTGTGAATCGTTTAATTCATATTTATATGAGCAACGTAAACATATTTGCAATCTATACTAATATTATAAAGAGGAAAGATTTGTTTGTTTGTTTGTTTTTTTGTTTGTAACGAATAGGCTCCGAAACTACTGGACCGATTTCAATAATTCTTTCACCTATAGAAAGCTACACTATCTGGGAGTAACATAGGCTATATAACATCACGCTACTACTAAAGGGAGCGGAGCAGTGAGCATAAATGTCAATAAATCGGGCAGATTTCCATACATTCTTTACTAATATTAGATTTGTATTTTTGTATTCGAGTAAACTCATGAACTACTGAACCGATTTCAAAAATTCTTTTACCATTAAAAAGCTGCACTATCACTGACTAACATAGGCTATAATTAATTTTCAAAAAAATAGGGATCCTGGATAAAACTTCAATAATGTAACCCAAGGTGTAAAAAAAATGACCTAAAAAATTCCTTACATCGCGTACGCTGCGAAAACTATTGAAGATAGAACAAAATAATGTACTGTAGAAATGTATAACTTAAAAAGGTCTACATAAAAGTCCGCGACAGCATATGTCTATCTAATAAGGGTAGCTCACAATAACCATTTTTATCTTTTACAAATTATAAAAAAAAATATGTGTCATTTTCGAAGCTATTTTTAACAATATAGTGTTAAGCCTTATCTGACTAAATACGTTAGATACATTGTAAATTTAATGTAGATCAAAATTGCCCTTTACACTGTATAATTATAAAGAATATTTTAGAATCTATTGCAGTATGAAAGTAACGCGCGACGATATAAATTCAAGCCGAAATGCCGATCAAAGTCAGACCACGGAATCTATACCTTTATATTAATTCTTATCTAAATAAATCGTTTGGTATTTAAGATTGTTTCAATGCCTGTTGATTACTTTTTGAATTATTGAAATCGGATGTTCTATTCAAAAGATATTACGAAATTATAATGTCAATAAATCCGGTCAATTACCATACATTATTTGAAAACTAATTATTATTACGGGCATGGGCTAAAAGGGTGCAACCACGGGTGTTCGAAGTATTTCACGAGCGAAGACAGGGAAGGTCAGCTGAACACAAGATGCAACGGTAACGGGATCCGAATGCGGGATTGGAACCTCCATGTGATGCATCCTGGGTAACGGAGGCATTAACGCCCCTCACCCAGGGGAGGCGCTACCGCCTACGGCAAATACATACAGCAACGGGAGCAGCTCTATAGAGGGCTGCTCAAAGGCTTCCCACATGTCCCTCTGACTACGAGGAGGCCCAGTAGAGAGCAGGAAAGGGAAGGGCACCGAGCGCGGACGTGAGGATTATAGGTCCGGCCTCCTGTCATCCCTTCACGCCCGTCTCCTCCCTTTCCGGAATTCGATGGGACATCGTGCTTCCCACTTCTGAGAGGGCCATCTTAAAATTGTAGATGGCCCAGGGTCAGCCGGGGGGTGCGGAAAATGCCCTAGGCAATTTCACACTCCAGCAACTGAAGACCCGCGACGGCATGCTGTTTAGTGGGTCCGAATTCCACATGGCACTCCTGATGGCTGACGGGGATGGTATCCGAGGCAATTTTAGCACGAAAGAAAAGTTTGTACGGAATCCGAATTCCACGCGGGCGGAGCCGCGGGCAACAGCTAGTTTAGTATAAAGTAGTAAACTCCAAGATTTTCCTGTTTACGCTGTTCCTTTATTGAATTCATCAGTTGTTAGTAAATAACAAACATGGGCACAAACAACGACAACGAATTTGTATAGTTAGTGCTTCGTCCAATAATATGTATTGTAGATACTCTTACTACTATATTCGATAATACCAAGGCTTTCGACTTTCAGTTACCAACCACGTTTTAGCCCCGACATGGCATTCGTATTGAAACGCAAATTTTGACTCACGCATATCGTTGATAATAATCTACTGAATGGTTGTGTTTGCTCAATCGTGTTTTGCATAAAAAAAAACACGTTTGAATAGGAATTTCAGGGATTCTTGGGTATAGGGAAATTTAAATTAGAATTAACTTCAATGCCAACAACACACAGAAGAGTTGAAATAGTCGAATAATATAAGGCGACATTTGAAAACATTAAAATTTGAACAGTAGTTCATAATTAAGTGTAGGTATAAGAATGTAATCGCTTGCGAAATGACTATTTTTTTTTTCGTATACTGAATGGGTTTATATGAAAGCTATAGAAATAGGTGTGCGAGGGCAAAAATAAATTGGGGTTTCTGCGTACCATACAAGGAGAAATGCGTGTTATGGAAAGTTCTTACCATAAACTGAAACACTGAAAATACCAGAAAGCCTATTAGTCTCGGTCGTAACCGAGGCTCTCACCTCGGAATATGGGGCCGGCTTTTACTCATCCACTTTGCACGGTCTTGGATTAGAGAGACCATTAGCATGCATTTCATCTTCTACAACACCACCCCTTCCACAATATAACTACATATAACCAATCTTATTATATCCTGTTATTACTTCAAATTAAATATCTTTGCTATGACGCTAATCATAACAAAAATCATCAAACAACGTCGTAAGTCGTGACGTATGTCATCGAAATAATCGGCAATTACAGAGTTAAGTTGAGGAAAAATAAATGAAAATCAAACTATGTGAGTGTGGGTAGTCAATAAATCTGGAAACAAAGCTACTTGACGGGTCTCAAGTGAACGCGTAGGGTCATACGACGTATAACATCCGCGCGATAAGAGATAAACGGCTGGCTGACGTAGGTCTTGGCTGTACCGTCTGTTATTAAAACTTTTTACGACATTAGGTCATTGATAAAGACATAATAGATGAACTATATACATGCGTATGTGTGTAGTGCGATGCAGTACCGCCCAGTGGAGGCCTCGAAATATTTCTAATATTAAAAATATTAATTCGAAATTTCATATCCTGAAAGTAGTTAAAATGGTAATGTCTGTAATAATTTTTTAACGACTTTTTTTTTGTAAATTTGTCTGCTAATTGAACATAAGGCATTTGGAAATAGTGTGTAAAACGACATTTTATTAGTTATAAAATTTAAACTATATTCTTAATATGGTTAACAAGGTGATTAGGATATTTGTCCTTCATAAATTAAAATTGCAATACATTTATACTATGTAGAACAAGGTCCACTTTCAAAGCAAGTCCGGACTTGGGCGAATATTAAAATGCCGAATTATTCGGTCATCTACATATCTATACTAATAATAAAGCTTAACAGAATGTTTATTAATTTTAATTTTAAATTTACCAATCTCTAGAACTGACTAGACAAGTATTTTTTGCTATTAAAAATATCCAGATTTTAATGAAGATTATTATGTAATAAGCTAAATATGTACATCACGCTGCCACTTTTAAGAGCCAAACAAAAAAAAAATAAGATGAAAAAGACGCGGACGGGCGAGCGGATCGCCACGGTAAAATAGAACTGAGTACGGCGAGTGAAACCATGAGACCCTGCAGGCACATGCTGTAACAAACATCTCGAATGATCGAAGTGAGCTCGATAGCTGAATCCGCGGTGATTGGTCAATTTCGCGAAATTGACAAATCACCGCGGATTCAGCTATCGAGCTCACTTCGATCATTCGAGATGCAAGTTACAGCATGTGCCTACAGGTAGCACACACATCGTAGTGTAAAGATTGCAGCATGCAGCAGCAGAAGCATGGAGGTGCTCGCAAAACTTGAATATACTCCATCGATGGATTTGAAATTTTGAAAATTGCATTTCAAAAGCGCTGTGTTATCGAGAATTTTATACAATAGGAGAGTGAGCCGCAGCAAATCGTGTCGGGTTTTTATGAGAAAAATAGTATACAAATACATGATATTTACTAAATAAATATTCACATAGTGATATAGGCATGCTATATATTTAATGCATTTATTTCTCAATTGAAATTCATTTATGTTCTGTTCTTTTGTCAAAATTTACTCACAATTTCAGTTGTCAATTTAGGTTGCATGATTCTAGACATTACCACGACCTATTACTGAAAATATCTTATACCCACACACTAATCGTGAAACTTTAATATCATGTGAATTCGTTCAAGGTTCTCGACTAGACTTTATCGATTGAATAAATCTCACAAGGAATAATTTAATATGTAATAAGTTTTAATGAAGCCTCTAAAGTCGTCCCGGGCTAGAAAGATACGCCAAGTAGATATAAAAGTTGGTAGGGCCCAGTAATTGATACGGGACCCATTCGAGGAGATTGTTGAACCTAATAATATGGGCTCGGCGGCCCTTCCTAAAAGTAGTGGCTATCTCTGAAACAGCTATTTATATTCACAGAATTCAACTATTTTTGTGCAAGAATACTCAATTCTGTTAACACATACACACCTCAAACCTTTACACATCATATAAAAGTATAGATATGTAATGTACCTACTACATACACAAAAAACTTACGTATACTTGCCACGAAGAAATACAAATGCATATAAGAATAACAGTTTTTCAAACTGTACACAACATCCAACATAGTTTAACCAAACAGTTTAACAACACTGAGTTGCGTAGCGATTCCATTATCAGTAGTCGAGAAGATATCACATAAGTTGTAGACGAATCACAACTGTAACGTAAGCACAAAACTATAATATAATATACATGTAATATATGTTTGTAGGTGCACCACAAAATATAATATATACACGTGCTCGGTGCAGCGCGCCGAAACGGACTGGGACTGGTGACGATCTATTATACCGGTGCGCGTGCACAGTCAGGCTCTCGGTCCATTTCCCCCACGCAACTCACTCCGTTAGATGTTTGCCGTATCGATAGTCTAGAATGCTATTACTTCACGTACATCGTGTAAAACACTCTGCATACTACAATACATTAATCGTACAGGGAATTATAACGAGGAAACGATAACAGATGAATTTGGTACGTGCTAACGATAAAAATGCTTCACGATTTGTCAAAATGTTATATACAACAGTGAAAGAAAACGTGATCATAAGAGATACTAGTGGCACTGCAGTTATAATTTCAGAATAACGAACGTGTTCCTTAGTTAGAAAATGAAGAAAATTGGCCGTCCGTTAGATTTTATCAGTAATAGGTATCACAAAAGCAATTACAGTAGCACGAACGTGTGGTTAATAGGTACTTGAATTATGAACTAGATAGATAACAATTACAGTGGTCGAAGAATCTGATATAAACTCAATTAATTACCGGGGGTAAATCGATATAATGTAAGAAATTAGCATTATTTTATTCGAACGAAAGTTCAATGTTATTGTGAAAGTTTACTACATTAATAAAGTAGAACCTGACACAAATGACCGTAGTTTGTGTGAAGCATGGTGAAATATAGAGCAGAGCGCACTGCAATGGAGATTCGCCGTTATGCGTTTGTTTTTCCATGCATTTGTGATGGCCATATGAACGAAGTGAGTCTACGAAAGCCGTTATTCACCGGTGCTGGGACAGGTGTCGCCGTTATCGTCATGTTTTCTGACACTGTATGTAGCTTTCAAATTGTTAGATATGTTGCATTATCCCACAAATAACTTTAATTACCGAGTCATACAGATGAGTCTTATAAAAAGATAATGTTGGAGGAAACCTTGACCCGACTTCGGTAATAGAATCTGTAAGTATGGGTGGCGCAATCAATTTGACGAACTTGGAACAGCGAATGCGGTGTTGAAATTGTTGACATTGTAATATAACTGTGTGTTAATATAACGAATATCGCTTCTAAAATAAATTCACATTGATAAAGTTGTCCATGTAGAAGTTGAAGGTTTTCTACTCACAAAGTACAAACATTTTCAGCGGTTCTCGAATTACCTGTAATAAAATAGAAGAATAATTAGATTTGATACGATAGAAAAATCTAAATCTAACGTAGAAGCCTAACGAAGTATTGTACTAGAAAAAGCGTAGCAATTATTATTATCTATCACATAATAGTAACATAGCATTTAAATATAAATCTTGATATCGATTTTTTTTCAAGGTAAGCATACTATTACATACGTAAAATGTTACTAAGAGAGTGTTACGTTTTCTTGATATTTCTTACACCAATGCCAAATAACGTAGCATAGTAATAAATAGTCGTAACGTAGTATAAAAATGGTAAAGTAAACTATTTTTTAGTAGCTTTATCTCAACGTGCTACTTTTACATATTTGCCTAAGAGGAACTGAATGTTATTTGACAAGGCGTAAGATCCCCAGAAGACGCGTTCTGTGTAGGGAATTCGGGTTAGGTCAATGTTCAGTGCGCGACGATAGTACCTAATAACGGCGGTGCTAAGAATAGTGAAGGATGACATTCTTCGCTAGACTTGACTATCTTTAAACTAATAATAAATAACTATTGTTAGGACAATGCCACACGACCTTATTTCAATTTTGTTCTGGCTCCTTTTATACGCCAATATTGTATTGACTTAAACTCGATTACTTATGTTCAGGTGATGGTTTTTCTTACTGAGACCCGTGTATTGGTTTGTTATTGATAGCTTATACAATAGGAACTTTCCCCACAATTTCTTCATTTTTAACACAATTTAAAAAAAAGTCAGTGTGCTCATCTCACCACGAAAAGGAAGTTACTCGTCAAATTTTAAGTTTCTTCAAAATCAATCGAGGCAAGTATATTTGTACATGGTACATAGATAATAGCTCTGTTGTCATTCATTCTCGACGTCAAGGACTCCCTAACCTTCATGCATAAAAACAGAAATAACATCTCAATAATTGCATAATGCTAAAATTCAAACGTGTTTTACAAGGAGGTCAAGTTCTAGAACCGCTTTGCCTCGTAATTAACGATACAGTCACTTTACTTCTCGTAAATTCATAATGTTATTATGGTAACGTTACGTTAAATAACGATGGTTTTAATCACGAATAGTAAATAATGTATAAAATACATGTTACAAGGGAGGCATACCTAGTCTTGCAAAATGTCCAGTGATATGGAATTTTGAATGAAGTACCTACTAATCGAATGGTGACCTTGTAAATGAATAACGAATAGATGAAGCGGTAATATAATGGTCGGCAACATTTGCCACCAGCGAATGGAGCAAGGTTAGCAGTCAAGTGTATGTTTGATGGTCACTAAGTGTTATTACATTACGCATGATGTCGAACATCCGCGTAACTTTTAGGCTCTGGTTCAGTAACTTGCATTTTCTTTAGAAAATCTGTATCGGTTAATTTGTATATAATATCTGATAAGGTTCGTACTCTTTATCGTTTATAAATACGTATAACTTGATAAATGTAATTCAAAATGTCAGAATCTTTTTTGAAAGGTCAATTAATGAGCCACGGCAAAAAGATGTATATTTCAATAAACATTTAGTGCAATGTCACTAGTTCTTTTTTGTTGAATGATTTTTCTTTAATTTATAGTATTGAAAAACAAAAAATATTAAAAATAAACAGCTGCCATTTTTATATTATTATTTACTAGCGAACGAGACACAAATGTTTTCGGAACAATGTACGCTGTACGCTGCATATATCTAGTACCTAAGTATGGTAAATTTATTGCGAGTGACAAGTTGATAACACGGTCATTGTCATGACATCGATTAACTGTGATGAATTGATCATTGAATCAATTTTGAATTGTCGTTTTCCTCTACAGGCCATAGGCATATCTAGTGAAGCACGCCAAAGTGCGGCCAGAATGAAATCTACAATAAATATAAATACGTTTATGAGCATGAGGGATTATTTTAAGATTTAGTGGAATCCATTCTAAAATTTTGAAGCGACTTGATTGGGGAATTAGCCGTATTTAGCTAATCAAAAGGATGACAAGAAGTAAGCGGACTCCGGGCTTTTAGATAAAACGCTAAATAATGATGAGTAGATTAGTATCTAATCACAAAGGACCTGGGACTTATGATTTAAAAATTCATTTTTAACAAAAAAGTTTAACCGACTTCAAAAAACGAAAAAGAGGCACTGAAAAGCGAAAATATATCAATTGATTATTACCATATTTCAATTGATTGCATCATAGTAGTTCAGACACAACAAACAAAGTTGGCTGTCACCGACTTCTAATAAATCAGTAAGTCTATAAATTAAGTTATTTTTCGCTTTTCAGTGCCTCTTTTTCGTTTCTTGAAGTCGGTTAAACTTTTTTGTTAAAAATGAATTTATTTTTCTCTTTTTAGTGAGTTTGTACAGTCTCACGACTGTACATCGCATGTATAGTGACCTGACTGTACATGCGCTGCTGACGCTGCAATACAGATCGAACCGGCCACGCTACAAAAAAAAAAAAATCATTATTCAAAAAGAATTTTTAAAATCAATGCATATACACCGGAAATATAGCTGAATATTCTAAACACTTCTGCGTACCCCTTCAAAGGACTCAGGCGTGATGTTATGATGTGTAATGGCAGAAACATTGCAATAATATGCCATTGCAGCAATCGCGGCTGATTTCCTGGTACTTTTTGAAGAGTTCCTTGGTCTAATCTCGGAAACCCATCATCAGATCTTTACGAAATTAAAATGGGACCACTTCGGAATAATCTACTTACGAACACAAGAAGAATTTTCAAAATCCGTCTAGAATTGGCTTCACAATCGCGTAACAAACATACAAAAAAAAAAAAAAAAAAATAGGGTACGAATTGAGAACCTCCTTTTTTGAAGTCGGTTAAAAACCAGTTTAAATTGAAAATAGAATGTAACGTACGGTTGTCCTAAAGATTTATTTAAAACAACTTTAGAACCAGGATGAAGAGAACTTTAGAGAATTTTACACTTTCTAAGAATTAACACATCGCATCATACAACCATACTTACTAGACTTACGTCTAAAATTTACTGAAATAATTTTCAAACACTATTATATTTACATAGTTTTGGTTAAATATCAAAAAATATTTTTAAATTATATTTTCCAATTTTTATAAAATATACATATTAGAAATAACGAGTACATAAGGAAGTGAAGCTCTGCACTTATAAGGAAATATTAATCACGAAAGACGTTCCTCGTTTCTCCCTAACCTAAGTAGCAGTTGATCCGACCTTTTGAGAGTGCCGTCGTCGCGCCCATGAAGATATTTTGACAATTCGATACCTTCACCTCTCGAGGGATGGGCAGAAAATTATCTTTCGTTTCGTGTTAAAGATTGTTTAATTAAATACCTACCATTCGCGTTGATAACGACTTTTCCTCTACTATTTTTATTAAAATTGAAATTTAATATAATTTAAAGGTTGAACTTTTTAAGATAGATTTTTGTTCTAGTTAACTTAGGGTTGCTTACTCTTAGTTTATTGTTTGGTTTTGTATGGATTATGGTCGATAGTATGGTAGCTGTAGCGAGGGTGCAGATACAACGGGACGATTTATCACGCAGGAGGAGCCAGATAAGCCGACCCGCCACAATGCGGGGGGAGACCGCCAATGATCCACACGATACCGAGTCATTCACCATCTCGCGATCGTCAAATTCGCGAGCGCGCGCGAGTTGGCAATTTTTGATTTCGAATTATTTTTTCGTCGTCATCTCGCGCGCATGCTAAAGTACAGTCAGATAGAAAAGGATCAAAGAAAACATGAAAAAGAAAACGAATGTAAACTCGCGTCTTTACCTGCATTGGTTGATGCGCTGAGAATGTTTTATTTTTCATCTTAGATTTCGATATAGACTTGCGAATAGGCCTAGTCTCACACTAGGCCACTAGGGGGACACGGTCGATATTATGATTCTGTTATGAGTAGCTAACTATGTCATCTTAATATGCGTCGTATGAAATTAGATTTTTTTTTCGCTTATCTTTTACTTTAGGCTGTATTTAAGATACATTTGTAATTATGAAGTATTTTGTTCGATTTGATATGTATTGATAAAATTAAAACCAAAATACAAAAAAATGGTGTCATTTTGCGTCATTATTACTACAAAATATACGATGTTGTATAGAATTTTGATATAACATATCAAATTAAATGTTATTTGCGTAGTCATTTTGACGGGTATTGTTTTGCTACTGATTGAGATTGAGCCAGGAGCCTCGGTACTGTTTATACCCGTTATAGCAGTTCATACTTGTAAGGCGCGCTCTAGAGCAATATATACTCTAAGGTGGCATCTAAGTCTTGCACGTGTTGTTGTCCTATATAGGAAAGGAGAGGGTGAGAATAATTGGAAGAGCTCATCAGAACATTCACCATGGTAGAGTAGAGACGGTAAAATAACGTCAAAGATGCCACATCTCTACGCAACTGTAAAGGCTCGAGGGTGTTGGTGACCTTAGGATTCCCAATAATGCGGACCGCACGTCACTGCATAATTTTACTAGTAACTTAACAGTAAAATTATTATAACAAACCCCAATCTGTGATTTTAATAGTTGCTAAGACTGTGTACCTACCTAATATAAGTAATAAAACCAAAAAAGGTATTTTATTATTGTTTACTATTTTGATTATGTTTGGGCAGCATCTCGTCAGTAAGCTTGACCGAATTCTGAACCACATTTCTCAATGGGGCTCTGAAAACCTGGTCGAGTTCAATACCAAGAAGACGCAGGTATGTGCGTTTACAGCAAAGGCTCTCCTTTCCTTCTCCTTTTGCTAATTCCCCTTACATTATTGATGACTACGTTGTTGATTTGATTTTTGTTTTATTTACTTAGCTTTCGACAATACACATAATAAGTAACTGAAGATATTCTTGAGTCATTGTAATATTGTTGATTCGCTGATTATTGTTAGTTATCTCTCAAAAACTGTGTTTTCTTTTACTTCAAACTCAAGTCGTATAAATGTATATTGAGATGGCCAAATTTTATTACGTATTTTCAAATAATTAATGTACGTGAACGCATGACAAAATAATAGCTTCTTCCACGTCCATTTTCTAAGCTCTGCCGAAACAAACTGACAAACTCTCGCAAAACGCGGTAGCGCTTATACCTCGGGATCGGGACCCGTATCTTAGACCTGAATCACGAGACTAACGAGGTCCTGGCTCCCGCCGTAGCACCCCATGCTATCCTCAAAAGACACATTTTAGGTGCAAGATATAATGTCCCGAGTAACCACTGACCTCCGTTAACGCGCGTTACATGTGAAGCTAGCCTAAAATATCTTGTACATTTAAAATAGGTACCTAATTTAATCTATCACAACGTTTTTGTAGCTGACTGTACACAAATACGTCATATTTTCACAAACGCGCGAGTTGATGACACAAAAATAATTCAAAATCGAAACTTGCCAACTCGCGCGCGCTCGCGAATTTGACGATCGCGAAATGGTGAATGACTCAGCTGATCGAGCCCATTACACGCCGCAAACTATGTTTAGTCGTGCGTATTTTACAGGACACAATTATTCATGTTTACTTTACTGGAATGCCTTAGTTAGTGATTAACTGATTATACATAGGTACAGGTATAATTACTAATACTCGTATAGTGCCCTTCATATAGAATATCGATTACTATTTTTGTTAATTACGGTTTTAATGATGTGAACAAAATATAATACAAGGATGCATTTTAACATTAACCCATGATACTTTTACATGGGATGGATGCTCATGATAATGATGACGTTCTGGCAGGTTTAAGTGTTCACTCCAGTTGTCGTAGCAGGCCCACCAAACGCTTCAGCGACCGTCTGTGTACACTCGGGCAGACGCTGCGCGCGCACTCCGATCAATACGCCTCGGCTGCGACGAGTTCGCACTACGTGCGCTCTCGTCTAAATTCGTGTGCTTATTTTTTGCGATGCAGCCGAATGGTTTTAATGGAAATTCAACTTGAATTTTAACAGTAACAACGTAAACAATTTTATGTTGACCGCGCTGTCCTGGGAAAAGTTTACATTATGAGTTAGCTAACTTATTTATACGGAAAGTTGGTACTAACATCATGTAGTTTGTTGATGAACAGGTCTCGCAAGTAGTTCAACTAGTTAACACACTTTTTACCACCAGGCTATAGGTCGTCTAGTCTAAGTGCTAGCCAAATCGATACTCAGACCCATTTAGATATTATTTAGTTCACCATGCTTACACGTAACTTTGAAGACCACGCTTCAGTTTTAAGATGCGGTTAGAGATTATACGTATAAAATTTAATTAGATTTTTTTTTGTGAATTCGACATGACTGTCGAAAATAACAGAATAATAATTTGGTATACATAATTAATTTCATAAAAAATTCTCACAATTGTTATTTCACAAGCAAATAAAATAAAATAAAAACAACACAAGAACAAGAAAACAAAATGTACAGATCAGATAATATATCTACTTGGCAAATAACAGACTAAACTAATAAACATGTTATACCTATCTTTAATACTAAGTGCAGTCATCCATCGACGAAACTTAGTAGTTGTGTAGTTTTGAAAACTTCGTAACAAATGTAAACGTTTAAATTATGATATACTAGCTGTGCTGAGTTGCCCACGTGGATGTCGGTTATCGCTACCATACATAGCTTATATCTTTTCCCAAGGTCTAATCTATCTCTGTACCAAATTTTATCAAAATCAGTTCAGTGGTTTAGGTGTGAATGCGTAACAGACAGACAGAGTTACTTTAGCATTTATAATATTAGTATAGATGTCTATAAAATAGAACTCGTATCGTAAAATTCATAGTTTCTCATATCTATTATATATGTTACGGCTAATACCCGAAGTGCGGCTGCACCTAGTTTTAGCCGGTTAGAACTAGGTGTAGCCAATTTAGAAATTTACGTTAAATTAGAAATTTCAATGTCGAAATTAATTATCGTTAACACCCCGTCTCAGTGCAATCCGACTCGGATAGGCTTTTTTTTAAACCACCCAGATGTAGCTTATTTATTTTACATTACCCGAAAACAATCGGCTCGTACCTACTAGGTTTAACCAAGAGTAAGTGGCTACACCTAGTTCTAACCGGCTAAAACTAGGTGCAGCCGCACTTCGGGTATTAGCCGTAACATATATAAAAATCAATGCCACTTTTCGTTGTTAGTTTATAACTCAAGAACGGTTGAACCGATTTGGCTAATTTTAGTCTTGAAATATTCGTGGGTGTCCAGGGAAGGTTTAAAGGATGAGAAAATAGGTGCAGCGGGAACGGGAAAAATATGGCGGTACGTAGTTGGCCGGGACAGCTAGTTAGGTATACAAAGTTATGGAGGAAAAGCTATCTTAAAAAAAAATATGTATTACGTTAATTTTTAACGAAATTGGAATTATCTGTTTATTACTGATATTTTGTCAATAAAATTGTTTTGCTAAATAAAACTATCAACTATAATTACTATTATAAATGTTATTCACCTATAAAATTGTAAATTAGTCGTGTCTGTGTATTGGAGATATTTAACTTGGGTTACGTTAAATTCACGATCCATGGCACATTTTTTTAATTGTCTGTGCGTTTGTTCGCTATGATCGCAAAAACTACTGAAGTGATTCGGATGAGGTTTTTTTATTAGAAAGATCTTGGTCAGACTTAAAATCTGCTGTATGTTTGATTACAATTTGGTTGAGTAGAACAGGAGATACCTATGACCAAATGTCGCGATAAGCGATATCCACACGGGCTAACCTCGGGTATCAGTTAGTTATAATTCTAATTATCACCTCTTAGGAGTGCTTTTTTGGATTCTAGAAGCAATTACATACATTTATTCTGGTAATTTGATTCGAGGCATCAAGTCTATTCGTTAATAATTAGGTAGGTGCTCTATCGGTGCCTAATTTTTCCACACACATAAGTTGAGTTGAAGTAGACTTTTGTACAAATAACCTCGGGTCAAATAACGCATATGAACCTTGCATAAAATATAGTTTAATATAGCAAATAGACCTTACTTTATGATCATCATAAGAATCTTAGAACATGGAACAATAGCACCATGTTGGAAGGGAAGTGAGTAGCAATATTAAAGTTCACAATGACAGACTGGGTGGGCGTGCACTGGGTTGATTGAACTCCATTGACAATCTTCAGGTACCCAGAGTAGAAAGACTTTGCCTGAGAACAGGCGGTGTTCCTTCAATGGAAGGTACAAAACTTTTATAGAGGGTCGTACGACAATACGCCGCCGGGGAATGAAAAGAGTCTAACTATACTGAGGAATCAAAATTTCAAAAGCGGAGAAACGCCATGCCTGCTTTTGAAAGAGTTTTTAAAACTTCTTGGTGCTTCTTAAAGAACGGCAAATAAGCATCGAATTATTTGCTTCTCCCGAATGTATACTTACATCGTCTGTTGTAGTGTGTAGTGTAGATCAATATTCAGCAAAAGCTCAAAAATTTTATGTATTTTTTAAGATGTTCGTTTTATCAGCAATGTGATAAAATTGATAAATACGTTTTGTTATTGTTGAGAATTATGAATATTTGAGCGTGTTTAAAACAGTATCTAAGTTGGAGAGCAGCGTGTCGTATTGCCCGTGCACACGTGTTGTCGTAGTTAAATATAGTCAACAGTTCAACGCACGAGGGGGCGCGACGCGTCCGGTTAACCTACAACTGCTACATTCACGAGTGTTATACAGAAAGTTCTAAATTTGATTCCTGCAGTTATACTGCAATTATTACTGCTAACGAAGTTGCAAGCTCTGTATCTGCATTTATGGGTAAAATATTTATTTAAAAGTTCATCTTGACGCTTACAAGTTGGCAGATACAAAGAAGGCAATTGCAATGCAGAATGTTGTGGTTGTTTACTAATTGAAGTGCGATTTAGTTACCGCTAAAATATCATAAATCATGGCTCTTGAAATCAAGTTGTCGGTTTAAACGTCTGATAACTGAGAACGGGTCAAAGATCTCGGTATAAACATTTACACAGAAATAAATCGCATAAACGTTGACGATAACATAACTACAATAAGCAATAGAATGATAAGATTAATACAAGTAGAACATAAAGAACATCACGTAATATTTCTATACATTTAAATAAATAATGTTGCATAACACAATTAAATACCAACTTCCTTGAGATAAACAAAACGATTGAATCAATCATAAACACATTACACATTCGATTCGATCATTTATAAAACATATTACTGAGCGATTAAAGCAACCGAGTCACTAATAATCGAATTACTTATGTACTAATAGTTGCTAGCTCATGAATCCCGTGATTTATATTCAAGCGATATAAAGAAAAATTATTAAAAGTCCGCCGTGTTTCCTCATGCCCGTCGCGTCGGCAAGATAAGAATTAAACAATAATCTTATTAAGTATCTGTCATGTTATACGACGCTATTAGGAATAATGTGTACTTAATTATCCCTTAGACTTAAGAGTGCGCATAAAGCTAGAAAAAAATCAGATTTCACCCGCACCCCTCGCACGTCCCGCTCTCGCCTGTCGTCGCTCCGGCAAGTCCGCCACCTATTTTGTGTGGCAGCGACCCGCCATGTAATAGTTTGAAGGCGCACAGTATACCCAAAATACTCAGATAAAATTGTCAAAATACGAGTTGCATCATTAACTATCTACTTTGGAAACACAATAAATTTCTTTTTGGTAAAAAAAATATTTCTGATAAAATGAAAGGGTAAGTAAGTAAGTAAAGGAATATGTCGTCGTTGCGCTTGCCAAAACCTCTATGTATTTTTGGTCAAGTTTTCAGGAGAGACATTAAACTGTTTTATTACATAATTGATGAGCGTATCAAAAAACTAAAAATGTAGTATGATGCCAAAAAATATTTTGCATGAACTGAGATATAAGTGAAAATTATAAACGGTACTATCCATCCACAATAAATTTTTTTTCCATTTTGATACACATATCAGAATTATCTTCCTAGCGCCATTTCTTACAAGTGAAAAATATAACATATCAGATTTGTTATGGACCTCAATAGGATTTATATCTTATGTTTTTATATACTGACAGATGGCAAGGTACATAACATACGAAGTAAATAAATACCCACTATAAACTTTATTAAGGCATTCAAGTAAAAAAAATAAAAGTAGTACAACTGTTCCGTGTACAGGGTCCTACTAACACCTTTGAGACCCAAGCCAACCTCACTTGCTAGTCGGTGCACATGTTAAACAACGGACGAGGTTCTGGTGCCGATTTTCCTCTCGGAGTTGGGAACTAATTGCTGATCGTTCCTGGAATAGCCGATAATACGATAATCAGAAAAGAAGAGCAAATCTCCGAGTTCCGAGGTGCACATTATGCTGCCAATTAGTTATAAACTTTAGTTGCATCTGAGCCCTTCCCCTCGGCGTCCGGGGTGCGCTTATCCAGTCTTTTTTTTAATATAGGACACGTCAAATTGACTTCGCCTCGTCTGATGGTAAGCAAAGTCTCTGCAAAGAGGGTCACCATTACAGACATGTACCATGTTACAATGATGGCACTCAGCTTGACGGCCTCATCAGAATATGCTTTTTCACGCCCCGCTTGAAGGACCCGTGACTGTAGGAAGAGGGAAACACGTGAACTGGTAAGGAATTCCAAGACTTAATAGTGCGGCAGAAGAAGGAGTCGCCGAACCGCTTGGTTCTTGATGGAATATTCTGCACCGTATGCGGGAGGCGTCTAAGTCCTGCACGTGTTGTCCTATATAGGAAAGGAGAGGGTGGGATTAGTTGGAAGAGCTCATCAGAACATTCACCATGGTAGAGACGGTAAAATACCGCCAAATATTCCATATCTCTACGCAACTGCAAAGGCTCGAGGGTGTTGGTGACCTCAGGATTCCCAATAATATGGACCGCACGTCGCTGCAGCCTGTCGAGAGCATCTAGTAAGTACTTTGCGGAGCCATCCCAGAGATGAGAGCAGTATTCCACGCAAGAGCGAATTTGTGTCTTATAGAGAAGGCACCGCTGCTCCGGCGTGAAAAAACGTCTCACTCTGTTCAGGACACCGAGTTTACGCGAGGCTGTTTTGATGATACTCTCAATGTAGTTTTTGTTGTTCAGTTTGCAGCGAACATCCATACCTAGGATATTGAGATTGTCCTGTAGTGGTAGTGGCGTGCTCTGAAGAGTTGGAAGGGGAAGGAAAGAAGATACCTTTGCTGTGAACGCGCATGCCTGCGTCTTCCTGGCGTTGAACTCGACCAGGTTTTCCGAGCCCCATTGAGAAACGTGGCTCAGGGTCCGGTCTTCTTTTTTCCGCGATATCAGACTGCTTGGCCGCAGGATGTCCGTGATAGCCTCCGTGTAAGGTGCTATCGTCTGCATAGCATAGCGCCGCAAGTTTCTAGACACACCGTTTAACATCTTTTCGAGTATAGGGAGCTATCGCTATCGTCAGCGACGATCACCGCCGTAGTCACTTGGAAGACTAAGTCAAGCTGGTATCAAAGAAACAAGGTAGTACATCACTGCGGGGCAAATACTCCTTCTTTAAAACGCTCCCGTTCTGCCCCACATGGAGTACTGCTGTCACAGTTTTGCCTGGGCTAGCTAGACCTCTTCGACTTGGTGCAAAGACGGGCGCTGAGGATCGTCGACCATCCCATACTCACAGGCGGGGTAGTAGTCCCTCTCAACCTCAGAAGGTACTTGCTGTGGTTGTTTTACCGCCTGTATGATGGTTTGTATTCAGAAGAATTGTTTGATATAATGCCTAGAATATTTTTACTTTATATCGCCGCTCCGCTTGCCATAGACAGTGAATTCACTCTCACACAAATGGTGTAAAAACGTCTCACTTTATTCAGGACTTCGACCTTACATGAGGCTGTTTTGATTTAATCATCTGTCTCGTTTTGTTTACTATTATAAGATTATTTACGTTGTTACAAAGGTAGAACACCAATTTTACAACCAACAAACCGAAGAAAAAAAGCTGTCAAATTGTCTATGTGCAAACCAATTCTGACATGTGCAACATGAGGATGAAAAACTCTTGATGTGAACACATAACCAATTTTGCAGTGTCAGAATTGCGTATGTATATTTTGTCAAATCTATTTCTAGAAGGAATTCCAGGAACACTTGGTTGTTTTTTCAGTTGATGCGCATTTTTTTAAGGCCATCTAGCGAATAAAAAAAAAATAGAAAAAATGCACATAACGACTTTGGCAGGCGCACCGACGATTTGACGATTTGGGAAAAACAATGCTTTTACTTTAATTTAACATCTAGCGATGTTCGTCTAACTATATGTGATAAATTACCCAAATATTTTTTTTTTGCGAATTCAATTAATTTAATACTAATCCTGAGTCGGGTCATCCAAATAGTCCAAATAGTGGTTCAATATTACTGATGAACATTGTGTATAATATGGTTGCCCTATTTTATCATTACGTATAAGAAGCTAGGGCCCTGACATATTGAACCAAGGCTGGCTAAAATATACCGCTCATTCCACTCTGGTGCAAAATTTCCATCACAATTTGGATCTAGTTCTCTCAAAACTTCAACTTTCTCTAAATGTTTAATGGGAGATCTGTAAAAATAATTGCAAATTAATGACAAATCAATCACATAAGCATTGCATTGCCTTTTTTATTCATTAATTTGCATATTTTACTGAAATGTTTTCTGAAAGTGAGAAAAAACAATTGCAATAAGCTTACAAAGTTGACGAAAGTTTTTTACTAAGCGATTCGACCGGATCGGATTCATCAGCTTGTGTGATATTACGACCTGAAGCAACTCTGAAATGCATTAAAATTGATAATACAATGTATAAATACTTTCGCAATATATTTAATAATTATATTAGTGCTATATAAATAATATTATACAATAAACACGCGAGTAGTCAAAAACATCTATTTGATTTGCATATACTATACCCGAGCCGACTTTACTCCAGAGTTACCTAGCAACGGTGGATATTTGGTAACAAACTAAAGAAAGTAAAATAATATAGATACATTACCTTCGAAAATTAGCCATGAGTTGAATTCTTAGTTTCTTATATTCTCTTTTAGAGTGTTTCTTTTATATTTTTTTAATTGGCTCATTTTTAACGAACTTTCTTGACACGGAAAACAGAAATACAGTCCTCCCGTCTCAACGGGGCGAGCCCGACTAAATGATGAAACAACAGATGGCCGACACCTCGGGTCAGGTGCGATAGAACAGAGCGTTATGCGCGGAATAAGACCGTCGTAAGCGCCAAATTCATTTTTTTTTAATTACTCCTAAAATCCACACAATTTTTTCAAAGTGAAAATAGAGTCACTGGGTTACATAATTTTACACTTTGTATTCAAATATTGACTCAGTTGTGTGCATAATATTGGAAATAAATTGATTTTAGTAGTAAATAAGGCATAACTTTGTGATTTTATTCTATCGAAAAAATATTATTATTTTATGTTTTCACCATGAGCAGTCCCTTACAAATATAACGTATTTTCTGTTTAAAAAAAACCCAGCTCATTTGTGGCTTACTTTCGGGTATAAACATCAAATCTACGATCGGCAATTTAGCTTTATACCCCCTCTTAAGAGTTTGTTTCAGGCAAATTCGTATTTGATGCTTTTAGCACTAAATTGTGTTGAATAAAACAACTTTATATTAATACCCATAGTTATTATTTATTACCATACGACTATTATTTTCACTGATGAAATTCGACCTCAAGCTGTTATCGACAACAGTTTTCTTTCATACTTAGTAGTAGAATGCAACGTTAAAGTGCCAACCGGGGACAAAATAGATGTACCGTAATAGTAGAGGAGATTGTCCAGTACAGACTAGTCTAAATTCTTGCTACAGCAGTAGGTATTTAAAATCATGATCTTGCAAACATTAAAGGTGGCTGAAATTTCGTAAAGTTTAAGATTAACTTTAACTAAATAACTAAGACAAATATACTATTTTCTTAACTGGTGCTTTGGTTTCAAACTGTTAGCTATTTCTGACTTCTACAGAAAACACAATAGTAAACATTATACATAATAATTATCGCATTCCTGTATTTGACATAACAAGTTTATCTTTTTCCTACTGAAATAAATTGTGTCCCTTCCGCAAAGCAACGCTATTTCAAGAACAGTTTTATAATACTTTGTTTCATTCATACCGCATCAATATTATTTCAGAATAACCTGACTAGCCTTTCTCAGCATTCATCTCTATTATCTTCATAAACTGAACCTAAAAACAATATTTACTGCCCACCTATCGATCAGCTTAAATACGCTTTCTAGCATAGTAACAACATAAATCAATGCTTTGTAGACAGTTATTAAAGCTGTTCACTCAAAACTAGTCCTATCTTAAATAGGCAATATGACACATTTCATCGTCAAAACATGTAAGTGACCTGCGATTACAGAATTAGAGTCAGTTTATTTTCGTAAGTCACACTGATGCTGTTGCGTGCATGTCGTCGCATGTGAATAACTGCAAATTACTTTTAAAACTCGCTCACTTCGAAAAATAGACAAAGAGGTTCACACGGCCTTGTCGGGCGTGTGCCGCACTGACAGAAGGCTGACGAACGCGGAAATGCCTAACGAACTGCCGCCTACCAACTTTACGAATTAAGTGGTACGTACGTAGGTACGGGAAACCTGAAGTGGTTTGAACAGAACAATTATATTATCTGTCCTAAGAGCCTTGATTTTACTAAACTAACTTTAACGTAGACATAGGAACAATATCAAATTCACACCTTATCAACAATTTGTATGAAGACCTTATTTAACGATTTGTTAATTTGGGAAGTTTAGTAAACGCGATAGGTAAAACACTGTTGATAAAAATGCCCATTACGACGTCATTGCTCGAATGATAACTTCGTTGACAGCCAAATTAGAACCAAAGCATCTAAATTAGACGGCTGTCGGTACAACACTAATGACCAAACTTATTGGGTACTTTAGTTAACTAATAACACTTTAAACTTACAACGCGAAGGGATAGGCAGAGGGATATGCTGCGCGTCTGCGTTTCTTGTATTTGATCCCACGTAATAGGGGGCACGCCTATTGAAGGTAAGCAATGGATATTATATTACGTATTTGATAGTGTAGAAGTAATAATGTCAAATGTCTGAGTCTTTCTAACTTTATATACTGTATAAACTGCGGATCTTCTTCGCTATCGCTACACGATATATCTTCAAGTGATTCCCCAAAATACAGTGGATCTATTAATAGTGTAATTGCCCAATATTGAATGGGATTGAAGAGTTTTGAGACATTATGTATATTTAATAATACATTTTTATAGTTATTCGGCCAAATATTAGGCAAGATGTTCGTTGAAAATCCAGTGCAGGACTAACTCGTGACAGGATTTTATTTCGACACGAGTCTTATAGTCTATTTAAACTTGAAGATAATTTACGTGGTTTACAAAAAACATTTACGTACAATAATGAAGAGTTCATGTATAGTAGTTTATGAAACTGTTGCATAATAAGGGTTCTTAAAACACGAGTGTGAGTTAAACCACGAGGCGCGAGCCGAGTTATTTTATAGTATACACGAGCGTTTTAAGACCAAATTATGAGCAGTTTCATACACTACTTTATCTAATCTCATGAAAAAGTTAAAATAATTTGCATAAATTACAAGGTTACGTTCAATGACGTACATAGGTATAATGTTTATAGATAGCTACGTCATACAAGATGTCAAACTTTCAAAAATGGCGCAAACACAAAATATTAAAAATATGTAGCTACTTACTAAAAATACATCATTGTAATTAATTTGGTTAAGTATCAATTCGCATAAGTTAATTTGGCATAAGGTCGACCCACATAAGGACGATCATATAATGGATGATAGACATAACGGTTGTTTCACATAATTTCATAATAAATAATGGACCAAATACATAATGGACGACTCAAATAAGGTTAACTGACATAAGTTTTTAACTCAAATAACGTTTAACTCGCTGTTTCATACTACTGTTTCATAAACTACTATTGTTAAATTGATTTTGACACTCTGTGCGTAAAGAGTGTCATTAAAGTACTGTTTTTAATTTTTAATGTTTACATTTCAGTATGAGAGTAGATAAAATTACAAAAGGACCGAGAATAGATCCCTGTGGCATACCCGTAGAGATAACAGAATTGGAGAGGACACCATCATTCAGTTCGACGTATTATAGTGTAATAAGGTAGGTGGCCACTAGATTAAGTTTATGCGATGGTTAACGTCTTTGAAGACATTGGCGTCAAGTGTAATATACCTAGGAGCCGAAGTACTTGAAGCTACCTGTTTTGGGCAGTGTGTAGTGTTTACTATTTATGCACACACAGATACCTACGTCGCCTTCTCGGTTATTCCTCCATAGTGTGCGACTATCATAATATCCATAAGATCTAAATAAAAGCTGTAATAAAAAAAAATAGATTAGAACTAGACTGCTAAGTAACAATATTATTGAGGTATTCAGGGCTGTGTTTAACGATCTTCAACTAATAAATGGGATATAAATGTTTATCGTAAGTGTGCTGCAGTACAAGCCAGTAGAGATGAGTCGCATAAAATTTTTATAGCAATAGCGAACGCATCCTTATTATGCGAAATAACGTTTCGTATGAGAGCTTTTCATATACCCATATTTGCTAATTAAATTTCATCACTGCGGACTTGCTCGGGCGCATTAACATCGCGTTTATTTAAACAATACCATAATTATGTGTTCCGGTGACAGAAACTGGAGCACAGACAATATGCTACTGTTTGTAATGTGATTAAATCAGACTTGTCGGAGCGTTTGGAATTTTTGTAATCGGCCATTTAATATTAGACAGATACCATGTATTTATGACCATATTCGGTGGACAGGCGATTTTAATGATAAAATATATCGCTGGATTTACACAAAACGAGTCAGTTACTCAATTATAAGAATTGATTTCGGTCTGGTTTGTAATTACGATTACACAGCCAAATCGAAAATATGTAAGTAATGACTTTTTCAACGAATTTGTTCATCAGTAATAGTCGCAAGAATATTTTGTTTACGCATGTAGTGCTATTCTGACAAATATATTCTTTAACGAGCCGTGTGTTGGTTTCCGGTAGAGTAGAATAGGGCTATCCCATCTCTTCCCGTGGGTGTCGTTGAAGGTGCCTAAGCAATAGGGCTGTTCTGTTCTCCATCCGGTAGTGAAGCCCATCACAAAGTGCCCGCTTGACGGCAATAGACTCGCCCCCTATTGCATGGACAGAAAATCATAGCGAAATGTGGGCGTTACCACTTCTGCCTATCCCTTTGGGAACTTACAGGCGTAGATATATAACCTTTAAAAATACCTATACCTCGTTTAGCACTTGTCATTTTCACAAGGTTTTTGATTTTTTCAGGTGTAGGTATGTGTCGCTTGTCGTATGCACGACGAAGCGGTTATGTCTAAGTCGAATTAGTTAAAATTACAGGACTTTTCGGACATTAGAATGGCGATATGGCCGCGGATTATCCTTCATAATGCTACCCTAACGTGTTGAAATATTCCGTTCATGAGCTCGTCACAGTGTCATAGATAGATAATAAAGAAGAGCACCGTAGGTACTAAACGGCGTAAAACTGTTAACAGTCCAATTGTTGAGCAAGGATCAACAACTGCAGTATTCTAATCTGAAATCAATACATATCCGAAATACAATATATACCAGCCCTACGGAAGCTAAGTCGACTCAACTCAAAGTGAAGAAGAATTAAGCTTTGCCTTGTACTGAATAGTGACCCGTGTCAGCTCCGAAGCACTTTCGCTTTACTTTGTGAAGTTTCTGGATTAATTTTGACCACAAAAGTGCACAGTGTAATCAACGAATTATACTGTATCCATCAGGTACTGCTCTTTTCATTTTAATTACATTGTCGTTACTTTATAACCGTTGAAGGAAGAGCTGCCTGAATAATTTTAAACAATATCATTGTGTATTGAAGAAACAGATACGGTAATTCGACAAGCAAAATAATATACAATATGAAAACGATAAATATTTTTTATATATTTTGTAAATAATATATAAATGTAGAAAGGTGGGTGATGGCGTGTACCTATGTGCTGAACGTTCACATTCACATAAACGTGCCACGTCGAGTGGTTCTCTGGCACTCGCCACACATGTTTACATGCCCACACCGGTACAGTGAACTCGGATAAATTGTTGGCGGTTCTTGGAAACGGGACAAGTGTAGACGCCTCTCTACTCTACTCGGCTGTGTGCGTACAAAGCACGCATAGCATTAAGAAAACCAGTTCATTGACTAAAGTGACAGTTGATTCTAATTATACGTAGGAAAACAGAAAAAGTAGTATCTGTATAGATATATTATCTGCATCTGTTTATGATTTTCTTTTACAAAGCTAAAGCGTTGGTATAAAGGTATCAATATTCCTTACGTAATGTTAAATTTTCCAAGCTATTACCCAGTTAAAAAGAAGATTATTTCAGTACAGCGAGTTCGTTGGTGAAGCGGGCACAAAAGTTGCGTGATGCCTAGCCTTTACGAGTCTATTCCATGGTAAACGACTAAAGATCAACTGTTATAAAATATATTATTGATTTTAAACTCGACCATTATTTTGTTTTACTAAATATAATTTTGTATCACGATGAAAATGAAGTAACTAGGTACATATTTGTCTTGCAAAAAACTTAAAACTTTAAAAAAAAAGTAAACACGCTTGCAAAGACAAAACAGATCTTTATTATAGTACTTATATGAAAATAAAAACTGACAAATACTCAAGGCGTGATTGGTCTGTTTGCCAATTTTTGCTTTTAACTGCCTAAATATTTAATGTCCGATCATAAATGTTTCAACTACTTCAAGTTACATATACAGGGTGTCCCAAAATTCAAGGATAAGCCGGCAACAGAGGGTGGCCCTACTTATGGCTGCTCTGGAAAAAATAAGAAAAAAAATATATCTCTATTTTTTTTTAAATTATTTAAACTTTTTTAAAATCCTTCGAAATTCGGTACCCCTAATGATATTTTCAACTACCAGGGCCACAATTTTGCAAATATTTTTGAACTCTTTTCTGTATTAGCAAGCTAGGAAGCATGACTATCCATCACCACCCTGAAAAATTATAGAATATTTGTAGTTATTTTACAAAAATGAGTCAAAATATTTTTTTGTCGTCAAATTTTCATACATTTTTACTTTCGACCCACTTTATCTTATCTCGGTGAAAAAAAAAGTATGGACACAACTATGGCATCCTTTTTCAAAAATTGGCGCAACTATCCAAGATTTCAAAATGGTATGATTTGGGTATGATAATATAATGAAATACTAAAAAAAAAATTTTTTTGTAAATAAGAATCATATTTCATACATTGCTTTTATTGAAAATCACCAGATTTACTTTGTACACAATGCATTCATCCTCAATAAAAAATCATTGACGGGACTTTTGACTAAGTGGTAACCGAGTCGGTTATCACATTACGAGGTTAAGCAACACAAGCCAGGGTGGTTTTTGGATGGATGACCTTTCTTAAGACATTGAGGCACCTCCGTTCCTCAGAGAGTACGTTAGGCCGTCGATCCCGGTGGCCATATGAGTATCTATGACAGTTGTTACGGGTAGTTGGACCCCTAAAAGTCCAACAACTGGATGCACTACATAACTTTGATATCGCCAATGGGTTGTGGAGGTCAGGTGGCAGTCGCTTCACGGAAAATTTCACATTTCTGCTGTTTCACAGTTAGCCGGGAAATCAGAGGCTTAGAGTTTTATTGGAATTGTCTTAAGAACAATAGGTCTCCGAAAACAATTGCAACGCTGGACTATCAATGCGGTTGCGGATTATATTTCTGGCAAAAGATATGCACGAAAAATAATGTATTAATGCCAGTGGCAAACAATTAAAACATGTAAAATAAAAAAAAATATCAATAATGCAATAATTATAAAATTATACCATTATGTTTGTTAAATTTTTTAACAGTATGGATGTTCAACACTCATCATCCTCTGAGCCTTTACAAAATACAGAGTCGGATTTTATGATTAACTATGAAACAGCAGAACCGCGAAATTTTCCGTGAAGCGACTGCCACCTGACCTCCACAACCCATTGGCGATATCAAAGTTATGTAGTGCGTCCAGTTGTTAAACTTTTAGGGCTCCAATTACCCGTAACAACTGTCATAGATACTCATATGGCCACCGGGATCGACGGTCTAACGTACTCTCTGAGGAACGGAGGTGCCTCAATGTCTTAAGAATGGTTATCCATCCGAAAACCACCCTGGCTTGTGTTGCTTAACCTCGTAATGTGATAACCTACTCGGTTACCACTTAGTCAAAAGTCCCGTCAATGATTTTTTATTGAGGATGAATGCATTGTGTACAAAGTAAATCTGGTGATTTTCAATAAAAGCAATGTATGAAATATGATTCTTATTTACAAAATATTTTTTTTTTTGGTATTTCATTATAGTATCATACCCAAATCATACCATTTTGAAATCTTGGATAGTTGCGCCAATTTTTGAAAAAGGATGCCATAGTCGTGTCCGTACTTTTTTTTTTCACCGAGATAAGATAAAGTGGGTCGAAAGTAAAAATGTATGAAAATTTGACGACAAAAAAATATTTTGACTCATTTTTGTAAAATAACTACAAATATTCCATAATTTTTCAGGGTGGTGATGGATAGTCATGCTTCTTAGCTTGCTAATTCAGAAAAGAGTTCAAAAATATTTGCAAAATTGTGGGCCTGGTAGTTGGAAATATAATTAGGGGTACCGAATTTCGAAGGATTTTAAAAAAGTTAAAATAATTAAAAAAAAAATTGAGATATATTTTTTTTCTTATTTTTTCCAGAGCAGCCATAAGTAGGGCCACCCTCTGTTGCCGGCTTATCCTTGAATTTTGGGACACCCTGTATAATCAAATCCTGTGAGTAAACAACTTAATTACCTAAGTATTATATTATTTTTTTATAAGTAGTTTGCTATAAGTTTTAGCTATAATTATTCAAGTTTTTTTTCCTGTACTTAATAGCAGCATGAAGTCTGGAAATATGCCCAGTACATACATTAGATCACAACCCAGTAATCTCGATTCGATTGCGTTGGTGTGTAAGGACTTGTTTTTTAAGTAAAAATACGTTCTAGGTATCAACTCGAACTGTTGCCAGAATACACATAAGGTTACAAAATCACACCTAGGTTTAAGATGTTTAAGTAAGAACGTAATATTGTCAAAGGTGTGAAAAAATATCAGTATTGGTACTTATTCTTTAGTCAATAGCCAAGGTTGTGGTGGAGCACATTCAATAACTCTGGCAAGAAACCTATTCCAATTAAAAACGGAATAGACCAAGTCAATAGGTATTGGTTGGTATAATAATACAGGGGCGGATGTTATTTTATACTTTTCCGGAGTATCATCAGCAGAATTCACACGCCATTTTATACCTGATAATGTGACAGTATGCGAAATACATACGGTTCAGTGGTAGGCAATATCATAACATTCTACCACCAACATTGAAGTCTCCGGTTTCGATGTGCAGTCGTGGACGTCAAACGACGCGGGTGGTACGCCCGGCTGAATATAAACGTTCCATAAATGTTTTCTGGCTACAAGACTCACTGTGTAGGTTACAACAATATCTCAGTAAAAACTACATTATGTTCATGGGATAGTTCCTTTATAACAGAAAATAGAAATCTTTTCTTTTGCTGTCCTACAGAAACAAATTCGTGTCTGTTAAAATAAAATACCAGCGACTTTTGATTGACTTCACAAATTACTCAGTACATGTTAAGTTTGACGATATTACTGATACATTTATATGGTCCATAGAATAGCTCTGTTAATTCTAGCAATGCTATTGATGACATCAGATATTGTTATTGTTATTATATTGATCATCCAACATGAATGTTTGTCAATGATGTAATGTTGTAAATGATCGGTGTATCAACAAGTTTTATTTGAGTGTCTTTTCAGCGCTATGGTATTCAGTCATTTGATATGATAAATAAATCAACTGCTATTTAATCATGGCAAAATAATGATGAGACTATAATTAACTTATATATATATATATATATACATATATATATACAGGGCGTCCCACGGCGATGCCACATGGAGGGAAAGTACCTTAAATCCTTAAGTTAGCTCATTTTGTTTAAAGGAGACATCATTTTATTTTTAAAAAGAAACAAAACTGCATTCAAAGATTTTTAAAAATTCGCCTGCCACACCCGGTAATCGAACCGACTAAAATTCGAAAAAGTAAAATCCATAAGTAAGCTCATTTTGTTTAAAGGAGACATCATTTTATTTTTAAAAAGAAACAAAACTGCATTCAAAGATTTTTAAAAATTTGCCTGCCACACCCGGTAATCGAACCGACTAAAATCCGAAAAAGTAAAATCCTGTATTTTTATGGCATCAATCGATAGTATCAATCATAAGGATCAAATCTCTCTAACAAACATGGTAAATTAAACGAAAGGAAGTCCTTGAAACTTAAAATTATAAATTCAATTTGGCAAAATAAAACACTTTAACTCAAAGTTCATCCATCACTATCTGATACCATATTAACAATAAAATTCCATATTTAAATTACTTTTCTTTTTTTATCGTGCCGAGACTGCTGCTGGTCAGCAGTAGTATTTAGGTATGTCGAACTCAAACCGACTAAAACCGCACGCCGTCTAAATTATCAGGTTATAAGTTGATCCATAGGGCAATTCTCTCGCCATTTTCGTTGCCCACGGTACACCGCGTGCAGGTTTCTTCAAGCACCCAAAATAACTACCTACCCTACCTACATACCTCATGCAGTTACCCAATAAAGTTACATTCTAAACAGGTAACAAAGTTCATTAATTTAGTACTAATTTTACTAAATAAATGTCATCAAAGATAAATCTCTAGTGTTGATACCTTATAAGAAAGTGTTTTAATTTACCAAATTGTATTGATAATATTAGGTTTCAAGGAGTTCCTTTCATTTAATTTACCATGTTTCTTAGAGAGATTTGTTCCTTATGATTGACACTATCGATTGATGCCATAAAAATACAGGGTGTTACTTTTTCGGATTTTAGTCGGTTCGATTACCGGGTGTGGTAAGCGAATTTTTAAAAATCTTTGAATGCAGTTTTGTTTCTTTTTAAAAATAAAATGATGTCTCCTTTAAGTAAAATGCGCTAACTTAAGGATTTAAGGTACTTGCCCTCCATGTGGCATCGCCGTGGGACGCCCTGTATATATATATATATATATATATATATATATATATATATGTATATATATATATATATATATACAGGGTGTCCCAAAATTCAAGGATAAGCCGGTAACAGAGGGTGGCCCTACTTATGGCTGCTCTGGAAAAAATAAGAAAAAAAATGTATCTCTATTTTTTTTTTAATTATTTAAACTTTTTTAAAATCTTTGGAAATTCGGTACCCCTAATGATATTTTCAACTACCAGGTCCACAATTTTGCAAATATTTCTGAACTCTTTTCTGTATTAGCAAGCTAAGAAGCATGACTATCCACCAACACCCTGAAAAATTATAGAATATTTGTAGTTGTTTTACAAAAATAAGTCAAAATATTTTTTTGTCTTCAAATTTTCATACATTTTTACTTTCGACCCACTTTATCTTATCTCGGTGAAAAAAAAAAGTATAAACACCACTATGGCATTCTTTTTAAAAAATTGGCGCAACTATCCAAGATTTCAAAATGGTATAACTTGGGTATGATACTATAATGAAATACTAAAAAAAAATTTTTTTATAAATAAGAATCACATTTAATACATTGCTTTTATTGAAAATCACCAGATTTACTTTGTACACAATGCATTCATCCTCAACAAAAAATCATTGACGGGACTTGTGACAAAGTGGTAACCGAGTAGGTTATCACATTACGAGGTTAAGCAACATAAGCCAGGGTGGTTTTCGGATGGATGACCATTCTTAAGACATTAAGACACCTCCGTCCTCTGTTTCTCAGAGAGTACGTTAGGTCGTAGTTCCCGGTGGACATATGAGTATCTATGATAGTTAGTCGGACCCCTAAAAGTCCAACAACTGGACTCACTACATAACTTTGATATAGCGAGTGGGTTGTGAAGGTCAGGTGGCAGTCGCTTCACGGCAAATTTCGCATTTCTGCTGTTTCACAGTTAGCCGGGAAATCCGAGGCTCAGAGTTTTATTGGAATTGTTTTAAGAACAATTAGGTTTCCGAAAGCAATTGCAACGCTGGACTAGTTTCATTCAAATATCAATGCGGCTACGGATTATATTTCTGACAAAAGAAATGCACGAAAAATAAAATGTATTAATGCCGGTGGCAAACAATTAAAAATGTAAAAATAAAAAAAATATTAACAATAATACACTAATTATAAAATTATACCATTATGTTTGTTTAATATTTTAACAGTATGGATTTTCATCCTCTGAACCTTTACAAAATACAGAGTCGGATTTTATGGTTAACTGTGAAACAGCAGAACCGCGAAATTTTCTTTGAAGCGACTGCCACCTGACCTCCACAACCCATTGGCGATATCAAAGTTATGTAGTGCGTCCAGTTGTTGGACTTTTTGGGCTCCGACTACCCGTAACAACTGTCATAGATACTCGTATGGCCACTACGATCGACGGCCTAACGTACTTTCTGAGGAATGGAGGTGTCTCAATGTCTTAAGAATGGTCATCCATCCGAAAACCACCCTGGCTTATGTTGCTTAACCTCGTAATGTGATAACCTACTCGGTTACCACTTTGTCACAAGTCCCGTCAATGATTTTTATTGAGTATGAATGCATTGTGTACAAAGTAAATCTGGTGATTTTCAATAAGAGCAATGTATTAAATGTGATTCTTATTTACAAAAAAAAATTTTTTTTAGTATTTCAATACAGTATCATACCCAAATTATACCATTTTGAAATCTTGGATAGTTGCGCCAATTTTTGAAAAAGAATGCCATAGTGGTGTCCGTACTTTTTTTTTTCACCGAGATAAGATAAAGTGGGTCGAAAGTAAAAAGGTATGAAAATTTGACGACAAAAAAATATTTTGACTTATTTTTGTAAAATAACTACAAATATCCTATAATTTTTCAGGGTGGTGATGGATAGCCATGCTTCTTAGCTTGCTAATACAGAAAAGAGTTCAAAAATATTTGCAAAATTGTGGACCTGGTGGTTGAAAATATCTTTAAGGGTACCGAATTTCGAGGGACTTTAAAAAAGTTCGAGTAATTAAAAAAAAAATAGAGATATATTTTTTTTCTTATTTTTTCCTGAGCATCCATAAGTAGGGTCACCCCCTGTTGCCGGCTTATCCTTGAATTTTGGGACACCCTGTATATATATATATGTATGTAATAAGCATCGTTTTGTTTACTAGTCCTTTATGGCAGTTTTTGATGTCTGCTACCGGTACAATTTATGGAAAATTATGGCCACTTTTAGCATACTCTATGGAATGCTCTAGCTGGAGGAATTTTATTTTAACAAGATAAATTATTAAATTAAAACCTTCCAACACAGCGTAAACCAATAGCTATACAGAAATATTAAAAAAAATCGATATATTAGACGTTATAAGCTCTGGTTAATATTATTCTTAGTGCTCTTCTTTTAGACTTTAGAGCACCATGCACAATATTAGACAAGCGAAGCAATGGCAGAAAATGTAAGATGAATGCAATGATTCTAGAAAGACAATAAAGTATGACAAATTGCACAGTTCTAAATTGCAAGAGGAAGAGTTTATATTCAAGGTGAATAAAAAGACAGTAAGACTTTGATAACAAGCGATGGGTTTTGGCAGGAAATCTAGTGAGGCTGTGCAAAACATTTTGAGCACGTGTCTAAAAAGATACACACTTCTTAGGCATACATAGAGAGCCACACTTAAGTATATTATTAGTAAGTGTTGAGCTGTGTAGAAAAAGCATGAAAGTAAACTTAACGCTATGGAAATGATAAACTTGAGAATGTTGAGAAGTATAGTTTATGTAACTTTGGCGGACTAAGTATGATGAGGGAGCGTTGCTAGGCGTAAATAAGTCGATAAGATCGATGTGATTCTAGAGGAAGGCCATGTTCATGTGCTGGCAACTGGAAAGATGTAGTCTCTACCTGCTCCAATGCATGAAGGAAAACGGTGCCTTTGAGTATTTGTAAGAACTCAAATGTACTAGATGTTGAATTTTTAAGCTACTTTTATTGCCCGCCTTTCAAGGTAACATTGCATTGTCACCAGGTTAATTGTTTACAAAACGTTGTTTTGTTTGTTGAGTGCAATACATTGAAATTGAATGGGCCACTTGTTATAATTGATACAAATACATATTAATTGGGTATTGAGTACAAACGTAGAATGAATAAATAGGTACTTAATTACATGCAACATTTAAGTCAATGTTTAGTTTTACAATAAGGCTGTTTAGTATTTAATTAAAAGCATTCATGAGGAAATCCTAGACATGATTAAATGTTAGAATTAGAATTGTGATTAAAGCACATGGTTTTACATTCATAAGTAATCATAAGTCATACATACAAGGAAATAATACTTGAAGATGTTTCTAAAAACAACTTTAGCCACTTGGTTTTCTATATTATGCTTACCATTGAGTGACAAAATTATAATAAGTCGTTACATTACATATTCATAAGTGAATAATATTAATAAGTATGTCTGATAATAACATATTTTTATTACCTAGTTAGGTCAAGAGCTGCTGGCATTCCAGCCGGCACGAACCACCAGGGCGGCAGCGTCGTGCACATCCGCTGCGGGGTCGTTCCTTACGCGACCATGCACGACACTTGTCCACAACACCGCTCACGGTCCACCAACAACCACCAGTTTCACATTCACCACACAAAGTAAAAACTAAGGCGCCAATGTCAACGCAGTGTCATGGTTCAGCGCGCCTTAATTGACCTGAATACAGATAACGGTGGCACAAAACCGTTTGCCAACTTAGGATTACGCCTGTCGCAGCCTCGACGATTTTTCTAGGTTTCCGGATAGCGTAATAGAGGAAAAAAATAACAGTACACTCTCGGCACAATCAATCTCAAGGTGATAAACAAAGAGGGAAACGTCAGTATCTGTGTTGCAACCGACACTGAGAAAAACTGTAGCATAAGTTCTACGTCACTCTATCCAACAAACGGCATAGTAAAAACATAAAAGCTACTAAAAGTGCCGAAACGAGAGCGATCGGATTTTTCAAAACTTTAGGGGAGCCAATAATTAGAGGGAGCGATTGGTTGACTGATGTGAATAAGGGTTGTTATGGCTGCAACGCGAGGGTCGATAAACTCTTGTTTAGGATAAAAAGTAAGTTAGGAATTTGAGATGCAGTTAGAAATATAACTATCGATCGAAGCGTCCTTTCTGGATATACTAATGAAAATTTGAATAATCTATTACAAACGTGGTACAAATTGAACATTGATTGTTTATATCGCGGAAGACGACAATGTGCGTTCGCGTGGCAGCGCGAGGCGGTCGGTCTGTGTATCGCTCGGTGTCGAACTGACGCCTGACACCGGCTCCCTCGCTCCGCGTACAGACTGTAGAATGCCGAGGCGCCCGTTCGCGCCCGCCCCCGCTCGGTTCCCAACTGCTGTGCTTAAGCCGCTCTATGATAACGCGTCTCACCCTTCAGTGACGTATACCTACGTCTTCACGAATTCGGCGTGGATAGAAATTAGTTGCTTAATTATTTTGTTAAAGCTGATAAGTAGCTCTGAACTGACAGTAAATAATTGGATACTATATCGATGTTTAAACACAATGTATTATACACTACAAAGCTGTAGCTCGTCTTGTTAATAAGCAGAATACTACTAGAATGTGCCGAAGATTAATGAGATTATTTCATATGCAAAATAACTACATATTATTAAACGTTATATTTTTGAATTCAAAACTCTTTTAACGGGCACGCTTGTTTCTCTGCGTTTTTACTGAGCTCCGATGCCATGCTATAGTTATGTTCAAAATATCAATTCTGCAAATATGTGATCTTTAAGGAGCTCTAAGATATGTTTAATGCAGAATATACCAGATTAGATATATAAAATTGCCAGTTCTGTTGTTGCCAAATTAGTCACGACGAATTCAAAGAAATTCTCAGAAACAGTTGACTATGCCACAGACAAAGCTTCAATCTACATTTTCTAGAGATTTGAAAGAAAAGAAGGAGATTACAAAAACATGAATTCGCTAAACGGATCTAAATTTAACACCCTCAGCACGTCCTAACGACATTGGCTATAAACCATTCTGATATCGGACGTCGCGGGAACTGGGGCCTTACTCCCAAAAACGAACATGAACGTTTCGGATCGAAACGAACGGTCGCCGAACACGGACCATTAAAGTTACTCTGTAAACCTTTCGGTGACGACTGACGGATGCCGCCGTCTTCGGAATCATAGACTAACGATCGAGTCTAGATGAATAGTGTGGACCGATATATTATAAACATCTAAAAACCGTTAACAAATGAAAAATCAACAAATATAGTTGTATTCTCATGAAAAGAGCGTCAAATTAAAAAATATATGAGATTTTTATTACCAAGGTACTGTTAGATCACTAAAATGTCATTTTTCAAGAATTTACGTAGGTATATTTAATGTGAACGATCTTAAAAACCCTCGTGCCATAATATTGTTCTATGTTTTTAATACGTACTTTGACAGTTTGACAATTTCAAATTTGAAACTTTGATACCCGTATGCACTATCTCTATTAAGTTAATAGAGATGAGTGCCCGTCATGGTGTCCGTATGTGTGCAGCGCCATCTACTGGGGTCATCAAATAGTTCCGTAATGGATAATGGTTGTTGGTTTGGTTCAATGCCCCTTTACCAAAATGTTGTTTTTTTGAGGTAGTAGAGGAATGATTTCCTCGCATAGCTCCTCAAAAAGTACCCTCGTCAATTAGAGACAAATTCCATGTCCGGAATTTGCCTCAAAAATTTTTTTTCACGAAGCCGGTGACGATTTTGGCTTCGCTCAGCCACTTCTTCCCTCATCATTTCGTCCAACAATAAAAATCTCGCCATTTTCTTAGATAAAAATTCAGCTTCGAAAGCCTTACGAAAGGTATATAGCTTTCGTTGAATTTCAAGTAATAATCCGCAAGATTATTTGTCAAACAACGACAACGAAAACGTCAAATGTATTTTGGGAGTAGGTGCACCGACCACGATCGACAACCTCAATGTCAAACGATCGAAGACGGATACGAAACACTTTCGGGGTAGCTAAATGGCCGAAACGTCAACGAACACGATAGTTTTCGATTTTCGGAGTAAGGCCCCTGAGTCGTTCGCCTCACAGAAATAAATAGCTCAGAACCGACAAAGGGGAAGCCCATATACCTAACGCCTTTATGGCAGCTATGTGTATTTCTAGGATTTCACGGATCAAAAGAGACTGCGAAAATTTTTACACAGCGTAATATACGTAACTTCCTTATAACTTTATGAAGCGAATAGAAAAACATTTGGAACAAACTCCAATTAAAGGTAAAGCATTAGGAAAACTGTTTAAATTGGGTCTTGTTGTTCGGTGCGACTACGCTTCTACAAAGGAAGAGTTCATAACAAGTTTATGCGTAGGTCTAAGTTGGATAGGCACAGGCACCAACATTTTTAACTTGTTTGGGGAACTTCAATACATACATACATAATCACGCCTTTATCCCCGGAGGGTTAGGCAGGAGTGAACTAACACCCACATTTCACCAATCATTTTATTAGGTCCCACGTAATAGGGGGTGAGCCTATTGCCGTATTCTGGGCACTATTGTCGACTCGAGCCATGCATCTGTGGCCGAATCTGTATATATCTGTCTGATGTTAAACAGCCCTATTCTTTAGTCGCCTTGTACGCCACCGCATGGGAAGAGATGGGGTGGCCCAAATTCTACTCTGCCGGGAACTGCGCGGGACCTTCAATATGTAACGTATAATTACATGTAAAATAAGAATATTACGATGAATTTGTGAAAAAAAGATCAATTGCGTGATGAAAAGGCAGGTTGAAATAGACACGCTACTGGAAGGTAGGCACTATGTTCAGGTATATCATGGACACGCACGTTGGGTTTACAAAATTGATGAACTGGTTTCTCTAAATTGTTACAAAGATGTTATTAATTTAGTACTACTTCCATATCAGTAAAAACCTAAATATAAAGACAGACTCAAAAATATTGGCTACGTACCCATTCGACCTCCAAGATTCGACCCTCTCACAAAAGTACCCACTCGACCTCATTTTTAGGTCCCACTGGACCTTCTTTTGCCAGATTAATAATTTAATAATAAATATTATGACCATGATAGGACCATGTATAAGTGCAACATGAGATTGCGGTATGACTCAAGGAAATTGTGCATGCATGCGTCCTTGTCTACTTCAGGAATTTGTCCATGACTGCTAAACCGCTTCGACTAGTAAATAAATAGGAGGTATACCACGCATTCAACCGTCACGAGAGGCCAGAATGACTAATGTTGATATTGCTACACACTTATGAATAAACATTATCTGCTTACCCTGTCCCCATATACTTGTCTAAATGGAGAATGATCGAATTTATATTTAATTTAAACATATTAAAATTATAAATGTGAAGTTTATTGCCTCATCTCGTAAAACAGCTGGAGAGATATGGTTCAGAAAACAGATCATGCCTTAGACAAGGACATAAAATACCTAGGTATGATTTCGTACATTTAGAGTAGGTACCTTAAATGCATGAAATCAAAATTCAGATAGGAAAAAGCGAAATTTTAGTATAGTTAACATAATAAATGCTTTAAAATTCATTCAATTTATCTGTATCATTTTCAATTTTATTTTTGTCATTATCACAGGTCCGTATCCGTATACATCTCTATGGACCTAGTATTTTTCACGCATAGACAAAGTATTGCGTCCTAAAACAGCTAGTCTCGTTTTGTTCGTCGAGTCCCAATAAACTCAAGGCCTTTGCAACACTAACGATGAAGTGGTTTACCCTAACATACAACGAATTTTTTTTTCTATTCATATTTAAACCAATGTTAACATGCAAATATATTTTTTGGTGTAACTAAATGTTAATGTATAAGTTACACGCTTTTGATCGTAATTAATGATAAATGCTTGGAAACAACAATGTTTTATTATATTTTTAGGCATAAAAATATGGACTACTTCAACCCGAATCCCGAACATTAATTTACCTATAAAGTAACGGATTCGAAAATTTCAGACATAGATCAGATACGTTAAATGGTCTGTTATTATGCTAATATGCAATCGTTTCCAGTGTAATCAGGGCTAATTAAATATTATTATTTATCAGTAAATGGGAACCGCCCTGAGTAAGTCAAGGATACATTTGATAAGTATTTACCTTATCGTGCATCACGTGCAACTATCGAGATTTTAATGATACTACAGTAACCTGAGATTAAAGAAAGAGCCGTTGTTCTTCTTCTTGGTTGAAACGGATTTATTCAATGAATTGGCCTCAATTAATCAGTCGCGATAAATACACCTAACGATGGCTGGATAAAATGTAATCTCTTTAAATATTATAAGCCAGAGAGGGGCATTGAAAAAGTGTAAAATATGAGACGAATATGGAATATGTGTGTATATTTATAGTCTCCTCTCATGATGTCTCATGAGAGGAGTACCTAAGGGAAACTGCAACCTCGCTAGGCCTAAATTGGGGTATTTTGGAAGAGATGAATATGACTGAAACATCAAAGGAGCGTCACTGGAATACAAGTCATGTGTCACTGGAATAGACAAAGTACTATTTTAGATTATAAGGTTTGCTTTAAGGAATACTTCTTATTGTTGCGTTAGGTACTTTTCATTGGTAGATTTCAGAAAATATAAGGCACGTACACAAGGAAGATACCTGCGAATGTTGAAGAAACGTACCTAGGATGAAGCCATTCATCATATGCATCGGCCCATTGGACACACCTAAGCTCATCTCGTAGATATAAGTACAGTCAGCGTCAGAGAAAACAGACCCCCTCAATACTTAAAGAATATTGCCGCCTGCGCCGGCCGTGTCACATGACTCACGAATGACGTCACGTGATGCGATCGTCGCTGAGCTGCCTACAGCCTTTTATTTGCATGTTAATTTATTTGAAATTTTTCTGATATTTTTCGTCTTACGACTCAATTGTATTCCAAGATACAATATACTCACAAAAAGATGCCACATTAATTTATGTGCTATTTGAGGATACGAACCCGCATCTCCAGCGCCAGCCGATCACTTAGACCGTGCCTTATACCACTAGGCTAACGATTCACTTGATAATAATGGCGAAAATATGACTCCTATTTTATCGAACAAAGTTGATTACGGTGTAATTTTCTAGACCTTATTAATCTGTGCTTAAGGTTTAAATTTCAACTACACCATGTGATAATAATAACTTTGACTAAAAGATAAGGTTGAAATTAGTATAGATTTCTCGTTTAGTTCAATATTGTTGCACTACCGTCATGTTTTACTCCAAAAACTTATCTGCTGTATGAGCTGCGGCTATAGTATTTTAATATCTGTGACAGCGCGCTAAGGTTGCAATTAGAATACTTCTTTGCCTTATTTACTAAACTGTGATTGAAGGTAACTTTATAATTCGTGGTAATTTGCATTGGTGTTTAACACGTTGAACGCCAAGGAATAATACCATATATTTTCATTCAGGCCATGTCGGACAATGTTGGGCGACATCAGTATATTCCGTTTGGGCCGTGGGGGACAATGTTGTACGGCGGTCAGGACTATGTTTAAACGTCTGTTCTGAGTTGTCTGTCAATAATACAAGCCTAAATTGTACGCAGAGCGACCCGCGTGGCCCCGCAGTACTTCTTTGCCGCTTGGCCCGAGAATAACCAAAAGGACTTAGAAATTATAGGCTTTTCAATAAATTGTTATCAAATATATTCTAGGTGTGTAAAATAAGTGTTTTGAATTGTTCAATTGTTACAGTCAAGTACATATTAAACAAGTAATGGGTTTAGTAGGTCATATTTTTTTGGAAGAAGGCATTTTTAACAAGAATTTTTTTTAAGGTTTTTTGTAAGAAGGCATTTTTAACAAGATTTTTTTTAAGTTTTACTCTGTTTCGGTTTATCTGTTAGATATTAGGTTTAAAAAATATTTTTTTATCGTAAATTGTAAAAAAAGCGTGGCGGGAGGGGGCTGACAATGTGACCCGCGCGGCCTCTGCGTGGGAAAAACCGGTTTTACTCTCTCGCAGGCCATGACGGACAATGGTGTCTGATGTATAATATCTCAGGAAATAATGACAATATCGTTATTCCCGTAAGTCGGCCATTAATTTTGAGTTATTTCCTAAGAATATTTACAAAAAAACAACTTGGCGATTTTGGACACTTCATGGTAAAATGTGCTGGCCGCAGGGGAAACTCGCCTGTCGGACAGCATTGTCCGACATGGCGTTCAACGTGTTAATATTGTTTATGCAACAAGCCTATCTTTTCTTACAAACCTATTTATTAGGTATGACCTACTATAAAATTTGATTCCTTAAATAATAATTAACAAAAAGTGCTTATGAGAATAAAAAAATAATTATATGAATAAAAAAAAGAACTTTGTGTTCGAGGATTTGAACCCCCGCTTACCGTATCCACAGAGCATCGGTCATAACCACTAGACCAACATTCCATATACACGATGTTTCAAAAAACTGCAATGCTTTCATGTCACTATCAAGGGGGGTCCCTTTTCTCTGAAGCTTACTGTACCTATATCGGCAAAAGATAACAACCAAGTCGGGACTTCCGATTTAATTTATATGAAAAGTGATACTACTAATTGCTTCAAGATTTCTTTATTTCATCATTATCATTCTGCCCTTATCCCATATTTTTATTAGGAGTCAATTCAAAACTCACTCCCTTCTAGATCATAATATCTATCATCTTTCACATAGTCCATTCATCTTCGTTTAGGACTTGTTCTTCCTTGTAACTGCTCCATACTTAATGCCGCCCTTGCGACATTACTTTCTTTCTCTATTTTGGCGCTTTTATCACTTTGAAACTGCCTCTTACATTTCACGATTTATAACATCATACCTCCATGGTCTGATAAAGTACATGGTACACATTAGTAATTTATGTGTATGTCGCTGCCAACTAGCTTAGTCAGCCGCTCAATCAAAACCCAACCCCTTTACTGAACAGCGCCCTTCAACGAGCTTCCTGAGTGATATTCAGCCGTGGTGTTTGTAAAATTTTATAAACTGGCTGGCTAATGCTTAGGCCATTCGTACGATAACATAGTGAACATCACTAACTTTCTATTGAGAAAAGCAGTGCAATCCGACTTAGATAGGTTCGCATTGGCCTTCGTGGTATTTTTTTATATGCACCCAGAAACAAGACAGAAAGTTAGTGATAGGTTAATTTTATTGAGAGAAGTATGGCAATCCGACTTGGATAGATTAGGTTAGAAGACTAATGCGGAAGCGGACTAGGCTAGGCAAGTAATGAAACGTCATCGATCAAAGTCATTTGCCTAGCTGTTTTATCAAATGACTGAATATCATACAGGAAGCTCGTTGAACGGCGCTCTATTAAAAATGCCAGGGTGTTGATTTACTGGCTGATTAAGCTAGTAGTCTGCGACATATAATAATATACTAGTTCATAAGATGTTGGCATATCTGGCAGAACTCCTGAATGTTGTTAACGACCGTGGCTGTGTTCAAGTTAACACACATTATGGAGAGCAGACGTAAATGACTAGATGTAAATGATTAGACTACTGTCTGCACAATGTGGTACTATAATAACATGTGCTAAGATCGCGTCGCTAAGTCGTATCGTTTTCGAAAATAGAGAGATTTTCTATATTTCTAAAGTTGCAAACAAACATAGTTAACCCCTGTTCGCCTTGACTGGGGTTAACTATGCAGGCAGGTTCTATGAGGTTTCTTTTTCTATTTTTTGTACTCTCAGCCGCGTAATATTGACTTAGTATATACCAAATGAACGATAGCTGATCGATGGCTGGCGATGATAGATCATACTTGTTTACATTCACTGGCTTTTGTTTCTATGTACTCAGCATTAAGGTATGATTCCGTAGCCGACCGCACACGACAACTGCCGACGCACGCAGCACATGCGCGTAATTCATTGCGGCTTCTCAATAGTCACCTTTATCCGTATCGAAGTTTGACAAGTAATGGGTACGCTGTATGTGCTGCATGCGTCGGCAGTTGTCGTATGCGGTCGGCTACGGAATCATATCTTTACACGATCGAAAAAATTGTTTGGACAAAGTAAATTTGACAGGTACTTGGAGGCCATTTTACGCGCTGCAACACTGATTTAAGCGCATTATGGATCAGTGTCGCAGATCAGCAGTGTCCAAGTAGTTGTTAGATACATTTTATCCAAAGCTATGATTCTGTGAAGGAGAGTTGCTTTTAAACGTTTGCGACCCCTGAGATGACATTCAAGTCACTTAATTGAACAGAGGCAACACTAAATTAGAAGTGTATGCGACTGGAAGTTTTCTGAAGGGTGAAAGTAAGTACGCAACGTAACAAATGGGAAATCCGAGTAGACACTAGCTGTCCCATTATATTACAGACGTATATTCCTACGTCTTAAAAAGCGATTACCCAACAATCTGCCCTAGATATTTCTTAAATTTAGTAGGATCAGAGTAGGCATGGGAAGCCTTGAATAATAAAAGTAGCTTTAGTTCATTTCGTATTAGCTTGTGGTTTAATTAATATCACCTTGTTACAATTTCATGACCTAAAATAGATACTTCTATTGTCAGTAGGAAAGCATTAAACACACCCAGTTTTAGCTACTTAATAATAGGTCTGAGAAATGATATTGATTGTTATTCTAGTCGATGGCCACGGTTAGCAATTTTTTATTACGTAACTACTTATTTAAGACGTTAATCTTTGAGATATATTTATTGTACTATTTATGATATTTATTTTCTCATAATCAACACGGCAGAGTCAGCATCAGGGCTGCATAAGGAATTCCAATGAGCTGTCTTGCGCCTCCTGCGACAAACGGCTCCCTTGCACTTTAAGTAGGTCGTCGATCCAGCAACTAAGGGGATGTCCCACACACAGAACTTTCCGATTCATGGTCGCCACGCCACTCGTTAAACCCGAGACATGTATGTCATGAATCTTCAATAATACAACATTTTGTGCTCAATCAAACAATAGTGTATTTCTATACTCTATATTACTATTACTACAATAATTACAATTCTTATCAATTTATATAATGGTCTTACATTACCTTAGCTCTCATTTGTATCACTATATTACTGATTAATTTACTAAATCTTATTTTACAATACAATTCCGTCGTTCCGTAACCATCTTCCCAACAATTCCCTCATCAACTGACACTAGACAGTGTTGCCAACTTTTAAACAAAAGAATCTATACTGATAATAGACATAAGGTTGACTATAAAAACCTTTTTAATATCTTTCTATTGCAAAATCATTACATTCGGCCGTCCGACCGCGTGCGATCTCCTGACGCACGGTAAAAATACACAATAATTCACAAAATTAATGTACTTAAAATGTCTAAATTAATATTACATATCTCAGTTACATAATTATTTTCTCAAGTGAGTGTGCAATCATTCTCCTAGCGCACGGTAAATTAAGAAAATTCACAAAAATAAACGCAAAACTAATAATTACTTAAAATTCCTTATGTCTAAATTGATATAAAATATTTTAGTTATCTTATCAATTCACAAAAATAAACGAAAATTAAAGTCTACTACACTTTAATATAAAATATTTGAATAATCGATTACTTTGAGAAGCAAGTGCTTAATTGAAATTAAATCAACATGTAATAACAAGTAGGTACAATGTGTAACAACAAGTTCCACCAAGTGCCATCAATCAACAGTATGAATAGTCTACATGTACATACATAAGTAATCATTACATTCGGCTGATATAAGAGAAATGAGATCGCGTTCAATTTTGGTTGAGTTTAGTCATCTTTACTTTTGTTACTTTTATCATTATCAGATGAACTGCTATCGTTTTCCGATTCTATTTTTATTATCAGATGCATTTACATTAATCCATGTCATGAATCTTATCGTCTGAGGCTACACTTTCAAAATTATACTTTCCTTGACAAAACTCCATATTCATATTTATATATATATATCCATATTTCAATAATTTTGCACCTATTTCAGCTATTTTGACTTATAAATTTAGATAAAGCAACACAAGATTTAGATACTTCTGTTACATTGGTATTGGATTCACTACTTATGTCTAACATATTAGTTAGGCTGTCTCTCCATCTGGTTCCAAATAATGTTTCAGTTGCAGTTTTCTGAGTGGTTGGTTGCATTATTAAGTACCTACTAAATTTTCTCAATCATTTTAGATACATCTACATGACCAGAGTCGTCATGATTAGATCACATATTTGCCAGCGATCATCAAGAGGAATTACGAAACAGATATTACCTATTACCAATCCGTCTATATAATCTACTATTTCAACACATATATTTTTTTTTTTTTTTTTATTCAAATTCAATGTTTACTTAATATTTATATTTATATATATATTTTTTTTTTTTTATGTTAGAGAAAATCAGATGTGGTAAAAAAAAAAAAACAAACAATCACACAAACTAAAAGCATACAAAATATTTAGGTACTGAGATCACAATTCACAAGACTGTTATTATTTATGTCAATAAATAAAGACAAATATGTTCGTGCAAAATCCAAACAAGTTAATTAGGTCAGAACGTTATAGCAAAAGAAACAAATGTCAGAATAATCATGTCAAACAGAAAATTTCAAAATATTAAACATGTCAAATATTAGGCATCTATGGCATCAGATCTGGCATCTATCAGGTCAACTGTTAAACATCATTATAAATTCCACCTATTAATCAAAATCCATTGTATAAGTATGTATAATATATGTATTAAGAATCAAAATTGATCGCTTTGGCACTCATTTACAGAATATTATGATTTGGTACATAATAGTTTAAAAAGTTTAGATTCAAGCCACGAATATTTTAACAAAGTTTAATGATCTAATATCCTTAGCTGAGTCAGGTTTTAGAATCATCAATAGGCATTCGGTAGATGCCTGGATCTGTCATTTGTAATGTTAGAAGCCAATATTATCGGACTCCATCGCGATCTAGGTACTCGTTATTACTACCTTTAGTCTGACGTACGCTTATCCATAGATAAGTAAATCCCTAACTTCATTTTTCCCTTGTCTGCTAACAAAGCCTGCAGGATTGCCCTTGCGTCTGGTATAAATATTATGCCCGTCACAATTTTTTTTTTTCTTTTTTTTTTTTAAATAATATGGTAATATTTTTCCTAATTCAAATTAACACGAGGTAGGTATTTCCATTCTATTCCATTCTAGGTATCCCTCATATTTCACATTTATTTCATAACGTCAGTTATCGTTATAATATTCGCGTAAATAATCGTTACAGTTTAATTTGCCAATCTGCATCTGCCAGATATAAGAGCCTCCAAGTTTGAAGAGATAGTTCGAAGCTCAAACCACCTCGTCAAACCTTCCCCTCTTCGCTAGACCAGGAAAATTCTGAAGAGCAAATTGTATGGTCCGATTCTCGTCCCATTCATAAATTACAACACATTCGTTGTCTTTACTAACCCAACATTCAATATTTCAAAACGTACTTGATGGTTCGAATTCTGGTATAACATTGCTTGGCCCCGAATCAGATCAGCATCGAAAAACCGGTATTTTCGAAACCGTTTTTTTTTTTAACTATAAAACCTACAGATCTAGAATTTACATGCTTGCATACTATAGGATATACAGAGTAACTTCTTCTTTTCATAAATTAAATAAAAAAGGAAATAGTTGAAAAGAGTCTCTGAACATCACTCTAATCTTTCTTATAAAACCAAATATTTTCTACAATATGTATACAAATAATCTAAACTTTCACACGTCGTGATCTTCTTAGTTAGTAACCGTCGCCTATAAAGTTATCTATTAAAATTAGTTTTACTGATTTTTACGGTTCAAATTTGAGCGCATGACCACTTGTATGGTCAAAGTCATTCGTGTATGTAATCACCTTAAGTAAATGATTAGTAATGTCTTATTTATACGCTGTTACAAAGAATTAAATATTTTCAGTAGGTACGTCTTTGGTAGACCAACTACCCTTTTGTTGGATGTACTAGATGAGAAGGAGCTGAATGAAGAATGCTTACGTTTCCTCTGGTTATCTTGTCTTGTTCGCTTCTTAGTCATTACAGGCTGCGACTTTACGCTACTATTCGTTCTAGCTACTACCTACGAAAGGGTGTGCTTTCGTTTATTACGGCATTCGTTCAATTCAGGAAGCAAGCTATCGGGAGTAATCACGTCGTCGTCTGAATTCATTACCTGTAGAAATAATTTTGTCTTTAATTAACATTATCGAGTCTTTCGAACCGAAAACGGTCGCGCTACCGGCGCACTGCCTTTGTAAATAAATCACACTGGTTTTATAGACATACTTAGCTTACTACATTGGGCATACTTAGCTCTATAGGCATACTTAGCCTACTTCATTGAGCAAACATGGCTCTATGGGCATACTTAGCCTACTACGTTGAGCACACATGGCTCTATAGGCATACTTAGCCTACTTCATTGAGCACACATGGCTCTATAGGCATACTTAGCCTACTACATTGAGCACACATGGCTCTATGGGCATACTTAGCCTACTACATTGAGCACACATGGCCCTATGGGCGTACTTAGCCTACTACATTCAGCACACTTGGCTCTATCTATAGGCATACTTAGCCTACTACATTGAGCACACATGGCTCTATAGGCATACTTAGCCTACTTCATTGAGCACACATGGCTCTATAGGCATACTTAGCCTACTACATTGAGCACACATGGCTCTATGGGCATACTTAGCCTACTACATTGAGCACACATGGCTCTATGGGCATACTTAGCCTACTACGTTGAGCACACATGGCTCTATAGACATACTTAGTCTACTACATTGAGCACACATGGCCCTATGGGCGTACTTAGCCTACTACATTCAGCACACTTGGCTCTATCTATAGGCATACTTAGCCTACTACATTGAGCACACATGGCTCTATAGGCATACTTAGCCTACTATACTAAGCAGTCTTAGCTCCATAGGCATACTTAGCCTCTTACATTAAGCACACTTTATCTAGTAATACATAGATTTCACTATACATATTCATTGACAATTATCTAATAATAATTTACTGTAACAATCAAACATTTGCACGCCATATACTACGGCTATAAGTGATGTAGGTACCCACTGTTATATACTCATAGGATCTCTGTAAATCAAATAATATAAAGCAAATAAATTCTATCACATAATATCAAAATCAAACATTCATACGCCACATACTGCGGCTATAAGTGCTGTAGGTACTCACTGTTATATACTCATAGGATCTCTGTATATCAATTAATATAAAGCAAATAAATTCTATCACATAATATCAAAATCAAACATTCATACGCCGTATACTGCGGCTATAAGTGCTGTAGGTACTCACTGTTATATACTCATAGGATCTCTGTAAATCAATTAATATAAAGCAAATAAATTCTATCAAATAATAACAAAATCAAACATTTGCACGCCATATACTGAGGCTAAAAGTGTTGTAGGTACTCTCTGTTATATACTCATAAGATCTCTGTACATCAATTAATATAAAGCAAATAAATTCTACTTCTATTTTCCATAATAGCAAAGCTCACATGACTCTGTAGGTAGGATACATTCGGCAAAAGAGACAGTATCCCACCCTCACATATGTGCGGTATTCTGATATTCATGATAAACAGTATGTCAAACGGTAAGATATACGTCAAACATATTTACATGTGAGCGAACTGTCAATAGCTCAATAATTCGTTTCTTTACTCACACACTTTGCAAATTAAAACCGATTTCAAATCATCCGTATTTATTATTTATTACTTATACTTTCTCTTTCTCATAGGGTGGTGGCACCATATATCGGCCATGTCAACATTTTTTGACCTTTGATTGATTGTAATTTTTTGGTTTATAGCATTTGCTTTCCTGCGATGCCTTTTTCGGGTAGAGGGATACTGAAACTCCATTACTACATTCGTAAAATTACCAATTCTTTGTTATTTTTGAAAATATAGATGTTTTTTTCCGAATATGTCGATTTCCCTTAATATCGGCCTCTAACACCCTAATTTCTGCCGCCTGTGACCCTAATATCGTCATACCTTTTCCAACGTGAATTTAGGTCAATAAAACTAAGTAAAGTAAAAAAATATAACGTTTTATATTCCAATTCAGGTTCTAATAATTTTTTTAACGCTTATCTATCATTAATTTGTCTTTTCTTTATATCTTAGCCTTGAAAATTACAGTAATTGCTGTTATATAAACTAATGATCACAATGATTAAATAAATTTAAGACAAATGAAGATTTCCAAAATATATTATTATAAAGAAAAAATATTATTTATAAAGTCAACAGAAAACTTGACTTTCTTTAAAGGCTTTTCAATTTAAATGCACTAAACAGTGACGGCAAGTAAAATCTTTAACCACACAAATATAATTTCGCCCACGATGAATGTACACTTTAAGTGGAACCATTTGTATACATATGTCACGTTTAATATTTTTGGCTTCATCTTCTTCGACATCACTAATTAGTTCTACTTCACAGCCACCATAAAGAATTTACACCTTTTCTTCTTAAAAAGGTAAATCATGAGGTCAGTTACGCTGTCCGTTAATATTCTCTTCTTCTATTTTAATACTCTTCTTCTTCTAACTACTAGTTTTATTTTATTTGACTGGTTTATGTTTTATATTCTATTGTCCAGATTTCTCTTTCTCTCTGTATCTATTCTTCTAGGAAGTCTGTCTTGTAAAGTGATCCTGGAAATTTCGTATTGTCGAATTGCTACTCTTCTTCTACTTCATCCTATCATTAATTCCCAGTCGCAATCGAAGCTTACACCTTGGATTCTGGGGTCCGCTTTGCCAGTCTTAACTGCGGAAATGGCTAGACCTCGATATTTTCCGCGAAACGTCTTCCATCTATCCTCCACAAGCCCAATGGTAACATCGAAGCATTGTATTACTGCCTGCTTCTTTGAACGACATTTACTCCATCTCTTATTCTACTATGACTACGGTCATAGAACCTATAGGGGTCATAGAACCTATAGGGGTCATAGAACCTATAGAGGTCATAGAACCTATAGGGGTCATAGAACCTATAGAGGTCATAGAACCTATAGGAGTCATAGAACCTATAGGGGTCATAGAACCTATAGAGGTCATAGAACCTATAGGGGTCATATAACCTATAGAGGTCATAGAACCTATAGAGGTCATAGAACCTATAGGGGTCATAGAACCTGTAGAGGTCATAGAACCTATGGTCATATAACCATAGGTTTGAAACCTTTCTCTTTTTGTTGGGACATGGCATACCTACCTGTTGACTAAAATTAAAATACCTAAGTATTTGGTCATTTTTTACCTCGTCCCTGTTTATTGTAAAGTTCGAAGGTTGTAAGAAAGTATAGGGGTCATAGAACCTATAGAGGTTATAGAACCTATAGAGGTCATAGAACCTACAGGTATCATAGAACCTGTAGGGGTCATAAAACCTATGGTCATATAGCCATAGGTTTGAAACCTTTCTCTTTTTGTTGGGACATGGCATACCTACCTGTTGACTAAAAATAAAATATAAGTATTTGTTCATTTTTTACCACGTCCCTGTTTATTGTAAAGTTCGAAGGTTGTAAGAAAGTAAGTACCCTATACAAAATAAAGTGGCCGTTATTACGCATCGATTCTCTAGATATCGGCCGTAGCTGGCAAAAAAAGTTTTTAGGCGGCCGATGTTAGGATCTAGTCATCAAACAGAGCTGTTATTTTATTTTTAACCTTATTAATGTTACTGCTAATATATAAAATAGCTTAACCTATAGTTTAGTGTTTTCATGCATTTCCCCAATATCGACCAGGTGGCCGATATTGAGATTTATCCAAAATAAAGATCCCTAATCTCGACCCCCCGATTATTTCATAAAAAGTACAAATAAATTTAAAAACACACTACCTAAACGGTACTTCGACTATTTTTCTTTATTATAAAATAATATAAAATACCATAGGTATGTTTAATTCCATTCAAATACTTATCAACGGAGTGCGTCGACTCCGGGATTTGACTCGGAAATGCCAACAAACGACACAAGTCAGTACCTGCGCGTGCTCTATTGCCACCTGAGCGTTCAAATGTGGAGGTACCCGCACCAAACTATGGGATGTTATTCGTATGGATATAGAGTCGCTTTTTGCATAAAAACGATCATAATTTTAGGGTTATTTTCATAGTTATGATCCATTTTTTCGAAGAGGCCGATATTAGGACGTGGCCGATACAGGGAGACTTCACCCTACATGAAACTCATTACAGTATAAAACCGCTATTCTCAACTTAACTATGTCATACAAGGTATCGAGTTCGAATCCCAGCATAAATTTTGCTTTTTGCACTTTTATTGATTTTCTTTTGCTTTCCCTCATTCTTATTGATTTTGATTGATATTGCATCTTTTATAGACATTTTTACACAAATAATCTTGCAAAAGAATATTTGAACTTTAACTGGTGAAATACATATTTAGTGTCGGAAACCTTAGTGTGTCAGAATGTCTTTTGAGTCAAATAAAGACGAACTTTAGCTATAATAATGCTTAACTGGGATTCTACGACGGTGATATAGGTATTCAGGAATTTTACAAGAACTTACTTTATGATTATAATTTTAGAACCTGGGTTCAAATCTTGTGTTCAAACATTAGAGGTCTTACTGGTGAATTAGTGTATGTGTGTAGTGTATTAGGGTGAATTAAAGGTGTTAATTTCATTGGTAAAGTCCAGCTTCAGTGTCGTGTTTAAACCAGATAAGGATGGTCAATATAAATTAAAGCCTTTTTTTTTCTTACAATTTTGTACATCATACAATATAAACAAATAATGTGCTTGTATATAATACTATATTATATTGTTATATTGCTTACATCATAGCATATGATCATATGATAGGTATTGTATATTATTTAACTAATCCATGAATAATATGTATGAAACAAAATACCAATTGAATTGAGAAACTCTTCATTTAGCAGTCGGTTAAAAATATATTAAGTTGATGGGTAAACCATAAGTGATGTTATTGGTAATGTAATAAGAAATTATTATATTTACATATATATGTAATACCTACAAGCTCGATCATGATTTGATTTGATGATCATGATTGATAGATTGATTCATTGTTCTTATAATACATTTACCTAAAGGAAGAAATAAAGTGTCTATAATTATCTGGTTGTAACATGTGGAAGAATAATTAGATCTATTTTACTGTCCAAAGGATGTCCAATGCAAAATTTATATTATAATGATGCTCTTATTATGTTAATTGTAACAAGATCTTGTTTTATTTTCCATAGTTATTATCCTTGAGGCTATATAACATATAAGCTATACAAGTCAATTACATGTTTCTTCTATGCCACAAATAAAATAAATAGCAAAACAAAACAAATTAAGTAACCAAAACAAATACTTAGATAAATATAGTCAGGTTTAGAACTCACTACCTTTGAGTTCCCATCCATAGTGCTTTGCACTCAACCGTGGGAGTGCTTGCTAATAATGTAAAATTTACCATCTCATTCACTATTATCATACCAACTGGTAGGCTTATCACTTCAATTATTATAAAATGAGTGATACACACATGTTTATCTTTTATTAGTGCGGGCTGGTAATAACTGTTTTGTAGAGTGTACCTTTGGGAATAGGTAAATATACCAAACTACTTTCTATAAAGGAATTATATCTACCAATATGGAGTCAAAGCACAAAATCAATCAAGAAATAGATAATATCCTTACCTCAGAACAGGGTTTAATCTATAAGAATCTTTTCATCATAAAACAAACTAAAGATCTATTTACTGAATACATATACTACATATTATCTTATGACATTTGGTACTTACACATGAGAATAATTCTTAAACGGTATCTTTTCTTTTAAGGTAAAATAAATCAGAAATGTTCTACTAAAATGATTCTACTATTCAAGTTCTAATATCTTTGTAACAAAATAAATAAGTACATAATATATTAATTATATTATCAATGTGCAAAGCTTTCTTGGATAAACATCCCACTTCTGAAATGTCATGAATCTTCAATAATACAACATTTTGTGCTCAATCAAACAATAGTGTATTTCTATACTCTATATTACTATTACTACAATAATTACAATTCTTATCAATTTATATAATGGTCTTACATTACCTTAGCTCTCATTTGTATCACTATATTACTGATTAATTTACTAAATCTTATTTTACAATACAATTCCGTCGTTCCGTAACCATCTTCCCAACAATTCCCTCATCAACTGACACTAGACAGTGTTGCCAACTTTTAAACAAAAGAATCTATACTGATAATAGACATAAGGTTGACTATAAAAACCTTTTTAATATCTTTCTATTGCAAAATCATTACATGTATAAATATTATCTTTACTTGTGACCTAAGTGAGAGGTCACTCCGCAAAACCGCCATCTTAAAAGTTTATTCATAAAAGGAGGTTTCCTCGATATCTAAACTAATACAACTCTAAATAGGGACTTAATATTAGAGAGATTATGTGAGTATTGATCTATTTTGATAACAATGTTTATTGAAATTTATCAGTGTGGTCATAATTTCCCATAATTTCACGTGAATTTATGTGATTTTATTGTCAGAAAGTAAGTATAGGAGCGACAGAATTACGTAGCTAAGGACATATTATGCAAATGGAGGGTCCCTGCACATGGCGGAGGCAGAAGGGCGTGAGATAAGTGTAGGTAGGATGTAGGTATACATAAACTAACGTAAGGATGCTAAGTATTTATAGTCTGGCAAACAAACAGTCCGTCTGATGTTAAACCATCATGAGTACCTATTCCCGATTTTGACTCGTTGACATAAGAAGCGTACTGCCTGGTAGAAGATAATGCATAGACACACCCCCCAAGAGATGAGAAATATTCCACACTAGAGCTTAGAGATGGAAGGAATACCGCGTATATTTATCACTTTATTATTTTAACCTATCGAATGAAAGAAATAATGCAAGCAATAGTTATAGCTTATGCAATGCTTAGCAATGAAGTTTTCAATAAATTGTTTTTCAGATGTGGCGGACTCACAACAGCTTCAACCTCTTTTCACTTTTAATAGAAGGTACCTATCTATGAGAAATTATTAGGTAGGTGGGTACGAAGTAAAAAAAAAAAATAAACATGAAAAGATTTTACTTGGAACTTGTGTGGCTTTGTGGCACGCAAAATCTACGTTTTTAGGTTAAAATACCTGTTAGGCTTTATCGAAGGGCAACAAAATGATGTCACGGACGATGCCACGTACGCGTACCTACATAAGGTGTACGTTTGACTAAGCAAAACATATTTAATGACTGACTTAAATGTACTCCCCTCACATAATTTATATTCAAACATGATAATATTTATCAATTCACAGTATCGGTCAAATAAAATGTTTATCTAATGTTATGTCATCTTCTAGAAAATTCAAAACATTTCGTTACATCCATGCACTAGTCTGATAACGGGTCAACAGTTTTAACTGACTTTTCAAATTAATAGGTCATGTGAGAATAATCTCTGCGGGAAGAGATGATATTTCTTACTTTTTTCAAAAATAAAAAGGAATAAGTATCTGTTTTTATTTCATTTTCCAAATTAGGTACTACTCTCCGTAACTTTATGATAAGATATAATCATTTTCGAAACATGATTATTCAGTAAATCGAAAGGTCACATGTCCCAGGTTTTAAAGAATGTTAAATCGGCGTGCCAGTGTCGTGGCCGTCCCCGTTTTGTGGGCCCAATGTCGAATTCAAGTCTTTACTTGGTCAGTTTATCTGAAGATAACAAAGTTGAACATGTTTTTTTTTAAATTGTTGGTAAAGTAGCAAGTGTTTCGATACGTTGTCCTATGAATCCGTAAACCTATGGTTAAATATCATTGTTGTCTGCAGGTAGACTTAAGTAATAGAAAACAAAGATGGTAGTAATATTTGAATCATTACTAATATAAGATGCTACAAAGAAAGTGCTATTCCCGCCTAAAATATAATTTATACCTGTACCAGATTTCAGCCATTCGGTCTTTTGAGCGTGATTAAGTAAGAAATATCCAAAAATCTTCACAAATTTTCACATTCCGTAGTAGACAGTATCCGCAGTATGAGCAACAGAAACAGATCGGCATTAAGAAATCAGTTTACTAACATAAGACAGATAACAACAAAATTCACAAAAATGACATTGATCTTGTGTCGTTCTTTTTCGTTCTGAGTTTCCAGAATTCATGTTAATTTCATGTCGAGAGTCCAAAAACTTTCGACATGAAATTGCCTTAGTTCTAAAAATTTCAGCAAATATAACCTCTTTTGAATAAAAGTAGTTTGATTCAATTAACACCTCGCCAGCGTATGGCATCATGCTCTTCGCATTTATAGGTATATGATAAAATTATTTGCCTTATCTGTCTCGTCGTTTCGAAATTGATACAAAAAATATTTCGCCTTTAAAACACAGTGTAGTTTTGTAGCCTTATATAATAAAATTTAATAAAATACGACAAACCGTTTTCTATACAAATAAGGCAACGCGCAACGCTATGAAATTCAGGCCATTCTCGATCTGGTTTTAAAAGGTGCAGATTCAGGGACATCAAGCAAATGTAGAAAGCGTTGCTTTCACGTAAACTCGACGGGTAGCAGCGGATACGATTTGACATATGGTATAACCGCGTTGTTGACCTTTCGCACGATGTGAACGTTGATGAAATACACAATGCAGTTGACACAAGGTGAAATTTTGTACAAAGTGAACGGCTCGGCTAAAGTAAGGATGCTTGGTGAGGACACGTTGACCCGCCAAAAACCTTGATTGTTTTTTCGTTCCCTCTGCACTGTTGCCCAATTCTACTGTTAATGACTGCTTAATCACAACACTAACCTTAGATAGTAATTTACATGGCAATGGATTATTTATCTTAAGTGGTTACCGCTTTAACAATTGTTAGATAAAAGAGCTTTAGTTAAATACTTGTTAGTGGTGATGGAAGATTCATATCATAATGAAACTCCTCACATGTTTGCGATAGCTTTTTGGTATATTGTGCTAAATTTGAATATGGTTTGCGTGTGATAAGATTATGTCGGTATGGAAAGAACGCCGAAATGCCGTAACTTTCAAAGTAATGTGCATCATAAAGGAAAAATCTTTAATAATATAACTTGTGAGAAATTGAGAGCGGCGTATACTCGCAGATAAAGTTTTGTCCGTGCTGTCTAGATTTAAATGATGTCTAAGATCTGTCTAAGATGTTAAAAGATTTATATGATTGGATCGTTATATGCGGCAAATTATAGCTAACACATGATAATCTATAAAGATCATAGATCACGTAGGTAGCGTCACAACCTCGACTGTTATATAGCCTTCAAGTCTCCTTACCGTTTGAGTGTCGCGAGGTAGCATTGCGAAAGTTGACAACACCGTACGTGAGTAGATTGTAGAGGATTCACATTCTTGTTTTGTCGCATTTGTTAAACGTTTCATTGTCCAGTTCAAAAATAATTGTTGCGCTCGACGTTAAATTAAGAAATTTAATTAAACAACGTTATAACCTTTTGACTGGCACTCAATTGAAGGTGAAGTGCATATTAGCCATTATACTAGTTGGCTGTAACGATAGTTGGACGGGACATTAAAGTATATGGAATATAAAAATACGTAGTAAGCTACAGCTACGAGCCAATAGCAGCTTATATGATATCGTAAGGAGCAGTGAACAGTCGTGCGCAGACAATAATTAAGTTGGGAACGTCCAGACAGTTGGTTTAGCGTCGTTAATGGGTTCGGTAATAACAATGTGATATTACGACCCACTCAGGGTTCCTACACAAACACGAATTATATCCATACACGTCAAACAAATGGGTGCTAGAACAACAAGGTTGCGGTAAGTTGATGGCGTAACTAAGAGCAAGTATATTATTGGTGTATTCTTAAGTAGCCAAATACTCTAAGGAAACTTCTGAAAGATTTCTCTTACTACAACTACGATTGTGTAACATATTTAGTTGGCTTTTACTCGGTAAGGGCGAGCCAAGACGAATTTCATTTTAGGAGACCTTCAAGTTCAACATTTTTGTGACGAAATATTAAAGAATTTATATCGTCTCCGATCCGATAGATATACCGTACCTCATATATTACTAGTCTTATTTACATTCTCAAATGTACTCGAGTCGGCTTCTTCAAAACTAGCTTCGGCTGAATATCAATGTTTCCGCAGAGCAACAATATTATGTCTATAAACTGGTCTATCAGAATACTTAAGGTTACTGATTTCCCATACAGAAGTCACTGGCGTAATGTTTATTACATTACATAATATTATTAATACTCAATTTATATTTTTATTGGTTCTAAAGTATTTTACAATTTATTTTCCTAACTGTTTGAGATGTATCTATCTGTTCTGATTTAAGATGTATGTATGTATGTCTTCTGTACCTACTCCTACTAGTTATAAATTATCACGAGATGCTAACCTAACCAGAGAACATAACCAGAAACTAATACCTAATAACGAAAAAAAAAAATGAAACAATCATAACATAAGGTTTAACAGGCTATAATGGATGCCGTGACTCATTTATGGACTTGACTTCTAATAGTTTCGTGCGTGGCCTTTTTAAAAAAAATCTACTGGTAACATGGGTCTAACAATACTAGTCGTTAACTAAGCTTAAAATAGGTATTTGTGTTAGCTAGCGGGTTCACGACAGTGGTATATGTACTGAATCGAATAAGAACCTGCAATTTGCAATTAATTACTAGGGCAACGCTTATACCATTGCGCTGACGTCTCTCATTTTTATTTGAACTAAGAAGGCAGTGGTATCACATCTCAACGTCGAGTTACTACGTATTTACATAATAAATTCATTTTTAACAAAAAAGTTTAACCGACTTCAAGAAACGAAAAAAAAAAAACACTGAAAAGCGAAAAATAACTTAATTTACAGACTTACTGATTTAGTAGAAGGCGGTACCTAGCCCAAGAGAGGCCATATTTCAATTGATTGCATTATAGTAGTTCAGACACAACAAACAAAGTTGGCTGGCACCGACTTCTAATAAATCAGTAAGTCTGTAAATTAAGTTATTTTTCGCTTTTCAGTGTTTTTTTTTTTCGTTTCTTGAAGTCGGTTAAACTTTTTTGTTAAAAATGAATTTATTTTTCTCTTTTTAGTGAGTTTGTACAGTCTCACGACTGTACATCGCATGTTTAGTGACCTGACTGTACATGCGCTGCTGACGCTGCACAACAGATCGAACCGGCCACGCTTAAAAAAAATTATTAAAGCATTATTAAAAAAGAATTTTTAAAATCAATGCATATATACCGGAAATATAGCTGAATATTCTGAACACTTCTGCGTACCCGTTCAAAGGACTCAGGCGTGATGTTATGATGTGTAATGGCAGAAACATTGCAATAATATGCCATTGCAGCAATCGCGGCTGATTTCCTGGTACTTTTTGAAGAGTTCCTTGGTCTAATCTCGGAAACCCGTCATCAGATCTTTACGAAATTTAAATGGGACCACTTCGGAATAATCTACTTACGAACAGAAAAAGAATTTTCGAAATCCGTCTAGAATTGGCTTCACAATCGCGTAACAAACATACAAAAAAAAAAAAAAAAATTGGGTACGAATTGAGAACCTCCTTTTTTGAAGTCGGTTAAAAAGGCCGGTTTCATCCGTCCATCCCAGTTAACCTTGTAGCTTACCGACTTTATTCACTGATAGTCACTTTCAAATCGTTACACGCCGTGTAATTAATTAGTGAATGGAAAGGGAAAGTGATATTGTTATTTTTATTGCAGGAAATAAGCACTTACAAAATGCGACCTTAGTGTCAGATAATTATCATGTTCGGGACTATTAATCTTCGTCTAAGGCAACGTGATGCCTGTAGGAATCGTGTTGCGGAATCTTATTAAATATCTATACCTCACTGGAGTTATTGTTCACAACTCATTGTTATAATTAGTCATTAATAATCTGTCTTCTCAGCGTTGGTTGTATGATTAATACACCGAGATATTAAACAGCAGCTGGTCGCACTAACAATGCGTTTTCTAACAGTGCCGCTGTTGGTACCTACTTTAGATTTGCATGTACCTATACTCACGCCAGTTTATTGGGTGTATGGGGCAACTTGACCTTCATAGCTAAACCAACGTTACCTGAAAGCCAGTACACCTTCTGATTGATTGATGAGGGTTGAAAGACACGACAGCATTCTGTCCCGTCATCAAAACCCGACCCAGCTAATTTTACTTAACCTCGCAATGTGAAGAACGGCCACCCATTCAAAACCCGGCCCAACTAATTTTACTGAACCTCGTAATGTAAAGAACGGCCACTATAACTATATTTCAGTTCTAACTCCACTAGTCCGACGTCACTACTGGGGGCTTAACAAATGATTTTTCCTATCTGTCACCACTGGTGGCAACTGGGCACAAAAAGAGTGACCATTCCCAGTTGCCACCACTGGTGACGCCACCAGTGGTGGAAAGTAGGACATTTTTTGGAAACAAATCCCATTTGTCACCAGTGGTGGCGTCGACAGTGGGGGCAACTGGGAATAACCCATCAAAAGAAGGAGTAAGCCGATCCCGGACTGAAAGGAGGTGAAAGCCTAGGATGCAACCGGGAAAAACACCATAAAACATAGACGTATCTTTCATGCTCCTGGAGGGAAATAAAATAAAGGTATTCTTGGTAAACGATGGTGATGATGAGTCTTGTCTGTTTATCCTCAAAGGGGGTTGTAGAGGTGTAGGTATTATAGTCAAGCCTCTTTCTTACTGGGATAGGCAGAGGTAACATTTGCTACGATCATTTTTCTTCACTAGTGTCGCTAGTTTATTAATTTATTTGTTCTCGGAGGCGCTAATAAGTTCCTCGAGTGCATAATATACATGGCATGTACTATGTAGGCATGCAACATACCTACATTACTAGGTCGACCATAATTTATGGAGTAACTCTACATTCACACTGAATATATCTGAGAAACCCGAAAAACCCCCTAAGATCCTGACATAACTACGCCTTTCGCATCTACTTTTATAATCGTTCAATAATTGTGGAAACTCTTGACTCTTGACATGGCCTTTCCTTAAAATATCCTCGCTAAGATTGACATACATACGCCTAGGTCACCTATACCGTGTTGCCCATGCCCATTAACCCTTGCCATATAAATCTGTGTACTCAATTCCACGTTCAAATATAATAAAACGTGACATTACCACGACTTGTATCACATAAACCGCGAGGTTGCGAATATATATATAATACTCAGTAGAAACTATTCAGGTTATAAAACTGACTAACCAGCTAATTATCAAATGTGTAATTATGTAGAGGTTTGTATATACCTGATCAATTTGTATTTAATTTATGTGTATTCCACTTAAATGTCAAGTTGTTGTGTATATTTATTTTATTAGACACATACGTAACATCTGAACCGGCTATCTTCCGCGTTAAAACTGGCTGAAAGCTTAAAACCAGAAGAATAGAGAATGGGGATTATAATATACAGAAACGACATGTGTTTAGGTAGTAAAAATACCTCGGGGTCATCGTAATTTCCGTCTGTTTAGGTAGGCAACTATTTCACATGACAATTGCTTGACTAGTTATTTCAGGCCCTAGGTGAATGGCCTAGACAGTAAAGGTATAGACCAGCTGAGTGGTGAACCGTCGATCAGTTCAAGGGCGTCAGGTGAATGCCACCAGTCAAGTTTTTTACCACCAAAACCTGCTTACGTAGTGACGGGTCTTATCGAAGCCGGATGAACACTGAGCGTTGCTAATAATCTAACAATTTTGATGCAGCCTAACTAAATAAGTATCAGTGTAGAAGTTCACTAATGTTATCATATCATTATGGCATAGTATGATAAGTAAAACAACTATTAAGCAAATATTATCTTCAATGCGTTCATCGGACCTAGTATGGCTAAAAAATCGTGTAGTAATTACACTATTTTTTAACAATAAAACTAACAATATCGTTCATATCTGTATACCCCCGAAGGAGATGGTAGAGATGTCATTTAAAAAAACATTTCGCACGTTCGTTTCAGTTCTTACGTAAAATGGGCAGTACCGATAACCGGGCACTTTCCGAACAGAAAATCCCAAATAGGTAATACATTTCTTGTGCCCGTATTCGAATGGTAACTTTTACACATTATAATAACACATCTTTTTATGTGTTATGAAGAATTGCCAATCTTATTTACCTCTGCCGAGACTAATCGTACTACTACTAATAATAATAAAGTTATTATGAGTGTTATTGTGGCAGTGATAATGAAAAATATTCTAACTGGCTATGGCTAAGCACAAAACCATTTTACCTTTTGAGCTCCTGGAAGAAAACAAAATGAAATTCTTGATAAAAGAGAGAAAAAGGCAAGGCTTGTCCTACTTGTCTTCTTCGCAGACGGCACTGAATCTACCTGTTCTTAAAGGGTCGGCAGCACGAGTGTGACTCCCCTGGTGTTGCACTCGTCCATAGGCCACGGTAACCACTCTCCATCAAGTGGGCCGTGTGCTAATCTGCGACATTTTTTTTTTATACCACTTAGGTGGTATATAAAAAAAAGATAACAAGTTACACAACTAACACATTCCTAAAAGAAACCCACAATAACATTTTCCTTCTGTCCCTGGATTCGAATCCATGAAGTGGGAAATCATAAACAATACAATTTTAAAATATAATCTTGTGAGTCATTGCAAACCTTAATTACAACAGCCGAGAGATAATCTTGTTTGCTTAAAAATAGTTTCCGAGTATTGTAGGAGTGATAAAGAAAGGGCAACAATTTAGTCGTCTAAGCACAAAACCATTTAACGAGCGGTCTTTTAACACCATAGAACATAGACATATCTTTCAAGCTCGTGGAGGGAAATAAAATAAAGGTATTCTTGGTAAAAGATAATAAGTTACACCTGCGGGGAGCACGTATAACTAGCTATAGCTAGTTAAGAACGTAAAACCTTTGTTCTTTCTCGTCCATGGCCCGACTACGAAAAATTATCTTTTTACTTTTTTGCCGAGTCGCTCCCGGAGCGGACCGCCCGAGCAGGTAGACTGCTGAATATAATACACGTTTATGCTATACGTACACGTTAAGGTAACGTTTCGAGGACGGAGGTATGTGTACCTACATTCTATTTCGAACGTGTTTGGTCAGCGGATTTTACGTATTCATTAAGCAAACTAATGGAATAGTTTTAAAATATCGCTTTTAAAGTATCTTACATCCATCGGAGCTGTCTTAATACTGTGCAATTAAAAGACCCGGCCGTGATTGGATTTAATTTGCATTTTATTGGAATTGGAAACTACCTTCAACCTCAAGGGACCAGGAAAATGAATAAAATAATTAACTTTTTAGTACAATAGTAACTTTTTTCTCATTATAATTTCTGCATGAGCCTACAAACGGTTATTAAATCACTGTTTTTACCTTTTTTTATAACAATATAACCAGGAAATAAATCGTGTACAGCTGTGTGCGAGACACTGGTCGCATAAACAAATAAATTGTAATTAATGTCTTACTATGAATTAATTACATGGTACTAGACTTAACCCATATGGCGTAAACCTAAGGCGGCCAACTTTGAAAATAACTAATGTGAGACATAATCTACAGTTTACCAATTTGTGCGGGTAGGTAAGGGTGGGTTTGTGGCATGCTTCATACTCACACCCACTTCGTCGCTTATTTGTTTCAACTTGAACTTCGAAATATGCTAATAAATTTATGGATATTCTAGAATTGCGGGGCCTGCAAGATGCAATCGACGTTTTGAGGAACTACATTATTTTGTTAGTAATTATTAAAATACGGCCCAAATACAGACCCGATTCAGACTTCTAAGAGCATACATATTATTATGTTAATATCATAGTAATAGAATAGCGCCACAGCGACCAAAGCGACGTCACTACAAACTCAAACTTGTTTATTGTTGATTATATCAGCAATAACTTTACAACATTTAAAATAAACTCCTTATTTTTTATACGTATACATAAATTTATTTTACTGAATGTGAGTAACTTTAATTTTGTGTAACTTTAGTCACTTAAAAGCGGTAAAACCCACAATTAGAAATTGGGTTAGTTAATTCCCAGTAAGCTAGCTAAACCTTTGTGCTAAATGTGGTTTCAGATTAATGTGCACTAAACCTATTACTTATTTTAAATTTGCAACCTCTGATAAAGAGGCCATCGTCCTTCTTAAAACCACACAAATAGGATGTATCATCTCTCCACGTGCTTCAATGGTGTACTTAACGTTGAGGCGAGTGTGATGCACGGTAACTTTGTTGATAGACGAAAAAATGTTCTTAATTTTTAAAAGAAAAACGTACAGACCTAGGCTACAAAGGCTTTTTACAACATTTTTATTTTTTAACATGTACTTACCTAAGTAAGTCTAATTTTAAAACGCGTTAGCAAAAGTAAAATGTAACTTTTTCAAGAATAAACTGCGTCGTTATGTAAAGTGCTTAGCTAAAATGTCCCAGAAAAATTGGGTTCCGTCTATCTCTTATTTTTATTTTTTTCTTCGTTCATAATCTTTAACTGGCTTCAGAATATTTGTCTTTAACGATTAAAATGTTATTATAACTTTTTATAAACACGGATGGACTACTGTTTATTCAAATCGGAGATGATTTCTTGAGAGATAACTGTGATAATATTTCACAATAGCTTCTCTATTACACAATCAACTGAATTCCATTCATGAAGTTATTTGTGTAAGATAAGTAATTATTTCATAAACTCATAATCATAATACAAAACTTAGTGGTTCTTAAACATAAAATTTATTGGAAATAGGGTTTACACGAATTTTACACAAGTGTCGAGTGTCTAGTGTCTACTCTAGGATGTATAGGGGACAAACAGTAGTAAAAGTAAAATGTCAATAAAATGTGAACTCAAGACATGAGCTCCAATTTTTTTTAGGTTTAGGTATACATATTATGTACCACTTCTTTTGTTTTGTTTTTTGGTTTTAATATACATAAATAAAATAGTATTTTAATTAATCAAACTCAAGTTCTTTGGTTATTTTTTAATAAAAAGAGATTTTTATAGAAGTGACTGTCGTCTGTCCTCCTAGGACCGAGGGGAAATAATATGGCCGAATTTCGTCTGTCAATCAATTGGGCTTGGCACCGAAAATCTTGTTGGGCGCCAGATACACCCAATATAGTAATGTATCTTATAATAATATTAGCTTATTTAAAAGTATAGATTGATATTTATTCCATATCAAAAATCTTGAATATATAAAAAAAGTTGAATATGAAGGTCTTCATTGACAATTTATACCTATTTGAGAACACTAAGTAATAATAATAAAGCATGCAATTAATTGAGATTTTTTTAATATCATAAGCATTTTAACTCAATGAATAATTTTGCAGTAAAACTAATCTACCAAGATATTATAATTTATAAGTGAAGCACTTACCTTCAATAATGATTTTTTGTGGTGAGGTGATGCTTATATCACTAAGTTTTCATTGATTATGGATGTTTTACCTGCAACAAGATTATTTTACAAACATTAGAATGTAATTTGTTTAAAAACACTACACAAACATTTAATATTTTGGTATAAAATAAGTTTAGAAATATAATATTAATTAAAGTTAAAAGCTTATGAATGGAATGTTAAATCAAAGAAAAATTGCTTTAAAATTTCCTTCATTTAATTAGGCAGAGCAATATAACAACAATGTTTTAAAAAAGATTGTATGATCTTGTATGATTGTTTTGTTTATATGTAGAAGGCTCGTACCAACTTCCTACCCTAAGATATAATGTAGAGAACTTCAGCAAGCCAAGATAAGTCCAGGAAGTTCGATTAGTTAGAGTAAGTCCAGCCCTGGATGTTCACTTTTTTAATTAAATTAAAAATATAACTATTAAAGAACGTTGAGCACTGGGGAATTTAGCTATTCATTTAAATTAGCTTGTAAAACAGGTCCAGACAGATGAAAAATAAAATATTGTTATAATTAATAGTAGCATTCTAGAGCATATGTAGACCGGTTCCGAACATGAGCTATACATCATGTAGAAATTTGTCAATTTAAAGTAAGCTGCTATGTTATGAACTAACTAGCTTTTGCCCGCGGCTCCGCCCGCGTGGATGTCGGTTATCGCGACCAAACATAGCCTATGTCCTTTCTCAAGGTCTAATCTACCCCTATACCAAATTTCATCAAAATCGGTTCAGCGGTTTAGTCGTAAAAGCGAGACAGACAGACAGACAGAGTTACTTTCGCATTTATAATATTACTAGGGATGTAAAGGTGAATATAACCATTTATACAAATATGAAGCTTCTTTGTTTTGTTGAATGTACTAATCTCAGGAACTACTGGTTTGAATTGAAATTTTTGTTTGTGTTGAACAACCCATTTATTGGGGAAGGTTAACAACAGGCTACATATCATCACAATACTATTCAAGGGAGCGGAGCAGTAATCATAAATGTCAATAAATCTGGTAGATTCCATACATTTGAAAACTAAAAATTATTATATTGCTTAAGAGGTGATACGGGTATATGTTTATAAGTATGTCACAGGCATCGCCAGGGTTGGTCGGTTAGTATTAAATAAAATCATTTTCCTACAATACTTCCTGCTTTTGGACATGAATAGTGTGAGTCAATTTGTTTAGACATAATAATTATGAGTCAGTTTAATAGAGGGTATTTACCTGGTGTGGTACGAAATAACTAAATTAAGATTTGTAATTTATTTCCTGTTATTATTAGTGAATCCCTAATTTACCTACATCAATTTGTGGTGAACAAAATAGGTATATTGAGAAATTGTAAAGAAAATAATATATAGCTAACTCTCTGGTACTGTAATGCAAAAAATATTTTATAAATTGAGCTATTCTTACGATGTACAAAATGTATTTATAATATTTAAACATAATTAAAATATTAAATAACACATTTTTTACTATTTAAGAAGTATGTACCTGAAAATGTTATGTTCTTATATTTCTGATAATTCTGATAAGTACAAATATACACTTACAAATATCCAAAAAAATAATTGTTTATTATTTATTACAATGTAGTAAATATTATCTATCCCAATATACATTTTTTCCACTAGTAAAATATTTTTTGCATACAGTATTCCTATATGATATATTTGCATCAGATTTAGATCTTGGTACATCCGAAGTTTCGAATAGTGTTTAGGAACGCCTGTTTACTTTAAAACTCATTTATCCAGCTGTTCGTGAACAATATAATACCTATTGCTCTATGAATATCTCATACTATGTACCTCATAGGTTGTCAACCTTTTATTGTTTATATGTGCCAAAAGTACCTACCAGTCAGTAGAACTGCATTTAAAATGTTTAAATATACGGCGACAGGTTACATTTTAAAGATTATCGACCCATGTGGCCAGCGTTGGTGCCGCTAAAACTACCACCCAAGGAAGTAAAGGTAACCAAAAAGCACTTTACGAGTTGCGATATTAAATGGAACTAATGTAAGTTCGAACACAACCCGTAACTTTAGAATCTGTATCTGTTTTCCTTTGGAATTCAAGCGTCACTAGAACAATGAAAACATTTTTTACCTTCGTTTTCGTGACTCCACGGTGCCGCTTTAGTTTCCCAGCGCTGAATACTATATTTATTCACAGCACTTATCATCACAAAACTATAAAAATATTAGTTCCTAAGTCTACCATTAAACTATATTATTAATCGTAATTAAATTTAAAATAATATAAAATATACACAAGCTATGGATAATTCAAGCAGGGGTTCAGGACATGACACAAATCACAAAACAAACCAATAAGAAAAGAGAAAAAAAAACAAAACGCGCTTCGCGCATGCGTCTCTTCTGCTCAGTCGATAAAGCAGTTGGATTATTATTTTTAACATCAATAATAGAGTTGTGCATATGCACACATTATCCAGATTTCTGCACTTCAAAAATACTAATTTAATTGTAATCACAGCGATTATTTTTTGAATAAGTATATGTAACTTTTGGTTCTGGACTGTCAAAAATAGCATGTAATGTTTTCATAAAAAAATAGTTTAACCGACTGCAAAAACTTATTGTTTTCTAGTACCAACACTGTAACAGTAGGGAAAGTGGTCACCCTTCGTAGCGTAGGCGCATGCGTACAGTGTTAAAAAAAACCTATACGTCGCACAAAAATACGTGTTTGCTAGTATGGATTAGGATACAATCTGTTTACAGTTTAATACTTAACTAAAAGCTTAGCAATTCATGACTTGTGAATTTACTAACTAAAATCTAAATAAACTGAGCGTGTTGCCGTGTATTTATTACTCCCTCTCATAGATTAATCTCCCTCTTTTAAAATCAGCATACCACGATAATTTAGTATGCATGCAGGGGTATTGGTATGGTACCATCATCACTAGTCGATAAAACAGTTAAAGCGACCTCTGCTGAATTTAAGTGAAACCATGCATATAGCTCGTTGGCTTTCTTTTACCGTGGCTATTTTTTATAAATACTCTCACTAGATGGAGCTAGCGCAGTGATGCTTAAACAACCTATTTTTTAATGTGGTATCACAAAATCGTAATAGATGTCGCTGCAATGAGCAGTTTTCCAGTAGGTATTTATAGCGTTCCTAAAGACAAGCTAGATGGCGCAGCCGGCACTTTTGGTAAGTAGAGTGTGGTCTCACATCTAGTGTTCCCTAATTTATGGAAAAAATATTCTTCGGTTTTGTAATGATTTACTTTACATAAATGTTTTGACATTTTTTTTTGATAAAATTATTTTAAATATAATATTATTTTAAATTACAGACAGTGACGCGAAAAGAATTAAGCGTTTTATCATATTTTATCTATTGTAATATGGGTAAATGAAATTAAACTTTGGCAACATCGCACAAATAAACCACAGAGTACATTAAAATTACCAAAAGCTATGCTAGCGCCATCTCTTGATGATTTAAAAACCAACTGATTATTATACCTACTGGAAAACTGCTCATTGTACACTCAACTCTGAAAAGTAGCTAAATAAAAGGGTTCATTCAACTGGATCCGTTTTCCGAAAGGATAGTCAGTCTACACTGGTTTCTGAGATTCAAGTAGTTGTGTGTGCCTAGAGAAATTTTCGAAGTCTCATTTACAAATGCTGTCAACGGAGACAAAAAAAGAATTTATGTAGGTACCTACCTAAGAAATAAGTATTTTATATTCCTACCTACCGCTGACGACCAGCAAAGTCACAGATGAGTAACATAATAGGTACTAGGCGAAGTAGACTGCCTCATCAAGTAGAATCGAGGGCCCTGGTATTCAGTAGGGCTCTATAATAAAACAGTTGGTAGGGGTACACTACATAAATACGAAAAACCTTATTCCGAAAGTTACAATCACGAATTTCAAAACTCCGAATTTCATAATTCCGAATCATTCAAAATTCCGAAAGTCAGATATCCGATGTATCATAAATCCTATTTATTGAAAACCCGAATTTCAAAATTCCTAACGATTATAACTGCGAATATTAAAATTCCGAATTTGAAGATACCGAACCATTACAATTCCGAATTATTAATAATCCGAAGTATCATAAATACGAATTCCGATTATCAAAACTCCGAAACAACACAAACCCGACAATCAAGCGCCTTGTAAACCTGCATTAGGTAAGTAGGATAGTTGCTATTTTCGGGGTACACGAGATAAACAGGAAATAGAATTATTGAACTATTATTTTAATTTATTTATGCTAATGATTACAAAATACACGTTGCCATACAACTTTCAGTAACAAGCATGCATGCAGGCAAGCATGCATGCAGTCAAGCATGCAGGCAAGCATGCATGCAGTCAAGCATGCAGGCAAGCATGCATGCATTCAGGCAAGCATGCATTCAGGCAAGCATGCATGCAGGCAGGCAAGCATGCAGGCATGCATTAGTTTCGCTCTTCTCCGGCGCTACGGGATGTGCAGTCCTTCCGCCCTTGCGTAACAAAGTTCGGGCACCCATACTCGCTTCCGCAGCTTCGGCTTGCTGGTCGCCTCCGGCGACCAGCCTCAGCCGCTCCAGCTCGCCCGGGCGCCTGAGCTTCGTTACTGCGGGCGAGGACTGCCCTCCCTCCGCGCCTCCGGTTTTTAAATAACACTCTAGTGTAGGGCAAACAAGTACCACGGCAGTAGGACCACGGCAAGTCGGGTTTGGCTTAATTTTATACGTAATAATTGGCGAGAAAATAATTTATTATTATAAAAAATCAACTCTAAAATGCGCAACATGTCAAATCAATTGAGATAATTTTAAAGCAATTAGTTTGCTAGACTAAACAAATTCGATTCGATTCGTAAGATGGATGTATTGGAAAAATTGGGTCACTCTCGGGCGAAGCTCGGTGGCTCAGTGGTCAGAGCGTTCCCCCTGTAAGGGAAAGATCGCGGGTTCGAGTCCCGCCCGAGAATTGATTTCGCTTTTTCCAATTTATTATAAAATGTCAAATCAATTTTAACTTTTACCTATTTTTGATACAAATTTTCAATTTGATCAATGAATTTTCGGAAATTTGAAATTCGGAATAACGTTTTTCGGGCAAATAATACTACGGATTTTTAATTATTCGTAAAAATGAAATTCGGAAGAATGAACATTCGTATTTATAACTTTCGGATAAATAACTATCGTGTTTTTGAATACTCGGAGTTTTGTTTCTTAGGAATTATAATATTCGGAATTTTGAAAATCGGAATATTGAAATTCGGAATTAAGTATTTCGGAATTGTTGGGTGTTCCCCAGTTGGTAGATTCCTACCTATCTACTTTCTTGTATATTTATTAATAATGTTAACTACATACATAACTGAAGATAGGTATGAAGGTAGGTATTCCTCGAGACATATACTACCTATGTTCCTAAAATGTGCGCCATACACCTAGGTAGGTACCTACTCGTTTCTTGGGTGCCTTTTAACGATAGCATGGGGTGCTACGACGGTAGACGAGTTCAAATTCACAAAGCATAGATTATTAAAAAACAATCCTCGCGCACCAGGGCACCTCGAGATTTAAGTCTAGATATGAGTCCCGAGGTAAGTATACCATGATCCTGGTGCAAAGAAGTCTGACACAGATAAGGCATACCTAGTAGTAGATAGATAAACAGATAGATTTATTGTTCAGAAAGTTTTACATTTGTTTTAAGTACATTTGTTTGATCACACATAAATTTACATTTGTATTTAAACTTTCATGGTCGTTCAAATTACTATTAGAATTATCGGGATATTTACCATGTATTACTTACTACCATGTATTTACTATGTATTGCGAATAATACATGGTAAATATCCCGATAATTCTAAAGGTGGCTTTTGACTATGGGATGTAATGTAATATATATTACATCTTGACATATCGCTCGTCATACATTTTGTACGAGACCGTTCACACTATGCTCTAATATATATTACATCCCAAACTATAAATATTTTTTCGAGCGATATTTGAAGGTATATTTTACCTCACGTCCTCGGACACCACGCCTCCCCCTGTCTCGCCCGTTTGAATGACGACGTTTGATCGCGCATGCGAAATCACGTTGTCATTTTAAACTGAGCAATCAGAAGTCAGGGAATTCGCGCATGCATTCTACACAGACCAATCAGATTCGCGTACGCAGTTCAATAGGGTAACGAAGTTGTCAAATTTTGGTGTCAACTCATGGTAAAGCTACTGAACTATCCCAAATATATATCTTACAGTGTAAACAGCAATCGCGGGATGTAATATATATCTCAAGATGTAATATACGATATGGATACGACATATGTGCAAATACTGAAACCGCGAAGCATCCTGGTCCGTAGGAATAGAACCACATTAAATTTAAACTTAAATTCCCTGATTTATAAAATCCGAAATTTTCTAACAAAATAATTATTAAAATAAATGTAGAAAATGCAACCACTTGTATAAGTCATTAAATAGTTTCATCCATTGCTTTAAAGTCATTGACTGTGTCATAAGTCATTAATAAATACGCACACACCTTCACACACACACACAACAACTTCACACACACACACAACAATAGGCATAGTAGGTAACTTACTTGAACAGCTAAGCGGCAACATGCGATTCTACAGAGTGCTCAAAGTTGTTCAAATTCTATAAAATTAAAACTCTAGTTTCTGCCTTTAATACTGGACCAATTTTGTTCAAACTTTTCCTGCTTGAAGCTTAGGGGGTACCAAGTATATGGTTTCAATTATTGCCTATATGTCGTATCCATATTGTATATTACATCCCATAGTCAAAAGCCGGCTTAATAGTAAATTTACATTTGTTAACATAAGTACTGGGTGGCGCAAAAGTACTGGCACTAAAGAAAATACCTTTATTTTTTTTATATGACATTTTCTGTCATTCTGTTGTTGAAAATTGTGTAGTGAACAAATGTAAAATACACTGAAAATAAACATGGATCGTTTTACTCCCCAAGAACGTGGAATAATTCATCAGTGATAAGAACACAACGTGAATTTCGTCGACGATTTCCCCACCGTCCGGCACCGATTGGTCGCACAATTCGACGCTTTGCCACACGCCTTGAAGCAACTGGCTCAACATTGGATAGACCTAAGTCTGGGAGACCAAGAACAGGCCGTTCAGCTGAAAATATCGATGCTGTGCGCGAAGATGTGGAAGAGTGTCCAGAAACATCAACGAGGCGACGTGCCACGCAATTGGGCATTTCCAGACGGACCCTGCAGCGTATTTTGGTGAAAGACTTAAAGATGTTCCCGTATAAAACTCAAATGACTCATCAGCTGCTGCCTGCTGACCACCGAGCTCGTCTAGATTACTGCCAGCGCGTCATAAACCTCAACCTTGAAGAGGATGATTTTCCTTCAAAATTGGTTATGAGTGACGAAGCGCATTTCCATCTCTCAGGGCATGTCAATAAGCAGAATACTCGGTTCTGGGGCACTGATAATCCGCGCATTATTCAAGAAACACCTCTACACCTACTAAAAGTTACTGTATGGTGTGGCATCTGTGTTGACAGAGTGATCGGACCCTATTTTTTCGAAGACGCTGGAGGCAATGCGATAACTGTCACTGGAGAACGCTACAGAACCATGTTACGTGAGTTTTTGATACCCAGTTTGGACGAATTGGGGCTGGAGCACATCTGGTTTCAACAAGACGGCGCTACGGCACACACAGCGCGCGACACTATGGACTTAGTGAGGGACGCTTTTCCAGGCCGAGTTATCTCTCGTTTTGGCGATTTGCCTTGGCCTGCAAGATCACCCGATCTGACCAGTCCAGACTTCTTTCTTTGGGGTTTTTTGAAATCTCGGGTGTATGTGAACAAGCCACAGACTCTCGCAGCTCTAAAAGAAAACATTCGTCAAGAAATAACGAACATATCGCAGGAAGTGTTACGGCAAGTTATGCAAAATGTCATAAATAGGGCTCAAATGTGTATCAACTCTGGAGGTCACCATTTAAAAGACATCATCTTTAATTCCTAATGGTACGAAATTTAATGGTACAAATATACATTTAAAAAAACCTAAATCTAGTTTTCTAATTTAGAAAAAATGTTATAGCCGAACCAAATAGGGTCTTTACTTTTGCGCCACCCAGTACAATAGCAAAACACAAAGTAAGGGTGAAGTCTCAGACTAAAAAAGGGTGAAGTATTGTTCTCCTAGCTAGGTTGCAGAACAACCTGTGAAAAGGATGTCAACTATTCAATTACGCTAGGTTTTTATGTACATAACTAAGTACCACTTTTGTCATATAGATCTTCTTCTTCTTCTTCTATCTATCTTCTTCTTATTATATAAAAATCAATGCCACTTTTCGTTGTTAGTAAAACTCAAGAACGGCTGAACCGATTTGGCTAATTTTAGTCTTGAAATGTTCGTGGATGTCCAGGGAAGGTTTAAACGGTGAGAAAATAGGTGCAGCGGGAACGGGAAAAATATGGCGGTAAGAAGTTTGCCGGGACAGCAAGTGTTCTATATTATAAAGATACCTATTGCATTACCTATACTTATTGCATTGCGAATAATAATGATTATAAACTATGAATTTACAGGTAGGTACGTACCAATTTCCAATTAGTTCCTTTAATTTGCACATTTTACACAATCTTTAATCAACTCACACTGTAAGTACTGACAGCGAAGGTAATTTAGATATTTTTAATCTACCCTCTTAAATCAAATACATACCTACCTGTGTACATACCTACTTAAGTATGTAGGTGATGGATTATGATATAGTAACCTACTTAGACTTAATCCATGTTCCATACTAATATTACAATAATGCGAAAGTATCTCTGTATGTCTGTCTGTCTATTTGTTTGTCTGTTACGCTCTCACGCTTAGGTATACTACTGAATCGATTTTGATGAAATTTGATCGATTTTGATAGATTAGATCTTGGGCAAGGACATATACCTATTTGGTCGCGATAACCGACATCCACGCGGGTGGAGCCGCGGGTAACAGCTAGTTTCTTATAAAAGTAAATGATAGATATTGTCTAAAGTTTACGAGAAAGTTTTGCTTTTGTTACACATTGACAACTATTTTAACGGATTCTGTCGCGTTTTATTCGATGTTATATTTAAAACTGGTGCACTCGCCCATAGGCCACAGTAACTCTTACCATCAAGAGGGCCGTGTGCTTGTCTGCGACCTAAGCAGTAGAAAGAAAAAAAATCTCATCCCTGACGTTTCGGTTCTTTTTCAATTTTCAGCAGCCATGGTGCCCATGGTTATGGGGAGATCGGGATCAGTGTAAATAATAAAAAGATAACCTAGGTCTATGTTGACAGAGGGATTGGTTCAGTGAGGTTCGTATCCTCTTCATAATATCTAACAAAATTTGACGAGTTCTTGGTATAAATGGTAATAAATTAATAAAGAAACGAAGTTATACCCTATTTCACGCTGATTATCACTGGAAGACAATCTTTCGAGAAAAGCAATAAAACAATGCCACTTGTTTTCTGCGACATTTCCTCGTGTCGTAAAATTAAATTGATATTTGGTTTGGTTTATAAGTGATGTTTTAGAAATATAGGTATTAATATCATGATGGAGAAATAATATATATTTAGATAAGGATGTGACGGCAAATGTGACGTGAGCGGTGAGTGTTAAGTCCAGAGCTCATGTTTTTCCTGGCTCATGTGCCAAAGATTTTAATAACAAGCACCTTAGAGAGAGTACTTACCTATCGATTATTTCTCTAAAGTGCCAAAACATATAAAAATGTTGTGAGAAACCATAGAAATGTAAATCTCTATATGTTTTGTTGCATGTTTTTACTGAAAATGTTGAGAAAAACATGAGCTGTAGCTGTACCTTTATGAAAAAAATTGTTAAAAAAGAACAACGTAAGAGTCGAAGCAATATAATTTGACTCATGAATTGATTAAAATTTAAAATACCATGCATATACTCTGATAGATATAGCAGATATTAGAAATCAAATGACTAATAAACCCCCTTAAACCCTCCGGCTAAGTTAATTGCTTTAAATCAATGGTTAGGAGGATTTGTATTTATGTTGACTTTGGCCTACTTTTTTTATATAGGACACCTCAATTTGACTTCACCTCGGCTGATGATGGTATGCTAAATTTTATGAGTAGGCGAGCTGAGCTGGATCATAAGTTGCGCGTTCTTATTGTTAGCAGTCTATTTGTGGTCTACCACTAACCCAAATGTCTTATACCATAATACAACATATATGTACATAGAAGCTAGTGTATTTATCTATCAACTTTTTCGCTACACAACCAAACACGTAGCCAAAATTTCACCTGACTTTTACCTTTCTAAATTGCCTTCATTCCGCCGGCACGTCAAAGGCCCGACGGAAGGGCACGGGGAGGCAGCCATACTTCCTCGAGTGGCCCTATTAGGTCCAGCCTCTTGCCTTTGTCGAGGGCTCGACGCGTCTTTGAGATAAGAAGTAGGTCGACATTTTCCTTGGAACATCAAAGGGCACGCAAATGATCGAGCTACTGAAGAAATTACGCGGTATTTGTACATGAAGGCCCTAATAATGTTTATTACTTTATAAACCTTATATTTACAAGCTTTCTTTATCAAGAATTTGATTCACTTTCCGACTATATATTGATAGAAAACATTTTCTTTGTCAATTTCATTAAAAAATACCTACGCCATTTTAAAACGGCTACGTTTCAATTAAAAAAAAAAAAAATCAATACCATTCTACAGTGCGAAAATATTCACTTTTATCCCCCCACCTGAGTGACACCCTCACTGGCTTTGGCTTTTGTCGGACTCGTACAGACTAATACCGCCTAGCGTCTTGGGTCTTCAGTTGCCGAGGGTGAGATTGCCAGAACCGATAATAGTACTAGCGTACCACTGGTATGGTGGCTCGCTCAAGGTGTGAGGCCACGGTGTTTCCATATGGCCTAGGGAAGGGTGAGGCTGCTGCTGCTAGGGTGACAGGCGGCTTCACCTGTCACTCCCAGGCCTGCGCGCATGGAGGACAGAGGTCTTTGAGCGAACTCCAACACCTGAGTCCCCTCCGCGCATATTATAGAACTGGTCTAAAATTGATTGTAGTAAACAATCGCGTTGTCATTAATACCTACTGAACTGTACAGCATTGTGGTACACAAGAAGTAACTGCGGCTCCCTCCTTTTGATTTCATAAGTAGGTACCTATTTGATAATTTAATCAGTTATTCAATACGAGCAGGGACCTACTACCTACCTTACCTACCTATACGTAATTAATTAGATAGAATAGAATAGAACCCACTTATTATTTAAAAATACCCACACGTTTCATCTTGTGAAATAGACAGTCCTGTAACTCGTTATAGGTATTTGTTTGTTAATTTGTTATATTATTCTAAATTAATATTATACTAAATGAGTATAGGCACCTTGAATTCCCGTAATTCAAGAGACTTATACTTCTCCCTTTTTTAGTAACAATTTATATCATATCAGTGATTTATTTGATCATTCCTTTTCGTAATTTACAATACATACTAACAAAACGCCTACTAAATTCCGAAGAGCAATATTTGGTAATGCAAAATTATCTACTTCTTGCTAGGCGTTCTATTAAACGTAGAAAATCACTGCAGAAGTGAAACGCAATCGAGTATTATGTATCTATTTCTTAGTGAGTTGAGCTACATTTAATATTAATCAATTTACCCGTAATTATATTGCCGACCCAAGAATCTGAACCAACCTGTAACAAACCCACATAACAAAAAACATTTGTGTTAAACCTTTCCGTTCCAAAATTACCATCAAACAAATCAAATTACTCTAAGGCTTCAAGATTTGATAATATCTTACAAATTCAATCTCACAATTCAACCCTCGCAAGCAATCATGAACAAAAATAAATTATTAATTACTACACCTTGAGAGAGATTGTAGGTACCCTTCCCCATAAATTATGGGGCCAGATGTTAACAGACTTGGAACAAACCCCAAATATCTAGTTAAGCCACCCACTGAGTGTCACCGCAGACATAGGTAGCTAAATAACGTATTTCACCCCCTCTAGACCCAATGACGTAACACCAAGATTGCATTTCCCAAAACACGAGCGGTGTTTTTGACTTTATCGACTCGAGAATGTTTCTTCCTTATATTATAGCGTACGAAGATGTGCTTCCAGTTAAGAAGGACTTTTAAAACTTTATGAACCAAACGAAAACCAATCCTAAGATTGCTACCATTATGGTTAAAATCAAGTTTTAGTTTATAGTATCTTGAGTCGTTTGTCTTCCAAATGTAATGTGATATGATATCAAGGCGAGACAGAAAGGGACAGTAGAGCGCAGGCTCCTCGGCAGACGTCGCGGTCGCTATGGCAACACATCGATTTGCACCCCACCTCCGTGTTCACCCCCCGACGGCGCACCCGAGCAGCCTCCGCCCGTATCCAGGTCATCCGACACCATCAGAGAACGATGTTTGTTAACATTTAATTAACTTGTTATTAAGTGCCTACAACTTGCGTCACCATTGTACTTAGGTACGTAGAACTAATTTGTTAAAGAAGGAAATTCGTGAATGAAAGATACTTATTACAATTGAAATATATACTTATACCTAAGCTTACTTACTTGCTTAGTTGATTTTGATTCCAAGAGAAGCGGTGGCTCAGTCGAAAAAGGAGATAACTACGACGGTTGCACTTTTTCATATCCTAAGTAATAACATTGTTTGTAGAGGCTAGAGGCCCAGCAGTGGACTGAAATAGGCTAATTGAATAAATGATGTAAAGGCGCAACCTTATCTCCTTTGTCGACTGTACCTTAATGGTAAAGGACCCACGATCGAATCCTGGCCAAACTTATTACTAATTTATCATCATTTCTTTAGAAGGGATTGTCAGGAATATTTTTCAGTCTTTTATTTTTTCAGGTATTTAGCTCGGAACCCTGAACTCGCTTACTCCTTTTATACTTTTATGGCTTTTATAGGTACGACTTTCAATCAGCAAGTCTGCCTACGGACTTGCAGATGGGGTTTTGGTGGTGTCCAAAAACACTCAAATTCACTGTTTGTAAAAAGTTAATTATACTAAAGGATCAATTTTGAGAGTACCTACCTAATAATATGTTGGGTAATTTCACGATGCCAAATTTTTTGCTAATTTCGATGGCAGTTTTCAATCATAGGTTTTCCAATGAAAAAAATTTTCAATGTTCTTTTAGAACACTATATACTACTAGATATTCTAAAAGAACTCCATTAAATTTTTTCATCGGATAACCTATGATTGAAAACTGCCACCGAAATTAGCAAAAAATTTGGCATCGTGAAATTACCCTGTTGTATATTTTTATGATAGATATTTATTTACAAACAGCTTGGAATGATAAGTTTTTAGATTCGAAACTCTTTCCTGTCTGGTATTGCGTCATGTTTCCAGATATCCGATTAGATTGCTTAATATTTTTCGCAAAACTTTGCCGCCTCCTTTGTTTAGATTCACTCAAGTTGGACGCTTAAATTGTGAAATTTGAAATTTCCTCCTTACCTGAAGGTACTGTCCCAAGTGACTAAAGTTTATTTGAAATTCTTCAAATCGGCATCAAAAAATGTAAAATCCATGGTTGGCGCGCGTTATAAGTGCCGTGATCTTGCATAAGCTGAGTTTTCGCTTTCCACGACGGATGTCTTATCCTAGTCATCATGAAAAGTGATGGTTATTATCACAAATCGTTAGGAACAGAAATTAGGACTTATTATAATTTTATGTGAGTCAATGACGTGGACTTGGTCCTATCCTATCAGATATTCCTTCCGCTATACAGGGTGATCAATCCAAATTCAAAGTCAGTAGAGGGAAGTCAGAAACTATGGGGGATAGCGAGATCTGTTCATATGAACCATGTCTCCGATTTTGATGATAATGTGTTTTAAATCAAACGAGCCTTTTCAAAACCACTTTGTGATAATTTTAGATAACTTTCACGTTATTATTGAGTTATGTGCTATGCACTGTGTCATAAGATTCGCAACATCAACAATAACAACGAAAAAAAAAACCGAAAAAAGAATCTGAATTAGTTTACAGAGATTTCGACCAGGTTCGATGCCCGGTTATGTATGAGAGTTTGAAGAAATGTTTGAATGGCATTATTATTTATTATTAAATCTAAAATCGAAGCCATGGTTCCTAAGAGCAGATGTCGCTATCTCTCATAGTTTCTGACTTCCTCCTACTGACCCATTTGGATTGATCACCCTGTATATCTTGGACCATAATGTGCGCAGTATAGGTACACCTATTTATTGGTGTCTTGAGGAAAGCACGGGGTGCTATGCTACGGTGGCGAATGCAATGAGCTCATGTCTACCAATCATAGTTTATATCCAAATATTATCACATTACACAACTTCTTCTAATATATAAAATTCTCGTGTCACAAAATGTGCGTAATCGAACTCCTCCGAAACGGCTTGACCGATTTTGATGAAATTTTTTGTGCTTATCCGGTATCTATGAGAATCGGCCAACATCTATTTTTCATCAGCGGGAACGGGATTTGAATACCACGCGGGCCGAAAATATGGCGGTACGAAGTTCGCCGGGGCAGCTAGTATTATATAAAAACACCAATATTTCTCTCGCAACATGGTTCCAAGATATCGAAGTCCAGCCCAATCCGCAGTTAGACTGGCAAAGCGGACCCCAGACTCCGAGGTGAAAGCTTCAGATGCGACTGGGATTAACGCTAAGATGATGAATAAGAAGGAATGTAATATTGTATCTTTCTCTGTTTTTGATCCGAGCGCCAATCCCGGCTGCACCTACTTATTCCAAGCTCTACCTACCTACGTACATTTGAACCCTAGATTCGCTCTCGTACTTACTACTTCATTTCATATCAGGTTTGCGCGACTGCCATCGGAGAGACTGCTCCAAAGCCTCATTCATGATTCAGCAAGAGTATCTACCTACCAACTTTCAGATGAGGTTGCGTAGCCGAAGATCTATTTGGGCCCAATAAAGCTATTACGCCTATCGCGAAATATCGACAGTGTCACTTATCAGTTGCTATTGTTACGCTGTTCAAACAAACGGGAATTATCCTAAATATAATCGTTATTATTTTTGAATATGCATAGGCAAACATGGCGCGGCCTACCATAAACATTAATCACTCATAAAAAAGACAAAGCGACTTCTGAGCCACGTATCTAACATCGACCTTACGGTATCATTAAAAGGTACGTGGACGACGCTCCTAATGACCGCATAGGGCTGGCAATATATTTATTTATATTACAAAATTAAGCTTTATTTATGTATAGAAAGTTTTAAAGCGTTAGTATCTACTGGTTTACGAATTGAAAAAATGAAACCAAAATCTATTAATTTTTCAGGTGTATCGTGTGTAATTTTTTTCCGGTGTACAGCTATAGATTCATTTACAATCTAACAATATAAAACAATGAACGTTAGCAGCCATCGCTACTGAATGAATATACTTAGGTACTGAATAAAGAAGTATCGAAATGTCCAGTAAAATATTTTGAACTACTCGTACATTATGAAAAAATATTAATGCAAATATTAATTGAATATAAAGGCGAATGGGCGTTTCGTCCCATATGGTGTAACACTTTTTGACCTATATCAAATGAAAGGTCTCAATGAGTGTATTATTTTTTTGTATGGACATAAATCTGTATTTCGTGCAGGGTAAAAGTTGTGGGGGTTTCAGTTACTAAGAAAGTATTTAATGTATTTTAAATAATTAGTGTTTTTATGACAAAATACTTATTTATTTATGCTATTTTTACCCGACTATGTTCAGGCCAAAGGAGGATTATGATTTTGACAGGCTATGTATGTATGTATGAACTATGTATGTATATTCACTAATTCCCTCATAGCTCTTCAACTACTAATTAGAACTGGACAAGTAAGGTATTGTTAGAAGTGTCTTGATCGTCCACTTATTATAGGCTATATAATGTGTCACTGAATTTAATGAGGCGCCCTCTAGCGGTCATAAAGTACTGCGTTAAAAAATAAAATTGAGGTAAATATACCGTGTTTGATATCAAATTAAAGGCCCTAATTAGTACATTTCAAATATGTATAAATTATTGGGATTTTTGAATGAAAGGACATCACCCATTTTAGTCCAAAATTGAAAGTGCCGGCCAAAGAAAATAAATACGATATTCCGTTAGAACTTGCCCTCGCTAGCATTTTCTATTACCACGTCAAAGTTGAGGGACCACTGCGCTTGGTTTTATTTGAATTTAAAAATCTTGGAAACATACATTTTTTATGATACGAATTATTAAAAATAAATGAAAAACTTTATTCTATATTGGAACAATAGTTAATAAAAGCAATAAAAAATAACCCCATATTGCATATCGTTGTATTTCGTCCATTTATTTAGGTCCATAATGGAAAGTGCTGGCCAAAGTACCTATACAAATATGAAATTCCGTTAGAGCTTGTCCTCGTTAGCATTTTTTACTATGGCGTCAAAGCTGAGGGACCACTGCTCTCAGTTTTATTTGAGTTCAAATACCTTGGAACCATACATTTTTATGATATGAATGATTAAAAACGAATAAAAATCATTGTTCTATATTGGAAGAATAGTCAATAAAATCAATAATAAATAAACCCCATTCTGCACACCGTTGTTTTTCACCCATTTATTTAGGTCCAAAATTGAAAGTGCCGGCCAAAGAATACGAGTATGATATTCTGTTAGAGCTTGTCCTCAATAGCATTTTTTATTATGGCGTCAAAGCTGAGGGTCCACTGCCCGACTAACGGAATGTCATATTTGTATTCTTTGGCCGCTACTTATTTTCAATTTAGCACCTAAATAAATAGACGAAAAACAACGGTGTGCAGTATGGGGTTTATTTTTTATTAGTTTTATTAACTATTCTTCCAATGTAGCACGACATTTTTTATCCATTTTCAATAGTTTGTGTCATAAAAAATGTATGTTTTCAAGATTTTCGAACTCAAATAAAACCGAAGGAAGTGGTCCCTCAACTTTGACGCCCCAATAAGAACAAGTTCTAACGAAATATCGTATTTGGCCAGCACTTTCAATTTTGGACCAAAAATGTATGCAGCGTGAATAATGTTCTTTTGAAGCATTTATTATGCTTAATAAAATTAAAATATTGGTTTCTGCTTTTAATATTTTTGTTTCATGCTTTTTATATACCTATAATAATAGCAGGTTTTATGGAAATGGATTTCCATAAAACCTGCTGTATCGTGATGTATAAATTATGACCTTTCATTTGATACCCAATACGGGTATATTTGAAAATAGATTAGATTTTGGATTGATTTTCATTCCTCATAATATATTTCAAATGGTTGAACCGATTTTTATGAAACATAGCTAAGAATACTCTCGACTAAACCATCTTTCGATCAAAAGAAACAGAATTGAATTCGGTTCAGCCGTTTGGGAGCTACGATGCCACAGACAGACTGACACACACGCACATACATACACACACACACACACACACACACACACACACACACACACACACACACACGTCAAACTTATAACACCCCTCTTTTTTTGTTAAAAATATGTGATCGGTACAACCATGAACCATGTCAACCAGTAGGTGAATTAACCCTAGTTGAGTCAACCGTAATTGTAATGACCGTCGGCGAAATGATACAAAACCGTAGAACTATACTGCAAAGCCTATTTGCACAAAAAATATTTTTTACTTACACCCTTATAACTTTGGACCTGCACGAATTTCTGATAAAAATCTTTAATTTTTACATATAAATAGACTAAATGAACATGTTTACACTAGTCGCAACTTGTTACAAGGGTTGGGACGCAGCTCATACAAAAGTGCCCGTTCTCCTTTACGAGCATATCTCATGAGCCTTAAGTACTATAAGTATTGTGATACCGTTTCAATTTTTTTATACTTAGTACATATTTTGGACAACCCTGGCAGGCAGTCGTGTGACACGGAACACGCTAATATTTATGTAAATTGCAGAGAATATGATTAGTCCGCGTCGCCTCCCCCGCTGATAATCATATTTACGGCTTCTACCCCCCCGCTACTGCCCAAGAAGGGGGGAGGTACCGTCCACCCCCTCCTCTTCAGTGGAGGCTCCGTCCTCGATGTTCTTGAGACGCGTGCCGTCTATCAGGCTTGAGGAATGCCATCCAGTTTATGTAGTAATAAAAATATAATATTTTTTCTTTGTAAGGCTGTCTTAACAGATTTTCGGTTGACACGCACTTGCTTGGAAGCCAAGAAATTGGGTGGTAGGGGTAATTTTATGCGGAAAACATGGTTAAAATTGGAATAGAACAACAAACTGGGTAATCTTCAGAGTCGTGATGGCTACGTGTAGATCTCTATCTCTATATAGTAGATACTTAAATGTTAAAGTCAAAGTCAAAATCAAAAATCATTTATTCTGTATAGACCATCAAAACGGCACTTACAAAACGTCAATAATATACATATCGTCTGCTTACTGGTAAAACCAGATAAATGCATTTTTTTACCAAATTGAGTTAAAAATGCAGTTAAATGTGTTTTTTTACGCGCTATGTACTAGTAAAATCGAATAAATGCTATGTCCAATAGCTGCAGAGATAATGAATTTGAAAAAGTAATATTTCCTCATATTTAAAAAATATATACCAGTATAACATAATAAATAATGTTATTCCTCAAATTCGTTTTAGTTTTACAGCTAAACAATAATAAATACGGCTAAAGCTTTTTACATTTTATAATTTAAATAGTAAAATGGTAAGAATTATTCCGAGAAAAGGTCATAAACGCATTTATTATCATGGACGTAATATTTCAAACCAACAAATTTAATATCTATGAGTTCGGGTGATATAACATGTTTGTAATGTACAAGTAAAATGTAATAAATGCGACCCCCTTTCGATCTAAACTAAATTTTATACAGTTTTTAAGTACACTAAATTATATTTAAGATTATATCTGAAAAATAGGATAGTTATTGCACCATTTTACTTTAACATTTTTTTAATTAATGTATTTGAATTAGATCAAATTAGAACGTAAACTTTAAAGATGCATTTACTCGAATTGACACTAACTGCACTTATTACTTTTTACCCGTAAACAGACGATATATGTACTAAAGACTAGCTTAGCAAATGGACCACCGGTTCGAAACGCGGCCCCGGTCTGAGAAGACTACGGCAAGGAACTCAGCGGGCTTTTTTTTGGTCTATTTACAAAAATGCTTAGTCTACTTAGTCTAAATACAATCATTTGTTTGAGAAGCATGCATGAGTGAACAGCACAATCTATAATAGCCTTTTTGGCACAATTTCCTCTTAACTTCATTTTTAAATTTATTTATAGGTAAATCTCTAATTTCATTAGGGAGCTTGTTGAAAAAGCGTATACAGTTACCCTGGAAAGAATTACTAATTTTTTGGAGTCTGCTATCACAGACTACAAGATTGTTTTTATGTTTCGTATTTATGTTATGCCTGTCACAATTTTTTGGAAATTTGGAAATATTTTTCCTTACATACATTAGGTTCTCGAAAATGTATTGTGACACTACGGTCAGAATGTCTATTTCTTTAAACTTTTCTCTGAGGGAGACTCTTGGGCCCAAATTATAAATAGCTCGCACAGCCCGCTTTTGTAATATAAATATTGTATTCAAATCCGCGGAATTACCCCAAAGGAGAATTCCGTAGCTCAAAATACTATGAAAATAACTGAAATAAACTATTCTAGCCGTATCCACATCTGTCAGAGTCCTAATCTTTTTTACAGCGTAGGAAGCTGAACTTAATCTACTGGCTATTTTTTCAATATGTGATCCCCACTGCAGTTTGGCATCAATACTTAAACCTAAGAACACTGTTGATTCCACAAGGTTCAACACCTGACAAAAAGTAAAAAAAAAATAAAAAAAAGTTTAAAAAAAAGTAGTAAAAAAAAGTAGAGGCTGTGTTGGTTCTCGGTGGAGTAGAATAGGGCCTTCATCATCTCTTCCTGTGGGTATCGTAAAAGGCGACTAAGGGATAGGGCTGTTCTCCATCCGACAGTAAACATACAGCCCATGACAAAGTGCCCGCTAGACAGCAATAGGCTCCCCCCTATCACGTACGATTTACAGGTGTGAGTATATGTATGTAAAAGATTTTCTAGCAACTAGGTATAACCGGTTACTTTCAAGTACGCAGGAAGATGGTTTGCCGGGCCATACCTAGTCAAAATTGGGTCAAATAGTAAAGGTGGGGGCCTTTCGGGCCAAGTCAACCTCACCTGCACGTGGTACACCCGCTAATTTACGAATGAGGCTCTGGTGCAGGCTTTTCTTTCGAGGTTGGGAGGTCAAATGGCAGTCGCCACTATAAAACTTGTAGGTTTAAGTCAAACCAAAAGGACGAAAAGTAGGTACACCGGACTTCAAGGAGGAAGTCTCGGATGTAACCGGGAACAAAACTAAGATGATAATGAGTAATAGATAGTTTTTGTGTCCAATAAATTAGGGTCACCCCTAATTTACACCCCTAGTAAATTAGGGTGTGCTGTCTGCCCAAGCACGTGTACACCGGAGGAACTCATGAGTGCCTCTGAGAACTCTATCAGAGTGGCTGCACACTGGGCATGTACCTACCTACATACCATACTACTATGATGGGTCCGTCAATTGACTGCACACCGCTAGACGGTAAACCACGCGGAGAAAATCATATTCTTTCCTCCGTGGTAAAAACCTAAGGTGCAGTCCATCATTTCTGATGCTATTTGGTCTTCAAATATTGGTCCCTAACCTGACAGCCTTGATAGAAGCTTTTTCATGCCCCGCTTGAAGGACCTGGAACTGAAGAAAGAGGGAACACGTACGCGGGTAGAGCATTCCAGCTCTTTATCATGCGGTAGAGGAAGGTGTCCTCAAACCGTTTGGTGCGAGGCGGAATGGATTCCACAGTATGTGGGTGACACCGCATTCCAGCACGAGCTGTTCTGGACAGGGACATATTTAAACATATTTAAAAGTGTCAATACAGTTTTACAGAATTTTGAATTATGCAAATTATTTAAATACAGGAAGTAACGCATTCATGGCATTACATTACCTATTCTATGTATGTATTAGGTAGGTACCTACATAGACAGACAGACAGAGACAGACAGACAGACAGACAGACAGACAGAGTTACTTTCACATTTATAATATTAGTAGGGATTGCTGTATTATTTCACATTGTGCAGATAACTCAAATAAAACTTTTTTCTTTCTTTCTTTCTTTCTTTCTTCTTTATAATAGGCTCGCCCCCTATTACGTAGGACCGAAAATCATAGTTGCCTAAATGGGGGGGGGGGTCAATACACCTCTGCCTACCCCTTCGGAGATTTACAGGCTTCCATACGGACTTCATGTATATGTATGTAAAAGTTTTTCAAGTTACTAACCGCTTACTGTGCACGTGGTAAGCCTGCTGATTTACGGATGAGGCTCTGGTGCAGGCTTTTCTTTCGAGGTTGGGAGGTCAAACCGACTATAAAACCTGTAGGTTGAAATCAAACCAAAAGGACGAAAAGTACACCGGACATAAAGGAGAAAGCCTCGGATGTAACCGGGAACAAAACTAAGATGATAATGAGTAATAGATAGTTTTTCATCAATTCTAAAAAATAACACCCTGTATTTTTATTGCATCAATCGATAGGGTCAATCATAAGGATCAAATCTCTTTAACAAACTTGGTAAAATAAATAAAAGGAAATCCATGAAATAGAAGGTTTAGGAAGATTTTAGTCGGTTCGACTATCGGGTGTGGCATTTTCAGAAAACTTTAAATATAGTTTAGTATGTTTTTTAAAAAGAAACAGAACTGCATTTAAGGAATGCCGAAAAATCGTTTGCCACGCCCTATAAGAACCGACTACAATTCGAAAAATAACACCCTGTATTTTTATTGCATCAATCGATAGGGTCGATCATAAGGATCAAATCTCTCTAACAAACTTGGCAAATTAAATGAAAGGAAATCCATGAAATAGAAGGTTTAGGAAGATTTTAGTCGGTTCGACTACTGGGTGTGGCATTTTCAGAAAACTTTGAATGCAGTTTTGTTTCTTTTTAAAAATAAGGTAATGTTTCCTTTAAGTAAAATTCGCTATCTTTAGTATTAGGTTACTTTCCTTCAAGGTAAATTCGAAATGTTCCACTCTGTATATCGCAGCTCCGATACTAGTTACAATGAAAATAATGACATTTGTACGCGTGTTTAACACAGTACAATGAAGTGGTATCAAAATTATTGATGGCCGCTGAAAAAATTAATGACGCCACGGTCCATACAAGATTGCCCAATCTCCTTTGAAGGGATACCCTTGTCCGAACTGAGATAATTTGAATAGCAAAAAACAAAATTTTATTAAACGGATTTGTACTGTAAGGGTGATATTTATCTTAAGATATAAATGAATAAATACCATTATGTTAATACATAATTATGGAGTACCTAAGTAAACTATAGAGTTGGAAAGAGCACTTTTTTATATAGGACACGTCAATTTGACTTCGCCTCGCCTGATGGTAAGCTGAAGGCAAAGTCTTGCAAAAAGAGGGTCACCATTATAGACACGTACCATGTTACAATGGTGGCACTCAGCTTGAAGGCCTCATTGGATGCTTTTTCACGCCCCGCTTAAAGGATTCAGGACTGTAGAAGGAGGGAAACTGTAATACATCAGTAGGTAGAAGTGGAATTTTTCAGATTTACCGTTTATCTTCGATTAAACTACACAGTAAAAGGTATTAGGTACCTACATTAGGGCTGTCTATAACGTCGTATGGGGCTGTCTATAAGAATCATACTAACAGAGATTACTGTAAGTTTTTCCAAACGAATGTTGGTCCGTCTGTGAAACTTTCCGTAATCAATCAATCAATTAATCAATGAATTGGTTCGTAGCTGTTAGGCTTACGATGAAATGCCTGTAGTTGCGAGTTCGGACAATCAGTTTCTATGGAAATCGTACGTAAATTGTACGCGATATTTCGATTCGACATAAAACCTACCTAAGAAAACCGAAGTGACTTCATGGTATCTACGTGGTTAAATGCTACGTCTTTTGTGCGGGCTGAAGTTTCGAGTGCTTCACGGTAGCCTCGTCAATAGTAACTATGTAAATCAATGAGCCTCGTAGTTAGCTGCCCGTACATCCACACTGTTACATAGGTGTATTACAATTACTTGCACTGAGCGGGAATCGAGCCCGCGACCTCCGACGTAGCAGTCGCTCTACCGCTACGTCACAGAGGTTATCAACTGTCGGTGTAAATATTGAAATCACGGTGAAAGAAATCATCATCCCAGTCATCGATAACTACTTCTCGATAAGGGTGTCGAGAAGTAGGTAAAGGGACGCTAACGTTCCAGTCATAGCGCCGATACGAGAGAGCAAGTATGTAAGCGAGGTTTTAGATTTAATTAATTGTAACGTTGCTGCGCTGTGGACGTAAGTACAGTCAGCTGACGCAAAGTTTAACAACATAAAGTTCTACGCCATATGGTCATTGACTGAAAAAACTTTTGGGCAATACTATCCTATCCCTAATTTATTGTGTAAAAAATAAATTAGGGATTTTAATATAATCATCAAGTTTTGATAACCTTTGTCGGTTGATGTTGTTAGCAATGGTTAAATGCTTTATTTTGTTGTCTATATGTTATGTAGCAGTAGAAGCTCTAGTGTTGTCACCGCCCCATGCTAAGTCCTAGCTTTGTTGTCATGGCAATGGTGGTGCGTGTAGGCGTCAGGTTAGCCGTGGGTGGCGGCAAGGCGGCGAGTGTCAAACGTGCCAGCAGACAGTTGGAGAGTGGCCGCGACTCAGACCGAGACAGCGCGGCCGGTCACTATCGCGTTTCCCGCGTGAAAATCGCTTTCCCCGCGGTGGCGGTGCGACGGAGCACGTGAACGCAGTGTCCCGTCGACCGCTCGCGTGACACGCCGCGCTCCTCGCGCCGCAAACCGCACGTCCACCCCACTCATCCTGCAGGACGTACGCTCCCGGCGCCCGCCCGCGTCGCACTGCCGCCCGGCACCACCGACTCGCGCGCTACAACACCACTTTTCATTTACCGCGTACCATTTTTGAAAAACTTTTCGGCTTAGTCTAGTGTGTCATCGATCGCGGTTAATAATTGAGGAGAGTGTCCTGACCGCCGCGCCTGACGCGATGCGGTCGAAAGCTGTGGCGAGGCGTCTCCACGCGCAAGGTGAGTTTTTTTCTTAATCTTGTCTCAGGTTGCAAACTTTGCCTTTTGTTTGTCGAAGAAACAAACAATTATGTTGTTGAAGTCAAATGGTGTAATTCGAGCGCTTTTCTATATGTGAGGATGCGCGGTAGGTATGAAAAGATAAGGACAGTGTGATGCGCTTGGCGCGCGCCACGATTGGTCGACGCCTCCCCCGCTTGACAAGATAGCGAGGGACATCCTCCGCGCGCTGCTCTACCAAAACCCGCTTTAAGCGTGAACGATAGAGTTTATTTTTAAATACGTGCGTTGTATTGAGGGATGTTCCCTCCGTTGTCATTTGTCATTGGATGAGCACGGAGGCTTTTCTTTATTTACTTCAATTATGTAGTAAATATAAACATGATGTTTTGGTTTTGGAAATGTGGGTGGGTTTTGTTATATAGGCATACTTAGTTCAGAATTAGTTTTGTACGTGCTTACATTATATCATATTGATTGTTTAGAATATAATTAATTTCAATGATTCAAACGATTAGCATGTTTGTACTTAAAAATTTACGTAATTAACACATACATATGAACTTAGTTTATTAATTTAGTATTGATATTCGTATCTAACTCAATTTGTCAACATAAGATGTAAATAAAATCTCTATTCTCCAATTAACTAGTGACTTATGAAACGTAGAAAATCTGCATATTTCCATCGATACGATAAGGAAATTAGTCACAAGACAAGTGACTATTGTTCTACAGTTTCTGTCGATGAATCGATGCAGGCTCCTATGAATCAGATGTGTAATGAAAGTAGGTATAATGGAGTAGATGTAATGCTCTTATTTGTGGCGGTGCGGCGACCAGGTGCTGTGAGAGGAATAACAAATCTGTTTGAGATTAACTGCTATCAGTCACCGGTTATTTAGGAGTTCGAAATTATAATTTTTGAGATTATATTAGGTACACTTTGTTTATAGATTTTTCGATTTGGTAAGTATGTAGGTGGGTATAGATATAATTCTAACACTTTTCCCAGAAAGGTGAGCACCCTTTTCACCTCTTCACCAATGGGTGTCGGACCCACACCCATTTCGATACCCAGAGATCAGAGTCAGCCGGGGAGTTTTTTTATATAGGACATTTATTTTTACCTCGCTTGATGGTTTGAGGAAAATGCCTTATTGGGCCACTTCATATCCAGGCATTTCGTACTCGAGATGGCGTAAGGATTTAGTGGGTTTGGTTCCGACATAACCACCCCGCCGCCGGCCAGTGGGGGGTATTCGTAGCGATTTTCGAACGAAAGACTTAGTTTAATTAATCATCATTATCTTCTCAGCGATTTCACAGTTGCGTCCAAGTTTTTACTTTGGAGCTCGAGGTTTAACAGGTGCTCTGACTAACAGGTGTGTTGGCACCCGAAGGTGATGGTACGGCTCTATGCAAAAAAGTCTATTATCACTTAGCAAAATTGAAAGAATTGTTATAATGACTGAAGTTTATGGTAATACAACTTCTATCTATCTATACGATTATATAATTATAAAGTGGTTGTGTCTGTACATTGGAGATATTTAAAAAAATACTTGGGTTATGTTATGTTAACGATACTGAACACGAAAATATTTTTTTTTAATTCCCTGTCTGTTTGTCTGTTTGTCCGCGATGGACGCAAAAACTACTGGACGGATTTTGATGCGGTTTTTTTTTTGTTAGAAAGGGCTTACTCAGACTTAAAATCTTACGTTTGTTTGATCGCAATCGGTTGAGTAGAACCGAAGATCGCGTTCGCAAAGGTCGCGTTAACCGAGATGCACGCGGGCGGAGCCGCGGGCGGAAGGCTAGTATTGAAATAAAACCACTTCTTAACCGATTCTGCGTAAATAGTAACGCCAACAATTCAGTATAAGTCGTATACTTGGAGATAACTTCATAACTATATGACAACTGCCATCTTTAGTCACCTCACGATCATGGTTACAAGGCAAATAAAATCTTCTACAGTACCATCAACTGTGTCAACCACAATGGTGTAATGGTATCACAGCAAATAAACGCTGAAAAGTAGCCGAAAAGTCAGACTACATATATTACATTATACACCTGTAAATCCCTGAAGCCACACATCCACATTTCGGCGACCATGATTTTCGCTCTCACATAATAGGGGGCGAGCCTATTGCCGTCTAGCGGGCACTTTGTCATGGGCTGTATGTTTACTGTCGGATGGAGAACAGCCCTTTCCCTCAGTTGCTTTTACGACACACCTAGGGAAGGATGTCGGGCTATAGATCCGATTCTCAGCACTCCATGGATTCACCGTGCGGTCGCCGGGTCCATAGCGTGATACAGAGAGGAACACCGTGACGGCGACTGGGACTTGCGACCCAGATGTAGGTTTAGGGTGACCACCTTGTGATGCATCAACGCTCACCTCCACCGCCAGTAGTGTTCCCCCCCTACCTATCCAAATTTGGTAAGATCCTATCAATGCCGCTTTTGATATTCGATTTAGAATAAATCGCGATAGTTCAAAACTAGTTTTATATCAAAGAATGTTATCAATCAAAACACAAACATGCGTTAAAGTTTATGCTCTAAAGCCATTCTATACACCGGCTCCAAACACGAAAAACCAACGAACAATCTAGTTAGCAGGCTAGTATCAACAAGAAACATTGGTAGGCTGTTATCAATGTATCGAGACAGCGATTTCCAAACAACGGTTCTTGTGCAACCGTTGAAGCAATCATCATTTTTTACGATTACGTTTATAGCGCAACGTACACGTAGATAGGTGTACGGTAGCTAGCTCTGTGTTTCATATCTATAAAGTTTTATGTATAAGTATAAACTTGTTATGTACCTCCATCTCTTTGCGTGGAGGTTGGTTGGAGCTGTGAAGATATATTTACTGCCTATTTCATTTTATGTCTCGGGGAGGTTCATTTTTCTGTTCGATTTAGAAAGAGAAAAGAGAATCGACCCACCTCTCCAAAATCGATTGGAATAGTTAGCATAATTAATGCTTCAAAATTTCATTCAATCATTTTTCTGTTGATGTTGTATTAGTTTTATGATTTTGGATTAGGATGGTTTTAATTACTACTAAATATTATTATTATAATCCGGATATTATTAAGAAATAAATTGAGATATAGTGTTAACTTGAGACAGGAGTATTTTTTCCACATTGACTCATGCTTCTTCAAATTTTCAATAATATCAAACAATTATTATGTCACTACTGTTTAGTATAAAGCAATATCAATCAATCATTCAATAAGCCTATCGCAGTCTTCTGCTAGACATAGCTGCATAGCCCTATGTTGGGCGGCTTTGGCCTATTGTTTCCACACTGACCAGACGGGTTGGTACAAGGTTTTAGTTCGAGTTCTCCTTCTCTCGCAGTGATATCGTCTGCGTATTTTTCCGTTAGTGGCCTCTTACGACATCCTTCAGATGAGATGGGGTGGTGATATTTGTATTCTTTCACCGTCACCACACGGATAATATGGCAATAAATATAGCAATAAACAGAAAGTAAATAAATATTCTAGGACTTCTTAACAGCACCATCTACATCCAAACCGAATGCATTGAAACTTTCGTAGATTGTTGTGTATATGCTCGTAATGGTTCATAATATAAAAAATAACAAAGAAAGAGGCATTTGAATGCATGCCGGCATAAGTACTTTTACCTACATAAAATGTCTGTTACTCTGTTTATCCTTATGCGTTTCTATATCCTGCAATCGATTGCGATAAAGTTTTGCCCGATTTTTTTCCCTCCTCTTTTTCCTCGAAGTGGAAGTGGACGTCTTCCTCTCCTTTATTATACGGATATAATAATTAAATTTATAATTTCCTTATTTAATATTTATAAAATAACCTTGGTAAAAAGTACCTACATAACATAATAGAATATTTCAAACAAAATAAAAATGTAGTGTTTTTTATCTAAGTTACCTATCATGTTTGTTATAGATGTTATATTTGAAACACATGCCAAGTATCTACTGATTTACCATACGAACGTCATGATTAGTAAATCATGTCCAACCTAGACATCAAATGATTTACTAACCATGACATACAAGATATGCGTGAGACCTAATAATATCACAATGCATAAGACGACAATAAAATTTTTCAATATGTATTAAGATCATAGAACAGATTGTTTGTGTGTATCCAATTCACGCTCTTCCTAGGTTATACCTACCCAGCGACCCTGGCAACTATCTACTTTTCAGATAATGAAGAAGAAGAATAGTTATATAGATGTATATACTCGTATAATTATATATCAAAGTTACCGAAAATCATTAATGCCAGCATTGAAACGTATAAAAAAATTCATTAGTTTACTCTCACCACAATCACCAATTCGATAGACATGCCGATTGAATTAAAAACAAATAAACACCTCTGTGAGTTAATGAAGCTACGATAAGATAGTAACACTTCGTAGCGATTCAGTAGCCACCCAGTTACTGAATCGCTACGAAGATACTACGTGACGGATAGACAATCTCGTAGATTGAATTTATTGGTAGGAGCTTCGTAGCAATTGATAGATGGTACAGTACAATTAAAATTAGTTGAACATTCGGCTTTTTTCGGGTATCATCGCCTAAATTCGGAGATGGAAATGACACGACATACATTACCGCGATTTCTTTTATGTAGCATTCAATTTGAAGTATCATAAACGCAATGTATACCATCTGCCAAGATGACATTACTAACCGCAGACCTAAGAAAATTATGCAGAAGCGACATGAATTTGAAAATTCATTATTCATTGAAGCTATATTTGTATACATTAAATAAAAAAATACATAGATATGTTACGGCTAAAGGTAGGTGTGAACATAAACTTAAGATTAGCCGGCTAAACTAAGATTTATTTTCGACGAGGTGTTAATGTTAGTTTTTTCTATCTTTAGCCTGCTAAACTTAAGTCTAACCGCAGGCCCTTGGTTAAAAATGTAGAAGAAAATGGGAAAGGAATAATCACTCTCATTACAGCTTTTCTATGCCGCCAATAGTGCAAACATCAAAGTGTCCACTCCGCCCAATCAGACTTGGATAGATTAGGTTAGAAGGCTAATGCGAGAGCGGAGCTCCCGCAGTCCCGCATTAGGCCTTCGTGGTTATTTTTTTTTATGACCATCAAGAAATTGAAGTCTCGCAAAGTCATACGTAAATTACGTAATTAAATATAGACTGGCAGCAGGTGTTGCCTAATCAATCATTTGAGCTGAAAGGTAGAACGAATACATTTTTAGCCGTTTCGTTTCGGTTAATGTGCACATTAACCGGCTAAAGATGGAATATCCCGACGCAAACTAACATGTTATCGAACTTTAGCTGCTTCTCGAAGATAAACCTAAGTTCAGCCGGCTAATCTTAAGTTAATGTTCACACCTACCTTTAGCCGTAACAGATAGGTACAAGTCAATGTTTTACTGTTTGGTGTACATAAGTAACAGTACGATATTACATCGGATTAATAATAATTGATAATAATCACCAAATTAAAAATTTAAGAAACTGACTTCTACCGATGTTTGTTGATAATTTATCAATTAAAAAAGTAGAAAGTAAATTTTCTTCTTTTTTAAATAAATTATATTCTTTATTAAAATAGTTACATACATTATTTACAATTTCACGAGACTGAGCAACAATTATTTTACCACGCTTTAAATTTGTTGAAGCCATGATACATTACATAACTACTGTAAGTTAATTTTGATAAAAGATGGAATCGAATATGTTCACGAATGAAATAATTAGCGTTCATAATCATAAAATATTTATCATATACGTCAAAATAAATTAATTAATTTTCTTATTTCAATATTTTTGTGTTAGTTTTGAGCTACAAGGGAGGTTTTGTTGCTCATATCGTGCTTGTATTGTATTCATTATGACAACGGGTAATATAATTAAAGGTCATATCTGTAAATTGATAACTCTATGTGAAAGACGAGGGATTCACGACAATTACCGAGGTTGACCGAATGTTCAACTGATTTTAATCGTAGTGTACGTGTAGAACGATTTGCAAATATCTCATGACGATCATATGTGTTACTTTGTAATGTGGATGAATGATTTTTGTTACACGGTACTGTCAGAAGTTTATGAGAATATCACTTATTAAAATGAAACCACTTTTAACGGATTCTATAGCGATTTATTTGGTATTAATTTATTACTTACATTCACTTTTCAGTGGCCATGGTGGCAGGGTGACTAAAGATGGTAGTTGTTACATAGTTTGACGTGTAAGTTATCTCAAAGCACCCGAACTATGTTGAATGATTGGTTGTTACTGTGTAAAAATCAACATCCAGGGAGTTCAAGGCAATTGAACCCGTGACTAGTCACTTTTTAGCAGAATGTTTCTTTCTTTCTTTCTTTCTTTCTTTCTTTCTAACCAGGCGAGCTATCTGGATACGTCCTGCCTGCCTTAACAAGTGACAATTTATTGCCTGGCGTATTGTAGAATAGAATGATGAATGTATGGGATTTTACGTATATGACACGTATTTTGACGGTTATGACATACGCTGAAGACTGTCATATACGTCAACTCCCATACATTCATCATTATATTCAACAATGCGCCTGTTAACGAATCACCACTTGTCTAGGGTGACTAGACAGTCTAAATTCTCATATACAAACCCATGACATTTCGAACATCAATGACGTGATCAGGTAGCTCAATTGGTCAAATTGTCAACTCATGGTAATAGGTTTTTAATGGTTAAAAAAACTACTTAGTGTCTATGCACCAATAACTACATGCACCAACAACCCGCCACCCGCATGCGGTGCAGAATATTTCATCAAGAACCAAGCGGTTCGGCGACTACTGCCTCTTCTGCTGCACCATTAAAACCTGGGATTCCTTGCCAGTTCACGTGTTTTCCTCTTCCTACAGTCCCGGGTCCTTAAAGCGGGGTGTGAAAAAGCATCTGATGAGGCCGTCAAGCTGAGTGCCACCATTGTTACATGGTACGTGTCTATAATGGTGACCCTCTTTTCCGAGACTCCAAACATGTCAAATTTGACTTCACCTCGCCTGTTGGTAAGCTGAATGTACAGTCTCGAAAAAGAGGCTCACCATTAAAGAGACGTACCATGTTAAAATGGTGGTACTCAGCTTGACGGCCTCATCAGATGCTTCCTGTCTACTGGGACTGTAGGAAACACGTGAACTGGTAAGGAATTTCACGGCAGAAGAAGGAGTCACCGAACCTCTTGGTTATTGATGGAATATTCTGCACTGTATGTGGGTGACATCTAAATCCTGCACGTTTTTTCCTATATAGGGAAGGAGAGCGTGGGACTAATTGAAAGAGCTCATCAGAACATTCACCACGGTAGAGACGGTAAAATACCGACATAATAATAAACGAACTTATTGCGCGACAATTATATTCTGTGCTGCAATTCTAAACAATTTTATCTTTTCAGTACCTACATAAGCTAGATATGTTGTAGGTTAGAACATAAAGATTATGTTGATACAGCGTTCATATCTGGCCGTTTTTATCGTGTCATTAAAACGGAACGCGGGTGCGTTTCGAAACGCTATCCGCACCAATGTTCAGTGTTTGCGTTCATAACGCGTGTAAATGTTTTATTTTAAATTGCTTTTTTTGTATCCAGATAGTAGTAGATACACTAACGTTAAGATTAGCGTGATCATACTTTTATTTGTATAATTAAATTAGGTATTGTGCGGTTCATAGATACACTAACGTTTGGATAAGCGTGGTGATACTTTTATGTGTGTAATTAATTAATTAACTGTGGTATTGAGCAGTAGAAAAATGTATTTTGCCTATCGTTTATGGAAATAAGAAGAAGATGAAGGGAACTTCATTCATATTCATATTCTTTATTGCACAAACAAACATTTTACTAACAAATAAAAAAGGATATTTCTATACAAAGGTGAGCTTAACTCAATGTTGAGTTTTTTTAAAGCAAACCTTAAAGTGATAGAGAAAAATAAAAAAATAGATTTAGGGCAGAGCCAAGTGTACAGCAGAGTGGATATGATAGACTAGGAAAGAGAAAGTTTAAAGAAGTTAAATTCATTTTCTAAACATATAAATTTTATTTCTGAATATATTTAAAAATAAATACATTTAAAAATACAATAAATAGTGCCCCATCGGCATCAGGTACAGGCTAGCGGTGGTTAGGGCTCCAAGGAGATGAAATTCCTTACTATGCATACCGTGCAGAACTGCCTTCTGCATCAAGCCCCTGAGTCAGCTGTCTAACGAAATCCTCTTAGATGTTAATCGAGGCTCTTGGCGATGAATCCGTGGACTGAAAAGACTATCGGTACAATAATAGCTGAGTCCACATCCCACAGGTCGACAATCTCAGTTAACAAGTATTTAGTGAGTTTTAGACTGAATTTTATCTTGTGAAAATCTGTTCGATAAACATAGTCTTCACATTTTACTCAATGACATTGATTGAGTAAAATATGGTAACGCGGTTTGAATCCGCGGAAGCTGTTTGAAGAAGTGAAATTCAATACAGTACCTAATTGCACAATAAATCAATCGATAATGACCATAAAAGTTAGATAAAATGTGTGTCCTCTGGTGGTTACGGTATCTAATGAATTATTTGGCCACACATTATTTTAGGGTACAGTAAAGTAAAAGTGAAAAGCTTATAATAATTTCATATAATTAAAAAAGATATTGCGTGTTGATTGTCATTGTTATTTTGTCCTTTATTTTCCTTTTCGTTTAATACAATTATCAACAATTATGTTAATACCGTGTTTATCTTGCAAACTATATAGAAATAGTGAACTCTTAATGGTGTCTAGTACCGAGTACCTACGCCATTAAGATACATATTCATACACTTATTTCTGTAATTTTGTGCTTTAAAAGATATTTTGCTATGATAATGAAGGATATTCAAAGCCTTACATATTTGATTAATTAATGTGGAAGTGCTGTCTAGTGTCTCTCGCCTTTTATTTTTTTGATGACTAACCATTTTCTCCGCGACTTCTTTCGCGATATTACAAATGTGAAAATATAGGTTATCAATGGCAATTATAATAAGGTGGGTAGGTAAATAAATAAAATTTTATTGCACAATTCGATGTGTAAGATGAAACTATGTATTACAGGTATTTATGTAGCTACATATTTAATATATAAAGAGAGCTCGTTCAATATCTGGCCACGTCTTTACGACGATCGTAAACGTGAGCTTGCTCGCAACGATCTTCACCTAAGTGTCGGGAAATTCGATCCCTGACCGTTGCCCCTTTGTGCGAGAGGTTGATTGCTCGAGCATACACGCTTTGTATTCGATACAACCATCGATGCTCGGTGCTTTCCTGTATCGATTAACTTATCGATATTGCTCCTCAGATCTTATCAAGCTCGAAATATTTCCGTGAAGGGTTGTATTTATCTCGAGAATAATGTTTACAAACTAGGGGTTTCTGGTAAATGTTGTGTTGTGCGTTACATTGTCGTCTGTTTACAATATCGATATTTTTAGCAGTTCGCCATCTATGCCGGTCTTAAGAACTGGTATTGTTTTCGTTGTAGGCGAGCGTAAGTCATCATATTTGAAAGGATTCGTTTGAAAGTAATCTTGCCTAATAGACTGTGAGTACGATCACAATGGTTCTCTAAACAAACTCTCTTGGCCAAGAATTCTCGCTGCGTTCCGGACAATGGCGATGTCTTCCACAAATAACCTGAACAATATTCAATAAGCACGCCGGTTTATTCCTCCAGGAATAGTAGTCGTAAAGCTCGCAGACATACCTACGGACGGATCCTCGAATCACAATAACGCTGGAGCTCAGCAGAATCCATAATCTTATTTTTGTACCGCACCGCGAAGCGTGAATTTCGCAATTACGAGAGTATCGGCGTGCACATAGGAATATCGGCGCACAGCTTTCACAGTTAAAGATTACATTCGCTTAGCGCGACTTTCTCAAAATAAACAGTTCTTGTCTGTACACGTGCGATTGTCGACTTTATCTCGGAGACGGAGAGTTAGGTGACGGGAGCAGCCAGGTGGCGCGTGAAAGCGGACTCTTTGCGATGGCAGGAGGGCAGATTATGCGTCGCAGATGTTGCCGGGCGACATCCATTGTGTTCCCTCCTATAATTTTATCGAAGCTGATTTACGATCGATTGTTCGGCCGGTGGACAGTAGGCGAGGCGTGGTGTGCGTGCGCGCGCGCATGTGTGCGTGGTGCGTGCCTGCGCGGCTCGTAACTTACCTGCAGATGGCGCTCGGATATGACGACGCTGCCTCACTCGCCACACAACGCCCTCATAAATTAAGAAACGACGTCTCAGACCGTGCTCTTACCAGTTTTATTTTTGTTTATACATCACTGGGTAATTACTTTCCAACTAACGTCCTTATTCATATTACTTAGCTCGATGACTAATATTGAAAATAATACAGAAGTACAAACACTTACGCCTGTACATTCCCGAAGGGCTATGCACCTACATTATGGGACTACATTTCGACATCTGTATTTTTATCCACATATACTTACCTAAACTGGGAGTATCTACTTTGAGAGAGGAAGGTAAGGAAAGAATGTTGCTTCTAGAGATTTAGTTGTGAAAAACCAAGCTGCAGAAGCCAGAATGGCTCAACACTCGAATAGGTGCTCTAAGTGCACTAGGCTAGGTGCTATAGAACAGTTCATACCTTATTCTACTCCTGGGAAGAAATTTGCGAAAATCCTTTCTTAATGCATGCTCACAACATAAAAGACATCATCACTGGTTTAACTTGCCCTGATATAGATATCAACACAGACAGATCAACTCTCGCGTTCCATGATATACAATAATGTTACCAGCAAATAACGAGATCATGGTATACGTACTTAAATACCTTTAGTTTGCCTGACGTTTCGACCAGGTTACTTATAGCATGATCGCGTTTATTCCCATTAACATTATTGTATAAAAGAATCCACCAATGTAGGCTTTGGCCCAGCAGCGGTATAGGCTCTGCATAGATAAATTCAAGGGAATTATTTAGAATTGTTAACTATCTACCGAGAGGAATGACATTTTAAGTTTCTCTCAGATATTTGTCAATGAAAAGAATTTAACATTTCTAATTCTAACCTTATATTTCAAAGAAGTCTGTTTCCTCGTACGAACGAGTACTTGTAAGCTTTTATTCAGCAGATGTTTATACAAAGCCAGCGGCTGGTAATGCCATGATAAAACGCTCACGATAAAACAACCATTATGTATTTTACCTGCAAATTGTTTTCCGGCACAATTAAGATTGAGTTTCAATACTCAATAACAGCGTGTAAAGGTGAATGAGGCCTGGTCTCGTAGCAAGCGGAGTTGTTGGCCTATTTTATTGGATGTAGGTAAGTAATAGAAAATTTGGATGCAACATTTTTGAATATCCTTTGTGTAAGTTTACAATGTAAACAATCTCTAGTAAACCCATATAAATATACAGTAATACGATAACATACTAAAATTAAACGTCATTCTTTTCTACTTCCACATGGTTTTTGGCTAGCGGTAACATCATCCGTGTCATCATTTGCCGCTTGACTTCGAGAGCAGAGTTTTCTTGGCAGAGTTTACCCTATGGGAACGGTAGAGGTATACATAAACCTGACTTGGAGATAATCTAATTAGGATAACGACCAGATTATGAAAAGACATTGCCAGATTTGTAAGTAGACTTCAATCTGGAAAAATATTTATTAATTACAGAACATTTAATTCAGAATTGAGCAGTAACGATTTTTACATACTCGCGGCAGAGCGAGGGAAGTGGCGAGAGAAGTGGGCAGAGACGTGGTGTGAATGGTATATTCGTCATGCCGCGAGTACTGCCGCGTATGTTGCTGCGAATGTCGGCTTGGCGGCGCGAGTCAAAGGAGCGGCAATACTAGCGCGATGAACTATACGAGACCGCTAGATGGCGCTAATCACTAAACACGGCTTTCGTTATTGCTCCTCGAATATTTACTTTTAAAAATATTTAAATCGATCTACGGAAAGTGTATAGTAGTTGAAAGTGATGTTTTTATTAATAATCTATTTAATTAATTCGCTATGCTGTAAAAGCATAATGCGTACACTGCTACAGCGTTGTCCTCCATACGTTTACGTCCGTCTTCATTGCAGAGCGAATACTGTAATGCGGACCAACGCGATGATGGTAGTGTGTGAACACTAGGGCATTAATCGCGCGAATATTTCCGGCAACACGATGAGCAATGCGAGCGGCAGTATGTAAACGCGGGGTTAAAAAGAAGAGCATTCAATCGAGCGAAGAACCTCCTGTTTCCTTGAAGTTGATTACAAATAAAACTCATTTTCTTTAGTAACGTCTTGGTATTGTACCGCCATTATTGGCACAAACTCCTTACTAAACTTCTATTGCCGTGTTTTCCGCTAGCAAAGCCACCTAGACCTCTCGATTTGCGGGTCAAATGTATGTATGTAAAACAAGGAATTATTAGGGAAAGGCGTTAACTCGAAGTCGTTAACATATTGACAGGCGGTAACAAATGTGTGGTAACAATAACAAATGTTTTGATTCCTTTTGTTTTGATTCCTTTCCTTTTATAAGCATGGCTTCATTGTGTCGACACATTTTATGTTCGGAAATTATGTTTTTGTAGTCACTAACATACTGCTTACGTACTTTTGCTATTTTATGTGCCTACCGCTTTTTAGGGTTCCGTAGCCAAATGGCAAAAAACGGAACCCTTATAGTTATTCGTCATGTCTGTCCGTCCGTCTGTCTGTCTGTCCGTCCGTATGTCACAGCCACTTTTCTCCAAAACTATAAGACCTATGCTGTTAAAACTTGGTAAGTAGATGTATTCTGTGAACCGCATTAAGAATTTCATACAAAAATAGAAAAAAAGTATTAAATTTTGGGGTCCCCCGAACTGATACTCAATTTTTTTTTTCATCACACCCATACGTGTGGGATATCTATAGATAGGTCTTTAAAAATGCTATTGAGGTTTCTAACACAATTTTTTTCTAAACTATAATAATAGTTATATAAGAATATATATAAGAATATAATATAAGAATAGTTTGCGCGAGAGACACTTCCAAAGTAGAAAAATGTGTCTCCCCCCCCTCTAACTTCTAAAATAAGAGAATGACAAATCTAAAAAAAACATATGATGTACATTGCCATGAGTTTGCATGTGTGTTTGCTACCAAAATTGGTTTGAACGAGATCCAGTAGGTAGTTTTTTTTAATACGTCATAAACCGCAATTTTCGCTGTTTATACTGCAGATTGATGGCACTTGGTGGAACTTGCTACACATATTGAATAAATCACTTGTACTTTTCCACAATTATTTATTTATTTGAACCTTACCGGTTTCACCATACGGCATTATCAAAGGTTTACAATGGTTTTAATACTGGTTTAATGGGTTTAATAATGGTTTACAATTTTAAAACCATTGTAAACCTTTGATAATGCCGTAAGGTGAAACCGGTAAGGTTCAAATAAATAAATAATTGTGCAAAAGTACAAGTGATTTATTCAATATGCGCAATTTTTGCCTTTGCTGCTACGGAACCCTTCATGGGCGAGTCCGACTCGCACTTGGCCGAATTTATTGTTTAATAGGCTGGAACAATACTAATATAGTCGATTGGACTACTGACCAATTCTTTATCATTATTATTCAGTCTGTTTTCATACTTAGATGCCTACTATGGTTACTAATTTCCACCAGACATGCAAGACAACACTCAATAGTACTCAATACTTTGGTCATCATAGTCATAGTCATTTATTTTCTTTGTAACAATTACTTATGTGTTATACAGGCATACGAGTACATTAACCATGCCTGCGACTTCGTCCGCACGGACTTTAATCTGGATCTTTTTTTTTGCGAAGAACTAAGTACTTTAACTAAAAAAAGTGACCTAAGTTAAATTTTATAACATTTGCTATCTGCAGTAAATATCCCCTCAAAATTGCCGCGGTCACTTCTGGGATTACTCGAACGAAATAAACATGCAGAAAGATTTTATATAAGTACAAGCAGTCACTGAAAAGTTATTAGTTTATATTACGTAGTTATTATTAGTTTTTATTTGTGTAGATAAGAAAATACTTCCTTTTTTTCTACCTTCATGTCAAATCACTTTTTAATATCTTTCTAATCACTTTCTAATCTTTTTTCTATAGTTTAGTCTTTGTGTTAGTGAAGCTGTGGCATTGTAACCTTGTTTCGGTCAAGCTTTTAATGGGTGTCACTATTTGCGTACCTACTGTCACGGTCTCGGCCGGCGCGTCACGTCACGGCTGTCAGGAGGACATCAGCTGGCTGAACATTTACTGGAGTCTATTTTGGTTCAGGTATAAGTTTGACGGGTTAACACTGAATGGGAGTTACGGGTAAAGAGCTGACCTGTTTATCCATGGAAATGAAAAAGAATACTGTAATATAATAAGTTTTATTTTTAAACTAGCTGATGCCAGCAGCTTTGCCTGTGTGGAATTCTGTTCCCGTTCGCCCGCTTGGAATTCTGTTCCCATTCCCGCGACCACTTATTTCCTTTTTTTTAAACTCCGTGGAACTTTTGGAACATAGGAGAAGAAATTAGCCGAATCAGTCGAGCCGTTCTTGAGTTATGAGCTAAGCAACATCCACTGTACAATAAACTGTATACATGCTATCTACTTGTCCTTTTGTAAATCTATTGGTGTACAATAAAGTATTATCTATCCATCCATCTATCATTTTATCATATATCAACAATAAATAAAACTACTGATTATATTATTGGTGACCTAGAGATTTTAAGATCGACAAGTTCGTCTTTATATTATCAACATATAAAAATATATACATATACAGTCCAGCTAGATGATGCTGCACATCGCAGTATCTTCATATTGGTAATTGCAAAATAATAACAGTGCGTTTGTCCATCTGTAGGGCTTAAACCAAGCTAAAAACTTTATCAAAATACAAGAAATTAAGTTTATAACATTACGCTTGAGTTTTTCTTCAGTATTTGCATTAAAAAGCAGCGCCAAGACAGTTAATAGTGTAAACAAACAAGTATGAATATGGGCGAAGGCGAGCTATAATTAAACTTGGGAGTCAAGGAAACCAGGTCAGCAGCGGCGGGGCTTCACCTTTGTGCACAGAGCCTTTCAATTATTACCCAAGGGAAATGCGCCGAGCGAGAAAATCTTAAGAATTGTTTTCTCTTATCATATGTGACATTACGTAACATTATTCTAAATCTACTCTACAAGTACATTTATATTTTTTTGAAATTTTGTTTGTTTATTTACTATACAAAACTAAATGTAGACTGCCACCACTGTCAGCGACCTCCCTCAACGAATTGCTACGAGGAATTTTTTCTCCGTCAAATTCTAATTTGCTTGGGCATAAGCCCAAAAAATCGGTCAAAATCAGTCTATTTTTGTAGAGAATTATGGTTAATCTCTGAAACAACTAGACCGATTTTGACAGTGACGAAGTTGTGGCGTAGGCTTTCCGCTTGGGGTTGGGAGTCATAAGAGTCATTATAAACCAAATGGAGAGAAGGGTAACTAAAGAGTAAGAATTACTGACTGTACTTACGATATTTTCAATAACGAAATCGTCATCTAAGAATCGCTAGATTAAAAAGACATATTTTCTCTATCAACACTTTATTTTCCTATTAATGGACAAGTGAAGACAATAATCGAATATCTCACGTTGTCCATAAATCGATATCTTAATGAAATCGATACGAGACACTCTCAGATGTCTTTAGTGATTTAATATACATAATCAGTGGTCTTCAGACCGTGGAGGACTGTGATAACAAGATTGGTGATCTCAACGGTGGGTGTGCTTATCTCTGACTCATGTTTCACTCACCACTTCTACAGCACACTATTATAAATTAGTTTTTTTAAATATTTTTGTAATAACGGTCATCATAGGCAATAGCTTTACTAGTATTCAAAACTTATTTATCTTTTTAAAATTTATTTATTGGTATGAACCGTAAGCGGAAGCCTCCCCAAATTGGGAGAGGCCTATGTTCAGCAGTGGACTGCAATAGGCTAATTTATTAATTGATTGATGAATAGTAGACTGTGGACATATGTATTTTCATTATTGGCAATTTTATATTCACTACAGGAGGAGTGAATATAAAGTATTTGACTGAACTTATTAAATTAAGAATGGTGAAAGAGTGGTAGAAGTTAGGTCTATTTATCTTATTCTATAATTACCCGACTGCCAAGAAGGATAATTTATTTATTTTTCCTCCCAACCTTTAATACCTAGTACATTATTGAGCAGACTGGAACCGCACAGTATGACGAATGGAACTATGTGCTTCCATTCTGCTTAAATACGGCCAATTAGGTAAAAGTAAGACGTCATAGTTTTTCATTTCATACAAAATTAAATACCTAACCTTAGAACTTACCATTTTGACGCTTAGGTTAAGTAACTAATTTAATTAGACTACTAGACAGTCAAATACAAAATACCCAAAGCTAATTGGCTTGGCTAATAAACAGAACTTTTGCTTTTAAAAAAAACCACATATACGGGAAATATGATATACTTACCTTACCCAGAATAATTGAATGCTTTTCATCATTTCGTAGAGGGCGCGAGGCGCGACAAATCTGTCTTATCGGAATCGAATAACATTTCAAGTAATTTATTACCTGCTATAGGTGTGATTCATATTTATAAGTAGCTAAATGTTGTTGATATTATTATTATTATCGGTCGAACAGATTTAACAATTGGCCTTAACTGACAAAATTTCATTCAGAAATGATTTAAATTGTGTGCGTACAGCACTCACTAAAACTTGTAAAAGGCAATTTGAAAATTGCTTCCCAGCCACCAGACAAGTGGCAATCCGTTGGAATAGAATGATGAATGTATGGGATTTGACGTATATGACACGTATTTGACGTTTATGACATACGTTAACGACTGTCATATACGTCAAATTCCATACATTCATCATTCTATTCTACAATACAAATACATAAATTATTATCATTGATAAAGTGGCATGAAACACTCTGCTCATATGTCAAGTGTTTAGCCTAAACGTTATAAAGCAGAAAATGTACAGCATATCAACAGTTACCTACTTTTTTCAGCATCTCTCAGAGAATGGGTATCACTACCCAATCAAAGATTCCATGATCCATTTATTTTAATGTTTGTTATAATTGGAATAAGCGTTCATTAATTACAGTACCTACATACAGACCTACATGTACTACATCTAAATATATGAAATTGTCGCGTCCGCGTCATAGTGTTTGTAACCTCTTAAGATACAGCTCGTTTGTTGATTATTAAGAAACTTCTAGTTTATATTTTTGGTAGGTCTGAGAATAGGTCGTAAGCTAGATACTTTTTGTCGCGTTACTTGACATACATGACACGCGTGCGGAGAGGCGGGTTTCAGCTAGTATTATAATATAATAAATATATATTATACCAATATTCAAACAAACCGGAAAGACCTTGACATCTAAGTATTGCTCTCAGCGGGGGTCTACCCAAACTGAGATGGTCAATACACATCGATTGCCAGGATTACTGTTACGACGCTGGCCATACCTTTCAAGGGTAATGTGTTACAGTTATTGTGAGTATCGCTGTTATGTACCAATAGAGGGTCACAGGAGTGGGCAGATAATGTCGGACTTATTGGGATTGGTCAAGGGCTGGGTGTTTAAAATCTTGGTACTTATGAAAGAACTAAACGGGTGTTTGACTCATGCTTAGCCTAGTCTGAAAGGATCAGTGGGCAAAAATCCACCCTTTTGTTTAGTGCTGAGTTTAAGTTTAAGGTATTAAGCAGCGAGAGTGCTGAAGCTAAGGCAAGTCCAGCCACCCTGAAGTGTTTCCTCCTCATTTAATTTGGCGGTAATATTATGTGGTTTTGCAAGCATTCACTCCCTGTTGCTTATGGGGCGTGATGTGTTTATTTGCAGTTAAAGTGTTTTTATTTGAATTTGGATTTCAAAATGAAATAAAATTAAAGATCGATTTTCAAACCGACCGACCGCGACCGAGACTGAACTTTAAAAAGTAGTAAAAATCACAGTATTATTTTTAACTCTTTCGCATTTTATAAAAATATAGGTAGTCGAAGGTAGTCGAGTCGGTCACGTCACATAAAATATAATAAAAACATGCAGTTTTTCTGTCGCTACATTATTGCACTGAAGTTGCACGCGAAATACGAAACAAGATGGCGGACGATTACATATCTTCTTATTTGAAAAGTACCTATTTATTTTTTCAAAAATTGTTCCTATTTAACGATTTTTTATTTACCGATGTGATAATACTTTCTATTAGATAGTAGGTAATCTTCAATTTCACAGAGGTCACTACGCTGGAGCTTGATGTTGATGTACCTAAGTGCGAGGGCTATTTGCATAAAGGCATTGCTCTTTCAGATAGGAGTTTTCAAATTGCTATCAAACAACAGTGAGTAGGGTTGCTACAGGTTGCTGGAGATGAGAATAGACAGAACACACCACAGAAATATATTAGGATAGAATGGCTATAAGCAGTGTTTACCTGCATGTCGCGCGTGGCGACTTTTTCACTGTAAATAAATATTCACGAGAATTAATTCTAATCTTTTATTTAATGTCGTTTAGGTATAAGATAGATTTAATTAAATTGGTACTAAGTTTATATTCAGTCTTATATTTTTCACAAGATAAACATCAGAAAAAGTCCATTCCAAAAATGAAATTGCCACTGACACACACACAAACTATTTTAGACATCAGGCAAAGATTTCATGATAACGTATATTAAATAAAAAAATAATGAAACGCCTCAATAAAAAAGTGGAAAACGACCTTAATAGAAAGGGCCTTATCAGGCCATTAAGAATTATGTACTGGGTATAAACAATAAACATAATTTAGTTGCTAATTACATCTTCCACCGCGACCGGAGGCTAGATATTAGTACTATTTAGGTCCTTAATTGTGTGATTACTTACTAACTTATTACTGTTAAGGTGGCAAATAAATATACAATTTTACCACGGGATATAAAATCAAGATGAATGCTTCAGGGCTCAAGCCATCGATATTTATATGTATTGTTATTAGCGCAAGCCAACCTCATCTGCAAGCCGGTGGTTTTACTTGATGATTGACGATTGAGATGAGGCTCGGGTGCAGGCTTTCCACTATCGTGGAAGGGACGAAGGGGATTGAAGGGCAAACCCCGGGATTTCATTTGAATTTCGAATTTCAGATTTCATTCGAATCTTTCTTTTTCGAATTTCATCGAATTGTAATTCATCCTTGCACTTTGGATGTAGATGGGATTAGATTCGAGAGTATGAACACGAATGTAGTCACACCACAGATTATCTAATAGTTGGTATTCATTGTAGCCATAGCCTCTAGTATGTATGGATAGAGTCAAATGGCGGAGTGTTGTCCTACTCCGGCGGGAAATAGGCGTAAGCGTGTGTATGTTGTATGTATTAATTTTTATTCATGTCAATTATGTTTTCGAAGAAATAATTTCATAACATAACATAACATAAACTCACGTCTATATCCCCGAAGGGGTAGGCAGAGGTGCTAGCACCCACATTTCAAAAATAACAAAAAAAATTTTCAAAAATAACAAAATTCAAAAACAGAGCCGGAAAACAGTGATAACGGGAGGAGGGGATGAACTCAGTCCCCAAAGTTCTCGTAAGTATAAGCTTTCAACACAACCCGGATTGGTGCTCGGGTGAAAAAGAAGACTATTGATAAAAATACAATTTAAACACATTATTACACTTTCTCAAGCAAACATTGGCGTTATTTTGGGGTATAGAGGTCGTATACTTAATCACATACAAATCTTTTAATAGCCTTTCCCACGGCACTGCATACCATCGCGTTTTGATATCGCTCGGTAACGCAGTTAGGCGATTATTGTTAAAGTTTCAGTGGAAAATAAAATACGCGGTACCATCTGTTAAGGTTTTCTGTATACTGCATTATATTATTGTTTTTATATTTTTAATAGTGTAGCTATCTAAATACGAAACGTTTTATAATTCATTAAGGCTGGATTTCACCAATGAAAATCAGTTTAATTAAACTGGATTCTCATGTTTTACTCACTGAAATTAATTTAGATTAATTTTATCACAGTTCATGTTATTAACTCAAAAATAAATTTTCGGCCACCATCTCTAAGTTAATTGTAACACAATACAAGTAAAGTACTGCCTAAATGAATATATTTTTATCTACTTCGAAAGTTTTGAATCAAGATTGAGGTTAAAATAAACTTTTAAGAATTTATTACATAGTTCCTATCTCGGGCGCGTAATGCGTAGGGATGAAAGTAATGGTGTGAGAAAGAAATTAAGCATAGAAATGGAAGGTTATAAAGGGGGGAGGAAGACCTAAGAGAAAATGGAGGTGGATGGACTGAGTGAATAATAATATGACTGAGAAGGGAGTAGATAAGTGTTGAGATGACTGCAAGTTGAGATGAATGGTAAACACTTAAGGGTCAAGGGCAGGAAAATGATAATGAGTTACAAGTGAAGATTATCGTAATCGTTAGATATATGTACTTTTAAAACATAACACTACAAGACTGAAACACAACATGCAGCGAGTGACTCCTCAAAAGTTATGTAACACCAAATCGAGGCTTGACATCGACACCTATAAAACCTGATATTTTTCTTCGAACACCATAAAAATAGGGTAAGCTATATTAGTACAGGTTTATGCTAATTATTATAAATGATTGTAGGTAAGGGTTATTGTCCAGTGTGCGCGATGCGATGCTATCTGCTTCCGAGCGTCGCGCCGACGTCATTATCATAATAGCTTTAAGACACGAAAGTTATTATTAAGGGCACTAGTGCTGTGATCAATCAGATATACTTCATTATGTCTTGTAACTTTGTCACAAATTCGGAAATTAATGGTGCACTTATAAAAATAAGCGCGTTTTATGTTGTCTAATTGAGGTTTTATTACCTTGAAAAGATATATTGTAGGTATTTTAATGAAACAGCCTTTGGCCCCGTGAGGTCATTTTATTTAGTCTGTTGTTATATTTATTTGAGTCTTGTAGTCGCCGCGTGTTTTGTTATAATTACTTTATTAAATTTATAATTGTAATTTTTTTTCCTATTGTGGAAACGTCTGAACGGTTGATTAATGTATAAAATATATTTTAATAGTCACGCCTAGCAACATCGCTTTGGCTAAGATACTTATTGATCACATACTCGAAATCGGTTGCATCCTATGGTTGCATCTAATAGTTTTAAATCCCTTTCATGCATATGGCAGCGATTAATTCGCGACACTAATACTCAAAAGTGTTAAAACTCTGATGTGTCATCTCATCACATCATAATCCGAACTTCATCTCAATCTCAAATAAATGAGACAAAACCGAAGTAAGCTGATTTTTACCGAACTTCCCGATGTATCAAATCAAAAGTCGGGTACACACATACCTCTAGGACAGTAAAAGGCCTCGCTGGTTACTACCTGATGCTGTAGGTATATAGTAGTGTTCTAATATCGATCCGTTAAACTAACCCAGTTGAGGAAACTATCGACTATCAATTATGTTATCAGGGTGATAGATGACCAAGTGACGGGTCGCGTTTCATTCTCCAGTCGGTTTATTGTCTCGGTGACGGATCGTCGAAGCTGTTTAGATATACTGTCACTAACAGTTATCTAAGATGGGAGTTGTTTGATCTAAGGATAGGAAGGTTTATTCCCGATTCATCTCAGTTATTTTCCCAAAGTTCTTTAATTTTCTATAGGTACTTACCTCGTGTTGAACTTAATTTCGCCTTCAATTTTCCATCTCAAAGCTTGTTTTCGATGTCGAATTATTAAACAACTTATACTTTTAAGTAGGTACGTCAATACCTTATTTTAAATATCAGTTTTGGGAGTTGAGTTTACACAATAGGTTTAGGGTATTTAGGTATATTATTGGTTTACAATAATCTTCACCGAGCATCCTACGCATTTTTTTTAAGGTTTTGTCATTCGCTGTATTTTTAATCTCCAAATCAGTAACAATTACTTTTTAATTTTAGTTTGTGAACAGTTGTTTTACTTCAGTAGTAATTACAACATTGTAACATAATAAAACTTAAAAAGTGACGAGTCTACAAAATAAGGTGCTACGGGAACTGCTACTTGCAATGCCTACGACTAATTTGGTCGGTTCAGTGCGCGTAGCGAGTATTTACATATATTTAGGTGATGAGACTGGGAGTAACCTTATTTCCTTCCTTTGCTTTTCCCTATTATTTTTCCTTTTTACCTTCAGATTGTGTTACCCTTAGGCAACATATTTGATGTTCACGTTCAGGTAGTGGAGGATTGGCTTCGTGCGGTCTCGGTGGCTTAGTGGTCAGAGCATTCCACCTGTAAGGGAAAGATCGCGGGTTCGAGTCCCACCTGAGGTCGATTCTCTTTTCTCTTTCTAAATCGATTTGAATGGTCAGCATAATCATCATCATCATCATCATCATGTCGTATGGTTTATGCTCGAGTCCTCATATGTCAACGTCCAGTTGGCGAAGCCAGTCTATTGCTGCCGGTGTAAGGTCATACCTATAGCTCACGCATTCCTCCAGGGAAACGACGGAGTGGACACTCCTCTGCTATATGCATCGTCCAGCTCCACATAATAGATTCAAAATTTCATTCAGTGGAGGTTCCTAATTTAAAATTTATTCTCGCGTCACACAGGAACCGTAACATATTTTTGGCCCTGAATAGCTCGGTCGGTCTGGATTGGTCTTGTATATGTGCATAGAAGCCATTGATAAATTAAGAATAGTTGGGGTATTCGGTATCTTGGTTTGACAAATAATTTGAGGACATTCGTAATTTGAGACAGGCTTCATCATCAAATTCAGTTGCGTATATATTGCTAAACTATCTCTGTAATTATGGTATTTTTTATTAAGGTATGATTCCGAAGGAATGAATGTCCTTCATACGACAACGACAGACACATGAAGCAGATACAGCGTACCCATTACTTGTTAAACTTCGATACGAATAAAGGGGATCATTGAGAAGCCGCAATGAATTATTATGAGCATGTGCTGCGTGCGTCGGCAGTTGTGTCGTATTCGGTCGTAGTCATGTCGGCTACAGAATCATACCTTTAGAGTACCAAAACAACATTCCACAGAATAAACTTCAGCAGTTACCACACTGTTGACTTGACATAAGACCACCATGTCCCGGCAATGAGAAAATAAAGAAACATCAACCAAATATTACAATGCAGCATTTAATTTGAGATCCCATCGGTAGTCATAATAAGCAGGGGTTTGACACTAAGACAAAACACTTGGTGTTTATAATATTGGCACGAACTACAACGCTACTGCCGTATTGTGTATTGTTCGAACTCTTAAAAGATTACGTTACTTATAGAGAGATAAGATTCGGGCGCCGGGACATGAATGGACTTTATTATAGTCAATATGATGCTATGTTTGTTTCTAGGAAGTCATCTAGTAGTTATGTTTAACAATTAAGCTGTAAGTTATTAAGCTACTGACATTGATTGAGACTTAGTAGATGGCTTTAGTTTTTGTATTCTTAGAAGCGTGTAAGTTGGTCGATTTACACGGAATACGATTTACATTTTGTGTGAATTAAGAACAAATATACAAAGACGTTTATGTATAATAGACTTGCCTGCTACTCAAGATAATATTTTTAGGGTCTACTACGAGTATATCCATACGGATATACTCGTAGTAGACCCTACAAAAATTACAATGATATCATACATTGTAAAAGAATTATTTTCACTGAAAGTTTCTCATCAGGATCAGCGGACAGACCCCGGATTTCGAGGTGAAAGCCTCGGATACGACCGCGACCAAAGCAAAGTCGATGGTCATGAGTCGCGAAAATGGGATCAGTATTCAAAGCCGGTAAAGCCACAGGCAGCAATGATTTTTTTATGACTAGTTGTTATCCTAAAATATAGTATGGAGATAGATATAATCTATCCCACTATCAAAATTCAGCCAGATCCGTTTAGCTGTTTCAGTGTAATTAAGGCAAAAAATAGTAGTTATCAGTAAAACTTAGTAAAGTGATCTAATTTGCATACTTATATTGTTATATCGAACTGTACACGCGAATTGGACCAATTGCGAATTGGACCAAACGCGAATTGGACCAATTGCGAATTGGACCAAACGCGAATTAGATCAATCGCGAATAAGGTGAATTGGACCAATCGCGAATTGGACCAATCGCGCCTAAAGGTACTATATCATCATCAATTTCCTGCACAATTTCGTCGAAAAATTAAGGTAATTAGGTTAAAATTTATAATTGGCCACGCATACCTGGCTGTGAATTTTTGAAGCAGCCAGCATGATTCGAGGCACTAATGAGTCCACATGATATTTCACGAGGTCGCCAATGTACGTCACTACGGGCATTTAGGACCTTTATGCACTGGCACTTAATAGAGAGTCCTGCTATCTCGTAAGTTTGGTTAGCTTATGTACTTATTATATACTTTTTGGCAGATGCACAACGACTGAATGATACACACATACCTACATACGAGTACATACTCTTCTTTTTTGTGCGGAAATGCTCTCAGATATCCTCTCATCGCCTAGCGGGGTCATGTCGGACTCGAGCCGACTGAAACCACAGGTCATCTCAGGTCTTCAGATGCGAGGTGTGAAGCCTAAAGTTTATCCTTCACGCAGCGGGTTGACGTCAATGACCCTTATCAATCAGACTTAGAATGCTGTATAGCATACCATCTTGAAGACTTCTTCTTAACTGATGATCTTCTTAGATATGTTATGTAAGCGATTGTTTTGTTGTTTTTTTTTTGTATAAAATCAATGATTCCATTCCATCAGCACGAGTGTGACTCCACTGATGTTGTACTCGTCCATAGGCTACGGTAACCACTTCCCATCAGGTGGGCCGTGTGCTTGTCGGCCTTAAGTGGTATAAAAAAAAACATTCATAAGAGAGGTCTTTCGAAAGCTGCGTACTGCAATCTATAGCCACCTTTAGTTTTAAAGTATTTTTGCAGCCCTTTTTACTTCTGAAGAGCAGTCATATTTATAGTCTAGTAAATGGGTCAGGAATGAAAGCTGTGCTACATAAATGTACGTTTTTAATAAGTAGATTTCTAAGTCTATTTATGAAAGCGTTTTGTTGCAGGTTGAGTAAATCGTTGTGAATTACATATAAGTGTATTGTATAACACCTACATTGCTCTATTGCATTGAAAAAGTTTTAAAACTTGTTGCACTGAATAGGTAGGTATATAGGTTCTGTAAATTCATACAAATTAAACGGTGGAACGATCTCTGAGTGTGTTCGTTTAGTTCATTAAACACAAAATTCGTCATCGCATACATGAAACGGACAGCACATCAAACCTTAAACCTACTCGATACACTAAAAAGTAATATGACTTTCTAAGTTCGATGACTTTAGTACCCGTAATTTTTTGAAGATTAATCTTTCTGTTAGGTACTCATATCATTCTGATCATCTGTGGGTGAACAGGCAGACGGGCAACTGGATGGAGATAAAACATGAGATAAATTTGAATACACATTTTATTGGTCTTATGGAAAATAATATTTGAAAGGCTACTTAGTATTTGATTAAACCAAATCACATTTTTATTTCGCATGGCCGAATGAGATTCTAATTTACTTTGATTATGACTTATAGCAAACCAGAATGTCATTAGTGCATATCCGTACTTATTATCTTTTAAACAAAATTAATAAGGTTAAATAAGACGAACGATGATTAATTAACTATTTACTAACCGTAAGTATGCAAACGCGTCTGGTATTGGTATAACTATAACGGTCAACATCGGTATTATTTTCTATATGGACTAATTTCATTGAAAGAATCCTAATGCATTATGGTGGCACTTCACATGGCTGAAATAACCATGTGAAGTTGTTGAATAGTGTTCGCTATTGGGCAATTGTTATAATTGGCAAAATATTTGTCGTACACGCAAACATGCAAAAACTGGCAAATACAACCATCCACACATGGCAGCCAAATAACAAACCGAGAAGCGCACGGTAAGTGTATGTGCTATTGGCCATATTTGTCAAATAGGCAATAAGGTCAATACTTTGTTAAATATAATGTCCACATGTGGTAATTATTTGCCAAAAATGACAAATCTGAAGGACCACCATCATGTTGTTGAATAAGTGATTCTTTTGTAAACAAATTCGATAGAACCAAATCAAGATTTTCTTCCACCGTAATCAAAGCAGCTAAACAAAAACACCATTAGTCTATATCCGCGTTTATATAACGACAGCGTATAAAAGATTGCAGATACGGAGATCGTTAGCCAGTAACAGTGTAATTCAGTTTCATTAGCGTGGATCGATAGCCGCGACCAATTATTTGCCTTTATCACCAATTAAATGTTTACGATGCACTGCCATCGCTGCCGAGACGAATATGTAAACAGGAAAGTAGGTATATATCAGTCTTTATATTATTAGATTTGTGTGAATGTGCCGTTAGAATCGGGTTGTGCGGATCACGGCACCTTAAAACTGATTAAAACCGACGATCATCATCATCATCATGAAGACGTATTTTCCTGATTGCATCCGAGGCTAATATGATCTCGGAGCTCGGGGTCCGCATTCCGGCTCTTGCTCCTCCGCTTCGAACGATTTTGGGCGTCTATGGTAGTGAGACCATTTGCACGCATGTCACCCTGCACGACGTCAAGCCAGGACTTCTTGGACTTACCTTTCCACCTACAACTGTCGTGTGTAGTGTGTTTTATCTACGAACGCACCCACAGCAGCATTTTCATCTCCTTGACACGCAGCTCCTGCTTGTCGCTCCAGCAGCGGCCACGGATTAAAACAGATAAACCCATTAAAATTGTACGCTATCTCGGTTGCTCTGCACTGTGTCCTCTACGAGTCAAAGGGACAAGTGGACAGCCTCCGAGTAGTCCTTTGCAGGGTTGCTCCTGCCTCGACCGGAATTTGCCGTCTCCTTTGTCCACAGTGTATCGTGTGGAGATTCTAGACCAAGCATCCCAACCGATATGTACCTAATATCTGTAGTTGTAATTAGAAAACCAAGGTCTTCATTGTCGGTAACGATATTGGAGGTAAATTGAATTTATAAAAGCGCGTTCTTAATGTGTACAACTTTTGCACGCAAATGAGTAGCCATCGCTGCTGCCGCCAACCGTGAACGCATTTCGGCCGTGTAATTCACTTTTATTTAAACTTTATTGTACGTAATCGTAAATACTTTACCTTATCTTATACTGTGACCGGTTACAAATTAATTGACTCATTCAATTATTTTCTAATCGCTTTTGACATATGAAAATGATATCAGTAAAATCTACAAAAGCGTGGTCCTTAAACGTCTGCGCACACAATATACTGAAAAATACTGCAGCAGTTAAACTTCACCGCTTAAATTCTGGCGGAGTAGCGACTCCACATTATAAATAGGTTAAGTATTTTTGATAATAGAAGGTTATATCGTTATAAATGCTTATTAAGGCTGCGTAGGGCGAACACGTCAATTAGCCCGTAATCTGACTTCGTGACTTTTGACTTATGGGTGGCCGATCTTCGAGTGTGGCCATTTAACGATCGTATCAAAGAAAACGGGCCACTATAAATATGATCACGACATGTAAGCTTATAGTTTAATGGTGTAAATTTGTCACCACTTGCCGACCTTGTGTGTATAAGTGTGTGTTAATAAATAAGTATAATTAAATAGTTACAGTGGTAACTCACGGAGGTGATTCGAGCGAGTTCATGTGTGTAACTGATTCTCAACCGTGGTGATAAAATGGTGCTAAAATAAATAACTAGGTACTTACATAAATAAGCGCCTTTGTTAACTACAAGTATACAGTACCTACCCTCTTGATTTGGTACGTCGCCGTCGCTTCAGAAAGAAGAGTAAGACTGGTTTAAATCTTCGTCGTTCGATTGGCATACGAGAACATAGAGAACACTACACGTGTTCACTGTGTTCTCGCGTGGCAGTTTGACATTTCAAGGGTAGTTAAAACAGTTATAGAGAGAGAGAGAGCGTGAGAATGCTCTACAAGCCCGAAGGAAGCCGATCTCAATTACTGGAATCTCATTTTTCTTGGCTTCATTTCTCTACAACGGAATAAACTGCCGTCTCACCTGAAAAGTCAGAAAGGGAAGCCTGCGCCTGAACGTCTTCCGCCAATCAGATGTGCCGTTTGCAGGGGAGATTGATTTGGGTATCAAAAGATGAGACCATATATACTCCGAGGCGACACGAGAACTGACTAAGTATGTAGAAAAAAAAATCATTTCACAAAGAAAAACCACAGACAAGAAAATTACCCTCGTTAGCATAACTAAGTACTTTTTTCTAGTATTTATAGCAGTCATAAAGTAGCCATGTAGGTACAGTGCTCAAGGAGGTGGTAATTAAGTTTCAATTTGAACACATACAAACAAAGAAACCTTGCATCTGATACACGAGTATTTACATAGAGGGCTAAGGGGCGAGTGGTGAGGGTGAGCCCCTTTGGTATCATGAGGACAATTAAGCTTCATTTAGATGAAAGATAAGTCATTAGTTACGTGATTGGCAATTTAGCTTTTTGATTTTGTAATTTGTGTTCTTTTATTGCGTGTTTTTTTGTGAGTTTATTTACACAATTTTATTTGGTTTACCTGTAACTAATCAATCTTAACCGCTAAATGCTATATTTCATTCAACTGTGTATAGTTAACGACAAAAGGAGCTTGAATCAAATTTAAATTAAAAATAATAATATACTCGTACAATAAACCAAAACGTTTTTCATTTCATTGCTGTACATGTAACATATTAATTAAACATCTAAGATATTATAATGATGTAAAGCAATACATGTCCTTCCAATTTAGGCTTCCAAATTAGGAAAATATAAATATTAAAATTATAAAGGAAACCAAAATAATAATGTCAAAAATTACCATAATAATTTTGAAATATAAAAAATTGTCATGGGTCACAGATAGTATCAAAAGAGTCTAAGTAACATTTGAAAATGTCTACGCACTAATTCATGTGCTGTTCTGCATATGAAACAACTTTCCTTACCTTTAAACTTCTACTAAAAATTGCATTACAACCGTGATTCATGTTTTATTACTTGAACATAGTATTCATCTAATTGCATAAAAATTACGACCCTAGTGTATTGTGTAATAATAGTGAAGGAAAATAACAAATGAGTCAACTTGTGTGATGGACGAAACCGTAACCAAAATGCGACAGCCAACATACGCTACACTTGAAGGGGTGAAAGTCATAATCTCCGTCTACATCACAATTTTTTATTTTATCAGTTGAAAATAATAATAACAGCAAATATTCAATACTTTTTGAAGGTTGAACGGTGTGTTAAAAATTAGTGATTAAAGTTCATCTCAATCGTTCGTTGTCATATTAGATTTCAGCCTTCACAAATATAGGAACAGTAGGTACGTTTGAAACTTATGAGGCTGTTCCTGAACTTTAACTGAACTGCAGGGTTATTAGCTAACTCGCGATAGCAAAACGATAGCAAAATTTGCGCGGTAATCGCGCAATATCGGCGAATTGGTATTACGTAACTCAAAGCCCAAACGAAAGCAAAACAATCGACCGTGCTGCATCTCCCTTACAATAGGAGAACTAAAAAGTGCATTTTATCGCAAAGTTATCGCGAAATTTCCTTGGTGAGTTACAAATTTGGTATTACGTATCACATTTGATAGCAAGCGATCAGCGAAAGAGGCACTTTTTTTTTTACCTTGGTTGGGAGCGCAGTCGGCCCGACCAAGGACAAACGAAGGACGTTGTGTCGGATCCCGAACGTGTAGACGCTTGTCGGCCGACGGAGGGGGCAGTGTTGCCCCTTTAGCGACTTTTTCCCTACATTTCTTGTATTATAAGCTTAAATTAGAAAGAAAATTAACATTTTTTTCGCTATTGAACTTGGTTTGACTACAACTTTCACACAGATACTAAAACAGCGACTGCAAGCGATTTTCGACCTTAATGACATTTTCCTAATTACGTGTCTTTTTGCGCTTATAGATGACACTGGTTACGAATATAAGAAAAAAAACTCGATTCTATGTCATGTCTTTAAGGTCGAAAATTGCTTGCACTACGTTTTTTAAGGTTTTTTATCCCTAGCATCCTTAACTAGTCTGTGCTATGGAGCAAATATTGGTCAATCGGTTATTAGACGTTATGTTAAGTTATTGGTCAATCACGGCGTGATTGATGGTTAAACTGACAGCAAAACCTACCGTGTAATGGACCCCTTAGGAACATTGTTTTCCATTGCGGCAACATAGTTCCTCTTATCGCTACCTTTTCGCGTTTGGCGCTAGTATCGTAGCAAAAAGTACATTCTTGGCGATCTGATCGCAAAGCCTTACGTAATACCAATTTTTTTGACGTATCACAATCCATCGCGCAGTAATCTCGTTCTTACTGCTCATCGCTCGCTGGTCGCGGAAAGTTAGCTAATAAGCCCGCTGATCTCCTATGCATTTGTTTGTATTGCGATTACAAGACTCTCAATCTTAATCATAATTTGTATTCGAACGTTCATTGAAAATTTTCAACTGTTTCTTTAATGACATGCTTGGAAGATTTTAGTTTACGTAGTACATATTTTTTTTTTGTACCACTTAGGTGGCAGACAAGCACACGGCCCACCTGATGGAAAGTGGTTATATAATTATTTCAAGTTTTACATGTTTACTTAACTAAGAATATTATTATTTTTTATATGTTGTTCAATATATATTGCTAGTATATTATTTTCGCTCTACATGCCCAAAACCACTTTATAAAAACACTGCGAAATAAACAAAATGATAACTGCATATTATCTCCATATATTTATTAATTCCAACTTTTAATAGACTAGACATAGGCAAGAAGTTCGCATGTCTAGTTCCGGAAGGCCGTGATCCACTTACCGCAGTTATCGGATTAGGAATTCCGTTCTACCACCGCCGACGCCCTCACCCCTCGCTGAAGGGATTTGTGTAATCAAACTCAGTTTCCTACTAATGTATACACAGCTTTATTCGAAAATAAATGTTGTTGTTGTAGTAATTGAGTTTATTTGTGGCTGTTTTAATTTGATATCGTCGTTCAAAATGAGAAATTGTTTGTTTAATTTACCGTTTCATATTTGAGTAGGTATGAAAATGTAGAAACACTCTTGAAAATTTAACCCTATCTATACACTGCACTCAAGGTAGATGTTACCTTTTATTTATTTATTTATTTTTATGGATGCAGTGTGCAAGTAATATTAAATCAATCAGTTTGGAGCTTTCGTTAGTTTCTTCAAATGGTTCGTAAACGTTATATACACATTACAGCTGCTTTTCACTTCCCATATAAAAGACCCGGGATGGCAGGAAGAACAAAACATCTACTATTTATTTTAGACTTTAGATAGAATCTTGTAAAACATCAGCTAGAGCTCCTCCATTTCAACAGCTGATCACTAAAATTTGGAACTTAGAGTTAACCAAAGTGAAGATAGCCCGTACTTCTTCAGTTTCTAAAATGAAGAAAAATAGTATAAATAGATATTAGCGTCAGGTTATGATTACATAACGAAGAAATAATAAGTAGCAAACCTTCACTTCAGTGCTTCTTTAATCAGAATATTCATAATCAAATCTAAGTGGAAGCCATAAAACCTAGGCAAAGTCATTAATAAGCGGCGCAGTTGGTCACGCATGTCGCCTGCTAGACGCGTATCTCACTGGCGCGAACACATTTTCTTCATTAACTTGTCCGCCTCCTGAGTTTTTCTATGCCACAGTAAAGCTCTTTTCATATTAGAATATTCGCGTGTATGGTGGCGTAAATCACTGGATTGTCACTGCGGTGGACTTATAATTTTATTGTCGGACGAAGGCGACACGACAGCAGCGTCACGCGAACGACCGGCCGCCGGTAGAACGCCTCACACGACAGCGCACGGATCCTGCTTTTATTGTCCCCGTTCTAATTATGGAGTTATTTAGAATTAGATCTCACCTGAGATTACGCGTCTAGACTTGTGCTCACTCCTTCGTGAGAGATTAATTATAATTGGGCGGTAATTTGAAGTGGATGATTAAAATATCCTGATAGCTTAAGTGCTCGCTTGCTTCGCTAGCTTTACACAAAAATGTTGCCGATTTGAAATTCTACTTCGTGCTTATGGAGATATCGCGTGAATGAATTAACTAGCTCCATTATAGATGGTCAGTTATAAAGGAATCATAGGTTTATGTAGTTCTAGAATATGGAAGTGAAAATCTCCGTTATGATTTTGTGAAGAGGTTGTTATTTGATATTGTTTATCAAAATTTCTATTATTTTATTTAATGGAAGATATTCACTCAAATTACGAATGCCACTAATCAATCACAAAACATATTTCGAATGTAGGATTCGGATTTCAGTTCATTATTGTAGTCGTAATTAGGTATACCTACATGACTATGAAACTTGACAGCATTTTATATTACTCAGAAATCTTAAAAAAATCAATGATATGACCAAACAATCGTTTACTAAACGTAAAAAAGACATTACAATTACCTCAACTTTCAGAATCAGTACGGTATCGTGACAAAAACGTTTTGCTCCTAAATTCTAGGCTAGTCAGCCCACTTCGAATGCAGAACACGTAATAGTCCACAGTTGAAAGTAGGTTGTCCATCAGGCCCCGCCTACCTACCACGCTATTATGCGACAGGATGCCGGCCAGTCCAGTAATAGGTGTCATTACTGTGTCGTTCAGAAATTGCTTCACTATCGGACGAGTTATCACGGCCGGTTTATAGGTCCAGATTACATGGTATGTAGAGTTTTTACACGCGGTATATAAGTGGCTTTGTAGGCCGCACTCCACCCATCAGTTATTGTTCATTACAGTTTTTAATTGAGTGTGGCTTAGTGGTAACTATGAAATGCGTAATTCTGATAAAATCGAATTCGCTCTCGTAGTATTTTGCTGGATGTATTTGAAATGTCATCATCATTACAGCCTTAATCCCGATTGCATCCACAGATTGCACCATAGAGCCTGGAATCTGTTCTATCTCTTCTAGTCTTTTTTGGCCGATCTCAACTTTAAAGAGTGCAATAGCCGTGTGACAAAACCTTGAGAGAATAGCCTGCGCAAACGTCAAAGGCGTTGATTAGCAACGCATGAACCCTTAATAATAGTGCAATCTCAGTAGCTAGTCATTTCAGCTAGTTATATTGGATAACTAACTGAAATGACAGTGGACTTACCCCGCATCTGGTGAAGCACGGGTTGCAAAAGAGTGGAGGCTTCTATGCCGCAAATCGGCATAGAAGTTTGATATTTCACAGCCTCGAGAGGTTGCTAATATACTTATTCCATAGGCTAATACCTAACTAACTTTTAACTTGATAGATACCTCCATCTGAAATGTTCTGTCTGGGACGGACAACAAAATTTTTTCCTTTAGAAGTACGTAACCCTACAAAGTAACCTTCATTTTTTAAATTAAATTATTCAACCCGTTATTTTTTCGTACTTCCTTATTTTCCCCAAATGTGTTTGTATATCAGCAACACAAGTTAGATAACAGTCTTTTGGGTGGTAGATATCTAATATAATTTCACTGACAATCTACATTCATAAGCGGTTAGTGGAATAATTTATGCACCTTGGCCGTTCGGCACGATAATGAGTGTTGCGATGAATAAGTAGCCAGTAATGGCACGGATATCCTTGCATGGTGCGGACTGAAATACCACAAACAGACCGAGTGTCATGCGAGGAAGCAAATGTCTTATAGATTCCTTTGTATACTGCTGTTTTAGGGGTTCAAATGCGAACGGCAGTATTTTCATAATATGTATTTTGAAAATATGTAATGTGAAAATATGTAAATGTAGTTTGGAAATAATAAATTACTTTGAAAAGGTTTGTACTAATAATTACTGCGTATGTGACTAGATAAACGGTTTAGAACACGTCAAATCCCATACATTTATGGCTGGGAATCTGGTGTATGCTAGAAGAATATCTAAGAGCCTTAGACACCACCAGCCTCCACATTGGCACTCCCCACATGATTATATATTTCAAGAAACGGGTACAACAGATGGGTTCTTATTTCACACCTTGTCATATTATGTGTTATAAAAGTGTTACTAGTATATCGTGACGTCTAGATCGTGAGTTCATTCCCTAAGTTGAACTCTCGTTGAACTCATAAACGTCACTAAAAGCTGTTTATATAATTTAATGCTCAATATTTGTACCTAATTTACTCAATCGTCAAAGAATTAATGTTAAGTATGAACTTCATTAGCTGTTAATTGAACGATACACGTGAGGTTGAACGTCCAAGAAACAGGCCTTTGTCGCATTACTTTCTTTCTAGACATCACAGGCCTTTTGGTTCTTAGAACCACTGGACTAGGGAAGACATCCAGGGCTTTTGGTTCTTAGTTAGAAGTTTCTCTATCATCATTATCTTAGCTTAGTTCCCAGCTGCGTGAGCTTATGCCTCTGAGCCTGCGGTCCTTTTACTGTATATCCTCCATTGGTTTGACTTATACAGCTTTTATGGAGTGACTGCCGCCTGACCCCCCAACTCCAACAGAAAAACCTGCGTCTGAGCTACATCCGATGTAATCAGCAGGTGTACCAACTTCTATGTGAGGTTGGCTTGGTACTAAGTCTTAGTACCATACACTGAAGATGGCTGGACTGGGCTGAAGAACTTTCCCTATTATACAAGCCACTTAAGCCAAAGGAAGCTAACCAGATGTTGTAGGACTGCCTCAGTGATTAAGATCACCAGATATCTTAGCAGCGGGGTGAGCGCAAAGGGAACCTCACCAGATTGAGAGTAAGCGGTGAAGAGTTTCACGTATGTTATGGCAAAGTTTGGCTTTTTTATTGTACAGAATAATAGGTATATCAAAAATTGAGCGCATTGTAAAAGAGAGATTTTGCGTTATCAGGTGCTACTGAAAATCGCATGCCACCTATACCTACGACATACATTGATTATATTATTTATATATAAGGTACCTAATACACTTTTTTCTAATACCTATGTATCTAAACAGTAAAGGTGTCTATGTATGTATTTATAAAAATAAACATACTTTAACATATCCGCATGAATTCAAGAACCTAAAAATAACTATGCCAATACACAGTTTAGGTTTGTGACGATCTTTTTCTTCTGATGTTGATGATTCTATGTAACACGTTTTACATTTCACTATTTATTTAGCAATACTCTGCTGGACTAAGTTGACTTCACGTGGCATGATTTTATCTTTTCATACTGGTTTAATTGACTTTTCGATTAATTCTGCGTCAGTCAGTTTGCGAACGACTTAACCATTAAAGGGTTAATTATTACCATGACAAATTATATCATAAAGGTTTTTAAGTTTATCTAAAGTATTCAACCCTTCAAATGGCGGCGTGACTCAATCCGTAAGTCATTTTCATGTTACACACCACAAAAATTAGGTCATTAACCCCTTTGTGACGTCGTTTTAACCGTGTTTAAGTAAAGATACATTTTTTAGCTTTACTCGAAACAGTTGGTAGCGTTTTATTTGTTAAGTTAATTAGTGCCTAACATACAGTAATTAGTAGTTTACGATTAATATCTGTAGTATTTAGCTTTTTACGAGTTTGATTTAATATTGAAGTTATAAAAATAAAGTTGGGAACATAATTGGACTGAATTGTTTAAGTACAATTGCCCTCAAAAATTACTGAACACTAACTAATTTACAAATGATCTTCATATTGAAATAAATTGGTAAATAATGAATATACTTAACTATGAGTATTTTTCAGTTGATGTTCAGTGTTGTGAATAGGTTTACTCTTCGAAAATTCTCGACAGTACCTACTGAAAATTTTCTGATCGGAAAGTCAAACAACACTAAGCTCGACTTGGGAATTACGCCCGGAACTTCGATACACTAGCTGCCGCTACACTATAGACGCTACTACCACAAATATTTTAGTTCCGTGATATTGCATCTAAACAAAATCTTCGTTAATGAATTTATGTGAATACATGAATAATAATAGACTGCCATAAATGACGTTGTTATAACAATACTACTAATGACTTATCGTCATAGATTTAAGTGTGTATGCAATAATATTATATTTGGTAGATAAGATTTGTTTATCGGCGTATAAATCTGTGCGACACGATGACTGTATTTTATTAGAATAGCCACTTAACGCCAATCGTGAACTGTGAATTGCGATAACTTTCACCGATGTTGTGTCACTAGAAGTGGTAAGAATCGAAAATATGAACGTACTTGCCATTGGCTAGTAAAACAAATGTGCTGCTATACGATTATCTAAAACTAACAAAAAAGTCGTATTGAGGAAAAAATGTGCTCTAATATGTACTGCTATTTGAAAGAAAAGAAAGAATGAAAATATTTTTATTCAACCCAGCTTACCTATACAAAAATATACACAGCTTAGCAACCAGAAATAAAATTACAACATTGTGCATACATAACAATGATAAATGCATCTAAATAGCTAGGTAGAATAAAGGCCGCCTCTCAGCTTAATGCTGTCCGCGTTGTAGTTGTCGTTGGATAATTATGGGGGGGGGGGAGGGGTGGGGTTAAGAATTGCTCACGTTACGCTCCCGTAGTTGGTCATACTCCCATCGAGACGGTGAATCTGACGGATGAGGCTCTAGAGCAGGCTTTCTATTCGGGTTTAGGAGCTCCGACGGCAGAGGCACTTAACCCAAAATACCCAAAAATTGGACTAACATCTATAGGTTCGATTTATTCAGATTTCGCTGTTTACTAGGTACTAATAATTTTGTTAGATACGTAAAAGTGGTTAAAGGCATAATGTCACTTCCAGTCATTTATTACAACGTTGTTACACCATTAGTTCATTTTAGGGGTAGATGATGTGTCTAGATAGGGGGGTCAAGTGTCCCCCCGGGGGGTGGAAATATACATAAAAGGGGGTAATTTTGACCGCGCAGTCAGATCAAATATGAAGATAGCAACCACAAGACAGAAATTTTTATATGGAATTTTGGAACTCCTTAATTGACTTCAAGATAGTTATCACGCGAAGAACATTAACTGTATACTTTTAATGATTTCGTTTGGGTAGACAGTAGACATGTAGGTTTAACTGAATGAAGCCTTCAGATACCTAACTTTTTGATATTGTAATTTAGATTCTTATTAGACTGATTCTTATTAGAAGTTATTAATAATATTAGAAAGTTCTTATTGAAATTCCAGTTAGATTTTCAATGTTGATGTGTAAGACGTTCTATCATTTTATTTTGAGAATTATTTATTTAGCATGTGTGTTTGTTATATTTTTTAAAACTTTTATTAAATTGACCACTAATTATGTTCTTTAGATAGCATACAACTACATTATATATGTTAATAAGGTCTGGTAATTTATTTACTCAGTATAAAAGAACATCTCAGATTTAGTTCAGGTGTCAATTTACAATTAATGTTTTTGATTTCTAGTGATTATTTCGTATGCGAAATTATACTAGAGGAACTTAAGGAAACTTTTGAAGTGTGTAAGTAAGGATAGAAGTAGATGACAGACTGCCTAATTCAGAAGGAAAAAAAGTATGTATTATGTAAATATTTTAGTTGGGGAAACAGTGATAGAGCATTGATTTTAAATCCCTCTGGATGATGCATTAATTACCATAAAAGTATATATTATAAGTCTAAATTAATAATAAGTTTTCTAACTAGCATTCAAGTAACACACGAGAAAGAAATACTTACTTAAGCTCGCTTAAAAGCTTACTTAAAAGCGGGTTCGAGTCCCGCCCGAGAATTGATTTCGCTTTTTCCAATTTATTTTAATTACTTAAAAGTAGTTATCAAAACTACGTATATAACAAAACGGAAATGAAAAACTAAGTAACAAAATATATGTCACAAATGAGTTATCAAATATAACAAAAAACACTAAAATCTAACAGTAGCCATTACAGAGAAAAATATATGGCAGTAAACTTCTACGTTTGTGTGTACGCGTCGAAATTACAACCCCGATGATATGACTTTTCACCCCTTACAAGAAACTATCACGAGTAACACAAGTATTGGCTACAAGAGGGTTGTTTTATAACGTCCACCAGATGGCGCATGTCATTTACTGCAGCCCGACAACAACCAACAAAACTTGACCTACTAAGTAGTACATATCTTTATAGTGAAATAGGGGAAGATGGGGCAAGTAAGACTGGTGATGTACTGGAAGGTTAGGAGTCAAAAGGATCTGTTACGGTATAACATCAATTTCTGCAGCCAGTTATTGATAGCTGGGTATAACAATATCATAATTCAAGTTAAGCCAGAGATATGTGTCAATTGTAGCATGTTGAGATAAATTATTATCTATAATAAGCGTCTGTGGCGAGGCGGTAATGAACTCAACTGCTTCGCAGGGGCTACTGCTACGATGCCCGCTCAGTATAAATATTTATAATATGCATGTATTGCATGCCATATGAACGTCTATGACAGTCATTACGGAGCTAGGATGAAGAAGATTTCATGCAAGTTTGCACAGAACTCAAGGTTATGACGTTTAATAAAATTAACAGATTAAACTTGCATGAAATCTTCATGAAATAATGATGATTTATGACGTCACATTCCATGATTGATAAATAATCTAATTGTTTGGTGCATGCTTAAAAATAAATATAGACGATAAATAAGAACAAACATTATTTTTACCGCTATTTAATTTTCTTTATTTACTTAACTTAGTTAAATAATTTATATTAACGATAGGAAAGTAGCCAGAGGAAATTAGATTCAAAAAACGCCACAGAAGAAATAAGGTCAGACTTTATAATAACAAAACGTCTTATATCACCGGGAGAGATTTTTTTTAACTTGTCCAATTTAGCTGTTTCTCGATTACATAAACAATAGCGGGCTGTAAGGCGTAATGGTGGCATAACGGCCGGACGAAGCGGGGGTTAATTAAACAATAAATAGCCGTCCACCGCCGACCTAACGATTATTATATTCAAAAGCAGCTTTGAATTCGCATCACTCTCCAGTAATGTGTCAACACGAGCGAGGTCGCCTATTCTCTAAGTAAGTTCAACTTTACACAGCTGCGGGAAGAACTCTTACATAATACTCGTATTTGTTATTATTATCATTGTATCGTTCCCAATTCCACTCAAGGCTTTCATCTTGGAGCCCGAGATCCGCTTACTCCTTCTGCTCCATTTTATTACAATAAATAGGGCTTTTTGCGAACGACTGCCGTCTGACCCCCTAAAACAGAGTGAAAAATCTGCGACATCATTTATCAGTTAGCAGGCGTTCCAGCTTGCATATGAGATGGACTTAGTCTTACCTTCCACTTATGTGAGATAAATTGATGAAATGATTTAACATTGTAGTGGCATTGTCAGTGGATGCAAGTTCTGCGCATCAAAGTAATTGAGTTTATTAGAATGAGCATCTAAAATCGTCTGTAACGGTATTATATCTGTGACACAACTTTAACTTCAACGACTGCATAGTAACTTCTAGGAAACTGAACGAAACGTTTCGAAATTGTTACATTCGATATCACAGTTCTCTCTGATATCGAATCGCGACAACTTTGAAAGGTCGATCGCACAGCCGAAGAATTTTAGAATAGTCCCCCACGAGTCATTACGGGGTTGCTCGTTAACGTTCTCTAATTGCATCGGGTTAATATAGACTTTGTTAAATAAAATCTCTCATCTAGGCACCCGCGTACCTCCCTCGGGTGGTTTTTTCGTTATTTAGCGCGGTGCAGATGCCCTTAATGACGCGTTTGAAACTTACGATGACACTTGGCGAGCTCCGAGCTTGGGCCAACGTTGGGTGGTAATTGCACAAGGAATTAAAGAATTTCCGTTCTTCTTGTGAATTAATGGGACGGCCTATGTGCGTGGGGGAGGTTTAATGTTGTGATTTTATTTACAAACTTTGAAGTTTTTGGTTGTTTTACTGTATCGTCTATCTATCTCTTGTATGTTGCTCCTTTGCTACAGAAGTAAATTTTCGAAATTATTTGTATTTATGTAACCACTGGACTGAGTCTGGGTCAGTTATCTTCAATAGGCTAAGTTTCTATACGATATCTAAGTTGTTAAACGTTGGGTGATTCTTTTTAAATAAACTGTGGCTGGGCCGGCCATTTGATTTGTTGCCAGCATTTAATGAACGGCCTGGGAGTCAATTTTTTTTTTGAAAAGAGTTCCTTTTACCGAAATTACTAGTATCCTCGGTAGTGTAATGGCCTAGTCATTAAACTAAATAGACATATTCCTCCGTACAAATATTTATACTGAGTGGGAATCAAACCTGCGCCCTCTGCGCAGCAGTTGAACAGCCACGGCATAGAGACCCATTTAATAACACCGATACCAAATTAGTTCCCGACGCAGATGATAAACAAATTAAAGGCTAATATCAAACTTCGCACATTCACGCAAAGAAATGATCGCAAGAATTCGCCTAATTAAAGTCTAGGGGAAGAGAGTCGACCCTGCTTTTTATGTTTAACTGTCCAAGTTTTGATGACGACAAGCAAGTTTGTTTAATAAAGTTGAAATTTACAATAATCGGCGATGAGAAGAGAGAAGAGATTGGTGGAAGGCGTGTAGAGAGTAGTTAGAAATGTTAGAATTAAGAGGGCGCCACGTGGTGCGAACATTACGCTTGGCAATTCGCGCACGATTAAAATTATCCTTCTCAGTTATCGCTAAGGGAGTGACGTACGATACAGACTTCAGTATGAATAGATATGCCATCATTTTTTATTAAAATTTCATAATATAGGCACGCCTGGTAACCCAGAAGAGAGAGTTAGAGAGGAATAAACATATCTTAATTCGGTTACACTTAATGGGGGTAGGTAACTGAACCCAGGTAACTGAAGTTTTAATTTGGGCTGTTGATGTAATATCGGTATAGTTAGATAGTGATTGATGGGGTGACACCATAAGCCACTATAACATACTTGTTGAGATGCATGGAATGTATTTTCACTTTCTTGTGTTTCATAGATAACAAACGGAATATCACTCACACATACACATTATAAGAGAGTTGAAATTGGAATAATATATTTTGTAATTCATGTAATATCATAATGTAATTATGTTGTAATTTCGAAGATAATCACCTTCCCAACCCAATAGATTCATATATTATATTACGTAGATTAAAATCTTAAGTATAGCAATTAAAAACATGATAAAAACAGTTATCTGAAATGCTGTGTAATTATATATTTTTTAAAATAATTGGGCCGGCTTTAGTCATTGTAATAATAACATTTAATCTAATCTTAACACACGTTGTGTTTGAAAATTTTAATAATGAAGTTGGAAATTTAATAATAAAGTTTAAAATTTAAGTAATAATAAAAGACTTCCTTAATCCGTTATAAAGGCGATACTCGCTTTTATATCGTTCACTCACACTCAGTGCTGAACACGGCAATGAATTTTCTACTAAATAATCATATTTTATTAATACAGCACACTTCAATACTACTATTCAAGTCTCAAGAATGAAGGCCAACATCATTGCTTAATATCTTGGTGCTTATTTTCACAGCTTCGATGTATGTAGGAATATGAAAACATGGTTTCGTGTGGAGTAAAGGAAATAATGATTGTATCAGTTTAACAGAGAAAAACAATAGTCTAATCAGTGTCAAACGTATGCAGTTTTGAAAAAAAAAAACGATTATGACTGGTTAGTATGATCGTTCAATTTAAATATGTCCTCAATTCTAGTACTCGAGTATTAACCGTCAAAAACATCTTCCAGCAACATCAATTGATCAGTCCTGTCTATATTTACGTAGGCCTATAGTTAAGATGTTAACAAAGACGTTCAGTAAGACGGGCGTGACTTAGAAACGGATGACGACGTGATTGGCGCTACTTAATTAATCCCAGGGCCCTCTCTAATTAATAACAATAATTCCTTAGCGAGTTGTCGCTCGCTCAACATCTGACGTTACCCAACACTCTACAGTCTTCATTCGAATAAAGTTTAATTGTTTCGGATAATTGGAACAATAGAGTCTGGGATTATACATATTATTTTGTTGTGTTATATCAGATACTGTTTGTTTCGTTATAGCATAGTGACATGACCTTTCACCTTCAAAGTTATAGCTACTTCTTCGAGTTATGACATTAAAGTATCATCGATATACATTTTCATCTCACGTTAATGAAAAATAAAAGTTTTTTTTATATGTAGGTATCATCATCATCATCATCATCATTTCAGCCATAGGAAGTCCACTGCTGGTTTTTTAAATGCCAAAACCCTCCATAACCGCGAGGTGTGCAACCTCAGGGAATATTTCCTGCACAATGACGCGGGTATGCATCGTGATGTAGTGATGGTAGATAACGGACTTACCCCGCTCGGTCTGGCTAAAGAGAACTGGCGCAAACCTGCAGTGTTAAGTATTAATGACCGCAGGGATGTATGGAAGAGCAAGGAGCTGCATGGTCCTTTTTATCGGGCTCTACATGGGCCTGATATAGATTTATCAGCCTCTTTATCTTGGCAGGTATATGGTCCGTCAATTGACTGCAGCCCGCTAGCTGGTAAAAAGCTGAGGTGCAGTCCAGAAGATAGAGACCACCATCTCTGATGCTATTGGCTTTAAAAATGGTGGTCCCTAACTTGAAGGCCTTGATAGATGCTTTTTTACGCCCAGCAAAAAATATTATCAAGAGAGGGTGATAAATTCATAGAAATAGAAGAAAATAAAATAAACACCGGTTGGTCGTCGAGAGGTATTCCTTACGACGAAAAATTCTCTAGGTCTCACCACAATTCTGTAATGGTTTTACTATCACGATTGCCAAACATCATACGAAGGAGAGGAGAAAGAGTATGTAAGTGTATGCCAGGTGTAAAGTGTAACCCAACCACAAGATCACGGACAATGGCTTAAAAAACAGGCTAAGTGCGGATAAAATAGTCCTTTTTCCAACCAATAGATTAGGAGGCAGTGGTGACTGACTCGACCACAGAGTCCCGCCTGCTATAAGTGCCGGATGGCTTCCCCGTGTCGTGCGGAATGCGGATGGTAGATTTTTCGGGTTATTACCGTTTTACTGATTTCTCCCGAAAATTTAACAGCTTATTATTGGCGTTTTATCAAGGTGGTACCGTCCATGAGAAAATTGTTACTTATCTATATTTTAGATAGAGATAAAAAAAGTAAGGAAAAAGATGTTATTTCTCATTTTGGCCGTTGTTTCTCATTTTAAAAATTCTCGATGATTAGATAAGTACTTTTATGGTGGGTAGGTATACACTAATTGAATGTAAGCGAATTTATAGTTGCCGAATCGGCGAATCCTACTCATGTTTTATTGTTTCTTTATATTTTTTTAGTAAGAGCACGATCAAGAGTACTTCCTTCTCTACTTTGGTCCTAAACAATCCATTCATGGTAATCCATTCCATCCAAAGGTTGTCTGGAAGAAATGGCAAATTGCGATATGAATTCAAAATTCAAGAATTCATACAAACATACTTCTTTACACTATTAGTAACATACTACAAACATCCAGAAACACTCAAACATTCAGATAGTTGCGCAGAGCGGGACTCGAACCCGCGAATTCTGACTTAGCATTCAATGTTTGTCTTCTACGCACAGAGTTTGCCGTTCGGGTGATAGGTAAGTACCTATTATGTATACGCATATTTTCTCACTTAATAATAATCCTAATAAATTATGTTATATTATATCGTTTATCAATACTATTAGCTCTTAAGATTAAAATATATCGTATCATAATATCTTTAAATTTAAACGATAAATTTCTAAGAACACCCAAATAATATTGTGTAATAGTGAAACCAAAACCCGTAATGGCCAAAGTTATTGCGTAAAGTGAAACAACGGGTCAGGACAGAAGCCTTATCAGGCCACATCTTCCTGAGTGTTGTTGCTTCTCAATTATAATAACAATGGCGGCAACTTGTCTCAAGTAAATTGCGTATTTCGTTCGGATACCTCGCAAGTGTCCAAGGGAGCAGGATCAAAAGAACTTTTGTTTTATCTGTGCTGACAGCCCGCCTCAAATCTGGCTTCTCGTATTTTCTTTGTGCCATTTCGAAATTTGAAAGGTGACATAACTTTGTTGCTTATTTCCATCGCGAAGAATAAAAACATTTGTTACTTTGTGTTGTAGACATGTTTTTGAACGTGTTACTTGTACAGATATTATGAAAAATGAAAAGAAATCATCAAAGAGCGTTTTTTAATGTTTGCGTAATACTCGTATTATTTATTAATGTGTTTTACTCGCTGAAGTTATGTGGCTTAGGTACATAATGTATATTTAGAACAAAGTGTAAATTTTAAGGTTTCTATTGAATAGAGATCATAAGATCAAAATCACACAACGAATTATAAATTACTTAAAAAAAAAAAATCATTCTAGAGTGTGTACTACGCTATCTAGACCTAAGCTTAAGATAGTTTTATGCGAACTGTATGAATATTCTACATGTGTGAAGCACCGAGCAATAGCTAATTTAAGAATAAGTACAATACTAATTGAACACAGTCGTCTGTCCCAAATCCTAAATTAGGTTTACTACTATGCAATATCGACAGACCAACTTCATTTTATCGAAAATGTAAGAGTAATTTCATTGTAAATATGCCATCACTCATAGCGATAATAGTCGAAATGTCAAAATGTGTTTAAATCTAGTAACAAACATATTGAAGTGGGCAAAGTCTTTAAGATTGGGAGCCAAGGGAGCCAATGTCATAAAGTCTTGGGTTTACGATGTACGTGACGGCCGAGACGAAAATGCTTTCGAACGATGACGGATCGTGTGTCTTCGGCTTTATGATCTAAAAAAAGTAAAGATCTGTGCGTTTTGTAGAAGTAGACCACCTCTGAGTGTCTTGTGTTTATTGGGGAACGGTATCAGTGATTTTTGTTACACTAGATATATTTGTGAAATGAAGTGAAAAAAATCGTGAATATTAAAATTGGTAAAAAATTCAAGTAAAAGCTAATAAAATGTTTTATATCGGCTTATTATATTTGAAAATGTGAAAAAGCGATCATATTTTGCAGTACCTATATATTTTTGGACATTCAACACAGCTCTGTCTAGATCCAAAGTAAGTATAAAATCGTACGTAGATCATTGTAAATATGAATACACACGTAAGACAAAGATTTAGGGGAAATTGAACCTGTTGCTCCTGATTTAGCTTTATACTACTACTATTCACTTATAGATACAGTTTTGAACCATAACTACTACTGTTTTACAGAAAAATATTGTATTCATGTCACACTTTTAAAACAATAAAAAATGACAAATGACCACAAAAAAGATTAACACCTCCCTTTCGGCATTAATGGGGTCATTATTGATAATGGTCGAAGGCCATTTATTCCATATCTCTATTTGTACTGTGGGCAGGACATGTGTAACTTAATAAATTGTATTGTGTAGGGCGACAATTGCATGAAATATTATCTGTGGGTGCGGCCGGGACGTACACAGCTAACCCTGCTAAAAGACATGTTTTGTTACGCTTTCAGAGCAATTTTGGTATATTTTTTAGCATCATATATTAATTGTAGTATTAAAAAAGGAATATTGCCATATACCTAAATTATTAAAAAAAAGATATTGTCTTCTAAATTACAAACCAAATGATTTACTGTCCCGGTGATACTTGTTAGGCCAGTAAGAATAATGGTAAATATCTTAAATTTCATTAATTCCAATGCATTTAAAAGAAGCAGTATGATGTTGCAAGCGTTGATAGGGTTATATCACCATGTATTATTAAATAGCCAAATAACTTTTACCACAGAATAGATAATAGTACCGACGCTTTAACCTCCCTAATAGCAGAAGATAAACCTAAGTAGGTAATTTGAGCTTTTATAGTAAAAAAAAGGAAATGAGCTAGACATACCTAACTTCTATGTCTGGCAGCTTTATCGTTAAACATGTACTATCATCATCACGACTTAGATTACTGTAACGATTGTACAACACATTTGCAACTAATTCCCAATATTGTGATATCGATTTAAATTCGTCAATGCTACGCTAATTTGCCATGCGCACGGGAGGGTTGGAAGCTCCGTGACCGACAGCCACAGATGAAAAATATATGACATCTTTATAATAGTTGATGATCTCCCCATTCCCCGCCGCGAATTAATATGCGCTTGATTAGTTTATTGTTTGTAAACGGCATAGAAATGGATTCCTGTTTTCGTTTGTCACGCCATATTTTGAAAATGGCGTTTTATATTCCAAAAAATAATGGCGAAATGTAGGTGTTCATAAGTTTTTACACCTTTGCCTATCCTTTCGGATATTTATATGTGTGAATATAGTATTCTAATAATATGCACAAGGAAAGAAAAATGAAAAAAAAAAAAAAAAAAAAAAAATACTGGATGGAACAAATGTTTCACGCGGGCAGAGACGTGGGCAATAGTTAGTTTGAAAAATATCTATAGCGACAACAATATACATACCGTACACAGTTCCGGATTGTGTTTTATTTATAGTAGTGTAGCTAGATAATAAATCTTTATCACTTTTAATCCATAGATAAGATAATTTAGTTATCTGTGTTGTTTTAATTTGCACAATAATAAACATCTTTAATTAGCTACGTCACAACGAACTTTGGTTCACTTGATAGAACTGCCATCAATACCACGAATGATGGCAGTTCTATCTAGCGAAACAATAAACAAGTATGTGGCCCACCTGATGGTAAGCGGTGACCATAGTCAATATACGATTGACAAGAGAAGACAGAATGGCAAAAGAGCACAGAAAAGATAGGAAAAATTACTCATACTTCACTATAGCAGACCTGGGCAGAAGGTCTTCATCACCAGAGCACTAATTCTGGTTATATCAGCTTACGCTTGGAACCTGGGGTACGCTTTTCCACTCATAAGTTCCACAATTTGGTTTATTCCTCCCAACCCTGAGAGGTAAACCTGCACGAGAGTCTCCTCCGTCAATCAGCAGTGGAAGGTTGTCTTGGCCCTATACTACACCTCTAACCGTGGGTGAAGTTTCTTCAGCAGCTTTGAGTCTTTTGACCTTGTTGTGTGTGAAGAGTCAAAAAGGGCGTATTGGTATCCCATAAAATTAGGTGCATTCCAAAAGATAATAGGATAATGGAAGTATAGATGATGTTATTCAATATTGTCATATTGATATTATGGAGGGATAACAACATAAAATGTAATTAAACCAAATTGATACTATTAACAAAATTAAAAGTTCGCAAATCCTCTCTACAATTATTATGTCAGCATCATTACTCTGGCGATATCTCCCTAAATCGACAATATCTGTACCGTCGCGTGGCAAGTAATCCCTTAACCCTCCGCCTACTGCGTCGCGTGAGAAGTGAATTAAATCGCCGCGGGGTCCGATCGACCACTTAACGGATCGTGTTCGTGTCTTACGATTGATAGCGGGCGGAGGGTTGTTGTTGAAAGTTAATTCATGTTTGGTGTCAATGCAGTCACTTTATTACGTGTCAGAGGAAATGCAGTTTTTCTTATGAATTCCGCAGATCCTTAGGGGAAGTGAAAAACTTGTAAGTAGTGCAATTAATTTAAATGGATTATGAGTGTCGTTAATAGTTTTGTAGAAAGTCATCAAGGATAGGTACATACGTGTTAACTCAACTCAACTCTTATTATTGTTTTATTCGATTTGTAGTACCTAACTTATACAATTTCAATGTTTTAAAAAAAACCTGACGTCCATTACGTCATTCATAGTTAAGGTAATAACTGAAAGAGTTATCAAATTCTAATTAGTAGGTATACCTTTACTGCAATCGTTTTAGTATTCTCTTTGCAATTACTCACAGACTTCGAGCATTGTTTCATCTGGGAGATACGAGTATATTTGTATGATTCACAGAGATTTGCTACACATGGTTTTTGTGGACTAAAATTCTATTTGTGACTTACATGCCACGTATATAAATCACTAGGTTTTTTAAAAGATGAATGGTAAGCGAAAGCTAGTACCTAACCCCTCCAGCTAAACTAAATTGGATATCCTAAGAGTGGGATGGTAATGTCGGTAGCGTAATGACTGGGATTTGAACCCGAAACCTCTCGATGGTACGGCTGACTCCTCAAACTCCAGGCTACCGCCGCTTTTTGCTGTGCAGAACTAGTACGAAATTTATAACATAACTGATTTAAATGGCGGTATTCATGAAGAAAGAAAGAAAGAAAGAAAGAAAATATTTTTTATTCAACCTAGCAATACACAGTTCAACAAGACAAAAATATAACAATAGGTATGCATAAAAAATAGCCAGGTAGAATTCATCAAGATATTTTATTATTATAACCAATCGTTATCCATCTCAATATTTGTCTTTGTAACCGTGACAAAATTACAACATCAATTTTAAGACGTTGTCAAAACTTTATTAATCTTTATTAGTACATCGGGCGTGAACAAAAGTGATAAATGTTGGCAAGTTATTGTTCTACATAATCCTTTCAGTTTACAAAGACGACCCTCTGTCAGGGCACAGTATTAACCCTTAAATGGCGTTGTGTGGGGGTCGAAACGACACGCGGACTGTCACATTCACAATATAGCTTCATAGTTTATTATAATATTTTTGTTCAATATTGCCCTCATTTACCCTCAGTAGCTTGACACGTTACACACTACTGAATTTATAAAGTGTCTGCATTTTATAGATTTTAGAGTGAAATTATCATTTAAATTTTACTTATAAAGTCCTTTTGTTATATGTTGTATGTAATTACGAATGTTTTTATATTTATTGAGTATTTTTATATGACAAAAATGTAATTAGCAAGTAAGCTGATTACGATTTTGTAGATATAAAGCATAATTTTAGGCAGAATATGAAATAGGTAAAAAGATAATATTTTTATGACCAGTGTCATCATTATTACAGTACAAAAAATGTCGTGACTATAACTTATGACATTTATAATAAAACGAATCGTAAATCATCTTATTACAGAATCAGAACAAAAATAAAATATATCCAGTATACTATGAAAAATATAATCTCTACCACGCTACAAATGTACCCCGTGTGTTGTATGATCCGCGATGACAATAAATCATGTAATTTGGTGACGAAATGCGAATTCCGCATTACCCGAGCCACATTAGACCCCAGTAGATTTACGCTGTTCATATGACAGCGACATGCGGTTATTACAAGAATTACAAGAATATGACAATTTATATTCGGAAACATATTACATTTTAGGGAGTTTACTCATACGATCAGCTGTAAATCTTGCCGTTTAGGGGATAATGGATTTGTTGGATAGGGCGGCATGCAAATCTACTTGAATATTCTCTTCATATGAACGTTAAACATACATTCCATGGAAACTAGTCTCGGTGTTTACACATCAAGATTTCCTTCAGTAGTTTCTAGTGCTACTATATCAGTACATAGCTAGTAGAAGTCATAACAGTGTGTATATGTAAGCCGATCGATGTGGCTGGAATGGGTACATACACAAGGCGGAACAATAGGCCAAGGCGTCGACACAATGGACAATGCCCGTACCTTCGATACGATAAATACACTCATCTAATGTTTGTCTGTGTGCGTGCCGATATGTGATTTATATTACATAATGCTTTTGTATGTTTGCTGTTGTTTCTACGCTACTTAGCTTTAAAGTTTCTATATGTTCTCGGTATTATATTATATCATATTATTATCACTATACCACGTCACGGATTCAAACTCAACTCAATTTTATACATTACGTTTTTTGATTTTGCTGAAGACTTGAGGGAGAAGGAAGATTCAAATTAATAGTTCACCTCTGCAGTTATAAATTTCTGTGATATCTTATTAATGATTACCATTTATTACTTCAAGCGCACAGTCATTTAAGAGGTTAATCTTAATATTGCTCAAAAGTTAGAATTTTACCAAACCTTGCTATGTAAAAATGTAATATAAGCTTTTTATTTCTCATTCATTTCGAATATTTATAGTTTTAGTAACCGATGATCATTTTCTAATCTTATTGTACCTACATCAATATCGTGATTATGAAAATTGCTAATATTATCTCGTCTACAATTATTATCACAGAAAAAATATGAAACGTTATCATTTAAGTTGAACGGTAGCATGAAGTCCCACTTTGTCCAAACGGTTTCCCAATGATAACTTGAGCATTGCGCTGGACAAATTCATAAAACTATATTTGCTCACAGATGTCCGTAACGCCAAAGCTCGTATTATGAAGGCGTGGTTCTGGTAGATAAGTAGATTTGTGACAGTACGGCAACGACACACATAAATTTGTGCGGACAAACACCGTTACAGCGGCTTAGCTTCCTGGCAAACAAGGGCGGCGGGGCTAAATGACACCACCGAGCATTTGAGGGTTACAACTGTTTATTAGCTCCGAATATGTTGTTAATATTGTTTCATAGAGATATCATAAAAAATATTGCTCTATTGTTATGTGCAAATTCGTTATCAAGTACCCTATACCTACCCACTGTAATAATACGGTATATTGTTACTAGAGATAAACTATTTTGACTAGCTCGTTGACGTAGCAGTAGAGAGCGTGACTAATGAGCATGAGGTTCCTGATTTCACCTAAAGTGTAATATCTGTTAAATTGCTGTTTAGTTGCCGAAAGACAACAAGTTTAAGAATTTATTAAAACTTTCATATTGCAAACCAAAAACGAACTAAAGATAAGTACTTATCTAAATATTTTTTTGAATTGATCTGCGTTGGTCAAATTACCTAGGCTAGGTACTTATATAAATATCATATTCATGTCTCGATTACAGAGAAATCCTACTTAAATAAAAAGTTAGTGAACAAAAATTCCCTGATCATTCTGTCGTACTCGTACAGTATGAGCTTAGAACATCTGGCACAACGAAGAACTTTGATATAAGAGCAATAGGTGCACAATCTGTCCGGTAACGTTCAAAACTAAAAATAATCAAAACTAATTCTTAAAAAAATTGATCAAATGCACTTCAGTTCCCTGACCCGGCAGACTGAATGACCTTAGAACATCTGACACAAAGAGCTTCGTTGCAAGAGCAGCGCGTGCGCAGCCGACCGGTGTTCGATCACAATGCAGCGGAAGACGTCGCGCACCGCCCTCGGCAGATGGCGCTGCTGAAAACTGGTTTCTAATAAACGCGATATTATTGACCCCAGACTCTAGGGATGTTATTATTCATAGTTTTTTGAGCCACGTGTCTTGTACCAGGGTTCTTTAGTGGGACTGGTAATTAAAGAAACTCGTTTCAGTTTATTTTATGTTAATGAGTGTTGTGGTAAAGGGAAGGTTGGCAAGAACATTGTCTTAGATGGATATCTTCAAATCTCTGCTAATCTTACCTACTGGGTATATAAACGCGAGTTTGGATAGGAATATGGGTATTTGTTACTCAATGACGCCAGAATGACCGAACAGATCTAGATGAAATTTTGCACAGAAATAGCATTGATAGTCTGGAATATAGTTTGATGCATAATCTACTCATTGCCCCTTGAAAAAGTCACTGTTAGTGGAGACGGGACACAGCTAGAATTTTAAATGGGAAATTGCTATATGATTGCAAAGGCATAAACGTGTTAGTCAAAGTTTGAAGAATAGAAATATGCCTACAGCTTCATAATTTAGCTTCCGCCTTAAGTAGGAGTTACACACCCAATCTTCATTCTAATAGGCACGCGTCACACTACACACACAGACAAACAGATAAGACCACGCGCCACATCGAGTGGTGTAATGAATGTGCCCTAAAATAAACCGCCATACAAAGCTACCATCTTGTATTACAACATTTTGTAAGAAGAGGAAGTAGGAAGGCAGCTGGCTGACTTCTTTTCTTTGAGTCTAATGATGGTTTGTAGTGCATTGCGCCTTTGTTCCGGTGTCCTGTCGCGTGCGCGGGTATTCTTTGCGTAAGTAGGTGGAAAGGTGTTCTACCGTAATGTACCGTTGTGCGTCTCAAGATGTTTTGATTTGATACCATAATCGAAGGATTTGAGGGCTCGAACTCGTAATTATTGCAGTCGTGTTACCCGTTTTAAAATTCATATGTTTTGTGTTTGAAACCTTCGATTCTTAAATTTAAAGATTGAACTTCTTTGTACCTACTTGATTTCTTTATTATAATTGATAGAGTTACAGTAATTTTGTAATGCAGTGAACAGCGTGGATCAAGCTACAACCGTCGTAGTGGAGAAAAGTGGTCAGTATTACGTCTAAAGACTTTTTCAAAAGATTTTTTTCTGTGGACCAATAGGTCTACAGATTTTTTTTGTACAAAACCCAATCCCACATACTACTCGGTACTTGTGTTGATTAATGGGTGAATCTCTGATGTAGGCTGTCTTCTCGGGGGACGGGTCAGACGGCAGTCGACCAAATCTGGAGAAAGAGTCAAAGAGCAGACCTCAAAGGCTCCGAAGTGCCTGTTCATATCATTATCTTCGCCGTTATCTTTATTTAATAGACTTTTACTGGAATGTAACATTGATATAATTTATCAAGACAATAGACACACCTGAAAGGTTTCGTTTGTTATATTCAAATACGTAATGTCATTTGTTTGTAGACGTAACTTTAGTAGGTCCTTCTAACTTCAAGTTTGGTCAATTTCGACTTCTTAGCGTTACATAACTCAAGTTTGTTAAGAAGTTACTCTTATGTAATACGAAATATAACGTCTCTTAAAGAGGTAAGGACACTTGGATACTGTTATGAATGTTTATTTGTTTATCGTAAACATGAATTTATTTTTGTCCTTGTTTAGTTGCATTTGAGGTTTACGATTAAAAAATAAATCTGTTTACTGAAATTCTATCTTAAATTTTGATTTAAAATAGGCGACGTAATAACTAAATAGTTAACACTACCTATACTACATCACAGAGGGCTATTTCGTATAATGAACTAGCTGTTACCCGCGGTTCCACCCGCGTGAACGACGGTTATCGTGACCAGACATAGCCTATGTCCTTTCCTAAGGCCTAATCCATCTCTGTACCAAATTTCTTCAAAATAGGTTCAGTGGTTAAGGCGTGAAACCGTAACAGACAGATATAAAAACAGATAGACAGAGTTACTTCCGCATTTATAATATTAGTATGGAAGTATGGAAATGGATGTATAACGTATGAATACAATATTATTTTTCCAACTTTTAAATATGATTAAATAATGCCATTTTAATAAAAAGTTAAATTCTTCAGTTTATTCATGTAGTAATGAACAGACTTCAGTTAAAGTGTTAACCGTAACAAGTACCTTTAATCTTGACCTTCAATTCCTATATCTAAATACTTATCTATCGTAATTTTTATCAGACATTCTGATTGGACAGTTCTGAGTAAGATAATTGACTTAAAATTTCCTAATAGGTACCTACGACTAATAAATAAGATAGTGAAATAAAAATAGAATTCGAATTGTAGAAATTTTGTATAGTAAGAGGAGGATTCTGAGTTATAATAAATAAATTGTTTCAGATATTGTTCAATAAGTTGTACCTAATGTATTTTGTTGTGTTAAAATGTTGAAAACATTTTGAAGAACGAGTTGGTAAAGTTTCTATGAAGTCCAAAGTGTTAATTACCTAGTTAATTAATATTCCCATTGTGTAGCAATTTTTTTTTATATCACTTAGTTGGCAGACAAGCACATGTCCCACCTAATGGGAAGCGGTCACCGTGGCCTATGGACGTATGCAACACCAGGGGCGTCACACTCGCGCTGCCGACCCTGAAGAAACCTTCTAATTACCTTCTTTAAGAACCCCATATTGTAGTCGCTTGGGAAAACCACCGCATCAATAATACTAATAAAACTGCATAATTATCTTCAAATTATTGGATAAAAATGTCTTTGCTTGTGTTTAGTACCGGAACTGTACCCCTAGCACAAAAAACTATCGTAATCGTAACGTACACGTTTCATGAGAAAGGAGCATTGCGATTGGCAGGCTTCACACACACAGGTTCACAGTAGACAGGCAGCTAAAGCGTCGGTAGCTTAGTGGTTAAGGAGTCGGCCTTACGATCGAGAGGTCCCGGGTTCGAATTCTGGCCATTACACAATGAACCCACTCCTAACACAAGCAATTTAGCTTAGCTGGAGGGGTTACGGGAATATTAGTAATTTCGGTTGCTAATATTCTTAAAAGAAAAAAAAAAAAGAAACCTAATCGCAATGTTTTTTTTTAAGAATATTAGCAACCGACGACCTGCGAAAGGTGGCTGGGACGGGCTGGATGCGGAAGGCGGAGGATCGGCAAACGTGGCGCACATTGGGGGAGGCCTATGTCCAGCAGTGGACTGCAGTAGGCTAATTGATAGCAACCGAAATTACTATTCCCGTTAACCCCTCCAACTAAGCAAAATGGCTTGTGTTAGAAGTGGGTTTACGTCGGTAATTTAATGGCCAGGATTCGAACCCGGGACCTCTCGATCGTAAGGCCGACTCCTTAACCACTAAGCCACCGACGCTGCTCCGTTCGTTCTCTCGATGCGTTTACGTGCTTGGGGCAATGATGTCACCGCAATATATACAGAACGGTGCAGAATATTCCATCAAGAACCAAGCGGTTCGGTGACTCCTTCTTGTGCCGCACAATTAAGACCTGGAATTCTTTACCAGCTCACGTGTTTCCCTCCTCCTACAGTCCCGGGTTCTTTAAGCGGGGCGTGAAAAAGCATCTGATGAGGCCGTCAAGCTGAGTGCCACCATTGTAGCATGGTACGTGTCTATAATGGTGACCCTCTTTCCAAGACTTTGCCCTCAGCTTACCATCAGGCAAGGCGAAGTCAAATTGACGTGTACTATATAAAAAAAAAAAAAACTTCTTGCTGTCCACCGGCAGCATTCATTGCTAAGCTGGTGACAGTATCTTATATGGGAGATATCACGGATATCCTTGGGCCAAGCAGTCTGATATTACGGAAAAAGATAGCTTCTTGTCATTGAGCTTCATAATATTTCTCAATGGGGCTCTCAGAACCTGGTTAAATTCAAGGCCAAGAAGATGCAGGCATGTGCGTTTACAACAAGTATCTTCATAGTGTAAAAAGGCACATAACAAATGCACGTAAATAGATAGAATTCTATCTAGTGTTAGTACATAGCTAGCGCTAAGGATAGGCCGTCTAATTTGATCCATTACGCACGCAATTTAGTATAATTATCCGTCCAATATCCTGTGTGAACCCTCCTCAGTGCTTGTCGGTGCCAGCACGTTATAACGGCACTCGAGTAGATAATGAAAGACATCATTTTGTGGTATCAAATTCTGAAACACTTTAGTAAGCTCTAGTTAATTAAGTTTGAGTTTGAAGGGTAGTACAGTTTATGTATTTTTATTTATTTACAAATAAGGTATAGGTACATTTAAGTTATTGTTTTGTAGGTACAGGTGACAAAAGTGATGAGGTTGCATAACATACCTATAACTTTATAGGTAGGTAGGTAGGTAAAGGTGCAACCGTATCTCCTTTGTCTAATAATTAAATAATTGAATATTCGTACACTTCTGTACCTAATAAAAATTATAATTCACACGTATCAGTTCGCAAGCATTAATTCTTTACCGATCAGCGAAGAGGAATATTCACTGTTCAGATGGTAAATAACAAATATCCTCTCAGGTGTAATAGGTCAGAAGCCAGTTGCTCTTGGAAAAGCCAACTACCAATAAAAGCAATAAATGGATCACGGGCTCCGAAGTGATAACTAGGAAATAGGGCCAGTAGGGCCTATTCCCGGTAGTACTACCGTCTAGTCTTACCAGTACTACTGTGAATATTCATCCTTACTGATACGTAAGACTTCTCTGGTATTATGAGGATGATTTTGACAATATTTCTTATTTATAGCTAGATATAGTTTTACTCTCTAAAAGTAGGTATATTGTTCATTATAGTATCTACTTTCATTAATGCACAAAATTGCACGTTTTGTTATGGAGGGGCGGTGTCTCTCCTACTGTAACGACTGCCATAGATGTTCATATGGCATCCGGGACAGACGGTTTAGCGTATTCTCCGAGGCATGGAAATACTCAGATCAGAGACGTCACAAAGGCTTATAATTAAGTTGAAGTATTATTATACTTCCCAGATGGGACGTGTTGTTTGAAGAAAAATGCTGTCGGAACGGTAACCGGCAAGAAACTATGGAGAAAGTCTATTAATTAGGAGCTTTTAAAATAAGCCTTAGATTAGAAATTGATCTATCATCAATATACGCTTATCCGATTTTTGGAAATGTAATCCTTAGATAACATTGGTTTAAACTTGAATAGTGATCTGATCACGGTTGGGCATGGCCTTTAGACCATGATATAAAAGTATCACGCCACTATAGTCTATTTATCTATACAATAATCGGGTCCGCTTATCACCAAGGTATCACTGTATAATATATTATATCTGAACAGGAAAACTGACGTTAATAAACATTTTGTTTCTACTTTTATATCAGTAAGTGAAAAATTATATTAATGTAAATAATGATTTATATCTAAGTTCGTAGTTTATATTGAGAATGTTATAGGAATGCTGATTGATCGTGGTCCCGTGCCAAAGAATGCCCTCTTCCCGGGATTCCTACCATACTACCAGCACCTATTCTATCTGTATACAAGAATTTGCAACATATTAAATGAATCAGTCCGTCAAGTTATTAACAAACAGACAAATAAACTCACTCATCATTTAATTAATTTTATAAATTAATATATGTTGCAGTATTTAAATATTACGGTTATTGGTCGATTCGAACAAATTTGCCCAGCCACTGTGCGAATTGACGCATTTTAAAATTTATATTTTTAGTGGTTCGGTTGCGATTCGCGCAAACCGAATTTATAAGTGAGCGGAATTCTTCTCTGGAACATGTGGAGGTATTAAGTTGAAATTAATATCAAATACTAATCAGGTCTTTCAGCTCGAAAAAATAAAACTTTAATTCATCGAAATCAGAAGATATAAACGTTTACTTATGTAGCATATTTGCGACATTTGTGCACTCGCAAGAGAATCAAAACTTATAGAGTAACTACTTCCCATTGAGCTAAACTCATGATATTTGACAAAATGAAATCTTCCTTCTTCTCTTTTTTTAATAGAGTTAGAAATGTACGGAGCTTTCAGTGTAACCACTTTGACGGTTTTTTTGGTAACATTTAATGAAATTTCACCAAATGCCTAAATTCGTTTGTTTGTTGTTTCAGGAACAGAGGAGGATGGAGAACCAATATTAAATGAAGAAAATAATGGTGAGTAAATATTTTTAACTTATTTTGCATTATATATGTGTGACAATTCTAAAAGCTTACGTTTATTATATTTATCTATGAGATGATGATCATAATCATATCATACAAACTTAACACGGATACTAGATCTTTAACAGAACGAGAATCATTATGTAATCTCCACGTCATTATCAGCACATGATTGTCACGTAGTTTCATCTAGGCTAATATTAAAAAGCTAAAGAGTTTGTTTGTTTGTTATCGTGCTAATCTGAGGAACTCCTGGTTCGAATTTAAGAACTATTTTTGTGTTGAATAGTCCAGTTATCGAGGAAGGTTATAGGCTATAAATCATTACATGAGACGGATATAATATATACAGCCCAGCCTCAGTCTCAGATGCATGGCTCGAGTCAAGAATAGTGCCCGGAATATGGCAATAGGTTCATCTCATGTGTGTGTTAATTCACTTCTGATTAACCCTCCGGGGATAAGGGCGTAATTATAATGTCGGAGCTGTATTCATAAATGCCTAAAATACAGCAGATTCCCATACATTTCTTGAAAACTAATGAATAAAGGTGATACAGGGTTTTGAAGTATGCCACGGGCAAAGCCAGGGCGGGTCGGCTAGTAATAATAACATATCTACAATAAGTACTCCTTAGGTAAGTAAATCTAACGGATGACTCTAGCACAATATCAATTACGATAAAAGACGATTACTTTTATCAAAAATGATTGTATATTTGTCTAATCTGTCTTCTACTTTATCTACGTATTCACTTAGCAGGTGTCAGTGATGCGCAGATACCTCGGTATTACGAGTCATATTCATAATATTTGTCTTACAATCTTTTCCGGACAGTCGGTGTGTCGGTTTTGTTTATTCGGTTGAACTTTCATTATACGGTGAAAAGCTAAGGCTAATTAAGGACATTTATAGCAGAGGGAGGAGAAATATATAAACATAACTACTCGTCGTATGGTAAGCTGATTTTATATTTTTTCTTATGAGACCTTAAGGTCTACGCTACACTTGTTGAAATGCCACCGCAAGATCCGCGACGGGATCCGCGCGTCGCGGATTTTCCCGTCGGAACGTCATTCAGTAAAAAATAGCATACACAGAACACATTTTTGTATGCATGAAATTGCATATATGCATTGCTCTGGGTGTTTCTATAATCTATTTAAAAAAAATGTATCTAAGTATGTTTATCTACATTCAATATCACATAACATAAGCTAGGAAAACAATGTTTACTTACTAAAAAATCTCAATTCATGAAAAATGGTTTATTTGAATAATATTTATTATTCTTTAAATAATCTATCAAGGAAAAGCCTTCCATCTTTGATAAACATTTTTAGTCACGTCACAAACTTTAACTATAAGAATATTTGAAGTACTAATGTATTAAGAAACTTATCTCAGATCTAATAAATCACAAGATTATTATTAATTATCGTTATCATTTTTATTTAACGTTAAGGTTAACTAAATTTGCGGTTAACGGGGCCCCACCAAAATCTTCATAATCATAATCGGCGATAATCGGTACTCTAGCTGATTAACGATGAGAATACGACGAGCCTATTGCGAAGGTTTTCCTTCTCATGATTGGGGCTTAGACGGCAGACACTTTAGGAAAGGCTGATATGCCAGTTAAAAATAAATAATAAGTTACCCTCTTGCCGTAGATATCGGTCGATGGCATATTAGGTAAGGTTTGAACCTACCACCATTTATTTGCAAGTCCGACTACTACGCTCCCGCTGCAGATATACCTACCTATACAACTTAGCATACTTTGGTTTCATTGTATTTTCAACGATAATTCACAATAGACAAAAACACAAATAAATATAGAATGTATTAGTCGTACAGTAACTGGGTCATCATGTTTTACCCGGATATTATTCTATTTTTGAGGAAAGACAACTTTTAATTGACGAGATGAAGATTTTTGAGGAAAAACTATTGCCATGTTGGTTCACGGTGGAACAGAATAGTGCCACACCATATCTTTCTGAGGGTGTCTTAGAAGGCGACTAAGGGTTGGGGCTGTTCTCCATCTGACAATACAGCCCATGGTTAAGTGCCCGTTTGACGGCAATAATGCTCGCCCACTATTACGTGAGGCTGAAAATTATAGTTGTTGAAATGTGGATATGAATACACCTCTGCTTACCCCTTCGGGGATTTACAGGCGTGAGTATATGTATGTTGTACAACTATTTAGTTAAACTAGACATCGATATCAACAGTAGATTTGCCTGCTTGCTAATGTGTCTTAATTGATTGATACATTATTTGTCTCACGTCTGATATTTTTGTGAATGTTATGTAGGTACACCGTTACTGTTATATGTATCGGAGACTATACCGACAACTGAATTTCGTGTGAATTGTGTAATACATATAATGTGGTTGTACTTGTTTAATAAATAAATAAATAAATAACTAAGTAGATGTATCAAAATTGAAAACATACAGAAGGACAGACAGACATACATGACGAAACTATAAGGGTTCCGTTTTTTTAGCAATTTGGCTACGGAACCCTAAAAACTAAGGCATTTTGCTGTGCTTTTTTAATTGTATATGTATCGCTTACAGGAAATTAGAATTATATTTATGTTTATCTATAGGAATTGAGTAGGAAACAATAAAAAAAACAAAATTGAATTTTTGTTAGATATAATATCACTTTATGAAAACGCTACTCAATTCCGCTGATTTACGAGTATAAACATTCAATTTCGATTCGATTTAGCTGTATCTGAATCTAATATATTGTCAAAAATGATTATTTAATTATTCAAAACGAAAAACCGGTTTTAGCATTTGTGAGTGTGTGGTGAAATTTTTTGGAGATTGTAGCTAGACCAGTTGTTGGCCTTTTTAGGGCTCCAAATACCCGTAACGACTGCCATAGATGTTCGTATGGCAACCGGGACTGACGGCTTAACATGGTCTTCGAGGCACGACCTGACCAATGCAAATAATCATAATCATGTATACAAAATATTTGCACTGAGAAGATATCGAACTCGCGTCTCCTGCGGAGCGGCCGCATTCACTGCCGCCACACCACAGTGGCTGTATCTGTTAGTAGGTATGGGGTGTAATCATGTATTCCAAATTTTTCTATATTCCTCCTTCGTGTACCTACATACAATAAAGATATATATTATTATATTATATTATTATATATAAACTGAATTTTAAATTAGCAGAGCCAGGCCTCTGGATGTATTGACCCCCAAAACACCCCTAGCAAGTAGTAAAACTACGACACGATAACAATCTACGTCGCCGATACACTGATAATGCTCACGTTTCCCGCAGACATCGCTATCATAGTTTATAATCATCAAATTACAAACTATGATAACAAAGTCTAAATAAAAGGTGATAACAGAAACGTAATATCTACACAAATATTGTTAAGTCATGATGACCAACATAATTATTTCACAATATTTTTGCATTTGTTCGGTGGACTTCGGTATATCACCCTTTTTAGCGGTGATACTGACTTTTTAGATCTTTATTTTATGTACTCGTTTTGTTATTAAAAACAAAGTAATCAGAAGTTATCAATTGGGTAAAAAGTAACTGATAACATAATATGGCCCTACATAGGATTTGGACATTTTGACTTAACAGCTGTACCTATATAGCCTGTGTATTTTTTTATTAGTAAGGGCCATGTTTAAGTGGTTTTCTAAATGTAATAGAACTGAAAATTGGTCTATCAGTAGCTTGAAGGACGCTTCAACCTTGCAATTACTACGCCAGCGTTGCAAGAAAAATATATTTCCTTTTAGGAGCCCTAAAAACCTCCCACAAAATTTTCCTATATTTTTTAAGTCCCAACCTCTAGGCATGACCCGTGGGGATAGACAATTTTATTGGTTTGGCGTTACCTAATTCGGCCCAAGCGTCTAGAAGTTACAGTGTGATAAAGAAACTCACAGACGTGTTAAAAAAGTGATAATGTGACGTAATGACAACAACAAGACAGAACAACTGATATCATAATAATACATTATTTAGACTTTGTCACAATATGTCAGATACTCAATAATTGAAGACGCTACGTCACTAATCCGAACAAAAATATCATTTATCTTTAAAAATGGGGAAAACCGGCTTCAATCAATCTTAATACTGTGACGACATAAGTTTTTGAAATTAAATCAGCAGATAACTTTGCAATTATTAAATAATCTTTCGGGTAACTTTGGTTATCTTTCTTATATTAATGCTTTAATCATTGATTTATATTATTACATACTAGCTGTTGCCCGCGGCTCCACCCGCGTGGAATTCTGATCCCATTCGACGCTAATATATAGCCTAGTTAATCCAGGGTATAACCTATATACATACCAAATTTCAACCAAATCGGTCCAGCCGTTTATGCGTGAAAGAGTAACAAACATCCACACATCCATTCTCACAAACTTTCACATTTATAATATTAGCAGGATTATAATATTAGTAGGATAGGAAGTTCTCATTGGCTTTAACAGTATACGGTCGCAGTTTCAACCGCTCTGCCCGAAACCCACTGGAATCTATTCCTAAAATGTAAAGTAGATTGCCCTATTTAGGGTTGTAGTTTGCCAGGTTTTGGGTTCTCATTAATAATATCAGTTAGAATATTTTTGGTGTCCTATGACTCAAGAATATCTTCCAATGCCTATGTGAGGTCTCCCAAAAGACTCACAATGTACGTTTTACATCATCTTAGAACATCATTCAGTAACTAGTGAATAGAAAGTGTTTTCGATACTAACCACAGTTAGAATTTCACCTAACGAAGAATAAGTAGAATCAGTCATCGCATAGGTCGCGATAGTAAAATATGTCGTGAATCGATTCTGTTCCCGGTCGTAACCGCGTGTCATTAATGGTGAGATCGTAAAGCCGCGGTCGGTACGATCGGAATGCGCCCTGAGGCACGCCTGCGAGCCGATAACCGGCTTCTGTCTAGTGTTGCCATTTGTTGCAAGGTTTCTTATAGGCAAAAAAATGCAAATTGTTAGAAAAAGTTAGTTTAAATATAGAATCACGAATAAAAGAAACTCAAATATAAAATGTGTGCTTTATTTGGTTTTTTTTTCGTAGCATATATTTTTTAAGAGATTCAATGGCTGATAGTTAAACAGGAGACATTTCAAAAAGGTATAGATTTAAAAATTCCTTACTGCATCCCGTACCAAATGCAAAAGTCATTCCAATTTCCCTCAGGAACCGTGACCCAATATTTGTTCTGAACAGTTTATCTTGGGCGTAGAATATTCCCGAAGGATATTGGTAATCAATTTTTAAAATACAAATAATATGCATTTAAGTTCAAATTAAATTTCATAGATAAATATGACATTAGATTTATTTCGTCATGCTGGGCAACACTATGCACGATAAAGGCTTCTGTCTGGGCGCTAATAAGCGCCTCCGTGCTTCATTCGCTTGGATGGTTTACGAGCGCACCGCTTCGCTTCGTTCGCAAGAGCGCATTCGTCTCGGAGCCTAATTAAAATGTGCCGGCGTTGTCTCGGTGACCGAACACCTGGAAGAAATAGATTAGTCACATGTTCACTTTCCTTTACATACACATAATGTCATTATTATGAAATTAGATTATGTACTTGTTTAGCTATTATATCGGGATGAATGAATAACTAATTGACAGTACTTTCTTGGCTAACTTGGCTCTGATATTAACTTGAGATGGTTGTATCGCTATTAATGTATAATTTTATAAACAATTTAATTATGTGAAATTACATTATGCCAATGTTAAGTAAAGTACCTATTTTCACATAACATTGGAAAATTTGCGACTTTTCTGCTGCAGAAACGGTGACGTTTGAAAGAAGCCAAAATTGTTTCAAGTGACATCGAAATCTATAGAAATCTATAGAAGATTCTATCGCAATTTAGTTGTTATTATTTATTTTTAACCTGAGGTTTTATTTCAATGAGTGATATTCGTGTAAACTTCACAATATATCATGTATAGAAGATCTAAGAAATATATACAATAAGTTCATGCATAAATATCGAAGATCAGTCAAACCTGCAGTTGGACTGGAAAACCGGACCCCAGACGCCGAGGGGTCGAAGCATCGAATGCGACTGAAGGATGAAGAAGAAGTTTGTGCTCTGTGATCTTACTGTCAGTGTCAACCCTAAATGTCATTTAGGACCTTTAACCATCAGTTATCAAAATGTCTGTGACGTAACCTCTTCCATTATTGTATATCTGACAAGTTGGGTATCACAAAGTGTAATAATCGATATACATAAGATAACGTAATTTTATTGTTTATTAGCGACTTAGGTAAAGCTATCATATCTCCATCTTTCATCATCGTAGCGTAATAATTATAGTGATTGCCTACCAGTTTTTACCCGAAATAACTGGTTTTTATTTTGAACTCTCTCGTGTCTTTTAAATGGTAAAAAAGCTAGAACAGTTTTTTTATTTTTAATTATTTTAAGCCTTAAAAACTTAAAAAATAAATAAAAATAATGAGATTTTTTTCCCCAGTAGTTTCATAGAACTGGCTATATCCGCAAATCACCCCGATCTCCCCAAATAATAAAATGGTGAAGAAAAGTATAGGTTGTTTATTCGATACTGAAAACTGAGTATTTTCATTAAAACATCGTCGATTTTTACGCTATCAAAAAGTATAAATACAATAATTACTACTAATAAAATAAAAAAGTACTACTGGGATATACCCAATTCTGTGCAACTACTGCAAGAAAAAAGTTCCAATATTTCCATAATGTAAGTAGGCAATGGTAGCACCATTGTCGGGATCTCCCGTTAAGTCATCCTTACCGTTTTCTTTGCACGGCATTTTGGGAATGCCGTTCAAAGAAATCGTGGTATTTGTATCAGATTCCACTAAGTCAACAGTATAAATCAGTCAGTATACAGCAATCACTTCTATGGTATACAGTTTTCGGTGACTATTGTGTTTGCATGTGCGTGGGGTACGCACAATAGCCCAAGAAGGAGGCTAAGAAGTATTAGAGCTTTTTTAAAGGAGCATCGGAAATTGTAGTGATTTAATCTAATTTCTACATCTGTAATAAAGTAATTAATCTAATTTTACTACAAACGTTGATACTCGTAATATAGTTTATATTCTTGGGTTAAGGATGCATATACTCGTAGATTCGAAACTCGTTAAAACGAATAAATACAGACTTTTTATGTCAATAGCTAAGAACACGGTTAGATGTTTTGCTCTGATTTTGTTAATATGTATTAAAGCCAATGAATAATAAAGATTAGCTATGATATTAAAAAATAATGACAAAATGGGGCGTATATTTCCACTCTACATAGTATATAGGGGTGGCGCGTGCAACAGTTTTACATGAGGACCACCACCAATTAGAAGTAATATCAAAACCGTCGGCTGAAGTGCCATCATTATCTCGGATGTTGCATGCAAAGCTAACTCTTCCACCCCTGCAATTTAGGCATAAAATTCTATAAAAAATTCATGCGTTTTTGGAGACAAGTGGAGTGAGCAATCCTGAAGCATGGGGTTGGAACATAGTTAAAGCGTTTACGTCGAGAGGCCTCGAGTGCCTTCAGCCTTTTGTAGATTTTTCTATCGTTTTGGCGGGTTTATGGGCTCGGCTATTTTGTCAATTCGTGGGGGAGCGTGTTTCGTTTTGACAACCCTTGAATATCGTGGTAGTGATGCGGAAACCAGTTCAACATTACATGCAGCAATATGTAATATGCGACAGCGGTTTATATTTTCTGTAGTTTAGACTAATCACTTGGTAAATATGGACTGATTTAGTTTTCTTCTGATTTAGCGAGAGCCATACTTTTCACAACTGACTTCTAAATTGACGAAGTCAGGGAACCCTGCTGATAAGAGGGTTAGACATTTGTGTTGATTATAATCTACTGTATACTTATTGATGATCCTTTCAATTACAATACAATATTCTTTATTGTATACTATAAACGTAAACATTGAATTACTTTTATTATATAGGTAGTATGTAATAAGAATGATATTTCAATGATTTATTGGAGACATACAAAGTACTTTAAAATGAATACGTTAGAACTGATAAGCCATGTTTTCCCGTATACTAAACGCATCATAGGTGTTATCACAATACTAAACTTATACTAACTTATATTAAACACAATAGAAATCATGATATCACAAATATTACGACACGTTTACTTAGCAATACCAATCAGTGATCACACAAACATCGGATAAAAATACATAAATCCTTTGATATTTACGTAAAGCAACATTTCTTCAAGTGAACTAGCGTAGCATAAACTTGAATCAAAGTAAGCAGGAATGTAGTTAGAGTAGAGGGTTGGCGACGTATTAATATCATGAGCATTACAGAGCCCAACGGCTGTATAAATGCAGTCAAGCATTCACGCACTGATTGGATACCTATTTTTGATTTAATAGGATCCGCATATTTAGATATCCGCGTACGACCGCGATGTGGCTATGAGCGCTAAATGTATACACCCGCTGTCAAATCTTAGCACAATAATTTTACCTTTATTACTTTACATACAGAGTGTATTATAGCATGCATTGTTAAGACAGAAGTGATAGTAAAACAGGTTATATTGCCGTTTGTATATGCGTTGTCGTATTCTTCACGGTGGAAAATTGTACTCATTTTAATATGTCGGCGTGAAATTTTAATAATTGACTCAGTTTCTTTGCGTGTATTGCGCCTAGATATGACTGATACATTAGGTATTGGCTTATCTTAGAAAACGTAGAAACTCAGCGGTATATATAACAAGAACTGTAATATGAATAGATTTTTTAAGAATTAAATGAATTGGCATGTAAAAGATCATCTAGCTAAGAAATCAAACACAATTTTCGTTTATACAGACATTTTTTGATTTCAACTAGCATTGGGCCTTAATCATCATCATTATCTTGACGATAGTGGCGGTCGCCTCTGAGGCCTTCACCTCGGAATCCGGGGTCCGCTTAAATTGCTGAAATGAACTTAATAATAATTTATCAGTAAATACCTTGACAATAATCGTTATGACGTCATACCTTGTAATTGCATACACACTAAAAAACCAACGTTTTGATGTTCCAAGAATCCCATTCCAAACCATCCATTGGAAGGAAGAAGGTTCCTGCAAACAATAAATAAATAAATAAATATTGTAGGACATTCTACACAACGCTATCTAGACCCAAAGTAAGCATAGCTTAACTAGCTTGTGTTATGGGTTCTAGAATGCGGATATACATACTTAAATACATTTTTTTTTGTAAATACATACATATATTATACATAGAAACACCCAGACCAATGCAAATATTCATATTAATATGCACACATATTTGCACTGAGCGGGGATTGAACCCGCGTCTCCTGCATAGCAGGCGCGTTCACTACCGCTACGCCACAGAGGCAGCATAACAATAGGCAATATAACATTATATGTAGTGATCTATAGTCTCTTACGTTTAAAATCAGTAAGATCTAATTCCATAAATATATGACATAATACGATGATATCGTTATCGATTTCAAGGTTGTCTTTTATTTTGAATGTCATGAAATTCATTTGATAAGCATAAGAGCGATGCATTTTGTTCAGATAGTTGATATCTTGAGATGTTCGATTAGATTTTGCACTGTGATATCATTAACCGACAGACAGTTGTGTTCTTTGTACATTGAGGAAGAACAATGGTAGGTATAACTTATGTTGTTGGTGAGTGGTTACCATGAGGTAAGAACGCTTAGGTATATTTATTAATTAAGTGCATGCTTTTTATAGGTGCGTTGGGCATTTTTTGAGATGGAAAAAAAGCAATTGAACTCGCGAAACTGTTATAGTTACCCTTACTGACATCATTGTATATTTACATTTAATATTGGTCAAGTTTTCACTTCTTACAAATGTTTTGAACTACTCTGTAAATGTTTGAAATTGTCAACTCAATGTACGATAAAGGGAACGCCTTACAAAATCGAAACAAGATGATCTTCAACGGAATCTTACTCTTCTTCCCGACGACGAGCCAGAATCATAAACAGGCTACTGTACGCACTTACGAGTATATAAATCAGTGATTTACTTTATTGTATGTCACAGTAATAACTATAATAATAATTAAAATCGTTCGTAATAAACGATTCTACACGGGATTCAGTTCTTCCCATATTCAAACATAATGGGAGCAAACTCTTACATTAAACTGTGACCATTGTGTTGGGCCTTTGTTCTTTTTTATTGTTTTAACCCCTTTTGTCGCTCCGTGAGCACCATCGGCCGATAGGGAGAAAGATATTTTAACTTATAATTAGTAGCTATGAAATACTGGATTTTATTTTTTTTGTAAGTAATAATCGCTTGTTGCGTTATATGAATCAAGTTACAAAAATAGTCAACTCATGCCTTTTTTTGTAGTCTCGATTGAAGTGTTTCTTTCTATAAATGAATGTCATTTTCATTTGTTGGTTTCTTTTTCATTGAAGTTTTTCTGAAAACGTGTGAGTGTCTGACTTTTTATTGTAAATATTTTAGTAGTTTAACAAATGGAAGAAACCTTTTAGATTTATTTAAAAATATTCTTTGATATTCTTTAAAATATTTATTTGTAGATTATAATTATACAACAATACGTATACATCTGATGCAGCATGCGATGCATGAATACCTAATATAGATCATACAGTACAGCTTTATTAGACACAATTTAAATTACACTGCAAATTACTTAAAATTAATTAATACACTTATACAATTATCATTAATATCATTGATTAGTTTAGTTAATTAATTCATATAATAATAATCAGTCTTTGAATAATTATTCAATTAGACTTAATCACAATATCCTACAGCTACCGGCAAGGCGATAGAACGTTACAGTTTTCTTTCAGAAAATTCATGAACGGACCCGAGAATGACTACGACGCTACCACACCACAGCAGTTCAGCTCTCCTCAGTCTCATAATTATAAAAAATTACTATTAATAAGATTAAGAAAAATAAAATTTAATCCAAAAATATACTTCACCCCTCTAAGGAATATTTTCTTTTTATCAGGCCACACACGTCAGATTTATTTACACACTAACACAATTATCTAGTCAAAACGATGATTAACTTATTGAATTGGGATTTAATCAAAATGTCCTAGGGTTATTTGCAAGGTTGTACACGTTATCCTAGCTCGCACGTGTCCGTACCACGGAGGGGAGGGCCGAGAGTGGGGTAAGGGGGATTTTCCCGGAGGCTATACGAAATTAATTTCAAGTATAGCGCAGCAGGATTTGTGTACATTGCCTGTGTACAGATATCCGGGTAATGTGAGCGTAACTGTGTTTTCTGATGTTCGTTTTAATTTCTGATTGAAGAGGTTTTGTTGGGCGAATTGGAATTTTTGTAAAGGGTTATATTGCCTTGGTCATGGTAACTTTTTTGAAAAAAGATTTAGCATGTTTTTCACAGACAGACTTTGGAGTTTTTTCTTTTTTGTTATGTTGATTTTTTTTTCTATTTGTTACAATGTTTAGCCTCTCGTTAGACTGTTCCTAATCGAGTAAGAATGTTAGGGTACATTTTTACTCGATTAAAAAGTTAAAGTTAATTTTAGAGTAGAATAAACAGCGTCCGATGAGTTAATGTCAGTAGTCAGTAGTCGATATATTAAAGTTTTGTGCATAAAGTTAATGATGATTGACTTAACAGATTTTATTTTCGTGTAATGAATACGGGCATTTTAATATTGAAAAAAAGTGCCTGTAACTTTTTCTCACCAAAATTCTTGCCTCACAGCATTTTTTTTTCATTTAAGTCTATAACACCATACATTATAAGCTCCTAAAAAAAGTAGTCCACTGCTGGAGATAGGTCTCTCCCAATTTGCGCCATTTCTGTCTATCTTTCGCCTTTCGCATTCAGTCTGCCCCAGCCACTTTAACCTAAGCACCTAAACAATGAAAAATTTAAGAATATCAGTAAATTCATTCAAAACCTTCAGCTAAATAGTCTTCGTAGAAAAAAATCCATCCAAATATCTAAAATTACGATTCTAATCATAGTCAGTTACTCCTTTATGCACGTCAAGCGCGTTAGTAAACAGTGGTAGGATGTTTGCTTGTTCCGGGGTGTATTATCCGTAGATACTACCGTCTATCTACTCACTGTTTACCACACCCTGTATTATGTTATCTAACCATACATTTTTGATTAGCTAATGTAACTTTGTCAATACTATTTGGTTGAGAATGGCCACAAAATGGTACAAGTCTACTTGAAGTAATTTGTATTTACATAAATGTTGAAGCAATTGCGACTGCTGTGCTTGCGTTTTAAGGTTCGTTACTTGGGTCAAACAAAAAAGCAATTTGCTTGACCTATGAGTTAAAATACTGTTAACAGCACTTAGTCTGACACATGCTTTATTAACAAAAAGTGTTGTGTATGAAATAATAATCTTAAAAATCTTTATCGTTCCGTCTAAACCACCCCTAAAACATAGGTAACAATAATGTGTAGGTAACATGTACACCGTTCAAAATATCATTCAAAGCACGAACCGCTATCAAAGTAGCACTCACAAAGATTGCCCATTTACAGATCCCTCAACACAAGGCCACATAGACACTCACATGTATAACCGCACATGTATTTCTCAGAAACGTCCCTTATAGGAAGAGAGGCTAAGAGAGGTTTTTAAGAGGCCGAGTGAGTGGAGAGCGGTGTTGCGATCGGCTCGACTGCTCACCCCGGCCGACAGTAAAAAATATGAGCATCACCCTCCACACGCCCCCCTCGCGCCATCTTGAAAAACTTTGTCACTTGTAGCCGCAGATCGATCTGTGTCTACGATGTCTACGCCGTAGCTGTGTAGGTGTGTGTAGAGATACTCTACGGTGCTATAGTTTTTTAAAGCCTTTTTGGTTGAGGTTGTGTTTTTTAGATGATGATCTTGTTGGTAAAATAGATAGATAGATAAAGAATGCTTAACGTATTTGTTCATAATAGTTATACCGACAAACAACTTTCTAACATGATATGTAAAAAGCTAAGTTTTATTTTATAATTCATCGTTGTCATCACAACATTAGTCCTGGTTGCTTGGTTCCAAAGGAAACCAAGGGTTCACTCATCTGCTCTTTCTCTTCGTCTGGCTTGTCTTGATTATGCGAGGGTGATTATTATTTATCTTCGCAACCAGTATCATTTCATAGTAAATAAGTGTAAAGAAAGACTGATCAAAATATTACTAAGCCATTTATGACTAGTAGCGAGAGACATCGGACAGTATTTGCAATAATAATCCAATCCAAATCTTATCATAGCTTTTGAACATAGATAAATATGTTTAAACATACATTTATATAAATACATTTATCTGCAGATATCCCTACTAATATTATAAATGCGAAAGTAACTCTGTCTGTCTTTCTGTCTGTCTGTCTGTCTGTCTGTCTGTCAGTCTGTCTGTCTGTCTGTCTGTCTATCTTTCACGCCTAAACCACTGGACCGATTTTGATGAAATTTTGTACAGAGGTAGACTAGACCTTGAGAAAGGACATAGGCTATGTTTGGCCGCGATAACCGACATCCACGCGGGCGGAGCCGCGGGCGAAAGCTAGTTAATTATATAAAAAGGAAAGGTTTGTATTTTTGTATGTAACGAATAAACTCAAAAACTACTGGACCGATTAAAAAAAGTTTGCTATTAGAAAGCTAGCTACATTATTAGGTAGCAATAAATCATCATGCTACTATCAGCGATGAACAGGATGAGAATTCCACGCGGGTGGAGCCGTGAGCAATAGCTAGTATAAACTAGCCAACCCGCTCCGGCGTAATTCTCTGCGTAAGAAGAACCATCCTCGTGCTTCAAATAATATTTAAAAAAAGGAGTTAGCGAAATCGGTTCAGTTGTTCTCGATATTTGCGAGCAGCAACACATTCAAATTAGTATATTATAGAAAAAAATTCACGATAGTTTAAATTAACCAATATTTGATAAAAGTCGGAGAATAACCATTCGTCTACTCTCTTAAGATGTAAATCTAAAGAGTTTATTCAGTTATGAACATGATTATAACGTGCGCGCCATTGTCGCAGCCCTTCGTACTCATAGCATGACTTTTGTCATTGAAATGATAATCAGCAAAAGGATTTGTGTGGAATTATTCGCATGACTACCTTGGCTAAGGAGATACGCCCTGTGGCTACAAGCCCTATTAAAACAATCAAGTTTGTATTTTGAACCTTATCGTATATATCATAAGGTATATTTTATTTCTATTTATAATAAGGTAAGCATAAGTTTTGAATACAAAACAAGGACACCTAAGGGCCTCAGCAGGTGTCCATACAATTGTATTTTGTAATGTCCATGTTATTTGGGAAGTCAAAACGATTGAATGAGGAAGCTGAATAGAATGTTTAGTTTAAAAGTATGAGACAAATCTTTAAGGATCTAGTTTTTGTAATAATAAGGCGGCAAACAAGCAAATTGGTCACCTGATGTAGGTACCTACGTGTACCTTGGCTAGAGAAAAATAGACATTTAGACTGGAAAGAAGATAGAAATAGTGGAATACCATGTTTATAAGTTCAAAAAAAAAATGGGGTAAGAGAGATTGTGTAAGAAATTCATGTCGTCGGCAATATGGCAGTTATGAATTAGAAGTGGATATCTTAATCTCGAATAATGTTGATTTCTTATTGGGTGATCTATAAATTATAAGAAAAATATTATTTGATACAAAATAAATATAGAAATAAAAAGATGTCTTGATTAAATATTGGTTCAACAAGTCATCATCTGCATATGAACGTATTCTCCCGATTGCATCCGTGGCCCAGATGACCCCGGAGCTCAGGGTCCGCCTTCCGGCTCCTCCTTCTCCACTTCGCACGATCTTGGGCGTCCATGGTAGTGAGACCATTTGCACGCATATCACCCTCCACGACGTCAAGCCAGGACTTCTTTGGCCTACCCCTTTTACCTGGACCCGGCGGGGGTACCATTGCCAGGCATTTGTTCCCCACGTAGCCTGGCGGTTGCCGCAAGACGTGGCCGCACCAGCGAAGGCGGCTCTCTTGCATTTTATCCGCGATGTCACGGACATGGAGGCTGCCGCGGATGCGAGAGTTCCGTACGCGATCTTTAAGCGTAACGCCGCACATCCACCGCAACATTTTCATCTCCGTGACACGCAGCTCTTGCTTGTGTCGCTCGAGCAGCGGCCACGCCTCACAACCATACAAGAGAACAGGCCTAATGATCGTCTTGTAGACCTGCCCCTTCAACCTGACTGGCATTTTAGGATCACAGGTCACGCCAGTCATTTCTCGCCACTTGGCCCACGCGGCAGCAATGCGTGCCTTGACGTCGTGGTCGATCTCACCGGTCACATGAAGTACAGATCCTAGGTACTTAACCTGGTCCGTGCGCTCGACCAAATCATCGCCTATGCGGACGGGTGTGGGATCTGTGGAGTTTAACGCTAAGTATTCTGTCTGTCAACAAGTATGAACATTTATGTTATTTTTTCCTACAGGGAAGTAACGGTAATCTATTACAAATAACATTATAGATTACTCGCAATTTATGACACACTAACCAACAGACAATTAAACAATTAAATTTAAAAATAAATTATCCGCAGATCTCTATAAAAAGATAAAAGTACACCTTATCCATATTTCACATATAAAAAGATTATCACATAACAATCGACGCTGATTAACACTATCCAAGATTCACACATTCCAAAAAAAAAAAACTAACCCTAACCCTTGTGTGAAAAGGTCAAGGAAAAGGATCAACCTTTGACGTTTCTATAAAGACAAGACGAGATACCAAAACCCTTCCGAAGCTCCATGTGTTGTTGCAGTCAAAGGGTTTATGAAACCAAAATTAGTTGCATTCAAATCGGCGTGACACCCCGATAGTCATAACGAACCGTGCGAAATTTCTCACAAAGCAAAAAAGTTTGACAAAAAATGGGGAAAAAAATAGTTTTCGGGTAAAATTAAAAAAAACTGTTCGCGAAAGGGTGATGTTGTCGGTGACCCCAGGCATATTTTGATTGCACCGTGATTTTTTTTTAGGTTTTTTGACATCTTTCTCTATGAATTGATCAGAATTTTCGATGCAGTCTAACGGTTCTTATCGTGCTTGCTATGTATAATATCACTCTAGGCATTTTGCAATTAAATAGGCGTTTGCCCTAGATCGGACACAATGAGTAGCTATCAGCAACGTATGATAACGTAATCATTGACTGTTTGTATTTGGATGGAAAAACCTTTCAGTTAGATAATATTAATTAATCCTTTTTGGTTACTGATTATATAAATGGTGTTTAAAAAGATTCTCGTGACATGGGCCAATCATGTATTATTAGTATGTTTAAGTTTGTCCTTAATACGCTAAATTATTGTTCGTGTTATGTAGTACTCTACTAAGATTGTAGAAATAAATATTCAGTGTGCCATTACACTGAATATTCATTTGTGTCGTGTTTACTTGTCTCCTCTATCCATACTAATATTTATCAATGCGAAAGTAACTCTGTCTGTCTGTCTGTTACGTTTTCACGCCTAAACCACTGAACCAATTTTGATGAAATTTGGTACAGGAGTAGATTAGACCTTGAGAAAGGACATAGGCTACGTTTGGTCGCGATAACCGACATCCACGCGGGCGGAGCCGCGGGCGAAAGCTAGTTTAAGATAATAAAAAAAAAATACATCTACATCTACACTATTATTATAAAGAGGTAATAGTGAGTTTGTGATGTTGTAGTAGGGGTAATCTCTGAATCTACTGAACCGATTTTGAAAAAAAAATTCTCAATAGAAAGTCACATTATTTGTATCATAGGCTATTTGTCATCACTCTACCGGGAAGGGTCAAGAGAAAAGGATGAGACGTCCACGCGGGTGGAGCCGCGGGCAACAGCTAGTTGAAAATATATTCCACTCTACTAACACTTCAGCGCCTCAGTACCACGAATTTTGCTGTTCTTTACCCCTAATAAAGTATTTAATATCCTATACCCTTCATAAATGTGCAGATCTACAAAATTTCCCAAGCACACCATTGTCTTTACATCAAATACCTTTAAATAATACAAGTCAACGGAACAAATGAGGTACATGGACGTTTATCAGGCGTATTGTGGTGCAATCGCTCAGGGGTTGAAAACAATTGGTGGTGCCCAAGATTGACTACAATGTCCGGATACCTTTATCGCAATAAGAGCGATATTTAGTGAGGTTATATATCGCGATGTACATGATGGTGTATAAATAAGTTAATGTGGTTTTATTTGACGATTCACGTAACGTTCACGTGGTGTTCGTGGTCTACTGATATGAACAGTCCTTATACTGAATAAGGAAATTTTTTGACACCTAGGCTTGCTCGTGACCTTGTTTACGCTGATTTTGATGGAGTACCTACCTGACACGTGCCTAGTGCCTCTTTTTTGCTTATACGTATACGGAATTAGGTTAACCAATTTCAAGTTCTTCAGCCACCTTGTCTCTATTTAATCTATATCCATATTAAAATAATAAATGCGAAAGTAACTCTGTCTGTCTGTCTTTCTGTCTGTCTATTACGCTTTCACGCCTAAACAACTGAACCGATTTTGATGAAATTCAGAGATAGATTAGAATTTGGAAAGGACATAGGCTATGTTTGGGCACGATAACCGACATTCACGCGGGTGGAGCCGCGGGTAAAAGCTAGTACTTAATAAGCAGAGAGATATTTTTTTAATTAGTGTTCAGCAACTTCTGCCAGTTCCATTCACCCGACTGTATTTCTACTTTCGTAGTCGCGTAGGTAGGCTTCAGTCCTGGTACTATTATTCTTTCATAGTTGTCATCTAGTGCTGAATGTGGTATATTTTTAACTCATGAATCGTGCCAGACGAACATATTACACATTCCTCATGAATTATCAACGTTTGAATGGGCAAGTTTTCCTTATGTTACAATTACATAATGAAATACAAGGAATTACCATACAAATTGTTTTAAATTTTGATTACCTGTGTTTTATTTTATTTTGCAAACGTGTATGAAATTAAATCTTCATTAATATGGTACTTCCCTTATTTGTGAATTGCCAGCTGAATTTACAACATGCTGTATATTAAGTTATGAACCAAGAAGTAGAGCATTAATTTAACTAAAACTTTTGTTTATTGACGATTTCTTTACCAGACACTCGACTTTACTGTACCATTTTCCAGAATAAAGCAAATTCAACTCTGTGTTAAGGAGTTACGTCTCGAAATTGAATGTATGGTCGTTGCTTCTAGCAGGGGTATCGAAGAATAGATATGGGGTCCGATTTGGATAGAATTCTTTTGATTGTAAGACTCATAACGGACCCTAACGTATATTTGGACAGCAACCTGAGAGGTTTGAAGTGGTCCCGAGGTTTATAATTACTATAATTTGAAAGCAGATGAAGGAATTTTAAATATTGAATAGTACATACTACATTCTTGTAAATGTCTACGTGTGCGTATTTCATGTCTTTAGAAAAATATAGAGGGCGATTTACTTGTATGAAATATTACGAAAGTAATGTGAACGCAAGCGCGAATCCAGACTTGAATAAAGATTGTGAGGGTAATTCAAATAAAACATTCATATCTATGTACTATCGCGATCATAAGTGCAGTACCAATCTGACGCAACTATAGCGCGGCAACATTAGTCGTACTTATGACCTTATTCTTTGAAGACAATTCACACACACATACACGTCAACCTAGTCGTACAGTACTCTTACTAAACTTTTGAAGTTATGACCTTAATCTTTGAAGATAATTCACACACACACATACACACACATTAATATTGTTCACTCGTTGATTGATATTGTTAATTTCAATATCATACGTAAGCTGCCCCGTAGCTGAGTGGTTTAATGTGCGGCTTGACGAATAGTATGAAACGTGTCGGTGATGGTTCGAACCTACCGGAACTAATATAACTTTTTGTGTTTTATATTTAAAAGTTATGATATATAAATGTTGATACGAATATAAAAATGTTTCTTAGGTAGAATTTTAAACTTAGCGAGAAAAATAATTATTTGAGGGTGCATTTGAAATAAAATGGATTCATTGGCTATGAGTGAAGTTGTTGGTTGGTGAAGTCAGTTACGACTACCCTATTTATATATTATATCATCTATGGTTACGACTGTTTGTGTTAATTACTGTTCGAGCGATTACATTTCTTTTTTAATAAATCAATATGTCAAATATAAGTATTGAAGCAAAAGCTAATATTGTGGCCATATTCGAATGGTCTGAATATATCTCAAATTTCCAATGAGACGGGCTTATCTGTAAGTTAATTAATTAATTAATATTGTTGTAGTGCAATTTTGTTCATTGGTTGCAATTGTGTAATATGGTTGTTGTTTTTTTAGAGAAATACTGGGAGTCGTTGCGTGAAACAATTTGAGGAAGAAGAGTTGCAGAGTTGGAGGAGAAGTGGAAGACCTGCTGTAGCGGCGTTATATGGTAGCAGAATATGAAACGAATAACGAAGAGTATTTACTTTACCTGGGAATCAACAATATTTTCTGATGAAAAAACGTTTAAATCATCTCAAAAGGGAAGATTACATTTATGGCATAAGGATAAAACACGGTGGTGTGAAAACAACATAGTACCGAACACTGAATCTAAGTGTAAATTATGTGGGGGTGGATTAGAGCGCAAGGGCCGGGTGAATTAGACACAATATCTACGCGTGCAAATAGTGCAAATTATGTGGAAGTGTTAGAAGATATAATGTTGCCCACAGTGCGAAATGTCTATCCAGATATAAATGAAGGTTTAAGGGCATTAGAAGGTTTCTTCAGGGTCGGCAGCATGAGTGTGACGCCCCTGGTGTTGCATACGTCCAAAGGCCACGGTAATCACTTTCTATCAGGTAGGCCGTGTGCTTGTCTCCCACCTAAGTGGTATAAAAAATGTGCACGATAATTGTCCCATCCATCGAGCCACCATACTTCGCGAATGGTTTAGTGAACGTAAAGTTATTCCTTGCTCTGGCGAAGGGTGAAAATGTTCAAAAGGGAAGCCGGTGGCAAATCCCAAAGAACAACCATGGCAATTTTGTATGAAATTCTCTCAAATTTTAGATAGGTACTGAATTTTAGGTGTAATACATGTAATAATGCATTAAACTTAAGCATCTCTACCATGACTTCCCTTTGCAGAGCAAGCCGGCAGGAATCGTGTTATGAGTACTCCTCGCCACTGAATTTCCTTGGCCAGCACGATCCCCTGATTTGAACCCGATTGAGAATATATGGGGTTTAATGGTGCAAAGAGAGATAAAAGTTATTGTTATTATATATTATATTTTATATAAAATAGTTAGGCTCAATTTAAAGTGAAAGCTCTCGTGATATTGTTATCGCCGTACTCGTGCTAAGCTATTCTGTTTAAATATTTTTGTTATTTAATTTCAGTTGAGCCTATTGAGACTACTGAGCCTATCAAGGGACGTGCTGGCCTGTAATTAGTATAAGACTGTATGGTTGAGGTTAAGTTTCAATCCTCTTTTCCGAAAAAAACTTTCGAGAAAATGAATAATTAAGCTATAACCTCAATAGTCAATATGTAATATTAATTTTATTATAAAAGTATATTTTTTGGATGAAATTATTATAACCACAAATTAACATTGGATAATTCTTTTAATAAACTTTTTTTTTAAACTATTGTTTTATTTATAATCTATTGTAAATTAAGTATAATATTTTTCTATTTGTAAATAATTATTTCTAATTCTGTTAACTTGTTCCTAAAATTTCATGAAAACAAAACAACAAAAAGTGGAAAAACTAAGATCCGAACCCACAACATCCGATTTCAACACTATCCTTAGCAGCCTTGTTACCGACCAGGCTACGCACTGCCTTACGTAGAATCACGAATTTTTGCATTACTTTATATAGATGCATGCTTCGAACATAATAGTATGAAAAGGCGAGCATAACGTTTTCTTTGTTTCGCATCACACACATTTATATTTTCTCATATCGATACTGTGTGACGTATAAATGTATGCGTTAAACATTACATACACATAGATACGCCTTTAACCGGACAAGCCATTATAAACATTACGGTGCTAATGCACTTTTAATTACGATAGTACATTTACAATAATACTTGAAATAAATAATTAACAAATGGGTAAATTGTAAAATAAATAAATGAATAATTCAAAACATTTTCAAAATCGAATTACAATATAGTATTTCTATACTGTGATGGTATCCAAAGCTTTTTATTGCTTTTAACTTACTGTGACTTGGTTAAATGAGAGGTACTCCTTTACGCAATGAATTACTTTGTTTACATAATATATACTCGTGTATTATACAAAAAAATAACTACCTATCTATCTACCTAGATCTACACTTAACATCTTTTTCTAACTACACCATATGATACAATTGATTTGTGATATACTACAGCCTTTAAATCATACAGAAAAGTAAAAAAAAGGAACATGTTGGCATAGGCTTTTTATTAAAAACGTGATGAGCACCGCGTGATATATGGCCACACGAATCGCACCGAACTAAACTGTACACAAATGAGGGCACCCTGCAAATTACTTACGACTTTATTTCTTCCGTTTAGATTGTTTTGCAGACACGCGATTCACTCTTTTCATGTATTTCTTTGTGAGAGTTAAAGTTAATAGAAATATGCTGCTGATTGCTGTTGAAATCAAGTGATATATTAATACACCTACATATTTTTATTATGAGTGTGATACGCAATCACGTAATTGTAACCCGAATAACTGTAACATAAAATCACTTTATCACCAATCACAAAATCACTTTACCAAGAATCGATACACCGCGAAAGGATACAGCAGTAAGAGGAATAGCTTTCTGGCATGTAAAATATATGAATTGGTATGAACATCTACTAATCAAAGGTACCTGCTACAATAAATGGCAGTTAAGAGTCTCCATGGACTTTTATTTTTAAGGATCTTTTGGCAAAGGCTATTTTATTGCTGGAGAACTGTACGTGTTGCTTCTTGATCAAAATTAATTAGATTTTCTAATTTGGTAGAGCTAATCCCTCATATAAAGGTGTTAGATCTAGATATCGATTATAACGCTGATTGATTGTTACTGCTTATCTTAAGATATCCAATATCAGTTTCAGGTATTTCATAAATTCAGTACCTAATACAGATATTTGTTGTGAGTTCCGTTTCGGCTGGACGAGAACTTCACTAACGTCCAACCGTCAGTAGTTTACCAAAAATTTAACATTTTTTTAGTCATCATCATTCTCATAGAGACATTTTTCCCGATTGCATCCGTGGTCCAGGTGAACTCGGAGCTCAGGGTCCGCCTTCCGGCTCTTCCTCCTCCACTTCGCACGATCTTGGGCGTCCACGGTAGTGAGATCAATGTTTCCGTAACTATTTGCTTTTGAGGAGTTCCCAGGTCTATCTTCGAAGTGAAAATTCCCATACCTTTTTCTTTTCGAAGTCAGAGAAAGAATTATACTACTGAGATCTTTAATTTTTTTTCGTATTCCTTAATCGTAAGAAAGTATTAGCTGCTGGCACTCCTCCATATAAATTTTTATACTCTGTCCGCAGAGTTTTCAAAAAACGTGGTACCAAAGTCTCCGCTAACAAATGAAGTACTGAAATTCCAAACATTTAACTCGAAATAACAAGAAATAAATTGTTGCCCGATTTGTGTGCACCACAGTAATGTATGACACGGGACATACCGTTTTAAAATGAGCCATTTTTCACGAATCACGCCTGTTGGAGGCACAGTTTAAAATTTGATTAACTGGCTCCAGTGTGCGCGCGATATCTCATTGAGTTATGACAGTGTTATTCATATGAACATACGTATATTTGTATAAATTTCGAATGGGGTGCGAGAGTTCTCAAACTCTGTCTTGGCTATTTGATATTTTTAAGAATACATACATACTTTCCTGCCTCTTTCCCAGTAGGGTAGGCAAATTCTGTCGCGTTATGGTATCAAGTGGGCCAGATCGAGAGATATCTCACCTCCGGCAACTGACGGCCCACAGACGGCGTGCGTTTTAGTCAGTTCGAGTCCGACATAACCTCCTCCTCCGGCTCCGGCGGGGGAGGTATCCGTGGGGAATTTTTGCACGATAAAAAAAAGGTATCAAGTCTCTTCTTTATAGATAGGTGCACGCGAGGCGACGATGCTTTACTGCCTCGGTTTGATTCTGCATGGTTTTTGTGAGATTTTTTTTTTCTTTTCCTCTATCTGCAATCAGCCCCGAAGCTATAATCAGATTTGATGGGTCCATTGTTGTGAATTTGAGATATGTATATCCTGTGATATATCATCTCGTATTTCATACATTAGCCACTAGATCGTGGCCAATCGGGATCTTTTTAAACGGAATACACCATAGGAAATAGAAATGAAAGTGGAGAACGACTAGTGAATCTGAGTCAAGAAAATAACCTAACAATCCTTAATACCTTCTTCAAGAAAAAGCCTAGCAAAAAGTGGACCTGGGAGTCACCAGGCGGCAGATACCATAACGAAATTGACTTCATAACAAGCAATCAACCCAAAGCTTTTAAAGACGTTAAGGTGATGCACCAGTTGAACTTCGACACTAACCACAGAATGGTTAGAGCGGCCCTATATACCGAAGACCAAAAAAACACTACAGAAATGAGAAACACACACATGCCACAAAACCAGATTCAAACCAGTGAGAATATTTAGACATTTCATTTATTATGTATAATGTGAGACCTTATCAACATGCAAGAGGCCCAATTTAATCTCACCTGCAAATCGGTGCACCAGCTAAATAATGGATAAGACTTCAGTGCACGTTTTCCTCTCAGGATTAGGAGATCAGATGGTAGTTACTTCCAGATATAATAATCAAAAAAAGTAAGCGAATCTTGGGCTTCAAAGTGCGATTTTAGGTAATTGCTGATGATGAAGATCGTCTTATAATATGTAATTGATATGTAATTATCATCAGGTGGGGTTCAAACGAGTAGGATGACAATTGAAAATCGATGGCTGATTAGATAAGTTACGTTTAGTACGATTATGACGATCCTCTTGGCACGTGCCGGGAAAAACGTCCACTGATAACACAATCTCGTCCACGTAGCCATCCGAATAAATCAATGATATCCAAATATAGCTGTTAATTCCTCATTTTGGGAGATCATCATTATATTATCATCAATATTACAATACCATTGTAGTGTTTGTTTGTAACTTTGTCTGTTTATGTAATCATACGAAGTGAGGGTTACAAATAGTAGAAGTTGTAGCACTTGAAGTGGTGATAAGTGGTGATGGTATAACTTTGCTTATCTCAGCATGAGTGAGTTAGATCAACCGGGTAAGTACTCTCACTTTAGACCGAGATTGTTTCACTTAAGTAGCAGTATACCTCCTTCATTTCGTCCAGTAAATCAGGAAGAAGGTCAGGCTTCTGACACTATCACAAGTGTCTTCCTTTTTTCTTTCTTTCCCCCCCAATCACCCTCTACACGTGGGTGACTAAATTAATGTCATAATGTGTATGTTTTTAAATGTGGTCTAGTAACCGATTTCCGGGTAGGGTAATTAGGTTTTCCTTTTAAGAGATTCTTAGAAGCAGCATGGACCGAATATATGGCAATATAATCGCGTTATTTGAACGTGTTTGATTCCTGAGTCAGGCAAAAGTTTAGGTACCCATTGGGTTCATTGTTATGAAATTCCGAAAAGCACCACAGAGTTTGGACCACCAACAATGAACATTCATTAAGATGACCGTAATAGGTGTTAACCTATTTTTTGGTGAGACCAAAAATATGGCTGGCAGAATGTGGTTGTAATATTAAAACCTCTGCCTACCACTTCAGGGGGGAGTATTAATATACAAGTGGGAGTATTGTGTTGATTAAATTAGTAGGTTGCGACTGCATGTGACCTCAAACGCACCTGTCGATCGACAATAGGCTTGTCACAAGCGGTAGTAATTAGTTCCGTATATGTTACGTCTCTGAATCACTGTTGACGTCACTAAATAACTAGAGAAAGTAGAAATACATACCAGCATAAGACTCTGTATATTAATAACATGTGGAGCTAAAACTTCGATTTATTTTTAGAATATTTCATGCGGTGAAGTGTTAGGTTTGGAATAGTTTATATAGAGAAGAAAAGATTATTTCTTCCTACTTCCTACTGTCCTGGATCCTGAGCTATCTGATGTGCCCGCCAAGCTGAGGGCTACCATTGTAACATTGTAGATGTCAGTAATGGTAACTCTCTTTCCTGAAACTATGCCTTCAGCTTACAAACAGGCGAGGTGAAGTAATATTGACGTATCCTATCTTCATCATCCTAGCGTTAATTCCCAGTCACATCCTATATGCAAATAAAACAAGAAGAAAAACTGTATGGTAAATAGGTATATCAATTGAAATGAAAAAAAAAAAGATTACAAAGCTTAAATAGGTATCCTAAGATATTCTAACAATAGGTACCGGTTCTACTTAGTGTCTGTATATACCGTTACCCAAACGTTTATAAAAACGTAGAAAATTGAAATATTGACACAAAGAAAACTCTTATTGAAAAGTGGCAACCGCCGAGGGTACTTCACAGAAAGAAAATTAGGATGTGAGCCGTCAAAACTTCAAAACCAGCCCATCAAAGTGACATTTTAGAGGGATGTCGCCCCCGCATTACACCTCTCTCATTATTTATCACATTGTCGCCGAAATTAATGGTGAACCCTCGTCAAATAATTTTTATTTTATAAAATAAAGGCCACGGCTTCTGACAGTTTAATCATATCTTTATGCTTCTAATGGGAACGTCTAGATTGTAGCATAGGGCAGCTTCCTATAGCATATATTTTTATAACACACTTTATAAAAAACTAAAGCGGCGATAATGGTTGTGGGGCTTACAATCAAAAAGTCACATATAGTTTCACAGGGATAGATATGAGTATTAGATTGATAGTACTAATTTTAATCCCTGAAATAGGTTCTCATGGAATGGAAAATTAATTAGAATTTCACGTGGGCACGTGGTTTCTTGAACAATTTCTTACTACAAAGGCTCCTTTATGTAAAATTGAAGTTTTCTGATATGTACCTATTGCCAAGGAAATAAATACACTTATAGGTAGGAATACACTTTTAAATGAGAAAGTGTGAGTAATATGTAGAGTAGATAAACACTTTTCCAACTGTAAAGGTGTTTTTTCCTTGACCATGTACCTACGTATATTATGTTTATAGTAAAATTAATGTGTTAAAGTATCGCTTAATCTAGTGACTACATACTTTACTCAGACGCCAATTAAGAGCCAGTACTCTGCTTATTATGTTATTTTTGTAGTGGTATTCCTGTCGATAAGCATTATAATACACAGGATGACAGATATGTAGTGTCAGAGGTCGCATAGGAGGAAACTTGCCTTTTGTTATTTGCATCAAAAGTCAAAAGCTACGTAGTAACGTAAAATATTATCGTTAGTATTATTTCTAATGATCATTTTATAACTACAAACAATTTTAATTACGGAAAACACAGTTAGTGTCCCCATTAAAAACTTATCACTGTTTTTATCTATGTTTTTAAATATGTTCATATTTTCATTAATGAGCTGTTGCCGGAACGAGATCAGTGTTTCACACGGGAGGTAATACCGATCCAGATCTCGCGATCCATCGGAACCTATTCACATAAGGATAAAAAGATGTGTTATTTCAAATTATTTGTTTATTGACGTATTTCGGAAATAGCGATAGCACGTTAATGTACTAATAAAGTATAATAAGGCCGTGTTTTCTACCTACAAAGATAGTCATGTCATGCCAGTCTTGACTGGTAACACATTTTAGGTACATATTGTATTATAGAACTAAACTCGAGTGAAATTTTTATCAACGTAGCTTTCATAAAATTTTATGCAGGTCCTAGATCTGTACTTAGAATAATTCTCAAGTCTAGATTCATGACTGTGTAGCATCCAAGAATACATGCATAAAAGTGTGTAGGTACTATCTGTATCTAATCTATTCATGTGTCAAATTTCATCCAAACCCGTTTTGCCGTTCCTGCGTGGTTGAGCAACCAATATTCATTAATTAATCCATCTAAGTATCCAACCTTTTTCATTTATAATATTGTTTAGCAGATCTGTAATCATATCTAAAACATCGGTCGAAACATTTTTTACTTCAAACATATTTGACATCTTAACTGAAGTTTGATTGTACTTCTTACATTTTCTATTCCCTTAGACGCTGTGCTATAACTTTGTATACGTGGATAATATTCAGTCCAATTTTGACTTTATTTTATTCGCCTTAGAGTGCATTTTAGGTTAGTAAGTAAAAAGTTGGTAGGATGTAAAATTTATAATTGAGGGCCGTAAATTAAGGTGACATCGACAGTTGTGGCTCGCGGGAGGACCCGACGTGCCTTCGCGTTAGCTGGGGCGGGTGAGGCGAGCCCTGCCAATATTTTATCGAGAAGGTAGGTAATTATTTGATCGGCATATTGGGGTAACAGATGAAACTCGCGTAATGTCTTTCTCATTCTTTATTATTAGAGGAATGATTAATGATTCAGTTGTCATTTTCAATTCGATTAGAGGTATCAATATATCTGCTACTGTTTTGTTTCAAAAGAGCTCCTTTTTAGGGTTCCGTAGTCAAATGGCAAAAAACGGAACCCTTATAGATTCGTCATGTCTGTCCGTCCGTCTGTCTGTCCGTCCGTATGTCACAGCCACTATTCTCCGAAACTATAAGGCTTATGCTGTTGAAACTTGGTAAGAAGATGTATTCTGTGAACCGCATTAAGAATTTCACACAAAAATAAAAAAAAAACATTAAATTTGGGGGGTCCCCATACTTAGAACTGAAACTCAAAAATTTTTTTTTTCATCAAACCCATACGTGTGGGGTATCTATAGATAGGTCTTTAAAAATGCTATTGAGGTTTCTAACATAATTTATTTCTAAACTGAATAGTTTGCGCGAGAGACACTTCCAAAGTGGACAAAAGTTGTGTACTCCCCCCTCTAACTTCTAAAATAAGAGAATGATAAATCAAAAAAAAAATATGATGTAAATTACCATGCAAACTTCCACTAAATATTGGTTCAAACGAGATCCAGTCAGTAGTTTTTTTTTTAATACGTCATAAACCGCAATTTTCGCCTTTGCTACTACGGAACCCTTCATGGGCGAGTCCGACTCGCACTTGGCCGATTTTATTTATGGAGTATCAATACACCTCTACCTACCCTTATATACCTACTATGATCAGTTAGCCTATCGCAGTCCGCTGCTAGGCATAGGCCTCTTTCAAAATTAGTAGGGTTTGACCTACTGTTTCCACGCCGCGAGATGGGTTGGCACAGGATTTTATTGCGTGTTTTCCTTTTCTCGCAGTGATGCCATCTGCGTATTTTTCTTCGCCTCTTACAACACCTTTCGGATGAGATGGGGTGGTGATACTTGTATTCTTATAATTGTTGATACTTGTATTGTTATAATTGTATTATTATAAAAATTAAGGTTAATTAGTAGTTAAGTGTTTATTTTTTTTTAAATTCTGTTCTATTTGTTCGTGATGGACGCATGAAGTACGTACGCACTGACAGATATCGATGCGATTTTTTTTATTAAACATGTAAATATTGTAGGGCAATCTACTATCAACTGAAAAAACAATATTACTCTGTGTAGGTATGAATGTAAGTAAGTATTGTTCGGGATATAACGCGCGGTGGATGAGCTCAAATTCACCAAGCATAGATTATTAGAGGCTGTCCATTAATCACGTGAGGCTCAAAGGGGGGGGGGGGGGGTTCGGAAAAAATCTCGAAACATCACCAGGGGGGAGGGAGGGGTATAATGAGATATCACGTGTATTTATTTTTTCTTATAACTCGCGATTTTTGTCGTGATTCTTAGTTTTTAGCATTAAATAATGATTAAAAAAAATCCACGTGATTTTGGCTAGGGGGTGGGGGTGGTCCAAAACCTCACCACGTATCACCATGGGGGAGGGGGGATGCCAGGGACTCGGTTGTCTCGCGATTTAGGTGCAAGATACGTGTCCCAAGGTATATAAATGAATGTTAGAAAACTGTTCACTTAACGGCAATAATACAAATACAATAAGAACATTAATTTTGAACAATTTCTTAGCACATCGATACCACGACGTAGGTGTGACCTGTAAGTTAATCGTCGTACTAAACGGTATTGTTGTAATGGTAACTTTATTGGTGTAGTTATGGCAACTCGAGGTTCGTATTTCGTGTAATGATATAATCTTGTTTATATTAGCTAGTACTACCAGCTCGTCCCGTATTCGCACGAGGAACTTCTGCAAAATATTTTAGATTTTAATTTTTTTTCCAAGCGGGATACTAAATTACTTTGCTGAAAATTTGCTTAAGTTAGCTACCTGTCAGTGAAAATCATGTCACAATCGACCCTTCCCAAACAAGGTACTCAAGCCTTTTCCCAAAACCTATTATATATTATACCTATACCTATATATTAACCTTTTAGTTACCAATATTTAGAACAAAATTACAATAAAACTCGATATAGAATTAGTATTAAAAATCACGCCAGTACGAGAATCTCACATACAGGGTGTTCGCCGGATATAACCGGTCCGATCAATCGCGTCACCTCCCGCTGGTCGATTTAATTCGCGCCTTGACAAAAACCCTTTGACGCATTCACCGGTGACAGATCGCAGTCGGGCGCCTCGCGCCTCGCTGACAAGCCCATTATCATTGCCAAAACGATTTTTGTGCGAATTGGGAGTAGACCAGCGATTCTCATTGATTTCTCGAGGAAAGTTAGAAGTACGTTTTATTATTACCTGGTTTGGCAAGGTACGGGTACATATTCGTTGACTGAATATTAACGCTTTTGGACTGGTGAAAATTGAATAGTTGAAACGCAATATTTGGTATGTGAAGTTTTGCAACCTGTGAGGCGCATCGGGAGAGCCTTTGAACGCGGGGTCGTTCAGCGTAAAGTAGCTACGAGTGTGCATGAATGCATGAAAATGTTTGTTTGTATTGTTCTGGATATTCCTATGTATAATATTTAGGTATGTATTTACCAGGTACAATTGTATATCCCAGTAGTTCCATGATGGAACTAGATAATGGTACTACTTGGATACGACGTCTTTTTTGCCAGCAATTATATTCCATTTAGATATTAGGTTATTCACAAAACGGTATTTTATTTTGGCCTGCGTCCAACAAAGAGTATATCTTTATCTATCAACACAACAACGCGTTATTAAAATAAAAAATATCAGCCTGTATAGCGCGGATAGTGACCACCCAAAAGGTATCGGCGTTCAAATAATAGGAAGAACAAAATTCTATGAATCTTTTTATCAACATTTATAAGTAAAGCCGAACATACAAACAAACCGACACCAGCTTTCTCATAAGATGTAGTAATTGTTCTGTGAAGTTCGGATGCGAGGTGTTGAGGTCGAACGGACGGACGCTGTCTGTTCCTATCAGTTCTCGGAGAGAGATGGGAGGTCAGTGGGCTTACTTATCTAACTGTGATAAGCTCCCGTTTAAAACATGCGATTTCGATATTGGATTTTTTTCTAATATAGACAATATTACATAATGATACCTAGGGATCCGATACTGGGGTCCCGATACTGGGGTAGCCACAGAACCATACCCAGGATAAAATTATGAACTGCTATCTATTTCTGTATCAATTTCACTTATGTAATGTTCCAGTGTTCTACCGTGGATAGCATAAACTGACTAGTCTACGGTATACAATGAGAGGTCCTAGGTATGAAACCAGGGCATTGATTAATTGTCGTCTACAAGTTAGAATTATTTTAACCAAAAAAATACTAACTACAAAAAAATTGGATCTTATCCACCATTCGTTTAGTGGCAGTATTTATGTTACAAAGATAAATCAGCAATAAAATATATCACTGTATTAACTACCACCATTTCGACTTATCACTATGGTATTCTGTTCACCACTAATTAAAATAAATGATAATATATCGACATAAATTCATTAATGCATACACTGTTATCGAAGAGCTACCGTTTCTATAACTGCACTATTTGTTCTCACAACAAAGTCGTTTGATATCATATTTCGCAAAAAAACTCGATCATTGTCATACAAATGTATCTGTTGTTATGGACACGTAATTGCCGGCCTGGTGTGTAATTTGCGAGAGCCCTTTGTGTCGGAGTCAATGCGTAGCGCAGTTGCTATCAAATCGCGTATAGGTGCTTGGTAGGGGCCGCCGAATGTACGTGAAACACGTTAAAGATGTGATTTTTTGAGATTGAGTAGTGCAATGAATTATGTAAACCTTTAGATAATATTTCTGACATTTTTTTTTTATATTTACACTTCAAGAATACTTGGGAATATTATATTTATGTGGATTTTCTAATATTTGATATAGGTACCTATTATAACGATAAGAAATTTAATAATTCAATTTAATAATTTCCTATCTACACAATTTGAGTGACCTTTTTAAAAATAGATAACAAAACAAAAACTTCAACAAATAACATAAAATTTAAAAAAAACTTACGTCATAACTAGTTCATATAATAAACGTTTATTAGTTTATGACGTTATTTTTTATTAGCTTACGAATAGATTACATCAGAATGTAGGTAATTAAAACAAGTTGATTTTAATGCAGTACATAAAAGGTTTCCCTCTGCACGCTGCCTAACCACAACTCAAGACACATTAGCGAGATTTCCAGTAATGACTACTAAAACCGAAGTGAGGATAACACTGTAACTTGCTCAAGATGGCCCAAGTTATAGGCCACATTTTACAATTAATTTGTACAATTTTGTATTTTGACATAAGCTCTTGAAAAATATTTTATAAAATTTTTGCCCTCTGAAAATGCAAAATAAATAAAATATGTAATTATTTTGTACATTTTTTTAAATATTTTTGCAATTATAAAATATTTTTCAAGAGCGCGGTTACCTTACCTTACTTTTTTTAGAAGAATATTGACCAGAGTTGGACAAATAGGTACTGAAAACATTGCAGTTATTAGTTTATTTGATGTAAGCAAGATACGAAAATATTAGAACATTTAGATTTAGATTTTTTATAAACAAACCTACTCATATATCGGTGTGATATCGATCTAAGTATTTATGTTCCGCTGGGAATCACACAGCTAAAATATTTTATATCATGGTTTTAATATTTCCAAGTCAAGGTCAGTGTGTAACAAGACCATATATATCTGTGTATGGGTGAAATTGTTTTTGAAAAGATAAAGAATGAAGTAAGCTGGACTAGACGCTTATCGTTGTAGTTTGAAGGTCGAATTTTCGAGTGAATGTTTGGTATTCTTAAATTGAACAATCGTTTCAAAACAACATTACTTTGTATACAATTATGTTTACGAGAGCTATCATGTTATACTTACCGATAAATTGCCTGGCCGGTGTGTCATGTTTCGGCCCGGAGTTTCGGTTAGGTTCGGCTCAAAATGGCCAAAACTTTAATGCAATCTCGTGATAAAGATTAGCCATACTATATGATTAGCCATTAGCCATGATGTATCTCTGTGTCAAATTTCCAGAGCCACTCAGTTATTCTGGCGAGATCACGCCAGAATAACTAAATATTTTAACGGATTCTGTCGCGATTTACGATAATCACGCCAGGACCATGGCTGCTGAAAAGTAGCCATACAAATGATTTCAAAAAAATCGGAATAGAATACGTTAAAAAGTGATTTATTTCGGAAAAAAAAATTACTCTATTTTGCTTTAGGTACCTATATGATACTAAAAACTAATGTTATAAAATTTTACAAGTTATAAAATAAAATTCATTAATTAGTAGTAGGTTTTGCATTTTGTTTTGGTAGAGATAAGTATATCTGCAAAATATTCAGCGCACTTCCTGCTAATAATGATTTGGATGTCAAGGCTGATTGCGGTTTGGTTCACTTTTATGAGTAAACAACAGACAAGCTCTAGGCTTCTAATATTGCAAACAAGTACACGGCGCAACTGAAATCAAGCGGTTATACTTACCGGCATAATATAGGTACTTGAAACTCAAGTCGCGAGAGAAACGATTCCCGGGTGCGTGTGAATTTGTTTGATATAATCTATGATTGGTAGGTACAGTTGAGCTCCTCCGCCGTAGTAGAAAGACACCCAAAAAGCGCATATATCGTAAGAAAGAAGAAGAAAACTCATTTTATTGAAGCACAACGCACATTGCACATTATAGGTACTCACATAATATAGAATATTATAAAGGAAAAAAGTAAAAAAAAAAACAAAACAATAAGGAAAAAAGAATAAAAAATATAATTTTACAGTACTTATGTATCACAAGCTTCGGCAGCAGGCACTGTAATTTGTGACGTGACGGTTCAAATATGCCGGTAACTATACCATGGTCTATGAGTACTTTCAACACTAGAGGTGCCACAGAGGGAGGACAAAAATTAGAATATTCAATCGCTAACATCTTTTAACTTGTTCGCACAGAGAACTAAACGAAGAGGGTGGGTTGATTGATGAGCCAACATTGTTCTCTGATACCGGGCTCAATTACACTGCGATTACTTAATTTGACATGATACTAAGTTTGCCGCTCCGCGATTTCACTCGAGTGTTTCCCAACAGTTTTCCCCTTTAATGTAAAAGTGTTATTTTATACTTAATTCGTTTATAGTCGCACGAATCATCATCAATCAATCACAGTCCACTGCTGGACATAGGCCTCTCCCAATGTTGGGTTGGGAGGCTTAGGCCAACTGTTTCCACGCTGGCCAGACGGGTTGGTACAAGGTTTGATTTCGAGTTTTCCTTCTCTCGTAGTCATATCGTCTGCGTATTTTTCCGTTAGTCCCTCTTGCGACATCCTGCAGAAGAGATGGGGTGGTGACACTTTTGTATCCTTTTTCCATCACCAAACAAAACATCATCATTATCATCATCATTGTGCTAATCCTGGTTGCATCTTAAGCTTGCAATTTGGAACTCGGTGTCACCTCTTATACACTTTCTCTTTGAGTTTTGAGGGAGCGACTGCCGTTGACCGCCATATCCCGAGGGCACGAATGTTCTCTGTTTAAGATGTGCTGTTTTACGTGTAAACACCCACAGGCACACTCTCTTTGTGACTAGTGGTAAGAGGGCTAAAATAGTTATTTGTTATACAAGAGTGCAAAGTTGCTTGCTCAGTTTTGATGACCGAGCAAGCGAAAGATTCTAAATTTGAATCACGAGCGCAGCGAGTGATTCACAAGTTAGAATCTTGAGCTTTAGCGAGGGAATCAAAAGAGCACTAGGTGAAAAATCTTTGCACTCGAGTGCAACACGTAACTTTTCATCCCACCTGAGCGAGGAAATAATGAAATGCTTCTTCTTCATCCTAGCGTTAATTCCCAGTCGCATCTGAGCTTTCACCTCGAAGTCTGGGGTCCGCTTTAGGTACCAGTCTTCTTAACTGCGGATTTGACTGGACCTCGATGTTTTCCGTAAAGCGAGGCAATATTGAAGCATTACAGCTAGAACATTGTTGTTGAACTTTTTAGGGCTCTAACTGCCCGTAACGACTGCTATAGATGTTCGTATGGCAACTGAGACCGAGACGGCTTAACGTGCTCTCCGAGGAACGACCAGACCAATGCAAATACCCATTTTCATGCATACAAAATATTTGTACTGAGCGGGGATCGAACCCGTGCCTCCTGCGTAGCGGCCGCGTTCACTACCACTACGCCACGGTAGCTGTATAATATGTGTATTAATACTAATAATAAAATACAAAAAAATAAAAATTCAACAACAATGTTCAACAATATGACGTGAAAAAAAATGATGCGCGCAAAGCAAATTTAAAAAAAAAGTACACCAAGGAGGTTCCGAGTCTGAGTTTTTCATAAATTAAAAAAAAGTTGTATGATAAATTCGGCACCATAGAGGTAGAAGTAAATAGGTTTAATGATGTTTTGAGTTCACAAACCTAGTACACACGATGTTCTAAATTCAAATTTACTTTATCCTCTAGAGGATAAAAACGACTTTTGCGCTCAGATATCGAAGAGCAAAAATACTCTTTCCGAGATGGTGGGATGAAAACACATTTATTTCATACAGTGATATAAGTGAGCGGTACATAATGAACATGTTTTAAAAAATATAACAAAATAACTTCTAGAATGCAATAGATTCTAGAAGGTATTATCACAAGGTATTATGTACTACCCTCATATGCTTATTATGAGTCTAAATAGAGCTTTGTAGTATCTCTCAGAATATCTAACACAAGCTAGTCAAGCTATGCTTACTTTGAGTCTAGATAGTGATGTATATAATATCGTCAAATATTATTATTACCTGCATTTAAAAATATTTAAATAAAATCAGGTCACCCCCAAAACGTAATAATAATAATTTATCAAATCGCATAATTGGGCAGTGATCCATTGATGAGAGTAAACAACAATGTTTAGGTGGCACGAAAGGCCGTCATGCGAGAACCGCTTCCATCATGTTTCGAAGCATTATTAACTTAGTTGCTTCCGTTCATGACGTGCTACTCTCCAAATTGCTCACCATTACACTATTAAGGCTAAGTGGGATTGTATCCAGTCGAAGTCGGAAATTCGGTTTGTTTTTCACCTATATCTTTCATCGTTTTTTTATTTCAATGTTTCTATTAGGTTAAATTCCTTTTGTTTTATTTTTTTAATGATAACGATGGTCCTAACATCCGTTAAATGAAATAGCTGCTCTGAAAGTGTGCGATTTCAGGAAAGAAGTTTCAGGCAATTGCAACTTTGGCAATGTTACTAGGTATAACGTCATCGGTAGGTGTATTACCGCTAATGATTTTTCTTATTTATCTCTCCTTTGCTGGTGTCGCTTTCATAAGCTTTCATCGCTTAAAGGGTCGTCTACACGTAGATAAATTCTTTTGCGGATGTTACCGTCGGACGGGTCTGACGTGTTGACTGGGTGATCTGACATCTGTGGATGAATCTATCTACGTGCAGAGGGGCCATAAACCGAACCTAGTACCTAAGATGAGCCATGGCATTGTTTGCTACCCTTTGGTAAATTGCTTTTTAGGTTTTAATGATTGATTTTGTTTTAATATCCGAACTAAAGGTGCGTCCTAAATATCAGTTCAATTAGTCAACAGGGAGGGGGAAAAATTTCAATTACTAAATTTCACCCAACAAGCAAACCGTAGCAAACTAAATAAAACCGTTTCAAAATAACCGCCTGCAAAATCTGGGGCTTAATTGAAAGAGGGGATTAATGTTACCCAAGTTATTTAATAATTCCTTAAAATAAAGAATATTGTCCTCAATCGCGTGCTTGTGGTGTAGCGTTTTCTTTGACATTTTATGTTTGCCACTTATCCCTAATGGGTGCTTAGCCAAAGCTCGTGAGGTAATCTCTATCCAGTACTAACATCTATACTTTCTAATGCCGTTTTATTACGTCTATAAATTGTATAGACTCGCCCCAGGAGGCGTTAGCCGAGTGGCTATCGCGTTTTTCGATTTAGAGCTCTCCTTACTCAAAATTGAAATGGCTCGCCCCTTTGTCAGAACAGTTTAAATTGGACATTTTAAACGCAATTCTTTTGGTGGTTCCTATTTGAGCGGTTTGCTGGCATTTGATGGGGTGAACATTAAGGAAATAGGTTGTAGGTACTGAGTGACATGATGGAAAATTGTTCAAAAATTTAACTTTTTGAGTTATGTGCCCTAAGAATTACCAAAATAACTTTCCGACTAATACGAGTAATCAGCTGCCAAATCGTCTATCTACGAGCTTTATCTCGTGAAGAGCAAAGATAAGACTAATATGGTAGCAAACTTGTATATAGTACCTATTACAAAACGTTAGATGATAAGCTGTTACCGGCGCTTATAAACGTGTAGTACAAGAAATTTCAAATGTGCGTAGCGTTATCTAATTATAATCCTCTTCAAGAAACAAACTCTGGTGAACTTACTCTCCAGTACAAACATCAGGTTAGAAGAAAGTTCACTAGCCAGGTAATTCCTTTTAACCATACTTAGAATAAAATACCACAGCATGGAATACTTCCAATATATAACCTCGATAAATTAAGGTAATTCAGAGCGATTTATATATAAATAGTTCAGTATATCTCAGACTTTTAGAATATAAGACATTTCTTACTGGCTATTAGGTAAATTTACTACCTCAGAATCAAGCAACTCGTATGTTTATACTTACATTGAAATATTCTGAAAATTCTGACTCATTAAGCGGCAACCACGTTTAAAATTATCTTCCTCTCAATATGATTGATTAAAATCAGCTCAGTATCTTAGTAGCTAAGTTGTAACATACATTCATAAACAGATGTTAAACTACGAGTACTAACCATACTGCTACATAACCTAGGAGGTTCTGCCGTAGTCTGGTAAAGAATAATGAAGCTACTTACAAACATTACTTTCGTTCAATTCTGATCCTAACGTCTGGGTAGAAAGCGATCTATTGTTCGCAGTCCACAGAGGGACATTTTAAACTATCGTTTATCCTTTGAAAGTCGGCGGACAGTGGACCAAGCCGTTTATCACGCCGATAGTAACGATCACAATGCATTACTCGACATTCACATGCGAATCACAGAAACCTTTGCTGATGCATATCTTATAAATTACTTGGTCTTACGAGAGATATGATGGGATATTGTGAACTAATGCAATCTTTGTAGGTAGGTATAGGTATGTATACAGCTTTGATTAATCAGTGAATTTCAATCAATTAGCCTATCGTAGTCCACTGCTGGATATAGGCTTCTTCCTGACAGACTGCTTGGTAGAGGGTTCAATTTTGAGTTTTCCTTCTCTCACAGTGATATCATTTGCATATTTTAGTCGCCTCTTACACACTTCGGATGGAATGAGGCGGTGGTCTTGAACAGCCGGGATAAGGGACCTGAGACGGCGTGTGAATAAAATGGTAGAGGCTTGAAAGAAATTGTTATTTAACGAACACTCTTGTTCCTACACTTACATTTACAGCCGATGGTTGCGGATTCGCAAGAAAAACTCATAAACCAACCATGAAGACAATAAAGAAACACTTATTGGTGCAAAGTGGTCACAAATAATATGTATTACAAAGGTATTTGCAGCTTCAGACTGAGCGTTAAGGTAGAGCGTTCGACTGTTACGTCAGAGGTCCGTTTTCCGTTGGGTGCAAACATTTGCATGCATGATTATTTAGTATTTATTTATATATGTGTGATGTACGTGTCTAAATGTTTCTATGTATTCATTTTCACCTCTTTTTTTTCACTTTTTCACCTCTTCTTAGTGCTCTTTCTTAGTGTTAATTTACCTTCGCCTAACCCTCCAGGGATAAAGGCGTGATTGTATGTCTGTATGTATGTATGTATGTATGTATGTATGTATGTATGTATGTATGTATGTATGTATTCACATTCTTTAATTCATATGACGAATAATTATGCTATTTGGGTCTACATATATCTTAGAATATTATTAAAAAAAAAAAAAAAGGTTATTACTCTAAAAAAACGAAAGGCTGTAGGAGACGAGTTTTGTGAATTCTCTGCCACATAGGTACGGATAATCATTTATCCCCAGAGGGTTAGGCAGAGGAGAATACGGTTTCACGTAACAGGGGATGAGCCTATTGCCGTATTCCGGGTACTATTGTTAACTCGAGCCATGCATCTGAGGCTAAGTCGGGGCTGTATATTATATCTGTCTGATGTTAAACAGCCCTATCGCTTAGTCGCCTTGTACGACACCGCATGGGAAGAGATGGGGTGGTCCAAATTCTACTCTGCCGGGAAGCACGTGGCTTCTTCCGCACCTACCTACATGAACGCAACTAAAAACAATCTAACGATCAGACAGACTCCGTAGTTGTATGAAATATACACTATACTTTACCAAATAAAGGCTGTTTGGCAATAAGTTCGCGACTCCAGTACACAAGTCGGCTGTATCTAATATATGGTTAACGTCACGTAAGCAAGTCATTCTGTATTCTACACCGGACTGCGGCTCGGAGCCATGAGTTTGTTTCGATAGCGACATACGAATTTGTGCTTCAGTAGTTTGGGGATTCAGTTAGTCAATGTGTATTATGTGAGAATAGTACCTTGTTGACATTTCTTTGGCCGTATTACTGTTTATAAATATATTGCTCGGGACATATCTTGTACCTAAAATGTGCTCTATACATACGGGCAGTACACGTCTCTTGGGAAGATAGCACGGGGTGCTACGCTGGAAGACGAGTAGACGAGCTCAAATTCACCAAGCATAGATTATTACAAAACAATCAGCGCGCGCCAGGGCCTCGTTTGTCTCGCGATTTAAGTTCAAAATACGTGTCCCAAGGTAGGTACATACTTATATCTAAAATATCGTTTGCAAAGCACTTTTCTTGCTAAGTGTACCTACAATCACGTTTATTGTAATTAACGCGATTATAGCACATTCATCCTGCCCCATAACCAGTCCACCAAAGCGTTATTGGAATCCTGGCCATTACACTACTGCTCTGAACCCACTCCCAACAAAAGCAAGACGGACAAAGAAGTGATCCTATAAGGGATAAGAACACCGTTTTTTTCTGTTCAGATACGAAACCATAAAAATAGGAATTTTAATGGTAGGTAGTATGTTCCTATACAGTGATCGCATTCATTTCCACACATATTTTTATAAAAAAGCTTTCTGTAAAAAAGTTCATATGAAAATGTTAGTCTAACATACATAAGTGTATAACGTAGTGTCGCAATATTTAATGGTAAGTAAATCTCTAGCTCTCCTGTACACACGTAATACCGTATATTAAACATATAAATTCTCATAGAGGAAGAAAATTTTCATTTTCTTGAACGAAATGTATGGGGTTCGGCGTGTGTCGAGTATTGTGTGTAATATTTATTATAGCTTCAATCTTTTCTAACATCATTTTCATATTAATTTTTCTTAAATAGATTTATCTTAAAAAAAAAGAGAATATTGTCACCTATTATATACCTTTTTTTTAATTGACCTTGAGCTCCGAGTTCATTGAGTCCACTCCTAGTCCGAGTGCCCTCAGATGCAATCAGGAAAAATAGGTCTCAATGATGATGACGTGACTGTTTTCCTTTTAAAAGGTTATATTGCGTAAATCTAAAAAAATACTTAGAATTATCTTAACGTAGCATTATAAAATTGCCCGATTAAGGCAACAGGCAATCCCTATAATATGAGGCGAAAAATATACTGCTTATATGATTAAATGGATTTTTGTAGTAATTGCAAAAGTACCTACACTGAGTACAAGTTCACTTTACTAGTATGAAACGTAAAAGTACATTAAGATGAAAGCTTTTGAACTCCCTCACCTTAATTATAATAAACAATATTGAAACAACGTTGCACTAAATCAAAACTCCATAACTGATGTCATTCCTTAACCGCCATTGAACGCAATACACACAAAGTGAAAAACGACTATTTCCTTATAACGTTTATCGTTCGCACCATTCCATAAAAGCTTGACACAGAATCGATTAAACAAGAACCGCGGAATCGATTATAGCATCGATATGAACGTCAAATCGATTATCACCGTCGTGTCTGTCGCAAATTGATTCTAGTTGTCACCTTCACGTTTTCGTGTTCTGTTACAGTGGGTAGTAGTAAGAAATGTCAATTAAATACTTAGGTATAGTCGAACCAACAAGGAATAACCTGAATTGGTATGGTTTATTGCATTGATCTAGTCGTATCTTGAAGAGCACGTTGAGTTGTCGGTCCCGGTTGCCATACGAACATATATGGCAGTCATTACGGATGGTTGGAGCTCTAAAAAGTCCAAAAACTGGTCTAACTGCAATGCTTCGATATCGCCAGTGGGTTGTGGAGGTTAGATGGCAGACACTTCACGAGAAAAATCTTCAGCCAAACCTTCTTTTAGACTGGAAAAAGCGGACTCCAGACTCCAGACGGTGAAAGCTTCGGCTGCGACTGGTCTGACGAACCAACAATTCCGAGAGCTGAAGTATGCCGCCACCTTCTCATCAATATTGTCAAATTGACTTTGATGCGCAATACAACTATCAATTTGATAGTGACATCCATTAGTTCCGATTTTAGACATTTCTTGGATTCGTTGGTATATTTAGGTACAGTAGCCAGTTTTTGATTTGGCACATCTTTTGTATAAAAGACACAGATTTATTCCCGCGTGGGATACTGTTTTCATCTCTGGGATGGCTCTGCAAAAATAAATTACAGTGTGAGTGCAGAGTGTAGTGCAGAGTGCAATTCGTATCAATGGAAGAGTAAAGTGCAGTTCGTATCATTGATAATGCCGAGGTTTACTAACACTTCGAAATCTATACAGTTGTGTACGTTGCCTCTCTCGTTTGTCATTGTTCCCTTGAGCTTGCAACTGATTCCACCTTCTCCCTTCCAGTTCAGAATAATTCTTGCTAGCCTCCGATGCCACTTAGGTACATACAGAAAAGACAATACCATCCAGCACCAAGCGACTTTCTTCCTTAGTAGCACAATAAAAATTAACGGCATCTGTAATGGTGACCTGTAACTTCTGGACTGCATATCATTTTTTTTAACACCCAGCGGGGTGCAGTCAATTGATGGACTCAAAATAAAAAAAGATCTTATCTAGAAACAAAATTCTCACTCTATATTGAGAGAATTTCCACCTGAGACTCTCACACCCGTATTCACAAACAATACTTCGCTATGCGGACTACCAAAACTGTGCAAAGAACGACAAATTCTCAGTGCGTTCGTCTTGGCAAGCCTTTTTATTCATTGATAACACTTAAGTAATACTTCGTTGAGGGAACGCACTGCGTTAGATACTGCTCCGTGATGTTTGTGAATTAATTTTACCAGCCCTATGCGCTCGAGCACACTATGAGACCTCACAGTATCGTTTGTGAATACGGGTGTCATTGTCATTGAATACTTAGGTAGATACTTAGCGTTCCCTGTGAATATTAGTGTCTAGTAAAGTACTTTGTAGAGTTCCTAAGTACAAACTTATTAGGTATTTGCATCTATTATATTTTAGAAATACATACGACTAGTTCCTATATTAAAGTATTCTACTTACAGGTTACCAAGAATATAATGTCATATAACTATGTAGAAAAAGCCTCCGTGGCGTAGCGGTAGTGAACGCGGCCGCTACGCAGGAGGCGCGGGTTCGATCCCCGCTCAGTGCAAATATTTGTGTGCATTAAATATGGGTATTTGCATTGGTCTGGTCGTGCCTCGGAGAGCACGTTAAGCCGTCGGTCCCGGTTGCCATAAGAACATCTATGGCAGTCGTTACGGGTAGTTGGTGCCCTAAAAAGTCCAAAAACAACGGTCTAGCTGCAAAGCTTCGATATCGCCTAATGTTAACATTGGGTCGTGGAGGTCAGATGGCAATCGCTTCACGGAAAATATCGAGGTCTAGCCAAATCTGTAGCTATAACTGGTAAAAGCGGACCCCAGACTCCGAGCTGAAAGCTTCGGATGCGACTGGGAATAACGCTAGGAGGAGAGAACTATGTAGAAAAAACTCTACATAATAGTCTAAAAACGAATACACTTTATAGTAATCAGTGTAATCATTACAGTTTGATATATCTCTAGATCTATGATCGGCAAGTATACTATTACTTTCCTCACACCTACGCAGCCTCTACTTATACGACATAACTCTACCACCCAACTCTATCAAACACAGAGCGCAATAAAATCTTTATCGACGCACATCAAAGACAGCTAAACTGAGACGGCCATTTAGCATCACCTATTTCACCCACACCACATCGATAGCAAGTACCTACGTAGGTATATACGGCAGCTCTCGATGCCAAAACACCTGCCACATCACAGACTCTGACAGACAAAGACGCAGATAATAAGGCTCATCCTATTGGTGCATCACGAGCGAAGCCCCGCCCCGCGCCCGCGCCGGCCAATCAGAGAGGCCCGCACAGATCTTTGGCGTTATCTAGTTATCTGCCGTCTCGCTTGGCACTTTCTACAGCCGATGTTTTCATACGTAGAGTCGTCGAATAAATGCGCTGGAAAATTTGTTCAGATGAGAAACTTTAACTTTGACTTGACTTTATTGTATTGTGGTATTAAATGACCTCCTTCAGTCATGTAGGACGAGGTGTCAAATTCTAATTTCAAAACTTATATTTTATAAATAGGTTTCAAATAATAATATTAGGTATGTATGCGTATTTAAGATGTAATGTAATTTATTGGCAGCGATCTATATCTAATGTTTTTATTAGAAAAGTAGTGATGATTTATAGTCGCGTACAGCACAGTAGCAAACGATTGAATACGATGCGATAAGACCGCAAGATTGCTGGCTCACATTCAATCAAGTTTGTTTTCTTAATCGGCGCCTTGTCTCATATCAGTGACCAATACATACAAACCTCACCCTCCCCTCTAAGTCAGCACATTCACTATTCAATGGAAGGCGTTCCGGTGAAATGTCGGAGGTCTATAGTATCTGGTCGTGTTGTACAAGTGATTTGTTATATAGCACCGTCGATAACTGAAGGGCTATTGTTTGTAGGTCGCTCCCGATGTAAAATATTGTAATAGTGTTGTTATTGTAATCATGTTTTGAGTTTGCTGAGAAATATAAGTACACACCCTTTCAGGAAGACCAATCAGTAGGTACTCAGGTACAAATAATTTTCCGGGAGGTACCGGAAATAGACCACGGACTAAATAAAATATTAAGACCGCTGAAAAATTTAGATCAGTTATCTCTATGACAGATGTAGGTATCTCTCTATGATAATGTGTTTTGAATCTAAGCTAGTGCTGCTAATTCAAATAAATAAAAGAAGAATAAGAAAAATATCTTTATTTTATGTATTTTTTTAAATATCTAAACCGTTTAATCGCGAAAATTGCTATTATTTTCAAATAGTAACCTTGTATAACGACCCCGAATTGTGTGTGAGAGAGAGGGGTGTAACACAAAGACACAGGCGGGGCGCGGAGGGGGCGAGGCGAGGGGTGTCCCGGGCGAGGGTATGTGATTCGGGATTCTAGGGATGAGCTGGGTCTCGCTTCCTCTCGCGTTACTCTGGCACAGTGCGTCGCCGTCGTCGCACATATAACCGGTGCCGCACTATCACACGCACGCGAGAACACGACAAGCGCACATCACTACACATTTCATCTCAAAATTGTGAATTAGAATTTATTTGAACACATCCTAAAAGTCAATCAACGCATTTTAAACTAAGAATTTTTTGGTTAGTGCATTGTGATTTTGTGCATTTTTTTAAACTGTGATTTAATTGGGACACATTAGTGAATTAGACTTCACGCGTTAATTGATAAACAGTGATTAAAGACAATGAAAAAATATATCATCACGAATGCTGAATTTTGACACGAATAATATAATAATGAAGATGTCTGGTGAGTTAATAATTATAAGAAATAATTTAGTAAGAAATAGAAAGAAATGATATCTTCAAAAGCAATATATTATCATTTTCTCCCTGTAATGCTGAAGCATTATCAAAATCTGAATCCACTTGAGTAATATTATTAATTCATTTAAAACATATAAGTATTGACTATACACCTAAAGCTAGGAAAGGTTATCTAATAAATATATCTACAATAGAAACAAATACATTATGTATAGGTAGGTTTTAATTGTCTAAAATATTAGATAATTCATTTTAAAATTAATTACGAAATTATAAAAGTAACAATATTTTTAACACCAATCTAATAAATATCTATGCAAGTTAATAAACTCCTTGATTTGTTGACAATCTTGTATTTAACCAACCATAAACACTCCAAGACCGTAAAATCAGATAAGAAGATAACCCAAACCTCCTTAAATTATTTCGCTTGTTTAGCCACAAATAAACATCACTAACCGTCTCTTTTTTATCTATGCTCTCAACAACTATCTGTGGTTCTGTCAAGGGTGTGCGAAAAAATATTATCGTCGTTTTTTTTTGTATTACATAGTATTTTGAAGCTGGGTCTTTTGGCGGGTGCCGCCGGGCTTAAAGATTGTTTGTTTCGTGGTCGATACACCTTGTGTTATTAAAAATCTTGTTTATATAGCACTAGTGCGAAAAAGATTTGGTTAAAGAGTTTTTTTGTGACTTTAGGACAGTGTCAAAAAACCTCAAGTTATGACACCGCTGTTTATAATGTGTGTTTACCAATAAAATAGCAACGTTTTGGAATATTCTTTATATTATGTCATTCTTAAATATTATTTACGGTCTGATCTGATATAAAATTTGGACTATGACGCCAAAATGCACGAATGACTATATTAGTCACATTATTGGATGATACCTTTAAGTATTTCATTGAAATTTAACAATGGAAAACGATATTTGAATACTAGCTATAACTTTAATTAAGTTTGGTCGTTTTATACTTCAAGCCTGGAGAAAGTATGATGTTTCAACAGTAGTAAAGTAAGATACATACATTTTATTATAATGGCTTCAGTGCTAAATAGGAACTATATTTTATGACTCGATAACATTAATGGAGGTCTCTTTCTATGAATACGATATATTAAATAGAAACAACTGATATTGAATTTTAAATGGAAAAGACCTACGGATATCTTAGAATATATTTAGAATTCTATTTGGTACTTAAGGGAGTAATAGATAAGTTGCGATGTTTCCGCATTAGAGTGGTAAAATAAATATATTGGCAAAGCACTAGAGATCAAATTTGTCAATGAATATTGGAAACGATTACTTATTTTCATGCGTAAAATTCTAACTTGAGCGCAACAGCATAGAATTAGACTTATGCTTATTAGCATACACGCCTTGAAAATCAAGTGTAAGGAAATCTTTAAATATGTCGATGAATGATTCCAACAGTGCTTGTAATAAAATAAGACTACACACCCACTTTAAGACACCAAGAACCTTTCATATGATAATGTTGAAGTTGAAAGCATCTTTCAGTTAATTTCTTATGTGAAAATTTACATAAGCAACCATGGTTACAACTCATTAAAGTGTACCGCGCCTTGGTAATGTTAGAAAGTACAGCTTTCTGCGAATGGTTGGCCATTGAGTGTCTCGAGTCAAGTGAATTTCTCAACGGTGCCGCCGAATCTTCGATGGGCACAGTCCTCGCACTCATCTAGCCTCGCATTCACCTGTTTCTCAAAAGTTAACAAACGAAATTCAACCTTAACAGATGGCATTTAAAGAAATAATTGTACTAGTGCGTCGATCTTACGTCTTTTGTTGTGTTTTATGAGTCAACACAGCCGGACCGTGAACTCTCAGTGACAGAACGACGTAAACCGCGCTTATTGTCAGTCGCCGTGGCTAACACGTGAAATCGGCTTGCCGTGGGGTCTGGCGGACTAAAAATGCAACAGATACCTTTCAAAACTTCAATAATTATTTTAATATATAACTCAAACATCTTATTTAATTTTTCTGTGACAGTTATCATAAGTCATATAAGTTCTAGAAAAAAAAACAAAAGCAATGATAGCCCATTTGTAATTAACGTGAGCTGTATTACTATCAATTCTTTTCAAAGTATTAAAATGATCGTAAAAAACCAAAAGACTAGTATCTAAAATAAAATTCAACGACAATTGCACAGCTCCATGTTGTTCTATGTTTGTGCATGTTCTTATTTTAAATCTGTCGCGAGTTTCTGCGGAAACCGGAGATTTAACGACGAGTCGTCCGCATTGTCCGCGCACGAAGCGTTCGCGGTCAAATGGACCTTGCGACGGCTGATTTGAATATGAAATTCGAACATCAGTTTTATGACGCACCATTCCATAAGTTAGCAGACGTCCTACGTCCTAGCTTCGTATCGGTTTTATTTGTTTTCGTATGAGACAGTACGAAAATGCCTGCATTGCTAATTAGTACAAGTAGGGTTCAGCTTGCGTAAGATCGTCAAATTTTAACGCTAAATATACATAACTAATGTGCAATTTTTAACACGGCAATTCCAATGTCCTATACGCTTTTGTAGTTTTAAAGACACAGAAAATACTTCTTGGTAATAAGAACTTTGACACTAGCTAGAGAATTTCTGAAATTTTTGTATTATGGTATTTTTAACAGAACATTTGAATCCTCCTTGCCTGTTAAGGTGGGTGCTATTATACCTCTGCCGACGAAGATATAGGTACAGGCATACATCTAAAAAAATATAACTACTTAGAACTAATTAAAAAAACTGAGACAGGTGAGTCTGCCGTAGCAACAGCGATTCATACAATCAATGAATCCAAAGACGCACACGCACATCCTGTCTATTCAATGCACTTTTATTATGTTAAATAGCTATCTTTATAATCGTTTAATTTTACGGCGTTTTTTCGCCACGTGCGATGAAGACACGGACAAGATAGGGGTTGTTTTAACAAGTATATTAGGAATCATAGGGTTGGTATGATAAATGGTGTGTCTCTTTCAGCTGTATTTGCGAAGGGTCGCCGTTTATTGATGACACGCGCACCCTGTACTTATGAATTTTGTTTCCTTCGGTACACATCGTAAATGCGTTAGGTTAGGTGTTTTAAGTATTCAGAAACAATGGTAATTTTTTTTTGGGTATAATAAGTTGATGTTGATATATTGATAAGCAAGCTATATTTTGACTTCTTTTTATTGAATTTGGAGTTTCTTATGAATGGAAGCTCCAACTAGAGAACTAGACTATAGGATTATAGTGGTTTAACTAGTTAGCTGGTACAACGAGTAGTACGAGGTGCGTTTGAACTTCGAATGGTATAAGTAATGTAGGACATCTTTTATTTTATTCATACATAAATAATTACTCTAAGTTTGGGTTATCTATGATATATACACATTATATATATGATTATATACACATTCTTGTGAATACATTGATAATTTTAAGTGTAAAAGGAAGATCTCTTTGCTAAAATGGCTCAACGACATCGTAGCGTATTATTTATTTAATCATTAAGTTTTGCTACATATTCGTCGCTAATAATCAAAGAATGTAATATTCTTTACTCGTCTAATAATTTAAAATTCAAATTAGGAACGTAGATGTCGTTACCTTCCTAGTATTCTTTTTAAATTGGTTCTATTTTTAAATAACGATTAAATTAATCATTTATTACTCAAAAGCGTAGACACCTCTTATCATTTTATTTGAGTTTATTATTATAAAATAAAATTAAAAAGATGTTCGATATTTGCATGTAGTAGGGATGCTCCGAAGACAAGAGACAGGCGGAAACTCTTTGTGAGCAGCGGAAACAGACATAATGCGATCAACATCTTGCACGTCTTCACTTTTTTATGACCAAGCTTTAGCAAACTATAAAACACATCAGTCGATTGCTCACATTTCTGTCTTTCAAATTGAATATAAATGAAGTGAGAATACCTATTTCATAGAGTAATATATCTATTTTCTCCAGATTATAGATCAGATGGGATCTACCGATGTTGTAACTGTAGTAAAAAAAATCGTTCAAATAGACACTTAGTTATCCCTGAGAAAAATTCCGAAAAAATTTCACGGGTTCGAAATTAGCTCAAAACGTTTTTGTAATTTATCTTCACTAGGCTAGAATATAAAAAACAAACTTTAGGCATAATAAAACTGAATTGTTATCTTCTCATTCATGGCTGTTTATGAATCACGACCGTCTGCGCAGATAACAAAAAAATACCTACGACTGTCTCGACGATGACTAATCTCAATATTTTGTCTACAGCAGCAGACAGCCAGGAGTCTGGCAGCCCCCCGCCGAGCCCGACTGACTCCGGAACATCTGAATCAGCGCCCACCCTAGTTCACATCAAACAGGAAAACATGCCACCTGGAACAGACATCAAGGAGTACTACGGATCCCTCGACTTCGGACTATCCGATACATATCTATCCTCAAACTATCCCGACTACGGAAGAGGGTATTTATCCAGGCCTATAGAACTACACAATCCAAGTTTCTTAGACCAAAAGAGTCCGAAGGAAAAAGATGACGTAAGCAAAGACGAAGATTCTGGTGAAACAGACTTCAATCTACCAAGTGAACTCATGTTCAAAAGTGGTGGGATTTTTGCTAGAGCGAGTATAGCTAATGGAACTAAATATGGACCTTTTCTTGGAAAATGGGAGTCACAACCTTTGGATAGAAGATTCGCTTGGGAGGTGAGTTATTTTTTGAACGAATATCTAGAGAACGACTATTTTTGCCGTCATGGTTCCTAAATTGATAGAGTGGTTTAATTACATAATTAAGCATTTTTTGCACATTTCTCCAATTGATTTTGGAATTGGTTTGAGTAATTAATAGACGCAGTGAAGGTATACTAATTTTATACATAGTTTCAACAGATTCTTCTCTGGTATGTATTGTGTTACCTGCATTAAATCTGACTGACATAGGCGTTGTCCTTAATTTTAAAATAAAAATATTTATTTGTGAAATGGATTAGGTTATTTGTTATATATTACTGAACCAGCAACCAGTAATGCTACTAACACCTATAAGTTTGTTCACCACCTTAAGCATAAAACATGAAATGAAAAGGCTCCCAGCTTTGCTAGCTTATCTTTAGCCAAAGATAACCCCGTCATTAGTGCCGATAACCGATTATTAACAATTCATTTTGGACACACATACGAGATTGTAGACACACATAACAAATCACCTCATGTTGTTGTACACAAAAAAGTGATGACAAAGCACTCATTCTTCCTCGTTCAAGTTAATTTAAGTTATGAATGAACCACTTGTGTTCATATCAAGTATGGAGTGTCAAAAACGCGTGCGCCGTCAGTTCGTTGTCAATAAATAATGTCCGAAAACTGAAGCGCTGTCAGACATGGATGCAATAAACTATCGGATTTATTGATCACTTTAGTTCCTCCATGTCCTTTGAGTGCACTGAGCTCTCCTTTAAATGACTGCACACTTCATTATTTTTAATAAGTCAAAGCTCGTTAAGTAATGACGGCTGAACTAATTTTAAAATCGTGTGCGACTAAAAAATTTACATCTATTTCGTATAAAAAATGTAAGACGTGTAACGGTGGGAACCGAAATTTTTGTGTTGTGATTTTTCCAAGACTGTTCTGTTTTCTTTTCAAACCTAGCACTCACCAACTATTTTTTAAGACCAATATTGATATGGTAGTACCTATCAAGTTTCTGCGTATACGTAGAGTCATCAACTTCAGAGAAGTCTATCAAAAAATCAAGTTTTAATTCATCATAAACGTGTGCAATTCTTAAATAAAGACGTACAACGTTGAATAGAACGCATCACAGAATTTTGCGAGGGGTGTGGCGAATTTATCTCTGGTCGGAAACGGAAATCAATTGTTGTGTCAGACTCATGGATTACAAGATGATATTTAATCACAGTAAAAGTATTGGATTACTTATAATCTGCGAAGGTTGTGTTGCAGCAAAAGTTGCGTTACGTATATCCATGTTAGAAAGTAGGTATAGTCTTAGTTAATACCAAAATAATTATTGACAAGGTTTTTTGGGTCTTAGTGCGTTACAATATATATAATGTTACGCACGGATGTACGGAATTTAACGTAGTCTTGGTACGGCATATTATAGGTACAATGCATGTAATGACGTTTGCATTGGCCGTAGTCCGCCTTCAATCACGGCTTAAGCTCAATTATATACATTACTTTTGACATCATTGTATGCTGACCTGCCTCCTGTAAATGAATTAATTAATCTCCTACAATTTACAAGGTTCGCAAACAATAAAACAAACAATTCATCCTACTAACATTATAAATATGAAAGTTTGTGAAGATATTTGGATGTTTGTGACTCAATCACGGCTGAACGGATGTCTCTGAAAATTGGTTTCTGAAAAATGCATTATCCAGAAAATGTTACGGGTTGGGAGAACAGGATCAGAATCCCACGCGGGCGAAGCCGCGAGCAAAAGCTAAAAACATGTAAATAGCTACGTAATTATAGCTACCCATTTAATTCAAAAACATTTCGCCATTTCTTTCAACAAAAGGCCGGACGCGAGACGGACATCATAATAGAGCACCGAGATGCGCAAGCGCATCGAATATCAGTCTGTTCGCGACAGATAACGCGTGTTTGAGTGTGGGTGTCGTGTTGCAGTCAAACCACGCCATTGTAGTATTGTACGACGGACATTTAGTTCCGGTACTCAACAGACCCATTTGTACTGTCACTACAAGACTTTGTAAACAATTGTCAGATCACCTATATATGGTTTTATACCTATAGTTGAAATTAGTAGGCGTCTTTTTTATAGAATATCACTGACCAAAATTACTAGTAGGTATTCTTCTAACTCTGCCAGTTGAATTGGTTATTTTAAGTGAGTTTCTGTTGGTCGGCTTCGAACCCGGGATCACGAGATCGCAAGGCCGACTCCTTAGTCACTGAGGTTCCAACGCTTTTGTGACTGCTCTACGCTTTGACGAAAACCGTAGCGAACGTGTAGAGCGGGGGTTAGTGCCAATCTTGATGTGTGGCGGAGTGAAGGGTGTGTTAGCCAACACGTTCGCCCCTGTGTTCCTCAACATGTAAAGCGTAGGTACAGCGTGTTTGCAAAGTATATATTTACCAAAGACTGAACAAGTTAATTAAAAATATAATCATGTTATCGTAGTGATCATCTCGATTTCCCGTCGAAACCCGGGTTCCGCTTTCCATTTCATTACTACGAGTATAATAGCTACATCATACATTAACTATAACAGCATTGTCAATGCCAATTTTGTCGTGCAGTTGGTCAAACGCAATTACGTTATTATACAATTTCGACTCAAAACAATGCTGTAGTAGTTACTTATTTCTAGGTTAAGTTATTTTACATTCAAGTGGAAATCATACTATACCGTTACCTTTTATTTTAAGACAGTATTTAACTTTATGTCTGCGTTTCATTGACTAGCCAACGCATTTTATGTTTCATACTTATGTTCCTCAATAATAATAGGCGTATAAGGAAACGGAATACATTGGCACTTGGCAAATTACTTTAAGTGTGTGTGTGTGTGTATGTGCTTAAATGAGGCGAGGTTGGAGATAAATTTAATGAATGTGTGAAGATAAATTTAATGAATGCGTAAGATAAATTTAATTATAAATGAGGTGCGGTGGAAGATAAATTTAATGGTAGGTAATTGGATTGACAAATTGTCCAAATACTGATACCTGACGTTTAGTTAGATAAGTCATTTATTCAATTTGATTTAATGATAAATATGTTTTTGTTTTGGTACTCTCACTGCTAAAGATAGTGCCAAAACACGGGGCCTATTGACTATAAAAAAGTTTGCCCTGCCCTGCATCCTTTTTGTGTGTGTGTTTGCGTTGCAACAGCATTCGGCCATAGGTCACGGTAACCACTTACCATCAGGTGGGCCGTGTACTTTTCTGCAACGTAAGTAGTAGGTATAAAAAAAGGTTTCAAAAATACATACATTTTTATGTACATATTTTATTTAAATCTCAGTTATCTGAACAATTTGAATTAACACACACACGATTTTGATTTTTTATGATGCTCGCAAATTTTGTTATTTAATCTATAGGTCTGTATGGCAGTAACATCACTACTGCCCCCCTCTGTGAGCATTGTGGTTTCCGATCATTATATTGAGAAAGCCAAGCGTTCTTTCTCTCTTGATCTCGTACGTGACACAGTGTAAAAGTGCCAATTGTGACGTCATTAGAACAAACGCTGACCACGCTTCCGACTCGCTGGCCATAAAACGATCCTTTGATGGCATTTGGTTTCAGCTTCTAACAATGTAGTTATGACTATCCGTTTTGTCGCTTTCTATGAAAAATGAATCACTTATTAATTGGAATAGATACTCGTAGATATTGATTTTTTTTTAAAGTGAGAGACCTTTTTATTATACTTTTTTTAGGGCTACGTCTTTATTTAGTCACAATATAATAAAATTTAAGTACAAAAATGTAATAAATATACGAACACTAAAGAAAAACAGCCAATCAGTTATACATTAAGTCACCAAACAATTAAGTCAAGTTACTCGGCGCAAAAGTGCACCTCACACTCGCTGCGTTTCCACTCTGGATTGCGATGACCAGCCTTTGCACTTTGCACCAGGAACGCTCCGGAAGGGGAGTTACTAGTTGTCTCTATCCAAGTTGCTAATAAGCTAAAAAGTTAGTAACTGACTTCGAAGCTGTTAGTAACCGAAAATACTATTTTCCTGTTAAATCTTCCCTCCAGCTAAGCAATTCAGCTTAGGAGCGGATTGCTGTTTGGTATTGAGACTAGATTCTAGTTTAGCTGGAACCCAAAATCGTAGTCTGACTATTCATAACTGTACCGTATTCGATTAAGTAACCCTTTCCTGCCAGTACATCTCTAAAACGCATTTTGTTATAAAATCTTTTGAATTCATCGTGTATTTCACATCACTGCAAAATTCAAGGGGTTAAATTAATTGTCGAATCTGTGATGGTATATTATCTAACCACCGTTTCCCAAATGTCGATATCTCAATACAAAATCGTGACAAAAACATCCGGGTAATCAAAGAATTCTTTATTTGAGCATCCCGTGTCAAAGTGCAGTGAAAGGTTGCGAATAAACCCCTAATTTTGGTAAGCATGACCCCCGTCATCATTTTTTTACAAATTTACACTTTTTTAAACCAAAAAGTAACGGTGAATTGTATAAAAGACATGTCGTATTCACACTTTAAAATGGAAACTTGATTGGTAAGTTTTTTTTTTAAATAAAAATGTCACCAAATCTCTTGAAACGCATCTTCTTTTGAATCGACTAATAAAACTTCTTTTTATTCGATTACCACTCAAAATTTCTCACAGATCTTAAAATTGGTTTCGCCAATTTATTACTTAAATAATTTTATCGAGTTAGATAACTCGTATCTATTTTATCCTTATTATGTGCATGCAAATTTCAATCTTAGTCTTGTTTATTTAAACACTCCAGAATGAATTATTATTATAACTTATGAATTAGTGATGAGTCAAACTCGTTTGGGACAAAAGAATTATCTCAAATCAAACGTCAATCATATTCCAAATTTAAAAATGTCGATCTGCATTTTTTTTCTACAATCAGATTGGATAACTGTCATTCGTGATGTGAAATTGGCATGTAATGGATTCCGCTAATTATTTCGGTTCTCGATATGCTATTTTTTTTCGACGGTGAATTAAATAATTGCTACGATCATGTTTGGTTTGGGCTTCACAAAAGCTACTGATGAATCATTAATCGGGTTCTGTTGATTTTTCGTTCGAAGCGTTGGTGCTCGAGTAATATTTTAATGACGTTTATTTGATACGAATATCTACCTATTGTTAATATTTATGTGTATGGTACGTTACTGATGTTAACAGTTTATAAATACGAGATGTCAGAATAGTAAAGTGATTAAAACTATGAGAGGAAAATGATTAGATAAGAAATTTATCGTTCAGAGATAGGTATTTAGATTTTTTATAGTAGGTACGCAATCAAAAATTAATATATAGGTATATTTTTATAGAATTAGGTAGAGTATCATGATCTGATTCAACCCATTGTAGTACTACCAATTAATTTGTTTTTCTGCATAGTTACATTTTAAATTTAATAATAAGTTTACTAAACCTGACGGCATTAAACATTACAATTTTAGCAACGAACGAACAATATCAATAATATTTTTAAATCTTGTGGGGCTAATAAATTAAAAAGCGTTAATTTTAAGCCCATGCATCAGTAGCGTCGAATCCGTTGCATTAATGTCAAAATATCTGTCATATTCGTGTGACATCCTTTCATTGCTGGTCACCCCTTCGGCAAAAGCGGCAAAGGATTAGCGATACACGCGGCCCTATTACATCTTCATTACGGTGGGCGGCTGACATACCCGGCATATTGTTATAAAAGGAATAATAACAAAAAAAATGTTATTATATTTATTGCTACATTGATAATGTTTATACGATCCTCGCATGATCTGTGGATGACAATGACATCAGATGCGAATGTGATGACGCTATTGTGATGTAGAAATGGAGCTAGCTGGCTTGCATATATCTCGTTCGTATAATATAAATTACAACAATTTTAGTCTACAAACTTATCTAGAATATTAATGCCTAAGTAATTAACAACAAGGTATAGTACAAGACATCAGCATGAGACTGTTGTGTGTTTTGCTAAGAAATAAAACGACTTGTCCGAGTGTTTGCAGTAAGCTATAGCGCGTCCCATCATCAGCTACAAACATCGTCACTTACACTAAGAATTGACATAGTCATCAAACACCAGGCCTTAAATTTTATTAAGAACAAAATGTTCAAAGATTGGTTTCCCCAATCTCCAATGTCACGTTTCCCCAATCATAACTAATTGGGAAAACGTGTATATAAAATTATCAATTTCCTTAATTAATCTGTTTAATTTTTCTGTACAATTATCCTTTCAAACGATTATGATTCGAAGTAAAACGCGGTATATATTGATCTTTTAGGTGTACCTCGTCTTACTTTGTATTTACCCATTGAAATGCCCGTTTCCCTAATTATTACTAATTGGGGAAACGTGGATACGAAACTATCAATTTTCCCAATTTTTATCTGTTTACTTTTCAGCACAATATCTTTTCAAACATTATGATTCAAAGTAAAACGCGGTATGTATTGATCCTTTAGCTGTATCTCGTTTTACTTTTTATTCTCCCCATATTGAATGATATCGCAAACGTTGGATCAATGCGGCATCTATGACCGACAGTAGCTGTCAAATTGACACCTGGTCCATTCGACACCATTTGCCCGAATTGACATCAAATATTTGAAACACAATTGGTATTCGCAACTATTATGAATAAAAAAAATAAAAATGATTTTATAACTGGTATGGAACTTGAAGAACTTAAATGAAACCTTATTGTAGACGATGGCTTTAGCCTTATCATTTGGTAGGTATTTAAGTTACAACCTCATTTGAAAAATCTCTCCACTGTATACTTAACTGATATTCATCGGTATTTGATATAGGTTAAAAGTTCTAATCTAAATATTTTTAGCGTTAGTATGAAATAGAAAAACGGTATTCAAATAATGAACACATTGAATCTTATAGCCAGTGAATTGAGTATAACAATTTCAGATACTTAGCCTTGAATTGTTTCAACTACACTTTCATATTAATACTTAGTTACAACACAAATTACCTAATAGTTACAGTTACAATCTGAAAATTATTCAAAAGATTCCGAAAATAGATCTTTTTTCTTTTATACAGTTTATTATTATTGCAGACATTTGATAATTAATTCATACCCTAACCTCAACTCGATGTGTGTAGTTGATTACCTACTGTTTATTTAACTTTTAAAACCACACTATCTTTTTAAAAGACGAACTGGCTTTCAAAAAAACATCTTCATAAATATTGACAAAGTAGGCAGGGGATTGCACCCTACACTCGTATCTAAACATTACTCTTATTATTAACTAGCAGACACTTATCAGTTAATCTTACGGTACACAATACAGGCTAATCCCGGGCGTGATAGAAATTTATCTTGCGAAACTGTCTTTGTCATTTTGCCCCGGTCTCCCCTCCTGTTCGACGAAATCGGTAGGTATGAAATCATGTCGATCATGGTTTATACGATTGATTAACGATAGATAAGTTTAGGTTGAGGAAAATTATGGAGTTTTGCGGTTTCCTCGTAGTTTTGAGGAACAACACACACCTTTATCGTATGGTTTGAAATCTATAAATAACTGAAATGGCATTTTTGAGGTTCATTTCAGTGAACATTTATGAGAAAATAGAATGATTTGATCTTTATACCTACATCTGATATGTTTTAAGATTGGATTTAATTGATAAAAATAATTGGGTTTAAGTTCAGACACGATTTTCTTGTTTATTCAATCGAACGCACTGAGTAAAATATTGTAACATAGTTTATTCTTAATTCGCTTCGGTTCCAATCATTGTTGAAAGCAGGTCTATGTTAAGCATCAGATCCAGTTTAACTGTTATTCGTTACTACATAGTAGGTATACATATTTTATAACCTCTCGAGTTCACAACTAGAGGTTAATCACTTATTTTCAAAATGAATTAAAAGAATTCAATTTCCCTACATACTCAAGTTATTTCAAGTTATATGATACAATATAACATAGTACACAATTTCCCATTTTACCTCGAACTTTTCCATATCCCAATACACCTACACGTACCTATTGTACAGCTAATCTCATTGCAAAGTTTACTCACGAGTCGTCTCTGCGGCTTCTTATTTGCTCCAATATTTTTCCCAACAAATTCGTGTTCGCAAAACAGTGCGGGCGTGCACAGTGGGGCAATATTTCATCTGAGCTGGCCAGAACAATAATAGCCTGTGGAGTCGAAGCCACGGCACGTTCGTGCCACAATGTTACCAACCACCATTGTAGCCAGACCCCCCTCGCCCTCGCTAAAACTTCGATAATTACACGCGAAGAGAGGATGGTAACGGAATACGAAGTTCCTTTATGACTGGTCGATTGTATACCATCACCAGCATCCGTGTAGACAAAATAACGAAATACTCCGAAAGCAATGCGATACAGCACCGGTTATTGGGTTAGGTTAAGCGCTGTTTATACTGAAACATCGGCAGAGGCGATTGTTGATGCGTCCGATGCCAAGTTGCTAACTTTGACGTGCCACTGTTATTCTATTTTCAAATTGTTCAGTTAATAATGATCGTATTAATGAAAAACAATTTAACATAGAGATACCAATTTAATCAAGAAGACGAATTATTTCATCAGCAATCATTACTGGTACACCATGATCGTATTAATAAAAAAAGCCTTCATAATATCAATTTAATATGATAAAACCACCACCTAAATCAATCTTATTTTAACAACATTTGCGTTTTGGTAACGCGGTTATATTTACGGTTATTCGGAGGCTAAAAAACTCGCACCCTAAAACCTACATTATTAGTCTACATACGACACCAAAACAGCATCAATGATCTCCAAAAAAATAGAGTTGGAAATAACCGAATAATTCCGGATCCCACCAATTGTCACCGTGACGAGGCCGCCGGTGTCTTTGTCCCACTGTGTATGTTTTTTTCTCTTGTAATCTTCTAGTTAATCCGTTTTAACGCTTCCAGATGTGAGGTTGCACCTCTATACGCGATTTACGTCTATTCGGCATATTCCCAAAGGATTCGATTGCTCTATTTAATTATTACGTCAGTATCGTGACACTTTTTTGCAAGTTGGCTTATGTCCGTAAGTTGGTAGATAACTCCAAAAATGATAAATGAGTTGAGCGATGCATAGGGAATTCCATTCTATTTTAATAGATTTTTAACAAACATAAGATACTAGTGAACTATCTACTGCAGGATCATGAAATACTCGTAATTGATCTATGCGAGGATCTCAAAAGGACATAGAGGTGTATATAATTTTTATTGTGTTTAAATTTTAATTTATGTTTAATTAATTAGTTTCATAAATGTGTACCTATTATGCGTAAGAATTTAAAACTTGAACTAATTTTTGAAAATAAAAAATTGATTTGATTAGAATATTTCTTTTTTCAAATAATGAAATTGATTTGATTAGATTGCCACATTATTATAAGTCAATAGTTGTTTTGGAAAAGCTGCTGTGGAAATTTTAAGAAAATTTTGCAAGTGTTCTGAATTTGAATGTATAGTAACGGATAAATATAGGAGGTAGATACTGGTGTTACTCACTAATATTACGTGCCAGAACCAAAATTTCTACCCAACATTCGTAAAAAGAGTCTACACTACTGCCCTTTCAAATATCAAGTTACTGTTTGTTATTTTTACAACAAAACAAAACCGAAAACACGCACAATTGGCAGCGGTGTGATTGTTCACCGATCAGTGAACAAACGATAGATGTCCTTTGTGCCAATCAGTGGGGCGCTGATACCCGAATAATACCCACATTCTGACACCCACATGCACCTCAAAAATACAAAAATAACGCTAATCACCTACATCATAAAGTTCAATTTTACTAATTCCGTCAGCAAAAGATTTCTTGTAATATTTTTTTTGCGCAATGATAGCAGTTCGTTCGTGAATATTAGGTGGTGTCAGGAATTAGAACGTTTTGTCTCCATGTTAATGGTCGAAACGTGACCGTATAAGGTGTTCGTAATTTCACAATAATATGTCCCAAATGTGACAATGATGTACGGTGAAATCCTATTGAGGTACCGCTAATTTATGGGCGGGAAGAAATTGATGGACGCTGATCCATTGATGGCGATAGAGATTAGGTGTCCTGGACTCCGTAATGGTTAATCTCTGATAAATGATGGTGAAGGTATTGTTGGTCAAGGTTTACCTGCTAGATGTATACCCACAGCTGTTTATTACCGAATGGTTATGTAGAGAGCTTTGACATTCAGGTTTTGGCCACTAAATTTTTCTGTTCCATGTAAAACGGGTGAGTCTACTGTCGTAAACTGGGTGCCTTCTTTTAAAACTTATAAGACTAAAGGAGTTAAGTATATTTGATTTTTCCCGTTCTCCTCTTTGTCTTTGAACATTAGGCGTTGCAAACGTCCATGATCCACTGTAGCATACAAAAGTGTACTTGAAAATATATTCTGGTTTGCATATTATATTATATTCACTACACCCATAGTAGACAGAGACATCAGCTTACCAAATGACTTTAATCCATCCATACTAATATTATAAATGCGAAAGTAACTCTGTCTGTCTGTCTCACTTTTACGACTAAACCGCTGAACCGATTTTGATGAAATTTGGTATAGAGGTAGATTAGACCTTGAGAAAGGACATAGGCTATGTTTGGTCGCGATAACCGACATCCACGCGGGCGTAGCAGCGGGCAAAAGCTAGTGCATCTATAAATCATTATTCTTGTATAATCGAGATTAGAAAGCCCCTATCATTAGATCACCATTCTAAACACGAATGATGATCCACAATGACTGATGACTGCATTTCCATGTATCAATCAAAAGTACAGATGTATACCACCTATAAAATAATCTATAGACTAAAGAGCTGTGCAAATACGATAAAAAAAACATTCATTCCCCCCTAGCGTTGACCTGTGACACAAAACAAGACACTATCAAACTAATCACCTCAGCCAAAAAAAAAACAAAGAAATAAATAAAAAAGCTTGTGAACAAACCTCGATAACACCGGAAGCAATGCCTTTCCGCAACTGATAAACTAGACAAGTGAAGGAAACAGTGGAAATGTGAGTAACATATATATAGCCTTCAAGAGGGTTACTTTAGCCACATTTCTTTATTTTTTCACTGAACGGAAATTTTCCGTGTCCGTCGGAAGCTTTTGTTAAGTTATTTGGAAGGCTAATCAGGGTTTCAAGTGCAGTATATCCATTTTTATAATGATAATCTTGTAAAGAATGGAGGGAGATGAACATAATAAACAGCGAAGGATGTTTATCATCCTTCGCTGTTTATTTGCTTGTTATTAAAAAAAAATATAGGTATATTTCATGGATTCATTTTAGAAAGTTCGTATGAACTGCATTTTACACCTAGCTAGTATAATTATATTGTATGTAGGTGTGAAAATTGCCTATATATTCGTACAATTACTTTTATGTAGACATACTACGATTTCGGATATATTTTCAAATGTAAACTGAATCACGACATAAATTTTTGACGCGTATTTCATTACACTTAAAAGACAGAACCGAGTTAGCATAACGACCCGAGGAAATCTGTAAAACTCGTAGTTGAACTCTCTTTCAGCGAACACAATCCCAGTACGATGTAATTATTAAAATATAAGGGTTAACTTACACTCACAGTTAAAACCAACAAACCTGTAACCCAAATGCGAAGAGACATACATAAATAAGGCAGGGTATGTAACAGCGGGTCCAATTTGGCACAGGCGCGTACCGACAGGGTAAATAACCGCTCACATTGCTCACAAATTGTTATCTTGTGAAACGAGACGTGTGATTCGGGCAACGATGCGTGATCCCTGCAAACCGCGCTGAGAAACGCTCTTCAGTTAACGGTAGTGATGGGGTAAATGTTATATCGATATAAAACTGAATACTGAGGGTATTAGGACTGGAGCTTAACGTTAGATACAAAAATTTTGAATTGAGAATCATAATTTGAAGGTATCAATCAACGAAGTAGGTATATATAGTAGATATATACCTACCTGTACCTGTACCTACTCTCATTTTTTTTTCTATCTGATTATTAATAAGATGAATTGTGAATTTACAATTTGATATCTGAATATTTTTTATGTTCGTATTTGGTGGTTATTCGAAATTCAATTAGAAAGGAATAAGTTTTTTTAATATATACCTAACTGTACCTAATCAGTTTGCAATGTGTGCAGTAATGTTTATCAGTCCGTCGCTAATAAAATTGAATTATACCGATGTTTTTACATCACTAAAATTTATGAAATGTAATTTTCTGACGTGAACGAGTCACGAACATTTGTAGCTTTTCCGAGTGTACCGGGAAATTGCGATCTCTGCGTTCAGTGCAAAATATGAGATCTACTCGCAGTTCGTTTAAATTGCGGCCGAGTTTTTTTAATAATATAGTACTCTGAAGCTTTGTACACCCGCTTTGCGAGTTCCACTGTAATTGGGATTTGAACAAATATTTTAAAAGAGGTATACTCGTTCAAAATAGGGTGAATAGGATTCCAGATATGAATAGAAAATTATATTTAAGGAGTTACTAGATATTTAAGGTCTATGTGGTTCTAAAAAGGTGTTCGGGGCCCAAGTTACGCTCACCTGTAAGCAGCTACATCTAGTGATTATTGAATTAGACTCAAGTCTGCGCTGCGCTCCCGCAGGCAGACGACAACCGCTCCCGTAAAAGCCAATATAAATTAATCCAAAAGGTGAAAAGATGAAGCATAGTGGGCCCTAGACTCTCAACTGCAATCTTAGGATGCAACCGGGATTAGTATTCGTGTATAGAAAAATTTCAATATGGAATGAAATGAGGTTACGACCTGTCACTGGCCGCATATAAATTACAAATTCCTGATTACCATTCTAGAACATATCCTAATGACAGGTGCTATCTATCATCAACCAAGGTATTAATCTGTCTGGCCCATATATCACGTGTAGGGGTAGCCCCAGCACTGGTAACAAGTGTCCTCGCAATCGTCATCCTTGACCGGGCTGCATCGATGAGTGATTGCGAACACATGCCGACGGCACCCGCCAACTCATCGCCCAAACCGCAGGGTTGAGCCAATTTTCATATTCGGGCATATTCGGGAATTTTCGGTAATACTCGGTTCAGTAAAAATAGTATTTTGATGTATGCTACTATTTTGTTGCATTTTTAGTTACGGTCAATCATTAAGTAACATTTAAATCAATGGTTACGGTCGGTGTTGTAGAGGTAACGACACTGATATTCATTGTTAAAAGTTAGTGCAGATAAAATTTTTGGGATGTTTTTTGGGCACCATCAAGACTGGCACCATAAAGACTCAGAATTTTCAAATCGCAGACATATTTCCTTCCTCCTAAAATCGTGGATCCTTCAAGTGAAAAAGTGTCTACTCAATAAGGCCGTCAAACTGCAGGCCACCATTAGGGATATCCACGACAGTGACTCATTTATGACTTCGCTAGTTTGCCATCAGGCGAGGTGAATTCAAATTAACAAGCCGTACATAAAAAAATCTCATTGACAGAGGTCACGGTGTAGGTTTTCCTCTCGGGGTTAGGCAGTCAGATGACATGCAGACGCTCCGATAAAAACCGTATAAAACATACTAAAAGACCGTCAGCTTCGAAGTGAAGGTCTCGGATGAAACTGGGAACATAATGGCGATGAATATTAATAGTTTTTGACGTATGCTACAATTTTGTTGCACTTTTCGTCACGGTGCCGGTTTCGAGAATGTGACTAGAGAGACAGTGTTGTTCAAATTTAGTAGCCATTAAATTGTGACTCTGTTACGGTCATAACGTTTATCAATATTATTTTATATACGTAGTAGGTAAGTAAACTTTGTGCTTTATAATCAGTTTTATTGAAATCTAATTTTAAATACCTTGTGTCTACTTTGAAAATCGTGACTTTGTATTAATATGTAAATACTCTACTTGAGATGATGTTTCTTGAAGTTCTTGGTCGATATGTCACCATCATCATCCTCATAGCGATTTCTCAGTTGTGTCCAAAATTTCCGCTTATTGTTTTTGATTCGTGCCTATGTCGGTATTTTGGGAGTGACTGCCGTCAGACCTCCCAACCCTGTAAGGAAAGCATGCGTCTGTTTGCAGGTGAGGTTGGCTTGAGCCTCAAGGATGTTAGTAGGCCCTGTTCTTAATCTTCTTCCTGGTACTTATAGGGGATAGCTTAGCATATTCGTATGATTCACTATTTTTAAAAAAATAAGTTTAGCTATTTAGATCCTCAATCAATAAAGTTATAAATTGCAGGGAGTCCCCAAATATAAACCAAGTAGGTATAAACATTTTTCGTTATTTCACTATTTATAATATGTTCAGATAGATTGTTACATTATTGCTCTCGCATGTTTTACCAAAACAGCGTAAAATCGGCAACCCTAAATAAGACGAGGGTGCTCTAAGATAATTATCTTTTTTACTGAGCACACCCGACGCAAGTTTTAATAACGTGATAAATGCCGCGGAAGGCTTGCCGGTGACGCGTAAACTGGAGGGTTTCCGAACGATCCACGTTTGATTAATACCTCACTTGTTATGTTACTTTCATTGCAACAGATGCTTTTTATTTTTCAAGCAATTTTCTTCAAGATTTTTTTCCCTTCCCGTAAAGATAAAGCGGGGATCGTGTTTTAATTTTACGCCAAATTAGCCACCTTGTTCTGTCGTATTAGTGCGTTGTCAGATGTTGCGCTACTAATTTGTTTATGACGGAATATCTACGTGACAAATTTTATCACTTCCCAAACGTAATTTGTTTTGATTGTACCTAAGTATTTTTAAACTGCAGTTTACCTGTTACTTTTGTCAAAACGGGAGTAACTGCGATTATGTTAGAGAGGGCGTGGTGAGATGTCTAATTCTAAAAAAATATGTAAACACCCATACTAAATCTATAATATCTCTTTCTTTGTCTTTTTCACATGATTACATCTTTGTTTCTTCTTCCCCCGATCTCCTATTGTCTCTTATCGGTCTGCTGGAAAAAAGTAGGTAGGACGGTAGGTCCTGCCTACTGTAATTAGGGTGTGAGAAAATCGGTTTTGGTTATTCGTCAAATTTAATTATACCTAATAGATAATTTAGAAGTTCAAAATTAAAGTCTCAAAATTACTCATTGAGATTTTCATTCTAAAAAACGTTCTGTCTCTGAGCAGTTTTGTATTCAAATACAGTGACACCTTCTAATTGTAGCTAGACAGTATAGTAAGCACTAAATTATGGATAGCCTTAGATCAATATCACTCACCCTTGTTGACTATTACCAAAGTAATAGATCAAGTCTAAATACCCCTAATTTACCGCACAAACAAGGCCCCTGTCGGGAAGGTATGTACACATCTTCATAAAATAACGTTATTGGTATTATGACTCAATCGAATGCATATTGAAGGGAAGCTCGAGTGTCCGCCCGCAAATTGTACGTACCGCACCCCCTTTTTATACTAACGATGTTTTATTTCGACGCAAGCCTGTTATTTCAGTCAATTTTCATGGTATAAGGTTAGCTTCTTTGAATAGATAAAGTGTTCGTGTGGTTGAAATGTTTGAGTTACAGACGGTAATTACTAGTAGGTCTATCTAGATTTAGTGGAAGGTTTTTTAAAAGTATTAATAGTAACAGAAATGACCGGTCTAACCCCTTTAGCTAAGCTAAATGGCTTCTAATATGCACTCCTATCGGTTCACGTCAGTAATGTAATGGCCGATTCGAACCCGGAACCTCTCCATTGTCAGGCCAACTTCTTAACCACTAAGCTCCCGTCGTTTTCTTTGTTTTATATATCCCCATAAATAAAATACTATATTGCATTTTACTATTTTACCATCACGCGAGGTGAAGTCTTATAAACGGGCCCAGTATTAAGTAAAATCTTAATTTTTATTAACAACAATGTTTCCATTATACAAATTCACACTTTCCACGACACAAAAAAAATATGATCCCTATAAATATTCAAAATTAAATTCAAAAGTATTATTCAAACACAGCACCCGTAATAAAAAACAGATTTATAATCCTCGAAAAGAGATATTTATAAAAATTAATTCGTCAGTATAAAGGGGTCCTTAGATTTGGGGAGGTATAATGACAAATGGTCAAGCTGTGACATCGGCATTACATCGCGACGGGGACTAATAGCGCCATCTATTGCGGTTAGGCGATGTCCATTTGCTGTCGTCATCGGTTGTCACTGAGAGCCGTAAGATGGCGCTCGTAAATGTAAATGAAATTATGATTTATTTTATAACAAACTGTGTTTTCGTGAATTGAAATGTTATTAAAATGAATGGTTAAGTTAGCTACATATTTTTAACTTAATTATGGCATTTTTTATTTTGATTTGTATGGAGTTGTGGTAAAATAAATATTTTTTTTGAATTTTTAATAGCTTTTCACGAATTTTTGTATACATTGAGATTAACGTTTGGACATTATTATCGTTAAAGAATAGTTTTGAAAATATAAGTAAAAAGAGTGCTGACTGGTAGAAGTGAAACCAAACACATACAGCTTAAGTTACTACGTTGTAAGTTCTGCAAGTTACCTCTAGATGGCGTTATTTCCAGGTAGTTGTAACTTAGCTTTTAAAGAAAAAATGCTTTCCATTGTAATTTAATTTTGGCGTTCTTTCCTATTAAACCTTTCTAATTAAACCTCTTTTTATATCTAGATTATCTACAAAATAGATAATAAATAACGATAGATACTTGATCTGTACCTACTTTTTTTAAACATACCTACTGCTGATATTTCTTCGAAGCATTAGCGAAGATACGAATAAAATACAAAATACTGTTTTTATTTTGAACAAGCTGATGCCCACGGCTTCGCCTGCGTGGAGTTCTGTTCCCGTTACGTGACTCACGGGCACTTTTTTAAACTTTTGGAACATACAAAAAGTAAAATTAGCCATATCGGCCTAATCGGCAAACAACATGCATTTCTTCATAAGAAAGATTTATAAGATAACCATAGCCTCTTTAATTCATGTACAGTTTTTTTCCAGGTCCTCGGCAAGAATGGTGTCCGCGGCTGGCTGGACGCCACCACCGAAAAGAGCAATTGGTTGAGGCTGATGCGCTTCACCAATTACCCCCCAGATGTCAACGTACAGCATCTCTTGCAGGCTGGCCAAGTATGAACAATTAATAATTCGATTTTTAAAATGTGTTGTGCACAGAGCTTACCTTTTCTTAAACAAAAGTAGTTCAAGTTGGACTACCTAGGTAGGTTTTGCGCACGGGAAATTCCGTAACAACTCTTTTGTCTATCGGGTCGTCTTTAATTTTTATTCATTTCGGGTACAGTCAACATCAGATCGAACTTGACTGGTAAAGTACTCAAAAAGTTCGGACGATAGGTAATACAATTTTTTTAAATCAATGAAACAGTTTGGTAATAACACCATTTGTGAGTATTAAGATCATTTTGAGACTGCACGTCAAGATTGATCTGATATTCTGATCTGATGCTGACTCTACATTTTATAATTTTTGTTTCGGAGTTGGGTATCTTTGGAAGACTTAAGGGGGTATATCCCCACAGTTCTAACATGGACCTCGTCTTGTAGTGAATTCTAATATAATGTGGGTGGGGACGGGACACCCACTGCACATAATTTAATTCTCACCCGCATTATTAAAATACACTAATAAACTGCATGCAACAGGTTTTAGATTATTTTGAAACATGCTGTATGCGTAGGTATAGTCGATTTATTATATTTCCGACTTCTCCAATTTAGCTCTGGTTGATTCCAAAGGGTGTTTCAAGACACTTTGCCTGGGATTTCCCGAATATCACAGTATGTTTGTTTGTGGGTCACTACAGACTCTACATTCCTCCAGTACTGACAGCCTACTCCAGTCAGAACCCTACGGTTAGCCCCGTAAAAAAGTCATACATATCTACTAATTAGAATTGGTTATAGATAAATACTCGTATTATGGTTACTATTATTATTTCTCACTTTTTCTCGCGTTCTCTCCTTTTTGTGCGGGCGACATTTTACCAATGGCACCAATAAAATTGTGTGTGTGACTTACCTCCGACGAGATTATGATTGTGTTTTATTTTTAAAAGTTTACGTCCATTTAATGGGTTTTTGTCATAGATGGGACTTTCGACGTATGTGACAAAAAAGTTTAGCATGATTAAATTCATATAAGCGAAACCTTAAATGTCCTTACTCGATAATAAATTTAAATAAAAAAAATAAAAGTTTAGCATAACACAAAGTAAGTTATTAAAAAAAAATAATTTACTTTGTGTTATGCTAAACTTTTTTTAAGAAAAAATATACGAATTTGTGTACATTGATTATAATGCCAACAAGATTATTAAGATTAAAGAAATTATAAAATTAATAAAAAGAAAATCTACTTTGTACGTACAACTTAGTTAGCACATCTTATTCTCCCAATTACTAAATTAAAATTAATAACTAGCAAATCAACGAATGATTATCACAACGGTCTCCGAGCTCATTGTACTACTACCCCAATTAAATTTGAATGTGGAACGTTGGTACTTCCGGTGGCAGAAAATCGGTGTACTGAACAACTGTGTGGTACTTCCGGTCAATGAGGGGAGCGAACAGATGCGGTGATTAGATTCACTTATTTAGGGTACATTTTATGTGCGGCGAGGTTAAACGTTATTTGATATTTGAATACACGCTGTATTGTAATTTGTAGGTTCAATTGTTGGTTTGGAATAGGGATGCGGTTATAGGTAGTACTTACTTTAACCGCATCCTAGGTAGGTTTTAGAATACTTTTGCATGTTTTTTAGGCTTTAACTAAATGCAAAATATTTTTTAGACATTATTAAGGATTGCCTTGTTGAATATATTGTGGTATGAATTTGTTTGTACTTGTAAAGTTCTGAATTCGATTCGATCGAGAAAATTATTATCCGATTATTTATCAATATTAGATTATTATGAAAATTATTGCTTGCAGACAACGGAAAACGGCGGTAAAAACTTAGCACGAATTTTCTCTTTTTTTTTTAAATTTTGAATAAGTAAGAAGTAAATAATTTGATAACAGCACGTTATGACGTCATAGTTTTTTAGTTTACTTCTAAAGAACTTCTCTTTCATTGAACCGATGGTGAATATCTTGTTGTATAAAATTGAACCCACAAATTTAAAAACTCTAAAATGTTTTTCACCGCAATTTTCAGATCTGGTACAAGGTAATTCGCGAGATCCCGTCAGGCCAAGAGTTGCTGCTGGGACCCCGAACACCACTGCCCCTGCAAGATGTAATGACATCACCTGGTAAGTTCAACCAAATTCACTTGTGTTTATTTAAAGCTTCGGTGGCATATAATATTCCTAGGTCGGTGAGTATCATTGGATCTTAGATAAAAAAAATCAACCCTCGTAGTCTACTGAGTGGCTCAATACCAAAGTTTAATAAAAGTTCAAAAAAAGTTTCCCCTTACCTTTTGAGGGTTACAATTGTATGTGTTTAATTGTACTTATTTACAGTACCAATGGCTAACCCAATGTGTAGGCAAGTAGGTATGGTGATTAACAAAATAAAATTGAACAGGTATTTATTTAAAAAATTTCACTGTTCATTATGCTATTTATTCATTCCAGTTAAATTTAGAACATGTTACTTAATGAACACTTAGTTAAACATATTTTTACTGATGGCCTTAGAAGGAACCATAAAAGAAACAGTCAGATATGAAAGGAACTTCATCCCCCGCACGCTTATACAAATTTTTCAAGCGACTACAGGGCCCATACTATTAACTCTTAAAACAGGTCAATTATTGAACTGCTGTCATTCTACCAACTGCAAATGTCACTTTGTAATCCTATATATTTATATGACATTACAAAGTGACATTTGCAGTTGGTAGAATGACAGCAGTTCAATTATTGACCTGTTTTAAGGTTTATGGTAAGGCCGCAGTATGGGGTCATTCAAGAAGGGCATTAGAAGGTTCTTACGAGGACAGTAGCGGGATTTTAACGCCCCTAGTGTTGCATACGTCTATAGGCCACGGTAACCACTTTCCACCAGGTGGGCCGTATGCTTATTTGCCATCTAAGTGGTATAAAAAAAGCCTTTTGCGTGATCATTATAAGTTAATCTATCCACACACCAAGCCCCTCTCCTACATCACCAAGTTCTCACAATACCCACCGAGACAGTTGAATCACGGTCACGCGCGTTCACGCTCCGATGCCTTCAGGGCGGCACTTAATTGGAGTCACCTGCCCTCTGCACTACTGGACTTGCGACCCCAGGTCATATACCACCCCTGATACAGGCTGATCTGATTTAACGGGCCGTTGTATCTCATTACCATCAAATATGAGTTAGATCGTAATGTAAGTTAAAAATGATAACTTATGTACGTAGCTATTACGTATTTTATTGTCCTTTTTTTAATTTTATTCAATAGTGCTGTAGTCTGCGTTTACGTCCGCGTTTAATGTGGAATATGTGAAGGTTTTTTTTCTGTAGTCTAGATACTAAGTTGTGTTTACTAAAACTAGATACTAAGTTGTGTTTACTAAAGTTTACTAAAACTATATGAGACGACTGAACATAGGCTAAGTTTTATCGGGATTCTACTCGATTGGGGTTCGGGGTTAAAAATTTGACGAAAATAGACTCGCCCCGTAGTATAATGGACCCAAAACATAGTTGTCGGTGTAATGTGGATGCATAAAAAAGTTTCAGCGTAATCAATATCGATCAAACTTTTGCTAATCATACTACGACACAGGTGATTCCTTTCTGGATTAATCTTAATCCTCTATCATTATTAACTAATAATCTTGATATTACCGGGACATTATCAAGAGAAAGGCAGACAAGAAGTAAATTATTGTCAATTAGGTTACAAAATAATCGCGATTAAACCTACTATCACTAATCTTAGCATACGGGACTGGCAATCCTTTCATAACTATTAATAATTCAAATCGATTCTTTTGTTACATCCCATCATATTTATATCTTTAATAACATTTTGGTTCAACAACACATGCTCTAAAGTAAATACAAATAAAACAACGTACTGTATGCAAAAAAAAAATCGGTTAAGGACTTGGACACACCGGTGCCACGCGCGCATGTGATATTTAATTTAGATAAATCGCGACGTACGCGCCGCCGCGCGATCGTGTAGTGAAAAATCACGCATATGCTTTGTTAATGCGAGGGTGACTTTATGAAATGTGCCTATATTTTACTGGAAGGTGCAGCGATTGTTAGGAAAAAAGCGGTTCAACATCAGTGTATTTTTTAAGGTTAGGAACAAAAGAAAATACCGCGACCTATGTAGATGGGAAGGTAAAGCTTATGATATTTTTTAAGAATGATTTAGTCCTTCGTTCACAAAAATCTCGAGCATAATTTGTTTAATATGAAAATGAAGAATGTAAAAAGAAATTAAGTAATACGACTATTAAGATAATGATGTCATTGTCTATAACAGAGAAAATATATATTATTCTTAAAGAATGTCAGAAGCTTCTGGTGTTGTATGCGGGAATAAAAATAGATCACGGTCATTTTACTTCCTATGTTTTCCTGTATTTTCTATTGTTCCTAGTATTTATAAAACTGTTTATAATTTTTCAGCCTTTTTGTTTTTCATAGTCACATCTAGAGGGTGTTTATACTTATCGTTAGGCGTCTTCAGTGTTTCCTGTAACGCCTTCCGGTGTGTCAGAGTCGCACCCGGCACCGCGCTGTTGATTTATGCGATTCCGATTGCACGTAATTGTCACCTTCTCTAATTACGTTACGCGTTCAGTTTCTATTGTATTGGGAAATTTGGTTTCAGGTGTAAGTATAAATAACTGGGTTGGTTATATGAATTACGGAATGGAGGTGGGTTAGGAAATTTCCAGTTTGACAGGGTTACAACACTACAGATACATTTGAATAATATTGACGACAGTCTATAAAATTTAGTTACAGTTTATTGATCTATAACCTTGCTTTGAATTATTCGATATGGGTATAACATTTTAGTTAACTCCGTTATAAGAGTTATTATATAAGATAAAGTCCCCATCACAAAATATAAAAAGCATAGTAACAAAATAGCACTGAAGTAGATAATCCAGATTGTGTTCTTGAAAAAAGAATAAATCTAAGCCATCACAGTTAACGTATGGTTTAAAAATAAATAATTGTGGATATTACAGATCTTAGAACATGCATAAATTATTCCAAATAGCACAGATACATTTACTTACCTGTCGTTATTATTTGAAAATGGTGTACTTCTAACGATTTTGGTAAAGGCCCGGGTATGTGAACATGAAACTAAGTAAGAAGATCATTACGGTTAATTTTCATAATTTTTATTTTTATAGAAATCATAAATAGTTGACACTTAGACACCGATGATTTATTAACGATCACAACCACATGCTAGTTTAGTAATTGTCCCTAATAACACATTTCAAAAGGGGAATTATTTGTGACCATTTTCGGAACCACGCTGGGCTCCCACATATGCAGTCCTGCATAAACAATAGGCATGACGCTTCAATCTTCCAGTATGACTCTTAAATATCCCAAATTAGAAGCGATTTTCAGCATTCAAGCGTTTGTCAATTTATCATAATACTCGGGTTCAATTGCGTAATATTTGATTGATGGTGCCTCCATCAAAGTTCACCATCCTTCAATTCATTGATTAATTTTTCGATAATATTTCTTTGTGCTAAAGGATTAACTCGCCTAGAGATACCATTTAACTCACATGACAATGCTGATGGATTGCTATTTCGCGTTTAATTTATGACCAAATGTTTGCATACGTACTTAGACCAACCAGATCGACTTGTTACTTCATTCGGTAGGCACCTTAAATTCTCTAGATAAGCGCAGATAATACACTTCATAAATAATGGCACAGATTTATGAGTACAGAACTGTTTTATTAAAGGTCATCTTATAGTTCACCTCGTCCCTTCTACTCATATTATGTTACGGCATTACCTAGCTTATGCTTACATGTAATAAAGTGCAGTATATCTTTGTATATAGATGCCATATAACAAAATATAGAACAAAAGCTCTTTGGTACATAGAAGGAGGTGGGTATTGGTATTTTTGCCAATAGCTTTTGTTACTCATGAGAAGAGATATAGCAATTTTACTCACCTTTATCACAGCCTCACAGGTACTGTTACTGTTCTAATTTTAATTTCAAATGGATTTTATAAATATTACAATTAACTTTTTTAAATTACATTACAAAAAAAACATGGTCGTAAGTTATGTGAAGGAAAAGTATTCGCCGCGCTTGTTTCTAGCAGTGATGACCATTCTGTACAGTTCGATAAGTTATTTGTTAATTTAATACCTAATTAAAATTTAAATAAATAACCTAAACGAGGCATCTAAATAAATAAGCAAGATATAATTTCACACTTAATTGATATTTTTTGTTTATTTCTAATACCTGGTATTACTTAGCTACTGGCGCGTGCACCAATATTTTTTTCATATCATAGCGCAAGTAATCATTATAATCCATCTCCCGTCATATGCAATAACAATAATAGAGAGTTAACCCTTCATTGGCTGTACTTTTTTCAAATCGGCCGCGTGCATTCGTGCGCGTAATGAATGAGTGTCGCGCGCGTTGACATTTGTCATCGCGCAATTGTCGCGCAGATTAAAATTGATGACATTGCTTTGTCCGGCGGCGCACGCACTATTGTACACGTTATCTGACTTTCTGAATATATTTTCTATATTGATAAGAGAAATGGATTATGATTACGTAGTTATTGTTTGTTTTAAGACGCCATGCAATAAATAAATAAAGGATAACAACTAATTGTTCAAATGGTCGCCGTTGCAGCGGTAGCTTCGATTTAAAAATCTTATTGTTGTTATTTTTTTAAATTAATCTATCATGTAAGATTTGTGAAGATAACGTATTGGTATAATGAAAATATCAAATAGTTAAACGGCAGAACTATTAGAAAACTAAATTTTAAACGTTTACGTTACCAAGTTTTTACACTAAATATGAATTTCGCTTCGTTGTGTGATTACGCAATAAGGGTAATAAAGTAAACGCCGAATTGAAACTTCACACATTGCAATGATCCCTCGCAAACAGAATGATTAATCAAAAAATTAACCAACAACAATGGCCTCACCCCCATTAAACCGACGACAATCGCTCGGCGTCCCACATCGCGTATTTATTTAACAATCAAATAAATATTACGCACAATAAAATAGAAATATTTCAATTTAATAACACCGCCCCAATGAAGGGTTGAATCTAGTTCTCTGTCAGATTTTTATGCGGAGATTAGATTATGTTTTATCTTGATGTTACGCGAAATTGAATAATTTCCGTACCACAATAGATTTATTATCTGGGATATTTCGAACAATTTGATATCACAAGGAATTAATTCAGTTTGACAGATTTTAAAATGAAGTCCACGAGACATCAGAATGAGAAGTACAATTTTAAATATAAAATACTAGTTGGTGCCCCCGGCTCCAGCCGCGTCGTATTCACTTCAATCAATCAAATCAACCTATTGATTATCTGGTGCTGGACACAATACCTAGGAATGGAGAATAATGGGAGAGGTATCTTTTTAATTTGAATAATACTGCGTATATAGATAAGATCACAGGAAAATCTTTAATTGCTTCTGATGCTGACGTTATGATGATGTCGTCCATCATATAGGTATTTTAGTCATCTTCAGCATAATTTTACCATACAAATAATGCTTCTTCAACACGGAAGCTTTCATAATTTCTACGCTATACACTATTACCCTGCGGGCAGTTTGCAACTTCCCTGCAGGGTGTAAAACGAAGGTGATAAACATTATTATAGGCTGTTTGCATTTACAGGTTTTGTTTTGTTTGATCCTTGGAATCTTTGATTATTATAGTAACCATTCCAGTCTATAAATGTTATGGTGTAGGTATCACTTACTATACCTAAATGAAGCGTTGTAAAATGGCATGGAGATACAGGTATAGGTATTTCACAGTACCAGTCAGGCACCAGCAATAGCGTGGTTTTTAGGAGAGCCATAAAAAATACTGCTATTTTTCTCTAATTGTTTTCGGGGTTATCTGGAATTCGTGCTTTCCTGAATTTTTGTTACTAAATAACCCAAAAAAGGCTGCGGCTGGTTTTTGGATTTTCCTTGTCTTGAAACCGATACAGGTATCAGAATGATCTACTCCATTTCAGCAAAATGATTTCTCCCTATTTCTCTCTTAATAATAAACCTATTTAAAATTGACATTTGAAAATTATTCTACACAACTACATACTACTCTTCTATCCCTTACAAAATCATACATCAGAGATTATCACAAATGTACCAAGTTAACTCTGCGCTGCGACCGTTTTCGCCTCAAGGTATAACGGTAACATGCGCGTGCGACGCTCCTGATGCGTTCCAAGAGGCTGCCTCAGGCGCAAATAGGACTCATTTCGACGTAGGAAGCGAGCCTGTACATCTTGGAGCCCTGTGCTAACAAATTATCGACACGATAGGGAGTACCGTTATAGTAATAGAAAATTTAAATTTAATTCGCTTTACGAAGATGAGTGACAATAGGGTAGCCTCCTATTTTGTCAGACTGAATAACATAATTACCAAAATGTGTATTGCTGAATACATCTCTACCTAGATACCCCTTCGGGGATGTAGAGACGTAAATTTATATTTTTATCTAGCGTCTTCGTAAACACTACGCTAATTTCTCATATAAGTAGGTATTTACAGGTACTTACCTATAGGTCTCTCCATTAATTCTTTAAGAAATAAGTGCTAAAATATCTCCTCATACGGTGTCGTACAAGGTGACTAAGGAATAGGGCTGTTTAATATCAGACAGATACATACAGCCCAGACTCAGCCTCAGATGCAGGGCTCGAGTCAACATAGTGCCCGGGAAACGGCAGTAGGCTCACTCCCTATAACGTGGGACTGAATATAATGATTGGTGAAATGTCGGTGTTAATTCACCGCTACCTAACCCTCTGGGGATCAAGGCGTGATTGTTTGTAAAATAAAATCAGAAAATTAAAAAGTAACACACTTTCCATATTATTTTTAATACGACAATAGAACGCAAGTCAAACGCATAACGTGTGACTTATAAATTGCGAGAAACAACAGGTGTAGCCGTTTGGGGGTTAATATTCATTAGGAAATCGGTAAGTCACCGTCACGGTGCGCGGGCGCAACTCGCGCCATTTGGTGACGTCGTGGGAAAACTTAACGATCGTGCACCCTGACTTGTGCGATATGATATAATTGTGGGTCCGTTGGTTATTAAAGATACTTAGTTCGGAATTTTATTATATTTCGTTTGGTACTTCAAATTATGAATGACGAGCTGTGGCTAAGTCAGTGGTCGCGGGTTCGATCCCACGTAGTGCAAATAGTTTTTTGCTTGAATATACGTCTGGAATAATATAAATACAAATATAACACTAAACAGAATATGACTAGAAGGGGGGAGAGGAGTTTGATGGAAAACTCTTCAGAAGAACCCACGCCAACTTCATTTGCAAGCCGGTAGTTATGTGATTGGCAATAAAGTGGCTCTCGGTTTTCTTATTGAGGCTGGGGGGTCAGATGGCAGTCAATCCCTAAATTATTGAGACCCCGACCTCCAAAGTTCAAGCTTTAGATGTAACTGGGATTGAATGAAAGCACCGAAGATCTTGCTAGGGCCCCATATACCCCTCATTAGGTCATAGGCTGAATAAAGCTTGTTGTATAATATCATGAAACGTGAAACTTTAAAAGTCATACAAACTGAACGTGACTAATCCAAATTAAACAACCCTTCAGCGGTTAGTATAAATCTCAAAACCTGTTAAAAATGTTTAAAACCCATAGACGATGCCTAAGTCACGCATAGATGATTTTCCATATTTCCACATCGGGCGGGTCAAGTGAGCATATTAACCCTCACACGGCAGGTGGGGTGGGGGTGTGACTGGCCCATGATAATTTGTAACAAACACTTCAGTGCTGTATTGACATCACATAGTTCGGGTCACCTTTGGCCTTTACTCTTCATGTGACATCTTCAGTGATCCAGTGACATCTGCTTAGTGAGAGTTGTATACCTGAGATTGAAGGGTATGTAGCTTTAATATCATAACTTTCAGGGTTCAGTTTTTGTATTGTGTGTATTGAATTATAACAAAAAAATAATAAAAAATATTTTTAAATTTTCTGTAATTTTTTGTGAACTCGTATTAAAAAAAAATAGAATTACATATCTACATTATTCCAAATTTAACTTTGAAGGCGGTAAAATCCTTTCGGTATTTTCTTTTGTGAATATTTATTTTAAATGTAGAACAATAGAACACCACTTTATGGGCTCGCCATAGCGCTGGTGAAGTTGCAGAGTACGAAAAATAATCTATTTTTCGTTTCTTTAATTTGATGGAAGGAAACATGCTAATTGCAAAATTTTGCACTTAGCATGTCTGTCATTCTAGACCATATTTAACCATCTCTTTCAAAATCAAAATATTACAAGGTGTGCAAACTTTCGCGCACACAAATTCATATCTGTTTGATGATATCACATCGTTATCTTAGCCTTGCCTTATCACGGACGCGGCTCGTTAGACAATGCTCGAGGCGTGGCTTCGCCTGTCGTGACTAGACTTAATTCTGCATGTGTCAATGCGACTTGTTCTTTACTTCCGACGCCCCGATCGTGATTCCATATGCCAGTGTGACGATAATTGTGAGCAAACGTATGACAAGTCAAACGCTGTTATTATAGGGTTATTTTCTTTTGATGTGTCTCAGTTTCCTAGATAATTTAATTATGTCATGTTAAGTAATTATTTCGTTATAGGAAATGTTTTGAAGGATTTTGCTATTTGCTGTACCATGTGAATGATAGTGCAATTATACATAAGTAAAGTACCTATATTGATTGCATGTCATAACTATAGATATGAAGTTATGGACCCTTCTGAATTTAGTGCTAGCCTAAATTAGTATATATTTATATTTGTTATAAGAATAATGTTGTCTCTTCAATAAGATGTTGCAGGTCTATGTATCTTAACTGATCATTTATTGTTTGTAAAACAATCTATAGATATGATATATTTCGTTATTTTTGCACCGACGAAAGAGTCATCAAACTACGAGTAAATTCATTTTACCTCATACATTTTGTCTGGAAAGTTATCTAAAACAATTTACAAAAAAGAAAAACATTTTAAGCTTAGAATTGAAAATCCTAAATTTAAATTTTAACGGCGCCTAAAATATAACTTACATAATTCTAAGGAATTTTGGTAGCCGACTCTTACGAGCGACGGCTACGCGCGACATCTGACTGCATGAGAAACATAATGCCCATACTATAAGCGTTAACTTTTCTAATGTCAAATCTATTACAATACCATAAGACATTGTCTAATAAACATTCATAAACACATAAAGAAGCCTCTATAGCCTTTATGAATAACAGATGAAGTATTGTCATCGTGTCGTAGTTACGTGTGTTCTCTTACGAAACTGTCTGCAATTTAATTGCGCTCTCTATTAATTTACATAGGCCCCTCAACGGTCTTACAACAGTAAGGAAGTGTAATTATCATACTAATAGTTAGGAGAATATGTTGTACTACGTATAAATTTATAGTTATAGTGCGTGTACTGCATGCGTGCTAAGGATCTGCGAATCAATGTTGTATTTTAAAAAGAACACTACGATGCAATGTATAAAAACATGATCGACGTTCTGCTGCTTCGCAATAGACTGAAAGCCGATACTCACTGAATTGGGGAAAGGCTCAGAGGCTTATATCTGTAAATAATGTTATTAAATGATGATAAATCTTTGGCATTGCCAGTATTAATAAGCTGCAGACACCTTCCCAACAGGTGGTGGACCGTGTGTTTATTTTCTACTGCGAGTAATATAGAAAAATCTTACAGAACGCAAAATGGAGAGCTTTCTCGACTTTGTAGAAATCGATCTTCTTTGAGTCAATGGCGTCATTCTATGACTCAATCTGATATTATAGTGACTAAATAAAATAAAAAAATGAAAACTTGCCTAAGCAACACAACGTACTCTCGACAAAAAGGAACTAGATAAAAAGGAATTACTTATGCTTATAGGTACTATACAAAATCTTATGACTCACATACGTTGTTTCAGAGCGTCCATTTTCCACGGAGAAGTTCAGCTCTCTTCCTCAGGGTGAGGAGGAGGAACGGGAGGACGCTGAGCCGAGGTGTAACTACTGTGACGCACCTTTTCCTAACATCGATGTGTAAGTATTACTCAAATAACTTTTAATTTTACGGTATATGAGTCACAACCAAGATTTACTATATTATGTTAAAATAAAATAAAAATTGAGCGGGGAATCGGGAAATGGGGATATCGCTATTATCCCGATTTACCTGGAGATCAGACGGCATTAGCTCCTGTAGAAGAGACAGGAAAAGTGACTTTCGGGCTCCAAAGATTAGCTTTAGCAACCGGAACTAACACTGATAATATTGATGATGAATAAAATATAAATCAGTAGAGAAAAATCTATTAAATGTTGATTTTATGGACTTCCGTTCTTATAACTCATTTTATTCTAAAATAAAAATGCTTTTACTACACTAGCGTCATAAGTATTTATGTATCGTATGAATTATGAATCGCTATAAAGGTGTTGACAATGTTTTACTAAGCGATTCTTTTCCATTTACGGTAAAAATCATTCCATATCTTGGTTGGCTTATCGTAATAAAAACTTGTCTAAGATTATTAAATTAAGATTATTATCTAAGTTTATGTTGACCTGTTTAAGAAATAATTACCTATATAAAACCTATTTCTTTGTAGAAATTAAATATGTATCTAAATAAAGTTTGGTGTCTGTCTAATGTCCTAAAGAACCTATATATTTCCGGATAACACGTACCCATTTTCAGTCAAAAAATCTGTACCACGCTGTCTGTGTTAATCCAGATATTAGGCTTTCTTCTTTCTTAATTGCATACTAATCCGTTGACATGTTCGAAGTGAAAGAGTAACAAACTTACGAAGTCACACCCACATATATACAATTTAGTGACCTACCAATATTAAGTTAAAATGCAAAAGTATGTGTGCAGCCCACAATCATGTACCTACTAACGGTGGAAATTAATAAATAACCTCATCCGGCATCTACAGATTTTAACTGTGACATTTTAAATACATTGCGTCTTATGTTAATTGATTCGATGTCATTTCAAATTTATTAATTCAAAATTTGACATCTACAACAATTTCTAAGTTAGAATTTTATAACGCAACGTGAGGTAACTTGAGAAGTATTACTAGTTATGATAATAAAAAAAAATCTTGATATTGATACTTAGAAAATTATCATAAAATATGCACAAGCCTCCTACGAGCAAATTAAATTCTAATCAGGCAACCGGGCGTGCGTACCAAACCGTTCATTCAAGATATCCCTCGGTAGATGCAGAAGTCTATCAATTTCAAACGTCTTCGAAATCATTAACCTCCTGCCATTAATATTATATGGTCGTTCGAGAGCAGTAACGATTTATTTAGTGCTAGTGATGTACCCGTTTGATAAGACTTCGGTGATTTGTTGCTAGGCGGGACGATGGCACGCGCCGCGATGCCATCTCTGCTTTGACTGAATCATTGCCCCGGTCAAAATATGTGACGTATACCATGCAACCTCTTCTTTTGATCGCACTACTTTTATAGACATTAAAGTAGTTTCATATTTATCAAAATTTCTACATAACTAGTTGTAATCCGCAGTTTCGTCCGCTTGGAATTCTTCTTATGATTTTTTTAAATTTTCTACTCTATTTCCACAATTTTCTTCTTCGTTATGTGCAATAATGTTTAGCGATTTCAAATCCTATATTTTAGTGATATCATTAGAGACTTAGTAAGATTATAGTTATCTAAGTAGGTACATAAAACTATGAGACGAAGTACAATTTTCAATTGTTATACAAATTTTCATTAACAGAAGCACGTACAACGACTCTTGATTTCTCTAGTTTAGGGGTGGAATTAAATTAGAACAATTTACAAACTACTACATAGTAGCTAATCATGATGAAAGTTAAAAAACCCGCCGTGATAAAATCAGTAAAACAAATAAACTAAATGTCTCATCACGAACGAAACTATATCATGAATTTATTATCTATGTGACAAGCGATGGAAGGCCATAATGGCGTGTGTCATCATATTCTATCGAAGCGGCGCTGGCTCGTCAATAATGCAAGAGATAGAGATTATCGACATGCACCATTCTAACGTATCCTCGCAATCGTTATCGCGCCATCACTATTGTTTCAAACGTTTATAATGTTTGTAGGGCATCGCGAGATCGATTAGTAATTAGATGTACGATACATTGTTGTTTTTTTATACACAATACTCAATTTAAACATCGTTAGGCTACTAAAAATAGGTTTTCAAAGTTAACTGTTTTATCAAAATAGTTTTTTTTTGTTACCATTAGCGTTATTTTTATAACAGTTAATAAAAAAAAAATATACTGAGGATTGTGTACGATTCAGCCGATGCAGTAGTTCTGTAAAAAAGTTGTTCCACCGGTTTCAGCATTCGGCTCCAATGTGTCCTACGAGAATAAAATAAATCTATGAGTCACAGATGGTAATGAATGGATTTTCTTTTGTTTACTATTTATATTTTTGAATACAGCAAGAAAGGGACTTCCCAGGTCTGATTTGTGCCTTATGTTCAGTCCTACTTTTTATGACTCAACGTCTGAATACTATGGGGGGGCATAAACTTTACGTCTTGTCTGTCTGTAGTACTCTTGCTCCCAGAAGATGAATGATGAGATGATGATCTCATTATATTACGGATATTTCTTTAATAATTATTTAATTTAGATGGTATTCAGCAGTGAATAGCAATCATTTTTACAGATCAAGGACCTAAAGAAAAAAGTAGACTGGAAATATTCGTAGAAAGGCGGGTCTAATGTATTATGTAAATAACCATCATCAGTATTAAATAAGCATACAGAAACCGTAGCTACTGGATTTATTGGTTTCCCAAGCACTACCGAATATAAAGCACAACTAATTCGAGCTGAGGTATTTCATTCAATATACTGTCGTATGATACGAAATGCATTACGCTATATTATCTCGTTGACATTGGTAATGCATTAGACTATGGTTTATAGCGTTGTCATAATGCGTTATGCGTAGCTATAAAATAACCCATTCGTATTATTGATGTACTAAATTATAGTGTCACGAATGGTCTTGATACTTGTTCGAGCGTATTGTAATGCATCATATCGATTACAAAATATCATTGTAATCACTTTTATCGAATCTTTCTTCCACTCTTACTTTCGTCAGAGCGCTGTCACAATTCGAATGATCATCGGCGGTCACACCTTGAATCGTTATCAGATCGATCAGGTTGTGATTGCGAAGTCGACACTAAAATTACAGGGTGCGCACGATCAGTTCTTTTGTACGATGATAATAATTATTTGTCTAAAGAAGATTTATTTTCACTTGCTCGTTGAACTAGTTTCTATCTTGGATAGTGCAATGTGATAAAAATGGTACTTCTTTAAAAAATACAATACCGTTTATATTATACAATAAATAAAAAAAGTGTTGGTACAGCAGATAGATAGAAATAGTTATGTATTATAGGTATAGATATTACATCTGTTAACATTATTCCCTAATGCCAAAGCATTTTGGTATATGGCTCTATCTGATGTTCTAAAACGTATACAGAAAATTTCTACGAATTTCAGGTATCTCGATTTGTAGGGCATTCTTTTCTATATTTTAGACTAGTCATCACAATACTGAATAATAATAACAGATTTCCCAAATAATGTACCAACAGACAGTTGAATCCCGCCTGATAGTTAATATCGATACTATCTATTCGGACATGTAGTGAACTACGATATTTCTCAACCGATTGTTAGCGCTCTAGCCGGGATCTACAATCGATTATTAAAATGTAAGCACGTTCGTCGGTAGTACATCATTAGTTTGTTGGGGTGCTAAAATGTAGCTTAATAATCTATGATTTTTATTTTGAACTAGCTTTTAACCGCAATTTAGTTTACGTGAATGTCGGTTATCGGGCGAAGTCGTGGGTCGAATGCAACTTATGTTCTTCTCCAAGTCCGAGGCTATCTCGTCGTCCAATTTTACGATCGGTTCAGAGGTTTAGTCGTGAAAAGATAAGAAACAGACAGAAAGTTATTGTCACATTTAGATTTAATGTTAGTGTGCTTACATAATATACATGTCGTTGTGTTGTGAGATTACGGCCATCTTACGCTACGGTAAAGATCCTCTTCTATATGAGGTTAAAAGCAAAGTCACCGAAAATATATTATACAAAAAAAAGAAACATAAGAAAAAAATCTTAATGAACTTCCGTCTCTAACATATAAATGTGAATCGCTGAAATGTAAGTACGCATACAGCTTTCGAACGACTGTATCAAACAAAAAGAAGGCCATTAGAAGGTTTCTTCAGGGTCGGCAGCACGAGTGTGACGCCCCTGGTGTTGCATACGTCCATAGGCCACGGTAACCACTTTCCATCAGGTGGGCCGTGTGCTTGTCTGCCACCTAAGTGGTATAAAAAAAAAAAAAATTTTTATTGTATTTGTTATTTTTAGAACAAGGATCGTAAAAAAAATTGTTCACTACTGAAAAATCATTGCACTAAGTTGAAGCCGTAGTTAGTCAATTTATATCACAGCAATGATGTATCACTATTGTGTCAGCGTCATTTTAGCGGTTAGTTAGTATCGGTGGCTCGTGTGGGTGGGGCTTAATAGATCGGCTCGGAACGAATGTTGTTCATTGGATGTTATCAATTCGTGAACATGTAGATTATTCCTATGATCGGACTATCGGAGGATATCGACGAGTACAGCGTGTTCGTTCTCAATCTCGACACGTAATGGTAATTGGAGGGAAGATAAACTGGTGTAAATTTTGAATGGTTCTTTATTTATTTGAACTATCATGGTCACTCACGTTACTATAACAGATTATATCGGGATATTTACGTGTGTTATTTGGAGTTTCCGATATTTCGGTGCTGTTGTATGCACAGTTACAAGCAGTTCCTCTGTCGTCGTATATAATGCTAAATATCCAGATATCTGTAATAGAAATGTTTCTTTATTTAGCTTTTGCTGATATATACTAGGGCTTTAATTGAAATCAGTAGATTTATTGAGAGCCTCGAGTTATTGGATGGAGGGTATACAAGACTTTTCATTCTACGTATCTTTGGGTAAGAACAATATTCAATTGGATCTTTGGCAAACACGACGATGTCTAATACTAATAATGCAAAGAAAAACTAGTACCAGCGGTTACTACACACTACAAGTACCAAGACTTATCAATCGAAATAAAATTTATTGCGACAAACGCAAACTTAACGTAAATCCAATTCTAGCAACAATAATTCGTGAAACAGTTTCTTCTTCCGCACCGGAACTCTTCGGAAGCTTGAATATACTTTCTACAATGCATTACAGGCTGTTTCAAAACCACCTGTTGACGTAATACATCATCTACTGACAAGTGTAGATATACAAATAATTAGCATTTACAAAGCACTGCTATTACTATCGATGAAATGTTATAAAAAAGGATCACTGTAACTACCAAGTGATACACAAAACATCACTTTTTTGTACAGTCAGTCTCAAAAGTAGATGATTAAGTATATTTATTAGAATTATCACAGATTTTAAATTTAGTTTTTAATGAAAGTAGTTTATATTTTTGTGACAATGATGTCTAATTACTTAATGGGCTCTATTAATTTCTATTAAATTAATATTTAATCATATTCAATCCAATTTTTAAGCTTAAAATTATCTATTTTTGACGCTGAATGTACTTCTTAAAAAGTTGTACGCTTTCAATTGTTACCAGAATTACGCAATGGCAAATAACCTATTATACGATACGCAACTGTTCTATAAGAAAGCTTCACTTACATGTAATTGTAATGAAAAAATGCCCGTACTGTTGTTGGTAGTGATCATACGCGTAGATAGAGTGCGCTGTTGCAAGCACGCCCTGGGGCTACACTTGTATCGAGTTGCGCGTGCGTTGATTACAAATCTACTAAATAGCCACTAGACGAATACTGTGCTCTCATTTGAATGATGTGTTGCAAAATTGATGAAATTATGTTTTAAATGCAAAAATATATTATATTTACATTGCGTGTAATTACAATTAAATGGTAAATAATAGGAAATTGATTCTATTTAGATAATACTATTTTTTTTATTACTTTTGATTATATTATTTTAATGACAGTTTGAAACATCTTTTGATCTTTTGATTTTGTTCCATTTTTTTATTGAACAATTAAGAGTCTTATGAACACTTTTAGAGAGTGGTCACATCTCAGCAGACTGACAGCGTATAAGCGATGGAATAGTAACTGACGGTAGATTTTATTCCTGCGATTAATTAAAAGATAGTCAGCCTAGTGACGTGGGCAACTGAGAAAAGTTTTCGTCGAAACTTTTCAACGCACACAAAACTTTTAAATAGATTGCTCTTAATCTACTTAGTTAACAAAATCCTTACGAATAAAACCAGTAATGTAATGTGTGCTGATATTAAAATACGAGGAACGACATCTAACACGTGCAGTTAGAATATTGCCGGAGGTAGGAAGGGTTGCGTGCGTTAGACTGGTTATATCTACTGTTGAGAGTCACCAAGATCGTTTTTGCAAATGATATACGTTTTCCATCAAATGTTGGCACATGTCTTATGATGGTGATAACAGTATTCTAGATATAAATCTCCCTAAGATTATACGACTTGCTGAGAAACTGTTTAATTTATGGAGTACGCGTTTGTCATAGGTTCTGTTTACAAAAAGCGATATTACATTACTACAATTCGTACTATATTCCTAATTACCCCTGATATCAGGCGCGGCTGAGTATTAAAATCAGCTTGTGGTGAAGTTACTTAAGATTCTTGCACACGAAACGCCTTCCGAGTAGAAGAGGAAGGGAATCGCAAATCAAACAGTGTTGTACGGATGTTGTGTAAGAACTATATCTGCTAAGAACTATCATAATCGTGATACAGCATCAAGAGTTACAAATTAGTTCAGTTTATTTTAACTAGATGGCGCTAGGTACGCATATAAAGGCATCGCCTCATTGCAAAGAGAGAGAGAGAGAGACCTTTGCAGGCTACGTACTAGACGTCTGTCGGCTTTTATGGGAGCGACTGCTGTATTGTCTCCCAACCGCGAGAAGAGAGCCTGCGCCAGAGCCTCATTAGTTGTTTTTAGTGCAACAGCTTGTAGGTGAGCTTGGCTTGGTCCTCGAATATGTTAGTAGGGCCCTTTACCTACACCCAAACGACCATTATTCACCCAATTCGTGGTAGAAGAAATTATCAGGTATCATAATAAAGAAGAAATAGGCTTAGTGGTAAAGCCTTGCAACTTTTTATCCATCGGAAACATGTAATATGTCCTTCGCGCAGGCTATCTTTATGTAGGCATAAAGATGTTATTATTATGTCTCTTGTGAGTAATTACCGCGTAGATCTCGACGACAGGGCTCCATTCAGGTTCGTTAGCGTAATCTTCTTACTTTCTAATAGTCATTGGTAGAATGCGATAAAGTACAATTAGAGTATAAAATGAACTTAAAATACTGCTGGTATGGAAATGGCTTTGATATAAACTGTTTTGCTTTGTGAATGTTTCCTTTACATGAAATATATATTTGTTAAAATAGCAAGTTTCATGAGTAGTTTTATAATGATTATGAAAGACTAGCTGTGTCCGCGACTTCACCCACCGACTTGATCTGGGTGTTTATTTTTACTGTGGAACCCTAAGTAAAATAAAAATTATTCTAAGTTACCTACGTCTTATAATATCTAAAGTATCGAAACATAATAACAATTTAAAAAAATGCAACACTCATAATATTCATTTAATAAAAAAAAACTTATTTTAACGCTACAAACAGACAGCGTTAATTTTTGTATAGACACAAGTTTTTACTTACGTGCAGTTTTCCGGAAAGCCCTGTTGAGTCTGAAACTGATGCGGTTTTTCCAAAATACACGTGCGATTTGTAAAAGAAACGATTCGTTTTTAAAGTTGTATATTGTTGTTGTATGTTGTATATTCACGAGCCTTTTCTTTAATACTATCAAGATAAACTCATCTAGTGTAAGTCTCTATAAAATAATAATTTATTTTACATTATTTCTAGAAATAATGTAAAAAACGTAATAAATAATGAAAATATTATTATTACGTTATTATTGTAGGTATACGTTTATTAGACACACATGAATTACATAAGATTAGTGAACCAATTAGAATTCGGAGCATTTTTAAAGCACTTACCATTAGGTGAGCTATGTACTTGTTTGCTACATTGAACCAAAAAATGTATCGATTAACCAGACAAAAATACATTAAATACTTTGCTCTATGCTATTAACAGATACAAATTCATAATTAGTATTACTACGTACTCATTCGCAACTTCCCTTAAACATAATAAGCCAACAGATTACACGTGTAAACATCGGATCAACCCATGACACATTAACTCGCTCGCCGCAGCTCCACTAATGTGAAAACGCCTATAAAGCAACATAAAACTTGTAACAAAGAACTCAGTGCATAAACATACTCCGATATGGACACTGGAATGCTACTATCCTTGAAAAAATCTACTAAATCTAAATGACCTTCCGCATCCCAACTACGTCATATATTTTCGTACTAACTTTCTCTAGAAATACACGGATGTCAATATCAAGGGGAAATTTTATCAGCCTTGACATTTAAGGCGGGTCGATGTTATTTTTATATAAGGTTTTGTTGAATTTTGTTTCAGTCTTGATCGCCACTTGATTCAGGAGCACGCGCAACCAGCAGCGGCTTATCACTGTGAGTTCTGCAACAGAGCGTACAGCACTCGCGAGCTGCAGCTGCGACACCGTGCGCTTGCGCATTCAGATATAAGAAAATATCCCTGCGAAAACTGTCCTAAGGTGTGAATCCAATACTTGTATATGGATGATTTTATACAATTTATCATAAGTATAATCTACATTATTAATTAAAACAAACAATCATTAAAGCAATATACCTAATTGAAATAACATCTAGACCAATAAAGTAAAGATCTGGTTTAATTCACCTTTCCACTGTTGCTCAATCAGTAAATACCAATTAAATTTTAACTTCAATAACTGGGTCATTCTCTATAGTGGTTTATGTTTCACCGTTTGCGAAACCTGATGTTATTTCAGGTATTTACCGATCCTTCCAACCTCCAGCGCCACATCCGCGCCCAGCACGTTGGAGCCCGCAGCCACGCCTGTCCTGAGTGCGGCAAGACCTTCGCAACATCCTCGGGCCTGAAGCAGCACACCCACATACACTCCAGTGTCAAGCCCTTCCAGTGCAAGGTCTGCTTTAAGGTAAGTGCCTATTATAGGTATTTAAACTTTCATGGTCGTTCACATTACTGTTAGAACTATCGGGATATTTAATTTACCATGTATTGTTTCGAGTATCCGATATTTCGGCACTGTTGCAAGCACCATGATCACGGAAGAACTGTTCCTCCGTGATCATGGCTGAAATATCGGATACTCGAAACAATACCTGGTAAATATCCCGATAGTTCTAATAGTAAGTGCCTATTTTCAAACAATAGCAAAGCAAAAAAGAATAGCAATTAGTATGCTCACGTTATCTGATAGATTTAGATCGGAAAAAGAGCAAAGCTCGTTATTAGCGTTTAGATGTCTTTTGAAACAGCCTAATTATAATGGCGCTCGGTCCATCCTGTAAAAATTGGACTGGGCTGCATCGGTAGTGTAACAGTAGCCATTGCGTTGTAACTGCTGTGATTGTTGTCCAGGATTCAATTCTCAGATTGCATAAAATATTATTAGATAGGTACATACAATCAGTAGTACGTTGTAATATAGAAAAGAACCAGGTTCATCAATCAGTAGTACGTTGTAATATAGAAAAGAACCAGGTTCATGGCAACAAGCTCACCCCGGTTAGGATGTTAGTTTTATGTTAATATGTCTGCCTTCCCCTTCAGGCATTTAAGTGCATGAGTTTTTGCAAAAAAAATTGTACGTAACATCACACACTCATTTTACGGCGATTTTTTTCTCCATAACTATGCTAGGATCAAATAGGCGGTGTTATGCTTTAATCAGTTACAAATAGTTGTGCATTTTTAACTAAAGTTATGCATATTGACTGAAAAATAACGATATTATAAACTACTAAATAATCTAAAGTTATCCCTAAGTTAACGTATATGAAACTACAAAGTATAACTGGTAGATGTAATGTTGTTATTACCATGTATTTACTGCAATTTGCAGCTAAGTTATATTTATTTAAACATTTTTTTTTCTTCTTCCAGGCTTATACCCAGTTTTCGAACCTCTGTCGTCACAAGCGGATGCACATCGCCTGTAGAGCGCTTGTTGAGTGCGTCAAATGCGGTCAATCCTTTACGTCTTACGCGTCTCTAACTAAACACAAAAGATTTTGTGACACCGCTACTGCCGCTTCAGTCAATCTTCGAGGGCAAATGCCACAAGGTTTACCTCAGATACCGCAGCTACCAAACGTCGGAATGAATACTCCTAACAATACAAACCCATTCCCAATGTACAGGGGTCCAACTTTACCCCTCCCGTACAACACATTCCCTAACTATCCAGCTTTCTTCTCTGCAGCCGCTGCTGCTTGTCCACCAGAATTCCTGAACCCCTTGTTTTTGAACGTACAAGGTGCCAGACTAGCTATGGAACACGATATTGCTATGTCAAATGCTAATTTGATGTCTAAGCAACAAGAAGGCCGCTTGTCAGTAAAAAGTATGGATAGTTCAACTTCTCTGGAGGAAACAAAGAAACCTAAAGATATTGATTTTGAATCTAAGAGAGACAGGTACAGTACAGATAGGGCTACGCCCAAATCACAGAGCCTTTATGCTAAACAATCGCCCCCATCCGGTGAGGAAGCGTCTTCTCAACAGCGACCGTCACCAGTTATGCCAATGACTACACCAATAGTACCATTCAATTTCTCAAGAGATGAGATAAAGAGAAAATCACCTTTCAACTTTTCTCTTCAGTTAAATAACAACAATATCCAGAGCAATAAAACTGAATCACCTCTATTACCTAAAGATTTATCTAAAAATATTGTAGAGGATGATAAGATTTCAGAATATTCAGACGATGAAGATAATAAAAAAATTGAAACAGACCAGCCGTTAGATTTATCAGTTGCAAGGAAACAAAATGATAAAGATTTGGAAGTAGACAATGATGAAAGATGCTTCCGAAGCTCAATGAAATCTTATTCGCCTCCAGAGAGTCCCGCAGAACGCATCAAGACTCCAGAAAATGACACTACGGATGTTGACGTTGAAGGAGTTGAACCAAAAAGAGAAGAATCACCCCCACAACTAGTTTCGACACCAATTGCATTCCCAATGCCCGTTCATCCACAACATCGCAACATTATTGACGCGATGTACCGTCCTCGATTTCCATCATTTCATTCTTCGGAATCAATACTAAATTCAACGCATTCACCCTATGTTCCAAGTCCTTTTAATTTTTTATCCCCACTTCTCGGTACTGATGGCCCTGACAGGCAACCTAGCGCTTATGCTAAGTTTCAAGAGCTGAACTCAGGTTCTGGAAAATTGCGAGACCGGTACGCATGCAAGTTTTGCGGCAAGGTGTTCCCGCGTAGTGCAAATTTAACACGTCACTTACGCACGCACACGGGCGAACAACCCTACAAATGCAAGTACTGTGAACGGTCATTTTCAATTTCATCAAATCTACAGCGGCACGTAAGGAATATTCACAATAAGGAAAGGCCATTTCGTTGTCCACTGTGCGAGAGATGTTTCGGGCAACAGACAAATCTCGACCGACATCTAAAGAAGCATGAGGCTGAAGGTGGTGATTCACCAAGTTCTGCTGATACTGAGCGTGAGGATGCGTTTTTTGATGATGTTAGGTCGTTCATGAGTAAAGTGACGTGTTCGCCAGGAGCCCGCACGCCGCCAGCGACCTCACCGCACGCTCCACACGCTGCGCCGCGCCCTTCGCTCGCAATTTCAACATAGCCACCAGCCTACCCGCTGCCACCACCGCCGCCGCTTTGGACGCAGCCCTTCGATTAAGCAACACTGTGCTTACCACAAACATTTTAAACAACGCAAGTTCGTGAATGAATATTGCTTTATTTATCTCTCTTTATATCTGTAGTGCAGGCCTTACGCTTGGCTAAATACATTGGTCAGTCAACGTCCGTAGATCGCCAGTAGATCTCAATATGCGGGTCTAATTTACCTACGTAGTGACGTCTCTCTAACGTTCACATCGAGAGCAATATAAATTAGTACCTATGATCTATACATCCGAAGATTATTGTAAATTATATGTGTATTTCGATTTGAAATTACAAGTTATTTGTGCTTCATTTATCTTGAAATACATTTTGACAAATATTAAATATTATTCATGCAATCTGTATTTTGTCAGAACGTATTTTATTGAGTTTGACAACTGACAACTATTAGAAACTTAAAGAAATCACAGCTTTCTTATTGTTTATTGTAAAAAGTATGAAAATAGAACAGTACATTATAAGTGACATGACAAAAGTTTTAGTAAACATATTTTAATTATATTATGATAAAATAATTTAAGATGTAGATTTGTTAAGAAAAGATCGTTTTAATGATAACTTAAATATTTGTTCCTAGTTCATATCTTGTGATTTAAGGTTGACTTAAAACGTATTTTCACTATAACTTGTAAATAAATATGTTTTGTCTGTTATTGTGTAAAGTAGATAAGAAAAAATAATTGATGTTCAAAAAATTAATATAGAATAAGTCTGCTGTCTAAAATGGTACTTAAAATTATAATTACTAGTTTATTTAATTTTTTGGACATCAATTAAATATGTATTTAATTAATATACATAAATATGGACTTGGTTGGTTTATTATATTTTGTAATTTTATTAAAATTGGTGAAAATAACGATGTAGCTCGTTTAGTCAAAAAGTACTACCAAAGTTTTCTATAAATCGAAATTATGTGAATTTAAATTTAGTTTTAAAGCTATAAAACGTAATATAAAAACAGAGTAATTGGCACTATGAATAAAATCGTTACTTTATTGCGTCTTAAGAAAACAATAAAATGATATTTTGTTAAATTTGTTATTTACATGGTTGTTGTACATAGGAGTTGGGATGAAAGCATATCATGTGTTAACACATCGAAGCTCAAAACTTTTAGATATTGTAATGAGACTCGTATTAAAACTATATGTATCTTTAGATAACGTAGTATTATATCATACGATATAGCTACTTAATGTAATCCTCCAGATTTTCGATCGATAATCACGTTATTCTTTACCTATCGTGTAGGTACATTATCTTAGTTAAACGATCGTATTACAAATATTTGTACCAGAATGGTTCTTGGTAACGTTAGTTCTAAATAACGTTATTTCTCTCTATCACAATCCTCCTTGAAACTTTGTAGAACCTAAGACCAAATTCTGCTACACTAGTTAAGTAGATGAACACATTCTTAGTAAATGCTTAGATTTGTTATAATAAATTCAAAGGCTTTCTAATTACTATTAAATAATATTTCTGTTCTTGTATATAAGCTGTAAGCTGTATCGAAGCTGCTTGACTGGCGAAGTACATTTTCCCTATAGAAATTTACTTACTATAGAAATTACCTACTAAAATAAACGTGTTTTATGTTCCTTTTGAAGAATATATAGAGTTCCTTATAAAGGTACTGTACTATCATCAGGGCTGTATTTCCTTTTGATTTGCCATTGTTGCTATTTCTACAACTTCTGTTGTAGCAAACATATGCTTCCCATCAAGCAACTTACAGTTTTTTGCCACTAAATCAAAATAAAAGAAATTCCGATATTTTGGTCTTAGGTTTACAAATCGTATCTACCTTCAATTATGAAGCTTATATCTTTCATATATTGCAATATAAAGAGAAGCAATGCAATACTTGTAAAACTAAATATTTGTAATCAAGTTATCATATCACTTGGAGGCACTATTGTTAAGGTTTCGACACAATGAACTCGCGTCTATTCTAAGTACACTTGTACCTATTTAATTTCAAGTTCAATTAAAAATATTATCTATTGTAAACGCATTGAAAAATAAAACAGTACAATCATTTTGGTTTTCTTATTAAGTACACTTTTACCACATTCTATTTCATACCAGAAAACTGCACTTTGCCTTATGAAAGGTACAATTGATTAACAATGTACCTTTTGATTACAAGCATGAACGTAAATGGATAATTATTAAGACTATACTATTACCATAAGACACTAATGCTAATTTAATGTCGGTGGTTGGTAATCTCAGTCACTTCATATCTGCACACATTCGGATGCCAGCCACAGTTAGCATGCGCCAATCAGACATCGATAGGTACAGTTTTTGAAGTATTGGATAGGTACTTATTCGTCAAAAAAAGTGATTAAATTGTGCGATTTAGATGCCTTGACGTTAAAAGTAAGTAAGAATGCACTTCTTTTATTTTTTTATGGTATAGGCTTGCGTTTGATCTCACCTGTTGGTAAGTGACGATGTGGTTGACGGTGGAGCACGCTTGCCTAGATGTAACGTATTCACTCTAGTTTTGAAGACATCCAAGTTATAGCTACTCGGAAGGCGTCCTTGACAGTAGGCATGTTTTTCAGGTTCTGTTGAGTTCTATAATCAAAAAAGTAATAACTACAATTTACTTGAATACTTATTAATTCTTCATACGCTTCCGAGTATATTATGATGACTCCGAGAATAATGTCAGCTCGATGAATCATGAATCGTTAACTATATTTCCGACTAGTGTAACGATTTGCGGCGATATGTCATATCTTCATCTTATGATGTGTGTTGGGATGTATCATCTCGCTTTAGGCAGGTTTTGGTCCTGCTTATACTGTAGTAGTTTATTCTAACTTTTTCATAGAGATGGTCACGGCCGCAAAAACTACTCTTTTGTCAAAAAAAATACTTTCTGCCCAGAGATTTAGTATGTGGAGCACTAAAATCTTTGGGGTACAAGTCAACTTCTTCTGCTAGTCGGGAAACTGCTGTATAGCGGAGCGGGCGAGGCGTTGGCGCAAGTTTTACGGTCGGGGTTGGGGTTGAGACATCAATCACTCCCACAAAAGTCAAGTCAAGACCTCTAAATCAAACCAAGAGAAAGAGTAGGAGAGTGAACTCTAAGCTGCAAAATATAGTCTTTCGATGCAAGCGGGACTAACGCTGTGATGATGATGAGTGAGAATATTAAGGAAAACTTAAACAGAAAAACTCTTTTCTCTCCCTAAAATTCTAACAGGTGACTGTACCTAGGACCACTTATCTTCTCTTATTCAGGGCTACTTTTTGATTGATATTCTCGTTTTACTATTAGGACTACTGCTCCTGTTATATTCTAAGAGTTAATCTAATAATATCTACCAGGCGAGGAGTCCCTATAAGGCGATTCCTGTCGACTTCCCTTTGCATAGATGGTAGAGATGTTTAAATTTGATAAACCAGATCGAGGTAAGAGCTTTTTTCAATCAGTTTCCAATTTGAAAACTTTCACTGTTCGCCACTGATACGTACCTATATGAAGAAAGAACCAAAAGTTGTAATCGTAAACATGAAGTTCTAGTCGTAACTCTCAAATGAGTCATTATTTTAGTGAAACTTGAGACTTTTGTAATGCGACATACCTTCGGCGTAATAACGAGTGCGGAATTACACAAATATGTCATAAAGCTAAGTCGTGATGACCCGCCATCCACACTAATGTTGGAATTCCCACGTCCTCACTTAATTACTCAAGTAAGTACCCTCGTACATGGTGACATAGATTCAAATAATGTCTTCCCTGAGTCTTTTCTACGGTTTTTATGGCTGATAGGCTCGCGTTTGAAAACTTTCTCACTTGTTGGTAAGTGACAATGTGACCGACGCCGACGGTGAGACACGCTTGCTTAGAAGTAACGTCTTCACTCTAGTTTTGATGGCACACAAGCTATAGCTATCCGGAACACAGATTCGGGTAAGGCATTTCTACCCTGGCAATGCTGCTGCAAAAAGATAAAACACTACTGTTAATTAAAAAAATAATCCTTTTATTTTAAGTAAGTAGCTAAAGCGTGCAATCACTTCGTCTAAGTTAACGAACATGTCTAAAAAGGGATTTATTGCTAATTTGCTATGTAAATAAACCATACGTACCTATATATTGGTACATTATGCAAAGTCACGCTCGCAAGCCTCATAGGTTTGTTTTAAATGCCTTCAATGATTTAATTGTGAATTCACCAATGATCACTTGTCTCTAATGTAAGACGGTTGCTTGAAAAGGACACGATATTATTCCACCAATAGGAAGAGCCTAGTAATGTTTCATCGTCGTTGATTGGTTAATAGAACTCATCAAAACATTCATATCATGAATGTATTCGATTATAGGGACCGCTGACCTACAAAACGTACTCGTTGCATACTTACTTGCGACACGACAAAGCTTAAAGTGCGATATTCATCGATATTACGAAAAAAATAAATAATAAATCAAGTTTCCTTCACAATAGTAGCTTTAATAAAACGTCATGCATGCATTAAAGTAAAATTCGAAAGTGCCGAACGCGTGATTGCCCTGTGGTCCTTGAACGGATTCGTCAAGATAAACATGTAATCGATCTTCAATTTAATGTCAAAAATCGGTTCACTCGAATAAGGGTCAACCAAAAAGCTTGACCTTTTATGAGATTTAATCACTATATTATATAAGAGATAACCTCGGTGAGCGGCGTTATCAGTGAAAGCAAGGACGCAACAAGGACGCAGATAACGCAATTACACTCATTATCGAGCGGCCGGTGACTGCGCGCGCGCCGGTCTTGTTTCTACCCTATAATAGTGCATTAAGTGGGCGATTGAGCTCGTTCCACGACACGCCTTATTGTCTTTGATAAGAACCGCGCACCAAGCTTATGATCATCTTTTAGATTCAATTAATTGATATCTTAATTCCATGAACCGTGAAATGGAAGAAAATCTAACAAGACGCATATAAATAAAAATATAAATGTTTTATGCAAAAATATGCATATGACCACGTTGAATTTCCAACTCGTACATTCTCAATAAGGATTTGCTTGCTAGGAGTCTCGCGACACTATCGCGACATGTAGTCACAGTGCTACCCACTCTATATGTTAGGCTTCGTTTACATGTTAATAAATGTTAATATTATATCGATGTTTGATAAATATACATTTATGGAATGTCGCCACAAACAGGAACTGCGTGTTCGGTGATGAATATGCTGCGGTGGATATGTGGAGTCACGCATAAGGCTCCCATGAGAAACTACCGCATCCACAGCTGTCTTCATGTCTATGCATTGCAGATAAAGGAGAGTCGCAGTCTATGGCGTCGGTCCACGTTATGTGGCTCAGCAACCACCTGCCTACATGTACTAGGTCCCTGTAGTGCGGATAAGCCCAAGAAGCGCTGAGCTTTGTAGAAAATGAGATACGTGCCAATGGTCTCACTACCACGGGTGCCCAAGACTGTGCGAAATAGAAGAGCATATCACGACTGTTTGTATTGAAAAATTAAAGTAAAGTTAGTGTATTCAAATACTCATTGATGTTAATAAACACAATTAAAGCTACTAAAACAGCTTCTACGAGTACTCATAAAAAAGGTTAAGTAAAAAATACGCACAATTTTGATACATTTGAGTCCCATGTAAGCCTACACTAAAGTGGCTTGACACCGCGGCCATTGTCCGTCCTTCTCCACACAAGGCGCCACGGTGTCCCGTTTTACACAATCGCGGGTACACCCTACACGAGAAATGTGTCTTATTAGCCGGCCCTTGCAAATGTCATAGTGCGGTCAAGTGGCCCTTACTAAATAGAACATGTGATATACTGCACAAATTCTTCTCGTTCGTGTATAAATGCTTACTTTGGATATTTACTATTTAAATATCATTTATTTTTGCCAGGTTAAGTTGAATTTAGTTTTTAACTGATATAAAGAGTCGATGCTGTGGGTACCTCGCAATAGAAATTCAGAACAGGATCGAATAAAGTCTGATGAGGGCTGAATAAAGTCATAGAATAGAATAGAATAGAAATAAACTTTATTGTACACCAAACAAATGAGCTGGAGCGTGATGTACAGTTATGGTGAAAGAAATTAAACATTCTTCTATTCTATAACAATGATCGATGAATGCCACTCATTTGCGTTCGTTTGGCTTTTCCCAGTTCGTGTATAGCCGGCATGAATTTACGCACAGCCTAAATACGCAGCACGAGTGTGACGCCCCTGGTGTTGCATACGTCCATAGGCCACGGTAACCACTTTCCATCAGGTGGGCCGTGTGCTTGTCTGCCACCTAAGTGGTATAAAAAAAAATACTACCAGCCTAAGCATATTTATTATATTACCAAAAGTGGCGATAGATAGTATTATCTAACCTATACTATAAAAAGGTAATTAAAAAACAAATAGGCACTTAGTAATTCAACTTGTCAATAACTCTCAACAAACTTTCAATTCAGTAGCCCTAATGCGTTCGGTAATTATGTCTGCCTTTGGTATTGGCAAACAAACAAACATTTAGTCACCATAAAGTATTTCACTCCATATTTTATTATGTCAATACAAATTGTAATGGTATTGTCCAATGTAAAAGGCTCAGCGCGGGCGCAGATCTCGCTCAATGCAATTAAATTTCGACCTGTTCTTTATAAGCTTTTTTCTTTAAACACCGGTCATTACCGAAGTAATAAATCTCCCTTCTGTCCATTCGTCGTCGTTAAGAACTTCATTATCTTTTCGTTGACGTGAGTTTTTCAATTGAAATCATGAGAATGGGAACTCAAAGCATTTTAATATTGAGATCGCGATGTGACCAAACGCTACGAAATCGATTCAGCTTATCATTAGCCACTTCAACCCGTTCCGGGCTTCAATTTGATATTGAGATACACATTATTACAATAGATATAAAGCTCAAAATGCGATAAAAGTAAAAAATTAACTTATCACTTGCGTATTTTTTAATTTGACTGGAAAATTATTTATACGGACGAAGTGAACTGTGTATATTCTTCTTGGAATACGCTGTATTACAGTTGTAATAAGCAAAAATAGAGTAAGAAAAATAAATGTATCTACTAATTGGTAGATTATTGGTACTCATTGATTACTGGTACAAAGGCTTACACCCACTGGCGTTAAGATAAATCTGAAATGATAATTTTACGAGCTACATCCGTTTTAATAATTATAATCTGACCAGCATTGCGTTATATGAATTATGACGTGGCATACACCGAACTAGTATAGTCTACTGATATGCTAGAATCGGCATATTATTGCAGGTCAAGCAATTCTAGCATTGTGTTAATTTTTTTTATACAGGAGCTTGACTGCCTCGTCAGACGCTTTTTCACGCCCCGCTTCAAGGACTCGGGACTGCGGGAAGATGGAAACACGTGGGCTGGTAAACAATTCCAAGACTTTATGGTGCGGCAATTAGTCTGATTAACTCATTATAAAACACGCAAATAGTGCAATTTAGTTACAGTATCGGGATGCACATTGTCAACCATTAGCAAAAACGCTGTACTTAGAGCGGAGTATTTCATGCAGGTATGTACACACGTAATTTCCGTGTCTAATTATTTTAATTCCTGTGTTTTTTCGCCTGTCTGAAATAATTTTAGTCTACTTTCTTCGATATATTAAGATATCTGGTTCTAAGCTTTTTGGTTCGAACATAAAAAAAAACTTATGAGTATTAGAAGTTGGCCACCTAGTGTACGATTGAGTGTTCATTGTGTTCAATGGCAAAGCGAAGTCATTGTACTGACAGGGAGAGATACAAGATGACCTCTTGAAACATAGTAGAAGGCGGCAGTAGAAGTAATAGAGCTAGACATCAAGGTATCCAAGAATTACTCAACTAAAAGTAATAAGTTCTATTTCGAACTTTTAGCGACGTCACCGTTTAATTACACTATCTCATCTAGTAGTATATAGGTCTGTAGGATACGCGTACATAGAACATTGCGGATGCAGAACTGTTATGATCGGCTACACTCAGCTACTTATCATATGTTACGGCTATTATGGGGTTGGGCCAATTGTTTTTGTTATATAGTAATCGTGATATCATTGTTTTATGTATTCAATCGGGTTTTTTGATTAAAATGTTAGATAAGTTCAGTCTGATCATGGTGTCAGTTCTATTGTTATGTGGTAAACCACATTTTGTTTTTGAAGACTGGTCAAGGAAGTCTGAGACTGCATGTCAGTCTAGCATACGAAAGGCAATTAAGGTAGGTACTCAAATATTTATGTCGAACATATATTATTAACTTGTTTAGCGTTTTGTACAAACAAATATTGTAAAATTGACCTCAATCAGTAATCAGATATGATGGCATAATTATAATGTGTGGATTTTAATTTCAGAGATCAGACGTTCAAGGCTGCAGGAAGCTGTAAAATTGATTTCGGTGGTTAGGTAATATCTATGATCGGAAAATTATATCTGAGTTTCTCAATAGTCTTTGGTCTGTAATTCCAAATATAAATAATAAATTGACATATTGTAAATATATTATATGCTCACCAATTATATGTGTCTACAGACTTTTCAGACTCTACACTCTACAGTAAAGGGAAAAGGGTGCGAGTATATGTATGTGTATGTACTTACCGTTTTGTATGATTAAAATATGTTTTTATCTAGCTACAATCCTAGGTTTACTAAGAGAAATGTAAAAAGCACCTATTGAGGCCGTTAAACTGGAAAACATTATGTGGATTTGCTTGGCTTTTACGGGAGTAACAGTCGTCGATCTCCAGAGGGTAATCTGCACCACCTCGTTCATCAATCAGCAGGTATGGCAGTTCACAGGCTTGCAGGCCAATTCTGATTGAGTATCTAAGATTTTGAAGTATCCCCTCGAGTCTTAAACAAACATCAAAGTAAATATGAATATTTTTTTACATAAGTTTTAATTATTTTGAGACTAGCTTTCGCCCGCGGCTCCGCCCGCGTGGATGTCGGTTATCTCGACCAAACATAGCCTATGTCCTTTCTCAAGGTCTAATCTACCTCTATACCAAATTTCATCAAAATCGGTTCAGTGGTTTAGGCGTGAAAGCGTGACAGACAGACAGACAGACAGACAGAAAGACAGACAGAGTTACTTTCGCATTTATAATATGTCCTTTCTCAAGGTCTAATCTACCTCTATACCAAATTTCATCAAAATCGGTTCAGTGGTTTAGGCGTGAAAGCGTGACAGACAGACAGACAGACAGACAGAAAGACAGACAGAGTTACTTTCGCATTTATAATATTAGTAGGGATGAGACAAATGTAAATTCGTCTACATTTTAGTGTTAAGGAATCACTAATTGTAAAATGCCGCAGTAGAGTTTATTCCTCCGTTTCTTCTCCACTTACGTCTAGGAAGCTGTGCTAAACTTAGGTTAAGTAGAATAACGTCAATAAGATGTCTAGCTATATTAATTAATTTTCATTTAATGTTGAAATTAAATAAAAATTCAATAAAGCAAGAAGATATAATACAATGTTGATACAACTTCTCAAGACGGACATCAAACTGATCCACTCTTACCTATGTCATACATGAGTATAGTAACCAGAAGAGCGATACAATCAGAATTGCTCGAGCACGATCCATCACGTCGCTGTCAAAAGTACCCGATCATGTGCGTACGTCGCGTGCGTTTCCAAGTTTTTTTACGAGTCATTAACGTGGGATCAAAATTTTAATTAGCTAATTAGTATCCGGTAATGAGGCTGGTGTTGCACGACAAGTGATCTATAAAATAACTGTATCATCCACGTACATGAATCTTATAACTGAAAAAAATTACAGCAGGTTTGGGATCTTGAAATGTGTGATAGGTACCTATCTGTAGCCGTGCCGACGGTATACCGACGTTTGCCCGAATTTTATTTACCCTAATATCATTTTCCATAATAGTCAACAGCCATAATATTAACAGACATAATATTCATTTGCCCTACTCTTATTTGCTATATTAATCACGTGCTAGAATCTTTGTTTCCCATAAAGTCACTTACTATAACATCATTTGTCAGAATCATTGTAAGCCCTAATTATCACATGCCATAATTATCACATGCCATAATCATCATATGCCATAACATCAACTGCCATCGACATTGTGTAACAGTGACAGTTTGTAACGGTTGTTATATCAGGTGAAACTGGATGCATTTTTATAAACCACCCAGAAGTAGTTTGGTTAGGTGCCATTTGAGTTAGGTTAGAACTGTGACCATTAACCCATCCACCCATCACACCCATCGACATCGACAGGCAGAAAGTGCAAGAAGAAAATATAATGTTTAATAATCATTATGGCGTTTAAATATTATGGCGTATAAATATTATGTCTAATAATCATTATGGCGTTTAAATATTATGTCTAATAATTATTATGGCAAATAAAAATATGTAAAACAATACGTATGGCACTCGTTTGTTATGGTATCTAAGTTTCGGGCAATTAAAAGTATGTCATATGTCTTTTAGGTCAAACAAAACATTCGGGCAAATGAAATTCGGGTAAATGAAATTCGGGAATATGATGATTATGGCATATAATCTTCGGTTAAACAATAGACAACCCGTGCCGACGGCTACAGATAGGTACCTATCACACATTTCAAGATACAGAACATACAGATAGAACGTAGTAGGTATTCTAAATTCTATACAGCTCTATTAGAATTTAGAATATGCCTTTGTGCAAGGGGTGAATACGGTTCGAATATGCCATGGATGAAGAAGAAGAAGGCGTGGACCAAATAAAATTATATTGCAGAGGTAGGGAGACGGTGATGGTGCCATAATCAGGTCTGCACCTTATTCATGCTGTATTGCTTCTGTCTGTATAAAGCATGCTTAAGAGGCACATGAAAGTGATTTTAACAATATTACTTACTGACAAAAATAGACAATTGAAAAAAAGCTCTTGTTGTATTTTCCCATAAAGACCATTCATTTAAATAAATAAACAATAAATATCTTAGGACATTCTACACAACGCAATCTAGACCCAAAGTAAGCATAGCTTAACTAGCTTGTGTAATGGGTTCGGCCGCGTTCGCTACCGCTACGCCACAGAGCAAATACGAATTTATCAACATTGTATTTATCGATTGTATGTACTTTTGGAGGATGCATTTTTAATGGACTTTGAGAGTTTCTAAGAGCTCCCGTTAATTTCTTGTATTTAAATATTTTAACCAGCGAGATTTCATATCGTGATGCAAGAGTAGGAGGCGGTGGTGTGTTCACTAGATGTTGTGATTTCGTAATAAGACTATTAACAACTGATACTATCGATGTTGTTAGAAATAAGTTCACGTTTGTTTGAACCCATAATCTCTCGATGGCGATCCCGATGACTGCACCTTTGTGCTACCGCTTATCATAACATAATCAAAGTACAAAGCCTTTGTTCATAACTAGCTGTGCTGCCCCCCCAGATAAGTGGCAATTCGTTGTTTGGCGTATCATGGAATAGAATGACGAATGTATAGGATTTGACGTTTTTGACTTTCGTTGACGCTTGTCATATTCGTCATACCCATTCGGCATTCATTTGGCATTCTATTCTACAAATTGCCACTTGTCATACTATTATCTGTTCTGTGCACTTGTCTAGGGGGGCTAGTCCGCGTGGATTTAGAGTAGTTACCCTATTACTTGTTCTAAAATAACAGTAGCTTACGTTATGGGACATAACGTAAGCAAAGAGACATAAGATCGACAATCAGCCTGTGAATATCCCGTTTGTGAAAACGCAATGAAATCGATCCAAATGTTTAAGAGATAAACCCTACTGAAACAGACAGAAGAAGAAATAGATAATATTTTCAAATAATGTTTTATTTTGACATAGGTACAGTGTACACCTTCAGACACAGACAGACACTAGAATCCGGTTTGCCTCAATTTCATTACAGTAAGACACGATTTTGAGAGTGAAATTCAATATTATGTACAAAAACTTACGTCTCCAGTCTGCCAGTTCCCGGCAGGTAAAAAAGAAGAATTTCCCAGGTTCTGTCCATCATGAGAAGATTTTTGCTATGGATGGGTTTGTATAAAAGGTAGTTTATGACTTTGCTTATAATTCCGCTGTAGTGGACACAGAAACGAGAGGAGTGGAATAGCAGGCTGTTTGTACGTGGGCATTTTTTTTTTACACGACCATACTCTAAATGAGCATGTCCCAGAAGTTTACCATTAATTTTTTTGTAGAAATGAAAGAAAATTTATAATGACGTGTCGATGGTAAAAATATTTAACATTTAATGTATCTGAAATACATCAAATTATGTGAATAACTAATTGATAAATATAAAATAATACAGAATATAATTTTGAATACCCTTGATTTTACTATGTCCCACATTGAACAGCTTAGTTTCGAGTTAAGTTTATTCGTGAATTTCCTTCAGTGGTAAGGGTAAAGAAGAATGAATTGTATCGAAATATGATAATATTATCAGAATTAAACATAAAATAACACTACTTTAATAATAAAAAACTATCTTTCGTAACATTATATTATGTCCCACGATTTCGGGCGTGCATGGAATTACACTTTGTAACCGTAATTTGATGGACTTTGTCGCCAAAAAATATACCACTGAATACAAATTTCTTTCCTGGCAATAATACTTCAGACTTCCCCATTTAATGAAGCAGTCATAGAATGACCATTTTGACGCATTTCGAGTTGAAACTTGTTGAGCGTTACCATGCCGGATTTTTCATCCACTTTGTAATTGTGATTTTTACTGTTAAGTTTGGTTTTTTGTTTATAGAAATATAATAATGATAAACTACAAACGCTTTATAAGCTATTAAAATAGTTGTTTTTGTGTTTCATATTTATTAAAGTTGATTAACAAGCAATCTTAGGTCGGCGATTGGAGATGCGTTACTTCCATTTCGTTTGGTTACATATAACGTGGAATAAAAAAGTTACAAAATGGAAACATAAAGGCGAGTACAAATGCATGCAGGCATGTGTTTATCTTTTTAGTGGATATAATATGATGATATCTTGGAACAATAATTATTTTAGAATTGTTGTCGGTTACTTGACTTGTGTCTCGGCATAAAAATGTACTTGGGGCTCTTATTATGTTCTTCAATTAATTTATAGTTGTTGCAAAGTGTTGGTATTTTAAGATGCTTTTATTTAACTTGCAATGTTCATATTGTAAATTTGCTGAAGTCTTGCAAGTCATTTTCGACCACTTCTGATTATCCGATTGAGTTGCAATTTTGCATGCCACTTGACTATACAATATTATGATAACATGGAGCTGATCTGATGCTGGAGGAGGAAGGTAGCCATAGGAACTACTCAATAAAACGACACAACCCCATCGAGTTTGGGAACGTTTGAATGGTATTAACAAGTACTATGATCCTGTATGGTAACCAATAGTAACCAGGGTCTAATGCTAGAGCTGGAAGATGGCTTGGGTTGTTTGATTCGTCTTCACGAGTACTTAGGTGCTAGATTCGGGAGCCCCTTGTTTCGCAGACAGAAATTTCATAGAATCTCGTTTCTCAGAAAATGTTTCACATAATATTTGGTACTTATATTTTTATTTCGAATATTATTGTTTCAAAGACAATTTACCAGAATTAAACATATTTCACAGAAAAACAATTTAATGAATTTTTATTTACATTTTTTTGTTTAATAAACTTATCAAACAGTAGAATATTTTTTTAAGGAATATTAAACCACCACCATAATCGAAAATAATTTGGTCTAACGTTTAATAAATTAGAACACGTCATTTTAGTTTACACCCCGACTCAGAGTACCCCGAGTTGGATAGGTTAGGTTAGAAGGCTAAGGCGGGAGCGAAGCGGAGTGGAGCTCCCGCCTTAGGCCTTCGTGGTTATTTTTTTTAAAACCACCCAGAAATAGGAGCCCCGCGGAGCGGGGCTCCGTCGAATTATCTTAGCGCAAATAAGTTTTATATCTTTTGAGTGGTATGTCAAACGATTTTATATTTAATGTATGTTATGATAATAAAGAATATTTGATTTGTTATTCTATGATATGATTATTCTAACATTAAACTTTATGTGAAACAAAAATCAATCATTTAAAAATCTTCAAAGTAAGTATTCTGTGTATTGATTATTCTATGAAACGAAAATATGAGTAAAATTTTATGTGAAACGAAATTCTATAAAACAATTAGCTATAAAACAACGCACACCCGCTAGATTCGCATCTGTGTGGTGCCTGTCCTCTCATTATCTTCAGGGTAAACTAAGCTTTACCTTTTCGATTTTGTAACTGAACCTTTCCATTTTGTAATTGTCTTATGTTTTACTGTTACCATTTCTTTAAATTTTACTAATTTTGAAAGTGAATACCTCATTTTATTTTACTTTGCGTTGAATTATAAAAAAAGAGTAAATCATAAAAAAATAATCAACATCATTAGATGGTTGTTACACAATATAAATCGAAAGTTAACTGGGCTTAGTTACCAAATAGTTACAAAATGGTTACATTTTTACAAAATACTAAAAATATATGGCTTATCTTACATAAGCTGTAATATTATTTTAAAGAATATTATATATATAACCAAATAAACGAAAATCTTCCATTAAGAACGTACTATTTTATTTATTAATTATACTTTTAAGAGTTACAAAGTGGATGTCTAAACCACTCTCGTGTCCAAAGAAAGTATTATTTTTTCCCAAACTTGTATATTTATAGGGTGACTGTAGCTATTGTAACGTTCTTTCAGGAATAGGGAATCATTCTATAAATTTTGTTATGCATTACCAATATTTTTTATTTTATCATTCCATTTTGTAACTTGGACACGTAAATAAAAAAATGCCCACCGTGTGTCGGCCTTACGATTGAGGTAGCGGGTTCAAATCCTGGCCAATAAAGTACTGACGTGAAATTACCCCTAACATCAGCAATTTAGTTTAACTGGAGGTGTTGCAGGGAAAAGTAGTAATTTCAATTACCAATATTAAAAAAAAGTATTTTGACTGCCGCGTGGTTCTCGGCAGAGTAGAATTTGGGCCACCCTATCTTCTCCTATGTTGTGTCGTACAAGGCGACTAAGGGATAGGGCTGTTTAACATCAGACAGATATATAGGTACAGCCACGACTCAGCCTATACATGGCTCAAGTCAACAATAGTGCCCGGAAAACGGCAATAGGCTCACCCCCTATTACGTGGGACCTAATACAATGATTGGTGAAATGTGTGTGTTAATTCACCTTTGCCTAACCCTCCGGGGATAAAGGCGCGATTGTATGTATGTATAAAAAAAAAAAGATTCCTGTTCATTTCCGCTCTGCTCTGGTATTTCCACTTCAGCAAAAGTGTCATATTGTGAATCATCTATTACTCTACTTTTGTTTTTTTTTTCTAATTTATATTTGACGTAAAAATAGAATTCATTTTCACTACAATGCCTGTTCAATATTTTAACACGATACCATATTTTGATTTGTTTGTATTCCGAATGATATCAATCAATTACGGATAAGTGGTTTGAGCATAACATGTGCATAAAAGAATATGAGCGGACAGACAAAGACACCTACCTATGTTAAGTAAGATGTCAATATCTTAATATAGATATCTTTGCCTGTACTGCCTGTGTAAAGTCCTATTATATCATCAATAATAATATTATAAATGAAGTACCTTATTACTGATACAGTTGTCGGTAATTCCTACATGTCATTGAGTCAACGAGAATATTCGTGATGAATGTCAAGCCGTGCGGAGATCCTGAATACCAAGTAAATAGACCACATTATTCACTAAAACAGTAATACGATATCTTCATCATGAAAGGTCTTATAGGAATAAACGATACCTACTATTAACGGGAATTAACGCGATCCTGGTATAGGGACATACATTTTTTTATATAGGACACATCAATTTGACTTCGCCTCGCTTGATGGTAAAAGCTGAAAGCAAAGTCTCGGAAAGAGGGTCACCATTATAGACACGTACCATGTTACAGTGGTGGCACTCAGCTTAACGGCCTCATCAGATGCTTTTTCACCTCCCGCTTAAAGGATCCGGCACTGTAAATAGAGGGAAACACGTGAACTGGTAAGGGTCTTAATAGTGCAGCAGAGGAAGGAGTTGCCGAACCACTTCATTCCTGATGGAATATTCTGCACCGTACGCGGGTGACAAATAAGTCCTTCACGTGTTGTCCTATATAGGAAAGGAGAAGGTGGGATTAACTGGAAAGCTCATCAGAACATTCACCAGGGTAGTGACGGTAAAATACCGCCAAGGACGCACATCTCTACGCATCTGCAAAGGCTCGAGGGTGTTGGTGACTTCAGGATTCCCAATAATGGGGACCGCACGTCGCTGCAACCTGCCGAGAGTATTTAGTAAGTAGGTACTTTGCGGAGCCATCCCAGAGATGCCAGCAGAAGTCCACGCAGGGAGTGAATTTGCGTCTTGTTTAGAAGACACCACTGCTCCGGCGGCTTGCTACATCTATAAATGTATGCAAACATCATATAAGAATTTATTTTATTATGGATTAAGTTTCATTATGTGTGAATAGACACATTAATATTATGAATGACACATTTTTTCTTGCAATGATTTGTTCTGTCTTATCTTATTACATTTCTCATTGTTTTATTTTCTATTACGCATTCTTTACCTGTCATTGATTACTATTATATTATATTCAATGATTCATAGTTATTTTTCCTTTTGAGGAGTAAAGCAGTCATATATTCAATACCTGGATATTAACTACTTCCTTGGTGTATGGGGCTCTACCAATGATTGACAAATGAGGAAAAATTTCTAAAGTTTTGTGAATAGAAAAGTCTGTAAAGATATAGGGCGGCGCGTGCGTAGTCTTCTGCATATACCTACCTAAATGTACATCTATTTGTGCTATCGCTAAGCTTCGTAGTGATGTGCCATCGTTTAATTTTTATATTTAACTTTAATTATTTATAAATGCTTGGTAAATATTGATAAATAATTATAAGCACATAATATTATAATCATTTGATTGCTATACTCTGTCGATAATTTCGGATTTCGGCCAAAATTATCGACAGAGAGTGCAATATTGTGCCTTAAGCATACTGTTCAATATTATACGCAACGAAAGACACCAGTATATGCTTGTTTCCTCGACCTATCAAAAGCCTTAGACCTGGTGTCCTACAATGTGCTGTGGAGTAAGCTTCAAAAACTTAAAACTCCACTGGAACTTATCAACATATTTGAATATTGGTACACACATCAGGTCAATGCGGTGAGATGGGCGGGTGCAATGTCGGAACCCTATCGGATGGAATGTGGGGTAAGGCAAGGTGGTTTAACTTCACCTACGTTGTTTAACCTGTATATGGACGCACTGATAGTCGCGCTCAGCAGTATGCATGTCGGCTGTCGTATTGATGATGTATGTGTCAATAATATTAGTCATGAAGACGATATGGTGCTGCTGAGCGCGTCTATCTATGGATTGAGGAAACTCATAAAAGTCTGTGAGACATATGCAACGGAACACGGCCTAAAATACAATGTCAATAAGAGCCAGTGTATGGTCTTTGGGATCAGCAGTAACTGTCCGAAAAGGGTGCCGGAGGTATTACTGTATGGTGTACCTTTAGAAAGGGTCAGTCAGTTTAGATACTTGGGACATATGGTGACGGATGACCTAAAGGACCATGCAGACATTGAACGTGAGAGAAGGGCGCTGTCTAGAACAGGCGAATATGATAGCTCGTAGGTTTGCACGCTGCTCAAGTGATGTTACTAAAGTCACACTATTTAAGGCGTACCTATTGCACATCTTTATACACGTGTTTTAAGTTATTATAAATATATTTTCTATGTTTCAAGTACACATTGAAAGAATAGTTAATGTCAAGTCTTGCTATGCAAGCGATTCCAAAACCGACTATTCTGTCAATGTGTACTTTTGATCACTTCTTTTTTGACAATCAAGGTAGTGACAACAACAAAAGCTTCAACTTACCTAGTTATAGGTTACATAACAATACAACTCCTCAGCAACGCACGCTCAACTAGAAACAAGTGCAATATGTAAGGAAATGGAAACCGTTACGAATGGTGGTCGATATCAAAGTCGATGGCGGAAGTGTGTCGGATGGCGATCGATACTACATCGATATTGTTCGGCGCACGCACATCACTGCCTGGGCGCGGCGGTGTCGCAACGGCACGCGATCCCGTGTGCCAAGTACTTTGGTACTCGGAGTAATGTTAGCGTATTAAATCTAAGATATATCACACTGCTGCGAATAGCATTAACTTGAAGTGTAGTCTTGTTAATGCAGGAAGATTGCTCTGCGTGATATGTTGATAAGGCTCCCAACTATAGATACTTGTATGTGCCGTATTAGTACCTATTACTTGCGTTATACTTTACTACGGGAAAGGTAAAGGGTATAGAAAAGTGTTCATAGTCATAGGTTATCGGTACTCTCAAAAAATCACACGTCAGTTTCAGCTGAATATTAATGGCGTTTTAATATCTCTTTTTTCGCATGTTGCATGCACAGCACATCACATTAGAAATGTATTTAAGTTTAGTACTCATTTTTTTCAAGAATATTAGCAACCAAAATTACTAATATTCCCTCTAATGCCTCCAGCTAAGCTAAATTGCTCGTATTAGGAGTTGGTTCATGTCGGTAGTGCAATGACCAGGATTCTAACCCGGGAGTCCCGGGACCTCTCGATCGTAAGGCGGACTCTTTAACCGCTTATTCTTTTATGTTTTCTTTTATTTGACATTATCTATATTTAAAAAATCACAAAAGTCTCAAGTATCGAATGCTCTGTCCTAACCGCGAGTGTATAACTGACCTAATCTCCGCAATCCGCATGACGTGTCGCCGCTCGCGATCTTATTTGTAGCCGTGTAGTGCGCCACTGCACTATTGTGTACCACGGACCTTACAACCGCAGATCTACAACAATGTACAGCTTAAAGTTCTCTTCCTATTGTTTTTTAAGAAAGAAGGAAACATGGATCGCGTAAGACAGACTAAGCCTGCCTGCTTGGGCAACGAATACCACTATCATCAGGTGCCGGCAGGAGGATTAGACCTAAGAATACTGCATTATTATAGTAAAATGTATATATCTAGCGGGGTGCAGTCAATTGACGCACTATATAACGAAAGAAATGCATCGTATTTAAAAGAATATCCAAGTAGGAATGTTTACCCTCCTTACATCACATTATGTTGATTCAAGACACAGATTGCATCCGATTGTGTCAAACCAATAACAATAAACATCAGCTGTGAGTCAGTGGCCGGGAACTGATCCTGAGGTCGAATTACTCGAAGGCGACATAATGACAATAAATGAGCTATAAAATCCTTATTTGTGTGAGTTTGCTTACATTGATTTCTTAACGTAGATTTTGAGTAGGTACACTTTGAAATTATTTTCTAAAGCGCTGAATACGTGCTCATCTTAGTACCACCCTAAGATATTTGATATGGTATAGCTAACGAAGGAAGGTAGTTCTTCGTCATCATACCATTAGTCCAGGTTACGGGTTAGTCTTCCTTTTAACTTGTTTATGCGTTTACTGGAATGACCACTGCTGACCGCCCGAACCCTGAATGGAAAGTCTACACCAGGCCCACAAAGGCTAGTACGTGAGGCTGGGCTGGGCCCCAAAAATCATTTTCAAATCTGCCCAAATATGCGGAAATTTACACATGTATAATGGGAAATTCCTCATCAACAGTCCACTGCTGGACATAAACCTCTCCCAATTCGCGTCATTTCTCCCGATCCTTCGCCTATCGCATCTAGTATATCCCAACCACCTTTTTCAGGTCGTTAGCCCATCTGGCTAGGGAGCGTTCTATCTACCGTTTCATCGTTAAACTTTATTTTAATAATTACCTAATCAAGATGTTACAAAGTTAGCAAACTATGCAGATCAACTATTTATAATACTCTAAGAATTGACTTCTCTGAATTTTATTTTCAAACCTTATAAGGCTGCGGATATATTACAAAATCCGTGAGCACACGCAGACGATCACTCTCAGCTTAAGTAATGGGTGGTCAAAGAAAAAAAACGCATTCTCTGTAAACTGTAACGGAAACAAGTTGACACATTTTTAGTGTTCCGTGAGACGTAGAAGAAAACGTTGCGTATAGGTACTACGAGTCACTTCACTATCATCATCACTACATATTATAAAACAAAGTCGCTGTCGCTGTCTGTCCGTCCCTATGTATGCTTAAATCTTCAAAACTACGCAACGGATTTTAAAGCAATAGATAGAGTGATTCAAGAGGAAGGTTTATATGTATAATACATGCATTATATTGTAGAGAAACACTAATAAATTTAGAGATATGCAGCGGGAACGGGATCAGAAAATATGGCGGTACGAAGTTCGCCGGGTCAGCTAGTATGCTATAAAGTGACTCAAATTTTTACAGTAACTGATACGAATCTGTTTTAAAAGTTAAGGATTGTGTCATCATCCAAGCACCAATCACGGTTGCATTCAAAGCTGTATGTACTTTGGTACCCGGGCCGCCGCCGGGTCCGCTTTCCTAAGCATCTATTGTTAGCTTTTTACAAGAAGAGGTAAACGGAACCTACCAAGTGAGGTTGGCATGAACACCTGAAGTTAATGACTTTGTGACTAAAATATTGAAATTATAATCATTTTTAGGAAAAATAGGATTTTTTTAAAAATAATTTGCACTTACAAGCAACTTAACAAATTCCATTGAATATACCGAGAGACATTGCACGCGTATAAGTAATTATGTTATCCCACTGTCCAGCCTTTATAATTTAATTATAAAAATACGAGTTTTATGCAGAACTTTTAGGCAATCAAACAGTTCGGACTTGCCATATTTTTTATTTGGCATTCGCTCTAGAAAAACCGCTCCACGCCTCTGCACGCGGGCTAAAGATGTTATCGCATCAATTAGTGCAGTTGACTGTTTAATTGCATTGTAATTAAAGGCTATATTCGCTCGGCTAATCAGAACACTGGCTGTATATGGTTTAGTTACTGCGATATTAGGAATTTGTACGACTGTTAGCTGAGCTGTTCAATCTAAAAGTAATTTTGCCACTTTTAGTTATGTTGGCAACTGGAGCAAACCACAAATCAGTAAACGGAAGGTGCGGACAGCGGACATTAAGTAAGATGGACGAATGGACCTGAAACTGAACATTATTTAAAATAACATATCATTATAATTATTCTTCTTCCTCTTAGCGTTAATTCCGAAGCTTTCAGCTCGGAGTCTGGGGTCCGCTTTTACCAGTCTTAACCACGGATTTGACTAGACCTCGATATTTTCCGTGAAGCGATTGTCATCTGACCTCCACAACCCAATGTTAACATTAGGCGATATCGAAGTTTAGCAGTTGGACCGTTGTTTTTGGATTTTTGAGGGCTCCAACTACCCGTAACGACTGCCATAGATGTTCTTATGGCAACCGGGACCGACGGCTTAACGTGCTCTCCGAGGCACGACCAGACCAATGCAAATACTCATATTTCATTCACACAAATATTTGCACTGAGCGGGGATCGAACCCGCGCCTCCTGCGTAGCGGCCGCGTTCACTACCGCTACGCCACGGAGGCTGTCCAATGTCAATCATTATAATTATTATGAGTCATTAAAGAATACAGAGTGTACATTAAAGAATACATAGTTAATGAATAGTAAGTGGTATAGCACAGATTACCTAAATAGTTGGCTTTATAAAACCAAACGATTTCATGAAATGGCGAAAATAAGAACTACGATTGTCCCTGTCAAATGAATACTTATAGCAAATCAAAGACAATTTAGCACGATTTCATATAAGTGGTGGCCTCCTTCAAGTCACAAAATTGTTGGTTTTACAATAATTCACACTTAAACTTAATTATAATCATCAATGGTATAGCAGGTAGGTATGTTACACGCTTACATTAGCACCTAGCCTACTCTAGATAAAAAGCTAACCCTATAAAGCGAGCAACGTATTTTTTTCCTACCAGATTCCCAGATCGTGGCACGTATTCCAGCAAGCGAGTTTCGTAATATTGTGTTGATATGATAGGAGCACCAGCCGGTCATCGAGGGCGATACATATATGGATTCTAACACTGTCGTACTTCGTATTGAACTCCGGAATGTGCATTCACTTGTTTTTAACTTATAGCACAGAAGAGATAATGTTAGGAGCTGTGACTTTGAATTTAGTGTATGGGGCCGAGACTTGTTTGGCTAATAAATTAATCGCACTTACAAATTTTATTGGTTCATGTTCTAATGGAAGATGGACGTGGTTCTGGCTTAGGATTTCCTCTCACACGCAGCTTAGTCAAAATACTTAAACCAATGTGTGATTTGGTGCAATAGAACTTTTTTCAACAATTATAAACGAATTTATCCATCTAGCTAGCCAATCCTCACTATTCTTAGTATCGATCAGAGATCACTGTCATTGTGTGGCATACTTTTATTTTTACGCACTTTATTGGGTACTAACTGTTGCCCGGGGCTACGCCTGCCTGGTTGTCGGTTGTCGCGACCCAACATAGCTTATGTCCTTTTCCAAGATCTAATGTATCTCTGTACCAAATTTCATCAAAATCAGTTCAGTGGTTTAAGCGGAAAGCGTGACCAACAGAAAGACAGGCAGCCAGAGTTATTTTCGCTATTATAATATTAGTATGGATATGGAAGTATGGATATAGGTACAAAAATAGTTTCATTTCACTTAATTGCACGTATTCCGACCATATAGCTGAATCCTAATAGGAATTCTCTGGAATGGAATTTAAGAAGACATGTTCTATGAACCTTAATTGCAAGAGAATGTCTTGACTCAATAATTCATGACTTACTAAAATGCGACATACTCAGTTACGAACATAAACCACTTAAAATGAATTACTTTGTACAAAATTTGTACAGTTTGTCAGTATTTAAGGTAGTAGACACATTAACTGAACGGTCAGAAGCGACGTTTTTCGAATACTGACCATATCTTTAGTTTATACGATACCATACTTGCTATGTGAAAGATGTCACAACTTGAGCACCGACAATGTGACCTGATACCATAAAAGCTTTATTTAAACTTCGAATACTGGTTACAACGCATCGCCCTAAGCACAATGCCTGTAATGTTGAATCATGGATAAATTTGATTATACTAAACCGGCAATGGAATGTGAAGTTCTGTTTATATTGGTTAAAGTTTAGAGGTTATAAGAGGCTTAATCGATTCTAATTGGTTAAATCGATGCTGAACATGCGTTACTCATTCGATCTTTACGAGTTCTTGTTATACGCGACAGATACGCTGACTGATGGATTATACGTATTTATTTGTTAGTGGAACTTAGGAAAACGATCGTTAAATTGATTATAAAGTATCAATATTTGTCTACTATGTAATTTTGTACGATTGAACTCGAATATTGTAACTACTTTGATTTAAAACTGAATTTATGTGGTCTATGGAACGCTGCATAGTGAGTTGAATTGAAATTACTTTGTAACTGGTACTGTGTTCAAAGAAGTTAACATTTTTGATGCTTTGTTGTTTGTTTTATAAATTTTATTTTATTTATAAACATACCTTCATACAGAATGTGCGTTCAGGTACAAAAGAATCATAAGGTAAAATTAAAGTAAAAAAAACGTCTTTATTGCACACCATAGATATAACAATATAACATAGAGATCTAAGTTGTGTGGTAAGTACAGATAGCGGTCTTATCGCGCGGTTCTTAAAGGCTACCATAACAAACTTGACAAACTTTTTTTTTGTAGAAATAAGTCTTAAAATATACCTACAGAAATATCTCTTCAACTTTACTCGCCAGTAATTGAATAATCGATAACCGTCCCTTAAAAAAGAATCTGTGCTTTTTAGTAGGCCCAGGTATACACTATAAAGATGCGTTGTAAGTGATATTACTAAATACACATGTAAAAAATAATACAATCAGCTTCTTTATGTATAAAACGATTAGCAAAAAATTGATGTAAAAGATGAAAGAATTATTTCTTTTGTGGTATGGCCTACAAACATTGTTGAAATGCTATTGTAAAAGTATAATAAAACGTGTCACGGAATGTTTAGGTAAAAGCCTAAATTGGTCAATATTTCGATTCAATTGGACCAATCGTGGTCACGAGTAGTGATGACAGCTCTGTTAAGTGCAATTTGGTAACTACCCTCAAATTTTGTCACAGTTTTTAACCCAATTGTTTACCAATATTTCGATATAACATTAACAATATTTTGATGATGATTTAGGTCACAACGAAATTAATACATGTATTTGAACGCCGCCTTTTGCAATATGCTTGCAGTAAGTGTAAATAAAAATGTAAAGTATGTAGTTTTTATAATCTACTCCAAGTAATTAACACTTTATATGTAAAAGCTGCTCTACTAGGCAACATGACTTAACTAACATGCATAAGTTTGTTCACAACGGAACGAAAAAAATAAAACTTAAGGTATGATTCTGAACTCAGCAGCATGCATTAGTGCAGCTGCGTAGCCTGCTGTCCGTGCAGTACTACATTCATATCATCTCCCCATAATCTCTATGCGTTGTCGCACCACACTACGGTCCGTCGCGCCTCCACAGAAAAGTTGCCTATATTCATGAAAATCCGTGATACTAGCTCGTTCTTATTATTTTTCTATTTGTAATATAAAAATTAGGTACCTACTAGTAAAATTGCTTTGAACAATGAACAGCGCAACACTGCTGTCCAACTCGGAATCAAGCAAAGCACTGATGTGCAGCAGCACAGTGGCAGCATTGCTGCGTGCTGCTGATTTCGGAATCATACCATACCAAGAACAACAGGCTCATACGACAACAAGTGTCATAAATTAACCGTCTATAGACAGCCACATTGATGTTAATGCAATATGGGGTACCTAATTTTTAAGGCTCATTGCAACATAATAGCTTAAAATACCAACATAAGTATAAAGTACATTCGAAAACAAATATTTGTAAGTTGCTATTATTAGTATTGCTCCTTGTAAATGCAGGATCGAGAATGATCTTCATTCTTTATGAGTGCGGGCCTGGAGGTGATCGTTCGGGCTAGCCGTCGCCCTATCAGATGCAGTTTTTGGGAGGCAGCGCGTCCTGTTTTCACGCATGCAGAGGAGGATTTAAATCTTCTTTACACTTCTTATTTTATTTAAATACATATTAGTTAGAAAGTATAATGGAAAATATATATTAGTTAGAAATAGTTTGCCAATGTTTTTAGGCAAAGGTAATAACTTTTTGTCTTATTAGCAATTAAAGGTTAGCTTCTGCATGAAATAATTTTGTCTTCTGAGTTTACCGGACGATTAAGAGATTTTAAACACAATTATTGCATAGTGGAGTCGGCCTAATACGAAGCGATATATCAAGATAAAGTATAATTCTGCTTACTGGTAAAACCAGATAAATGCATTTTTTTACCAAATTGAGTTAAAAATGCAGTTAAATGTGTTTTTTTACGCGCTATGTACTAGTAAAATCGAATAAATGCTATGTCCAATAGCTGCAGAGATAATGAATTTGAAAAAGTAATATTTCCTCATATTTAAAAAATATATACCAGTATAACATAATAAATAATGTTATTCCTCAAATTCGTTTTAGTTTTACAGCTAAACAATAATAAATACGGTTAAAGCTTTTTACATTTTATAATTTAAATAGTAAAATGGTAAGAATTATTCCGAGAAAAGGTCATAAACGCATTTATTATCATGGACGTAATATTTCAAACCAACAAATTTAATATCTATGAGTTCGGGTGATATAACATGTTTGTAATGTACAAGTAAAATGTAATAAATGCGACCCCCTTTCGATCTAAACTAAATTTTATACAGTTTTTAAGTACACTAAATTATATTTAAGATTATATCTGAAAAATAGGATAGTTATTGCACCTTTTTACTTTAACATTTTTTTAATTAATGTGTTTGAATTAGATCAAATTAGAACGTAAACTTTAAAGATGCATTTACTCGAATTGACACTAACTGCACTTATTACTTTTTACCCGTAAGCAGACGATATATAAGTCTCAGGTGTTTGTCAACAGTTTTTTTTGCCATACGGGGTAACATACAATCATTGTTGTGAATGATTAATTGTGCATACCTAATGAATGCAATATGCTTATCTCTTTAATGACTTCATTTTCTTTGCCTTAGAAATCTTTGTTAGCTATAACTATAATTTTATTTAAATCAAAACATTTTTTATAATTACTACCACATATTTTACTTTCAAGGAATAATTCAAGTATCATAAATGGTGTCTTTATGATCAATGTATCAATTAATATTGTAAGACCACATTAGTATGTGATTGCTTTATTTATCACATCATCGTAAACAACATCCGTGATACTGCGGTAGGTATAACCCGCGCCACGTATCTTGGACCTAAATAGTAAGACGTACGAGGCTCTCGCGCCCGCGGATTGCTTTGTAATAGTCTATGCTTGGTGAATTTGAGTTCGTCTACCGCAGTAGCATCCCGTGCTATCCTCAAAAGACACCCAAGAAATGTGTACTGCGCGTATAGGGCACACTTTGAGCACATTTTAGGTCCAAGATACGAGGCGCGGGTTATACTGGCACTTATCACCCTAGACAAGTGACACAATTGTTTGACACAACCGTTAGTAGAATAGAATAGACGGCCGAGGTGCGAGGGATATGGATATACGACTACCTCACCTCCGGCAACCGACGGCCCACAGATGGCATGCGTTTAAGTCGGTTAAGTCCGACATAACCTCATCCACCGGCTCTGGCGGAGGAGTTTTCTAAACGCGCATAGATTAGACATTGTTTAGCTGAAGATTTTCAGACGTTTACGTCTTGTAGAGTTCAATGTTCTACAATTCAAATACAATGTATCAGAGATATAAAGAAAGTATAACAGGCAAAGTCTCGCATTAAAATCGAAAGCACTTAGTAACAGTGGACGCAACAGAACAAAATAATAAATAGTGGTTTATTTAACTAAGTGGTCTATTCAATTGAAACATTGCGAAAACGAGCGTTGTTGCGATACAAATTGTGTCTGACTTACGAGAACATAGAGGGGAAATTCAAAGGCACTTGTGTGTCTCTCTATAAAGGCTGTCTTTGTAAATTGTACGAAGATTGTATGAGCATGCCCTATAATAACGACCATGCTTTTTCCAACATTGGACACGAAAGGAAACCAGGAAAGAATCATCCTTCCAGTTAAGATCGACGTTAAGTTTAGTTGGCGGCATTTAACTTGGCAACAAACACGTCACAAAATGTACTCTATATGCACAGAATGCGCGTATTGGATGTCTTTTGTGGATTGTTTAAGGTGCTGCGGCGGCGGAGGACCTCAAATCTACCAATCATAGATTATATTGAACCAATCCGCGCGCACCAGAGGCTTGTTTGTCTCGCGACTTGTTGCCAAGTGAAATACCGGGAACTATAGCAGTGTGTTGCAGCTGCAGCAATAAGTGATAAAACAGCCTCTTACAGTTAGAAGAACATTACTGCCTATCTTCTTCCCTTTCCTCTCTGTATTCAGAAGGCGTCCTGTGCCCTCAGCAAGAAGCGACTCATGAAAGCCAATTTCGTATATATGCCAAGACAAGCATCTGCTAGTAAGTATAGTTACCGACATTATAACTTGACCCTTGTCATGAGAGAAACGAAGGAACGAAACGTCGATTGGTTTATGATTGGTGGACGCGTACTGCACATACGTCACACGTACACGTCTGACGTAACTGGGGTCAACATATATGACGTTAACTATAGTTACCCCAGCCTATGAATGCTTAAAATACCAGATTGATTTATAATTTACGTGTTGCTTACTAGAGAAAGTAAGAAGAATATGAGGGCAAAATGTTTCACCAACCCTAGGGGGTGTTATTTCATAAGTCGAGGTAGGTTTTACGTGCTGGGCATGGCTCTTTTAACTTTAAGAAAACTGATTTATAATTCCTACTAATATTATAAATGTGAAAGTAACTCTGTCTGTCTGTCTGTTACGCTTTCACGCCTAAACCACTGAACCAATTTTGATGAAATTTGGTTTAGGGGTAGATTAGACCTTGAAAAAGGACATAGGCTATGTTTGGTCGCGATAACCGAGCCGTGGGTAAAAGCTAGTTAATAATATTCTTGCGAAAATGGGCACCAGATTTTTATAGAGAAGGTGATGTAAGTCCAGTAGGTAACATGCTAGTGACAGTATTGTTGCTATCATGTGCATTCGTTTGCCACTATTACCATATAAAAATACATGTTAAAACACACCATGTACATACAGCCTTAGTATGGACGTCGCTGACTCCAAGACCAGTTCTGTTACAAAAGCTCATGGATCTCAACGGTTTTGTTACACAAATCTGCATACATACATACATAAACATGTCTATAGTACATGTAAGTGCCCTAATGAGGCCGTTTGACATCCTGGTTGAGCTTTCGTTGTTGATAGTCTGTAATTGAATATGCTTTGGACGAGGAAGAGGAAATTTAGAAACGATGGTACAGTTTCCCTTAGGTCTTTTTACTCCGTAGTACACAAGTCTCTGGAACGGCACAGTGGGAGTCGGAAAAAGTGCGCAAGCGACAGTAATATGCTCATTTACAGTTAGCTCTTCTTCAAAAGAAGAAGATTCAAGCCTGTAAATCCCCGAAGGTGTTGTCATTCATAGGTGCATTAATACCCAAAGGGAATTGGGTAATCTAGTATGGACATTGGACAGTGGCGTTCTTAATTTTTTCAGCGGCCATAATTAATTTTGATACCACTTCATTGTACTGTGTTAAACACACGTACAAATGTCATTATTTTCATTGTAAGTAATATCGGAGCTGCGATATACAGGGTGGAACATTTCGACTTTACCTTGAAGGAAAGTACCCTCATACTAAAGATAGTGAATTTTACTTAAAGGAAACTTTACCTTATTTTTTAAAAGAAACAAAACTGCATTCAAAGACTTGAAAATGCCACACCCGGTAGTCGAACCGACTAATATTTTACAAAACCATTTTTTTCATGGACTTCCGTTTATTTAATTTACCAAGTTTGTTAGAGAGATTTGATCCCTATGATCGACCCTATCGATTGATGTAATAAAAATACAGGGTGTTATTTTTTCGAATTGTAGTCGGTTCGATTATAAGGCGTGGCAAACGATTTTTCAGCATTCCTTAAATGCAGTGCTGTTTCTTTTTTAAAAACACACTAAACTGTATTCAAAGTTTTCTGAAAATGCCACACACGGTAGTCGAACCGGGTACGAGTACCTACTCTTACTACCGGAGATAGTTAATTTCATTCAAAGGAAACACTCTCTTATTTAAAAAAGAATACAAAGCTGCATTTAAGGAATTTCGAAAGATCGCTTGCCACGCCCTGTAATCGAACCGACTAAAATTCTAAAAAATAACACCCTATATTTTTATTGCATCAATCGATAGGGTTGATCATAAGGATCTAATCTCTCTAACAAACTTGGTAAATTAAATGAAAGGAAATCCATGAAATAGAAGATTTAGAAAGATTTTATTCGGTTCGACTACTAGGTGTGGCATTTTCAGAAAACTTTGAATACAGTTTAGTGTGTTTTTGAAAAAGAAACAGCCCTGCATTGAAGGAATGCTGAAAAATCATTTGCCACGCCTCATAATCGAACCGACTACAATTTGAAAAAATAACACCCTGTATTTTTATTGCATCAATCGATAGGGTCAATTATAAGGATCAAATCTCTTTAACAAACTTGGTAAATTAAATAAAAGGAAATCCATGAAATAGAAGATTTAGAAAGATTTTAGTCGGTTCGACTATCGGGTGTGGCATTTTCGGAAAACTTTGAATACAGTTTAGTATGTTTTTAAAAAAAGAAATAGAACTGCATTTAAGGAATGCTGAAAAATCGTTTGCCCTGCCCTATAATCGAACAATTCGAAAAAATAACACCCTATATTTTTATTGCATCAATCGATAGGGTCGATCATAAGGATCAAATCTCTCTAACAAACTTGGTAAATTAAATAAAAGGAAATCCATGAAATAAAAGATTTAAGAAGATTTAGGAAGATTTTAGTCGGTTCGACTACCGGGTGTGGCATTTTCAGAAAACTTTGCATACAGTTTAGTATGTTTTTAAAAAAGAAACAGAACTGCATTTAAGGAATGCTGAAAACTCGTTTACCACGCCTTATAATCGAACCGACTGCAATTCGAAAAAATAACACCCTGTATTTTTATTACATCAATCTATAGGGTCGATCATAAGGTTCAAATCTCTCTAACAAACTTGGTAAATTAAGTAAAAGGAAATCTATGAAATAGAAGGTTATAGGAAGATTTTAGTCGGTTCGACTACCGGGTGTGGCATTTTCAGAAAACTATGAATGCAGTTTTGATTCTTTTTAAAAATAAGGGAATGTTTTTTTTCAGTGGAATTCGCTATCTTCAGTATTTAGAGTACTTCCATCTAAGTAAAGTTGAAAAATTCCACCCTGTATAGCTAAGTCCCGATATAGTTTAGAGAAGTTTGTCCATAGTAACTTTTGATCACTTTATACTGTACTTTTATATTATACCAATTTCATTGATGGCCGCTCAATTCCGACACGACGCCAACATTACCCAACCCCCTTTCGTCAACTATGATTTTTGGTCCCAGTTATTAGAGGGCGAGCCTATTGATGTCAAGAGGGCACTTCATTATCGACTATATGTTTACTGTCGGATGGCGAATAGCCGTATGGCTGTGTAAGTATGTGTGTGTAGAAGTGAATATCATAGAAGGCGCCTTCTACGACACCCACGGGAATAGATAGGGGTGGCCCTATTCTGTTCTACCGGGAGCCAACAAATAGCTACTCGATGAAATTATACATATGTATTTCCTACTTGCTACTTGATGAAATTATGTAACCACGAGTAGCATAATTTTTTTAACTTGTTTATTCATATTTGTCGAAGATGATACTGAAAAATAGAGCAAAAGTCTAAAGAGTTAAAAAGTTTAGTACTTGAGCCTCAACACCATCCTAGATAGCCAGCGAGAATGCATGATATCATCATCGACAGTAAAATGAAGAGTAACCATAATTTCTAAACTAGTATAATTCACGACATTAAGGATAATGTCACGCGCGGTGCTCTCGAGTTGGATGCATCAGCTTTCGCTTATTAACTCCATATTACTCAATTACATACATAGTCTATAATGATTTTATTGTTCGGTACTTCAGAAATTCTCGATTAACTAAATGGAAAGAACGTTTCATTGGTCAACAAAAATATATTATTTTGTTCTATAAGCAAATACAGAGGTCCATGCGGGCGGAGCTGTGGTCAACTTTTTAATGAGCTCTGCTATAATTGTAGTATAACTGATAAAATATTACAAATGAGTCTTCGTTAACTGCGGCGACTTTTGGTGGTAAAATTCATGATGTATATAGTCGTGTTATTAGATAAATACTACTATTTTCATTAATAACTGTATTTTTATGACACGTGGGTAAAACTATTAATTAAAAAAAAAAAGAACGTCATGTCTTGGCTGAGGTGTTTGAGCACAAATAATATGTTATAGGCGCAGGTGCATTAATGATATATTTCGATACTACTCTTGTTTACACGTTTAATTCAACTTAAAGCTTGTTCAGCTAGCTCACACGTCCCATAATCGTAGTAAGACAAACTGCCGTTACAGCTGGACTTTTTAAATGGTTGTGTTTGATGAATGTATTTTCTTTCTTCACACATGAATCAATTAAAAATTAATCGAGACTCTTTTTTTTTGGATTAAGTCTTTATAGATTAATCGTAGTCGATTAATCGTACGTTTGATTAAAAGCAGTTTTATTTATTTAATGCGAAGTACCGCTGACTCAATCTCCAATAAATGCGAAAGTTTGGATTGGATGTTTGTTACTTAACCATGATTGAACGACTGAACGGATCTAGATGAAAGTTCAAAATACTACAAAAACAATTAATATATTTGGAATAGGTTCCTGTGGATGGTGGCACGGGATCAATATTTCTCACGGGGATAGATCATCAAGATGACACACGTTATTTATTTTTACGCTTTCATAGCTAAAACAACATCATATACCATGGTATATTATGGTAACACACCACCTGCTAGAATGTACTTTAAAAATTGAACTTCCTAAAGACACAAACACAAGCTCTAGTGATCCCATGCCAAATAAATTTAATAGTTGACAAAAACTGCAACTGAAACCTGAAACTAAAGTACATTCAAAATCAACAAAAGGACGAAGTATAAATTCGATGCAAAGTGGTACGTGTGAGTAGTCTTTCAATAAATTATAGACTCCTTGCAATACAACAGATGACAAGTGTATGTGTTCATTTATTTAATTTATTTACGAGACCCTCCTACCATATAAGGTTATAGCGAAGCTACTCTCCAGCCTTTTATAGTAGAATTAATTCATCAATGTTTCTGAAGCTGGATTTAATTTGTATATCGTGTTCTGCATTAGTGACCGCATTCCTTTATGTAACTTTATTATTTTGAGTATTTGCACGTCCTATGTTATGCTAACTCGGCTTAAATTGAGTGTCCTAATACTGAGTTGGTATTCTGTGTGATTTGTTTGGCTAGGAAGTTTTTGAACTTGATTGCCCGAGTATTCCATGTATCAGTTAGTTTATTTAACATTTTATAAGAAGGCTGAGCAGGCTAAATTGTATCTGGAAAAAGGACTCAGGTTATTGTATACACACGGCCCCGTGAAGTTATCGCCTGTGGATGAGATAAACTAAAGCTATGATAGAATAATGGGTAATGAAAAACTCTCACAATCGCCATATTTGATCTAGGAACGTTATAATTCACCATCGTGCCTGCGTCTGCGTATCACGCTTATAGTCTAACGAGCCTGTCTTGCCATCAATACTTGAGGAAATCATAAATTCTCTGTCACAGATACGGGCACTAAACGCGTACTCAGCGGATTCTGTGCCCTACCGAGAACCGTATAGCCGTCCGCCAGCTGCGCGGTATCGCGTCTGTCGAACGGCAATATTTCACCGGTCGCCTTGTTATCACCTGTCAAATCGTACAAGTGTTCCGCCCAGCTTGGTCCTATTTAAATATCAACTGTTTTAGACGCAGATACTTGCTCTTTGTCGTGCCATTATATAGGGTGTAAAATGCTAATTGTCAAATCGAGTAATTTTATTGAATGCATTTAGCATTGTTCTACAATTCTTTAACTACGACGTTTTATTTGAATAAAGTGGTAATGGGACTATTGGTGTATTAGAATTACGGTAATTTTATAAATTGTAATCTTGTATCTGGTAGGTCCTGTATTGTAAAGTATTTAGTGTTCAATACCCAAGGATGCGGATAGACATCGCAGTGGATTTGTTGTCTCAAGATTACGGTTTCCAAAATCTCCCAGTATACCAACAACGTAGACCAGGTTTTAACTAAGTCTTCTTTCTTTTGCCTGGCCTTTTTCCATTACATTTGGGGTCAGCCCTCCATATCATGCCCCTCCAGGCTGCTCGGTCTTGGGACGTTTCTTCACTGACTTGAGCCTTTAAGAGATTTTTATTTACTACGGACATCCATGTGATTAGGAGTCTTCCTCTTCCTCGGGGTTTGGTTTTAACTGAATAAAATTTAATAACAATTGAACACTATAGGCACAATGGCAACATACACATAAGTACAAACATAGGTACATTAAAAAAACGTGAATACATAAGGATCTGTACAAAAAGAAAGATATGAACTTACTCAGACATTTCTAGCCGAAATAAACTTCCTCAGTCGTCAGTCAGTCAGGTGGCTTCAATTGAAGTAGCAAATGTGCTGTGCTAGGTAACGTAATAAAATGGCAGTCGTTTTCAAAATGTTCTGCTTTCTTAATTGTTCGTTTTGAACATTCTTGGTTGTTATGCGTGCATTATATTTAATTTAGTCGAGTACAATACAGTACAGTATTTTGTTTATCCACATCACCGCTTTCCACGTCGCGGCACGATGTCGCTTAATAATGCCTCTACATAAGGAAAACACAGAAGCCGCTGGCACGTCAGCCAGTTTTGTAATAAGGTGACGACTTGTGACCTCTAAAGATCATTCTAAAAATGGATATACAATTCTATGGTAATCAGTGTCACCAGTTTAGTGTACACATACTGTAAATATTATAAAACAATAACTCGTTGTCAACTTTAAGAAACAAGTTTCATAACGAGATGGCTTCGCTTTACATATATTTACATCAATTTTGATGCATAAGACATACTGTCGGATGCATCGACGCGTGTCATCCTAAGAACTTTCAAAACACCGAGCCTACAACGACTTAGCCATCAGAAATATTTATAATGCTTTGTATGCAAAATAGTCTAATGCATTTCACTATATATGAAATACTGTAACTTAAATAGACACGTTGTAATACACGATTTTCGACCTTACAGTTATGCGGTGTCAAAGTGCTTTTATTGTTTGACACTGCCATTCGATGGCGAATATCGAATGCGAATACCATAACGTGGGTGAGCCCGACAATCTCACTTGGATTTGAATAAAATCTGCATATGGCCCTTGTAGTTTTTGATTGATAATATTATATTGTGATGTAAGGTGATTCTGTGATGTGTTTTCGGTGTGAAAGGTGAGTGTATGTAGATTAGTATCACGCGTACCTAGTTTGATTCGTCACGGATTAGCACGTATGTCAAGGACGCAGTTTCATGTCTTCACTTGTCAAACATAACTTTGTTCTATATTTTTATTGTATTTATCGATCATATTTTGTTTGGAATTTTTATTGAGTCACGAGTGCAAATCATAACGTTTGACTAAAAAGGACATGGTGATGATAATAATAATCATTGCACAGGTATCATGACATATATCTACAAAGGTGTGAACATGTATAATCATAAATCATTCAATACATGAAATACGTTAATTACATGAATAGATTTATATAGTAGACTATAATAAAATGAATGGTGAGAAATAGTTGACATATTGGATCAACAACTGTAAATTTGAAACACGTACTCGCAGGACCGGTGTAGTATATATTTTTATAGGGTTATAATAATTTTAATATGTGTGGCGGCGGTGAGCAGGGTAGTCAGAGCTCACTGGAGTTTCTTTGCTGCTTTGTCTTCTGCACTGACGTCACGGAAAATCTCTGTTCTTACGGGATCGGCAGCTTGAGTATGACTCCGCTGGTGTTCCGCACGTCAATAGACCATGGTAACTACTTTTGTAATGTAACACTGTTACTGCTTGGGAAAAAAATCGTATCACAGGTATTACTAATAGGTAGGGGGGCTACTGACGGTGGAGGTGAGCGCTGATGCATCACAAAGTGGCCACCCTAAACCTACATCTGGGTCGCAAGTCCCAGTCGCCGTCACGGTGTTCCTCTCTGTATCACGCTATGGACCCGGCGACCGCACGGTGAATCCATGGAGTGCTGAGAATCGGATCTCTAATATCGATGCTTCTTACCATTGGGATTATAAGACTCTGCTAGTTGAGTAGTTTAGCTTTGATTTTCCATTAGTGGTCGTAAAATTATTTTTGTTCTAGTTTATTTTCTGAGTTATTTCATCAAAGCAGAAAGGCAAGCAAGTTAAGTGTTATTTAAACTAGGGATTCTAATGTAGGTAGGTTAGGTACTCCTTGGGAAAACTATATGTTCTTTGTTGCCATTTATGACATAAACAAAAGCAATTAAAATAAATGTAGTACTGTAAGCAATGATTCGTTTAGAGATCAATGCGCTAATATAGTAAGTATTATCGGTTCAAGTTTTCCTAGATAAATTTGTTTAAGTTACCAAACTGTCCTTACAAATATCAATGGGAGTTTCTATTCAGTTCTACATAATAAATTCCAATAGCTACAATAAATTGTATGGCACAAAAGTCTAGTTAAGCATCTCAGGAGGCTAGCGCACGCAAAATGCGTCCGCTTAAAGACAGAGGGCATTCTTGTTGGCGAATAAGGTTCTTCCTAGTTATTTGCTGGTCCTATTGAGATGTTCCTTGTGCAGCCAGCTGACAAGCGTATGCTGTGCGGCACACCGGCCAGCTATTTCAATAGAATGTTAGTGATGTTCTCTTAGACCAGTTACAGGCATCGAATAAGGCCGGCTGTACATTCAAATAGCAATTGCGTGCACCTCTGGCTGCGTCCTCTCGAGTTTCTCACTGAAATTTCCAAATGCAATGTGCGAAATTTTCTATTGATATAGAATCAGTGTTATAATTACGATCAGAGTTTGAATTTGGGTCGTAAAGTAGCTAGATGAATTGAAAACGATTGATGAAATAGATTTATTTATATTCGTTGCTAATAAACAGGCATAAATTGGTATATTAAATGGCCAAATTTAAATAAGAAAACTGTTAAATTTGAATAATTAATCAATTCAGGACGCTTTAATAATCTATATAAATAAAAATGCAAATATATTGCAATTATGTTAGTGTCGCTGAAACTCGAGAACGGCTGAACCGATTTGGCTAATTTAGTCTTGAAATATTCGTGGATGTCCAGATAAGGTTTAAACGGTGAGAAACTAACGAACAGCAATTATTATTATGAGAGAAGAAGAAGATTGCTTTGATATGATATCTTACTTTAGTATTGAAAAGGGTTTACAGTAATACTGTACAAAGCTTTGAATAGCTGTGAAGTATAATATATATAGATAATGTGTAATATATAATATAATAGAAATTCAAAACAATAAAAGCGTAAGCTGTGAACATTTCGTATTTATGTGCTATTATAAATGTCCCGTTATGTCGGGCGGGAATGCGACACATGTCTTAGGATAAATGTACAGGCTATTGTAATTGCTTGCTAGAGGTTATCAGTCTCTGAAAGGGTCGAAGGTCGCTGTAGAACTGTTGGGTTCATCATGTTATGTAGAATACATTTTATGTTCATTTGATACAATGTAGTTAGTTCTGTTCATTTCGCAATGAAGTTGCGAACTAGAACTTGATTCACCTTTCTTTATAACTACCTACTACCTACTATGACAGATGACCGGTGTATGGGCCCTCATCAAGATATTTGGGCCCTAAGACTTCATTTGAAAGTCGGTACTCCTATTTATTGACAAACGAGATTTAGGGCACGCTTTTGTCTCGGGGTTAGGGGATCAGATAGTAAGTACTGCCGTAAAAGTTAAGTTAAACCAAATAATGGAAATTACGGCTAAGCTAACGAACCACGGGTTCTAAAACGCAAGCTTTGGATGCAATCTGAATGCTAGTTCATGATGATAATGATGACTATATCCATCCGTTCTTAATGAAAAGGGTACTCATTGGGTTGAAGAGCTACAAAAAACAACTACCTACATAAAACATCTTTGCTAACCGCTATTGAATCTGAAACATGAAAAGGTAGTTTCAGTACCAGTTCCATTAATCTACGATATAGCTTTTCCGTTATAATCACGGCTTCCTTATTCCATATAAACATTATCTTAAAGGTATTCTTGATCTAGATAGGTTTAATAATATTATTGTTTTCATAGCATCCGTGCGCGATGCATCGCGATGTATCCATGGCATCCGATATGGAGTCCAATCTGATAGCCAGCAGGATCGCAAACGCACTTACAATAGCAAGGACATGTTGCCTGCAGGCATACAAATTGCTGCGAATAGTTATTTGCACTCTGGTATTTAAAATAGAACTTCGTAAAAAGATTGGTGAAGAATAGAAGGGTTCTTTTACATTCGTATTTTATATTATCCGATGGGAATTCCAGTGGTTCGACGTATGATTTAATTGTGAAGTATGTGAGTCACTTAATCCTTTTACTAGAACTCCTTTTTGGGAAATGTATAGTTTTTTTTACAAGAAAAAAAAAATGTTTTTTAGGATACCATACATACCTAAAGCTTATATAAGTATGCTCGTTTAAAGCGTGAGTTTGGAAATAAATCTTAATATGGGACAAAAAAGACATAATTATTGTTATCTTAAGGACTTATTAGTTGTCTGATTGACCGCTCTCACTTAGCATAATGCTTGAATTAGGAGAGAGTCTTGACTGTGTACCTGACTAATGAAGATCTGAACCCTCTCAATTGCAAACCCAGCAGCATAGCCACGGCAGTTATGCTTACTGCCTCTTCCGACTTTCCACCTTATTAGTGCTATTTAAGTGGCTATATCGGGATCGAATCTATAATATACGGTGTTCTGTCCACGTGAGTCTTTTACCACGGACTCCTACTATACGCAGGAAGGAACGCCGTAAGGAATCCTGGCCGCTGGAATTATTTAGCCCTACTTATATTCAATGATGACAGTATACCTAACTTAGTATTGACTAGCAAACAGTCAACAACAATCAGTTTGCCATGTGGACACAAGCCTTTATTTGCGCATTATCTGTATCGCTGTCTTCTTTACTGTAAGCAATCACCATATAAATTGCTGCATTATTCCCCTATTTAACGTTATGTCGTTTTCATACGCCACTTTTGTGCGTAATGATATTATCTGATCACCATTGTATGGTTTACAAGCACTTGTTGTGACTAAATAATTTTGTAGGTGGTAAAAAATGTATTTATTTTAGTATTCGTTCATATATAGGAATGGTAGCATTATCTGCTTATATCATTCGTATCACAGTGTTCCTAACTAAACTCCTTCGAAACTGCTTTACCGATTTGTATGAACTTTTGTCTAGCGAATTTTGGTAGGTCTGAGATTAGGTCGTAAACCTTTTTTTACTTATCTGTTTTATGATTTGGCATTAAAATATATACATGTATGAACGTTAATTTTTACCCTTCTACCCCATTTTTGATAGCGGCATAACTGCATTTGCCGGGTCAGCTATATATAACCTATAATTATTGTCTAATTAGATAATATATGATGGGTGATATATTGCCAAAAAATAGTTTAGGAGTATCATCGAAATATTATCTGTCAGCCCCAATCAATCTCACTTGCAAACCAGTAGGGATATCTGCTGAACATCGACCTAAACATCAAAACAAAGTAACAAGCAGACAAACTTTGATACACAAACACAATAAAAGCAAAAAGCTAAGAAAACAACAATAGTTTGTGAAATACAGTGGTTAAACTGTTCCTCTACATAGTCTACATTACAAGAATTATGTATCAAAGTTATTCATCTTGAGCAACCTACCTACAATGCTCAACTTAATGCTCACATTAGAACACAATACGTTCATGTCACCACACGGTACTCTAAACGGATTTATCAAAGCCGGGAGCTGAGGAGTTCACGGTTATTTATGCGCTTGCGCACAAACAGATGTGCGCCGCGGGACCCTTGCCCACGCGCGGAGCTCCCACTGGCAAGATTTACTCGCCACTTGAGATAGATATGTCCGTGTCGTTGAGGAAACAAAATGACCTCTTTATCTAAAGCTTGATTGTGTAACTTAGAACTGAATAGCAAGAATGAATAGACGGAACTGTTCGTGGTTATAAAAATAAAGCAATTTTTAAAATTTTGGAAAGGCTTCATCAGACTGCCTTCGATGTTGTGATGCATCTGTCTACATTACTACATACACTAGCTGACTAACATAAGGTGTATTTATGTAGCCAAGCCAAGCTTACTGGCAGGCATTTGCTGATTGACAGATTCTGGTACAAGCTTTCTTCTCGGGGTTGTCAAAACAGACGGCAGTCACTCACATAAAAACCAAAGAACTAAACAAAGAGGATTAGCAGGAATTGTCTCCGAACGCTTTGATCACAGTCAATAGCGCCGGTCACCAATTATACACCTAAAAACCCAATAGGTAGATATGTAGTTCAATCGAAAACAATGGAATATTCGCCATATTTATGTTACCACAACAAAACAAGTTCAAGTGAACACGCTGGACGGCAGTGCGTGAAGAATCCCATTATTGCAGGGCACATCATACATTCCGTACAGTAAAGTGTACGCTATGAGTTAATGCGGCCGATGGCGGTAAATAGCCCTATATCTGCCCGGAGAATGCAAAAGGATAAGCTACTACAATCGCACTGAAGAAGCGTTCAGAGGTGTACTTTAGATGAATTTACTACCCTTGAAAGTGTATCTTTAAAATATGTGTTATGTGTATAAAAGTCTAATGGTGTATACCGTTTTGATTTAGTTACTCAGGTCAGTTGGCATTCGCTGACATAGGTACCTAATATAAGCTGTACCTATAAGCCAAACCAAAAGAATAAGAAATAAGAAGACTAAGGCTCCCAGAAGAAGGCTTCGAATGCAACTAAGAACTACACTAAGATGATGATTATGATGACACTATTAGGATTAGTTAATGGAAAATGCAATTTAAAAAAATAACATAGTCAAACTTTCGCTTTTCAAACATTAGTTCGGACATTTTTGTTGACTATGAAAATTACATGATTCATTACTCCTTGATTGAGTGTCAATAGAAACTTTTTCATTATTTTCGTGCGGAAAACCCACGAATCCCCCGCCCTCCACCAGAATAAAATCGGGGCAAGTTATATCGAACAAATACACGCATTTTTAGTTGACTGTACTCCACCGTCTCGGGTCTCAGATGCCTGGGTATAAAGTGGCCCACAGGGTATTTCTCTCGCACCCTGGCTGGTGAATAGTACCTACGATGCTTAATTACATAGATTGTTATCCCAACTCATAGATAAATAAAACAGCTTTTGTTTCACACGTTCTTTTTTTAAATATTTATGATATCCAACTATGGTCAGATGTAGACATTTACGAGTTGTACTGATGAATTGCCAGACAACTCTAGACAAGTAAATACCATCAGCAATATTTTATGGACATGCCATATTAATCTTACTCGCATTTATGGTAATCAGAATTAATATGATTGTAGTAATTATGTTTATGCCCCCTTTTTTGAGTAGAACACGTCATTAGGACTTCACCTTGATTGCCAGAGCCAGTCTCAAGAAAGAGGATCACCATTGCAGATACAAATAATGCTACAATGATGACGGATAGCCTCATCGGATTGTTTTTTCATACATTGCTTAAAAATCCCGGTACTTTAGGAAGTAAACGCGCCCTAGAGTAGAGACCGCAAATCGGTAAACGGAAATTTGACAAGAGACAGAAAGACTAACGACCTGAAAAAAGTACCTACTTGTGATAGATGAAAACTAGAGTGTTATGGGGCACATTGGGTGAGGCCTAAGTTGGTATAGCAGTAGAATTCAATAGACAAATGGATTGATTGATAATTTATGTCCGTGACTTCTACTGTAGATAACATCTTCAGTTGAATCTGGGGTCGAGCAAATTCTAAGTCGGTTAAGTTAAATTCTGAATAGCAGCAGGCTATCTGAATATGATCATCACCTATAATAATAGGTAAAGTACAGACGGTATCTGCATATCCCGAAAATATATACAAAAATTCTGTTGAATGAAATTTTGAAGCATTTACTATGCTAACTGTTCAAATCGACTAATTCTGTTGTCATACTAAATACTGTTTCCGTTCCCGTAACCGGTAGAAACTTGTTCCTGGGATAGAACCTCGAGAACTTCCTATCAACAAAAACAAAATACAAAATAATATCTCACAAAATACAGTGCCACTCGCTACCACTACAAAATATCACTTAATCATATCAGCCCATATAAAGTTTTATTAAGTCTATTCTAAACGTTAGTAGGTCTACATTCATTTGGCAGCGCATATCTCCTGCGCAAGAGTCCATTGTTTATCTACCGCGGCGTGGGGTCGGCCAATAAGGTAGCGGGTTCGATCCCGAGCGCGCACCACTGTTTATTACCGCATGGCTATTAAAGCTATAATAGAGATAAGTTAGGTCATATAGCTGTGTTCGATATACGCCAAGCTATTATTTTATTTTGAATACAAATTGTTTGAAGTTGTTTGCGAATTTTATTTTACCAGCCATTGGTGTGATGTTACCTTAGAAGAGACTGCTGAACGTTTGAACATTCTCACCCAGTGTTTCTTTTTGTCTTGGTCATGTCGTTTCTATACCTATATTTTCTTCTTCATCCGAGCACTAATCCTGGTTGCGTCTATAGCATACAATTTGTGTCTAAATGCTCTCACTTCACCATTATAAGGTATATCTTCACTTGTACAGGAACAACTGTCATTAGACTGCCCAACCCCGAGTTGAAAGCTTACACGACGAGGCTTTCCTCCTAGGTTTCGAAAATCTTGGTCCCATACACCTAACCTATGTGTATGGAGCCCCGGGAAGGGCCTAGCTTTTATACTTTTATACTCTTGAGAAATAGAAACACGTTAATATGGGGTGAAGAACACATTTTGTCTGCGGAGTCAAATTCGGAACAAACTAATTTACCTTAAAAATACGACAAAAAATAAAATTTATAAAAGTCGACAGAACATTTACCATGTTTTTAATATAATATTTAATATTGTAGGACATTCTACACAACGCTATCTAGACCCAAAGTAAGCATAGCTTAACTAGCTTGTGTTATGGGTTCTAGAATGCGGATAAACATACTTAGATACATTTTTTTTTGTAAATACATACATATTATACATGGAAACACCCAGACCAATGCAAATATTCATATTTCATGCACACAAATATTTGCACTGAGCGGGGATCGAACCCGCGCCTCCTGCGTAGCGGCCGCGTTCACTACCGCTACGCCACAGAGGCAGAGGCAGTTGGACTATAATAATCATATTTAGCTAGGTCAGTTCTCCCGTGATCATGGCGCTTGGAAATATCGGATTACCTAACTCAAATAAACATGGTAAATATCCCGTTGACTTTATAATAGAAGAATAAAACTATAACAGTGTAGATATAAGTTTAGCGAAGCCTATCAATCGTGAAATGTCGTGTCCAAGAATACTCTAAATTAAATTAGAAAGCCGAACGTATCTAATATGCGTCTCAAGAACGTTATTAATATGCGTAGGCTAATTGTCGGTGGCCGGTCATCTCTATTATGCTAGCGAACAAGGAAGCAAAATAACTGGATAAGACTTTTCAGTATATTTATCTTGTATATTCCTGAAGTGGCCACGTTGTGCCTACCTGCTGTAAATTGTAAAAAAAACAATAGCACTCTGGGAGCGCCGAAAGAAGTGATGAATTGGTCAATGAGGAGTCGGTAACGGTGTCGTAAGTTCATGACTTCTTCCCATCTCAAAAAAAAAAATTCTTCGAAAAATACGCAATGCGCCAAAATAAGTATTCAATTTAAAAATCGAACGTAAGTAGGTATGATAAACATGCTGGATGAAAATGTCAAAGAGTCGCAACTTAAAATATAGGGTATGGGGGTAGGAGGGTGAAAATACTTCATGACCCTCACAAACCTACCAAATATGCAAAACACAAACATCAAAATCTGTCGTTCCGTTTCAGAGAACTTCAACCACTTTCGTTGTTAGCTTTATAATGGCAATTGGAGAAGAGTGGCCTTTATTTTATATTGTCGTATTCTTTCCTCGAAGGCTCTTCCGTATTTTGAACATGATACTAAATGTAGCTTCTTATATTACATAAGTATTACTTTATGATATAAATGAATGTAAATGTCTGATTTCTATAAAACCTCTTTGTAGAAAGACCGACTGTACAGAATAAAAATATTGTCACTAATACGCCGCGTGGTTCCCGGTAGAGTAGAATTTGGGCCACCCCATCTCTTCCCATGCAGTGTCGTATAAGGTGACTATGAGATAGGGCTGTTTAACATCAGACAGATATATACAGTCCAGACTCAGCGTCAGATGTATGGCTCGAGTTAACAACAGTACCCGGAATACGACAATAAGCTCACCCCCTAATAAGTGGGACCGATTACAAGGATTGGTGAAATATGGATGTTAATTCACTCTGCGTAACCCTCCGGGGATGAAAGCGTGATTATATGTATGTATGTATATCATTAATATGACCAACATGCAAGTTTTGATTGCTAGCGAGATTGACAATCGGTTGATAATGAGTGCTCTATATAAAAACAGCCGAAAGTATTCTCAACGGAATGTATGTTTTAAATTAAGATATATTAATTATGCTTGTATAATATCTCATCTAGATGGTCTACACCTCACCTGTATTGGCCCACACATTCTGTTGATAAATACCAAAGCAGATTCGCTTAGAGGTAATAAATTTCACAAGATTACCGACGGCATGATTAATAAATGTAAGCTGAACAAAAATGAAGAGCCGATGCCAATCGATCAACGTGGGTGTTTAATATGCGCGCGGGCTCATTTATCTTTATCGATTAGTACTTAGGTAATGGTACGCATACAGGAACTGGCAGGGAAGGGAAAATTATACAGCGTTAGGACCTCTTTGGTGTTTGGTTCGTAATAGATGTCTGTAAGTGGTGTTCCTTAACATAATAATGTGGGTATTTTATTGGAATACCTAACCACGATACGTGCATAGTTTCATTAATAACTTCGTGTGTGTTCTTATACTTCAGAGTACCGAGATTGATTGAAAAATTATACAGGTTTTTTTGGCTGGGTTTATTCAGAATATAAATGTGTTTAATGCAGTTTAAACAGCATTCATTATTATGCTAGCGTTAATCCCCGTTGTATATAAAGTTTATGCTTTGGAACCTTGAATCCCCTCTCCGACTCTTTCTGCTTTTTTTCATGACTCATTTACTTGGTCTTAGCTTTCACAGCACATGCACCCTCGTCAGTCAATCGGCGGGGTATAGGTTTGCAGGCTAGGTTTACTAGAGCTCTGAAAACCTTGATTGGGATGTTATGCAGCCCAGTCAAGATAAAACCTCAGAAGATTAAGATGGAAGGGTTTATGGTGAGATTCACTGATGAAAATAAAACCTTAAATCAAATTTAAGCAATGCTAATTCAGTTTTACTTAATAATACTTACCCACTCAAAGGTTTTTAATAAACACAACCACAAGCATTTAACAGTAATAGCAAGGGTTAAACCACTAACTCTTAAAGTAGGTAATTTATGATACATATTGTATTATTTATACAATTGACTGGTTTCGTAGTTACCTGTTTGGTCGCCGGCAGCGTGTTTGTATCAAAGAGGCTATCTCCTCTTGGTGTACAACAACTGCTGGTGTCCCACAGGGCGGCGTTTTATCTCCCTTACTCTTCGCAGTTTTTATAAACTCAATCACCAATGAACTATCCATCCTATGGTTGCCTGTAAAAGATTGCCACCGAGCGATAAGGCCGCCAACTGTACTTACCACGAACCTGTGACATTATGTAACATTGTAAAATCCTTGGTGTACAATAAAGACGTTTTATTATTATTATTATTATTACACAGTACAGGTTTTACGTTTTTATAGATGTTTTATTACCTCAGAACAAGATATAGAGACAAAATTATAAATTCTTTTAACGTGAAATACATCTATTTGTATCATAACGAATTGAGATTTAGAGTGCTCTTTCAAACAAAATTACTAAAATACATTATTAGAGTTGTTACAATTTTACGCCAATTTTATATTCAGATTTCGATACTTTCATTTTAAGTTACAAGTTCTACTGTTGTTAAATTAATATTTATAAAAAAAAATCATAAATCAATGACAAAATCACTTTTAAATCAACCATTGATGTAACTCGCTCGACAACTTACGTTTCTACGAAAATGGAAGCACAATAAAAACTTAAATGACTACAAAAATATATTAACTCATTTGGGGAAACATATTCATAAAGTTGATATAATCTTTGATGAATGTTGCTTTTACTGTTTTGATTGATAACACGACAGAAGTTTAAATCACCTGTGCGTTGAGGTGAAGGGACCACGCCGAGGCCTCACCGACCTCAATCTGATAAATCTCAGTCAGTCTCAACTTACGGCTAATTACTGAAAAGTCAAGTAGTCTTTAACCTTTGCATTTTATTTATAAAATTACAAAACTTATGCTCTGGATTTTGTTTCATAAAATATTCGTGATAGTGACAACAAATTAAAAAAAAACAAACATCAAAAATCTTTGTCTATTTCGGATGCAATTACCTTGGACTCAGGCGAGTTTACTACTATTTTTGACTGAGACGAATATTCACTGAGGCGAATTTACTATAACCCGTATATACCTATTATTCTTATTTAAGTAGTCAAATCTTTATAAAGTAAACACTGTAAACAGCTTTATAAAGTAGCCAGCTACTGTCCGCGGTTCTGCCCGCCTCAAAAAATTTAAGTCTGTAGCGTAGAAAAATATTTTTTTATCAAAATAAAAACAGTTTAGATGTAGCAAGGTGTACATAGGTACTTTGGTGACACTAGACTGTACTTTACTTTGGCTAGTAAAAGAAAGAAAAAAATACGCCCATCACACTTCACATTCAATTCTAATTATTAAGATGAACATCGAGATGAAAATCGAAATTGAATCGAAATCTGAAATCAATAGAAATTTATGTATATTGACTTTCCAAGCGCATTCGAAAGAGGTCATTTCGAAAATATAACCTCTTAAGTCCTAGCGTTTTAAGAGGTTAATTATTTGCAATGTAAAATAATGGTCGACATTAAATGTTGCCACACTTGCACTTAATTTTGCAAGTTATATTTATGTAGGTTTTACACAAACGTAATAATTAAAATGTTAACACAATAATGATTGAGATATATTGTTTGATACATTTGCATACTAATTGGTCTGCTAATTTGCGGACAGTTCAATCATAGGTAGTTAAGTGTTGGAACAAGAATTATGAATTTAGCTTGACGTTACAATTGGTGCAGTTGTTTTACGTGGTTGCCTGATCATGAAGTCGATTGTTGACCAGACCTTCGTTGACCGAATATTTTTGGTCAAAATTTGGTTATTTCAAAATATTTTTTACAGACAATAATAGATAATTTAATTAGCTTTAATACAAAAACTACCCAAAAGTGTAACGAATTCACTAAATTCAAAAATTTAATCTTGTATGCAAGGTAGTACACTTGCTGCTCGATGGATGTAGCTCTGGTCTAGACTTTTCCTCACTGGGTGTGATTTGAAACTTTGAATGCAACAGGAGTTCGAATGAAGATGATGATACCCGTGTAAGTATTCATAAAACAAGAGACATTAAATTAAGTTACAGGATAATAGTAATTCATGCCCAGACATTACTAGATTTAATCATCTCGTTCTGATTTAATTGTATAGGAAGAACCTGACATTTCATCATATAAACTAAGTTTGTTTCAATACTTTAATGCGACTTTTCTCATTTTTTGTGTAAATCATTATTTTCTGATAATTAGGTATCCCTAAAATATTTAATGCAAGATATAATTAGAAGTATTGATTAACATTGACAGGTCAAAAGCCTTTGAAACAGTAGTAGGCTTGCTTGAAAGGTTTAATGATAATGACAGCTTGTACCTGAGGTTAACATGGACCCCGAAGACCTTAGTGGGGCCTCATACACCCTAATTGTACAAGAATGTAAAACTGAAAAATCCAATGACAAATATTTGGGCACATATAATAGCCTATACTATAACAAATAACACAATGCGTGGTTCCGTCTGGAGAATGTTGTATTGAAGAATATTGACCGAAATGTTATTGTGTTATTATGTTAATTATAAATAAATAGTTGGTAATATAATTGTATGTTATTACCAAAACGTGTTAGAAACATCGCAACTCCTATAACTGAAAAGGATTATTCGGTTCTAAATTTGAATTCTAAATAGCTGCTAAGGCTGTCTAGCCGCTATGCACGCAACGGCGCACGCGCACCACCCGCGCGTGCGCTCAATCCGCTCTAATTTCGCAACTTTATCACACAGCTGAGATTATTCACAGTAGGTCAACTCGATATTGATAGCAACACCTGCGTTTTGTTGACAATGGATAATCTTTATTCGTGAAAAGGTGAGTCATTTGTAATATTTAGGTCCTGCTTGTATTAGGAGTTACCTCACTGTAGCAAGTTACAGTATGTTCATGAGTTATTGTTTCTGTATATTTTTTTAATGAAAATGTCATTTCATTGAAATAATTATACTTATTTGTGTATTAATCAGTCCATGTTAAGTCTATTACAGTGAATATAATTTGAATGAATAAACTAAATTAATGATTTGTGCTAGTAAATAGTGATTTGATTATTCATTTATTTTTTATGAATGGAAAAACCATACATGTTGCGCCGACCCCAAATAAACTTGGGATAAGGGCAGGATGATGATGATGAATGATTTGTGCTAGTTGAAACCATAGGTTAGCCTCTATTTCCAAACTCGCAATATTCAAACGAATACTAATGTAATTATTTAATGTTATTCTCTTATCATTGTTGCAAGGACCAAAATTTCTGCGTTATCACTGATACATTGGCGCAATTGTGGACGTTACTTCGCCCGTGCACTATATCACAGCGAATATTTACCGCCCGGCCACCGCCCGACGGTGACAGCCTTATCTGTTATCAGTATATAGATAGATACCTATTGGATGCTAGTCCGTATCCATAGGCTAGCCGGTGGACGTTGGCCTTGAGAATATAGAGTATTTAAGATTGGCGTATTTGATCAATATCGACGTTAAATAACATGTTGCATTTTATGTCATAAGAAGGATATCATAAACTGATGGTGAATCATGATAAATCTGAAAGTGTTCTTTCCACGAGAAGATACCTTGAGGAAACAGCACTTTTTGTGATGCAGACCAATTAGATAGGTATAGGAATCGCAGAACGATGGCATAGTCAGTAATGGGCCTACCACGCGTACAAGCTTCACCGCAGTTACTGTTTTGCCTGCGCAGGCCGGTTTGTACATGGAAAACCGTGCGTTTGTTTTCTAAAAGTGATATGATACAGTTACGTTACGCGTGTTCCGTGTACTAACTGGCCTATGCAGTGTGCAGTCAAAACTGTGGTGGAGCTTGAGCTTGTGGTAGGTCTATTAGACTTAGATTAACCAAGATTGATATAAAAGCCTCTTCGGTTGTTTACAAGTGCAAAGCCTTGCATGTGGGCCTCCAGAATATTAGTAGAATAAAAAAAACTATCAATCTGGGGGCACGGCAGTGCCCCCGCCAAATCGAGCAAAAAAGAGCGGCACGGCCGTAACACTATTTTCTCGAAGCACTTTAGGTCATTTTCGACCCCCTATAACTTCGTTGTGGATTTTGACTTTACAATATTCGGGTCTTATTTGACAAGGAATAGTCAGGAAAAGTTATTTCATACTTCAGACAGTTTCAGTATGTATAAATGTCACAATACGTAGACACTTTCTAGATCTAGTTGATAGTACGGCACAGCCTTAACTATAACTGTGGCACTATTACGCCAGTGAAAGGGAGGGTGGCCATCTATTTTAATAGACCAATACACCGCCATCTTTTGTGTGTGTGCATAATAGTTGCGACAAGGGTTAGTGGCCTGGGTGTGGCTGGCCAAGGCAGGGTATTGATAGCAATGCAAGTGTTCGTGGTTGATCTGGTATGTTCGGGTCCATTCGAGCTTGTTCGCCCTGCGTAGGATAAGAACATGCGGAAGCTGGGTTGTCAACGGTCATGTATTAATTTATTAGGTTTGTAATATGTACAATATGATGTCATAGTACGCTTGTGTGGAACGTTCGGCGATCTGTTTGATTTTTTTTAAATTATTATCCATACTAATATTATAAATGCGAAAGTAACTCTGTCTGTCTCTTACGCTTTGACGCCTAAACCACTGAACTGATTTTGATGAAATTTGGTATAGTTATAGATTAGACCTTGAGAAAGGACATAGGCTATGTTTGGTCGCGATAACGGACATCCACACGGGTGGAGCCGTGGGTAACAGCTAGTAAACACTAAAAGTTAGAAACCTGATGAACTATCTTTGTTTTCGTTGTCAAAAATAACTCTTTGTCTTCTTGATATTGAGAGTGGTAGCACCATTGGCAAAAAGTTCATATCTTTCTAATAAAGCTCTTCATCTAACCCTAACTTCCTCTTTAACCCCCTCTAAGCCCTTCTTATCAAGAACAACATATAGAGGAGAGGACTTAGGTATAACAAATTAACAACAAATACCGTCACGCACTAAACGCATTCTACTGTTGCTTTCGGCACATGCGGGTTCTTTAAGCGGGCTGGGAAAAAGCATACCGAGGTCATCAAACTAGGGTCTACCAGTCTAGAATCTCCTCTGGTATGGTGGCCTTTAATTTCTGTACTGAACTTCCATCAGACGGGGTGCTGTCAAATTGTTGAACAAACTTAAAAATTAGGCTAGCTGTCACCGTGATTGTTTGAATGACAATGTTTTCGAGGTTCATTTATGTACGTCTTTTTATTCCACCATAATATGTAAATGCCTGATCAGTTTTGAATGCATCTTCTGCAATTTGAAGCAGCAGAATCTCAAAAGTGACGAATTTACACACAATATTTCAACAGTTTATAATCCGATGCGTTAATATTATGCCTGCAAATCAACGTAATTAACACACAGTAAAATAAACTGTAAAGATGGTCGAACAACTCTATACTTCTAAGTGAATAGGTACACAGGCATTCTAGACTTCACGGTACGATACTTAAAACGCACTTGTAGGCTGCAGGCTCTAGATAAATAAAACAGCATGCGGAACTTCATAAAATTATATTATGTACTCTTTAGATATCGTGTGGAGTATACCTAAGGCATAATATAGAATTTTAAGTGATCTGCTTTAAAAAGGTTGAAATGGGTTTTTATTCCTCATTATCATCATCTTCAATTCCCCTTGCATCCAACGCCTTACACTTGTTAGTTCGAGATTAGTTCTCGTATTCCTGTCTTCCTTATGGACTTTTACAGGTGGGGCTCGGCAAGTCAAATAGGTGAAGTCATACCTTTTGTTGTCACCATTAAAAAAATACGGGCATTTTCCTATAGGTTTTCTTCTCGAGGTTGGAAGAGTCAACCTTCCATGAAAAGAACCAAATAATAGTAACACTTTTAATAAATTATTTCGTATTGAAGGACACATACTTGGAAAGAAAATTATACCTATAAGTAAGTGTATACATCATATTAGTATTATAGTCATTGTTCCATAATTACAGCGAGAGCACAGCTGCGATCTCTTACCATAACAATGAGTCAACCTCCCATTTAAGACAACGATGGTGCCTATTAGGCATAATGTAAATATCGACACCAATTAAAAGCACAGTCCTCGTGCACAATGCTATAATACGTGTCGAAACATCGCACAATTATCGCGTCAGTTCTACAATGTCAGATTCGCATAAATCCAACTCAACCCTGAAGTCCAAGGTTGCCCCTAATTATAGCTTTCGAATGAGACGTCATTTCCTTACGCTTACGAAACATTAAAATGTAAAAAGAGGCTTTTTCGCGTTTCAAAGGTGTGAATTTAAATAATTGCAATAATCGCGGCGTCGAATGGACATGCGAACTTAATGAACGGGTGAACGGTGAACGTGAAGAAGACAGCCTGACCGACCGACAAAGAGACGGAGAATCCACCGGCTGTAAGACATCTTAGAGCCTTTATACGTACCGACCCGTAGGCCACACCATTCGGTCTGGTGTGCTAACTATTAAGCAGCTTGGGACATTTAAAAAGTTTCTTGCAGGTGTGTCCGACTAGTAAGAATTTTATTATAAATAAACTTCGTTTTGTGTTCGTGTTTCGTTTTGTAGTTTTCTCAGTAAGTACCTGCAGTCGCCCTTAGAAATAGTTTAACACTTTTCAAGTTACTGATTTTCGGGTTAAGGCGTACCCAATGACATTTCATTACATAGACATGTCATATGCTTACAAATCAACGTAGAAAAATGTGCCGAACTCACACACACACATTTTTTATTCATCTACACTTTTGGTGTATTAACTTTAGAGTAATAGTTCGTGCAGTGTCTATAAACATACGATGGCATTTTCGTTATTTTTTTAAGTCACTGATGCTTCCGCTCAACGTCCGACTGGCGCCGCTCGGCACGCGGTACTAGAGGCAAACGTTCCAATTGACTCGTTTTCGGATCTTCACGATTTTCGCGCAATAACATATCTACTTCTTTTTATATAATATCTTTGGGCGTACCTAAATAACTTTCTTAATATTCATTATCGTTCTATTTTTTTTTTTCAAAATAAAGATCATTCTGTAGGTACATTTTCTCAGTAATCTCTGAGGCAGATGCTGTCATCTATGAGTCCAGTAGAACAGTGTTTCCTTGGCGGATGATTTACAGAACTCTACATCGGTATGTAGAGTTCTGTAAATCATCTAGTAGTATTTAAGAAGCAGTAAACCCCATATCGCTACGAAATAGTTCATACAATGTAATATTAAGTACTGTGGCAAATTGTAAAAAACAGTCGGAGTCGTATTTTATCGTCGTACTGTGTAAAGAGTCTTACATTTCGGTTCACACACTTCACTGCGACGGAACAATTATAAATGAGGTCGATTCCATATTGGTAATTCTCGCCCCAGGTATTCACATTTCCCTTATGGACACACTAAAACTTAAAAAAATATTAAAAACTGTAGTTCTCAGCTTTTTAAATGTACGCATCTTTTTTGTATTCAACAATTTAATTTCATATTTTTACGAAGGAAGTTAAATCTTTCACTGTGATGTAAAGATAACTTTTATATCCTCATGTTTTTATGTGAGAATCTTTATTATGAAATGAAAAATAATCAACACGTTGCCAGTAATAACGAAAATTAATATGTTGGTAATGAAGATTGGATAATAACCAGAAAAAGTTGTTATCTAATTTGAATCGTCGATGTCATCATTCTGAAAAGTAATAACAAAATCATCGTAAAGCTTAATTAAACAATGGATGTCTAGAAAACGGGGTATACTATTACTGAAACATTGAGACTCCGCTGTGACTCTGAGAGCTCATTGAATTGTGGGTCCCAGTTGCCATACCAATATATCTATGGCAGTCGTTATGGGTAGTTGGAGTAACGAAAGATTCAACAACTAGTCTAACTAAGGAACTTAGATATCACTAGTGGATTGTGCAGGTCAAATAGCAGTCGAATTTACGGAAAATTTTAAGTTTGAATGCTTTGTACTTGAACTAAAAAGTCGACCGGAGTTGGTACAAGGTTCGGAGGTGGAGCAGTTGTTGGCTACTTAATCATAGGTTTATACAATGTTGATTTAAATGAAGAAATTTAAATCCATCTGAGAACATCAACTCCTCTATAAGGCATAAAACAATCTCGGGTAACAGACGATCCTGAGTACTCAAGAACCGTATTTTTGCCATTGTAAAATTTTATAACCCCGAATTTGCGACAATTGCGTTAACGATTGAACGAACTTGGTTCGTTAATCAAGGCTTTAACCTTTTCTGCAGACGGTTTATGGACATTTTCCATATCATTTTCTCGATTTTATTACCGTTAATAAGCGATAATTCACCGAAATATTCGATTAGCGCAGTAAATAGTAAAGAGAACATCAAATTCTTAATTCGTAAATTGAGGGTAATTAACACGTACTGACATTTTAAAGGCATCGCATTATGTCATTCGTAATTATTGTATTTTTGAGTTATTTTCTGATGTAATGATACGGTGCAGAAGATAAGTGGTGAAAAAATCTTGGGCATTCTTCTCTGTTCATGGTCGCTTAAATGAGGTGTCGACTCAGGTTGAATGTCTTAAAAACGGAGTTGTTTATTGTTATCGCGAACTACACTCATAAAAGTAATCTTTATTTATTTTACTTATTATAAAAACCCAAGCAACAGAACAGAAGATGTTTTGAATCTTTTTCCTTTAATACAATGTAGTATTTAGACTTAGTTTGAACTTTCGATTGGTAAATAAAAGTATGGTGTCTAACGTTACCTGAAGCATCGTCAGTATTTATGCAGCCTAGATTTTTATAATATTAATATGTACGATTGATCTATTATAATACATCATCAAATGAAAAACATTACTTGCTAATCACTTACACTTGTAAATTTCTAGATACCTACTAATTCAAGGGAAGAACAAAATCGATGTCCCCTAATTCTGCATGATAACTCCTGATTAATAAAGTCCTGACGATTTTTCAGTTACTTGAACGACTGCCTAATCTAATTCGCTAAATAATTCAACCAAATGGCTATTTACAGGATGTAAAATGATTTCAAAATAACCAAATACTTTGTTCAAAGTTTATTTTTACATTATTATAGTACCTATCCTTACTTTCAAAAATTCGTATTTAGAATTGTATTCCGACCACGTTTTAATTTAATAAGCTGCAAGTCAGGAGATACTGATTTATGAATATTTATATAGACTGTAGTGGTTTATTGACAACTCTGTCAAGACTATGTTAATAACCCTTCAGCGTGTCAGCACTCCCAGCCAATGACAGTATTGATGAGATTGACAGTGGGCCGATACCTAGACAGAATTAGAACTTGATAGATTTATTATCAAAATGGCGTCTGAATGGTAGAAATTACGACGCTTCATTATATACCTAGTTACGGTGTATTTTACACCATAAATCTTTCGAATTGTGAGTTGGGTTGGGTTTCTGAAAGTTGATGGAAACATATCTGAACGTTAAATCCGGATTTTTATATTTTCATCATCGTCATCGTAGTAGCTTATCTTCTGCGTTGTCGGTACAGAAACTCCCTGCTCTCACAGGGTCAGCAGCACGAGTATGATTCCTCTGGTGTTGCACTCGTCCATAGGCCACGGTAACCACTTTCCATTAGGTGGGCCGTGTGCTTGTCTGCCACCTAAGTTGTATAAAAAAATCATCACAACATACATCTTATACCTGCATATAGTGTGTAATACGTGAATCGGTCGAACAACACTTGAAAGCAGATGCTACTCGTACAGTCATCGTCTGTCGATGCCGACCGTGACGTCCGTAGCTCATCATTCACCGCGCGCTTCACTCAACAGTAACATCGAAACCTGTCTACACACTACTACCGCCTAATCGTCGCCCAACCAGCCGCCTGCCGCCCGGATCCAAGTGATGAATGCCCCGGCTTAACCCACCTGACAACTCATTTTCTCGTAACAGATTCCATTACCAAACGCTCAAATAACATAGTAGCGACGATCACCTTCGCAATAACAGATCATAATGGTAGCCTTATTCATACGACCATCATTATTTTCTGTCTCGCAACAAGGCAAAAACAATCAATAAAAATAAATCATTTAAATAACCATAAACACGTATTACAATGCGCCGACATTACATCTCCTAATGATTTCGCTAACGAATCATTGAAAGTGCTCGGATCGCGTGCGCGTGCGCATGTCCGCTGCGATCTAATCGTTGAGCTATGTGTGTGCGTGCAGACTAGGCCTGTGTGCGTGCAATGCGGTCGTAATAATATGAAAGTGTTGTCCGGACCCCGCCCTAGCCTCGGGCCCGCTCTGTGCTCCATTTACATCTGCTCGAATACTTTATTAAGCCTTCTGTCGAGCAAGCCGCACTACTGATTCGTGCCTTGTCGAATTACTGATAACGATAACAGTTACCGCAATATTCTTGTTTCTAATTCAAAAGATACGTGTAACAAAAGTCTCAAATTATATTCCTATAAGTATATAATTATACCTCCAAAGGGATGAGCAGTAGCTTTTTGCTAGGAATATCCCTATACTTTGCTGACTACACATTTTCGGCTCTTATGTGTATTATGAAGCGAATCTATTGCAACCAATCAGGCACTTTAGAATCAGTATATAGGAAAATAGCAAGTATATTAATAAGCAAAGATAAGAAAAGGATAGTCAGATGTCAGAAGTATAAGGTAGTGTTAGCGCAATAACGCAATAGAATCCTTCCTGTCGCTTCCAGCCTGACTAATTGTTAGTTAAGTCTATCTCTAACATATTTGACCTGCACTGAAAACTGGTAAATATGTATGAATTACACATATTTAATGTGATATTAGTTCAATGATAGACCAACACTTATTAAACTGAGTTTTATACTATAATTACTAAGGGTAATTTAACTTAGCAGAAATACCTACCTACTTTGTAATTTCAGTTACCGTTATTTTCTTACAAAATTGTAATTTTTATTCTTTTTATTTACATAAATTAATATTATGGTAAAAAATAGGTCGGTGAAAATATAATTTGCATACAATCTACATAATGTTCCAAGTTCCAACCAATATAATGTACCATGTCGACAGATATTGTGTCTATTTAGAGGAGTACAACCTGAGCCTAGTATTTAAACTAGACTCAAGAAATGACCTTCATTTTTGGCTAGCTAGAATTGTCGTGACTCACAACCGACCAGTGTTGATACTTGTTCTATTGTTACAATTTATAGGGCAATTATTAATAAATAGCATTTTCTACACCGGATATTAAATCGCTAGTTATACGAAGCGATAATAAATCACAATAACTTGAGTAAAAAGACTATTCATAATAATCATCGAGGGCTATTTTCTAGTGGAACTAGTATTTTGATATAACTATCTAAACAAGATCGGATATTAATACCTGTCTGAGTTTCACTGGATACTGTTTAGCAGTATTATGGCTTATTAGGTATAGTTCCCGGCATTTAACTTGGCAAGAAGTCGTGAGACAAACAAGCCTCTGGTACACGCGGATTGGTTTAATATAATCTATTATTGGTGGATTTGAGGTCCTCCGCCGACGCAGCACCTCAAGCTATCCTCAAAAGACACCCAATACGCGCATACTGCGCATAAAGAGTACATTTTGTGACGTGTTTGTTGCCAAGTTAAATGCCGCCGACTTTACAAGTTTGTTAGTGAACGAATGATAAAGCGTTAAGTATGGTAAACGATAATAAAGGAGACTACCCTGGATATTTGGGACCCAAGCCAACCTCACTTGTAATTCGGTAGGCACAACTGACAAAGTACCTAGATACGGTTGCACTTTGTCATATAAAGTTGTATGTAAAGGTGCAACCATATCTCCTTTGTCGACTGTACGTACATCCACCGATTGATGGACGAGGTTATTATGTACCTAGATTGTATTGTATGTAGCATAGATATTTAATCGACAAATGTGTAAATATTCTTATAATTTATACCTATTCTTATATTCTTTAACTTTTTTCTTTAATTTAACACTGTTGTGTCTGTTGACGATGTTTCGATAGCTTTTTAGCAGTGAGGAGACTTATTTCAATAATTAGCCTCACTTTAAGTGATCATTTTCAAGCACCAGTGCCATATCCACTTACCTCTTTTTGCCCGCTGCCAAGAAGGGTTATGTTTTAGTATAACTAGCTAGTGACATTTTTGATGGAATAGAATGTTATATGTAGTAGCTTTGTACATAGTAGGATAGTTGGAGCCCTAAAAAAAGTTCAAAAACAACGGTCTAGCTGCAAAGCTTCGATATCGCCTAATGTTACCATTGGGTTGTGGAGGTCAGATGGCAATCGCTTCACGGAAAATATCGAGGTCTAGCCAAATCCGTAGTTAAGACTGGTAAAGCGGACCTCAGACTCCGAGCTGAAAGTTTCGGATGCGACTGGGAATTAACGCTAGGATGAAGAAGAAGATGTAGTAGCTCTGTCAGGCAGGACTACACGTGTATGTAGATAAAACTTCAAATTTTGCATCTATAACCGGGATTGGCGCTTCGATAAATCATTATCACATGCATGACCCTTTTTTACATAAAAGTGTATAAGTAATCGATCATTAGTTTATCACGAGTATCTACGCAACGAAACGATTCAGCCTACTCTAGTCAGGAGCACGTCTCAGAATTGAGACACCAAAAGTTGCTTGTGCGTAAGGTTTACGCAACTAATCGTAAATAAATAGAGCATACAGATGCGGTGGGCGCAATTTCTAAGAAGCTGTACAGTCAGCGTCAGAAAGATCTTGACTGCAATGTCTCAAAATGAACATACTAAGGTATTACGAGAAAATGCAACAGTTTTATTGATTTCAATGTTATTATTGTCCGATCTAAACGTGTAGGTATATCAAATATCAGTACAACCAGTCAACAGGAAGGAGAGAAAACCAAGGCACTTAGATCATTTTGAGTACTTTGCCCGTCAAGATCGATATGATGCTGAGTGTACTTGTAATTTGTCAGCTGAATTCGTTAATTGCGCAACCTTTTGCGGGTTTGAGTGGCCACTCGTGCTTGAAAAATGGACAATCCGGTTTGCTGATTGTCATCTTGTCATCTATATTTTGTTACGCAGAAATTCTTGAGCATTAACAGAAAAAAAAAATAGGTGGGAATATTGTTTGTGCGTTTTTTAACAACAGTTGTTTGTATAATGAATGAAATGATTTTTCGTTACAGTAACGAGGTCTTTGAGTTTTTATTAAGGAAATTATTTGGTATTGATTTGGAAAACTAAATAACAATAGTGATCAAAGAATAGGATTTCTTATAATTTTTTGAGCAGAATATTATCGTAATTTTCTTTCCCAATAGTAGTAAAAATGCATACCTTAAATATTTTGTTACAGTGACATCAAAGATTTTAGAAGTGGTGAAAATTTATTTATGTGCGTTGGACATTTTTTCGTAGAACATAAATTTGGAGATGGGAAAAAAAGACCATTAAACACGCGACGCCGTTACCGACACCTCTTTTGGTAAATTGTTTCAATTCACCGATTGTGACATTTTACATGTGACACCACTGTAGGTATACCTATAAGTTTCCACCATTATATTATATTGGCTTTGTTACTCCCACTGTTTCTGAGTATTTTTTTCTTAATAGGTTCTTCTTCATCCTAGTTCCTAGCCTTAATAGTTTGTACTGTTATATAACAAAAGTCAATTTTGAAACTAAACTAAATAGACAAATAACGATAGTGCAAAAAAAATATAAAATTAGATGTCATAAGACAAAGAAAAAAAAATTGCGTAGCCTTCCGTTGCGTAAACGCAGCTATCGCTTACATTGGTTCAACCTTGACAAAACTGTACCACTATAAACCTATCTTGCTATTTTATTTCCTAATTGCTTTTCAATTATATTAAGAGATAATTTTTGACAGCTGTTATGAATAGCACTGTTATTTATGGTAGGTAGGTACCTACCTATCTATCTCTAACATCGACCGTGGTACTTATCATTGAAATCCATTTAGGTCCATTTAATATTGGATGAATTAGCCCACCTCTTATTGTATTATACTCTTGTGTTATTATCTGTTAGATAATTTTACGATTAATCCCTTATTTGAATAAATTGTTAGGCTCACGTTGATATGTTGTTGTAATTTTTGTATCTATACTATGAATGGAGAGAGCTAAACTGAACGTAATATATTGATTTTCATATTATTTACTAGCTGACCCGGCGAACTTCGTACCGCCATATTTTCTGAGCCCGTTCCCGCTGCATATCTCTAAATTTATCACTGTTTCTCTACACGGTAGGTAGCCAATATTGGTAACCTGTTTCTTTATATAAGGGGCTGTCCATTAATCACGTGAGGCTCAAAGGGGGGGGGGGGGGGGGGGGGGGGTGATCGGAAAAAATCACGAAACATCACCAAGGGGGAGGGAGGGGTATATTGATCTGCATGTATTATACATATAAACCTTCCTCTTGAATCACTCTATCTATTAAAAAAAACCGTTTCTAAATCCGCAGGCTTATTAGCTAACTTTTCGCGACCAGCGAGCGAGCGATGAGCAGTAAGAACGAGATCACTGCGCGATGGATCGCGATACGTCAAAAAAATTGGTATTACGTAAGGATTTGCGATCAGATCGCCTTAACAATTATATGCTGCGGAACTGAAAAATAGCGATAGTTTTGTTTCTAAGACTAATTTATATGTTTCTTGATTTACCACTGGTTTTTTACAATGACAATTTCTGTATTTATTATTTTCACAATGGCGGCCATTAAAAAAGGACCTTTTGAGTGATCGCGATGACATTTCTTATCGCGCCTTTTTCGCTGATCGCTTTCTGTCAAATGTGATACGTAATACCAATTTGTCGTTTTTGTGCGATTAATTTTTGTGCGATACATACTCATGCCTGTTAATTCCTGAAGGGGTAGGCAGAGGCAGGTACTATCGTAATTAAAAGTGCATTAGCACCGTAATGTTTATAATCGCTTGTCCGGTTAAACGCGTATCTATGTGTATGTAATGTTTAACGCATACATTTATACGTCACACAGTATCGATATGAGAAAATATAAATGTGTGTGATGCGAAACAAAGAAAACGTTATGCTTGCCTTTTCATACTATTATGTTCGAAGCATGCATCTATATAAAGTAATGCAAAAATTCGTTATTCTACGTAAGGCAGTGCGTAGCCTGGTCGGTAACAAGGCTGCTATGGATAGTGTTGAAATCGGATGTGTGGGTTCGGATCTTAGTTTTTCCACTTTTTGTTGTTTTGTTTTCATGAAATTTTAGGAACAAGTTAACAGAATTAGAAATAATTATTTACAAATAGAAAAATATTATACTTAATTTACAATAGATTATAAATAAAACAATAGTTTAAAAAAAAAGTTTATTAAAAGAATTATCCAATGTTAATTTGTGGTTATAATAATTTCATCCAAAAAATATACTTTTATAATAAAATTAATATTGCATATTGAGGTTATAGCTTAATTTATTCATTTTCTCGAAAGTTTTTTTTCGGAAAAGAGGATTGAAACTTAACCTCAACCATACAGTCTTATACTAATTACAGGCCAGCACGTCCCTTGATAGGCTCAGTAGTCTCAATAGGCTCAACTGAAATTAAATAACAAAAATATTTAAACAGAATAGCTTAGCACGGAGTAACAATATCACGAGAGCTTTCACTTTAAATTGAGCCTAACTATTTTATATAAAATATAATATATAATAACAATAACTTTTATCTCTCTTTGCACCATTAAACCCCATATATTCTCAATCGGGTTCAAATCAAGGGATCGTGCTGGCCAAGGAAATTCAGTGGCGAGGAGTACTCATAACACGATTCCTGCCGGCTTGCTCTGCAAAGGGAAGTCATGAAAGATGCTTAAGTTTAATGCATTATTACATGTATTACACCTAAAATTCAGTACCTATCTAAAATTTGAGAGAATTTCATACAAAATTGCCATGGTTGTTCTTTGGGATTTGCCACCGGCTTCCCTTTTGAACATTTTCACCCTTCGCCACAGCAAGGAATAACTTTACGTTTGGACGTATGCAACACCAGGGGCGTCACACTCATGCTGCCGACCCTGAAGAAACCTTCTAATGCCCTTAAACCCTCATTTATATCTGGATAGACATTTCGCACTGTGGGCAACATTATATCTTCTAACACTTTCACATAATTTGCACTATTTGCACGCGTAGATATTGGGTCTAATTCACCCGGCCCTAGCGCTCTAATCCACCCCCACGCCGCTTCAGCAGGTCTTCCACTTCTCCTCCAACTCTGCAACTCTTCTTCCTCAAATTGTTTCACGCAACGACTCCCAGTATTTCTCTAAAAAAACAACAACCATATTACACAATTGCAACCAATGAACAAAATTGCACTACAACAATATTAATTAATTAATTAACTTACAGATAAGCCCGTCTCATTAGAAATTTGAGATATATTTAGACCATTCGAATATGGCCACAATATTAGCTTTTGCTTCAATACTTATATTTGACATTATTGATTTATTAAAAAAGAAATGTAATCGCTCGAACAGTAATTAACACAAACAGTCGTAACCATAGATGATATAATATATAAATAGGGTAGTCGTAACTGACTTCACCAACCAACAACTTCACTCATAGCCAATGAATCCATTTTATTTCAAATGCACCCTCAAATAATTATTTTCTCGCTAAGTTTAAAATTCTACCTAAGAAACATTTTTATATTCGTATCAACATTTATATATCATAACTTTTAAATATAAAACACAAAAAGTTATATTAGTTCCGGTAGGTTCGAACCATCACCGACAGGTTTCAAACTATTCATCAAGCCGCACCTTAAACCACTCAGCTACGGGGCAGCTTACGTATGATATTGAAATTAACAATATCAATCAACGAGTGAACAATATTAATGTGTGTGTGTGAATTATCTTCAAAGATTAAGGTCATAACTTCAAAAGTTTAGTAAGAGTACCTACTGTACGACGTAGTGTTGACGTGTATGTGTGTGTGAATTGTCTTCAAAGAATAAGGTCATAAGTACGACTATTGTTGACGCGCAATAGTTGCGTCAGATTGGTACTGCACTTATGATCGCGATAGTACAATAACATCTACATTTCGCTAACTATTATTTTCGGTTCCACGTACTATGAGGTGAGTCTATTGCTGTCTAGCGGGCACTTTATCTTGGGCTGTATGTTTACTGTCGGATGTAGAGCAACCCTTAGTCCTATTCCTTAGTCACCTTTTATGATACCCACAAAAACAATAAATTATGAACAGTTATAACATTTTTTTATAAAAAAAAACGACTCAAGATCAAATAAACTAGGTGTCCATGCTAATCTAATGATAGATTCATAATATTTAAAAAAAAAACAAATATTATTATCAAACATATTAACTCAAGAACAAAATAACCTATATGTCTCACGCTTACTTAATTACGAATTCGTGTTACTTCTCGGCCAGTAGACCGATTTGTGTACGAATACAGTTATTATAATCATTATTTGGTGACGGTCGTTTGTTTGATCATTAGCGATGTATCATCACGACATTTAAGCTACTTCACACTGTTGAAGATTTGCGACATGTCTGCGAATGTACCTGTAGGCAAACTTGCTGTAATTGTAATCAACCGTAGAGGTAAAACGATTACAGTAATGATTTAATCATTATGGAACATAAAAAAGTTTATTGTCATAAGTGAGAGTATCAAAATGCCCTGTAATTGACACGTGCGGGGGGTCAAGGGTTTCTGAGCTATGACAATGACCGATTCGAAGAAAATTGTATTTAATGAAATTATTTCTTTTGATGGTTATTGATGGTTATTACTTTTGGTTGTAATCACTAAGAGACTAAGATCCGAAAGATTGTATGGTGTCCGTGTCATAGGGCCAAGAAATATAAGCTTTTTAATACCATGGCATGATGTAGAAGTGATAGAGAGTGCATTAATATAGACTGCTTCTTGTGGATATTTCAAACTTCATTTATTTATTTATACTACTTAGGTGGCATACAAGCACACGGTCCACCTGATGGAAAGTGGTTACTGTGGTCTATCATATGGACGTGTGCAACACCAGGGAAGTCGCACTCGTGCTGCCAACCCTGTAAGAACATAATATAACTTCTGTACTGACAGCGCAGAAGACAAATCAAGACAAGCCTTTGGTTTTTTGCTGACATCACGTTTAATACCTTTGTAATAATCTTTATGTAATATTATGAAATGTTAAAATAAAACTTTCTTGTCGGCACTTTTAGCACTTTACCTACCTTTAGCACTACATGGCACACGATTCTAAGCTTTTTATGTCCTTGAGTACTAAAGTACTACCTCGGATGACTTGCCGAAGGTCACACGGCAACCCCTCTTATTTTCGAAAAAGGAGAGGCGTTGTTATTTATAAACAATTTCTAGCTGCGATGGGCTTGGCCTATAATTTTTGGACGGTGGACTTACGGAAGTATGGACCAACTAATTAATTACTTTTTACTACACTATACAAGTACCTACACCTATTAATTTAATACTACGGTTACTATATTTTTTTCTTAAATTTCAAAATATTTAGCTTCCAAAAAGTTAAACGTAAGGTAACGTCCTATACGTGGGATGGTAAAAGTCGACGAAGGAAGAAGCCTTTTGGGGCTTCGAACGGAAAACGGAATTGGCGAACATTTTTAATTGATCCGTTCAATATTGTTGCTCACACCTTTCACAATCAATGAACATTTTTAAATTACGTAACTTTAATTCCCACATTTACCAATTTCCTTTATTTATTTTACTTACTAAAATTAAATTTTATTATTTCATTAACAATTACATTTAAATTATCAGTAATAACGTTGGTACTTCAGCTCATTATCCTCAATGTGGAATGGTTTCATTGGGATTGTATCGACTGTTTCAAAAGTTTACAATACAAGATGTCGGTTTTGAATGTGAGTGGATCACGAAAAACTTAACCTAAAAATGGTTAAAGCACATTTATGCAGATTTTATACGGCTGGCTGTAGCTACCGGTCTGCAGGCTTCCGATTTCCTTCCAAATTTAAAATTGCATTCACTGTATGTAATCTGTACACGAACGTTATAACTAACGTACATCAACGTTATAACTAGAGTTATGTACGTTATAGTAACTTCGTAGTTCAAAAATATTATTCTGCTATAGTTACGTTAATATTGGCGTGGATCACAAACTCTTTATCGTCACTCTTTTCCAGTTACCTTAGCTCTGAAACCTTTAGTAAAATAATGAACAAAACATGAGATTATAATAGACATATAATAGACAATAGTTTCAGGCCCAAACCAACTTCACTTGTTAATTGATGGAAGAGGCTCTGGTCTTTCCTTTTGGGGGCTTGACGGCAACATTTCTAGAATCAAAATTAACCTAATATGAATATGAAAAGTGAGTGTGACGCCCCTGGTGTTGCATACGTCCATAGGCCACGGTAACCACTTTCCATCAGGTGGGCCGTGTACTTGTCTGCCAACTAAGTAGTTTAAAAAAAAGAGACATGGGAAACCGGACCTTAAGGTACAATTGGTTTTAACTGTTAGACTCACATAATTCTCCTTTAGAAGCAGTAAACTATGTTAATAACTATTTTTCAAATATTGGTAAAACGTTAGCTCAAAATATTATTGCTGAGAACACTTTACTATCTCTTAGTAAGTATACCCAACGTTACCTAATGGTTTCCTCTTTTGTGCTGCTAGAAGCCGATCCGCAGGAAGTATATAATATTATTATGACTCTTAAATCGGGTAGCGCGCCGGGATGGGATAACATAACCACGCAATTTTTAAAAACCTCTTACGAAATAGTTGTACCGGTCATAACCCGTCTAGCCAATCTCTGCTTTAGACAGGGCGTCTTCCCAGCCCCTCTAAAACAAGCTCTAATTACGCCTATTTACAAGGGTGGGAGCGGAGACGATGTATCCAACTATAGACCAATCTCTGTCTTACCTGCTATTTCAAAAATAATTGAAAAATTAATAAACATTCGGTTAACAAATTATCTTCATAAGTTTGAAATCATATCCAACTCCCAGTTTGGCTTTCGGCAGGGTGTCTCCACGGAGGACGCGGTCTTGGCCCTGACCTCCCATATAGTAGATAATGTAGGGATGGGAGTGAAGTGTCTCACGGTCTTTCTAGACTTGAAAAAAGCATTCGATACTGTCTCCGTTCCCATCCTCGTCAGTGAGTTAGAGAGTATAGGCGTTAGGGGCACTTCCCTGGCCCTCCTAAAGGACTATGTAAGCGGTCGTACGCAGAGAGTTAAAATTAATGATCATATAAGTGATGAGGCTACAATAACTTTTGGCACTCCTCAAGGCAGTGTGCTATCTCCCACCCTGTTCTTGATATACATAAACAACCTATGTAAAATGAAACTGGAGCAGGGACGTATTTTCTCGTACGCCGATGATACCGCCATTGTCTTTACCGGTAAAACCTGGGACTCTGTTCGCCTTTCAGCGGAGAAGGGCTTGGCCAGGGTCGCTGACTGGTTGAACACTCACCTCCTTTCGCTAAACACTGCGAAGACCAACTACATCGCCTTCACAATTTATACCCCTGCCCTACCTACCCCAGACTTTCAGATAAGAATACACAGATGTAACATTCCACTAAACACCGAATGTACTTGCAGTAAAATCAATAAAGTTACGGAGACGAAATATCTAGGGGTTATGCTAGACTAGGGTTGCCAACCATACTGTTTAAAACAGTATTATACTGTTTTACACCCAATTATACTGTTTACTGTTCAACAAAAAAACAGTATCCAAAATACTGTTTTCAGCATCAAAATGCATAACACTACAAAAATGTGCAGCAATTGATACAATTTTAATTAATTGGGCACCAATTTGCAATTATTTTATAAGTTTAGGTGTTGATTGTCCCATGATAATCCAAAATTTATTAATGATAAATCACAATATAGAAAATAATACAGTTCACAGCTATCTTCTATTTGCCAGCCATATATTAAATCTTTTAATTTATCCACCGGTGGCACACACCAATGACTTTTCGATGCTTTTCGAAGTTATGTGTGTATTTATCGCAGGTTTATAAGTGCCCGGTTAATGGCAATAGGCTCGCCACCTATTACATTGGGACCTAAACATAAACGGCGAAATGTGGGTGCTAGCACCTCTGCCTACCCCTTCGGGGATATAGGCGTGAGTTTATGTTATGTTTAATTTATCCATAAAAAAGATGGGAACCATATTACCATTTTAGATGTTTACGAAACCATGCTTTCTTTTAAGACAGACAGACCTAAGGGGGCAGAATAGGTGACGAACCGGTGTATGTAAAACCGTATTATGTGAAACGGATTTTTATGATCTTTGTTTTGTTGGAGAGAGAAAGTTGGTTCAGGGAGCCAGAATCGGATGACAGGATCAAGGGAGTCAGGATTGGATAACAGGATCTAGGGAAATCCTCAAAATGGTGGCAAAACACTGTTTCTGCTGTTTTAACATAATTTAATTTCAGTATTTTCATTTAAAAATTATCTGCTCGTGATTTTAAGCTGCTGATGATAGGAACCTAAGCAAAGGATGGACGATGGATCGATTATAACTCACTAAAAAGATAAAAATAAACTAAAAGCCTCTCGAGCTAGGCACCGCAGTTATTTTTCGCTTTTTAGTGCCTCTTTTTCGTTTCTTGAAGTCGGTTAAACTTTTTTGTTAAAATTAATTTATATAATTGTAAAATACTGTTCTATTTTCTAGAATACTGTTCAATTTTCTTCTCAGACCTAAATATACTTTTTTTCTCGAAAAAAGAGTTGGCAACCCTATGCTAGACCAACGTCTCACTTGGCAAGCACATACTGAAATGGTCATGAATCGGACACGGAGGCTGATCTGGCTATTCAAGACACTGAGACACGTCACTCCAAAAACCCTCTTAACTCAGATCTACGTATCTTTAGCCCAATCGGTCATTACATATTGTGTACCGGTCTGGGGTGGTGCTGGCAAGACACTGTTTCTTGGCCCTGAGAGAGCCCAAAGATCTCTGCTTAAGGTTATGTACTTTAAACCATACAGATTCCCTACTGATAGCCTCTATGCTTACTGCAATCTTTTAACTATTAGGAAACTATTTATTTTGAAGGCAACACTAAAAGTACATGTGAAATTACCTTATGACCCTCATATTTTAAAAAAGAGACGCAAGCATAAAGTATCTTATGTCAGAGGAGTCACAACTGCATATGCTCAAAGACAGTATACCTGGCTGTCGTCTTTCGTATATAACCAAATAAATAAACTCCTAAATATCTATGGACTAACTTACCGTGAGTGCAAAAAGAGGTTAACAGCCTGGCTTCTTGGTTGTAAGTATGAAGAACTGGAATCGCTCTTGATTCCCCTTTCCTAAAGTCTTAAATAAAATGGCTCAATACATTTTCCTAGGATTGTATTGCACACAAGCACAGTGGTCTGCACCGGTTAGAGCCGGGCAACCGATCCCAAGTACAAGTTACGTAGGGCTGGAGCTGGCTGGTATATTTGGGTTTAGGGTTACTTACTCCCACTCCCTTTATCCTCTCACATGAACGCGGAAAATCAACCTCACATCACTCATTCACTCATCACTCACTCACACGCACATACTCACACACTCAACTCAACATTTATATTTTACTTACCATTGTCACCTTGTTTTATCTTTGTTCCACCTAAGCTTATTTCTCTGTTGAAATAATAATTGTAATTATGGAAGAGCGAGGTCTCCTGGCACAAGTATCCTTTGTTACTTAAAAGGAGACCTCAAAAACTGTAATAACTATGTAAACTTTTATGAAGAATAAAGAAATTTATTATTATTATTATTATTATTATATTGCTCGTATCATAATCATTCAATGAGGATATATTTTCAAAAATTATGAATATATAGATATTTAACATTAAAGCTTCCCGTTTTTAGTTTTTCAATAAAAGTAATTAGGTAGGTATATGGTGGTAATAACAGGCGGAGTTTACCAACATACATTTGCAAATCGAATTCCACTATGACTCATCTTAGTGTACCTATCCTTTATAAGTACGTTCAACTGAATCTGAACTCATTAAATAAAGATACAATGCGGCGCCCGCGGCGGTCTCATGGGCGGGCGGGACCGGGAGCGGCAATTAGTCCTAACAATATTGCCTTTATGCATTATCTACGATTGTGCGATACCATCGGCTGAATTATTGTGTTGTATCCGTGAATGTCCGTGCATATTCTGGAGAAGGCCAGCTGATGAATCAGTCTTGAACAGTATGGTTATGAATAAAAGATTTTGTTATAGATAGAGAATGTAAAACATTGATAGACGATAAGTTTTTTTACCCTACTGCGCGCGTTTGTATGTATGTATGCAGTTCTCTACAGGCCTAACGGCTGGACGGATTTCGATGAGTGGGGTCTGAAAATGAAAGGTATCTCTTGAGTGTTATAGGGTACATAAAATGTCAAAAAGTATAGGTACAGGTGAACCGTGTGCTATTCTGCTACCTAAGTAGTATAAAAAATCGGCCAAGTGCGAGTCGGACTCGCCCATGAAGGGTTCCGTAGTAGCAAAGGCGAAAATTGCGGTTTATGACGTATTTAAAAAAAACTACTGACTGGATCTCGTTCGAACCAATTTTTAGTGGTAGTTTGCATGGCAATTTACATCATATATTTTTTTTAGATTTATCATTCTCTTATTTTAGAAGTTAGAGGGGGGGGGGGGGGGGACACATTTTTCCACTTTGGAAGTGTCTCTCGCGCAAACTATTCAGTTTAGAAAAGAATTGTGTTAGAAATCTCAATAGCATTTTTAAAGACGTATCTATAAATACCCCACACGTATGGGTTTGATGAAAAAAAAAAATTGAGTTTCAGTTCTAAGTATGGGGACCCCCAAAATTTTATGCTTTTTTTTTCATTTTTGTATGAAATTCTTAATGCGGTTCACAGAATACATCTTCTTACCAAGTTTCAACAGCATAGGCCTTATAGTTTCGGAGAAAAGTGGCTGTGACATACGGACGGACAGACAGACAGACAGACAGACGGACAGACATGACGAATCTATAAGGGTTCCGTTTTTTGCCATTTGGCTACGGAACCCTAAAAAGTTACAGTGGATTTAGGTACTGAAATGTGTGTTAACAATTTTTTTCTCAATTTTTTCGAGTAAGGTATCAAAAAAGATTAAAATAAAATAAATTATAAAAAAAAACCCGACTGTTGTCTAAAATATAGATAGGTTCACTAAATTACAAAATTGCGTAGCTTAACATACGAAATCTTCAGTGAAGTTTATCCTTCTGATGAACACTACATGCATTATCTATCCCAAGCTATGGGTACACTGTTGCAATTATTGAGCCTCGAAGATTATCAAAGATGCAGTAGTCATTACATGTGTTCTACAAGTAGTTCCTACTTCATGATAGTGACTACCGTTTGACCACTCAATCCCAAAAGAAAAGCTTGCACCAAAGTTTCATCCTTCAATCAGCAGGGGTATGCTTAGGAGTCGAAGACTGAGCTGGCTGGTTCAAAGGTAACGCACTGAGTCGAGAAGTACCAAATCTCTCTATAAATGTGATAATGTATTTTTCATATCTCTTTCTTCAGCTAATACGCTATTTAACCATTGTAGAACGTTAGTAGGTATCTAACATATTTAGGACAGAACGATAGGATACTATAAACTAGAGTACTAGACTAGATATTATATTTATCATGATCAACTATAGTCCGTACTAGCATTATTCTTGCCAACGAAGGCGATAGCCGGCGAGTTCCTACCATCGCCTTTACAAATTATAGATAATAATAGTCAGAGGCGTATCTTTGATAAATAATACAAGAAGGTAACCAAATGGGCCGGACATTAGGTTACAAGGATAAATAAGTACATTGCCACTACAGCAGAGTTCGTTAGTGACCTAGTTCTGAGATTAGTTACGGGGCAACTATGTCATTTTATATATATTAAAATGACATAGTTGCCACTATATAGTTATCCGGATTTTCATACTAAATATTTATTAAGATAAAGGAAGTGTTACATGATAAGATCATATGCGTTAGATCAAATCGCCTATGCAAAGGAACGGGATGTGATCGATTAAGATAGAGCATAGCACAGAGCAGAGCTTAGAGCAAAGAGAGAGCAATAATGCTTTAAAATTTCATTCAACGGGATGTGATGTTCCTGTGATTCATGGGTGGATCTTGCGATCGCTTATAGCTGATTGTGGGCCTACGGTTGATGTTCCGATGTTTAGTATTCACGTGAGAATTATATTATCATTGTGCGATGCAGGATCAGGTGTTTTAGTTCAGATTGAATTGGGTAGATGGCGTTGGAAACATGTGCTGTAAGTTACGATGACCTCTGGGGCGTAGCGGTAGAGCGTTCAACTGCTACGACTGCTGCTACGGTCACGAATTCGATTCCCGCTCAGTGCAATATTTGTATGCATGAATATGTCGAGACCCAGGACCTCTCGACCTTTTCTTTAAATAAAAAAAATATTCTTTTCATTTTTCTAAACTATCTAGTTTTGAAAAAATCATAATAATATTATACCTAGCTAGATAACTAGTAATTTAAGGAGTAATATCTACTTAATTCCGGTCAAACGAAATTAAAGATATAACTGATCATGTGCAATGACCCTAATAGCAACGTACCTGTCATTCTATCTTTCACGGTGTATTAAGTTAAAAGTGGGATTGTTAACCGCCCACATTTGAGAGACATCGTTGGCACTACACACTGCATAAATCAGGCCTGCTTCGCGCCTTGTTCACGTCATCCATAACATGGATACGATACAAAGCGAGAATGATAGTTTTTGTAATACATGCATTTGCGATTGTTATTGTTTAGCTATATTTATTTAACGCTTAAGTACTTAACTAATAATAATAATAATATATCTCTTTATTGTATGTACACAGATACAGAAGAATACAAAAAAAACATAAAAAATAAAATACAGTAAATACAATAGGCTTGTGTCCACTAAGAATAAATCGGGTTGATGTATGTTCCTAGCGACTATTCTTGTTATAAAGATAGCAAAAAGCATAATAGTTTGGTATATAAAATAAGGATTACTTTTATTTTTATAAAATAAATTTAGAGAAATTAGACATTCAGTCACGTGACATCAAACACCAATCAGAGAGCGTGACGTCACGCCTTGCGCCCTGTGTTGACAACGTAGGTGATTTTTCGCCATGTAGGCTTAGACGAAAATTGGAAAACAGTTCTTTAAATTAATAAATTTATAACTGGAGTGAAGTCAAAACAATACCTATAAACTTAAATTATAATACATAAAATAATCTATAATACTAAGTCAAAGTAAAAAAAAAAAAACTAAGTTTTTAGTTTTTTTTTTTACAGTTTTTAACTGTAAAATAACAAATTGTGATGATAACTTGAAAAAAAAAAACGTTTTATATTAATATACTGATATTTTGGCGTTTGGGCTACTTTAGGCTACTTTGGGAATGAAAAACGGCGATATTAGGCCAAGCGTGGTTGGCAACACAACACTGCTTGCGTTTGTGTTATTGTTTTTGTTTACGATACGTAGTACGTACCAGTATATATATTAATCTATGCACTACACATGAACTTGTTTGACAGTTTTGACACGGGGACACGGCGTGACGTAACAAAAGTCGCCATTACAGTTTGGAGTGTTTTTGACATAAATTCAAATCGACTTATTAAATCTCAAAATAAACCATGTAAATGATTGTTTTATATCAAAATAATATATTTTTGGGGTCATTTAGGTATAGAAGTATTGTATTAACCATTTTTTCAAATTTAGGACACAAGCCTATTGGCGGCCTTATCGCACAAGGCAATCTCTACCAGGCAACCATGACAACTAATTCTTACAATTCCAAGCCAGACAACTAATTCTTATTTATTATTTTTAAAATCTTAATTTTTATAAGGAAATAATATTTTACCCAAGAAGGATATGCCTGCAAACATTTACAGCAACAATAATTGTTTTAGTAATTAAGTACTGTAAATGTGGCAATTCACTGCTCAAATATTGTACCTAAAGGACATAATTACAAAGTCACCTCAGATTCTCATTTCTTAAATATCTAAGAATTGAAATGACTCTTTAATACTTTAATGTTCAGGTGAACAAAGTTTGTTAATACTAAATGAAATCAATGTCGTATAAATAAACAAACAGGCACATACATTTCATCCGTGAGATCTAGATCAAAAGTTCCTTCTTATAAGAAATCTCAATTCCAGGTCTTCCGTTATGCAAAGTAACTCGGAAACCATTAATATTGGACCCGGGATATTACAGTTTAATGATACAGTTACACGTGTGAGTACAAAGTCTTCTGAATCACTGCATTCACTGCGAGTGAAAGGGTCAATTAATGTTCCAAGAACTTGTTACAATGCATTTTGTTATTTATATGTCCAGGTAATGCGTTACATAATAATCGTATTTTTATTTTTGAGAACTTATTTCGTCGTTCCGATTCTGGAGGTCGATGCAGTAATGAAGTTAAGTGCTGCTACGCTTGGTCGTAAATGCTGGTCTGCCACCTATGTGGTGGACAAAAAAACGTTAAATTTCACTTCGGAGCCCTAGCCAACATCGCTACAAGTCGATGTACTCGTATCTGCCTATAACAGACGAGGCACTAGTGGAGGCTTTCTTTTAAGGGTTGTGACGTCAGAAGGAAATCGCTCCCATAACACCCGCATAAGCCAAATCTCAAGCAGAAGAATGACAGAATAGGTGGACCCCATGAGGCGGACTCATGAAAATTATCTCAGACACAATGAACCACGCTAAGATGATTGAAGACTAGAAGAAGAGGAATATTTGAGATACCAATATACCATCATAAAACTCCGGTAGCAAGAAATTAAGTCACTACCATCGTCATGAATGACGTTGTCACTTCAATAGTTTACCCTTCTTAGCTTCAAGGTCCTCGTGCGGACTTCCCCAATACCCTACTGAAAAACATAACCAAACAGTACGAAGTACAGGGTAATGTTATACCTACGTACACATGGCACATTGAATTAAAAATGTTCGGATAGTATACAGGGTGTAAGATTTTAACCTTACCTGGAGGGAAAGTACTTTAAATACTGGAGATAGCAAATTTCACCCAAAGGAAACATTCCTTTATTTTTAAAAAGAAACAGAACTGCATTCATAGATTTTTGAAAATTAGCTTGCCTCGCCCGGTAATCGAACCGACTAAAATCCGAAAAAATAACATCCTGTATTTTTATAGCATCAATCGATAGTGTCAATCATAAGAATCAAATCTCTCTAACAGACATGGTTAATTAAATAAGAGGAAGTCCATAAAATCTTAACTTATAAATTTAATTTCAGCAGACACTTCTATTCAAGGAGCCATCAGACACCATAATCAACAATAAAGTTATCTTTGCTTTGACGCCATTTATTTATTAAAATTAGTACTAAATGACTGAAATTTAATTCCGGTTTAGAATGTAATGCTATTGGGTAACTTCGTCTGGGTAAATTGGCGTCGGTAGCTTAGTGGTTAAGGAGTCGGCCTTACGATCTAGAGGGCCCAGGTTCAAATCCTGGCCATTACACTAACGACGGGAACCCACTCCTAACACAAGCAATTTAGCTTAGCTAAAGGGGTTAACGGTAATTTGAATAATTTCGGTTATTATCCTTTTTCAAGAAAAAAAAAAAACTACATGAGGTACAAGTAGGTAATTTGGGGTACTTGATCGAGAACCTCCGCATGGTACACCCCACAACATCCTGGGCAACGGAAACGGAGAATTGTCTTATTGGCTTGCCTTTTTTTAATTAACCTGAGATGGCGTGCGGTTTTAGTCGGTTCGAGTCCGACATAAATACCATTGCTGGCTTGCTGGGGTATCCGCATGAAAAACAGGGACAAGTAGTTTGAATATGGAATTTTATTATTAATTATGATATCTGATGGACCCTTGACTTAAAGTTCTTTATTGTGTTAAGTTTTATTTAAAAATTAAGTTTTCAGGAATTTCCTTTCATTTAATTGACCATGTTATTTGAACAGATTTGATCCTTATGATTTACACTATTGATTGATGTCATAAAAATACAGGATGTATTTTTTTCGGATTTTAGAGCGGAAACACACGATGCGTTGCGGCGACGCACCGCAGAAATTTCGCCGCAGTAGCGGGCACACGAGCGGTGCGACGCCGCTGCGTTGTTATGACGCAGCGGCACCGCGTGCGCCCCAGCTGCGTTGTAATGTCTGTTAATAAATCATAAGGGGCTGTCCATTAATCACGTGAGGCTCAACAGGGGAGGAGGGGTGTTCGGAAAAATCACGAAATATCACCAGGGGTACCTACCTCCCGTAGGGGTATATTGAGAAATCACGTGTATTTATTTTTAATCATGTAACATGTTGTATAACTCGTGTTATATAACACGTCCACATTTTATAACTTTGCAACATTGTACTAACTTCAGTGTCTACATTACTGAAACATGTTATATAACATTGTTATAATACATAGTTATATAACATTGTTATATAAGTGTTATATAACATTGTTATATAAGTGTTATATAACATTGTTATATAAGTGTTATATAACATTGTTATATAATTGTTATATAACAATGTTATGCTATATAATCAGTACGCACCTTTATAACTCGTGATTTTTGTCACGATTCTTAGTTTTCTAGCATTAAATAATAAATAAAAAAATACACGTGATTTTGGCTAGGGGGGGGGGGGGGGTTGTCTAAAACCTTACCACGTATCACCATGGGGGAGGGGAGTTAGAAAATTGCTAAAAAAAACATCACGTGATTAATGCACAGCCCCTAAACAACTAACAACTACGCGGCGGCGGCGGTGCGGCGCGCGCCGGAGCGGTGCCGCTCCGGCGTCGCAACGCATTCACCCCTCCCCGCCTCGTCTCGGTGGTTGCAAGTCCGGTGCGGCCACGCAGCGCATCGTGTGACATGCTACAGATATTTCTATGTAAAACGACGCAGCGACACCGCTCCGGCGTCGCGCCGCCGCCGCAACGCATCGTGTGTTTCCGCTCTTAGTCAGTTCGATTACCGGGTGTGGCAATCGAATTTTCAAAAATCTATGAATGCAGTTTTGTTTCTTTTTAAAAATAAAGGAATGTTTCCTTTGAACGAAATTTGCTATCTCCAGTATTTTAAGTACTTTCCCTCCTCTAAGGTTAAAATCTTCCACCCTGTATATGGAACTAGATATGGGATTCAAAAACTTACATACCATATTCACTTCTAACTTTTTTGTCATTAATTTAGTAGGCTTTTTTTTATCGTGTGAAAAATCCCCACGGATACCTCCCCCACCGCCGGTGGAGGAGGTTATGTCGGACTCGAACCGACTAAACCGCACGCCGTCTGTGGGCCGTCGGGTGCCGAAAGTGAGATTGCCGAGACACCCCAGCCGACCCAGGGCCATATCTCTCTATCTGACCCTCTTCCGATGTGGAGACTGCAGAGTCCTCTCATTCAATAGGCTTGTGGCAAATAGTTACTTAATTTGTCTTTATTGTTTTCAATTAGTGCATAAACTGTTTCCTAGAAAGGCATAGCTTAACGAGTCCGGTATAAGCATCCTGAACATTAATTAGTGCGCAACAATCTTTTTTCAATGATTGCAAAGAATGTGCTACTTTCATTCCTCACACCGAGGACAAATAAGTAATTATGTTTGTATCAAATTATATCGAATCTTTTCTGTAAAGCACGATATCCTGTTGCATTTTTAATGGGTTTTATCACAAAATCCTGTCGGTAACGACGTTTTTATACTTTCCGGTTCCGTAAGGGCTATAAGTTCCTTTCTGAAACAGTTATTCAGGAACGGAATTGGGACCCAGATCCAGTGTGAATGCGATAAAAATTAACTGTTGGCGATACAGGTGGGCGCCGTTGGACACTCAGAAACAAAAGTTTAAATATTGATTAAACCAGTTTAAAAAATCAAAGCCTATTGCAGTTGACTAGGCATAAACATAAACTACCTACTGAGCATAAACTTCTGTAAATGTGCGCCATAACACCCAATTCTCCGCCTTGCGCCTTGATCTAGAATTTTTTTTGAAAGAATCAATAAATCTGTTAGACACGCACATTCGGTTGATCTACGGTTGATCTAAATTAAAACTATACATATATATAACGGAATCCTTTTATATTAATGGATTTTTCAACCCTAGTTAAAAGCTAAAACTTTCTTTACGATATTTAGAGGTGTTAAAGATCATAATACAAACAATAAATATGGGTCTGGTGTTCATATCCAGAACACAGATTGTAATTTAGTAGCCACTGGCATTTTTCCAATACACCAACAAGATTTTAAATCTAAGGTTATCTTACAAGGTTGTGTTGTCAATGACAGTTGCTAATCCGACAGATACAGATATACACAACAATAACAAGAAAAGACTTCCCTGGCAGCACCGACTGACTAAGACGGATTATGAGTTTAATTGTTCTGTCCACCTATTTGACCATGTATTCCTACTAAGTTTTTAATTTATGTTTATTTTTTTAATTACCACATGTCAAGGTGCACTCTATATCATTATAAGTTATAGCAACTTCTGTACGGCGAGCACGCGAGCATTAAATTAGCACTCCTGCGCACCATTGTTAGAAATCAAAAGATAGCTTCGGGTGTTTTTGTAACGAAACAAGGACGCGCCCACAACAAGCCTTAACATTTTGGCGAAAGATACACATCAATCATAATTATTTGCATACTATACAGTTAGTCACGATTTTAGAGCTATGCGGACCAACTATTATAACTAGAGCTCTTCCACCCTACAAAATATATTAGCGGTGGTAATGAAATGAACACTTTACAGGTCTGGATTTATTGTTCACAGTATGCCAAAGGAAATAATCGAATCGAAATCCGGACCATTAACGTCGTCAGTCGTTTTATAAATCATCGCTTGGATAATCAAGATAATAGACAGACTGTGTCTTAGCATTTAACATATCATGTTTTGTCTCAAATCGTCCTTTGATATATTTACTTCAATTGAACTCAATATGTTTCTAGACATTGTCTTTTTTATTTGACTAGCTGACCCGGTGAATTTTGTACCGCCATATATATTTTTTGCCTCGCCTGCCGTCGATATTAGTAAGAAAAATGTCAACACTTAGTCAGCTTAGCATTGTTCCTGATCACGGGTCGAGTCGATTCGCGTCCCCACCCACCAAGACCTTTGGAACCAAGTCAACCTCATCCTCAAGTCAGTAAACCTGTTGAGTTTCTGTCGAGGCTCTGGGGTAAGTTTCCTCTCAGAGTTGGGGGGCTGACATCAATCACCCATAAAAGCCAACCTAATCCAATTATTAAGAGAAGAGTAGGAGTGTAGCTCTCAGCTCCAAAGTTCAAGCTTATAATCCTGGTAATTGATGTTTTGACATACCTTTTAAGATTAAATAGTTACTAACATAGTAAACCTTTTAATAGTCTGTATAAAAAATGTAAAATCACAAAATTTTTTCAACTGTAAGCACACCTAAGGTATACATACGGAAGTTTTAAACTTCAGGGTAATTACGCAAATATTTTGCACATGGGTTTGCTCACGTACTAATAAAACACGCTTAACTCTTAGTACCTACGTGAACAATAAATTACTTGAAGGATATTTTGCATAAAGGTTGCCTTAATTACCTAGGTCACACACCTAATTAAAACTAAAAATATATAATGAAACTATCCATAATTCAACTAAAGGACAGACAGTACAAACCGCCATTACTCAGACTGCTCCACATTGATCTATACTGACCTAATAATACAAACAGACTGACACTAATACATTGCGATTGACAATCCACATATTAACAACGCACAATTAATTATCATTAATAGACACACGTTGAAAAAATTTGGGGTCTTCGTGGCTGAGATGGCATTGAGATGACAACGGATAGGATTACGTCGTAACCATTTTAGGTTGAACTTCCCTCCCTCCCTGGTTCAACACTTCGTATAAGAGAAAAGAGGGTGTGTAATAGTAGTTGGTGAGCCAAGTTATGTTGGTCAGTGGGCTGGCTCGGCTGCTCGAGTCACGCTCGGTGTCGCGACCGGCCACGACCGGCGCCCTACCACTGCATTCCTCCTGTCAAACTTAGCTTCGAACCGAACGGGAAAAATATCTAGAGCATGCAAGGACAAACCACTAAATTCCGTAGAATTTAAGAAATATTGCAGGGGTGAAACGTTTAAGGAATTTGTATAGATGAATTGATTTAGTTTTTTTTTGTACCTATTTCTAAATAGAGCTAAGATAAATATTATCTCGATATATAGTTTTTTCAATATATCTCAAGTTACAAGTGACATTCAGATTAAAAATATGAATTTCTTAAGTAAAATTATATCTTAAATCTCCAGATGTTGGATATGATTGATTCATAATCGTAGGCGTAAGTCACCGCAGAGTACCTAAGGCTCTTTGCACACGACGTTTTTAGACGTTCATGATGAACTGAAACAGTCGTCAACGCATGTCATAAACGTCAAATCCCATACATTCGTCATTCTATTGTACCATACGGCCAACGAACTGCCACTCGTTTATAGGGCTGGACGTCATCAGCGTGTATTGGAAGATTGTATGCATTTGTCTCAATACAAACGAATTGGAATGTTCTTCAAACAGCGGATACAGCCAAAGCAGCAGCCTATGGAGACGCACACTATTGCGACCCATAAGTACAAATCGTGTGCAAATGTCACAATAATTGTGTTCAGAGCACGCGCGCTTATAGATCGTTTAAAAAACGTCGTGTGTAAAGGCCCTAATATAGATAAAAATCTGAAAAACATTAAACAATATACTCTCGATCTCAATACCGCGCACACGACAATCTATTATTATTATTCAAAACTTGTTCTAAAAACGCATTAATATTTTATGAATTTTTAATATCGTAAGATTTATTGCTTGCTAGTCAATAAATTATATTTTCTACAGATTAATGTTCATTCTATCGGTTGCGATTAAGTAGCAACTACTATATTTAAAAAAAAAAAACCGGATCTGAGCTCTGACCTTACGTCAAAGGATCCGTATAAGATAATAATTATTTCAAGTTTAGAATTGTATGCTATCTTAATAAATCTAGAATAACAAAAGGCTGTTAGTTAATACGTGCTTATTATAATAGTCAATATTAGTGCAGTGGGCGGAGCATGGAGCGGCAGCTTCACGTCATGAGGTTCCGCATTCGATTTTTGGCAACAGGTAAAATATCTTTCAGGCTTCAGGCTTTTTCTTTGTGAATATCGCATTTGTTGAAAATTCTCCCGAAATTAACTTGCTATTCATACTTTGAATATATTAAACATGTGCTTGTTTAGTATCTCCAGAATGGCAAGTGGTCACCGTCATGTGTTGCTAGCTACTTTTAGGGGGATAGAGTTAAAGATCAATATTGATGCGAGAAAAAACCAGGACCTTAATAATATAATAAATTAATGATAATAAAACCTTTGATTTTTAACCTTTGTCTTTTAGAATTTGATCTAAAGAACTAAGTTATATAAATCGCACTTAAAGCAGATAAGACCGCCTCTGTGGCGTGGTGGTAGTTAATGCGGCCAAATAGTTACGCACTGTTAAAAATGGGCCCAAGACTCCGATGTAAAAGTCTCGGATGCGACTGGAATTAACACTAGGATGAAGAAGAAATGAAGACAAGGCAAAGAAAAGGTGGGACACCTCTCAGCTAGATGGACCAATGACCTGATTCTATCGTGGTGCACTACTAACAGGCGATCATATTTCGGACCACGATATAATGGATGTATAGATCCATCTCTTTTCCTCTAGATCGCGGCCCAAAATATGATTGCCTATACCACGTCACCGTAAAGGTCCAGTGAAACTTAGTAAGGTGAAGATGAAATACACAGAAAATTGCATGAATTTAATAGAGACTAGCAATGGTATTTTGGAATGGCGGAACTTTTATACTTTTCGATAATCGCACATTAAAACTGGAACGAGAGTGAAAACTGACAAAATATGAAATGTCAACTTACGACCTTGCTCCAGACATGTCTACATTAATTATATTTGTAGCATTTAAATTTTTACTTTCATTTTACAACACATTCTTTAATTTCCACACCCAGTGTTACAGCCGCCCTCATAATTCGCTGCCAATCAATCAATTAGTCTATTTGTAGTGCACTGCTGTATTCGGTTTCCTTTCCATCATTGATTTCAGACAGCATTCGATCCCATGAAAGTAAAGATACGTAAAAAAATACTTTTCTAGATTCAAATACTGTCTGAAATCCTCTGAAAACATCCGCCAGAGTTTCATCCGTTAAACAGTAGGTACGGTCAGCATCATTAAGAGCAATTCAAACTGTTCTATTAATTTAAATTGTATTATCATCCGAATTAAAGGTGTGTACCAAATATCTGAACTATCCGTCAACAGAAAACCAAGGTATTAAAATCATTTTGAGTACCTACTTTGTTCGTCAAGATCGGTCTGATGCTGACTGTACACCAGTAAGCAGATGAGATTGGCTTGAGCCAAAAATAATATCTTAATGGGGTTCCTAAAATAACTTTTATATTGTTGTTTAAGTACTCGTATCGTAGGTAACATACAAATAAGTCTAGGAATTCCCAGGTTTTGGAAGCCATACGTCATAGGGAAGTTCCATAGTAACTACTGATGTTGTTTAATTTATTCCATTAATCAAAAAGTAGCTTTACGGATAAGTCTGAGTCATTTCCGCGTGGTTCCCGGTGAAGTAGAATACATGAACCGCATTATCTCTTGCCGTACAGAGTCTGACGATGATGATCAAAAAGTTTATTAAAAATAGGCCGATTGACAGCAGTAGGCTCACAAGTATTACCCCCTGTAATAAACGGACGGACATACGACGCTCGGAATAAACTGACCTCACGTTTGCGGGCAATTCAGATGTTCGGGGTTTGATATTTGGATTGGGTAGTTTATTAAGCTTTTCGGTTAAAAAATTCTGTAGAGCAAGTCTCGAAACATGCCATTCGCCCCAATTATGTTGAAACAAAGGTATAGTTGGCAAAAAATCTCTGCTCGCTTCTCCGGTGATATACTACCGTGATTATAAAAAAAAAACGACACTAGGAATAAATTATACTAGCTGTTTAGTAACAAAATCAATTTCATTAGTTCGCAAGAACTATTAATTACATACATTATTACATTTATTGACATTTATGCAAGCATAACAAACTGTAATTATTGCTCCCCGATCAATCAAAACGTAAGAGCTTCGTTCAAAATCAAATAGCTATCTGCGATCGTGCGATAAGACGATGTGACCTCGTCACTCTGACGCGCGGATGTCAACCGATCCTTTATGATAATAATTAAAAAAGTTACTTTGTCCGGCTGCAAGGTCGCCAAATTATTTGGGACTTGAGTTATTCGGAGCGAGGCTGCGACGAAACGACGGACTTTTCACTCTTAAGCAACTATAATGTACACGCATATACGTCCGAAGATATGTTATTATATTTTCGTTATGGACAGTGTAATGCCTGCTTTATTGCAGATGATTTTGATTGTATTGTGACATTGAGCGTGGCTCCTAACCCTTAATATATGAGTGTAATCTGTGTTATGACCACACGATTAAAGGTTGAGCCGTTTTATGTGCTCATATTATTTTACAGCCGCTATGAGTGAACAGTTAATCTGTACTTTTATTGTGATTGAATTTTTGTGTTGTTGTACCTATAACTGTATTAATAACTTGGATAAAGTGTAGTATGTATAAGGTATGTCAGGGTGGTAAACGGTCTCAATACTAATATCGAAGACCGGGTGTAGTGAAGTAGAAAATGTACTGAAGCTGACTCCGGGCTAAGATGATAATATTTTTAATCCCTTTCTGTAAGGAACCCTCAGTGCGTGATTCCGACCTACACTGAATTGGTTTTTATTAAAGGGTTATTTTTTATCTGCTCACTTTAAATACATTTTCTACACGGACAGTGTGCGCAGTAGATAACTTTCGCTTTTAAATACATAGAATATCCACTGAATATTTACGACGAGCAAATGCAAATGACGAGCAAAAGCAAATGACGAGCAAAAGCAAATAATTGTACGATGAGCAAATGCATACTACGAGACGAGTATGTAAATGTTTTAAGGAAAACGTAAGTACGTTACATTGATAATAGTTTTAATCGTTATTTTTTATGGTTGATCTACTTATTGCAATATCGTATTCTAAGAATTCGAGAGTTCCTGTTGACATTCACGGTTGACTGAACCGATGGTGATGATTGAAATGGAAACTGAGACGCGTCATCTACCAAGAGCAAACTGCGATGCATTGCGGTTACTGGCTACTTAGAAATATAATAATTAACTAGTAACCATGAAATGTTTTTAATAATAAAAGCAATATTAAATACCTACTAGTGGTTGCCCGTGGCTTTACCCAGGTGGAATTTAGATCCCGTTCCCGCAACCCATAGGAACCCATTCCCGGTATAAAAAGTAGTATGTGTTATGATTATGTTCTAGATTATAATCTATATTTATGCCAAATTTAAGTCAAATTCGTTCAGCCGTTAGAGCGTGATTGAATAACAAACATTGAAACGTCTAAACATCCATGAATTTACATTTCAACAAACACATTAGTAGGATACTTATTTGGCAGTTGAGCAATTTCAATTGTATGGGACCCACCAGAGCTCATGCATGGATCAACCTCAACTACAAGCCGGTACACCTACTGATTGACGCTCGAGGTTCTGGCGCAGGTTTTCCTCCCGGGGTTTGGACGTCAGACGGCAGACAGTTCTGTAAATGTCCCGGGATTGTCCAAGTCGGAAATGTCAAAAATTCGAGGTATAATGTAATGAGAGTAATGCCCGGTATTCATACCTAGAACCGTTTGATATTTTTATTCATAAATTCCGTGTAGTATAAAAAGAAAAATCATACGTTACTATGGATAACCCCATAGTAGTATACATGACGTTTTGTTTTTTCCTAAGCTCTGAGTAGTAACTACTTATCTTGAGAAGCACTAGTTCGCTACCACTAAATCTAAATAAAATGATTATAAAAAGTAAGTAAGCAGTTAAGCAAGGCAAAGAAAGAAAACTGTCTGGTTAAGAGGCTGCATCTAAAATTTTAGATGCAGCATTTTCACGAGAACGAATTTTCGATTCGCCCAATTTTTTTTAATTTGTGATAATATGACACGCTAAATGAGTATAAAATACTAGTAAATGACGTCATTTACCAACGTTCCACCAATTACTTACTTCATTGGATTCCCGCCAGCGCAGAATACCGAACTGTACCTAAAAGGAATGTTCGTCATTACAGTGTCATCGATTATTATTTCTTATAAATGTCGTTTCTGCTATAAGAAGGCAAAGATCCAACTTGTATGCAGGAAACAATCAAAAAGCAATGGTGATTACCGCCTTCTTTCGTCATACAGTACCATAAAAGTTCATTAGCAGGAATCGTTGAAATAATAGTAAATATTTCACATGTTTCAATGTACCGTGATGTTCTTCCTACTCAGTTTATTCGTGCATATATAATAAAAAGTAAAAATAAATAAAATTAATAGCCTTGTTTATTCCTGGTGGAGTAGTATAGGGTTATCCCATCTCTTCCTGTGGGTGTTGTAGAAGGCAACCAAAAGGAATAGGTTGGTTCTCCATCCGACGTCAACATACAGCCAACATGAAAAATTGCCCGCTAGCCCGCAATAGGCTCGCCCACTACCACGTGAGAGCGAAATCATAGTTGTCGAAATGTGGGTGTTAAGTTACAGTCAAAGTCGGGGATTTACAGGCGTTAGTATATGTATGTATGTAGAACATAGGCTTCATTTATGCATATGGACAACAATGCATACTCACATCGCACACTCAAGCTGTGGAATGAACTCCCCGCGATAGTTTTCCCTAGCGACTACAACATGGGTTTCTTCAAGAAGGGTATTAGAAGGTTTCTTCAGGGTCGGCAGCACGAGTGTGACGCCCCTGGTGTTGCATACGTCCATAGGCCACGGTAACCACTTTCCATCAGGTGGGCTGTGTGCTTATCTGCCAACTAAGTGGTATAAAAAAATGCATAAGGAAGAAAGACACTTTTTTTTTTTTTTTTTTTTTTTTATCGTGCGAAAAATCCCCACGGATACCTCCCCCGCCGGAGCCGGAGGAAGAGGTTATGTCGGACTCGAACCGACCAAAACGCACGCCGTCTGTGGGCCGTCGGTTGCCGAAGGTGAGGTTGTCGTAGCCATATCCCTCGCACCCCGGCCGACCCAGGGCCAAATCTCTCGATCTGGCCCTCATCCCGTGTGGGGACCACAGAGTCCCCAACTCGCCCCGGGTATGGGGAGGCACGCAATGCGCGCCGCCGCCGCGGCCTGCTTCTGCTAGGGTGACAGGCGGCTCCACCCGTCACCCCCAGGCCCGCGCTCATGGGGGACGGAGGTCATTCTGCGACCTCCGACGCCCGAGTTGCCGCCGCTCGTTGCGGGCCGCGCGGTTAGCGATTCTCCTGCGCTCCTCGCGGGCGGCAAGGTCTGCGATTGTCCTTCGCTCCCGCTCCGCCGCCCACTTTACGAGCATGATTTGCTCGCAGAAGGAGGCACCCGCGGCCCACGCATCCGCGCAGCGAACCATCGCTGCGAGCAGAGTGGCGAGCGTGAGAGCTCTCACTCCCAGGGTCGCCACCAGCTCCCGTCTCGGCGCCTCCCACGCCGGACACTCGGTGAGCGTGTGCAGCGCCGAATCCTCGCTCGCGTCGCAGTGATGGCACTCGGACGTTGGCTCTTTCTTCGCGATCCGATGCAGATACCGCCCGAAGCATCCATGATTGGTGATGATCTGCGTCAGCCAGAACGAGAGGCCACCGTGTGGCCTCTCTAGCCACTCCCCCATGATGGGTCTTACCGCCGCTACTACGGCGTGCCCTGCGCGTGGTCGCCCAAGTCGTAGCTCCCACTCCGCTACCATGTCCCTGTGGAGCCGGGATTTCACGGCCCGAATTTCTTCAGGCTCAAGATTGTGTCCCCGCTCCCGCGCCTCCTTTCGGAAACGATATAGCGCCGAAAGGGTTCTCGCTTCCAGGATCCACGGTAGCGATCCGGCAAGGAGACTCGCTGCTTCAAAGGATATCGTGCGGTACCCCCTGATGGCCCTGATGGCCACTATCCGCTGCGGTTCATGCAGCCGGTCCACGTGCCTGGCCTTCAGGTTGTCCGCCCATACGGGGCTACCGTATAGAGCCATGGACCGCACGACACCCGCATAGAGTCTCCTGCAGGAGTCCTCTGGCCCCCTCAAATTGGGCAGCAGCCGCGTCAGAGCGTTAGCTGTGAGCACCAATTTGGGGACCAGACTTCGGAAATGCTCCCCGAAGTCCCACCGACCGTCGAGCACGAGCCCCAGATATTTCATCCGGGGCTTGATGTCGATGAGAGTGTCTCCCACTGTGATTCTGGATCCCGCCGGTGGCCCGCGCCGAGGTCCATGAAAGAACATGGCCTCGGTTTTCTGCAGAGCCACCTCGAGACCCAGCCGCCGGATTCGTTCCACGACTTGGGCAACCGCGGTCGTGGCCTTCAGGGTTGCCTCGCGGTGTGTAGCCCCGCTTGCCGTCACTAGCGTGTCGTCCGCATAACACGTCACGGCGGCACCATGCGCGAGCTCACTGCGAAGCACCCAGTCGTATCCGATGTTCCACAGGAGCGGCCCCAGGACCGATCCCTGCGGAACACCGCACGACATCTCTCGCCGACCGACACCGGTCGCACTTGGGTAGATGACGGCTCTCTCCGTCAGGTACGCCCCGACTATACGGCGGAGGTAGAGAGGCACATCGTGGTACGCGAGCGCCTCCATAATGCAACTCCAGGGCAAGGTGTTGAACGCGTTGGAGATGTCCAAGGCCACCGCCAACATCACCTCGCCCCGAGCGACCGCATCCTCCGCCAGAGTCCTCACGCGCATGATTGCATCTACGGTGGAACGCCCTCGGCGGAAGCCATATTGGGCATCCGCCAGATCCGGCCCCTCCCTAGAGAGGTGCTCGACGAGGCGCTTCGCAATAACTCTTTCAAAGAGCTTGCCCACCTCATCGAGCAACACTATGGGCCGGTAGCCGGACGGTGAGTCCACCGGGCGCCCCTCCTTCCGGATGAGTACCAGTTTCCCCGTCTTCCACATCTTCGGAAACTGGCCACGCTCCATACATGCGCTGAGGAAACCTCTAAATCGAGGCTCGAGAGCGTCTTCCCCTAGAGCTAGGACCCATGCGCGGCCTGGAATACCGTCGGGTCCCGGGGCGGTGTTCTTCTTGGCGCTAAGCCTTCGCACCGCCAGCTCTAGTTCTACCCAAGTGACCTCGGGCACGTCGTCATCAACCGCGCTGGGCACCACAGGCGACTGAGGTGGCAGAGTCATCCGCGGTGGAACGTGTTCCGCCCGCGTCGGGAACAGGGATTCAACCACTCCTCCGAGCAGAGCCGGCTGGAGAACCTGGGTCAGCGGCGGAGCCCGGGGGCGGAGCTTTCCTCTTACCATATAGTAAGGCCGCCCCCATGGGTCCCTCTCCAGCGTCTCCATCAGCTCTTTAAAAGCCGCAGCTTTAGCCCGCTTAATCTCCGCTCGGAGGGCATTTCTGGCCTCTCTGTATCCCTCATGAAGCTCCGCCACTCGGGGCTCCGTATCTGCGGGTCGGCTACGCCTCCTACGGAATCTGGCCCACCGACGGTGCGCGATTACGCAGGCTTGCCGCAGCCTCGCAATCTCCGCAGACCACCAGTAGACCCGACGCCTCGGACTATAGGGCGGAGCCCTAGGCATACCCGCATCGCAGACACGTGTCATGGCCTCCCGAAACCACGCCGCCTCGTCGTCTATATCGACAGGCCTGTCCGGCGCAATGGCCCAAGCCTGAACGGCGGCGGCCTCCAGGAGGACCTCCCGATTCAGTCCCTTAAGTACCCAGCGCGGCTCGCGTGGGGCCGGTATGACCGGCGCATCACCCGCGGGGTGTGAGACATCAAACCTAACGTAACGATGATCCGCCAATGTCTCCACCCCGACAACGACCCGCCAGTCCCGCACACGGTGTGACAGCGAAGCGCCCGCGAACGTAAGGTCTACGATCGAACTGCGCCCCGCGGCCATGAACGTGGCTTCGGCCCCGCTATTCTGGAGAACTAGACCGAGTGTAGCGGCCCAGCTCTCCAGTGCCCTTCCTCGCGAGTTCGTGCGCTGGGAACCCCAGGTCACTGACCAGGCGTTAAAGTCCCCAAGCACAAGAACCGGGCGAGGGTAACAGGCATTGACGACGTCGGCCAGCCGATCCAACGATTGCTGGTATTGGCTTATGAGTCGGTGTCGACTCGGCGTGAGGTAGACGGCCACAACCGCTATCTCCCCCACAAGAGCCGCCACGTAGCCATGCCCCCTTGCAATGGTTGCAAGGGGGGGGCTACCTGCAGCGGCGTTATGCACCAGTGCCGCCGACCCATCCAGGTCGATCACCCAGGCAGGCCCGGGAGGTCGGTGGGTGTATGGATCGGCGACAGCGGCGATATTTATGGACCACTGTGCCATGCTCTGGAGCAGAAGTGCCTGAGCATTGACACCGTGGCCCACGTTCGCCTGCAGGATGCGGAGTTGAGGATCCATTATGGAACCCTCTCCTCCGCACCCCGCCGCGAACTAGATGCGGAACGCCCGCCTCGCGGCTTCGGCTCCCCCCCGGTGCAGGTTTTGCTGCCAACCCTGTGGTTGGCCGGCTTGCCCTCCGCCGCACACCTAAAGCAGTGTGGCGGTGCTTCGCACTCTCCGGCCACATGACCGGGTTGGCCACAGCGGAAGCAGCGGTCACCGACCGTCACCTCCGCAGTGCACTGCACACCCAAGTGGCCGACCGACAGGCACCTGAAGCACCTGGCCGGTCGAGCCTGCAGGAGCCGTACCTGCACCTTTGCAATGCCTCCTACCGCGAGGCTCCTCTGGTCGGCAGCCTTTTGGGCTGCGGCGATGGGGCAGCCGACAACTGCCGCCCCCTGTCCATAGCGGCCGAAGCGGATCGCTCCGACCTTGACCGCTTCCAGGGGACAGCCCCCAGCCTCCGCCACGGTGAGCCTTAGCTCCTCTGCCGAAATGGAGTCGTCCAAGCCCGAGATGCGCAGTTCTGCACACTTATTGGGCCTGGACACCCGGACATCGGCTGCGTCCAGCGACTCCCTGAGCGTCGCTGCTATGGCGTCGGCTTGAGGACCGCTGGTGGCGCCGGGGACCGCAATGAGCGTGGCACCCGTCCGCGTGCGCCTGAACGTCATGGGCCCGGAGATGTTTAGGGCTTTCATGTCGATGAAGCCCTTGGCCTTAGTCACGATCGGGCCCAGCTTCACGCCCCTCTCTGCCGCCTCCGCTGTCAGTGACAGAACGACAGCCGTAGATCGAGGTGCGCGCAGTCTCCCCGGCACTCCCTTCGCGGCAGCCTCGGCTTTCTTAGCCTTTTTGGCTGCCTTTTTTCGGGCGTTCCGCCTCTTTTTGTTGTCTCCAACTACCTCCCAGCCCCCTTCCGGTGGAGAGCTCATGGAGGCAGTCGGAGCCGTACCCTGGGCCGGGGATACCTTCCCCTTGCCCTTCCCCTTCCCCTTGGCCTGGGCGCCCTGAGGGCCCCCAGCTCCGGCAGCAAGAGTAGCGGGAGCGGAAGGCGCGGCAGTCAGACCGCGGGCCGACACTTTCGAGGTCGCCACCACAGCCGGACGGGTACCACCCCTCCCGACTGCATCGGCATACCCGGTCGGTGGCGCAAGGGCCGGACGGCGGATGGAGTCCAAAATAGTCTCCACCATACGCCGTGTGCGCTCCTCAAGCGCGGCCTGCCGCGCCTCCTGACGCTGTTCCATGGCGGCCATGGCTGCCATGCAGGCCGCAAATTGATTTTTTGATCGGGTTGGCTGCAGCACTGGCGACACCGACCGGTTTGGCAGCGTCGGTGGGACCGGCCGCTCCGGCTCCGCCGCAAGCGCCCGCTGCAACGAACGTGTTACGCGCACCTGTGGCATATCGGCCACCATTTTTTTAAGGCCCGCTATCTCAGCCGTCATTTTCCTGTACTCGGCCTGTCGCCGAGCCTCTTGCCGCTCGGCGTCAGCCCGGAACGTGGCCAGCTCCGCCTTAAGGGACTCGGCCCATTCGGCAAGGCGCCATGTGGTCTGCAGGACCCGCTCGTCCTCAGGCCTCGGCGTCCCTGTCTGGGTACTCGCCATCGTCTGGAGGGCCTCCACTGCCTCCCTGGTGACCGTGTCGGTCCATTGCGGGTCCGCCGCCGAGGTGGAGGGTCGCGGCGGCGCCCGCACGTCCTCCGGGGCCGGGGCCCACAGGGAGAGGGGGGCTCGGGGGGTAACCATCTTGGCGTCTCGGCGGCCGACCGCTACGACTTTGTAGGGGGGAGGGCGTAGCAGCTCCTCGCCACTGTAGCTGCTGCTCGAGGACGAGTCAGTCAGGGTGAGGTCCAGATCTGACTCGGCCCTCGACTTTTTCTTCTTCCTCTTCCTTTTCCGTGCAGATTTCTGGGTCTGCAGACCCACCGGGCTGTTGGCCCTGCTCCTCTCATTGGCGGTGTCGAATTTCTCCGACACCACCGAGGCGTTGGACGCGACCTCCGCGTCGTGGCGCTGCGCGACCTCCGCGCAGACTATTTCACTAGGTTGGGGGGTTTTATTAACGTTTAAATCCATAAAAGTCCCACGAGTAGAGACGATATAACTACACTTCCCGGGTGACGCTCATTCCGGGAAGCGGGGTAAATACTGTGGAGGTCCCCAGGTATCCACAGGTTTTAACGACTTCGCTGTCGGGTTTTACAGACTTTTCCTTGTCGCGGGCCGGCCAATTAAGGCAAGCCCCACGTTCTCCGAGATCACGGCTTCCCGAGTGTGGCTAGCACTCAGGTCGTTGTCAATCACCCGGAGGCTACGCGACGCGAGAGGGCAGCCAACCCCCCCAACACCGACGGTGGCACGAGTGCCTGTCAGCCCCTGCGCGAGCAGTGGGCCGACCCGTCCCTCGATCCCGATGGATCGCGACGTCTCTCCCCTGTCCCCTCTGAGAGCAGAGGGATACTGGGAGCGACAAACGACCTGATCCTCTCGGATCCCACCTCGTGGACCTAGCAGGTCCGCCGTACCACGACCCCCCTCATGGGGTCAGCTAGCCCTGAAAAGGGCTGTTTTTGTGGCCCTGAAAAGGGCCTGGAGGACGCCTCGCGGCTCCCTCCTCGCGGGCCTAGGAGGCCCGCCATCCCACGACCCCCTCGTGCAATGGGGTCAGCTAGCCCTGAAAAGGGCTGGGTTGTCGGGTTATTAGTCGAGCGGCTAACAGAGCCCCTTTGAGTCGGAGTCTATTAACCGTCGTCCAGGGTGCACCAGCCACCCCGCTTCCGCTCCCCAGGACCGTGGTACAAGGGGGGAAGAAACGGGGAGGCCATCGTGGAGGTTACCCGACCTAGCACCCCAGAAAGACACTAACCATGATATAGTAAAAATAGTACTAATGTACAAACCCAAAATGCAGATCGTATAAATCCAGATAAAATTAATATTTTAGCTAGAACTCCAACAAAATGTAAACTGCTTTGCACCAAATGTCAGTGTCAAGAACGTTGAACTTGAATCAATAAAAAAAAAGACAGCAGTATCGTAATTATTGTTAGAGCATCAATAAATAAATTGAAAGTTCAACAGACATCCGCTATGGCCTGACTAGCTTGGCTAGAAGTGGATCAGAACAAATTCTAGTAATGTACGACCCAGATAATGTGTTATGTGTTATATAAGTAACCGAAAATATAACGCACAGCACTCTGTAGTAAAGGTAAGTAAACTATAATTTATACAGCCCCTCTAGACAAGTGGCAATTCATTGCTCGGCGTATGATGGAATAGAATGCCAAATGTATGAGATTTGACGTATATGACAGGCGTCAACGAATGTCAAAAACTATTCCATCATACGCCGAGCAACGAATTGCCTCTTGTCTAGGGGGGCAGTTAATTAAAATAAAACTACTTTTTCGGTCACATGACAACTACCATCTCTAGTCACCCCGCGACCATGGCTGCTAAAAAGTAGACGAAACGTGGGATTAAAAGTAAATAATAACAAATATATTATCGCAATAGAATCCGTTAAAAAGTGGTAGTATTTCAATGAGTGAGTTTCGCGTAAGCTTCATCTTATACCGGTAATTTTCATACTTGCAGGAAAAAATTAACAGGTAAAAAACAAAAGAATATTTCAGTATTTATTGTTTAAACGGTAAACCATGACGTGTTGTGTCGTGATGCACCCTGTTTTCGTTGCTCTGCTCGTTTCTGACGCGACACAATACAAGCCGTAACAACACACTGTAGAGAAATGTGAACACAACCATATAAAATGTATAAAACTGATACGTTTCTGATACATTACGACACGATACGTCAGACAAGTGTAAATGCGGCTTTATGTTTCAATCTATTTTGTTAAACGCACAAAATAATTTTCAGAATTATTAATATTTTCAAGCTAAAAGTGTTCAAACCAGAGTTATAATCATTAACAATAACTATATTTTGAGGAATTTAATAATTAAATTATAACAAGCCGTATGAAACCTCCACCTCATAAGATTGATGTAAACGTTGCAGTACTTAAAATAAATTAAACTCATTTTAAAACGCTGGAAAATATTTCTTGGTTGAGATCAACGATGCAGCGTCGTTGGCTCGATGGGTTTTAATTATTATAAACAATGTACATAACCGACACGGTGGTGGGATAAAAATATGATATGACAGTCAAAATAATGTTTATATCGATTAAGATAGAAAAACACGAATTCGGCTCAGGCGGGCTTCAAACTCTGGCGGTACTCAAACTAAGAGTTTGAGGCCCGCCTGAGCCGTATTCGCTTTTTTAGGGTTCCGTAGCCAAATGGCAAAAAACCGGAACCCTTATAGATTCGTCATGTCTGTCCGTCTGTCTGTCTGTCCGTCCGTATGTCACAGCCACTTTTCTCCGAAACTAAAAGGCCTATGCTGTTGAAACTTGGTAAGAAGATGTATTCTGTGAACCGCATTAAGAATTTCACACAAAAATAAAAAAAAGCATTAAATTTTGGGGGTCCCCATACTTAGAACTGAAACTCAATTTTTTTTTCATCAAATCCATACGTATGGGGTATCTATAGATAGGTCTTTAAAAATGCTATTGAGGTTTCTAACATATTTTTTTTCTAAACTGAATAGTTTGCGCGAGAGACACTTCCAAAGTGGAAAAATGTGTGTCCCTCTAACTTCTAAACTAAGAGAATGATAAATCTAAAAAAAATATATGATGTAGATTGCCATGAAAACTACCACTAAAAATTGGTTCGAACGAGATCCAGTCAGTAGTTTTTTTTATACGTCATAAACCGCAATTTTCGCCTTTGCTACTACGGAACCCTTCATGGGCGAGTCCGACTCGCACTTGGCCGATTTTATTCTTAGTACGTAGTTGTAATCAAAAATTAATGTTTAAAAATTGTTATAAAATCATTCATTGGTTTCAATAGTGGGTATGAGTATCGGTAGATGGCTCCCACCGTCGTGTCGTGTCGCCCCAAGATGGATGTATAGAACAATTTGGATCAGCTTCGGGCAAGGCTGTAGCTCAGTCGTTAAAGCATATCTTCTTTATGGGAAAGATCGCGGGTTCGAGTCCAGCACTAGCTACTACTAAACTTTAAAAAAATTAAGGGATTTGAATTATTATTATTATTATTTATATAAACCACACTAGCAGCTCATAAAGCTGATGCGTGTGTATCTTTGGATCTGAAGATACTGTCAAGTCGGTTTTTGAACGCATTTACAGTGGGCGCCTCTATGACATGTTCAGGCAAACTGTTCCACTCAGCAACCACTCGGTTCGGCAGAAAATATTTTAAGGGGTTTCCTTTACACTGCATTCTACACAGCTTTAATGAGTGACCACGTAGATGTTTATTCTCATTTTTCTGAAACATATTGTCCATTCCTGTGACATTGTAATGGTTGGTGAGTATTTTATATGTTTCTATGAGACTACCCCGCTGCCTGCGTCGTTCAAGAGAAGTGAGACCAAGTTCTTTCAAGCGTTGATCATAAGGTTTATTCCTCAGTATTCCAACCATCTTAGTTGCCCTTCTTTGGACATTCTCCAGCAGTGCTATGTCTTTCTTGAAGTATGGGTCCCACACCACGTAACCATGTTCCAGCAGTGGTCGAATGTAGGTTTTGTAGAGCGTGATGAATGTTTTTGTTGTAAGACATTTAAATGCTTTCCTTATTAAATAAATCATTGAATTTGCTCTCTTGACAATGCTTGTGATGTGCATTTCCCACTTCAAGTCATCACTTATGGTAACACCCAAGTCTCTCTGCGAGGTAACTGGCTTCAATTGCTGGTTATTTAGATAGTACTGTTTGCAGGGATTATTCTTGCCTATATGTAAGACGGTGCATTTTGCTGCATTCAGTGACAGTAACCATTGTTTGGTCCAATCGAATATAGCATTCAAGTCATTTTGGATATCACATGCTTGAGTAATTGGGTTTCCAAAAAATTTGGTATCATCAGCAAATAGCGAGAAGGGCAGTTGCAGAGTGCTCTTCAGGTCTGTCAGGTATAGAGTAAAGATCAAAGGTCCAAGCACCGATCCCTGGGGCACACCGCTGTGCACTTGATAAGTAGTAATGAATTTAATAAGTTTTAGAACAAATTAATAGGCGTGTCTTATACGATACAGTAAGCTGTCTGCGACAGGCCAGCGCGTGATAGGCCAACGGAATCTATCAAAGTTCAATACTTAACCAATGTCAATAGATTCAATAGATTCTATTTCAGACTATATTCGTCCATTCCGACACCGCCCGTGGCGATGCCATTGTGTAACAATATTAAATTATAGTTTAAACTAAAGGCATATATTTCCGTTAAATCATTATAATGCCCCTGATTATAGTACTATTTCTTTATTTCCGTTCGCATAGACACATAGAAGTGCACTTTAACATACTATTAAGTACCTTGTAATTAGGTCATCTTTTAATTCATTAAACTCTATTTCGTTTTTGGTAAACCTTGTATTTTCTGTAGATATTTATGAATGGAATGGAAGAACTGATATTAAAAGCAATAATTAAATATTTTTTAACTTTTGTATTTTTTTTATTGGCCAATGATTTAATTGGCGACTTCTTGATGGTATGTGTGATGCTTTAGCTATTTCTGCTTAGTTTAAATCTTCTTCAGGGTATACGGGAAAATTGTTACAAAAAAGCACAGAACCTAGGAATTAAATTTAAATATTTCGATGCTCGCTGCTCCGCTCGCGTTGATGTCGGTTATTGGAATTTTTGGTTATCTGGTTCTACTGAACCAATTGCAATAAAAAATACGACAACTTTTAAGTTTGATTAAAACCTGTTTAATGAAATACATATATCCGTTTAGTAGTTTATACATCTATCGCGAACAAACAGACAAAAAGGATTCCAAAAAAACAAACATTTTTTAGTTTAATGATCTTTTCTTTGAATATTTACAATGCATAGATATGGCTACTTTACAATTTGTATAATGGTATAGATAAATTCACATAAAGATATTATTGTTTTCCTTAACAACTTGCATATAAGAGCAACAGATAATCACTCAAAGGAATTCCGTCAATAAGACGACCTCATACATATTGCATAGTATAAGAATCCACGATGTCTATGATTTCCATACTAATTTGCCATTGACGTGTTTACTTCATATAAATCAGTATTTGATCCCTGATATCGGTTATCGAGCTTCCGCAAACTGATACATGTTATTAAAAACTGGTTTGAGCACGATATGGAATTGTGATACCTCTTCAATTTTTGTTCTAGTTCTTTAAGTAAACGCACGCACGCAAAGAAAATCGTACCTGTATTTTATCGTGCGAAAAATCCCCACGGAAACCTCCCCCGCCGGACTCGATGGGCAAGGTTATGTCGGACTGGGACCGACTAAAACGCACGCCGTCTATGGGCTGGAGGTGGGATTGTCTTAGTTTTACCGTGCCGTGGTTTTTCTAGCGACTACAGTATGGGGTTCTTCAAGAAGGACATTAGAAGGTTCTTACAAGGTGACGCCCCTGGTGTTGCATACGTCCATAGGCTACGGTAACCATTTTCCATCAGGTGTACCGGCTTGCATGTGAAGTTGGTGCAAGCATTAGGCAAGTAAGCAAAATACAGTCAAGAAGAAGAAGACAAGTTGATAAAGGTTGTATTTTACCTGCTGCCAAATAAGGATGAACAAATAATGCCAAATAAAGGACTATGTTAAATTATACGACGACTAAGCGTCGGTAAAATAATCTTTTACTGAAGTTCAAAAAGTCCCACTACATAGTAGGTATCAAAGTAATCACCTGTCTGAAGGGACACTTAGAAACAAAAGTGTTATTCAATGAGCTCATTATTATAGCCTCAATGTACTGGCGAATCGACTGTACTCAAATGCCGGAACAAACCCCAGTATCGTATATACTGATGGCATTGCATTATTCGGTACATGTAACCATAGCGTGATTTTAACAGAAGGCAATATTGTTTAAGATAACCAATCTACAACAGTAATAAATAGACTAATGAGTGTCAATATCAAGTGGACCAATCGTGTGCGCGCGCCGCGCGTATACTTGAAACTTTATAGAGGTGTTTTTACCATTAATTGTATATCGTGGCGTCAATTACGTGGGTATGTTATTTGATGGGTGGTTCATTTATCTTACTTCAACATTATATACTTCAGCATATATAAGTATATCGATAAAATTGTACATACAATTTTAACTATTTTCATTTAATTATTTAGCCTATACTATACTTACCACTTTAATTTTTTTTTTACATAGCTTTTATTGATTGATTTGTTCTTTAAGCACGATTTGTAACCAAGTCCATAGATTACTTATTTAAATCCCTAAAATTATAAGAAATTAAGTTGATTCAAAATATTATATTCAATTTACAAGTAATTTTTAAATATATACGTATTCTATAAATTTTTGGAGGTATTAACACCTCTAATAAATTCATAGTAATGGTCAAAAATCGTGCGCCCGCGTCGCCCGAAGGTCGGTACGAAGCTGAGGCCGATCGGTCACAGCGTACAATGGCCATCTGTTGTAATTACTATTACTTATAACTTGTGCAATTGATAGTACCTACTCCTGATATAAGATACATAGCCAGCATAGCCTATCATTCATGATAAGATTGTGTGCGATTGTACTGCAAGGGCAGGGTGTAAAAGACATGAGAAAGAAATCAATACTACTAATATTATAAAGATAAAGTTTTTAGTTTATTATTCAATCACACTTTAACGGCTGAATGGATCTCGTTGAAATTTGATAAAGGGATCTATAGATCACAGTCTGGAGTAACACATTCTTTTCATTTAAGGAATAGGTGCCCATGGGTTAGAACGGAATCAAAATTCGACGCAGGCGAAGCAGCGGGCAACAGCTAGTCTATTATTTTGTACTAAATTAATTATTTTATGGGACAAGACACATTAGGATGTTGCATAGTTTTTTATCTCTTCATGGCGTCAGTAGTATTTTTTAAAGTGGTACAAAAAAATAGTAAGTACAAATATTTGATATCTAAGTACACATAATTATTATGATAATGATTGGTATAGTTAATTATGGCAATTATGTTCACTAAATGGATTAATAGTTTCAACATCGAGTCAATAACGTATAAGCTATGTCATTAGTAGGTGTAGAAGTTTTAATTATCACATAATAGTAATTATGTAAAATGTTTTGATATTGATAAGTTTTTGCAGAAACAGTGTTCTAAAAAACTCCTTAAATGCATAGACCGGTACTCAATAAACTTTAATACTTACTTTAAGTTATTGCACCCATTGTAAAAATAACTTGTATTTTGAAGAATAAGAGAATTATGTTAAAACAAATTATGATCTGTCTTCTTGAAGGCATTTTAGAGCCTGTGGTCCAATGCCCTACTCTTCATCTTGATTTGGCTTACCCTGGCTTTTACAGGCGTGACTACTACCTAACCCCTAAACCCGAAAGAAAAGCATGCGCCAGGCCCTCGATCTTCAATCCAAATGTACCTCTACTATATTTGCACTTAGCGGGAATCGAACCCTTGAACTCTGACTTAGCATTTCAATACAATCGTCGTCATCTTTAAAGTAGGTAATTGCACGTTGAGCGCGACTGTACCAAAAGGGCTTCACTATTGTCACTTTTCAATGTACTGTTAATAATGATTGCGGGCGGGAATTAATTGTTAGTATAAGTGAAAAGGAAAGTTAAATGATTAATAATTATATTACTTAACTATGACACGTGACTTTGGTTAAGGTTTGTTTGGGTCTGGTAGGCCCTAATTATTATGACAATGTAAAGTCCAATAAGCATCGTTTTATTATTACGTAATATGTATTCCTAAAAGTTTTTTTGTTATCAATCTAATATATAATGCTTCGTTTACATACTCGCGGCAGAGCGAGGGAAGTGGCGTGAGAAGTGGGCAGGGACGTGGTGTGAATGGTATATTCGTCATGCCGCGAGTACTGCCGCGTATGTTGCTGCGAGTGTCGGCCAGGCGGCGCGAGAAGGAGCGGCAATACTAGCGCGATGAAGCATTCACATACTCGCGTCGCGCACACTTCGCATCGAGCGCTCGTTGTGTACGCGCGTGTCACAGTCACAGGATTACTTCGAATTTATTATCATGACAATGACGCAACCAATCGAATGGTCCAACGAAAAATCAATAGAATTTATTGAAATGCTTGCTACAGATCTAATTAAATAATATAGGTAATACATATGTATGTAAAAGATAGGTAGGTAGGTACCTACCTACCAAACTAGAATAGGTAGGTAGGTAGGTACCTACCTACCTACCAAATTAAAATAGGTAGGTAGGTAGGTAGTACCTACCAAATTAGCCTGATTACCTACCAAATAGGTAGGTAGGTAGGTACCTACCTACCTACCAAATTAGCCTAATTATACCTACCAAATAGGTAGGTAGGGTACCTACCAAATTAGAATAGGTAGGTAGGTAGGTACCTACCTACCAAACTAGAATAGGTAGGTACCTACCTACCAACCTATTTGGTAGGTAATCAGGCTAATTTGGTAGGTACTACCTACCTACCTACCTTTTTTAATTTGGTAGGTAGGTAATTAGGCTCATTGGTACCTACCTACCTATTCTAATTTGGTAGGTAACCTACTTACCAAATTAGCCTAATTACCTACCTACCTATTTTAATTTGATAGGTAGGTACCTACCTACCTACCTATTCTAATTTGGTAGGTAACCTACTTACCAAATTAGCCTTATTTACCTACCTACCTATTTAATTTAGTAGGTAGGTAGGTACCTCTACCTACTAAATTAGAATAGGTAGGTACCTACCAAATTAGCCTAAGTATACCTACCAAACAGGTAGCTAGGGTACCTACCAAATTAGAATAGGTAGGTAGGTAGATACCTACCTACCAAATTAGAATAGGTAGGTAGGTAGGTACCTACCTACCAAACTAGAATAGGTAGGTAGGTAGGTACCTACCTACCAAATTAGCCTAATTACCTACCAAATTAAAATAGGTAGGTACGTAGGTACCTACCTACCTACCAAATTAGCCTGATTACCTACTAGCTAAGTATCTAAGTAGATAGCCTAGCCTAATAAAATGCCTATACTGCATTCGGTTAGGTGTCCACTTAACTAAAGTCGTCCATCTCCATCGCAAGGCGAATACTGTATGCGGGGCAACGCGATGAACATCGCGATGATGCGAGTGTTGGGCAACGCGATGAACATCGCGATGATGCGAGTGTTTGAATGCTAGGGCATTATTCGCGTGAATATTGCCGGCAAGGCGATGAGCAATGCGAGCGGCAGTATGTAAACGCGAATTCTCGTATCACAGTTTTCGTTGCCATACTCCTCCGAAACTGCTTGACCGATTTTGATTAAATTTTTTGTGCTTATCCGGTGTCTATGAGAATCGGCCAACATCTATTTTTCAAACCCCTAAATGGAAGGTGCAGCGGGAACGGGATTTGAATACCACGCGGGCCGAAAATATGGAGGTACGAAGTTCGCCGGGGCAGCTAGTAATAATATATTTTTGTTGTTTTTTTTATTATCACTTGTATCGAAAGGATATGCAAAGATGTATTAACATACTCATTTTATCAGCATTTTGGTCCTTGGTTAGTAAGGGTTTGTAGTACCGGATCCCATTAACAATTTGCCTAATTCGGGAATCAAACTCAAGACCTCAAGTCATTTTCTATCTTAACACCCGCTCCTGATATCAGATTTCTTAGAATGTTAAAAATTTTAAATAATTAAAAATTGTAGCAATGTAAGATTGTCTGAGTTTCATTAAATTATTTCTTGTCATTAAAGTTGAACCGCAAACCAGGAAAATGAAAACATTTAGCGGAAACTTTTCAAGCAATTAACACTTTTCAAAGAAACCATTTAGTAGTTAAGTTTTTTTTCACAGATGCACATTACAATATAAATTAATAATTCTGACAAAAATATGAACACTTTTTGGTGAACAGAGCCTATCTTATAATAAATTAGGAAGTAAATGATGAGATTTTGGAAATTCGCAATTCGATTCGACTCTAGAGTATAAATGTAAAATTAATATTTAAAATTGCTTCAAACTGAGTAATAGTAACACCAACCAACAATACTTATCATTTTTCTCATCCTTAACAATTTTAGAAAAAAGAACTTTGATGATTACAATCGCAATTGAATAAAACCTGCGTGCGACGAATCGTTACAATTCAGCAATAAAAAATAGTAACTAATTGACGTGTAAAATAAAATCATCAAATTGCGTGTTTGTGTAATAAAAAAGAGTTTGACCGAGATCTGAATAGTGAGATAACGAAACGTTTCGATCCAATATCAGTTTCATTGTTAGCGGGTATACGGAAGGCGATTGGTCCCGAGTAATTACTATTTTGCACGTAACAATTGTGTAATAGCTGTTATCGATATAAAAAATATCGATTTATGTGATCGAATCTATTTATACGACGAATGATGCTGTTGATGTAGTTTCATGGCGTTTTGATTAAACAATAATGTAACGGGGTTCGACCACCGCAGCTCCAGTGATACCAATATACACATAACTAGGCTATAAAAATTAAAAACACTCCCTATTTTTTAACCGACTTCAAAAAAGGAGGTTCTCAATTCGTACGCAATTTTTTTTTTTTTTTTTTTTGTATGTTTGTTACGCGATTGTGAAGCCAATTCTAGACGGATTTTGAAAATTCTTTTTCTGTTCGTAAGTAGATTATTCCGAAGTGGTCCCATTTAAATTTCGTAAAGATCTGATGATGGGTTTCCGAGATTAGACCAAGGAACTCTTCAAAAAGTACCAGGAAATCAGCCGCGATTGCTGCAATCGCATATTATTGCAATGTTTCTGCCATTAGACATCATAACATCACGCCTGAGTCCTTTGAAGGGGTACGCAGAAGTGTTCAGAATATTCAGCTATATTTCCGGTGTATATGCATTGATTTTAAAAATTATTTTTGAATAATGCTTTAATATTTTTTTTATTTAGCGTGGCCGGTTTGATCTGTAGTGTAGCGTCAGCAGCGTATGTACAGTCAGGTCACTATACATGCGATGTACAGTCGTGAGACTACAAACTCACTAAAAAGAGGAAAATAAATTCATTTTTAACAAAAAAGTTTAACCGACTTCAAGAAACGGAAAAGAGGCACTGAAAAGCGAAAAATAACTTAATTTACAGACTTACTGATTTATTAGAAGTCGGTGCCAGCCAACTTTGTTTGTTGTGTCTGAACTACATTACTATGATGTAATCAATTGAAATATGGCCTCCCTTGGGCTAGGCACCGATTTCTAATAAATCAGTAAGTCTGTAAATTAAGTTATTTTTCGCTTTTCAGTGCCTCTTTTCCGTTTCTTGAAGTCGGTTAAACTTTTTTGTTAAAAATGAATTTATTTACTGTAAACTTAACGACAAGAATATTCTAATAGATTCTATGGTGTTAGCACTATAGGTCGAACCATAGAACGAAACGAGACGTCTACATAGCACTATCCTGTGCCACAGCAGGCGCACTTGACAACGGAAATCCCAGAATAATCTTTTCTTTCTTTGAAGAAGGGGAGATTTGATCCCAAATAACACCAATACTGGCGGCCAAGGCCAGTCGGTGTCGCAAGGATATCCTAGCTAGGGCATACATTATTTCTCGGCAAAGGTGACGATACATTATGCGGTTTTAATTTTATTGGTCTGAGATCGACATAGTTCATAGTTAACTCCAGTACTTAAAGTGATAAGCCCGAGGGGCTTTCCGCATCTAAAATACACGGATCCTTTTAGGACTAAGACTAAGTATTCTATGTCCTTGTTCATGTCTATCTTGACAAATTTCAGCCAAGTTCATTCAGTTGTTTTGGCATGATTGAGTAACAAATATTTTTTTCTCCATTTGTAATATTAGTAGGATATGTCTGTAATTATAGAAGTGATCGATATGCGTACATTGAGTACAATCGAACTCTTTAGATTGTTATTGAGGGTCAGACTTAACAAAGTCTTTAAGAATGGATTTAATATATTATCTACAATCGATGAATGTCTTTAAAAATGACAGACAGGCTTAACAATTAAATCAGGCAGGACCTAGTGTTTGTTTGAATACCTTTCAAAACTAGCTCTGAGCAAAACATATTTTATGCTTTGCTCATAGCACTAATATAATAGAAGGCCTATTCACTGTTTTAAAAAAAAACATTAGAAAGAGCACCTTTTTTCGTGCAGATATGTCACAGATACCTCTCCGAACTAAAACCTAAACCGAATAAAACAGCATGCTGTCTCGGGCATCAAATGCCGCAGTGTAAGAATTTCCCTCGCTTCCCGGCAAACCCTGAGGCATCTACGATTTTGAAAAGGCCACCTCGGTTCACGGTCGGTCACTGGGGGAGCAAATGGCACTTCACTCCCAAACTGATCACTCATACTCTATAACTGCTATGGATTTTTTTGTCACAAAACCGGGTCAATGTAGAATGATCTTAGCAGATCCTGGCAGAATGATCCTAACGGTTACTCTTGTTAGGATCATTCCTTTGCTCTGGCAGTCAGAGTCTAACTGACATAACACTATCATTGAACAAGTGTCGAAGGTACCTTCCATCAATAACGCCATGTCCATAAGCAACTATGAATCAATGATCATGATTAATTATACGCCAATAGATAAGTACAATCCAAATATCATTATCTAATATCTTGTATCAATATCGTTCTCGTAGTGATGGCTATTAGTTTGAGTAACTATTTACAGTATAAGGTTATTATTATTAGTATTCTAATAACCTTAACCTGTTGACTTATTACAGTTAAAATTACAGTTAAAAATATGTAATGATACTATGATCTGTATATTTTCCGGGCTTGTCTCACTGTCCTTACCACCTATAATTTTAGTAGGCTTAATACATAACATAAATGCCAGAAGCGACTGTTGTCTCACTTCCCAATGTTGAAAGAAAAACCTGCGCCAGAACCTCGTCCGTTGTTTAGCATCCGTCATCCGTCCGTTGCTTGTAGATGACTGACTTGTAGGTGAGGGTGATTTGGGTCTCAAATATTATATCGGGGTGATGTCCTGGTGTTTCTGGACAACGCCCAATCAGAAGACGGACCCACACCGTACCTTTACGGACCAGTGCTTGGGTGATCCGTCGACGAGAGCATAGTGTTTTGGACTTTTTCACTCACTATGTCGCTGCGTATGGCACAAGGTAAGTAATTGTAAGCCCGAAAAAGGGTCTCGAATATGTCAGCAGTACCCTGTACTCCCTTAGGGCTCCAAAAAACTCTACCAAGAAATATACTCGTATATTTAGAATCAGACAAAGTGTAAGATGGAACTAATTGCTGTCCAGTGCCGACAGATATCCGGGAGTTTGTTTTTGTTGAAACTCAATTATAACATCATTTTGTGTAAATTATTGTAGACATTAAAGTCATTGTCAAGTTGTCTTTGTATGTCAGGAAGTAAATTGGCGTGACTCAAAATACTTTTTTGTCCTTAATGAAATTAGGCCCTCACGTAATCGAATTTGGACGTATAGGTATGCTTTTGTGTGTAGAATACTTCAATGAATGAATGCTGAATACGTCAATGTAAACTTTAGATCCGTAGTAATATATTATGTTATTAGCTGTTGCTAGCTTGTTTCCACGACCAAATATTCTGAATTCTAATTTATCTCTCTGTAAAATTTCATCAAAATAACAGACAGAGTTACCATAATATTAGTATGAATTAAAACAATGACACCAGTAAAACATCGTGAAGTTATATAGTTATTTTCCAGACAAGTTTTCTTCCTAGACACTACTTCTACTACAAGAAATCATTGCGATAAAATATAATTTACGGATTCTAGGCTTCATCAACTTCATTTTATTTTTGTTTATTTGGCAGTTATCAGAATACCGTTACCGTGGCCTATGGGCGAGTGCAACACCAGGGTAGTCACACTCGTGCTGCCGACTGTTTTCTCACTGACAGCACAAAATCTCTCTAGTGAACTCTGGCTACCTTACTCACCGTCGGAAACACAACACGAGGTTATTAAACCGCGATCTTCTATAGGACGGAGGTACTTCCCCAGTAGGACTGCTGAATTGGAACAGATATACCGTCGTGTCCAACCTCCTATCCCCATCCCAAACAAACCTAGTAGGTATGAACGTTTAGCAAAGTAGTTGCTGATTATTTCCTATTTACACAGTTCCTAATTTCGTTTCGTATATTCAATTTATTAGATACTGAAAAAAATTAATCTCAATAAATGTAAGCGCAGTCAAAAATTAATATTATTTTCATAACAGCTATCTAAAAAATAAATTGAACGCATTGACTGTTTCACAAAATCAAACAAAGCTTATCGGGCAGTGTAATTGGACTGTCAAAAGCGCCTTAATTACTTCCTAATGTCGACAAAGCTGGTTTTTGTACCTCTGAGTTCACGTTCAACAACTGAAGAAAAAAACGTCCATATTGATTCTCTTCAAATAAAAGCTACCGTTTCAAAAGAAGTAACTGTTGGGCTAATACGATTAAAGTTTGAAACACATTCAATATGCACAATAATATTTTGAAAAATACATGTTTGTGCATGCACTTGAATTCAATGCCATCTAGTGATATTAGGCTAACCTATTACAGGATTACTGATCCTCCATCTCGAAATGTAAGTTCACTCAGCCCATTTCGCGTGATCACCTTTTTTAGTTGGACGATCATCCCTTTATATTGGAGGTGACATCACTCCGTTCCTCTACATGTCTAAAACTATTAAAATGAAATATCATGTCAAAATAACGATCGTCATTTGACGATTTTGCGTCATTAAGTCAAAATTGTTAGAAATAAGCATTTAATCCGAAATTATACTAATTCACAGTATCATAACGAGAAACCGAAAAACGTTTCAAGTTTTAAAAACACCGTAAGATCAACAAAGTGATCCGATTACAATTTTCGTAAAAGCACACTCAAAAGGTACTCCCCTATGAGTGCTTTCACAAAATTACTAGATTAAATTAAAGTAGGTACTCACAATTTTTTTAACGTATTCATCATTAAGTGAATATTTCAAACATAAAAAACGGAAATCAATAACTAATAGGCATGTAAATGGTATACATTCACACTTGTTAGTTTGATTGATAAGGCTTTTGCAAAAAGCCTCATATTAGCACTAATTAGCAACTGTTTCAGATGAAATGATTTTATCGAGTCTATTTAATCATTATTTATTAACGACTAAGTAATGATTACGTAACCTTCTGGCGCCATTTTTCACTTCGCAGATAGTAATCTAATTATGATCCGTGTTTCATTAGCGGCAAAATTAAAAGTAGTGATGTAACATACCTATATGGTGTCCATGCTACGGTATGTATAGTATTAGTAGTGGTGTTTTATTCCTTTTGTCAAAATAGTCTTGCCTTTTGGAAAATGCTGAAACGCTGATTGTACTTTTTTGTAATGTAATTAATATGAAGAACATAAGCTATTGAAAGTGTTAATATTTTACCATCCCGGTTGCATCGAAAGTTTGCACTTTAGAGCTAGGAAAGTAAAACCGCTCACCAACTCCTCCTTGATTGATGATTTGGTTAGAATTGGCAAACTCCATGAAAATAGCGCGAGAGCACATCGCTGCATCGGTCAATCAGCAGGTGCGCAGGTGAGGTTGGCTTCATACCGAAATTTTTGTGGATTTCCATAAATCCATCTTGACAATAATAAAAATATAACGATTTGTTATTTTCATATAATAACAGCAATATTTAGCTAGTTGAGAAAAATTAGTTATTGAAACTATGGATTGTTTTCCCAACCAGTTACACTGTTACTCATTTGGATGTTGCTATATGGGAGTACATAAACATCTTGTCATTTCTTGATAAAAAGCAAAAAGTGACAGCTATTAACACTATAAAATATATAATATTTTGATTTTATTGCATATGTATTAATATGCTAGCACCTCTGCCTACCCCTTCGGGGATACAGGCGTGAGTTTATGTTAATTATGTTATGTATGTATTAATTATTTGCCTATCGACAGAACACTGACAACTGGTATGATTAATTATATTATCAACTTGAACTGGACTCGTTCACATGTAAGGTATGTCGTGCCTTGTGCGAGTGATTCGACTATTCTTTGCATTAGCTTCGACATGCTTCAATGAGTGTGTCCGTAACTGAAAAGGTCCTTATAATCGATGTGTGTATTGCAACTAGAGCAATGGGTGCTCGTGCCTACGTCCCTTGTTAATTGTAACAAACTGGAGCAGAATGCAACGAGAGCGAATGTATTATTCAAGCGCTATCTGCGCGCGCGCACGAGCCACACAAATTGTGCGCTTGCGTTCGTAGCGTCACGAGGTTGGTGTCAGAAACTGATTTGATAGATGGAGCTGGATAGGAGAAAGTGATGTCGCCGGGTAAGGCTTATAGTTTTTGTTTTATTTTTGTTAAGAGTGGCCCTGCTAAGTTATGAGTGCTACTACGAGTATAATGTGACAAGTTCTTTAAAGGATATTACTGATTTCATCTTATAGAAAAGAATAACTTCACTCTTTTTTCTAAGTCATAGGTATAATTAATTATTAGTTCTAGCTTCAAGGGAATGTAGCTTAATTACCCTTTTTAACTTCCTAACTTAAAGCAGAAAACCCAATAACACTTATTACCCTACACTTATTGGTCGAGAGCTGAAATTTAATTTTTCTTGATTGAGAATGACTCTGATGTTTAACTCATCCTATATTATGGCAGTTGCGGAAAATAGTGCGGTTTAAAAAGTTTAATTCTATCGCATACTACACCATGCCTATGGTATTATCCACAGAGGTCTTCACACGGCAAAGTAAACAAAGCCAGAGCTATGTATTAGAAAATATTTTGATATATATTTGAGAACACTGTGAGCAAATATGTTTGAGAAGATTAATTTCGACTGTGGGCCGACACGGTCTAGTGATTGAACAAATTACTTTCATTTTCTCATAACGTATTGTCTTGCTATATTAGCTTTCGTTGCAAAAGCTGCATCACCGCGGCATTGTCATATTGAAATCCATCGTCAAAGAAATCGAACGTAAAATATTAACGTCGCGCATGGATGGTTTAATATCAATTTTGAAGATTTTGTAACAGCTTTACAATCACTTTGTGATATTAAAATAATGACGACACTATTTTCAAACTTCATTGTAATCCTATTGCCTACTATCCTATTAATAATTATTATAAATGTGAAATACTTAGGTATAAGTTATTATAACTATTCGTAACGTTCACGATCTTTGCAACCCAAATCAGCCTTTCCTGCTGCCCAATTCACCTGCTGACTGACAGAAAATACTCTGGTATGGACTATGTTCTCCAGATGGGATGCTAGATGGTATTTTGCTCCCGTTAAGTTCCTCAAAATACCAAATTGTGATAAGGAGGAGAAGAATTATAGGCTTCAAAGTTAAAGTTTTGGATGTAAACAGGATTCGCTCTCGGATAATTACGATGATAAATAAAGGAAAATATTTCGATATACGAAAATCTATAGACATCAAAATGCTATATTTGTATGTGTAAGCATAAACAAGTCAAAAAGTTCTACACAGATTGAGTTCTAATTTTGACATCATATACCTACAACCCGCTGCATAGATGCTCCTGTAATGGAGTTACAGGATTTTTTTTCACAAATGTATTCGCGGCCCTTAGTCTATTTACAAAGGTAATAAATACTTACCTAATGATTGTCTTCACGAGGAATACAACAACATTTTCTAGATCAACAAAGCTTTCTACACTAGTGATCCCGATAGTTATAAATAAGAAGGGACGTGCTGGTTTACGGAATAGCCCTTCAATGAAGTGAATCTACATGAACAACCAATAAGTTACCACAACCCACTTACTTTCTTCTTTCCATTGAACCACTCGTCGGTGGCAGACATGACTCGAATCGAGTACTACTAGGTATACAAAGCGATTATCGATCAAAATCGTTCACTTCTTACTTTATATTGATATTAGTTACCCCTTTTATAGTGCGAAAATCCCGTCGGAAAAGGGCGTGGGTGATTATGTGGGACTCGAACCGACTAAAATTGCATGCCGTAGTGAAATTGCCAAAGGCATATCCTCTCGTAATAACGCGCCTCCCCTCGCTGCCTGGCTAGTAATAACGCGGTAATCGTTAATTAAAATGACTACAAATGGTAAAGTGAGGTTAACTTGGAATTAAAAATTTTGAATGAGGTTACTTCAAAGAACCTTATACTGCGTTTTGTAAAATTTGAACGAATATCGAAGGTTTTACTTGCATGCGCATTAGATTTTTTTTGGAGATTCAACTGCTTTTAGTAAGTATTCTCAAAGAAGCTTTATTCTTTTATTAGTGTTAGATTTCTAGAAACTGTAAATGCATTTGATAAAATAAGTTACTGAATTGCTTTAAAGAAAAAGATTTTCAGTGGTAGGTATTCTAGACTTGTTGGACGCCTAAACTGTAAATAGGTGAGTGATTTTCCACGCAAAAACTGTTTTGATTACAGCGAAATTGATCAGGCGAGATGTTTTTGCTCATTATCGAAAATGTAGTCAAAGCGTTTTTGTAGAATGGTAAACTTTGATACACTTTTTTGAAGCCTATTTTATGCGAAAATAACTAAGTATTAGGTGATATTCCTTTGTCAGATATCACTTTTTTGACGAACTGTTGATGATGCATAAACATACTACGTAATATCTTCCAGCAACTAATACCCGATGAATGAAAGACTAAAGGCTATTGTAATATATTTGTCATATATAAAACCGCTTATGTAAAACGGCCTCACCAAACAATGAGTTTAATTTCGTTATTTATATTAAACGCAGCGGGCAGGAAGCCTTTGTGCCGCCTAGCTCAAATCATAATAAGCCTTCGTAATCAGATACTAAAACACTTTTAATTTTGTATCGACCTTCGGCACTGGCCGTTCACGAACAGTGAAAACGAGAGGCTGATAAACAATCGCGATCGTGCACTACCTACCGTCGATTGAAGAGTTTTATTGTTGTACTGTCGATGAGAAAATTAGTGGGCGTGGACTTTGATTTTAACTAAACATTCTGATGACTATTATTTTGTTGCAAGGGAACAAGCATCATGTTAAACAAAAGAAGTAGTAGTTATACAGGAAATATGAGTTGACAAGTAAAAGTCTTAATGGCATAGGTATTTAAGCAATGACTGATGTTTTATTTTGTGGTTAAAACTATTGTGGGCGACAAAAACTATTTTACTAGTTTTCATAAATATGAATTTTGACTATGTTAAAGTAATAAAGCCACTGTCGGGTTTTTTATTGTGTTATTTTCAATAAGTGACCCTGTTAGCACAAACTTATCATTAAATTTGAATTAATTCCAAAGTAATTGACCAATTGTTAGTCCCTAAATCGGTTATTTAGCTTGAAGTTACCTGACCGAGGATATTTTCTGGCTTCAGGGTAAACACAGCTTATAAAAATACTTAATTCATTCTAATTATGTTTTTTTTTTCATTTGTTTATTATGTGTGGTAATTTTTTACAGTTCAAGTATTTATATTGCATTTCATGATTGTTTTCACTAACAGATTTCGTTTAATAAATTAGTTACACGTTATTGGTTACTTTCGAATGCAGGTCATAATAAAACTGTGGGTGGGATTCACTATCCGTTTTGGCTGTGACTGTACATTTCCAATAGACGGGCGTCGCCGCGAAGCCTTCAACTCGCGCGGCACGTGCGCGTGCGACGCAATAAATGACGTTATTCCGTTCCCGAACTGTTTCAATTGGGTTTTAAATATGCAGATAAATCAATATTTTCATTTATGTAAAAAGAATTTAAGAAGGACTGTGTTATTATGTTACGTATCCACATATTGTTAACTGTTTTTTTTTTTTGTATATATTGTATATTATGTATAAGTAAAGTCCATTTCAGTCTCTTCCAATTAATCCCACCCTCCCCTTTCCTATATAGGACAACACGTGCAGGACTTAGATGCCACCCGCATACGGTGCAGAATATTCCATCAAGAACCAAGCGGTTCGGTGACTCCTTCTTGTGCCGCACAATTAAGACCTGGAATTCTTTACCAGCTTACGTGTTTCCCTCCTCCTACAGTCCCGGGTCCTTTAAGCGGGGCGTGAAAAAGCATCTGATGAGGCCATCAAGCTGAGTGCCACCATTGTAGCATGGTACGTGTCTATAACGGTGACCCTCTTTCCAAGACTTTGCCCTCAGCTTACCATCAGGCAAGGCGAAGTCAAATTGACGTGTCCTATATAAAAAAAAAATCATAACAAAGTCTACCATGATTAAGTCATAATTTTTAATCCATTTTAATTCGATTTGGTTATTCAAAATAGAAATAAGCAGATTAAAGAATCTAAAAGGAACGCTTTTTTATTTATTTTGTCTAATATAGTTCAATGTTACACATTTGCCACATTACGAAAAATATAACACTGTATTAGGTTAATCTAAAAGCTGATCAGACCTCGCGAATATAGGAATTCAAGAACATAGATAATACCTAGATCCAAAATAATCAAGTGTTGTTTGTTTATATTAAATACTATACCAAACTTTAATAAAACTGTAAAAATCAACTGGGGTTCCTTCGTATGGAACAATAATATTCGAATAGTTTTTGTGATTGCGGGACTTTTCGCAATTTTATTATTATGTAGCTTACTTTTGCTGACGTTTAGAATACAGTATAAATTAAACATCTCGCCTGAGTATCGTCATAGGATTTTAAATGAAATATTAGTAAACTAAATATAAAAATTCCACTGATTTCAATCACGGGACTTACAATTTTCTTTATATCTGTTTTACATCAAAATGGATAATCCAACAAAAAATTCTTTGTCTGCAGAGTTACGAGTGTAGGTACTAGTCATTAACGCTACGTCATAAAAATAAAACATGAATGAAGTTGAAATATGAAGGTGTACATTACCTGTAGTAGGTTGATTCACGCTGTGACGTGAGGACAGACGATGTGACCTCATAATGCTATAAACGTTGACATTGTAATATCCGACTAATTTAATTATACGACAAATAAAATAAAAACAGTGAAACATTATGTTCTTTTCTAGTTTATTTTTGTTATAAGCTGTTTTGTTTTTTGGGACCCCACCGAGAACTTTCAGAAGTCAAGCAGCAATCACTAGCCAGAACACTTGCAAGCCGGTACACCCGCAAGCCGGCACATCTGCAAGACGGTACACCTGCAAGCCGGTACACCTGCAAGCCAGTACACCTGCAAGTCGGTACACCTGCAAGCTGGTATACCTGCAAGTCGGCACATATGCAAGCCGGAACACTTGAAAGCCGGCGGTCTGCTGATTAATGGACCAGGCTCTGGCATAGGCGTTTGTCTCGGGATTTGGAAGTAACACGTCCGTCGCTCCCATTAAAGCCTTAGAAACTAAGCCAAAGGGAAGAGAAGATTTAAGAGGACTGCGGGTTTCGAGATGAAAGCGGGGTCAACACTGAAATGCCATAGATGATAAGCCTAACATATTAGATATATTAAAAGATTAATTCGACAAAAAACCACCGTTATCGACTAAATCGCAGAATAAGCATGCTGAATTGTCAGTGGACTGACCACATCGGTCAAAAGACCGATAGCCTTTGGAGTAAATCATAAAATCAAATTGATAAATTAGTTAATCCGCGAGACAGTATTGAAAGCTGTAGCTTTACCACCTCGACATATTGTAACCAAAATAGATCTGTGGAATTTATATAGTCATTTTATGATTTCGCTTTTTAAGATTTTGTAATTATCTTTTTCGCAAGGTTGATTTAAAACGAGAGCAAATTAGTTCAACAGTTAAAACTCAGATCATAAAGCGGAGAGAACGGGTGACCTCTGTACCAACGCGAGGAGATAGTTTCTCACTTTACGAGACACTTTTATGAACTCAACCATAAACTTTGCAGTATATTATCATGCTTATATAATTATTTACATAAACTTTTAATTTCCAATAATTTTGCACAACTATGTAATACCTTTTTTAGGGTTCCGTAGCCAAATGGCAAAAAACGGAACCCTTATAGATTCGTCATGTCTGTCCGTCCGTCTGTCTGTCTGTCTGTCTGTCTGTCTGTCGGTCTGTCTGTCCGTCCGTATGTCACAGCCACTTTTCTCCGAAACTATAAGGCCTATGCTGTTGAAACTTGGTAAGAAGATGTATTCTGTGAACCGCATTAAGAATTTCACACAAAAAAAAAGCATTAAATTTTGGGGGTCCCCATACTTAGAACTGACTGAACTTAGGGGTATCTATCTAGATAGGTCTTTAAAAATGCTATTGAGGTTTCTAACATAATTTTTTTCTAAACTGAATATTTTGCGCGAGATACACTTCCAAAGTAGAAAAATGTGTCCCCCCCCCCCCCCCTCTAACTTCTAAAATAAGAGAATGACAAATCTAAAAAAAACATATGATGTACATTGCCATGCAAACTACCACTAAAAATTGGTTCGAACGAGATCCAGTCAGTAGTTTTTTTTAATACGTCATAAACCGCAATTTTCACCTTTGCTACTACGGAACCCTTCATGAGCGAGTCCGACTCGCACTTGGCCGATTTATTTTGTTCTAAGTTCTTACGTATTGGTTAGTAGGTAACCTAAATTACTGATAACTAATTTTGTTACTCGTTCCTCTCCAATTAGTTAAATTATTGAAGTAGGAGTGGCTGGTATAACTAAAATTCGAACCGACCCCAAGGTCGATACGAAGGAAAAGTGAGTGGATGATGGAGTGAACTGAGTGGAGTGGTATTGATGACGTGTAATCGGGATGAAAGAGAAATTCAAATTAAAAAAAAAGAAAAATATGTATTTGCGCAAATAACACAGGTCCCATATGCCACAAATACTACTATACAATACATTCTAAAATACCAAAACCAATCTTTAAAAGTAAACTAAATAAGATATCAACTTCTGTATTACACAAATAATTTTTTTTGTGTTCATTTCCATAAATTCATGTGAATTTGTGTTTTTGTTTGACAGTTCTTAGTCAGACTTAAAACCTTACTTTTCTTCGATCGCAATTAGCACCAGAAATATTTGACCAAAAACATCATCCATGCGAGCGGAGCCGCGGACAAAGGCGAGTACCGGAATACATTATAATAAAGCACTTACACATATTTTCTTTTTACAATATAAGTTATGTGCACCGAGCATAATTTAAATACGTATGATTATTTATAATTGCGCCCTAGCATGAACCACACCTGACCAGTTCAAGATAATCTGTACTAAATACGTTGTTAAACTGTCGTTTTAAATGATCGAATCCGGCTCTTTGTTTCTGACCAACAACTTGTTATGCGATTTTCTTAAGATAAGTACCACTATTATTGTGTAATGAATGAACGAACACTAAGACATATCGAATCAAAAGTAACAATAACGATGAACGAATCTTTTTATTGTGACCTTGTTTTAAATCGTTTGCCGAATGATTGATTTTAACTTTTTTAATAGAAATAAATGATTCCAAAAACTATGGGTTTATTATACTATTTGTAATCAATTATAACTGAATGTTGCTGAAGGTCCCTTTGTTTTCGTTTTTAACGATTGTCAGACGTGTATCGCGTACAGGCTCCGGTAGCCTTAGCTAGCGATACTTTAAACTAAGTTTAATTTGTAAATATGTACTCTGGTAATGAAATAAATAAAAATAAAATAAAACGTAAAATAAGCTTAGATATAGCGATGTAAGTGAATAATAGTGGAAAGGCTAGGGCACATAACAGTGACAATATATATCAATGCTCATAACAATCACCGTTACTAAAACAGTTTTGAGGAGTATAATGTGTGCAAATAAAAACGGTTTAGCGCTAATTGTAGGACAAGGGTAGTACTTGGTTGAATATCATATTTTATTCTACCTACATTTATGAGTATTGTGTGCAACTCTGTAGGATGGGATTACGGTATTTTACAGGAACTATAAAAAAAAATTCGTGGACTGAGTTAGATTATCTTAATCTCGTCAATCCTTTCAAGCTGCAATCCAGGTAATGGTTTCAAAATCGGTAATATGAACTTGGAGGGACTCTTACATAGCCTCACAAAATACTACAACTAGATATATATAATACATAATGTGCGCTGTTTTGCGCATACAAAAAGCTGATAAAATGTTCAACTTTGTCGACAACGCTTTAAGAATCAGCTAGACAAGACCAACAAGTTCCGACCTCACAAAAATCGCCGTACGACCTCATCTTAAAACCCCTTTAGATTCTTATAGTAATCAATGCCTCCGTTTGATCTCTTTTCCTTTATTAGTAGACAAATTACGTGACATTCATGATCTATATAATGAAACGCGGAAAGAGGTCGGTGAATCAGAGCCCTCGGGAGCGAGGTCGCGTGGCGAGCGGAGGTCGTGGCTAGCTCCATCAAGCGGCGTCGGACGGCCACGCCTCTACGTAATTGTTATTTTAATCTGTGCACCCTGTAGATTCACAATCAATTGTTTAGTCTTTAACCTAGATTGTTGCGTAATCCGTATAATACTGATGTTGTTTGTAGATAAATGATTAATATTAGTACTTCATCCTTTAGATACAGGGGGTAAAGGGTTTTACTAACATCTTTGAGGCTCAAGGCAACCACTCCTCATTGGTGCACTTGCCCCCCTAGACAAATGGCAATTCGTTAACTGTTACCGGCCGGTAGAATGACGAAGGTATGAGATTTGACGTGATGACATACGTTGACGATTGTCATATACTCGTACGTCAAATTCCATACATTCATCTAGGTCTAGGGGAGCTGGTGAATACGGGAAGAGACTTTTCTCTCAGGGTTAGGATACATAAGATGCAATCGAGTTCTGAAAAGGCAACATATCAATCACAAACAAAAAGCGAACCCGGGGCTCCAAACATAAACTTTAGTGTACAGTGGCAATTAGCAAATTGAGCACTTGAAGCTATGCGCCATCCGCGCAAGTAAGGAACTAATCTACCCACTGGTATGTCTCTGATACGTATTGTAAATGATAACTTAGTAGTTTAGAAGTCAGCCTCACAATTAAGAGGTCTCGGGTTTAAATTCTGGCTATTATACTACCGACGTAAACACACTCCTAACAAGAGCAACCGGGGTTCGCTTTTTGCATTTACTTCTCACCTTCACATTGGTGAGACCATTGGCACGCATGTCATCTTTACGATGCCAAGCCGAAAAGTACTCGTATTCGATAGCGTAGCCAACAAATAATAAAATTCTATAAAGATTCAAATTACGAAAATCGCAATGAGTACCGATGAATGGTAGTAGTTTCTGCTAAAGTCAAAGAAAGAAAGATCATGAAAAAGATAATAATATAGTGAAAATATAACAGGACTGCTTAACTTACTTGCTCATGTCAAGTTAGATTATGGCCTGTCAACCGGTACTAAATATATTTATAATAAGATCTCTCCTTATAAATAGAAGTGTTTCAAAATGATCCAATACATTTTATTTAAGAACTTTTTAATTAGTACTTGCCTGAGCCATTCTGGTGGTCATTTTACCTACTTACTTATTCTTTTGTTTCTGTCGCACCATTCACAGCTTAATGGCCTGCTTAGTATCTACAATTCTAAGTGCTCATCTGATAGCAATGAGATCATTATCGGGTGGGTAGATTGATTTGCTTTTTTTAATTATTTTAAAGGTGGCCTAAGAATTAATTGCGTCAAAGCAAATATTTAATCTTTCTTTCCTCGAAACTATTATAACTAAGTTTTACGTACGTGTATGAGGAGTGAAGCCAAAACATTCAGTATTCCTACTGCCAAGGTGATTTTAAGACACCATTGCCTCATGCTCTGCTAAAATCAGCGTTCGACCTAAACAAAATATTGTCACTTTGTCTCTTGCGGTGGATCTGACCATTCCTATCATTCACAGAGAATGAAAGGAGAAATGCAATTAGAAATCTATTTAGACGCCACAATAAAATCCTAATAGACCCGAGTACAATATACGATCACTTTCATCTTCATTTAGATTCAGAAATAAAAGAGTCAGAAACAGCGAAAGCGATCGAGATAACCACTGAGGATTTATAATTAGTTCTTTAACACAAAAAGGCCTTAACTGTTTACTATTGTCAGTCAACTTTGGTTTGAATCTGAACCAAAGTTGACTGACACATGGTGCAGCTATCTTAGATAGTTAATCAACTATGTAAGATTGCTTACATAATCATCGCAATTAAACAGGAGTGCTGTAAGCTTTTAGCTCTAGTTTTATACTTGTTTTTTAGTTTTGGTTCTACATATATGGCAAATGCTCTTGACAGATCTTCAAGACTAAAACTATATATTTAATTAGCAGCGGACTATGAAGCGAGCTATATTTAGAGTTTCTTTAAAGGATAGAATTCACAACAAGGTCATCCGACACAGAACCAAAGTGGCCGTTGGAGCAGACTAGTTCTAGAGTGGAGACCGCGAGAAGGAAAATGGAAGGTAGGAAGCTGCTAGCCAGTTGGACTTACGACCTGAAAAGGTGGCTGCGACAGACTGGATGCGGCAGTCGGAGTATCGGCAGACGTGGCGCACATTGGGAGACGCCTATATCCAGCAGTGGACTGCAATAGGCTAATTGATTGGTTAGTTTATACAGCTTAAAATAATTTGTGATATCCACTTATAAGTCAACTGCCAATCATAGGAGCTTGAACCGTACAATCCATTCTATCCTAAGTCCATTTCATTCATGTCTGAAATGAAGTAAATACATACCCTAACGTCGGGTGGTCATATTTTCATGTTTGCAGCGTCAAATTTTCATTTATAAATATAATAAATATTATGTTGGGCCTGCATTAGGGCAGTATACCCTACTCCTTACAATATACCCAAAGAAAAAAGGTTAACATTTTGTTCTAACTGAAACTTCAAGGTTTACGTTTAAATGCCCCTATAAAATTACCTACACGGCGGCAACGTCAAAAACAATTACGAACAAAGACTGCATGCAGAAAATCATTGACAGGTAAGAGCGTACAATTTTCTTCTACATTCATGGCTTACCGTCCGCTCTATTGCACTTAACCTAATAACGGCGGTAATCTTGGCCGGTATTGCTGACGAAATTGCGGGGTCATCTGTACGGGCACTAATTGAGACAGTTTAGCTTAAGACACTGGCCGGTCGACAGACGTCCGTAAATTGGCCGTTTATGGTGAAAGTCGAGACCATCAGGGGCCCTATGTGGAAATGTTAAAGTTCATTGTAGCTCCCGATATTACAGTCATGTTATGGTGTTGCTTCGCTCCGGGGCGCTGGCCGTCGTTCTATCGGCATTCTTATTAAGGTCATTTGATTTTGCCTTTAACTTGCTACTATTATTGCGAAATTTTGGATGGATGGGTGAATGTTATTCATTCTCGCCAGATCAGCTAAGCGAATCCAGATTTAAATATTATAGTCGGGAATATTATAGATTTTTGCCTCGGAATTAATTTCTCGTAAGCAAGCGTATGAGTTCAAAATGGTTATTACGTTTTAAACATGCACATTTATCTACAAATTTTATACTAGATACCTAATTTAATTATGTATATTTTGCATCTAATAAGAATGTCATAATATTGGTATCTAGATATTAAAGACTGAAGGTTACATTCATATCGATAATAACATTATGCATTATTATGATTAAATTACATTTTATGTCAATTAAAATCATATTAATCATAACAAGTGCACATGTAAACCGCAATAAATATAGTAATTATAAAATAATATTTTAAAATATTCCAATCAAATTTCAAGGATTTCAGGATGTTTTTTACTGAATCTGCATAACAATTTGATCTTTGATAACTGGCCTCAACAAAATCAAAATACACATCTATAAATCTACGAGTATATTTCTTTAAACCTATCCAAAATAAAAATTGTAATAATCACGTAAATAAATAGTACCTACATTACGGACAAGTGAGTAAAGTTGGTGATTACCGCCGAGGCGCCATTGAGACCCGAGCTGAAAGGCAAGGGTCTTAAGAGAGCCGAGGACGGTAATCATCATACTCACGCGTGGCATGCGACGTTTTACAACACACTTGCGAATAAAATAATACTACAAATACTAAATAAACAGTACTACAAATGAATTCGTTTTCCTATGCGCGCGCATCTAACAATGGTGATCGGCCCTATTTAAAAAAAAAATGGGGTTTGAATTTAACTTTTTTTTACTCTGCTTTTTTTCTGTACTTAGAGAAAAAAAGTTAAATTTCAGTGAAAATTTTGTTTATTATACAAGTATTTGTAACTTGTAGTTGAAATTATTTATTTAAATACGAAAATGCATCAAATGACCATACAATAGGCATATTAATTTATTCATACTATTATACACGCTTTTTTGTATCGAAACTTTTTAAGAACATAGTAACTTAACCTATAAAATTTAAAAAAGAATCTATAACTTACTTGTGAATAATAGCAATGATAAAGTCACAGTTTGATAATAGGTGTCATTACGTGCTAATTGCGGTGAAATAATATTAATTTTATGAGCAGGTGTGTTGTAAAAAGAAATATTAGTCAGCATAAGTCTATCATTTTACATCGATGATATTTTATATTTCAGGTATATCGTTCTAATACGTTCACCATAACGAGAACCTGCCGATACCTCGAACTGTTCAAAATGGTGTAGTGTCCATGCAATCTGATTTACGCGCGCAGCCACGTTCCTGAAGCCAGTGTCTAGCATAAAGTATACCCGCGCCTTTTTTGGAATGCTAATTCCTGTACAGATTATTCATTGCTCTTGTCTACATAAATTTGTTATAGTAAAGCTCTTACCAGGGCAGTGTTGGTGACAATTTTCAACTTATTTCTGAGTTATTAAATTATTGTAGTACCTAAACTACAATAAAGTTGCTTTCAATTTCAAATTTAAAAAAATATTTAAAGACTAGTGTTGGTTAGTTCATAATACGTTACAGATTTTTTCACTTGTGGACACCTCCGTATACCACGTTATTGAAAGCATAATGAAGCGGTTTTGTCAGATTTGACCTAACTAAAGTAATATAGTGCCTCTGGGATCAAAGCTATAGAGGTGTTAGTACCGGTAGAGACGGTGTGGTTGCGAACTAATTATCAGCTCCCAGTAGGTCTTTATTTTAAATTTTGGCAAATTTTAACTTTTGGAAAAGAATCTCCTAATATCTAAGTTTAACCGTTGGCTAGACGATCATCCCTTCAACTAAATTAATTTGTACTGTATCAAGTACTTGACTCGCTCGAAAGCAAGTATGCAAGAGTTAACTCTACTATCCTTTTGTACATTCTTGATCTGACCAGACTTTCGTATATTAATGCGAATGAAGTCGCGGGCTGAAATTAGCGTAAAAAACAATTTAATAATAAACACGTCAAAGCATAAATCCCAATGCAATAGATGAGATCATCATCGCGGATTGATAGACCGATAAGACGAGTGAAACATAATATTATGTACGTTATGGACACGATCACTTTTTAATGGCAACCCCCTTAGGTGCCGATTGATATTGAAATGTGAAGTTATCTTATCGTTTGTGTGAGCATTAATTATATATACGTGTAAATATGTAAACGTATAATTTGTTAGCCATGTTGATTGCTGAGACCTTAGCCTAAACATTTTCAAGGTTTTAAATTAATTTTATTTATTGTTACGTTGCCTACTATTTTAGATGACTGTTGCTCATTTTGCTTGTCTAATTTATCTTAGTAAATTACCTGATTCAGGTGCTGATTGTTTGTTTAATTCATTTGATAGATAGATTCAATAAATTAATTTTATTGCGGAATTATTTTTTTAATACCAGCAAAGTATATTAAATATTTACCATACCTACTTTCTTAGTTTCACGTATCTCTACTCATAAACAAGAAAAATAGGGCAGGTCTCAGTAGGACGCATGACGCTAGAGACAAATAGGCAAACTATCTATAAAAGAGACAAAAACCTTCTTCTTCTTCCTATGCCTCTTCATTCCTGAAGTGTGGCCGTCACTTTCCTGATATATTCTCGGTCAGTAGCCAAACGAAACAGCTGTGTCACGGAGGTATTGCCTGTCCACTTCCGAATGTCACACGCCACAAATATCTTCGACGCCCAGCGTGCCTTTTCCCCTTACTTTGCCCATCATTATCAGCTGCAGCAGCTTAAATCTATCGCCGAGATACTCCACCTTATATCTTTTTATGAATAACATCATTATCCATGTCATGTGAACACGCTGGAGCTCTTTTTTCTAATCTTCTGCGTCCAACTTATATGTAGCATGCGGCGGTAGCATTACATCTCAAATACTTGTAGCCGTTATGTGGTGTCTTCCTTCAGGATCTAAGAAAAGGTTTTGTTGTCAGTATAAACACTGGCGTACAGATTAACATTAATTTTGAAAGACACAAATGCTCTGTTAAATACGGAACAAAATATTATAACCAGGTTTAATTACAATAGTTATAATACCCTGTTATTAGCTAAATCGTTCCTATTTAAATGAGTATGTAATTATTCGACCTCATGGTGAAGCTTATTATAATGCCTACTTTTATTGTCTTTCAACTAAATAGATGGCCGTTTAACCAGCAATAAAATTTGCATTTATTAAAATTATATCTACTACCGGTTCATTAATCACCAGATTTCGGGCTTTGCTAAATAATAATCTAATAATGAAAAAAAAAACAACTGAATGGTCGTTTATGAAACCCTAGAAAGGTAATCAGAGGCTCTAGTAAGTAGAAACAAGCCCCCATGAGGGGCGGTGCGGTTCAGCTGTTTAATGTTGATGATTGAGTAACAAACATCTAAACATCTTCACAAGCTTGCATACTCGTAATTAAAATATTAGTAGAATTTGCATATTTTAAACAATTTTTGTCACATCTATCCAAATTGAATGAACTTCTCCAACCATACCTAACTACCCAACCTTGCTGTACTTGAGACAAAGGAAATCAGAGACGTATTGGCAATAAATTGAACTTAGGCAATAGTTTAATTGGAATAATTGCTTCTATTGCATTTTATGAATCCATTCAATTCAGTGAACTATGTTTTGAATAAATTTTATAGATTATCATAGTCGAATCGTTCTTGTACTCAGGTACTTCTTTACATTTTGAATGACTGTGACAAGAGTTGGTGGATGGTAATTGACTAGAATTTCAGTTATCCAGAATAAATCCAGGAAGTCCGGTTAAAAGGGTATTCCTAGATGCCGATATTTTTATATAATAAAAAATTTCTCCAAAAGGTTACGCAGATGTTTAATAACCCTAAATGCCAGTTGTATTTTCTAGTGGAACATAAGTAACAGCGGTTAAGTCTAAGTGCTTTGTACAGAAAAGCGTTCACTAGACTCGGGAAGACCTCACACGCAACACTCAAGTCCAACCAGGCAGTCAATTTCAATTCTCAATGTATTTTATAACAACGACCGCTTAACAAAACTACCGCTTATCAAAGCAAGTAGGGAGCTTGTATTCATCGCAAATGTCCTTTAGCTAATAGTTTAATTGCGCCGGCCAGCGTTCAGGGCAGAGATAGAGATCAGCAGCCAAGAGGTCACCTGCTTGCACCGTGTTTTACTGAACTATTCATCAGGCTTGCATAACTTGGTGCTATATTCATAGTCCTTTCTAAATTCAAGACAATTTTATTATTAAATTAACTTACAAACTGCGGCGTGTTGTTAAGAGATGATGGTGTTTATAATTAAGTTTAAACGTCGTTGCCTTAGGCCTCTAACTGTCAGGTAATATGCAAATAGTATCCAAGAAGAATCTTAAGAATTTGGACTAGTGCTCACTATTTTACGCTCCTATGTTGTATTTTACTAGCTTTCAGTCGCAGCTCCGGTCACGTTCATGTATTTCAAAGAAGTACTACTTTTTCCTGTACCCTCCCCCCTCCTTCCCACAGGAAGACGATGACACTGTTTCCTACACCCGGAGGGGCTAATTCAAAACTTTTGAAGGCTTAGGGTTAACTGAGGTACGAAGGGAAAATGCTTCATTAGGTAACCTTACATCCCGATATTTGAAACCCGTGAAGGCATGCGGTTTTATTTAGTTTGTGTCGGGGGAAATATGTCATCTCCCCCACTGTTTAGTGGAAATATCCGCACCAAAAAAAAAGGATACCATCCGTATACCACTGATGTCAGAAAAATGAAATAGTAGTTTCAAGACTATGAATACAATACATATTTAACGTCAGCGGAGTCCGATGAGTTAATAATATTATATAGAATTATCTTGGAACGAGCGCCATAAATAAAGTTCTAGTTAATTTTTGTGCGTTGCCTCTGAGGTTGAGGTCAGCTCTTAATGATCGTTCCTGACCAAATAATTGATTGAGTCCATTCTTTGTTTTATTAGTTGGTAGTCTGACGTGTGGTATGTAGGAACATTTAACAGTATGCTCGCTGTAAAGGTTGGTTCTGAGTCATAAGATATACCTTCATTGCCACCTAATGTTGACTTCATGCGTGTCACAAAAACATGAACAGAAATGGAGATTTAGATAAGACTTTAGCTTTAGTTTAGCTCTTATCTCCTTACCTACCCTACCTTCTTCCAGTAATCTAAACATTTTGCTCGAGACTGATTCATTGCAGAAGTTATTCCCTTTCTAGGCTTTTCCCAATTTTGCGCCATTGCTCCCGATCCTCCGCCTTCCGCATCCAGTTCAATATTAACTATATGTTAATTTACAATATCTAATTAATCTTACCCTATATCTAGCAGTGAATAGCAATAGTCTAACTATACCTATAAATAAATAAAATTTGAAAAAAAAAAATTGTTTAATATAAACTTAACATTATTGTAGTTTATATTAAACAATATTTTTTTTAACGGGAATTAACGCGATCATGGTATAAGTACATACATACCTTTGATTAGATCACTCTATGAGGGTTCTAGTGCTTGTGTCAGGATAGATGGAGTATACACGGACTGGTTTAACATTGAGAAAGGTGTTAGACAGAGATGTGTGGCTTCACCAGGGCTGTTTAACCTATTTATAGATAATTGTCTGAAAGATTTGCCAGAACGTGCGTATGGATTAAAAATGAATGATCTGACCATCAAATGTCTCCTATATGCTGATGACCAAGTTATTTTGGCATCATCGGAGGAGGAGCTGCAGGCGATGGTCAGTATTATGCATGGTGCCCTAAAAAGCAAAGGAATGAAAGTGAATGTAAGTAAAACGAAAGTGATGGTTTTTGAAAGAGAAGAAAGTATGACAGACTGCACAGTTGTGATTGAAGGAGAGAGATTAGAACAAGTGAAAGAGTTTGTGTATCTGGGGTCGAAGTTTACGAGAGATGGAAAATATGAAAGTGATATTGAAAGAAGAGTTATGGCTGGAAATCAAGTAAATGGGGCAATGCATAACTTTATGAGCAGCCAGAATGTATCGAGAGGGGCGCGCCTGGCTGTACATAGAGGAGTGCTCGTCCCTACACTTATGTATGGTAGTGAATGTTGGGTTTTGAAGAAGAAGTATGAAAGTAAATTGAATGCTGTGGAAATGAGAAGCCTGAGAAGTATAGCTGGGGTGAAGATGACGGATCGAGTGGGGAACACTGTAATAAGGGAACGTTGCGGTATGGTTGAAGATGTAGTGACTAAGATAGAGAAAGGGATGCTTAGATGGTTCGGACACGTGGAGAGAATGGACGAAAGAAGACTGACGAAACAGATTTATGAAGCGAGGGTCCCATTGATGTATGGTAGTGGATGTTGAGTACAGCAGAAGTAAACTGAGAAGAGAAGATGCTGTGAACTGAGAGGTCGGAGAAGTATAGATAATGATGGTAACTATATACGCGATGAAATAAAACACAATACATCATTACTTTAAGTAATATCTTTAGGAATTTTTATTTGCACCCAATCTAAATCTTGGTTATGAGGCTGAGGAATATGTTGCTCTAGTTGTACCGCTGAAAAAAAAAATTGTAACAAATCACTTAAAATCTTATTTCACTGGCATTAACTAGGATAAAATATTTCTGACAAATGCAGACGCCTTTTTTATTGTGCGCAAAATGCACAAATTATATTCGTGAAAAAAAAAAATGTCTCCTAAAGTTGAACTTCATTAAACAAAACAGATGCTAAAAATGGGGGAGGTTTACTGTAGCGTTTTTAAGGACGGATCGTTTTTATTGGGGAAACATTAAGGATTGTTTAGAACAAGAAGATCGTTTTGTTTCTTTTTTGAAGAAGGTGGCCAAGAAGGTTGCTCGCGAGGTCAACTTTTCACAGAACTACTACTTAGTATCTATACTGTAATTTATCGGTCACACCTAACCCTAAATCGGTAACCTAGTTAACTATAAATTTTAAACGGAATCACACAGGGATTTGAACATGTAACGGTTGCACCTTTATAGGGGACTACTCCGATAGCTGATCTACATAAATCAGTCATGGAATGGAACTGTCAGGTGTTTAAGTCCCATCGTACATGATATCTTTTCTAAATATAATTTACAGGATAAGTTAGTGTAATAATTTCATACTAACCTTTATTTAATAACTGCAAAATATCGTTAATGTTTTTTACTCGGCCATTGGGGCCTTTTCGCATTTTCGATAATTCTTTCGGAGTCCCACTGGAGGGCGCAGTAGCACCTTTATTTAAAAAAAAAAAAAACCTTTTTATTTTGATACAGAAACTATTAGTAATACTATCCATCCTACTGTTCAAGAATTCATTGAACTAGTCCTAGATCAACGACCATTCATGGTTTTATATCACGAGGCAGGAGGCGAGATCCTTCATAGAATACGTACTGCTTGAACGGTCACTTGATTACCTCCCTTTAGTTTACAGCTAAAGGTAAAATTCGCGTCCCACTATTGCAAAAGTTTACATATTTACACAGTACTCCTTAGTTTTATCGAGTAGCCAGCTGTGATATTCCATTTCGTATTGAGGGAGAGCTTAGCTTGGGTACCATAATTTGTCGATAGGAAGTTCTCTCGGATAGACTGTTCTCATTGATTCTGTGATTGTAATTCGGTATTGCAGAACTAGTGGCTAGGTAGGTACTTACTGTAAGTGGGTGTTGTAGTTAGTAACTTATTTTCTAAGTCACTTAATGCTTTATTTAAATCTTCCATGTAAACAGGTTTTCTTGCGGGATCTAAGGTGTATCCTGAAAAAAGTGATGTGTTATTGTACGAATGTGATATACAGTGTACTGGTACAATACATGCACAGTTTGAATTTTAAAAACTTATTACTACTTATTTTAAATTTAAAGTTTTATTTGTAGTTTTTGGACAAAGCTTGTACACTTACACGCTTGACACAGATTATATTATAATACGTTAGTTTGTTTAAATTTTGCGTGTATGATTGCGACCTAAGTTGTAAATGTCGCATATTGAGATGTATGTATGAGATGTCCAGAAGTCAACTGCGAAACGCTAATTAATTGATTGGTTGAAGTTTTAAATGTCATGAAAGTAGAAAGAAAAACAAATTTGCTAGTTATTCTATTTGGTCATAATATGATGCAAAAATAGTTCAAGCCTAAATTCAAAACCAAATTATGGAAAGGAGCAGTAAGTACGGACCTGGGCTTAGATGAAGAAGAAGTAGTATAATGTTTTCAATGAAATTCTATAACATATAATTGAAAAGTTACGATAAATATCATAAGTAACTCACCTGTCGTAGCATCGGTAGCTATAGATGTTGTGGCTGTGGTTTTACGACGCGTTCTTCTACTCGTAGGTATCTCAATAGACGCAGGAGGGTTCGGTGTTACTACAAATTGAGTAATTTTACTACTATAGAGAACGAAAGCTCGATAATGTTAACTTTCAAGAAGTTTTCATAACAATTTTGGTTTTATTAAAAACTAAAAGTTTTGTAAAATGTAGACTTCGCGAGCCCCCTTTGCCATACTTTTTTGATGGGAGCGTCTCTTTTCCGAGAAAGTAGATATTCTTGCTTTTGTCCGGGAGTTTGGACAAAGTATACTTACTTACCTGTATGGTCATATATAGGTACTTTTTACCAAACTTAGCACAAATGTGAGGAACCTTGTTCTTGATTTTTCAGACAAAAATTATCAAAATCCGTTCATAAATAACGCGACCGCAAACTTCCCCCCTTTTCCCCCCTATCGAAAAATTCTCGACAAAAGAGTTGTTTTTAAAATCAAAGAACACCTGTGCCAAGTTTGATGAAAATCGAAACGGAGACTCTCGCTCGCTCGGTCAAATATTTTTTCTGAAAACGTTCGTTTTTGTCAACTTCTTTCAAGTCAAGGTTTCTCATAGAAAGAAGAATGAAAATCGAATCAAATCAAATCAAATTTATTTCATAATCGTTGCCCAGAGGACCTGGTTGCTGACCGAACTTTTTAGATTCCAGATTTCTTCCTTCTTTCACCGGGTTATAAATGGTAAAAATCTATGTAAAACGGGGTCAATAGAAATAAAATGGTTATTTGAATTTTCAAAATATATTTTTTACATAGTTCCAAGTACTTAACCAGATATTATGATGACTTTGCATAGTTTCATTTCAAAGAGATCAACTGAACAAATTATTCAATAATTTTTTAACATCCTCTATTCACCCCATTTTACCCGATATTGGTTTATATGTAAATAATCTGCATTTTGACCTACCTGATTCTGACGCATTATCAGATGCTCTCGCTGAATAAAAACAAACAAATATATTTACATAAATGTATATACAATAAACGCATAATAGAACATTGAAAACTACTCGTAGGTATTTGAGTCATATCACGATTACATTAAGGCTCATACTTGCATGACGCAATAACTTGAGAGGTGGCTGAAAACGAAATATATATGTTAACCTAATTTCTTAAGCTGTCGATTCGATACACCTATTTGACGTCGCTGAGGTACCAGTAAAGGTGATGGTTTCGGTGTTTGATCAAAAAACTCTATTTGCATTTCAATAGCATGATTTGGTAATTCATCTGAAACAAATAGTACGTCGTTTTTACAAAATTAACACTCAAAAAATTAATGATTTAACTTCACAGTATTGAATCTGACGGATCAGATGTAAGGTCCTATTAACATCGTCGAAGCCCAAGCCAATTTCACTTACTAGTCTTTTCCTTCAAGGTTGTGAGGTCAAACGGAAGTCGCTCTCGGAAAAGCGGGTTTTTAATATTTGTAATCATCACTATCACTTCCCTCTTCACTATCACTATCACTACATATTATAAAACAAAGTGGCTGTCGCTGTCTGCCCGTCCCTATGTATGCTTGAATCTTCAAAACTACGCAACGGATTTTGAAGCGGTTTTTTTAATAGATAGAGTGATTCAAGAGGAAGGTTTATATGTATAATACACATGCATAATATTGTAGAGAAACACTGATAAATCGGGATCAGAATACCACGAGGGCGGAAAATATGACGGTACGAAGTTCGCCATGTCAGCTAGTTTATTATAATTTGGTTTAAGTATAATTTATAAGATATTATAATTTTATAAAATGTGAATAGTTTTGTTAGCATGCGGAGATTTTAGATAGGCCAATGAAAAGATGGATGGATAACAAGGAACCCGAGTAACCGAGGAGATGACGTCAAACACGTGGGGTTGTCAAAACTCAATACTTTCCGTATTGAGTTTTGACAACCCCAAAAAATTGGACAGATAGAGGTCATGTGTTTCTTTATAAATATTATCCATATTTCTTCTTCAATTAAAAGGACCTACTCGCATTAGGCATTTACGCCTTTACCTGTTAATTTTCGTAGAGGGCTTATGTATTTTTTCAATACTAGCTCGAGTGCGTCTGCTTTCACCCGTTTATTTTGTTTCTGGGCTGTAATTTTCAATTGGTATTACATCATTCTATAAGTTATAAAAGCTACTATAAGCAAATATTTTTAAATCACAGAGATTGGCAAATAACTTACGCTTAATAACTGCGCATTCCTGTTTGTATATGAATAGAGACAGTGCTACAATTAAGAACGTATATGAAAACATGATCCAGAAACTGTAAACCTACATGACCATATAGAACCTAAGGTTAGTAAAACTAATATCTATTTACAATAAAATTACTCAACTATTTGTCGTAAACGTGAAATAGCATAAGAACAAAATTACTAAAACCATAAACTTTATCTGGAACTATTCAAAGTAAGTTATAAAAAATATAAAGTAAATAGATTTTAAGGCGGAACCACACTTCATTATGTGTGGATATGCGTTAAGGCTGTATTCGCACAAATAAGTGTAAAAAAATAGTGAAACGTTTGATGTACTTACATCAAAAAACTAACACGTGAACGAATGCGTGTATTTGCTTTTCGCTTTATGCCTTCTAATTAAAATACTGATCCCTTCACACGGCTATGACCGCGTGGTCCGACAGCTTCGTCCGTCGGGTTTCCATGGGTACAGAAACCTAATTCTACTAATTTATAATGATTCAATTTCGATTTGATTGGTTGTCACTCGGAATTCTGATCCCGTCTCTGCAACCCATGGGAAACAACAGGTTTGCATTGAAAGATTTGTCCGAATATCTGGAGAAAAATCCACTTCGTCAGATCAGTCGGACCAACAGAACAAACATTCCGCGCGTCATTCAACAGTTGGATCAACAAGAGATAATCAGCGTCGTCCGATCGACCGCACCATCAGGAAAAATGTCCGCGTCGTCCGATCAGTCGAACCACGCGAGCATAGCCGAACTTCGTCATATGCGGCCCAATATGTAATAACGAAATATAGTTTAAGCCTTTACGTTCTAGTTTTCCTTACAATTTGTTTGTTTTCCAAAACTCAATGCAATTATTGTTTATTACAAATTTTCAAACAGAAATTGATCTACACTGCTTATGTCTTTTCTTATATTTTTACGTTATAGGAAACCTGACTACAAAATAAATTTTAATTTAACTTTGTTGGTTTCTCAAAGGCACGAAAACACTGATAAATTTAATTAAATATATTCAACTATTTTAGCCTTTGAAATGACTTTTTCTCTTCCTCATTTTTTTCACCCAATAATTCTTATTTCTTCTATTCCATCGTTAATAATATCAGCTGATTCATCATCAATATTGTTATTTTGGCCTTTCTCTAGAATTTGTGTTGGGTTCAATTTCAATGGAAATATTTTATCCATATATATTTTATTATTTTGGTCAAGATCTTCAAGAAAATATGAATCGGATGTTTCATTTCCAGTATCTGTTTCAAGTAAAAAAATAGAATTTATGAATATTTACACAAACATGATAATAATAAAATGAAAGTATTTTATGATGATGTTATAATTAATTTCTGTTATACTTAGTAGCCAAATCAAGTAAAGAAATCTTGCCTTCTAAAATAATAAAATAAAGACGACAGTAATGAAAATTGTATATGTAATCTACATGTCTAACACAAGTTTAAAATACTTATGAATGATTCTATAAGATAATTTTGACACAATTTTGTAAAACCAGTTTTGTCATTGATACAGGAAATAGTCATCTACCGTCATTTATTTTCTTAAAAATATCCATTGGCCTGAAATCTAAATTAATTCCCATCATCATGCAACTCGATTCGTCAGTTATTTTTCATATTGATTTTCGTTAACTAACTTGATACAATATAATAATTATGACGTTCAATTTAGCCTACTACTAATAATAGTCTTATAATAAACACAAGTTTAAGTATTGCAAGTATCTGAAATTTGAAGGTTAATTTTTATCAGGGCAAGTCATCAGCGTCTTAGTAATGCGGCAGTATCGATAGGTCATTAGTTCGAATCTACTATTCACGACCCACAAAGAACAGTATTAGTGCCTCGTAATTATAATGAATATATTTAGAAGGTAACAATTTAGGTGATAATATCAGCAGAACAAAAACAGCAGGTAGGTAAGAGGAGACAAAGAGTAAGAAGTCTTTTGTAATGGTTTTAATTGCAATCAATCCTTTATTGTTAGTGTTATTATATCAGTAAGTTTTATTCATTTTATATTTACATATTTATGAAGGTTCTCCCTTGTTTGGTATAACAACGTTTGGTCGAATGTTATTAATTCGAACAACGTTTGAGAAAATAATTGCTTTGCATAATATCGATTGACATAATTTTCATTTCATCGAATATTTATTTGCAATAACAACGTTTGCGCTATTGATCAAAAAGTATAATGCTGATTTCATGTAATGTTCAGTTGGTATTAATATGTATTTCATCGAATATTCAATTGGTATAATGTTAATGTAGTGTAGAAATTAATTTATTTCCGTGATGTAAGAAAACCACTAAGAGTATGTTTCATGAAAAACAATACAAGTAAAATTGAAAAACTCTCAGTGCAATCGGCAGGGTTAGGTTAGGTTAGAACTGTGACCACAACAAGCACGAGGACGAGGCGAGCGAGCGAAGCGAGCGTGCCGCGGCAGCGGCCGCCGAGTGATTCGGTATGATCTCTCGACTAAATCATTATTAGTCTAATGAAGCATTAGTTTAAATAAAATGAGTGCAAATGAAAATTCGGTCAAATGATATTATTCCAACTAAATAATTATGCTAAATAAAATTCTACCAATTAAATATTCGGTTAAATGAATAATTATGTGAAATGACTTTATTGTAACTGAAATTAGTTTAAGTAATATTCGACCAAACGTTGTTATACCAAACAAGGGAGAACCATTTATGAAACTAATTATGAAATATAAATGAGTTACAATTAAAACATAAAATAAAATATTTACAAAAATATAAAAGAGGGATGAACTTAGGGGCAATTAGACGTCAAAAATTCCTCCCATCGATATAAAAAAAATCGAGTGGCAATGTGCCCCATCGACGCCTGATTGCTCCTAACTTTATCCTTCTTTTATATTCTTGGAAATATCAGTAAGTAAATCTTTATGAATCTGCTTGTTGATAAATTAATCCTAATTTTCTTTATTCGAATATGAAACTACTTTATTATAACTAGTTTCCTATAAGACCAAACCTGTACCTACACAAAACATGAACTTCAACCTTCGTTGAAAATTTAAATAAATAAATTTAAAATGTATTTGAAGCAGGCAAGTTGTAAAAGTTATAATATGCCAGAGTGATGACTATAGTGTTTCTTTAGCAATTTCTTGAACTTCCTTACTGAGCTAGCACTCTTTATTTCCTCTGGTAGCTTATTCCATATTTGAAAAGCCATATTATTGGAGGTGTTGCTGTTCAGTATTTTGGACTTAGGTAGCATTTTATGTTTCAAGTATTCTGGAACATTGTGAATAACTTCGCTATCTACTAGAAACACTTGAACGACTACATATCAGTTATGCCAACGATGAGCGGGTGTGACTCGGTCATCGGAGGTCACAGTAGGACCTCTATCCTCCATAAACGTAGGCCTGGGGGTGACAGGTGAAAACAAGGGGCTAAATGGGGACAAGGCTTCCCACACACAAAGTGGGCTATCTCTAGGGGTATCCACGGAAACTTTTGCGCACATAAAAAAATTCTAATGGAACCTTTCGCCATAAAATCTGTTATGATGAAATATCTTTACCTATAGACAATATTGTAAGTGCTTTTTTTTTAATGAAACCATTAAATTTTTACAGGGCAAGAAAATGGATCTTAATTAATACAATAAATAGAAGTCCTGAAATGGCTTTGTGGCCCACAATTACTTTAAAATAAACTGTTAAAAAGATTGATAGTATAATAATTACGAAAATCTTACCGTCAGAAAATAATTCTATTAAACTATATAACCCTGAAGCATCCCTTCCCCTAACCCCTAACCCTGAAGCATCTCTTCGGCTTGGATAAACCTCTCGCCAAGGTTCTATAACATACTTTGGAGTGGTTTCTTGCGTTAACGTATAATCTGCGGAAAAAATATCCACAGATTCTAAAATGTACAATGCATCAAATTATTCTTATTTGGAGGATCAAAAAGGATAATAGAAAGTATGTTAGACAAAATTTGAATTAGTCCAACGGAAGTTAGTGGTTCAACAAATGGCAGCAATTGCAATTGCACTTTAACGGGATTGGCAATATTCAAATGGCCTACTGGTAATGCAAGCATAGTAGATTTCATAGAATTTTCTCCGGTGAGATTTTCAGGATGTAATATTTTCAAATATAATTACATGAGGCATTTGCTTTGTGTGCAATTTCCTTCAGAGCGTCTGATAATTCTGATATAAGTTTTATCCAGGCTTTTGGGTTGGCTAGTAAAGCTGAAAGAGCAAATGAAATGCTAAAAAATTCTTCTTAAATGAAACAATTATTATTATCGAACCGAATTACGTATTGTTTAGCTGGTATACACTAAATTGACGCTGACGATATTCACTGCTAATAGTTCAGCTGAAGTATTATGGATCGCTAGCACTTACATGCACTTTGAGATTTTTCTTTTGTATCCTTGTGCCTGTTTTCTATTAAATCAAGCAGTTGACTTATTATAATATTAGTTTCTCCAACTTCATGCACAGTAGGTTCAGCCGTTGTTTTAAATTCATCACTGTCTTGTGCTCTTTTATGAATTCCATAATCCTTGAAAAACTTGCTATTGTAAGCTGAACCATTGTTATTGTTTATTGCAATAATCTCAGATATTTTAGAATTTACCGTTATATATGGTTGTGGAGTTGCTAAAATAGTAAAAATGATTATTAAGAGGATTAGCACTAAGGTGGCTCCATATAGATAAAAAGATAGAAAGAAAATACTTTTAATTCGACTCCTCACCTTTGCTCTTTCATTTGTCATTTGGAAAACAACTATTATATACTAAGGTAGCGTTTCCTCTGAAGAAAATGGTTACCGTCAACAATGAACGCTTGCAATACCAGAAGTTTCACTTATATAATTGCCAATTTCACTGGTCTATATTATTCTATTCTTGTTCTACCCGAAAATCAAATTTCGACCACTATGACGCAATATACCAGAGAATATATTATATTCCAGAGAATCTTTTCTATTCAGTAAAAAACGTTTTAAAACGTGTGATTCGAAAGATACACCTACTGAATGAGTGATTTTGAAGGTGTATTATTCCCACAAACTGGAGGTATGTTTTGTATTGACAAACCATATAAAATATCTTGTTTTTATGTTTTCTTTTTTATCGATTTAAAATCACACTTTTTAAAAACCTGGCTTTACTGAATGCTTTTGTACAAAAGGATTATTTATAAACTAGGTAAACATTAATTTATCACCAAGACACAAATTGTTACCTATACTATTAACAATAGAATATCGGTTAGGCTTCAAAGCTTTCCATTCACTACCGTCGAAATACATGAAAGGTTTATCGTCAGGCACTGTAAAATTAAAAATCATAATTTAAATAATGAGAAAAAGTTTACCAGTATTAGGTCACATGCGAAACAATCAAAATAAATTTTGATTCTCTAACTAGCTTCTGATAAGATAACGTCGACTTCTTTGACCGAGGTTGATGAGGTAATTAAAAAGATTGAGAGAAATGATAAGGTTTGGAAGGTATAGGTCTCAGCAGAAGGCAAAATAGGTGAGATAACAAAGCAAAACTAAAATAATTACCTATATAAAAATTGTACATCGCTCCAAGGGCACTAAAGCACATTAAAAATAAACTGAATTTCATATTTCCTTAAGTAAGAAATTTAGTAACATAAATTTAGTAACATTAAACTTGCCGTTACTTTTGGATTAAGATTTAAAACAATTAATCGTTTCTGCAATGACACTAAAAATTTTCCACTTTTAATTCGTGCCATTTAATTCATACACAATAAAATAAACAGTACACTGTACTACATAATGTCGAATTGGTATCGAAATATATTTACCGTCACGGATAGTTTTCAACAACTTGTGTGGCACAAATATTAAATTTAATAAGAGAATCGATAAAGTTTATTGCGGAACACAAAATTATTGCGTTCGTGGATCTCGATAGTTGTCGTTTGTTTGAGAACGTACCTAATGTTGTTCTTATCGCGTGCACTGGCGACAATCGTGAGCCAACGGCCATGTGTGATAATATGATAACTATGATTTGCTGGAATGTGCACTACGAAATATTTTAATCCAAAATGAAAAGGAAGTAACGTGGGTGCGTTTTTAACCTTCTTGCAGATACCGCATGAAGAAAGAAATTTGAAGGATGTTCAAGAACGTTTTCATTTTAATACTCGTAGCTATTTACCTTGATTACATATAAGTGAAATACCTAAGTTAAATGTACAAAATGCATTAGAATGTGACCCATTTTCGAAACTGCGCGCTCTGCGGACTGACGTCACGAAACAATTGAAATGACTTGGCGCAAGCGAAGCGGGTAGCCGGTAGTATGCGACGTCATCCGGCCGGACGCGATCGGATGTGGTCGCGTCCGTTCCTATGCGATGCGATGCGGGCCGTGGAGTCGATCGTATGAATGCGACGACGCGACGTCCGGCCAGACGCGATCGGATTTGGCCGCGTCCGTTCCTATGCGATGCGATGCGGGTCGGTGCAGTCCATTTGGTGGGGTTGGACTCTTAGTGCAGCAACCACGTGTCAGATAGGAAAAGTTTCGATTACGTTTTGATTAGATACTCATAGTGAGGATAACATAATCTGTGCCCCTATATAACCGTAAGTGAATGAAATTTGGAAGCATTTAATATACTGATTGTTCAAATCGATTTACAAAGAGAAAAGAGAATCCCGCCCGAAGTTGATTCTCTTTTCTCTTTGTAAATCGTATTATAAGTTACTAGCTTCCGCCCACGGCTTCGCCCGCGTGGTGTGTTGATAAAAAGTAGCCTATATGTTAATCCAGGGTATAACCTATATACATACCAAATTTCAACCAAATCGGTCCAGCCGTTTATGCGTGAAAGAGTAACAAACATCCACACATTCACACATCCATTCTCACAAACTTTCACATTTATAAAATTAGTAGGAAGTAGGATAGGATAGTAGGATTTCATTCACTTGATTAATGTTGTTTGAATAAGGTTTAAATTAGCAAAACCTTATGTGCATTATGTTAAGAAAATTCATTGAAAATTATAGAGGTTAGATTGTTACCTCTACGAGGCTACGACGACGATATCGCCAGTCCTTATCACGATCGGTAGCGAGCCGCAGTGGTGAAAGATACTTATAAAATACCATATATGTTAACAAAATGTTATTAATAAATATGGAAAGGTTCGCATTAGCACATTGTTATGGTTATCAGTGACAGTTCATGGGCGATGTAGGTACATCCAAATCGGTATGCACCGGTCAAAAACGTGACTGGGTTCGACCCTTTTTGCTATATTGGCTACTGTTTATGTATACATTGTATTCTAATATTATAGAATAATAAAAATAGGATCAGGTGGTCATTGTGCTGCGAATCCATACTTCCAGACTAATATTATAAATGCGAAAGTAACTGTCTGTCTGTCTGTCTGTTACGCTTTCACGCCTAAACCACTGAACCGATTTTAATGAAATTTTGTATAGGGGTAGATTAGAACTTGAGAAAGGACATAGGCTAAGTTTGGTCGCGATAACCGACATCCACGCGGGTAAAAGCTAGTCTTCTAAATGTAAAAGCGAAATGCCACTCACTGATTAGTCTAAATCTCAGAAACTATAACACTTACAAACTTGGAATTCTGCAGGTAGGTTCTTTATAAGGTGTAAACATACAAACGGATTTTACGAAACTCCACCGTTCAGGGGGTAAAGCGACTCCACGCGTATGAAGTCGCCGGCCGCTAGTAACTTATAAAACAGTTGACATTACGAGAATAAGGTTTGGTTCAAACCACTGTCCAGTCGCCCCGTAACGTTACCGGCAATAAACAGCAGTAGATTATTTAAGGCTGGGAATGGCTAGGAAGGAGGCGAGCGCACCGATTAGGTGGTCTTCCTGAATTACCATAGCGTCGTATAAACATATATCTCCTCAATTAAAAGTAAAGCCTTACGACCCTATTAAAGGTAGTTGAATCGTTCTACCTCCTCGCCTAATCTCTAACGTTGCACTGTAGGCGATCGCTATGGGCTAATTTAGGGGGATTTCTATGCAAATTTAATTACCACAGTTACTGCATGCGACTAACGAAGTATGCTATTAGCTGGGCCAATATAGACGATATTAATTTTACATGAGATATTGCTAAAGATTTAGGTACGAAAACATATTTGGGTCACAAATATTTTTTTAAAGACACAATATCGATCGATGTCAATTAAATAGTACAAAGGTAACTTATTTTCCTCAAAATGAGTATCTTTTGTAAGTAAGAGATGTAATTTTATATCCTTAAATTCTGCTACAAATGTATTGAGTTACATATTTACTTTTTTTTTTCATAAGTACTACATAGTTTGAAATGAGTATTGGAATATTTTTGCTACACAATTGGCCTATTTCACATACTTCCCTTGCATATTTCCGGTATCGTTGGTCCCATAGCATAAGTTCCTGCCTGGGTTCAATTCCTGGGTCTGGTGAAGTGTTATTGCGTTTGCTATAGAAGCAATGTCATTGGGAGCACGAAGTCTAGAAATGTGTTCGCTAGAGGACAATAACGAGCTCATTGTGGGAAACATAGGAACTAAAAAAGATGGCTGGTAAGTATGTATTTATTTACTCTGTCAGAAATTTGAGTGAACAGGTCATGGAGGGCATGGTGAAGAGGCAACCTACTTGTGGCAGAACTACCTATTTTAACAATTATATAATAGGTATTTGTAAATAAGGTATTGATAAGTTGTACCTTTGCAATTTGTCACCTCATAATATAAATCCATAGGCCACGGTTACCACTTTTTATGAGGTAGATCGCATATTAGTTTGCCACCTAAGTGATATAAAAAAAAATAACTACGCCAACTCCTTCACTTGGGCATCTTGCCTAAAAAGTATTCTCTGATCTTTAATTTTGCCCATTTTAATCAATTTTCCTCACATTATTTGCATTAATCAATAAACGAAATATTATATCAATTGTAATTTGATTTCGTTTGTAACTTCATCATCATTTGGCAAATCACGCCGTGTTATTACTAAAAATGTAGGACATAATATTAATAATATCACTATGGACTAACGGTACCTATGCAAAATTGAATTTATTGACTTATTAATCGATTTACCGGAATGCTCATTATAAATGACACGCTTATAATAACTGATAATAATAGTAATGTATATTTTCTGTTATTAATTATTTAGAACGCAATTTGTGCAATTGCTTTGACGTTAGGCCTTTCAAATATTAGTTGAATATATTGTTCAAAGCTTTCGGTTAAGTCCTTTAAGATTTTCGCAGGCCAATTCAACTTCACCTACGAGCCGATACACTTCATTTTTGGATGGAGGTGGCTCTTGTGCGGGCTTCGTTCTTAGGATTAGGGAGCCAGAAAGTCAAAATAAATTGAGACATAGGATAGAGAACGGGCCTTGGGGCTTAGAGTATACCAGGACAGGTAATATTTAACAAATTAATATAAATGACCTAAAATATTCAAATTCATTTATTTGGCACAACTTAATATTGATTAAGGCCGCGGGAACGCGCTGGATGCGAGCCGCTTCCAACCGGTCCTATTGGAGATCTATAGGGGAGGCCTATGTCCAGCAGTGGACTTCCTATGGCTGAAATGATGATGATGATGATGATGAATATTGATATCAAAAAACAAAAATTGAGACATATGATAGAGAACGGGCCTTAGGGCTTAGAGTATACCAGGACAGGTAATATTTAACAAATTAATATAAATGACCTAAAATATTGAAATTCATTTATTTGGCACAACTTAATATTGATATCAAAAATATAACTTACAATTGTAGTAATTGTACAAATACAATTACAATGTGTAATAAATTAACTCTCATTTTATTTCCATATTATCAAATATAGGCAGAAACTACCTAATACATCTGCACCAAGCTATTGCATCCTAGCTACAAGATTTCCTTATTGATATAAACTACAATCGGATATCTCTAAAGGAATAGCATAAATAACACAATGTTTTCCATTTAACAACACCGCTCATATTCATTTCTACCGTCTGAATAACAGTTTAACCATAAAACGAAATTCAAATTACACTGTGCAAGCCGTCGGCTGGCCGTTGAGTGGGCAATCGCTGCCGATTTGGTATTAAGGGCTATCGTCCACATAGTACTGATAGTAGTCTATACTAAGAAGAGTAAACGAGGATCAATGCGGATTTATACTTATTTATATGAGGCTTAGTAAGATGTTTGTTTTATCCTATGAAATATTCTATCCGCATTATTATCAAGAGCAATAATATTACTTTCATTATCAATATCGTATGGTATAAAAGTAAGGTATGCCTTATATATAAGACAAAAATATGGGCCCCCACCAATATCTTCGCCGGAATCACCTGTAACCCAGTACACCTGCTGTGAGGCTTTCCTCTCGAGATTGAGGGATCAGATAAAAGCAAAGGAAAAGGGGTAAGAGAGCAGACTCCGAACTCCGAAGCACAAGCTTTTAAAAGACAAAATCTGAAGAAATTCGTTTTATATGTCGTGACATGAAGATAAATAAATTATCATACTCGTACCATCAACTACATGTCTGCCAAGCCCATCCTGTTTAGGTGTGGTTCAACTTTCTGTATTCTTCAAAATTTTCTAACATTGACTCCCTGTACGGCCACCCTAACAATTGACACCATGTAAGTCTCGCCGGTGGCTACGTTGGCCCATTAGACCACTTCCTTAACAAAAGAGGCTTGGAGCCTCCCATTCTAACAATTGTATGAGCTATTTACCTTATCTGTAGCGCGCGGCAATCACACCAGCTCCTGACGCTGACTGCGACCAATAAGTTTTGATACTTTTCCTATTGTTCTGTCGCGTAATAAATACTAGAATAGTTCTGACTAATATGATGTTATATATAGGATCCTCTTATCTTTTATTGCTATTTATAATTCTGTTAGCGACATTTTAGCGTCTCATCTAAGTATTATGACGAATGTTATTATGCTTTTGATATGCAATCGCGAAACAATTCAGATTATGATAAGCAGCACAAGTTTAGTAATCGAAATCAGTTAATTTCAAAACATTTGACCGATTAAACATCACATACCACACCACCCAATTCGTTTACCAATTCGCAATTTCACTTGTTTTTTAGGCAGATGAGGCCCTTCGTAATTACAGTTTGCTTCTTCTGCGAGTTTTTTGTATTTTATTTGTATTAAGTGATATGTAATAATATAGACATTTATTTTAAAATAAAAAATCAGGAGACAACTAATCTGATCCTGTAATCATAATCGAGACATAATTTTAGAAACTTCAAATTGTTCTTATTTCAAATATAATATTCGGGCCAATCAAAATAATAATATACTATCAAGAAGTGATGGGCCTAGTAAGAGGGCAGTACTGTATCTGTATCGTCGGGAGGCGCGAGCGCAGGTAACCGCGTTATAACAGTGATAGTGCGCTCGTGATGTTACCATAGCAGGACGAGCCCCCATCCCGTTCATTTTACACATAATTTGGCTCTGGAATATGTGTGCTTGCAATCTATGATACTGACTTATAATATTGCGTTTTCAAGTAAATATATATTTTTAACCACTTAGGTCGCAGACAAGCACAAGACCCACCTGATGGAAAGTGGTTACCGTGGCTTATGGACGAGTGCAATTCCAGGGGAGTCACACTCGTGCTGCCAACGCTGTTAGAACAGAGAGATTTTGTGCCGTCAGCGCAGAAGACAAGCAAGACGAACCTTTGGTCTTCCCACGAGGCTTCCGGCGACTGGGACCACAATTAACTCGGACCGCGGTCCCAGTTGCCGGATTCATTTAAATTTAATATTTTTCTTCCATCGACTGGGACCACCTATAAATGTATCAAAAAATCTATTGTTTTAGCCAAAACAGTACAGTCAAACAAAAAAAAGGTTAGTTTTAATTTAAAGAAAAAACTCTTTGATTGAAAAATGTCATCTATCGTATATGTCACTCATCAACTCCTACTAAACGGCTGGATCGATTTAAATGGATTTTTTTGTATGCAAATGCTCGCCCCCTGAGACTGGTTACACGGGACCGAAAACATAATGGGCTTTCAGGCTCGAATATGTGTATGTAATAGTCATGAAGGTACGTGTAGGTGTGACCCCATATAAGGATAGCCGCAGCTCAGACCGATTTCAACACAAATCGAGGTTTCGTAAAACTGAGCTGATTGAAATATTTTTGACACCGTTTTATTAAGAAATAGCGTATCCCGGTACCTATCTGTCATTTTTTTGTGAAAAACCTTTTTCAAATTTATCTGGTAGTAGTAGAGGCATTTTTCAGGACGAAAACACGGGTAAGAAAATCTATCTTTTTGGAGAGGCAATCTTTTCCCGTAATAAGCTTCTCCTGACCGCTCGTCTCAAAAATCTTTCTGCGCATGTGGCATTGGTGCTATTGCGCATGTGCTTTGCCCTCCCTAAGCTGACGTACCTGCTGCGGACCGCGCTAACCTGGGTTTGTCCGGCAGACGTCGCGGCTTTCGAAGACATCCTCAAGTCCACAGTTGAGTCGATCCTCAATGTATGGCTCAACGAAAACCAATGGGTACAGGCGACTCTCCCCAACCGTCACGGGGATATTGGGTTAAACGCGCGCGGGATGTGGGTTTGCCGGCTATGCTGGCATCGGCACATGGGGCTGCGGACCTTGTTACTGCCATCCTCCTTAATAATGGTGGCAGAGTAACCGTGCCCTTTGCAGCGGACGCCGAGACAGTGTGGCTTGCCCGCAGTTCGGCGGCGTCAGGCCCTGTCACGCATGTCCAGCGCGCTCGGGACGATGGCACAGCTGGAAGGCTTAGGAGGGGCTGGTGGAGATGCCACGGGGGCCGAATCCGATCTGGCGAGGCTTCTGGCGGTGTCGCAGCCGGAATCGGGAGCATGACTGCACGCGCTGCCTTCACCTCGCCTGGGCACTTTATTGGACGACAATTCTTTGCGGGTGGCAGTGGCCCTCCACTTGGGCTGCAAGGTGTGTGAACCCCATAAATGCACCTGCGGCTCTATGGTGGGCGGCGACGGTCAGCACGCACTGAGTTGTCGAAGAAGCGCGGGTAGGTTTCCGCGTCGCCATGCTCTCAACGACATACTCCGGAGAGCCTTTGTATCGACTGATACCCCAACCACGTGTGCCGTACCGTCCTGTCTCCAGTAACCGCTACAAGAAAACCGGTGACATTCGCTTCGCCTCGTACCGGGGGCAGAGGTTGGCCGTTGCTATACAGCGGGGCAATGCCGCTAGCGTCATGCTTTGCCTCTGTTACGGTGACGGGCGGCGGGGCGGGTTAGTTGATTAATTTTGACATGATGTTCGAATTTAGTATTTAAGGTGACATATTACTGTAGTTTTAATTTGTTTTATTGATGTACAGTCAGCGTCAGAGAAAACAGACCCCCTCAATACTTAAAGAATATTGCCGCCTGCGCCGGCCGTGTCACATGACTCACGAATGACGTCACGTGATGCGATCGTCGCTGAGCTGCCTGCAGCCTTTTATTTGCATGTTGATTTATTTGAAATTTTTCTGATATTTTTCGTCTTTCGACTCAATTTTATTGTATACCAAGATACAATATACTCACGAAAAGATGCCACATTAATTTATGTGCTATTTGAGGATACGAACCCGCATCACTTAGACCGTGCCTTATACCACTAGGCTAACGATTCACTTGATAATAATGGCGAAAATATGACTCCTATTTTATCGAACAAAGTTGATTACGGTGTAATTTTCTAGACCTTATTAATCTGTGCTTAAGGTTTAAATTTCAACTACACCATGTGATAATAATAACTTTGACTAAAAGATAAGGTTGAAATTAGTATAGATTTCTCGTTTAGTTCAATATTGTTGCACTACCGTCATGTTTTACTCCAAAAACTTATCTGCTGTATGAGTTGCGGCTATAGTATTTGAATATCTGTGACAGCGCGCTAAGGTTGCAATTAGAATACTTCTTTGCCTTATTTACTAAACTTTGATTGAAGGTAACTTTATAATTCGTGGTAATTTGCATTGGTGTTTAATATTGTTTATGCAACAAGCCTATCTTTTCTTACAAACCTATTTATTAGGTATGACCTACTATAAAATTTGATTCCTTAAATAATAATTAACAAAAAGTGCTTATGAGAATAAAAAAATAATTATATGAATAAAAAAAAGAACTTTGTGTTCGAGGATTTGAACCCCCGCTTACCGTAACCACAAAGCATCGGTCATAACCACTAGACCAACATTCCATATACGCGATGTTTCAAAAAACTGCAATGCTTTCATGTCACTATCAAGGGGGGTCCCTTTTCTCTGAAGCTTACTGTACATTAAAGAAATGACTAAAGCCAATTATATTTTTGAATTGATCAGATTTTGCTTTAATTATTACGTCTCTTCGTCTTTTTGTTTGACTGTACTGTTTTTGGTTTTAACTATAATTTTTTTGTTCTTTTTTATGGGTGGTCCCAGTCGCCGGAAGAAAAATATTAAATTTAAAATAAATTTAATTGCGGTCCCAGTCGCCGGAAGCCTCCTTCCCACTGACAGCACAAAACCACTCCAGTGAGTTCTGGCTATCCTACTCACCGGCGGAAACACAACACGAGGATACATTCCTAGCTTGTACTTTGGAGTAAAGAGCTCCGCTCTCTTACTTTTTTGACTTACCTTGCTTTTAGTGGTAGCCGTTTGGCCTCATAACGCCGAAAAGCTTCAAGCTTCCGCAAGGCTTCATCCATTGATTAGCAGGTATAGCATAGCTGATGAAGTTGACTTGGGCTCCAAAGATTTTAGTGAGATTCCCTGTTAGATACTTCAGTTATGTTTTGATAATTCAGTGAAAGTTTTGTAAGTAGAATAGCATTCTACAGTTAGCATACACACAAATCATGATTTTTATCGCACATAAAGTAAACAAATGTAGGTTATGATTGCAATCCTCTTGTCAACTTTATGGCTAATATTTTTAGTTTTCAAGAATTAAACACGTAATCTGTGAGCTATGACAAATAATAATCTAGACACTTAACTTCCTTGTAGGTATATATTTTGTGTGCAACAGGTCTTAGATGATATCTGTTAGTTGCTTAATTCATCATCAAGTAGTGCACAATTATTATACTTTCACAAGTGTTCTATAGCGAAGACTTTTTCTTAGTTTTTCTTGGATTATCGTGGAGGTGGCGGGTCTATCACGTGGTAGGCAGAAGAAATACTTACGGTTATGACTGTGCCTGGTTCTTGCGACCTATATATAGGTTTATGTCCTCTGTCTGCTATGTTACCAGCTCTACCTAACCAAATTTCGTTGAACTAGTATTTTCATATAAATCGAAATTTGTGAAGATTTTCGTTGTTAAGAATACTTAAAGCTCATCAATGACTAGCCAAAAACTAAACTCTGACAAGCAGACAAGAAAAGTTTCCGAAGATTTCGCTTAGCGTTTTATAGTGAAGATTCAAGCTAATAAGCTCACTTTAAAGTATTACTCTGACTGAAAACAGCTCACGATTACGACACGACAGCGGCACGTGCTGCTAACCTGCGCATGCGATAGAACAGAAGTGTCCGCGCCGAGTCGTGACATAACTGGTACGGGCGCCCGTAATCTAGAATAAATTGCGTACACTTTGTGACTCTTTATAGACCTTTTAAGGTACAGAATTTAAGATGATGATCACCACGTTCATAATTAAGATCAGGCGTGATTGTGGACTCGTGATCTGGTGTGGGTGGTTCCGCTTCCGAGGCCACGGGTGGTCCTGTTCTAACCCATTTGGGCAAGCTACTGACATTTTTTTTGGAATTTTGATGAATAGATAAGTAGTGTTTGTCTTTTAGCCATATCTGGATGATGAGTTCATCTAAAAGGAAAAACAGTTTTTGCGATATTAAACGGGACTCGGTCTACCATATTTGTATCTTTTTAGGTTTACCCAAAACAATGTTATTATAGTTTGAATTCAGACACAATGTTGAAACAGAGAATAGTTAATTTTTACGATTTGTGTCAATAATGATAGTACCTATAGGTACTAATTTTACGGGTACGAATCTAATCTTATAATGGTACTATTATTGAAGGACTTTTCTACTAATTATATTACTTCCTATCTACTCTCATTTAAGTTGCTTCTTATTTACCCGTATTTATATCTTGCAATATAATTGGCTGAAAAAATATTTTGGTACTTGCTTCTTTTGCTTTTTGATCTTTGTTAAAATCATTTTGTAGCTATACTCTAGAATTATTTTCTTACCATAATTTAAGTGAAACTTATATAATTATATAAATGAAAAGTAACTTTTCGGACGGTATTTTATACCACGACATAATCTGTTAGATATGTCAAAGTCAGAATCTCATGATAAATTGATCACATTTGTAGAGTTTACACTAAAATTCGGATGCGCCACTAACAAAACGTAAGTAGAAATAAACCATAAAGTTATTTACCGCAAGAGAGTCAGTTTACCATAACGAACTCGGAAAGGCTTTATACCGCCAGTCGTATAAAGCAGCAACGTGTGTGGCATTCCCAGATGGTTTATATAATACTCAGCTCTGGACGATCCTCATATCTCAACGGGAAGTATTTTGCATGCAGCCACCACATATCTTTCGGAACAATCTGAAAACGGGAGCAAGGTACAGTAAAGAACTTATGACGCAATGTTCTTTCGCACAAATTTAAGCTTTAATTACCAGGTTTAAGAAATGAATCTTGTTTGGCAGTTATATTGTTACATGATTTTAAGGAGTGGAGCTTAAGTCTGACGTTTGGCGAAACGCATTATTTATCTTAACTTCATAATTGCTGATTGTGGACTTAGCGTTGGATTTTCTAAGCACTTGGTCTCTAAAATAGAGTATGAAAGTAATCATTAGCTTTAGTATTTATTTTGCTAACGTATTTATGGGCTTCAACATTAGGTAGTTAGAAAGAAAATATTTGAAGGGCTACACTATTTCTGGTAATTAAAACGTTCAGTCGGAATTTCGTATTCACTGTTCACTATTCATTTAAATTTTTGATGATGCTGATAACAGCAAATCAGTGATAAATTATCAAATAAATAATTCTGCATCCAATGGTGAACAGTTTTCCTTTCCTGGCTCTTTGGCTACGGAGAACATGGATTACGCAATACTGAACATGACGAAGCAAGAGGGGAGGGCGAAGTACTATGCCACAGATTGGGAGACAATTATGTCCAGCAGTGGACTAATTAATTAAAACATAACGAAAGTGATTTCTTGATTAATCAGTTTCAAATATTCAAATTAAAACATAAATCATAATTTTGTAGGTATTCGTAACTGCTCTAAAACAATATATAATTTACAACGAACACCCAAGGTCCTTTCTAGAATCTATAATTTGAATAAAACATGAATAAATTCACTTGCAAAACTAATTATTATTAGTTAACTTCCTCTGATGTTATACCATCAACTTGATTGCGATCCACTTTATGAGATTTTTTAATACATAAGATTGATTATCCATATAATATTCTAATAGGCTGTAAAGCAAATCGCTGATTATAAATCAATAAATCGGCATTATAATCTACATATACATACGCTTAAGTTGTAGTTCTGATTTTCTGATACTACGATCTGAATAAATGATAACTCATTAAAAATGTTATGTTGAATGTGTATTGTATATTATTAATACGCTTAAAGAACAGTCCTGCCCCCCTAGACAAGTGGCAATTCGTTGCTTGGCGTATGATGGAATAGAATGACAAATGTATAGGATTTGACGTTTTTGACATTCGTTGACGCCTGTCATATACGTCAAATCCCATACATTTCGCATTCTATTCCATCATACGCTGAGCAACGAGTTGCCACTTGTCTAGAGGGGCTGTGTTCTCCTAGACAAGTAGCACAATTGTTAGTATGACAATCGTAATCGTATATCATATTGAAGCGTCGGTATCTTAGTGATTAAAGAGTCGGCCTTACGATCAAGAGGTCCCGGGTTCAAATCCTGGCCATTACACTACCGACGTGAACCCACTCCTCCTAACACAAGCAATCTAGCTTAGCTGGAGGGATTAGAGGGAATATTAGTAATTTCGGTTGCTAATATGCTTTTTACAAAAAAGAAAATCCTTAAATTGAATAGTCTATTCTATTCTTCTAACGAATTGCCACTTGTCTAGGGAGACTGATCTTCTGATTCTGTGACACAAAATATGATAACTCACAAGAATGTTGCACTGCAAGTATATTATCACTTGCATCTGAAAATGTGTTAGGTACTTTGTAACCCTGACTGTTCCGGGGATTTCCTCACTAGGGCCAGAGGGGTTAGCACGAAACTATCGCAATCGTAACGTAAACGCAACGAGAGCACAGAGAATTGCGATTGGCAGGCTTCTTCCGCACACACGCTCACAGTAGGTAGGCGGCCAATCGCAATACCCTGTGCTCTCGTTACGTTTAAGATACGATAGTTATTCGTGCTCACCCCACTGGTTACCAGACAATGCAGGCAGTACGCACACAATACCCGTTTACGTGATCTCAAATTAATACAGGCTCTATTATCTTATATGTGATAGTACCTACAAACTACTTTTTACGCTCCCTTCATTGAAAAAAATTATTCATCTAAGCCGGAATCGTACCAGTGTCATAATTATTCTATTTACTTCTATATTTATCAAACTTTAATGGTTTGATGGCCTCATTTGTATTACAAGTTGCGTATTGTGGCAATAAAATGCGTATCATAAGAAGCTTACTAGGCCACCAGTGACATACTTACATAGTAATTAATTAAAATTAAAAATATTTGATTAGACAGTTGGTAAATAAAACTATATGTACTTGCAAAATTTACATGGCTCGGTACGGTTAACACCTCATCGGGCAGCTGTGAAGTGCCCATGTCAGAAATGTTGCCCGCGGCTCCACTCGCGAGTTCCCCTTCTTGCGACCCATGGGAACTTATTCTAGAGATAAAAGGACCTGTGTTACTTTTAAACTATCGTGGTGGAAACTCGTAGTTTGTAAGGTACAGCACAACTATAATAAGAAAGTCTCGATATCACAAAAACTATGTGTTATTGCAGACTAATCTATGCCTGTACCAAATTTCAGCCAGATCCGGTTAGCCGTTTCAGCGTGATTGAATAACAAACATCCAAAACAGCTTCACAAACTTTCACATCTAAAATGTTTATAGGTAAACAGTAATGTAAAGAGAAAAAACTTTATTTATACACATACCGAAAGATCGTCAAAGCAGAGATCGTCAACTGAGTGGTTAGGTCAATGCTTATCGCTTCATTAGCCGGAAGGGTCACCACTTCTCGAGCTCAGCGACACCTCTCGTGCTAATGTTACAGATGTGTTGTCGCGATTGTGAACCCTTACATTCTGGGCACGCAAACCGAAGAGTTTCTTTGTACTTTTATGTAGCAGCGATGCTTTTTAGTGCTGGATTAAACACAGTTCTCATTTCTTATTGTAGTATTAGATACACAAAGAACTAATTGAGAATCTATCTTTTACTCTATGTCGCACTACTTCGCATGACTGACTCTCGGGGTTATGGAGTCAGGCAGCAGTCGTTCCAACAAAAAAGCCAAACCTAAAAATGTAGTTTTAAGAAAGGACTGAAAGGAAAGATTAACTGAGGAAAGGAAAGATTTGACACTAGGTTGAGGAACAGGAAGGAAGAGGAGAATATCAGTACAGGGTGATACTGCTAGGAGATGTTTTAACATTAATGGTAATTATTTACGTAAACTTAAAGTGCCCCATTTTAGTTCCCGGTGGAGCAGAAAAGTCTACCTCATCTCTTCCCGTGGGTGTCGCAGAAGCTGATTAAGGGATAGCTCGCTCCCTAGTTATTACATGGGACTGAAAATCCTACGTTTTCTTCTACATAATACATAGAAATAGGACATTGAACAATTGATGATGATTGAATGAATTCAATCTATTCATAAAATAATTTATAATAATTAAAAATGGACTTGTCATAATTTGTAACTAACAATAAATTTATAAGAAAAAATGTTACTAACAAATTGGGCCTTGTTGCCATTAATAAAATGATTTTAATTTTATTTTAATTAGCATCCCGAAGCCGAGTTTTTCTCACAAATCTATTTACATTTGGATAAAATAAAACCACTATTCATTTGTAAGTCTTAACGGAATATAAAACCGTTTCTCAAAGCAATAATCTCGATAACTTTAGTACACCATTCCAGTGTAGTCGTTTTCACGCTAGATTAGTGTAGTAACAACAAAGAGCCATCAGTAACATTACCTCTGAACCACGAACTGTTCGCCATCTAATTTACATTTCGTCGAGGCGCGAGCGCAGTAATTTTTGCACGTTCCGCGCACGCGCAGCACCTTTGAAAAGTAGCCTTCTGAATAACGGAGGCGCTTATTTTGCTTATTAAGGGTTATGTCTGTGCTTCCTGTGATTTAAAAGTTTTTATTCGATTTATATAATTATGCTGTGGAATATCAAAGTGTTAATGATTATAGGTACTATGCACCAATCGGGTCTATACAAGGAGTTAATCACATGCAACATGCCAAAGCACTCATTAAGTTTGTACGTGTTTCGCTAACTTAAAACAAACACAAACATATTTATTGCATTGAAAATTAGATCACGTGCAAAAACTATGTTATGTTTAATACGTTATTTGCATAACAAACTATTATGTAATATTATTATTTCTGTACAAAACTAAAATGTGTTCACGACATAATTTTTTTGAACACTTTGTTATCATTGAACCCTCCCAAAAGGAGGAGGATCCTCATTTGTTTTCATGCGTTATATTACCAATTTGAGCAACTCAAGTCCTGATAAGTAACCTTAAGAACTGCTATAGGTATACTTATTATAGGTACTATATCTCCGTACTAGAAATATCATATCATACACGGGTAATTATCATAGACGCGAAAAGGAGCCGGATAATATATAAGGCCGTACTCTAAATGAGTATAAATTTTAAAATTACTGAGTAATAACACTGTATAAAGTCTACTATACCGTAAATCATTCGCTACTCTATCAATATTTTCATTGTGAATATCATTATCTTATTAAGTTACCATTTTCGGAATATTTTATAGGTTCTTGATAAACATGTCGTGATGAAACTTCGAAAATAAACTACGACACCACTTTGTAGTACATGTTTCGGTAGTAAATTATGTAGAATTTAATATGCCGTAAAATTATCTTAATATTATGTGTGTATAATTACACATTAATAATAAATAACTTAATTTTAGCAACTTATAAAGGTGAACAATAAAATTGAAAATGAACAATACACTTACCATCTAGGAAGTAATCAATGTCTATAAAAGGGATGCCTATCTACATGAGTAGTTTTAGGGTACTCACAATATGATCTGAGGAATATATTAACATTTAAGAAGAATAACGACTTATGCTTCTCCACTTTATAATAATTATATGTATGCAATAACTAGCTATTGCCTGCGGCTCTGTCCACGTGGATGTCGGTTATAGCAACCAAACACAGCATAAGTTCTTTCCCAAGGTCTAATCTGTCCCTGTATCAAATTTCAAAGTCGGTTCAGTGGTTTAGGCGTATGAGCGTAATAGACAGAGATACTTTCGCATTGATAATCTATATACGAGTATATAAAAATCAATGCCACTTTTCGTTGTTATTTTATAACTCAAGAACGGCTGAACAGATTTGGCTAATTTTAGTCTTGAAATATTCGTGGATGTCCAGGGAAGGTTTAAACGGTGAGAAAATAGGTGCAGCGGGAATGGGATCAAAAATTCACGCTTGCTGAAAAATTATGGCGGTACGAAGTTTGCCGGGACAGCAAGTATTAGTATATATTAGTATTAGTTAGCGTAGTGTAAGTCTTAATACTATCCACAGTGGTTAGTAAACCTTGAATTATTACAACTCAAATTAAATATTTGTCGAGTTGCTTCTGACATTATATCACAATACTTAGCAATTATGATCAAATTACAGATAATTACTATGTTTCCTCTCCTACTCTATATAGAAAGCAAATAGAAAGCAAACAAAAACATTTACATTTAACGTCTAACAACATTATTAATCTCATAAGAGATATTAGTGTCTTTCGTACGTGAATCTAAATTCGATCTCGGGTCGAGCATTTCGAAAATTTTCAGTAATAGCATCCAGTTTGGAAATGCACTCATTAGTTGGAGTTACAGTTAGCTGGAGGGAGAGAGAGGGAGGAAGAATATTTTTAATTTCAGGTTCTAATTTTCTTTAAAAAAAAGTATAGACCTCAAATAAAAAGTAGGTACTATCGCAAGTAAGTAAGTAGTGGTATCTAAGAAACTGATAAACGTATGCGTCGCCCCGAGATGGATGTATAGGAAAATTTGGATCAACCTCGGGCGAAGCTCAATGGCTCAATGGTCAGAGTATTCCCCCCGTAAGGAAAAGATCGTGGGTTCGAGTCCCGCCTGAGCTTGATTTCGCTTTTTCCTATCTTAATCAATCTGATAAACGTAGTTAACGCGATTCGACTGTGCGTTAACTACGTTACTATAATTAATTTGAAGTTACGACTTTAAATTACAAGTCGAACAAATACCATTAACTTCCATCGTACTAAATCAAGTATAAGAACCAACAGATACAGTATTATTGATTCAATCCCTATCAACCTTAAGCGCCGAACCCTAGTCATTAAAGTCGAGTAAAGCAGACCTACTCTACGTCTTAATTAGAAATTGTGAATGGTTGTAATGTGTTTTATTGGTTCGTTTGATTGCGGATGCCAATTTAAATGTGCGTCAATTTGATTTGAAGTTTTGATTGAACCGGCTCGTCTAGAGGAAGCAGCCTTATCGAATTACTCAATGTTCTGTGGTCAGAGTGTCGGCGTTTGTATTTCATAAGTTTTAAATTCAATTTAAAGTTTATTTAGTATTGTATTTCTTATTGCTATTTATAAATGCGAAAGTTATAATAGACTAGCTTTTGCCCGCGGTTCCGCCCGCGTGGATGTCGGTTATCGCGACCAAACATAGCCTATGTCCTTTCTCAAGGTCTAATCTACCCCTATACCAAATTTCATCAAAATCGGTTCAGCGGTTTAGTCGTAAAAGCGAGACAGACAGACAGACAGACAGGCAGACAGACAGACAGACAGAGTTACTTTCGCATTTATAATATTAGTAGGGATGGATGAATATTTGTTACTCAGTCATGCCAGAACGGCTGAATGGATCTGAAATAAATTTAGCGCAAAGGTAGATTATAGTAGTAGAATGTTTAGAAGATTGGCCGTGTTGGTTCCCGGTGGAGTAGAATAGGGTCACCCCATCACTTCCTGTGGGTGTCGTATAAGGCGACTAAGGAATAGGACTGTTCTCCATCCGACAGTAAAAATACAGCTCATCCCCAATAAATGCCCGCTTGAGGGCAATATGTTCCCCCCCCCCCCCCCCATTACCTGGGTCCGAAAATCATAGTTGGCGAAATGTGGGTAATAATACACCTCTGCCTACCCCTACGGGGTACCCACATATACCCACGTCTGTAAATAGATGTGGGTATACGTAAGTAGGTATGTATGTGCTAGAGTGTTGTGAATTGCACATAGGTTATTTTTATCCCAGAAACTCATTTCTGGGTTAAAATTATCCGATGATGAACGGGATGATGATCCACAGTTCACACGGGCAAAAACAACTGAGGGGTATGATTTGACTATATTTATATAATAAAAATGTTCTGCTTGTGCAATATGTTTATGAAAGGTGCCGGAAAAGGGAATGGAAATTTTTAATAATTATTTTATACATTTTCTAATTTGACAATACCAGTCTAGCTGTCTTTTTATAATCTACTTGAAACTCGCTAATAAAATTCTAAATGGCTATTTCCCTAGTTATACAGCATTATGAATTAAACGTTGGTAGTTAAGTTGCGGTTAGCAGAAACCTTGAATTACTTAAGAAAAGAGTGTATAATATGGAAGCAATATCAGAGTTGTGGTTAGACTCAATTAATCATTCGTGGAAGCACACCTTTATTTGTAAAATGTGATTGTCTTTATTAAACAAAATGCAATGGGTATTCATTTTCCACAAACACGTCTAAAAATCTCTATTTTTTTTTTATATAGGACACGACAAATTGACTTCGCCTCGCCTGATGGTAAGCTGAAGGCAAAGTCTCTGAAAAAAGGGTCACCATTACAGACATTTACCATGTTACAATGGTGGCACTCAGCTTGACGGCCTCACCAGATGCTTTTTCACGCCCCGCTTAAAGGACCCGGGACTGTAGGAGGAGGGAAACACGTGAACTGGTAAGGAATTCCATGACTTAATAGTGCGGCAGAAGAAGGAATCGCCGAACCACTTGGTTCGCTTGGACCTGTGAATTTATAAGTCACAGGTCGTCCCTAAAGAAATTTAGACACTGTAGCTTTCAGAAGAAGTTCTAGATGGTTTAAGTTCGAAAAGGTTTTCACACATAGATAGAAAAAGGACCAGCATTTTCAGCTAGTACCAGTGCAGGAAATTTACTTAAATTAAACGTACTGACACACAAACGATTTCATGAATGATTGAATGTCAGTTTTTGCACGGATCGGCTGTCATTCCGCTATGCCTCAGATTTAACCTTTGATGTGACTTCTGTTATCGAATGTCCATCTATGAACTACACGAGTTTAAAACTAATACCCAAATCGCTACCCGCTTTCAATAAGCCAGTTAACCATGATTACATAAGTCGGTTAATTATATAGCTATATTACTTTATCAAAACTTTAAAGAATACTAACATGCCATAAATTCTAAGGACCGTATTAAGGTGACTATAAATCCACACTGCTGCTCAAACGTATAAAGAACTAACAAGCTGTGATGTCTTTACTATGGTCAATCAAACTGCCGATTTCTGTTCGATACAGACGGCCACACCCGACTTATTTCGGTTTCATCACACGTTCATGAATATTGTCTGGATCTAGAATGTTTTTGTGTGTTCAAGTGAATGTGTTTAGACATTGAGATACTTTAGTAATGCATACATCAATGGTTTTAGATCGATTTATTGTGTACCACCTGCATGTATGCCCACGCAATGTGAACATAATTTCTTAGAATTGACTTCTGTTTTGGTGAACTGTATGATGCTCTTTGTTGTTCTGTCTAGACTGAAATATACATAATTACGTCAGTACAAACTTAATATGATCTATAAATATGTAACTGCATATCCTTAACACCTTAATTCTCCTAGCACAATTGAATAACTGTTACTGTTATTTTTATTTACAGATATACAAAATGACTTCATCATATCGGATGCCAAACTGTAAATACCGGTGTTAGTTATGTCGTTATCGTCAAAATAGTCAAAAATGTCTAAGAGGGACCCCTCCCTCTTAGACAGGGCAGGTCCTCTCCCTCTTGGGGGGCAGGTCTGGATCGGCTTCGTGCGAGCCTCGGTGGCTTAGTGGTCAAAGCATTCCCCCTGTAAGGGAAAGATCGCGGGTTCGAGTCCCGCCCGAGGTCTTTTCTCTTTTCTCTTTCTTTATCGATTTGAATAGTTAGCATAATAAATGCTTTAAAAAAATTCATTCAAGTCTTTGTTCTTCCCACTGACAGCACAAAAACTCTACTGAGCCCTGGCTACCCTACTCACCGCCGGGATACCAACAAAAAACACAGTTGTATTTCACTTTCATATATCTAAATACGAGTTGACAGCCTCCGTGGCGTAGCAGTAGTGAACGCGGCCGCTACGCAGGAGGCGCGGGTTCGATCCCTGCTCAGTGCAAATATTTGTGTGAATTAAATATGAGTATTTGCATTGGTCTGGTCGTGCCTCGGAGAGCACGTTAAGCCGTCGGTCCCGGTTGCCATGAGAATATCTATGGCAGTCGTTACGGGTAGTTGGAGCCCTCAAAAATCCAAAAACAACGGTCTAACTGCAAAGCTTCGATATCGCCTAATGTTAACATTGGGTTGTGGAGGTCAGATGACAATCGCTTCACGGAAATTATCGAGGTCTAGCCAAATCCGTGGTTAAGACTGGTAAAAGCGGACCCCAGACTCCGAGCTGAAAGCTTCGGATGCGACTGGGAATTAACGCTAAGAGGAAGGATATCTAAATACGAGTATACGATTTCAGGCATGGATCGACAGGAAGCTAATGAAAATTTATCTGCACTTGGGTCCTAGACAAGTGACATAATCGTTAGTGGTCGAATAGAATAGTCAATGTATGGGATTGACATATCACAAGTCGTAAATGTAAATATTGTGACAATCCCATACATTGATTTTCGTATTCTAACATGTGCCATGTCACTAGGCTACCATTATACGAAATATACTCCTTGTATCACTTCTTCTGATAACAGTTCTGCGGGTCTAAAAGGTCACATTAAGCGATTTCGTTACAAACGAGTACCTTTATGAATTCCCAGTAGATCTCAATATATTCATATAAAATTCGTATGATGGTAAATCATGTAAGTGATCATATGAGCAGAACCACAATAATTATTCATTTACTAAGCAGATTCTAATCTCGTGTAAATGACGCCCCATGACAAAATATTATCCTAAGACAATTCCAATAAAGTGGCCTTTTTGACCAACTGGAGTTGGATCATTATAATGAATTGGTTATAATTAAGTACATCTTCGCAGTCTTGGATAAACTTAAAATGGTAAACAAATGAAAAAGATATTAACATTTTTGATTTAAACATAATATATATAGACTTCATAAGACTTGCTGCATTATTACTTTCTCTATATAATCAAGAAAATACAAAAAGACATCTAAATCAAGTGTGCGTCAGACAGACGGACAAGCCGACAACGGCTTGCGGGTACGGCTATAACTCTCTGCAGATGAAGTTATTAATGTATGTGAAGGTAGATATTTTAGAACTCTATTAACTGCCAACTAAGTAAGTTGGTGCTCATAATTATGTATATTTCTATAATAAAAAAATTAATCACTGAATGTGTTGCTAAGCACAAATCTCGAGAACAGCTGAACCGATTTCGCTAATTCTTTTTTTAGAATATTCCTTGAAGTACGATGATGGTTCTCACGGAAATATTTAAAAAATTTCCCGAAAAAAAGATGTCCAAATAAATAAAGAAATTGAGAAATCGAATGTTAGGCGATACGAAGTTCGCAGGGTCAGCTAAAAACTAGCTGACCCTGCGAACTTCGTACCGCTGAGTAGAAATTGAGCTACGCCATCTCTATGGGGTAGCTCAATTTCTACTCGGCCGGGAACCACGCGCCATCAATCAACAGTATAAATAGTCATGAGTAGTGTAAGAATCCGCGCTTATTAGAAAGGCGGCCGAAGTCTGTCAGGGTCCTGATTGATTCGTTTTTGGGTTAAGTATATCCCTGGCCACAGGTTCCGCCATAGAAATATCCAAATCCACATATAACTTTCTCCATTAAAAGTTTTATAAAACTCTAGCACTGGTTCAGACATGAATGTCGATATCCTTATAAATAAAAAATGCAATCGGAAATAAATTTAACACTTCAGACACTTTTACTTCCTACATTCTAGTCTTTTAAAAAAATTCCACATAATTAAGGGTTTAAAACAAACCCTAGCAAGGTCGAATCTGACCTCACAACGGGTAAAACCCGTACCTAAAATTGCCCCAAGTGACCGCAAGAGCTATTAATTTACAATTTACGCGGGTTTTCTTATCGTTTACAATTAAAAAAGCAAATGAAAAACAAACTTTCTACAAGTGTGAAGGGTGACCTTTCCTCATGTGACCTTGTGTCGGAAATGAAACAAAGGCGAAACAAGTTTTATAGGTACGAATCCTCTTGGCCTGGGCCTCAATTCTGCTAAAGCACAACCATTGTCACACCACAGAGACTGCGAGAAAATTCCATTTGATTTTAGACTCTAAAGTAATGCAGTTAAAGTATAAAATTAAATGGCTTTTTGTAGAGTGAACGAAAGCGTGTAATGAAAATATTATCATTTAATTTTGGACTTTAATTTTACAGCAATAAAGTCTAAAATTTAATGCCATTATTTGCAGAGACTGTGTCACGACAGCGGTTTTGCTTTACCAGAATCGAGGGCTGGTGTTGCTAAAAATATTGTTCCGCGAATATCTTCGTATTTCCTGTTACTTTTCCCCTTTCGCGCAAATGGGTTTTAAGAATTTCCTAAAGGTATTGACGTAGATAAAGCTACAACGGGTTTTAATCTGTATTTTTAGATAGCGATTATACAGCTTTTTCCTTTCTAAGAAATAACCTTGATGAGCATAATAGTTTCAGCAAAATGAGATTTTATGTTAATGTGGACTTGATGAAAATGTAAAATGTTTACTTTAATTTATTAAGCGGATTATTAATAACAAAAATAATGTCAACGTAATTTTGTATCACAACCAAAAGACAGAAAATCACCAAAAAATCTTATTTGAATAATATTGTTTTTAAATATTACTGGGGTGTATTGTACAGATACTGTGTACAGGGCTCCGCCAAGTCAATTGCTGATTGACGGGTAAGTAAAAAGAGGTTTTCTCTGCCTACACCAATGGCAAAGAAGCGTGATTGTGTAAATAAAACATACAACAAAAAACATCTAAGTAATTATCCCTGTTAACATCTCAGATAGCAGATCAATTTTATCAGTACCTAGTTCAAGATTTTCTTAATTACCCAGCTTTGCTGTACCAGTTATCCCAGCTGTACATAAATTGCGTAGATTAATGAAAATCAATCAAATCCTGCTGACAACTGTACCGGCGCGAGCGCAGATAGTATCTCTCACTTTCACTGGGTAAGTAAACAAGCGGAGACGTCCGTTGGATTGACGCGGACCCATTTTAATTTGTGCCCGCTTCCTGCTATTAAATACGCCGGCGGAGAGTACTGGTATAGACACAAGTGACTAGTATCTATAGACATTAAATCACTAATATTTATAAATAAAATCGGCCAAGTGCGAGTCGGACTCGCCCATGAAGGATTCCGTAGTTGCAAAGGCGAAAATTGCGGTTTATGACGTATTAAAAAAAAACTACTGACTGGATCTCGTTCGAACCAATTTTTTGTGGTAGTTTGCATGGCAATTTACATCATATATTTTTTTTAAATTAATCATTCTCTTATTTTAGAAGTTAGGGGGGGGGGGGGGGGACACATTTTTCCACTTTGGAAGTGTCTCTCGCGCAAACTATTCAGTTTATAAAAAAATGATGTTAGAAACCTCAATAGCATTTTCAAAGACCTATCTATAGATACCCCAGACGTATGGGTTTGATGGAAAAAAAAATTTTGAGTTTCATTTTAAGTATGGGGACCCCCAAACTTTAATGCTTTTTTTTATTTTTGTGTGAAATTCTTAATGCGGTTCACAGAATACATCTTCTTGCCAAGTTTCAACAGCATAGGCCTTATAGTTTCGGAGAAAAGTGGCTGTGACATACGGACGGACAGACAGACGGACGGACAGACATGACGAATCTATAAGGGTTCCGTTTTTGCCATTTGGCTACGGAACCCTAAAAAAGTACAAAAAAGTGATAAGCAAGAAGTGAATTATATGAATAAAATTGATGATGATACATGGTGGCTACAAATGTGAACTGAAACTGAACTTACTTACCAATTACTTTTCAATTAACAATTTTGTTGTAACATATTTTGAACTTATAGGTATAACTGATACACATAACCCATATACTGATAAAAATATAATCACTTACCCTTAAATAAGAATCTCATAGAATGGAAGTTAAAAATTAATGTAGATTTTGTTAATAAGATTAGGCATTACATAATAAATTGTTTTAAGATAGATCAGTACAAATTATTTCGGACACCGATATAAAGGATATTTGAATTTTACGAGGAATTTAACAATTCCTGTGGTAATTTACTGTAACATTCACTAGGTTAGTAACAATACTTACTTCCTTAAAAACTATGTTCATATTTTATGAAATTTGAAGCCATCAGTATGCTAACTATTCAAATATTCTTATTCAATATCCAAAAATAAATCCAAATCAAACTTAAACAAAACCAAAAAATAACAAAAAATCAAAATCAAAATCCAAAAATATCCAATAAGAGAAAACAAAATAACTATTACAATTTCCAATCTAAATAGATATTTGAATGAAATTTTGAATATCGATCTAAATAGATATGTCACTCGTAGTAATAACAAAAGATACTTGCTACAAAGTTCGTTCTGAAGAAGAAAGGTTTCTATTTAAATATTGAACAACTTTTCAGCACAAATGTACAGCACCTGTCGATCGCCAAGGCACTCCCGTTAATAGTTCGTCGTCAGTAGTTCTTCGTAACTTAAGCTTCCTGTAGACTTGATATATTCTGCTCTATAAAGTAACCTAGGGAAATGAAGTCAGCGTCTAACGAGAAATAGGTACGAAGCACTTTTTATGCATAGCTTCATCTTTCATCCATCTTGCTATGCGGGTGAGCTGATAGTGTCATGAATGAATGTATGAAAGTCACCATATATTTAATAAGGAAAGTTTTTTTTGTAATTTATGATGTACCAACTTCTTCAGGGACGTAGGGCATTTTGTAAACCTTGTTTTGAGATGGGAAAACATCATTGAACTCGCGCCGCCCGGTACCGATCCCTCTAGTGACAATTCATATGTAACACCTCTATATAAGTATCTACAATAATATGCCAAGTTTTCACTGAATGTCAAATATCAGGATATGCACAAAAATTTAAAGTGATTAAAGTGCTGACTGATTTTCATTGATATTTTTCAAAAGTATAAAATAATCATTTATCATTTTGTTTTTTTGTTTTTCAATCTATCAATCAATCGTTTATTTATTTGCGTAATTAGGGTGCTACAGATTGTAATCAGCAGTCACATTCTACCTCCAGGCATGCAAATAAATATAAATTAATTTAATTAGTCAGTAATTACTTAGACATTCCATTAAATAATGTAATTTATGGATACCTACTGACCTTACCTACTTAGCTACTACTCGTATACATCCGTAAGTTATCCCTTCACCGCTTAGGGGTCCAACCGAAGTTAATACCTACATTACGTTAAGTATATTTTAGTCTTGATTACCTCTTTGGTCCCGAGGCATAGGACTTCCTTTGGTCCAAAATTTTGAAAGAGGGAAGTCGGTGGAAAAGTCCCTACCCCTTGCCACTGCTTTTGTCTACGATACACTCGTTGGATGTTAATAAAAGTTGTCTTACTAATGCTATAAATGTGAAAATTTCTGAAATTATTACAGAATAAAAAGGTATTTCAAATTACAACAAAATTCGCAGACTGATAAAGCGGACCCCAGATTCTGAGGGGAAAGCTTCGGATGCGACTGAAATTAACGCTAGGATGATGAAGAAGAAAAAGGTGTTTCAAAAATTCAACAAATAAATATTTAGAAGCATAATATAACAGGACAGAGTCAACAATGCCCACACAAATCAAACAGGATTCCTAATACATTATCGGCCAAGTTGTTGTATACCGCAAACATTTGCATGGCGCGCGGTCAAACGAGAGTTGCGTGTTGACGCCCACTACGCTCCACTCCGGTGCAATACTGTTGCATACTCTGGCAATCTTACTACGTATCGGCATCACATTAAACGTTGTAAAGGCACAATGTGGATTTCTCCACAAACTTATAAAAACTTATGTGCAAGGTTTTGCTGAGTGCGCTGCGACATGCGAAGACCATTGCAGCAATGCGATTACAATGGTTGCACTTAATTATTTTCCAAAGTATTCTTGTAATGCGTAGGGAACTATCTTTCTTATAAACTGCACTGGTTACCTAATGACAATCTTTCCTATAAAATGAGGAAAATATCTTTTGTTCTGAATTATTGGTTCTATTTGCAAATTTTATAAAATGAGAGCTTTGTTTGGGAGCTTTATTTGACAAAATAGTTTTAAGATTCATCTTTGCTATCTCTTTTATATAGAAAAGAGATAGCAAAGATGAATCATTGATTCGAATAAGTACTTAATTACAAAACGTTCCTTTATCTTGCCACCGGCAGTGTCACCATCTAGGTGCGAAGTCGTTTCATAATGACCCAATAAATCTACGCAGTTAATTAGTGTAATACAAGTGCGTTGACATTCTCGACTCGTGATCGGTCGATGGGTAAGTCGATCGCATCGTCGTCGGCGACACCCGACACCGTCGGATCGCCTGTCGGCGACGATACAGCACGGGGCCTTGAGATAGCGCTTACGGAATACGCGTCTCATGCGTATCGGGTTTAGTATGCTTTGGAAATATGAGCGTGCACTTATTTGTGGCCGACTGTGTAAAAATGAGAAAAGCATATTTTTGATATCCTGTGAATGATACTATAATTTATATTATTTATTTTTTGACATAATTTCAGCATGCTGAAATTAGGTCAGTATGGTCTTAGGGTTCCGTACTGAAAAGGAAAAAATAGAACCATATTACTAAGACTCATCCCTTATTCCTCTGTTCATCCTTTTATCTGTTTGTCAGGTTGTATTTCATGAACCGTGATCGCTACATTTGAAATTTTCACAGATAATGTTTTTATTTTGCCGTTTTGTCTAAGAACCAGAACCAGAACTGGTACAAACATTTCCAAATGTCTCGAAACAATGCTAGACTTAATATTTACATACATGGTTCCCGGTGGAGTAGAATAGGGCCACTCAATCTCTTCCTGTGGGTGTCGTAAAAAGCGACTAAGGGTTAGGGCTGCTCTCCATCCGACAGTAAACATACAGCCCATAACTAAGTGCCCGCTTGATGATAATCGGCTCGCCCCTTACGTGAGACCAAAATCATAGTTGGCGAAATGTGGGTGTTAATACACCTCTGCCTACCCCTTCGGCGATTTACCGGCGTGAGTATATGTATGTATGTAAGTTGAGTGCCGGCGAATTATACTCAGAGTACAACTGTAAAATTAAGATGAACATACACAAAATGTTGATTTAATGACATATAATTAAAACCATCGACAATGGGTCAATAAGTAAATAAATAAAACATGACATTCTTTTGTTTGTTCATCCTTTTCGAATCTTCATGGATGTTTTTTATTTTAAAATATTACTAGCCCGAGGGCAGTTTGTATTGAATGTATCCCAAAATGTTTCAAGGCACGCCTCTTATTCAAAAGTACGTTAACACCTCGTAGGCATTGTAAAATAATATTGTTATTTGTGAACGAAAAATAAACAGAATATCAATATTTATTTCTTTATTCATTAAGTATAAGTAGCTACCAATAACTATAAACAATGATTTCGTACATTACCATTATATTTTTCCAAAAGCAGAGGTTTTTTTTTGCATTAACATGCTACTGAACTAAACAGCTTTATTTTAAGTGCAACTATACGTCGGATGTATGTGGTCCCAACCAACCTTGAGCTCTGGCTCAGGCTTTGCTCTGGGGGTTTAAAGGTCACAATTGGCAGTCGCTCAAATAAGCGCCGTATAATCACTTCACTACATATTATAAAACAAAGTCGCGTGCGCTGTCTGTCCGTCCCTATGTATGCTTAAATCTTCAAAACTACGCAACAGATTTTGAAGCGGTTTTTTTTAATAGGTAGAGTGATTCGAGAGGAAGGTTTATATGTATAATACATGCATAATATTGTAAAGAAACACTGATAAATTTAGAGATATGCAGCGGGAACGGGATCAGAAAATATGGCGGTACGAAGTTCGCCGGGTCAGCTAGTTCAAACTAAAAGGAGAAGAATAAGTTAATGGATTCCGGGCTCTGAGGAGAAATCTCGGATGCAACCGGGAACAACACTAAAATGACAATGATGATCAGAACATAAAAAGACCTAAAGTGGTCTTTAAATAATATTTATGTAGCCAGTGCTCCATTTAATGGTAAGTAGATAAGTTAATGATAGCAAGAACACTGAGCAGGTGCATGGGAAGGTATTTCCGACAGTAGACATCGGGTGCACTCTTTTTTCATCAGTTCCCATGCCATTTATCAACTAGTGTTGATTAACTTTAGACTAATACTTACATTCCCATTGTATTCACTTCAAATGGAGCAATAGGACCACATTCTCAGAGGTAATCATGAGTTTTTTTCGGTGTACATATGTAATACTACCTAGTTGTTGCCCGCGGCTCCGCCCGCGTGGTTGTCGGTTATCGCAACCAAATTATGAATGTTCCATATCCAAATATCTTTTCCCATGCTCTAATCTTTAATCTTCGAAAATGACAATCTTTCATACAAACTTTCATCCCTATTTGAACCTTTATACTTCTTTTTTCGAGATAAAAGGCATCCTATGTCCTTTCTTCAAGGTTTAGTCCATCTCTGTACCAAATATCATCAAGACCGGTTCAGTGGTTTAGGCGTGAAAGCGTAAGTGACGGACAGAGTTACTTTCGCATTTATAATATTAGTATGGATGTACAGTACACGTACAGTACGATCTAAATAATAAATAAAAAATATGATACGATTGAAAATGTAAATACATTTAAAAGTCTACATATATGGTAAGTGTGGGTGCGGCAATTTACATGTCGTTTCCTCGTTCTGTGATCTACATTAGGTGTAGTATCTTCCTTCGTAATAACAGTGTTGCGACTTGTATCCATAAAAATAAACACAGTAATTAGTTAGTACATACATGCGGAAGGTAATGACGAATGGTCATGACGCTTCGACTTGATTTGCGACTGATATGTGTCGGTTGGCGGATATTTATGTCTATACTAGCTTGCCCGCAAGTTCGTCCACATAATTGAGTTTTATTTTTTCTCCTAATCATAATACTTCATCAATTAACCTATCGCAGTCCACTGATGGATATAGGCTTATCCAAATAACTACTTTTTCTGAAGTAAAAGTTGCCTTCGTTGACTTAATTTATAACCGCAGCTATCTGCATTAAAAGTGCCGTCAAAATGGGTCCGTGCTTTTTAATGTGCGAAAATCCACTCGGATACCGCCCAACCGGAGCTAGTGGAGGTGGTTATGTCGGACGCGAACCGACCAAAACCGCACAGCCGTCTCGGGTCATCAGTTGCCGTGGGTGAGGTAGCCTCTGGCATATCTATCGCGAGGCTGGACCTATTTTGATGAAGATAACCACAGTTATTAAAAGTTCTTCTTCGAGTTCGAGATCTAATATATTAGAGACTAGCTGTTGCCCGCGGCTCCGCCCGCGTGGAATTCGGATTCCGTACAAACTTTTCTTTCGTGCTAAAATTGCCTCGGATACCATCCCCGTCAGCCATCAGGAGTGCCATGTGGAATTCGGACTCACTAAACAGCATGCCGTCGCGGGTCTTCAGTTGCTGGAGTGTAAAATTGCCTAGGGCATTTTCCGCACCCCCCGGCTGACCCTGGGCCATCTACAATTTTAAGATGGCCCTCTCAGAAGTGGGAAGCACGATGTCCCATCGAATTCCGGAAAGGGAGGAGACGGGCGTGAAGGGATGACAGGAGGCCGGACCTATAATCCTCACGTCCGCGCTCGGTGACCAGCCCTTCCCTTTCCTACTCTCTACTGGGCCTCCTCGTAGTCAGAGGGACATGTGGGAAGCCTTTGAGCAGCCCTCTATAGAGCTGCTCCCGTTGCTGTATGTATTTGCCGTAGGCGGTAGCGCCTCCCCTGGGTGAGGGGCGTTAATGCCTCCGTTACCCAGGATGCATCACATGGAGGTTCCAATCCCGCATTCGGATCCCGTTACCGTTGCATCTTGTGTTCAGCTGACCTTCCCTGTCTTCGCTCGTGAAATACTTCGAACACCCGTGGTTGCACCCTTTTAGCCCATGCCCGTAATAATAATTAGTTTTCAAATAATATATTATGGTAATTTACCGGATTTATTGACATTATAATTTCGTAATATCTTTTGAATAGAACGTCCGATTTCAATAATTCAAAAAGTAATCAACAGGTATTGAAACAATCTTAAATACCAAACGATTTATTTAGATAAGAATTAATTTACATATAGGTATAGATTCCGTGGTCTGACTTTGATCGGCATTTCGGCTTGAATTTATATCGTCGCGCGTTACTTTCATACTGCAATTGATTCTAAAATATTCATTATAATTATACAGTGTAAAGGGCAATTTTGATCTACATTAAATGTACAATGTATCTAACGTATTTAGTCAGATAAGGCTTAACACTATATTGTTAAAAATAGCTTCGAAAATGACACATATTTTTTTTATAATTTGTAAAAGATAAAAATGGTTATTGTGAGCTACCCTTATTAGATAGACATATGCTGTCGCGGACTTTTATGTAGACCTTTTTAAGTTATACATTTCTACAGTACATTATTTTGTTCTATCTTCAATAGTTTTCGCAGCGTACGCGATGTAAGGAATTTTTTAGGTCATTTTTTTTACACCTTGGGTTACATTATTGAAGTTTTAATCAGGATCCCTATTTTTTTGAAAATTAATTATAGCCTATGTTAGTCAGTGACAGTGCAGCTTTCTAATGGTAAAATAATTTTTGAAATCGGTTCAGTAGTTCTTGAGTTTACTCGAATACAAAAATACAAATCTAATATTAGTAAAGAATGTATGGAAATCTGCCCGATTTATTGACATTTATGCTCACTGCTCCGCTCCCTTTAGTAGTAGCGTGATGTTATATAGCCTATGTTACTCCCAGATAGTGTAGCTTTCTATAAGTGAAAGAATTATTGAAATCGGTCCAGTAGTTTCGGAGCCTATTCGTTACAAACAAAAAAACAAACAAACAAACAAATCTTTCCTCTTTATAATATTAGTATAGAAGTATAGATATAGATAGATAGATTTATAAAATTTTCGCCTTAAATTTAATATTACAAACAGACACGTCAACTTTAATCATGTATAGTGTGTTGATTAGACAGGAATGTACGTATATTAGCGTTTTAAAGTTTTCTGTCAATTTTTTACACATATTGCCGGTGGGTGAACTTTACATAGAAGACATAATATTATAGCGATCTGCGCAATTAATGTTTACGTTCCGGGTCTTAATGAAACTGCCGCGTTTTTGTAGTCCGTCCTATTTATTTGGCAAAGTAAACGTAGATAAATGAGCAGTTTTCCAGTAGGTATTTATAGGGTTCCCAAAGACGCGCTAGATGGCGCAACCGGCACTTTTGGTAAGAAGAGTGTGGTGTTACATCTAGTGTTCCCTAAGAATTAAGCTTTTTATTATATTTTATCTATTATTATATGGGTAAATTAAATTAAACTTTGGCTACATCGCAAATTCATGAAAAAATACTACAAACAAACCATAGAGTACATTAAAATTACCAAAAGCTATGCTAGCGCCATCTTCTGATGACTTAAAAACCAACTGATAATTATACCTACTGGAAAACTGCTCATTACCGACGATTTTGCACAGGAGAAACGTTTCTCCTCTAGTTCACGCACAGTCAACAAAGTATAGAAGTATACCTACCTAAGCCTTTTCATACAGCTATGTAAAAAGATGTATACTTATATCCTTTGTTGATTGTAGGTACACGGCATTCCCAATAATCAACATAGTTTCAGTTACTTAGAGCGTTTATCCTGTAAAGGCAGTGAGTGTGATATAGGAATATACATTTTTTTTTGTTTTTATTCTTTATTATCATTTAAAACACCAATATGTTACAGATTAACACACCAAAAACCACGAAGGGTTTGTTCGGAGTGCCATGCATTCTGTTTATATACACAATTATATTATTTTGTGAAGCAACATAGGACCACAAACAAAAAACACACACTCGAGCCAGTAGGTATCTAGGTCGGGTGCCGCTGCAGTCCTAAGCCGCTTCATTTTAGCATTCACAATCACACTAGTCTCCAATGAGCAGTTTTCCAGTAGGTATTTATAGCGTTCCCAAAGACAAGCTAGATGGCGCAACCGGCACCTTTGGTAAGTAGAGTGTGGTCTCACATCTAGTGTAGGGAACACTAGATGTGAGACCACACTCAATTTACTCAATTTATGTAAATAATTAGAGATAACACTTTAAACTATGAGACAACCACCATCTGTAGTCTCTGTGACCGTGGCTGCTGAAAAACTACTTCTTCTTCTTCTTCCCCTTAGCGTTAATTCCCAGTCGCATCCGAAGCTTACAGCTCAGAGTCTGGGGTCCGCTTTTTGCCAGTCTTAACTACGGATTTGGCTAGACCTCGATATTTTCTGTGAAGCGATTGCCATCTGACCTCCACATCCCAATGGTAACATTAGGCGATATCGAAGCTTTGCAGCTAGACTGTTGTTTTTTGGATTTTTGAGGGCTCCATCTACCCGTAACGACTGCCATAGATGTTCTTATGGCAACCGGGACCGACGGCTTAACGTGCTCGCTGAAAAACTACTGAAAAGTCCTAAAAGCAATGTACCTCAAGAATAAAATTAAATTGTAAAAACTTAATTAAAACCACCAAAATGTGTTTTATTTCAGCATTGATTACAGTGCAGGATGTGCGAAGCGCACCTTCCCCCATTCCGGGACAAGATGAGGACACAGTAGTCCCAAACCCTGGGTCAACCGGGGCGTAAGGGCATACCAGAGGCAATCTCACCCTCGGCAATTAATGACTCAAGACTGCGTGCGGTTTTAATCAGTTCGGGTCCGACATAACCTCCGGTGGCGGGTGGCCTAGGGGATTCGAGAGGATTTCCCCACTATAAAAAAGCATTGATTACAGCATCATCTACAGTCACAATATCCCATCACTTCAGATTTAATTTCAAACATATAATAGTGTCTAACTATACCTATCTATATTGTGGCGTACTTATAGGAGATTATCATTGCTTAAGTATTGTGGATACAAATCCTCCTAAGGTCCTCTTACTAGGCATCAGTCTTGTTTACGCCTACGTTTCTCGTTAGATATTCCGTTTTATTGATAATACTGGCTGGAGTGTGTTGTGAAAATATACGAACATGTATTATGCCCAACGGATGAAATCCTCAGCTTTCGAATAATGTATAATAATCATTATATATGAATGAATATCTGTAGTTGGGTCCACCATTGCCTCGTAATGGTTATATAGGAGAATTTCGAATGTTCAAGACGTGCTCAGTGCTCAGTGCTCATGTGGCTAAGTTGTTCAGAGCATTTCTCTTGTAAGGGACTGGTGGCGGGTTCAAACCCCGTTTAGAGCATTCACTTTTTCCAATTTAAATGGAATTCTGAAAGTCGCTGATCTTCTGTAAACTGTTTAAAGTCTGAACCACTTAGTGACAACGTATTGTCACAAGTTATTACGACAAGGTTCTACACTGACCTAGAAATTAAATTGATTTATTACAATTACTCCGACTTCCGTCATGGAGATAAATTATTCCAGTTTTCGAGTGAATTTGCAAACTTTTGCATAAAAGAAAACTGCAGAACTTCGGTATCGCCAATTGGTTGTCGAGGTCAGATGGCAGTCACTTGACGGAAAATATCGAAGCTCCGTTAGCAAAATTAGACTAAAAAGCCGACTCCAACTGAGTTGGTTAAAGGCTTAGAAAATTATGAGCACACGCTAGATGATATTTCTTTCAGTATATTCTCACTTTAGGCAACTGGAATGGGTTCACAATATTCATACCACATTTACAAGGTAATCCTTACTTTATTAATATCTAATCCGACATTATACTTCAATAACAAAATTATCAAATATCTAAATAGTGCACAGACATCTTGGCCATAACACGCGCAAATAAATATTACAAATAATACTCATTTGAATGTCTAACATTCCAATTTATGGCTCCTTAGATATTAAACTTAGTACTCGTGAATAAGCTATTCCTTTTGACGTCAATATCAAATGGCTTGTGTTATTAAAACTGTTTTGTGTTATACAAATACACGCTTAGTAATAGAGACAAAATTTCGTCTACCTTTAATTAAATATAACAAATAGTTTATTTCCATATTCATTTAACACTTCATTTGTACAGTCACGTGCACTAATATGTTACAGTGATAAATTTGCAAAATGCAAAACATGCAAAAAAAATGCAAAATGACAAAAATTTACATAAAAAATTGTGAGAAATCCCGATGATTACAAAGAATATATTGATAACGTGACTATTTATTTCTGAAATTTTCAAAGTGACCATTTATTAAAAATTCTGTCCGTGTATACATTTCATTGCACGTGACTGTACAGTCGGCAAAGGACATATAAAGTTGTATGTAAATTGCAACCCTATCTTCTTTGTCAACTGTACATCCATGTGGTCACGGAGAAAGAATCACCACTCCATCTCACGCGATGTCATAAGAGAATGCAAACGATATCACTGTGAGAGAAGGGAAACTTGAAATAAAACCCTCTGCCAACCCGTCTGGATAGTGTGGATACAGTAGGCCAAAGCCTGCCAACATTGGAAGAGGCATATGTCTAGCAGTGGACTGCTATAGGCTAATTGATTGATTGATTTTATTTGTTGTAAAAACTTAACTACTGGAAACGTGACTAAATAAAAAAAAAGTGTAGTTATAAACAAGTACTCCGTTTTTCAAAGAAATGTATTTATTAAGCACTTGAACATTACTTGTACACAATCTAGACACATAGACGCCAATCAAGGACTCCTCAATCGCCATACGTAACTCGCTATTTTGCGCGAAACAACATAATAACTTAATATCAAGTATCAAAATTGAAAAGCAATAAAACATCAGGCTAAATAAATCGGCCATGGACAATAGCTACCTAATTAAATACGAGGGCGACTCCAATCTTTGTTCTAACATTTTTGTTTACGCTAAAATAGGAGTGGTATCGGTTCGAGCGGTGCTTACACCATAAAGAACAAAAGGTAACAAGCCACTAGACACAAGGAGAGCACAAAGCGGGTATTAGCGGCGTGCGGTGTGATAACGGCGCGCGCGCAGCCGCGTTATCACCGCACCCGCGTCCACCCGTACAGTCGCCACATTCACTGTGATTATACGTCGAGCGAACAATCTTGGTACCACTTATAATCAGAGTATGTATTTCTATAGGTACATAATATTTCATGTAATATTATTTTTATCGTAATTATGAAATGCAAACTAATCCGAAATTCATTCGTTTTACAGCGTTTTCTTTTCAAGAGGAAAATTGACAAAATTCAGTTGGAGGTTTTATTGTCCGAAGAGACAATCTAATATTAATCTGATTTTGTGTGCGAATCCAGTCTCTGGGGTTCTGATACTTTTAACATAATCAATAAAACAATTTTCACAATGTTGTAATATGTTTTATTGACCTCATTTGGGATAGGTCGGTCCAAGAGGCACTAAAATGGTCCTCCAGTTTACTCCAGTAGACACAATCACTTGAAATATGAAACTAATTAGGATATGAACCTACGCTACCTACTGCATGTACAAAAACCTATAGATACATTAAGACTATCATAATTTCGGCCGTCTATCATATAAGTGTCCAAGTCACAACGAATGAATGCAACTTAATAGATTTCGAGATGACACTAGCATGGGTCAATCACGGAAAGCTTATATTATAAGCACAGTATAACGAGTATATGTGTGGTATAAATATAGTCATATAAGTCATAATGAGGCTAAACATTTACTTATTCCAGTTTAGCTTCAATATGACTTAAGTACTTTTATCACCTGTAAAATGAACAGCCTGAAGTTTTTTTACCCAAGATAAGACAAACAGATTGCACAATGTAATAATATTATGCTGATACAGATCAGATTTTTTTTGTTTTTTGTTTAACGTAAAATTATAAATACAGTTCATGAGAATGTTCATAATGTTCAAAACCCTTTAAAATTAAGAGGGCAACTAGATGTTTCATATGGACATTTTCTTTTATTAATTTAATTACATTTTCTTTTATCTTTTTGAAAGGAAATTTATCAAGTATCATAATCATGCAGTCCTACTACAGTCACAGAGATCATGCGATGCTTGACGCTGGAGTCAAGGAGAGCGGCCGGCGCCGACCACGCCCGCGCCCCCCTCCCGCACGCCCCACCGCTGTGCCTCACCCCCGCGCCGCCCGCGCTTCATGCAAAGTACAGTACATCGATAGATTCAATTGTTGGTCATTACGTATCCTGCTTTGTAATGTATTATTATGGGTTATAAAGGCTATGATATAACAAATATTTCCAATTACAACCAGCTTCCGTGACGTAGCTACTTGATTATCTGTATCGGGGACTGTGCAAAAATAGTACCAATTATTTGCATTGATCGTGAAGGGAAATGAGCATTTGACCTATTCAGATAAGTTATATGGGTTACTATACGGTTACCTTACCACCAGTGGAGATGTCAATCACGCTTTGCTACCTATATAGAGAACATGTTTAGGTAAAGAGGAGAATAGAAGAAAGAGAGGCCAATACCGTAACATGAAAATGACGAAATTCGGCATTTCACTTCATATTGATTACTTCACTTTCCCAGTTGAATTGATTGAACTGATGACCCTATACCCGAAATGCCTGAGCCTAAGTCTGTTCAGAAGTTAATTTAAGTTAGTATGTGCATACACACGGAACCCTAAAAAGGAAAGGTGTTATGGCCCTTTCCGGTCAATATAAAGGCTACGTATAAGGCTTGAAAGTCCACAAGTTTACCTTTAAAGTGTGAAATTGTACTTTTATTGCTGACCACCAATATCGTCCTTTCGTTTTATTTTTTCTAGAACTTTGATTATTTTCTTTCTTCTCTGCGCCTCAAATCATATACCTAAATGTAAATTGTAATATTATATTCTCGACTGCCTCTGTGGCGTAGCGGTAGTGAACGCGGCTGCTACGCAGGAGGCGCGGGTTCGATCCCCGCTCAGTGCCAATATTTGTATGCATGAATATAAATATTTGCATTGGTCTGGGTGTTTCTATGTATAATATGTACCAATGTATTTACAAAAAAAAAAGTATCTAAGTATGTATATCCGCATTCTAGATTCCATAACACAAGCTAATTAAGCTCACCATGGGTTTAGATAGCGTTGTGTAGAATGTTGTACAATATTTATTTATTTATTTATTTATTATTTATATTTTGCTCATAGATTAGCAATCATCATTATTGTTAACCTAGCTTCATCCAAAGCTTGTACTTTGAAGCCTGGTAACCACTCTACTACACTTTCTCTTGATTTGACTTAACTTGCGTTTAATGGGAGCGACTGTCGTCTGACCTCCCAATTCTGAGAGGAATGCCTCGCAAAAACCTACGTTCCTCATTCATTAATCAGAAGATATACAGGTGTGCAGGTGACGTTGGCTTCCACTCCAAAGATCTTGGTGGACATGCACACACAACAAAGGAGATAATATATACACCTTTTCATCCCTACTAATATTATAAATGCGAAAGTAACTCTGTCTGTCTTTCTGTCTGTCTGTCTGTCTGTCTGTCTGTCTGTCTGTCTGTCTGTCTGTCTGTCTGTCTGTCTATCTTTCACGCCTGAACCACTGAACCGATTTTGATGAAATTTGGTACAGAGGTAGATTAGACCTTGAGAAAGGACATAGGCTATGTTTGGTCGCGATAACCGACATCCACGCGGGCGGAGCCGCGGGCGAAAGCTAGTACAAAATATAATAGGTACTTATATCCTTTACCGTCTGTTTTTACATCTAGTAAGTACCTGGAAAATAAATAAATATTGTAGGACATTCTTCAAAACGCTATCTAGACCCAAAGTAAGCATAGCTTAACCAGCTGGTGTTATGGTTTCTAGAATGCGGATAAACATACTTAGATGCATTTTTTTGTAAATGAAGAATACACTCAGACCAATGCAAATATTCATACTCACAAATATTTGCACTGAGTGGGGATCGAACCCGCGCCTCCTATGTAGCGGCTGCGTTCACTACGCCACGCCACTGAGGCAATCATAAATCACGTGTATTAAATAACTAAGGAGCTCCAGAAACCAAATAGATATTACTTTCATAAAACAAATATTATGAACAGCTCCAGAAAAGCTTATTAGAACTTTAAGTACTTCGTTAATCTACGTTTACTAGACACGTTAAAGGATTTGTAATTACGTACCTCGTTCTTGTGGTGAACTGAAAATGTCTGGTTTATTAAATGATATTTATGACGTACATACCTGCTATATTTATACCAGCCCCCCTAGACAAGTTGGAATTCCTTGGCTGGCGTTTTGTAGAATAGAGTGATGAATGTATGGGATTTGACATATGACAGTCGAATCGATTAAGAAAGGGAAAAAGAATCGACCTCGGACGGAACTCGAACCCGCGATCTTTCCCTTACAGGGGGAACGCTCTGACCACTAAGCCACCGAGACACGTACGAAATCAATCCAAATTCCCTTATACAACCGTCTTAAGGGCGACGGTTTTATTATATAATTTGGATCGATTTCGTACGTGTCTCGACGTGTCTTTCGTACAGTTCGAATGTATAGGATTTGACGTTTTTGACATTCGTTGACGCCTGTCATATACGTCAAATCCCATACATTTGGCATTCTATTCCATCATACGCCGAGCAACGAATTGCCACTTGTCTAGAGGGGCAGGAGTCTTACAAAGTATTATTGCGCACAAAACTTGCTTCTTAATTAATATGTATGTACTTAATTAAGTATCTAGTCTAGAAACTACGTAGAAATATGGCTAGAAAACTAGTATTGGGTTTAAATAGCATTTAGGAGATGTGCACTGGAAACCTATAGCGATAAAGTTGGTATAAAGTTGCGGGGCAAACAACCCAACAGCTCATCGCCTACGAACTTCAATTAGGTTACAGAACATAATCTACAGGAGGTTTGAGGTATCTTAACTTTAAAAAAAAATTAAGGGCGGAATGTTGTGTGGTATGTTGGTAGAATGTGCGACTGCGACGTCATCGGTCGAGGATTCGATTCCCACCCAGCGCAAATTATAGTCCCAGAGTTTTTACAGCTCTAAGTAATCACCAATACCTACATAAATATTACATAGTATCATTCATATTGACCAATTATTAGATTCACTTCAAAACTCGCTACCTCTCCATCCCTTTAGGCTAAGGATACATTAATATGTGATGCGATTTTTGTAATCGATATTTAATTTTGACATTTATGATTACCCTTTACGACAGTCATTTATCATGCGATAAGAATAACACTAATATACCTAATTAGAGCAACGGATTCATCAACCTAAGAGCAAAATTATCTCGAATTAATTAGAAAATGTCTCGATTGCTGAACCAGTTCAAGAGTATTTCTAAATATGTGGGTGGCATCGTAATCACTTCACTTATGGTGTGTAATGAACCCACCTCATCGCTGGATTTTTCTATTAATAGTTATAGCATACTATTTTTATTTCAATTCTTTCTCTATTGTATCGCAAATAATATGTAATGTAGACTTAGCTTTGGTCAATTTGATATTACATATTATTAATAAGTATGATAGTATTTATTTTGTTTTTAAATTTCGTAGTATTTTTTTTTTTTCGATTTAGAAAGAGAAAAGAGAAGACAAAAAAGAGAATAGTCAGCATAATAAATGCTTCAAAATTCCATTCAAGCACCGACTTCCACACCAAAAAAGCATTAAAAGTGAATTACAGATTTAATTCAAAAGACAAATATACGCATAAGACGTGTTTCATGAAGTCGTTGCCAAGCCAAATAGGTATTAAGAAGACACGTATGCTAGGTCTACTATCTAGGTATATATCCCAATATAGGGCTCAGCCCCAACTACGACAACCACAGGCAAAGATATTCTACTCCACTCCAACACAGCCTCATAAAGTATTGCAGTAAAAAAAATACATTTAGTATACTGGCTACTACAGGTTGTACAACCTACTCATACATAATACTTCCACTTAACACCTACTTCTCACTTTGACAAGCGATTAACTGCGTATTTAACAGGCCATTTAAATTTTCATCCATTTACAAATTAAACGAGCCTTGTTGAAGAAATGTTTAAATGAATGATTACTTTCGTAACCTTATGGGGTAAGCAATTAACGAAAACCTTAGATTGGTTTCGGAAACTTAAAAGAAACCAAGGTTTGACACCATTGACACGTGATCTTTTACACTTAATAGACATAATTATTTATATGTGTTAAACACTAAATTAAAAGTAATTTACAACTAGTTGTTTTAAGGGTACTTTGTATTCGTTAATTACATAATTCATGAAAACAAAACGGTCATTATAGCGAAGGGTTTTCAGATATATTAAATTCGTAAAAGCCTTTCTGACATTATGTTTATTTTTGTATCATACAAAAAAGTTTATTATTTGTGTATCATGATACTTTGTCATCATGTTAGCGTTGTTTCTGCATGTTCATCATTTTAACGTTGTTGCATCCGAAGCTTGAAGACCGAGGTTCACTTACTCTTTCTCCTCCTTTGGATTTGTCATGTAAAACTTTTATGTATCTGGTAAGCAATTTCCGTACATTTTTTTATTATTACCATTTAATTATGTTTTTATCAATATAGTGACACCTAAAGAATAATGAGTTGGTTCTATCTCTCAATATAAATAAATAATCGTTAAGTATATACATATGTACTTATTCTTCCTCTTAGCGTTAATTCTCAGTCGCATCCGAAGCTTTCAGCTCGGAGTCTGGGGTCCGCTTTACCAGTCTTAACTACGGATTTGGCTTGACCTCGATATTTTCCGTGAAGCGATTGTCATCTGACGTCCACAACCCAATGGTAACACTAGGCGACATCGAAGTTTTGCAGTTAGACCGTTGTTTTTGGATTTTTTAGGGCTTCGACTACCCGTAAGGACTGCCATAGATGTTCTAATGGCAACCGCGACCGACAGCTTAACGTGCTCTCCGAGGCACGACCAGACCAATGTAAATACTCATATTTCATTCACACAAATATTTGCACTGAGCGGGGATCGAACCCGCGCCTCCTGCGTACCGGCCGCGTTCACTACCGCTACGCCACGAAGGCTGTCTTACTTATTATTTCATAGAACTAGCTTTATGTAAATATGTTATGCATACCCCTGTTATGAACAGTTCAATGAATTAGTTGGCAGTTAATTAATTAAAATGATGTGATCTATTACGTCTGAGAATGATTTTTCAGATTGACCTGTAAACAATTCAGTAAGAGACACAATATCACACTACCCCTTATTAGAAACGTGGGTAATTTACATAATTTGAAATTGGATTAAAAGAAGAGGTTCGAACTTCGAGGGGTACCTACATAATCAAAATATCGGCCAAAGATTTTTTTTTGGTGATGTAGACACACTTTTATTTTTATTTTTTTACCTACAAACTGAAACAAAGAAATAACATCCGGATATAACAAACACTAGTGCGACTAATTTGATTTCATTGCTTATAATAATCTTATCAACATCTGAACAACGTTCGAACGCCGTTTGACAAGCGATTGAAGGACGAATATCCGCGACTGATTCGCAGTAAATTACACATTAATTATTAAATCAGAACAATTCCTCAACATGCGGATCTAACAGCACGTAGGTACCTTTCGGGCAAAACCAGGCGGACACGGAGTAATTAATCATTAATTAGTGATTCAATCAGTGTCATTGACGAAAACCAGTAAATATTTTATGTGTATGTAACATTTCAATTAGTATTAAAAAAATGTACATACATATACTCACGCCTGTACATCCCCGATAGGGGTAGGCAGAGGTGTATTATCACCCACATTTCGTCAACTATGATTTTCGGTTCCACATACCTAAGAGCGGGCGAGCCTATTGCCGTCAAGCGGGTACTAGTCATGGGCTGTATGTTTACTGTCGGTTCTATTATTATTTTAATAATAATTATCTTTAATTAATTAGCTGATTATCCAACTGAAATGTTGAGTACCAGTTTGTCTGCCCTTTTTGAACGATATATTGATAATTGTAAGAGAAAGAAATTCGTCGATTACGTAAAATGTATGTTGTCCAACCGACGCGATTTTTAGGAAATATGGATCACGTAATGTGAGACTTTCATCTGAGTTAATGTCAAAGAAATGACCGATTACACTTTGAAATCAGTTCAACATTGCGACAGGTGAAACCTGAGTACTGAGTACGTCATAAAAAACTTCTCGTCATATGGGTAAGTGTATTAAGTATTGAAAACGTTCTTTGTACTGAAACAGTTTATATAGATTCAAAGCAATATGACCCTTCAATATTCTACAACAATCAAAATCATATAATGTTTTGTAGTTATCAATCAACATTGTTTTCTACAATTCACTAAAAGTCATTATCTATTCAGAAAATCTTGAAAACTTCTTATAAGCAAGATTGTGTAAAGTAAAAAAATATTTTATTCAAACATCAACAGATGTTATAGCATTTGATAAGGTGTTTATACATTAATACCAAAATCGGAAGTACCTAAATCAGCTCACATAGCACCATCAGTGTCGAACACACCATATTTGTTCAAGTCAAGCAAAAACCTGGATCAGTTTCATCGTCTGAGTTTACATCAGTAATAATTACTTTTATAACAGTAACGGAAAACCTTACAGGGAAGCATTGCTCGTCGAGTTAAATTAAGCTATAAAACTTAACGATTGCATCTCACCAAATTCCTGTAACACATAAATTATCATATTATTAAGAAAAGAAAAACTGTCGATAGTCGCTACACAGCAAGAGTCGACATTTTAAACCAAAATACGAACCTGTTGGGCACATTGTGACGGTAATGATTATTATTCTCGACTTTAATTTCGAAGTGGCAGTTGTCTGACCTTTTCACTCAAAGCATTTATTTTTTTATTTATTTCAGATATAGTTATCATCAAACATCGATCTGGATTGGCGGTGCTCGATCGAGGCTGCTACATCCGCTCTCTGAGGTCTCCGGCGGCCACGCCTAGCTCAAACGATGCCTACTCGACTATTACGCACAGAGTCACTATAAGTGCTCAGAATTAATAATTAGCAGTTTCTACGACACATAAAATGCCATGCGTGTGTTAGTAGAGTGCATTAAATGTTACGTAATGAGAAATTTCTTGTCTTTGTAACGTTGATAACTGGAACAGAACTAAAATGGAAACTTGAGGAGCAGTGAGACTGGCCATCATAACCTGTCTTGGTGTCAAGTATTTGTGATATAAAAATAAAGTGACAGTTGCCTTTTATGACACTATTAATGTAATGAGTAATTGTATTTCATTAAAGAGGTATATTGTGATAAATTTATTACTATACCTATATATCATAAGGCACTCGTAGATTAGACAAACACTATTTTATAGTATTGTAAGATCTTTTAAAATCAAAGCTTGTTTGTTGGGATTAAATTAGTTTTGTGGGTCACATGCTGTTTATGGGTATAAACTTAAGTCATAATGGGGTTTCTAGAGTGGATCAGAAGTTTATGTAGATTTGTAGCTTAAAATTTTATCTAAAAACAAAGTACCTTCTATTCGAGGTTTGGTCTAACGGGTAGCATCTAAAAATGGGAAAACAAAAAAAAGATTACAAAAAAGCAATAAGCTGCGGTGAAATTGCTAAGCATCTAGTTAACGAGCATGCAGTAGGTATTATTATGTGACCTATATTACGAGCAGCCTTCAATGAAATAGCATTTGATTCAAGTTCTAATAAACAAGGTACAAAAATATAACAATAGGTCAACAGAACAGAAAAGTAAATGTATTATAGTTCAACATTTATTATTAAAGAACTTCAAGGAATTGATTAATTAATTTCTTAGAACTTTTATTCGAAATGCAAGCCGTTCACCATAATGACCTTTAACACTTTACTGCAAACTGCGACTTAGCCAGAACCGTATGAATCACGTTTAAAAGCATGATGCGTCCTCAACCAGCCGTTCAACGATACCATCGGCATGATTGACACCTTGACGGCCTATTCAGAAGCCGTATTATAATTCCTTTAGACAAAAAGAAAAAAAAATCGTTTCGGCCGTCATCTGGTAACTACTGGTTAAATTTTTGTTTGCGTAATCGATAACTCTGCGAGAGTAGTATATTAAAATAGGTTTCACTTTCGTGAGCAGTGGTACTGTTTATAGTAAACGGTTTTTTAGTTTATGTAACAATACGTAACGTGTATTGAAAATGTATTGTTACGCTTGTTTCTTTTCTTTATTGGCTCTCTTTGTTAAAATTTCTATGTACTAGATTACTTATTTATTCCGGCTTTTTAAACTTCTAAGTGGTAGGTATATGTTTGGCAGTTTGTTTGCAGACAGTGTGTCTGAAAACAGTACATCAATTTTACCTACCTCTTCCGATAAAGCCAAGTTCAGTTCAATCCCTTATAAACTTCTATTTGTCATAGTTAATTAAAATTGAGAAATATACGTAATTGTATTATTTTACTTGAAAAGGTACGAAGACTGTAATTTAAACTTAAATGTTCAATCACAATAAAAGCACAAATCAATTCCATATTATGACTTGTCAATACAGGGTGTTTCTTAACTAAATAATAATATTGCCCCACTTCTCTGTTCTTTCGTCCTAGGGTTAATTCCAGTCGCATCCGAAGCTTTCACTTTGGAGTTTGTGGTCTTCTTTACCAGTCTTAATTGCGGATTTGGCTGGACCTCGATATTGTCCGTAAAGTGCGTGCCATCTGACCTCCACAACCCAATGGTGACATTAGGTGATATCGAAGCATTGCAGTTAGACTGTTGCTGTTGGACTTTTTTTTAAAGATCTAACTACTCGTAACGACTGCCATAGATATGTTCATATGGCAACCGGGACCGACGGCTTAACGTGCTCTCCGAGGTACGACCAGACCAATGCAAATACTTATTATATTTATTCATAGAAGTATTTGCACAGAGCGGGGACCAAACCCGCGCCTCCTGCGCAGCAGCCGCGTTCAGTACCGAAAAGCCTAAACTCTATGTAACATAAAATACCCCTATTTCTTTAATATCTTATGAAGTAAAGTAGCTATTATATATTTTTTACAATCTATCAGTTTCCGTTTCACTACGCTGCCGCGCTGTCCCCTGACATAGGCCCTATAAATTTCCTTTTCGCGCTCACTGCTTACTACCGCCCTTCTTCAACCGTCGAAAGGTCGTCTACTCAAATTTTATTAGGCCTACCTACCTACCTAACTTTTCGCATCACGTGCAGAGCTTTTAGCAATTTATATAGACGAACTGGTACACACTTTTAAAGTCATCCTGTAGGTATATAGTTCAAAGGACAATTATTATTTACAAATAAATAATATAAATAAAACACTAATCAATCAAATCAAGACTGCAGACAGATAATTACTGACCTTGTGTCGTTCTGACTTTCGGTAGCAAAAGGGTGGATCGGCGGTAAGTGGACTTAATTTAATTTTTGATTATATAATTGCAGCTCGATATTATTTTTATGATTACCTACAGTTTATAATAGATGTCGTGCACAGTGTTTCTGAATAATTAGTTGGCATACAGGCTTCACTTATAATGGTATAACCCGCGCCACGTATCTTGGACCTAAATCGTAAGACATACCAGGCTCTGGCGCCCACGGATTGCTTTGTAATAGTCTATGCTTGGTGAATTCGAGTTCGTCTACCGCAGTAGCATCGCGTGCTATCCACAAAAGACACCCAAGAAATGTGTACTGCGCGTATAGGGCATATTTTGAGCACATTTTAGGTCCAAGATACGTGGCGCGGGTTATAAGCACTTATTGTATCTTGTATATCATAGGCTATGTTTGATCGCGATAACCGACATCCACGCGGGCAGAGTCGGGAACAAAATCTATATGGTATATATATTAGCATATATGGCTATGGGGTTTCGAAATATGCCACGGGTGAATCCGGGCGAGTCAGTTATAACGATTATAATAGGCATTAATATTCTTCTTCATACACTTGATCCACTGGATGAATCGGACCACACCATCAACAACAGAAGGTGACTAAAGGAAAGCGCTGTTCTCCATCGCCCCCTATTACGTAGACTCAAAAATTATAGCTAACAAAACATGGGTGCTGATACGATTCTGCTTATCCCTTCCCTTCCCAAATCCTCTGATTTTCAGGTGTGAATATATTATGTTATGTGCGTATACAGCGAAAACTTCACGCAACAGTATTTGCGCATTCATACTTTCTCAACTAATTCGACAAGGACAACCCTATTATAGCTCGCCGCAGGCATTTTAAGTTCCGGGTGGCCGAAGTTCCTGACAGAATAAATATACGTACCCGATACTTTTTGTGCGTAGTCACTTAAAAATTCTAATGCACCGTGTTATTGGTTCAATTCTCATTCAGAACAATCTCGTGTGCCCTACGGTAGGTTGTTAAAGTACTTATGTGACGAGTACACAGAAATATACCTTGTATCTTGCTAATCCCGGTTGTATCCGAAACTCTTTTCGTTGTTGTCTGTTCGATTTCCTAGTCCTGGGTTAGAGGAAAGCTAGAACCAGAGCCTCATCCATAAGCAATTTGCGGATGTACTGGCTTGCAAGTACAACCCATAAGTCACATCCAGTTTTTCTTATAAGTGGAAATGCTTTAACCAAGAAAAGCCAGCGTATCAAACGTATCCTTATGTATGTCAGAATTTGTGAGTACTGGAGGCTTTACCTCCTTATTTTTCTTCTCGCTGCTCTTCTACAGATTGCTACTCGAGATACACTACTTCTCAGGTGTTGAAGTTTTTAAATAAATAAATAAATAAATCATAACTGGTTTGTTGCCTAGTGATATAAAAAAGAAACGACAAGTTGCGACAACTTATCCAAGGGAGCAGAGGTTCAACTTTATTTGTGCCGTAACAAAAAAATAAAAGTCATTCAAAACAATAATTGTACGTTTATTGATTTATTTAACTGTATTATCAGTAAACGTTATCAGTTTAAACAGTAACTAAACGTTTTAATACAGTATAATAGGTGCAATTATAATGTAATTGAATGGTTAATAGATATATTTTAATTCAAACCTTTGCTACACGTGCTTTTACGAGCCCACATGGTATTTTATTCGCTATTGTGACTGTGGCTCAAAATACACGAGCTAACCAAGTAGAATACTCTCGTCGATTACCGGTCGCATCTATTGATTTTTCAATGTTCATGTAGATATATGTATTATGTATACACTAGAAAATTATTAACTCTTTCACTTGCTGGGGTAGATAGATTTATCCGGAGTAGGAGAAGCTTTTCGGGCCATGAAAGTTGAGTCGAGCCTCTTTTTTTGCGAAGGTAGTAGAGTTTAGTCTACCTATATATTATGGTTGCCTGTAAGAGATTACCGCAGAGTGATAAGGCCACCATTTGTATGTGCCACATGTATTATATTTCTCACTAGGTATGTATTGTATTATCTTTGGTGTACAATAAAGACGTTTATTATTTATTATTATTATATTTATCATTAATTTTGATGGTGGTAAGACTTCTTGTACAAAGAACTGGCGACTAAGGCTCTTCACGCAGTAGGCAGCCTAACCTGTACAGCCGGCTAGCCGCAACCAATCGAGTATATGACGGCAGGCGAGAACCCGCACACTAGACCATGAATTTCTGGTTGTGGTAATCATTAGAACTCTTTTAAATCAACGGCAGTACAATAGCTGTGTGCAGCCAGTACTAGTGTAGCGAATTAGTTTGGCTGACGTCAGTCTATATGCACTTTTCGTAGCTGCTGAAATACTTTGTGTTCCGAAACTTTTACAGTGACTGTTGATTGGCTCGTTAAGTAGTATAGTCTCCGTAGAATGATTGCGTAGCGGGGCTGCCTAGGGCTTTAGCTCATAAACATAAGTCGTCATAATCACCTCAAGCTATAATATTAAAAAACCGACTCCAAATATTAAGAAAGGTTAAGGAACACCTTTGACATAAGACCGACACTAAAACAGCTCATATTAAAGAATTAATTGCAGATAAACAAACATCTATATTTCTATATATAATCTTGTGATTAAGAATTTCATTAGCATAAACCAACACATTAATGGAATTAAAAATTTATTGTATGTAATTTAAATAATTTAAATATCAAGAGTGTGACAAATTGACTATTTAAAAACAAGTGGCCCATGACTTACTTGCGAACTGCTTACGAGATACCACCCCTGAGGGCATGGCACGATGTTGTACCATCGTTCAACAAACCAATGAGTGGTCAGCTTGGACAGCTGGTAACATCAATTGAAGTGGCTGACGTCATCAGTGACCCTAAAATAGAAATTAAATTGAAGGGGTAGGTTTAAAACCATAATTGGGCCTTTATACATACGTGTGAGCTTGATAAGCGCCCGGCATGGTTACTAGAATAACACAAGCAGAAGTTGCGTGTTGCAGAGATGAACATGGTGTAATGAATGTGTGGAGTAACGCGTATGGATCGAGTGAAGATTTTCCGCATTCGCGGTAGCCTTCAAGTTCCCGACATTGCAGATAAACTGCAGGAATCTTCGCTGATGGGGCCACCTCGGATGTGACCGTTTGGATGAATATGATTAAAATATAAATACGTGAAAATCAATGAAAATGTCCATAGTAGATCGTGTACAAAAATAATAAAAACGAGGAATGTCATTGGTTATGTCAAGTTAAAATATAGGAGTCAATTAAATTAATAACATACATAGCTTTATAAGTCTATTGTAATGGCGATATAATGAGATCACCATATCCACTTGCTACGATCCTGACATACATAATTATGTATATCACAAAGTATTTTATGAACGGACCTAAAAATTCAACGAATGTAAACCGTCCAAGAAATCATAATTTTTCCACTTGCTACAATAATACTGGTACATACATTTCGCAAAGAATTGTCTATGAATACCTAACAAAATCTGAACGGGAACCACACAAGAAACTACGGCCCTACAGTCCCGGGGCCTTTTAGCGGGGCGTGAAAAAGCATCTGATGAGGCCGTCAAGCTGAGTGCCACTATTATGCCATGGTACGTGTCTGTAATTATTGGTGACCCTCTTTCCTAAAACTTTGCCTTCAGCTTACCATCAGGCGAGGTGAAGTTATATTGACGTGTCCTACATAAAAAAAAAACATTCTTTACTCAAAATCATATTTTTCAACAGAAGCTTAAAACGGAAATAGTAACTGACCGAGCATAATATACCAAAACGGGAGCTCACATTACAGCTCGATTATCTGAAACAAAATCTAAAAAGTCGTGCGTGTGACTTTAGCAATAAATATTGTAATAAAACCATGAAATGTATAACGATACGGAATTATATAATTTACAAAAGAGTCGGTGATAAAACTCGCGTTTAATTGAAACAGAAAGTAATGGCGATTTTATGATAGCGTCGCTCGCAACATGATTTACTGTGTCAACATACTGAATTGCCAACTTTTTCAACCCACGGTATAATTTTCATGTGAAGGAACGTTTATATTGATCCGAGCCGGATCCGACACGAGTTTTTATAAGCTCTGTTGCAAAGTTGCGGCGTGATTGTACCAAATGCGTTGTTAATGTACAGAACAACGTAAACCTCGTCAATACCTATTCATGCACTCATTACTATTTTACCGTTGTTCCTAAATTCGTTTCAGGGCTTCGCTTTGGAGTCCATAGTCTGCTTACTCTTTCCCTTTGGTTAGTTTGACTTTTATGATAGCGACTGCCGTCTAACCACTCAACCCTGAGATGAAAGCTTGCACCAGAATTTAATCCGTCAATCAGCATGTGTACCGACTTGCAGGTGTACCAACTTAAGTTGCAGGTGAGGTTCACTTGGTTTTTCATGGCTTCTATTTCCTAAAGCATAAGACCTATAAAGAATGTGAATAATAATTATGATTAGTACTTTTGGTAATTCACCTCAAATCGGTAACAGTGGGCCTATCAAGTAGTGATACTAGTGATCGTTTTCCGGGCGATAAAGCAGAAAAAGCGAAGAGCGCAGAAAACAAACGCTTATGGCAGGCCCACTGGAATTATTAATAAAACGTGTATTTTATAACCAACGATTACTTAAAGTGCACATTCACTACAGAATACATAGTAAATAAAACTTTTTTACGGACAGTATAATTTTCAAGTAATTCATTCAATTAAATTTGACATTTCACTCAGTTGGAGTCCTTTAATTAGGCTAAAAGTTTTACGATTAAAGCGTATGAATGAGATGATTTTATTGGGTCACTAATTAAATGTTGTATAGGTATGGAAAGTTTGCGAGAACGTATGTAAATATGGCGTGAGTATTATCAAGGTTCAGTCGAGGAATTAAAATTTTATTTTATTACTGGCATACATCTCGGTTACATTGTAATATCTCTTTGTGTGTTACAGCCCACTGAGACCGTGACTGAGGTATCCCAAACCTATCTTAATTACAAGCCAGTACACATTTGCTGATTGCCTTCTCTTCTTTTCGCGCGGATACCACTCCCGTCGGCTATTGGGGATGGTTATATCAGACACGGACTGACTAAAACCGCACTGACCTTGGGTCATCTACGGTGTATGTGCTGTATGTAGTGTATGGCTCCATTAGGTTAAGGAAGAACGTTATCCTCATAAAACCCCGGAAAGTGGGGACTCCGGGTTAAAACTACCGCGATTGAGACTATGAATTGGTATTGTAAGATTAATTGATATGACCATCTATGTAATATAGAAAATAGAGCATTGCAATTAAATCAAAGAATTCAATTATCCGAACTATTTGAATAGAAAATCATCTTTTAACAAATTCAAAGGTCGTTCAGTTCATTACACAAAGAAGTTAGGTATGTATCTGTTTAAAACAATGCAGAGAATCTCCCAAAGCCTTGAACTGCTCCATTATCGATGAGATTTCACACGAAACTTCGTACACAGCGAGAAGTACGTAAGTAGTCACATGCTTATCTTCAACAATGATAGGCGTCGGTAGATTAGTAGTTAAGAATTCAGCCTTAGGATTGGGAGGTCCTGGCTTCAAGCCGTAGGTTCCGCAAATCCACTTCTAACACAAGGAGTTGACAGGAATACTAGTAGTTCTGGTTACCAATATTATATTTTTTTAATTCCATATATTTTCCTGTTTATACTGTTGATCTTGCAACACATACCGATCGTTAAAAAAACTGTGAAAAAGTACAAATGTCATACATTCAATTTTTTTTTCCACTTCTTAAATTTTCCTAAATCTGTCAAATGAATAAAATATAATATTTGTAGATAAATATACGTGTATATATTTACATTTACAAGTATCCAGCAACTTTTACACCTAACTGCACAACCCAAAAAAGTCAAAATATACCAAGCAAAACAAGTAAGTACATAATAACTAGCCGGTTACGATTAAATCGATATAAATCCTACGTTTCAGGTAGGACCCGAGGCCGCCGTAATGAAGAGTTACTGCGGTGTTGATTTTAACATAATGAGCTGAGTAATTTCCACAACGTTCGCCAAAATAATACTACACACTGCTCTTAAGTTTTTCCAACAGGATGTTGGAATTAAAAGGATAGCACAAAATATTCGTGATTAAAAACAGTCATAGCAAGGACCCCGGACCCTGAGGTGAAAGCTTCGGATGTGACCAGGATTAAGATTAAAATAAAGATAGAAGAAAGATAGAAGGATAATAGTCATAGTTGATAAATTAATTACTGAATTATATTATTGGTACTAACCAATAATATAATTAAGTTAAGACAACGTGAGTGACTTAGGCCAGGTCGGTTCAGAGCACCCCGCGAAAAAAGGTTAGAGCGTCGCCTGTCAATCAACAGGGCGTAGCGTACCTACTCGCAAATGACTGGGACCCCGAAAATTTTGGTGGGGCCTCATACACACCGACGACGAATATGGTGTTAAAGCCAAAACTCTTCTAATAAAAACTTATTAATATAGTTTCATCAATATTATATTGTGTAATGCCTGTGTGTTATAATGACTATCGTCTGAACGAATGATAATATTTTTTATGCGCATAAAATTATAAAATTTGAATCATCAACATTCCTTTCGGCAATGTTGAACCATCTGTCAGTTTCTGTTATGTCACATGTCATAAATATGTAGATGAGTATGTTTTTTACTACACAACTTACTCAGCAAACTCTTTAACTAACTTATTTGCTAACCTCTGTGACTCAGCGGTAGACTGGTGGTACTGCAAAGTTGGGACGCTGCCGCCGCGGGTTTGATTCACGCTAATTGAAAATATATATATTTGCATTGGTCTGGGTATTGGTATGGTATTAATATGGTATTAGTATCTTTCTCTGTATAATATGTGTTTGTTTACAGAAAGATCTAAAAAGGCTTTAGAAACCATATGAGAATCTGTTGAGTTCGAGTTGAGATGGAATAATTTATCCTCAAATACTTATTTTGTCTCAATGTACAGTTAATGAGGCTAAATGTGATTTTTTAAACCTTCTGCACACAATTCCAGAAGTATAGAGTAAAAAGGACAACAGTAAAAAATGTCATAAAAATATTAAAGTTGTAAAACCCAAAGAGCCGTGTGTATCGTTAAAATTTGGTAAATTCTCGTGAAAGACGATTAAATGTCATGACTTTTATTGCATTTTAATAAGGCACGTCCAGCACCGCACGAAGGGCCCCGCAGCTAGCGATTTTTTACATTCCCTTTTATTATTTGAACAGACTTTTTAATAAAATTTAATCAAACTCATGCTTGCTTGCTTTATTTATTACGCTTGAGATACGCTTATCTGCCAAAATATTGCTCACGAATATAAGTTATGTGAAACATATTTCTTACGACGGCCTCTGTGGCGTAGCGGTAGAATCTTCGGCTGCCACGCAGGGGGCGCGGGTTCGATTTCCGCTCAGTGGAAATATTTTTATGTATGAATATGCGTATTTGTATTGGTCTGGGTGTTTTTATGTACAATATGTGTGTATTTACCGAAAAATTATTTAACTATCTATGTTTATTTGCATTTGGATTCCATACACAAGTTAGTTGAGTTATGCTTACCATGGGTCTAGATAGCGTTGTGTACAATGTTGTAAAATATTTATTTACTTTATATTCATTCTTATTTTACATATCCTCACACTGTTGTATATCCGAAGAGGCAGAGATATTTATCAAAAACGTATAAGTATTCTGTTAGTTATATTTTGTTTTCCATTGGCTTAAAGTCAAATGTCGTCAATAAGGTTTTGTACTCTAACTACATAGGTGTTGCTACTACAAAAATCCAAACAATGTTGTGTTGTTGAGTTTTCTCAGCAACACAATAAATTGTCCAATGTCCAGTCCAGGAAGAGAATCCGACACCTCATGTACATAAACCATATTCATACAATTACTACGCCATCGAGGCAGAGAAATATTTCAGACAATAATGATTATAGTTATAGCTATTTAACAAACAGACAAGAATTCCAATCAAGTAATCAAGAAGTGTCGGTAGCTTAGTGGTTAAGGAGTCGGCGTTCAGATCTTGGCCATAACATTACCGACGTGAACCCACTCCTAACACAAGCAATTTAGCTTAACTGGAGGGGTTAACGGGAATATTAGTAATTTTTGTTCCTAATATTCTTTAAAAAAAAAACTTTGTGTTCAGTATCGTTAATACAATATAACACAAGACTGGCACAGAAAAAAATAAACTTCACACCCCAAAAAAGAGAAAAAACCGAGCAAAATCAGTCGTGTCAAAACGGCCATCATAGCGAGCCGCAACAATAGGTACAAGCACGAACCTGCAAATTCAGATCATTTAATAGCCCGTGTGTACTGGACCGTACCAACATCCTTTAGGCCCAAGCTAACCTTACCTGATAATCAATGCACCTGCTAAACAATAGATGAGGCCCTGGCGTAGGTTTTCCCTCCAGGGTTGAGAGGTCAGATGGCAGTTGCTCCCGGAGAGCTAACATAACAATAAGCCGAACTTGGGCTCCAACTCCACATTGGACGCAACTAGGAAAACGCTATAAGGATGACGTTATTTATTACATACTAGGTATATATTATATCTATACTATATAATATCAATCATTACGTCATATAAACTGCGAACTTATACGTCTCATGTCATGAAAAGTTTATTCTTAGTTATGAAGCTTACGCCTAGATTCTGCACGTTAATTATTCTCATACAATAGACTTCAACGCGAGCGAACACATTCCTGAATATACTCGTACAATTGAGAAAATTATGAAAATTTTTAGACCTATTAATATTGCGTTACAACTCTAGTACAAACAATATAATTACTCAATGTAATAGAACTGATAACATCGATCCTTCTGTTATGCAGAGTTGCGTGGATATAATAAATTACTTCATTATAAAATTGATTAAATAATATTTGTAAACCGATCAAATAAAACTATTAAAATTAATTATTAATAAAAATCGAAAGAAATATTTCTTCAACGGTAATCTTATCCAAACCCAAATCGATCTCATTCACGTAAAAATGGCGGGAAAAGAACGGCACTTGCGTGTCGAGGCGTACAGACTGTATGCGGGTGCACGGGGCGGCGTCGCGCTCGCGACTAGCCGCGCTATCGTTCAAGCGGCGCGCGCGCATCGGTACCGTTAGACAAAGAGAGCGAAACGCCGCCTTACGTGCGAGCAGTACCACCGCCTGCGCCCGCGCCCCGTCCGCGACCCATCCGGAAGCCCCGCGCTGAAACTGGACCGTTTTCTTTTCTTGTTATTATTGAGATCGACTCTCAAGTTCTGTTGTTGTCGCGCGGCGCGCCGCTCGCGCTGATAACGCGATGCCACGCCGAACTGCGCACGCGCACTTAGTATCGCTCCGCAGCTTTAAGCTCGCGCGGACACTTTAAAAAAAATAAGTCGCCCCTTAGTGATGGAATGGATATTTTTATGGACACAAGTGCTCAGTGATTAACTGAATGCGACTAACTTTTGAAAAAAAAAATTGTGTGTTACTGTTGGAACGTAATAAAAGTGTTAATGAGAAAGTGAAACCGATACTCTGTGCAATTAAACGTATTCTGAACGAAAGGATATTTTCGATTAAACTTTTTTTAAATAATACTTTTTGGTGCGATACTGAAAAATAATAGCTAAAAACTATTGAAAAGGATCTATTAAAGTTTCAGACTTCTTCAGCTGTGACAGGTAGGTCAATTTTCTTATACATTGTGTGTTTGATGATGGTGATTTTCCGGCTAAAAGTTCAAAGACATTGTAGTCAATTTCATCAATCCTAAACAAAATCCCCTATCAATCGATGCATATTGATTGAAACCTCAGGAATCAGAGGATATACCTACTAACTTCAAGTCGTTAAGGTGATTCAGATCCACTTTATATGAAACTTGTATTTTATTTAGTTCCATGAGTTATTAAAACAAAGGCCTAAAATATATTTTCTTTTAATATATGTATTGTATATCAACGTGTTAACTGTTATTGTAACAATACCCACTATTGAATTATTTTGAGTTGTCTTTATTAATTTGAATTATTATCATATTAGACCAAAAATTTTTATGCTATAAAGCTTCTTCAGTCTACAAAAGCATTACAATATTATAGATTACATATTTTATGGATAAACATCCATTAGATGTTTTCACTTGATACCTTTTCTGAAGATCATTTTTTTATGAACTTTTCTGAAAATATTTAGGTTCCCCGACCAATTGAAATGAAATAAGCTGGGAAATGTTCAATTGATCCAATTAAGATATATTTGAAATATAAATTCGTAATCGTGACAGTAACATAACATCACATAATATATTATGTTAAATTAACAATAATTATAAAAAAAAGTAATTAATTAATAATAAAACATATAATTAATTAAATTGTATGGTTTAAAATACTCATAAATGCAGGACTTTACATAATTAATTTGAATAATGTTAGCAAATCCTAATTTGAACACTTTTTTGATGTCTCATTTGAATACGAGTTAGGTTTAAAAAACCGCATAATATTTGTAGATGCATTGTTAAAACCATTATCTTCCAAATAATTCGTATTATTTGTATGTTGCAAAAGACTTTTCCTACATTTACAGATAACAATAGTGAGTGTATAGGGCCTAATCGAAATCTTCAGGAACTAAACTTTCACATCTGCTGATGAACTAAGACCCAAATCAAACTCCCTAACAAGTCTCACCTGCAGGTTTTCAGACGAAGCTCTGGCTTAGGATTATCTTTTAGGTTTGCAGAAAAAGACGGCAATCACTCCCGTATAGCTTAAAAGACAATTATAAAAGCGGGCCCGTGCTCTAAAGCATATACTTTATTTATTTATTTATTTAAACTTCTTGTACAAATAAAAAAAATGTACAAAGGCGAACTTTGCTTCGATTTTGGATACTTTGGTGGTCAAATGAAGATAAATAGAAAACAAAAGTGAAGGGCAGAGTTTCACTAATATTTTCACACTTTGTGATAACAAATAAAAATGAAATAAATAAGATTATTCGACCCAGTAAACCAGAACAGTTAGCTGAGATTGCGCCGCCCGCCGCCGGCGCACCGCCCGCCGCCGACGCGACGCTCCGACGGCGAACTTTTTTGTTCAAGTTTTACTCATTATGTCCCAGTAGTACTCGATATTCACTCGACTTCTTATTGTAAGCCTCATTACTAACTTTTTTAAACTGTTCAGGATGTATAAGAAGTGTTTACGTCTTTATAAAATGTATAGCAATTAAGTTTCTGGGCCTCTACGGATTATAGCTACGATAATGAATGATGAAACGTTTTCAATCTGTTTCTTTAAAAAAAAAATGCTTTTTTATTGTCTTCTTAGAATTTTATTTTTATAGAGTCACGTGTTGTACTCAATGTAAAACAAATACGATAACATTTGAGCATACTTAAACTAGCTTATATGATGGGTTCTACAATGCGAATAATCAAACATAGCTTTTTTTTTTTAAAAAAAGTAGGTACATACGTAGAAATTACTAGAAAATGTTATGAAACTAGAAAAAATAAAGATATTTATGGGCCTCAAATACTAAATGCGAATAAATCCGTTATTTTACATTTTAATGGTCGTCGGTAATTAACGATGGTACATATTTTTTATACTACTTATCACGACTCAATGAAGGCTTCGCTGGTTTCTTGAAATCCTGTTTTAAAACCTCTACCGCGTCCATTAATGCTTTCACACCGCGATTTAAATTTAGAACCGACTGACGTTTTAAAGATGAATCGCTTTTGGAAGTTCACATGTCTAAAATAGTTGGTAAAGATTATCATCATCATATTAGCGTCATTTCTGGTTGCACTCGTTCTCTCCTTGCTTTATTTTGATCTAGCTTATTGAACTTTTATGAGTACGACCGCCATCTGACCTCCCAATATTGAGAGGAAAGTTTGCACTAGAATCTCGTCAGTCAATATGCTTGCAGGTGATGTTGCTTGATGTCGAAAGTTCTGATGAGACCCCATATATACTATAATAGTAATAGAAGATGTCTTATAAGTAACAGATCTATAATTCCTTTTTTGTGCTTGATTACAGTATAGGTTATTAAATATTACGATTGAACTACTAATAGTTGTTTCGTAAGCACAATCGATATAATTATATAGAATACTAGCTAATGTACGTTGCAATAATTTGCCAAAATTCCATCGCATTATTGATGTATACGAACGCATAATGGACAAAGAAACGTTCATTTTAATTATATATCCTACTAAGTGTATGTGTGAGCAAAAAATAATTCGTCTTTAGGTTACAAACTACCTACCTAATACTACCTACCGTTACTCTATATGAAATTTTCAGAAAATTTTCAGTAGTTTATGCGTGAAAAGGAATTATTGTTACAGTTAGTGTGGAGGAATAAAAAAATGACGCGATGTTTCCGGTCAATGTGTTTGAGGCGATTAAAGAATAGGCCCGGTTAATAGCAATAGGCTCGCCACCTATTACATTGGGACCTAAAACATAAACGGCGAAAAGTGGGTGCTAGCACCTCCGCCAACCCCTTCGGGGATATAGGCGTGAGTTTATGTTATGTTGTTCTCCATACAACGGCAATCTTAAAGCTAGTAATAAAGTGGATTTGACTTGATACTTGCAACCTATTACCTACATGGGACCGAAGAATGAGTAAACTTTAGTTAAACCTACAGGCATGAATAACCACTGGGATTAAATCGCACAAATTTATTCTGGTAATTTGTGCGAACGACTCTTATAAAATAATATTTTATATAATGGTTAATACTCAATAACGAATTATAAATGGAATGTAGCGTACTTATAACACAAAGATATAGTGATATGACTATGATTAAAATAGGTTTTTTATTCATATTTCAGTTATTACGTTTTTAGAATTCGTTTATTTTTTCTAAAGTACTTACTATTATGGTGCCATCTAGTAAAAAAATCTAAAATATGTATGCAAAGTTCACTAAAGCGGCATATCAGAAACAAATCAGTGTAATTTACAAAACTGCAGCATATTTTACTACAGATAAAATCTGAGCCGTTTCACGCAAAACGAATTCGCAATTCTCCAACCCACGACACGACTGTGGGTAAGACGACTACCGAGAATACGTGACGATAAGTGGATCGCTGTCGATTTTAAATGTGTAACAGCCCATAAAATGTATTTCTCACATGTATCAGCTCCTTAAAAGACATTCAGCACATCAGACGACTACCAAAAAAAAAAAAAAATAAGACCCGCAACCGAGTTCGCGAAATCACTCTTATCGGTCCTTACATCATCCACTCAAAGGTACCAAATAAAAAGGTATGTTTATAAGCAAACAGTCTCAGCTTCTGTTAAATTTTGAGAAAATATTTTTATGTCGCCTTTTAATAAAATAAAAACATAAAATGTTTAATTTGTAATAAAATAAAAATAATATAAAACGATCGTGATACCATTGAGCGTTTTATTTTGTGGCTTATATTATTTGACTTGTAATAATTATGCTGTTAAATTATGTGTCGTTTAATGCGAGAATCTGCTGAGTGGTTATTTTAGGGTTAATTCATCGTTTGAGATTTTTTTTAATATTGTGGTTGTTTTTGGGCAACCCAAACTAACCCCATCTGGAGGCTACACCTGCTGATTGACAGATAAGGTTCTGGCGCAGGTTTTCCTGTCGTAGTTGGGGGTCAGATGAAAGTCCCTCGCAATAAAGTCGTATACGTCGAACCAAAAGGAAGAGAAAGAGTAATCTCGCTCGCAATGACGTGGAACTGAAAACATTATTAACTCAATATGGATGTTATTACAACTCTGCCAACCTGTTTGATTTATATACAGGCGTGAATATAAGACAATTATAAGGTTTTCTATCCTTAGCCTCCTTCTATTTTCGCGTCAGTTTGAGTCAGATACACGGATCTCACCGTTAGCTCTAATAAAATGACGCTTGACAGGGATCCACTAGTACTCGTATCTACAATAAAAAAAATCTGTCCCTAAATATTATTTTTTGTACTTCAACTCCGAAGCACAGATTTCTTCCGTCGGTACCTCATCCGTGATTATTTTCATTAAATAATTACAATGCCAATTCCATTTCAATCCCTAAAGTAGCTCCAAATCGAAACGCTGTGTCATCTCTGTTGGAGTAAAAAAAAATAATTAAAAAGTTCACTTTCACTGACAGTGAATACGTACGTAGAGTTAGGTAACTGACAGACTTGTCCGTTTTAATATCGATCAGCTCCGCGACAAAGGCCGGTTTTTAATCTGTATCAAGTTGGTACACTTCGGTTTTATAATTACAGGTATTTCGCAATATGGGTATGACTTTATATTACTGTTTAAAGTTTTTTTTAGTACTCACGGATGTACAGTCGCCCCCAAAAGTTATTTAACACGTTTTAAGTCACCGAACACCTTAACTTTAAAGCCTTTAAAGCCTTGAAATATATTAAAACTATTCTTTGATGATTACAAAAATGCTTCTAGCTAAAATATGTAGTGTTAACTTTTAGTAAATTTTAGCATAATTATTATCTACTATTAGACTAAATGGGCATTTATTACGTATTGTTTCAAGTTACCAATACTTCAAAACCCAAGCCGAAACATGCTAAATATCTCGTTAAATAGTAACGTTAGTGCTCACTGGAGTTTAAAAATATTTAGCATATTGCCGTTAGCAGGGCAGCTTTTCGCAGGCTATTTGTTAGCTTATCAGAGCGAGAATCCCATAGTTGTCTTGTACCGACACCCACGGGCAGATATGGAGTGACCCTCGATTTCGAACATCGTCGAGAACCACGCGTTAAGTAATTTATATAAACCTACTTAATTCAATGTTTCGTTCAATAATAATGCTACCCTAAATAACTAGTATCTATACGAGTTAACACCGGATGAGGGCCAGGTCGAGAAATATGGCCCTGGGTCGGCCGGGGTGAGAGGGATATGGCTACGACAATCTAACCTCCGGCAACCGACAGCCCACAGACGGCGTGCGTTTTAGTCGGTTCGAGTCCTCCTCCGGCTCCGGCGGGGGAGGTATCTGTGGGGATTTTTAGCACGATAAAAAAAGTACCTATACGACTTAATGCATACAGCTAAGCTAAATTACGCATCTTAGGAATGGGTTCACGGTAGTGTAATAGCCAAGATTCGAACCTGGGACCTCTCGATCACAAAGTCAATCCCTCAATCACTAGGCTTGTAATAATACACGGCGAATTTACCAAATATAACGTTTCCAACGTCTTGAGAACCTCTCCACTTTTAAATCGGTTAATAAATAATATCCCAAATGAAGTTTCTTTGTCTGCAACAAATGCTAGTACTTATATCCATTGAGTATCATTACGGCGACAGGGTGGGTGTGCTGCAAAGTGCTGGGTTTCAAAACGAGGCTCTGTCGCGCGTCACATTTGCATATAATTGTCGTTCATTTCTAATTATCGACGTCCAAAGCCTCGACGATCATGTATGTATAGTGTATCTATTGTGCGCTATTGATGCGGCACAAATTTGCATTAAGATTAAGTATTTTGAAGTAACTAAAATAGATATATAAATACTCTTTATTGTAGACTAAATAAAACAAGCTTCATCTGCATGTAAATTATTTTCGTTTTTTTTTATAGCTCGCAACCCATGGGAATTTTTCCAGGCGATAAAAAACCGTTTCAGCGTGATTGACTAACAAACAACCAAACATCTTCACAAACCTATATATTTATAAACTTGATTTTTATAGTAGGATTCAAGTACTGGTAGATGAAAATGTGCCAGTTACTTAGCTCCATCTACCTACTCTGTTCAGGAGAAGCAAATCTATTGTTTGACCTAATTAAGTGTCAGTATTCAAATTGCAACAGACAAGATGCAGTTTGACATAAAAAACAAACGTTCAAACTAAAAATGTTTATTTTCCAACTAAACTACAATTATATTTGTCTACTGCAGCAGACACATGAATCACGATGTAGACGACAAATACATTCTATTTTAGGGGTGAACAGGTCATAGTCCACACAGCATTTTAGTCTTTAAAACCGCCAAATTGATCTGGAAACTGTCGATTTTTGTTTGCACGTATGACAGACATAGATGTAGTTCGCTGATCAAAATTCAAGGAAATTTGACATGTTCTGCAGTCAAGTACATCGCTCTAGATGAAATTCAAATTGTGAAAAATGCATAGCCGGTATGGCAGACGGTGACCGCATAATTTTTAGATTCATTTTCATAATGTGCAGTCGAATAGCTGAGATCATTCTCAAGCTAAAAACATTTCAATATTATGAGTATTTCAAATCATTTTAATTGCGTATATACGTATACATTAGATATTTGTTAATCTTGTCAATTATATTGACACTGGATTAGGTAAAACAAAGGAATGCTGCATGCATTTTCACATTTTCAAAGTAAGTAACTTTTCCTGGAAAACTACCTTCGTGGCAAGCCATAAAACTTTCGATATTTCGTATTGCAGCTATAACTAAGGAACAATAACTCTGAAAGTTCAATAAACCGAAGAAAATAAAAGAAAATTGTTCGCCATTTATTGGCTAATATTCAATTAAAGCTGCAGTGTTTGGCTATCAAACAATTACACCTTTCTCTAGACCGGACATCCGTTTTACATAGATGTAAGTAAGGATGTCATCGCCTTAGGCCGGCGAAGATTAATACACCATTAAGACGAAGCGGTACCATAAATACGATAGCCTAACGAGCCACCAATGAAATATAGCCAACAAAACTTTATATTAAATATTTATATTAATATAGCGGTTGACAGAAACAATTATAGCACACAAAATGAGCTCATTAATATAGAAAACTATATGTTTTCGATGTAATGAGAGACTGGAATTGAAATATCAAATAAAAACGAATAAATTATTTGACGGTTGGATTACATGTGTTATAGGATGTTCAAAAAAGTAATATTGGAAATATGTAATTAGAAATTTGATACCATTTAGTATGTTACGAGCGTTTTACACTACGTTATGATATCCGCAGACATTCAATTCTTTCCCATTTTAAAGAGCATTGAAATACTTGCATGACTTTGATACTTTATATATTTAACAAGAAAAACAAATATGTAGTAAGTGTAAATGAATTTGGATGGATGGATGGATGACAACCTCTGGTGAGCTGTCACCGTAACACCTATTAAAAAACATGCACCAATCAAACTCAAACCCATAACTGAAAACTGCATCAAAATCGGACTAGCAGTTTTGTGAGAAAAATGGCAACATGCATTTCCACAAACAAACATCCTCTTATACAAACGCATATACCGTATTCGTTCCGTCGTGGGTAAAAACCGTTGCGTAGTATTAGTTTAAATTATAAAATACGTATATTAACTAAGCAAAACATTTACTGAATTCAATATATCACTAGTGAACGATTAACTAGAGCTACACACTCTCATTATCCACGAGTATGTTTACAAGTTAAGTAACATCAATTTGAACATATCAAGTTCCCATCACAAAACATTTACACTGCCTATACTTTACCCAGAGACCTCGATACACATATTGTTCGCTCACACGTGTTCAAAACACACAAAAAGTGCTTTCGTTATCTACATTATACGTCTTCATTGCGTAATGTTGCAAGTTTACAACTGATGGCAATCCGTGCATGGGAACGCATTGTTTCGAACAAAATGTTCGCACACATGAATGCTAGTATTATGATCTGGCAATAGGCTACTGTTATGTTTTATATTACACTTTGTTTGTATTGTGCGTGTTTGTGTTTTGATTTGTTGTTTGTTGTTCTTTATTTGAAGTTTGACTTACTGTTTGTTCAATTACGTATAGAATTTTAACATTAATCTTAGTCAAATTTATTAATTAGTCAAACAAAACCTGCGCCAGAACTTCGTCTGTCAATCAACAGGTGTGCCAGCTAGCAAGGTTGGCTTGGTTCCGAGAGTCTTTTTGAAGCTCTATATATATAGGGGTCCCTATACCCGAATACTGCCGAATTCCCATTGGCTCACATGGTGCATGATAAACTAGATCGAGATAAGTTTTTTACCCGCCTGCGCGACGCAAAGGACTGGTAATATATTTATCATCCTACATACATAGACTTTGCAAATCATAAACCGGATGAAAATAAATGAGTTTCGATCTTTTTAGTATCAGTCGGATTTTTCTTTTTCAGCTGGCTTGTTTTTCAAAATTTTACTCTCCGTCACTACTCCTACTACCATCTCAATTAATTCGTATTACCGACAGCCAGGCACTTTCGAATAGAAAACCACCCTATCCCGTATTCATATTGAACGATACTCACGGAGAGAAACGCCACAGGTTTCCCGGAAAATTCAAACACAAGGGCCTTCTTCTTAAGTCTAAAAGTCCGTTAGTACAAGTATCTTTATTAGTCACCGCTAAATTGCTACTGGTATCCGCCGTATACGCGAGTTACCTCAGCGTAGATATGCAGTTAACTAAATATTACCGTACATTTTTAGAAACATGATCTACAAGTGTGAGAAATTCTACGCGTTATAGAGTACATATTTCTTACTAATTGGCTATTTAGTTTATGGTATACTGCGTAACATTATGGTATGTATCATTATCATCATCCTTGCGTTAGTCCTGGTCGCATCTCAGACCTTCACCAGATGTCTGGGGTCCATCTTTTTCAGTCTAACTGAACTGCTGCTGAATTTCGATATTTGTCGTGAAGCGACTGCCATTTGACCTCGATAATTCATGGGTGATATTGAAGTTCTGTAGTTAGACCAGTGGTTTGACTACACTAGTTAGACTAGTTAGTTAGACTGCTGATAGATGTTCGTAGGGCAACTGGGACCAACGGCTTAACTTGCTTCTCCCAGGCACGGAGGGGTCTACTACTAGAGAATGGTTATCCATCCTAACATCGACTTAGCCACAAACCCGACTTGGCCTCACTGTGTGTGTTCTACCGCCTATACAATGGTTTGTGCTCAGATGAACTGTTTGATATGATACCCACAGCTACATTCTATCATCGCATTTCTCACCATAGGCGGGGAGTTCATCCTCACACATTGCGACCGGAAACGGTGCGCACTGTGCGGTATGAAAGGAACTTCATCTCACGCACACTCAAGCTGTGGAATGAATTCCCCGCGGTGGTTTTCCCAAGCGACTACAATATGGGGCATTTCAAGAAGGGCATTTCAAGAAGGGCATTAGAAGGTTTCTTCAGGGTTGGCAGCACGAGCGTGACGCCCCTGGTGTTGCACGCGTCCATAGGCCACGGTAACCACTTTCCATCAGGTGGGCCATGTGCTTGTCTACCACCTAAGTGGTATAAAAAAACCCAACATTTATGTATAGCACAACAATGGTCTTGGAGGCCCAAATCAACCTACCCTGCAAACTGGCTTTCTCGTTGGGGTTGGAGGGCTTTCAGGCAAGCGGGAGTCGGCCCCGTAAAAAACAAAATTAAGCCCGGACTTCAAAATATAAGCTTTGAATGCAGCCGGGATTGGCGCTCAGATGAATACGAAGACTGCGCAATTATAAAAATTATTACCATTATAAATGTAAGACTTGACTTACTTGAATACATTTTCGTCAACGGAAATTACGTACATACCCATAACTTTTAAGTAGATTGTAAAATATTCTTAGCAAATACTCATAAATTTACTCACGTTACAAAATATAATACAACATAACGCATTAATATACTATAAAGTAGATAAAGAACAAAAAAAGAATATAACATTACTTGGGAGACAATTGGTTATTTCCTCCGCATAAAAATCACCTCGTTATGGTGTTCTTAAAAAGTAAAATTGATAGTTTAACAAAAAAGGCCTTGATTAGAACATCACTCGCAGTTTCATTAGTACTGTCGAGAACAAAAGTGCTTTCACACTTTTATATTTATTTAATCCCTTATATTTTTTATCCCGAGATGCACTTTAACCTATACATACTGTTAGCATCCATATTGTAATGTATCTAATGTATATAGGTCACCAAGTATTGAACTGATCTGCTATCAAATTTATATGTCACTAGGTACAAGTGCTAGGGCTCGTGATTTGACTGCTAATCGCACAGGTAATGGCGTGTAAGTGAACCATTAATAGTTATCTTTACTTTATGTAAAGTTAATGGTATGCAGTAACACTCCTCGATTCACTTCAACTCATACAATATGCGTAGCTTCAAGTTAAACTTTGCTTTAGCAATCTGATATTCGAAAGAGATAAATATTTATAAGAACATAAATTCCTATGAGTGTAAGCTGGGGTAAAACATCCACTTTGCCAACTATGTAATAAGAACTGGTGTATCAAAGTGTATAAAATAAAAAGTATACCTACCTATCCTTTAAATTGAGATCGAAATAAGTCAACATATATGAGACGGGGTGGGATAGGAAAATAACAAACCCATATTTTTAATCATTTTGAGAAATATTGCAATATAAATAATACCGATGCTATTGTTCTAATAAAAATCGAATAAAATCTTTCTAAAGTTAAAAATAAATTGAGTGCAATTTGGTCTTTATTGCAGCATTGAATTAACCTGTTACCAGCTTTGTCTAACTGTATCAAGAATCTCTTTATTAACTATCGTGATCATTAACAATAAGTCTCTTAACGCCCATTGGCGCAAGAAATCGCGAAAAATTACCATTGCGTCACAGTCTCACTGTTAATTGCCGTTACCGATTATTACAAACCGATCGTTTCCAGCCGATTTGGTAACAAACTGCATCATTTATATCGGACACGCACGAGCCTGGTCACTATCGATTTCATTTCGACGTTTATTGAAATTTATTGTAACACACGATACATTTATGTGCGCGACTGTAAACATGCATATTGCTCAGACAATAAGCAGTATTATCAGTCGACTGTGGTCTCTTAGAAACAATCTTTTATCACAATTGACACTGTCGACCCAGTATTGTCCCATAGTCTGAGCACGCCCAACTTACTGGGCAGGTGTGCATTTATATGAAACTTTATACATATAGCATACGCGTCCAATACTCCTTTAAACCTACCCGTCCTACCCTACCCTACCTACTACTAACACCCCGTAATAAACTGCACGTGTCTAAGCTTCAACTTTTATATTTTTTCTAATGATACCAAGGTGTACAGCTTTTCTAGTGGTACAGCATTTCTTTTGAAAAAACGGTTTCTAACTATACTGTGTATTACTATACCTATACACTATATAATAGATGTAAAAGTAATTCAGTCTGTCTGTACCATTAATTTAACCCACGCATACTTAAACCGTGAAATGAACTTCCTGCCGTGGCTTTCCAAGCGACTGCAGTATGGGGCTCTTCAAGAAGGGCATTAGAAGGTGCTTACGAGGTCAGCAGCGCGAATGTGACGCCCCTGGTGTTGCATACGTCCATAGGCCACGATAACCACTTTCCATCAGGTGGGCCGTGTGTTTGTCTACCACCTAAGTGGTATAAAAAAAAGAATATTGTCATGAACAGAACATATTAACATGATCTCCTAACTTGAGGATGAAAATGCAATATTTTTTTTATTTCTGAAAATATAAATTTATTACGATGAAGGATCCGGTGAGCTGAAGCTGAAGCTCGCCCGAATATCATTTTTCATATCTTTTCTGACAACTTCATTATTCTAAAATATGCAAGCAATAGTTATGGAACCAGACATTTCTATAATAAGTACCAATGCGTCATTTTTGAAAACTATAGGTACTTTAGTTACGCAACGTCCAGTTTCTACGTCGCCAACACTAGCATGAGCAGTTATTTACAATTACGAAAACTCGTCGCGATAGCTAATTGTAATAAAACACTATGAACCTGGACACAATATAAATCAGAAACTAATTGTTGCGTAACTATATAATCGTTCGCGATTCCATTCAGTTCAGTTCACTATAGGTAGGTATACGTATATACTCGTAGAACATATATATTTTTGGGGAACGGAACCAACGCAATTAACAGTTGATAAATAATTGTGATAAATCGTGTATCAACGCGGTTATCTAAATAATTTTTACTGATAAACTCTTGAAGTTTTAAGTCGAGAGATAAAGATCCTTAATACAAGTTATCGAATCACTTAAAAGAGCTTTTGCGCCGCTTTTGGAATAAAAAATAAAAAGTACTTAGCGTTTTACCCATCATACGCATCATATACTATCATTAATAAGTATTATAGCAACTGTATATATATGGAAAAGATGTCTTTCGCTTTTTATTTGACGATTAAACTTTTTGAAAATCTTACCTATCTATATCAATCAACCAGTTAGCCTATCGCATTCCACTGCTGGATGCGGGTTCAAGTCCCGTGGATAGATGTTGACTGTTCAGATTTGTTTCCACGATACGGCATCGTAGAGCATTACTCAAAAATTTTATCCCTATTTCATTCAACACTTCTAACAAAATTCACAGTGATTTACGATAAATAAATAATTACAACGTTCACTGAACAGTTAAAATAGGCTATCGCACTTAGTCTAGAAACAGTTTTAATATTCAACATCTAACGTCCATAACTCATGGGAGCTTGTGATTCATTTATGCATACTGCAGTTGATTACAGCGTGTTTTAATGGTCCTCAATGCACGTGTAACTACTGCGCAGATGTCCTCCTAAATTTACATAGAACCTTCGAGAATTGGAGCACTTGTAACACCCCTTGTAGTGACAATGTTGAACGATTTTCATTATTTAGAGCAATGACTTGATCACTTAATTACAATATTGTAGATTTACGATTGAGGAAAAGTTCATAAATGTAATAGGTACGTCTTACTAACTAGTGATCGACCAATGTTCCTATTATTTTTTCTACTATTCAATCTTTGTAATGTTTTTTGTGTGTACAGTCGACAAAGGAGATACAGTCCCATTTTTCATATAAAGTTGTATATAAAGGTGCAACCATATTTCTTTTGTCGAGTGTTCGTAAACTTTCAATAAATAAAGGAATTACTTTTTTCAAAGAAGAAAGCGCCCGAAAAATTATATGTCAAAGAAATGTCAGACTTTAGTTTCTGTGTAACTAAGGGGAATAGAGAAATAAAATTGATTTTTATTAATCTAGAATAAAAACAAATTACAAATCTGTACATGCTTACGGTTTCATATCGCAATACAATTCAAACATATCACAGAATCGAATAACTCACTGGTGCTAGTCCAAGTCCTTTGGTATGCTCCAATCAAACGAACAATGGCGGCCACAAAAAATATCCCACGGCACATAATAATGAATAGTTAACGACGAAAACTAGGTGAATCTTTGTGCAATCACCTAGTGTCTTTTAAAAGAAATACGATCATTTTCAATTTCATAACGTTTCCCACACAAGGTGGCATGAATGGACCATGGTTGTAGACAAATTAGTGTAATCTAAAACAGATTTTGTTGCTAACACAATTTGGTGACGTGAGCCGACGCGTGCTATGTTCGTGACCTGTCAAATTATATTCTTGTATTACCATAATGAATATGATTAGAGATAGACGTCGTATTGTGCTGCTCATTTCTATGTGAAATGTGATGGTAATTGGACTCTATTTGCATCTGGCAATTTTTAGTACATTAGTAAACCAGTTCGTGAAGATTGAATGTTACCGTGAAGTATTCATTACTAACCTTGACACCAGAAAAGCAATTCCCACTAAGCTTTAATTAAATATTAATCTTAAGTAGTTCAGAAATTTATTACCGCCTACCGTTATATGAGAAGATTAGTGATTTGGTGGCGCCTTTTCTAAGACGATGAGATGTGATTAAGGTTGTCTTCACCAATAACCAGGTTACCAGAGCTTTTCTTACTTCTTTTTGTCCTCTTGCTTACTCTACAGGGGGTAGGTAAAATGACGGGGCTAGCCGTTTGCTTGTGTATTACCTTGGTAACATTAAAAAAACACAAATTCTTCCTTTCGGTTTGAATTTACTAAATTACAGAACTCATTCACTAAAAAATTAAATAGCTCAACAGCAGTAATATATGTTGAATCATTGGGGTAAACACAGAACATACATACATATACTCACGTCTGTAAATCCCCGAAGTGGTAGGCAGAAGTGTATGAACACCCACATTTCGCCAACTATAATCCCACGTAATAGAGGGAGCGCCTATTGCCATCCAGCGGGTCACAGTAAGAGTTCGGGTGGCCATGGTATTCTACCCCATCGGGAACCAACACGGCATCCGTCCCTCACGATTCGTAGAAGTAGCTGTATCATATGCTACGATAGATGATAATATAGCTTCATTCTCATTCCATATTCAATTCACAGCAAATCCCATTCTCATAATTAACCGCCAACAAAACGCACAACACACATGTACAAAACAATGAAGAGAACGGCCGTTCATGAAAACCGAACGCGAAAACCTCAAAACCTTCAATGCGAATTGTCCGAATGTCAAGCTGAAGCCTCATATAATAGCATTAGCCAATGTGCATCTTGACATTCCATTTTGTTCGTCAAACAATCGTATTTGTCCGTGCGAAAATCTCCCACGGAGAGATAATACCTCGGATAACCGCTAGTAGTAGGATAGTGTTCGCCGGGGCGGTTAAACACCGGTCGGAGATAATTGCCGATTAGAGAAGACATATCAGATATTAAGAGGATATTACCGGCGGTGAACTGCTTAGAAAATGGAAGTAACTAATATATTAGTTAATGATTAAGAAAATGTCTACCGTAATGGGAAAGAACCGTGAACCGTTGTGTATGTAATTATTCAAATTCGTAGAAACTTAGTAAACAGAGTAAAGACACCAAGATGTAGGGCTTACAAACATACCTACACTTTTGCTTGCCTATTAACTGACGAGTCTCTGACGCAGGGTTTCCCTCTACGTTGAGAGGTCACACGGAAGGCCACATCAGGATAAAAAAGCTTAGGAGGGCGAATCCTGGACTTTGGGGTGTAAGTGCAAGTTTTGAACGTCAGGAAACTTTTATGATAAGTTATCAAAAAAATTGAATGGGAGTTATCTTAAACTAGAAGGGTTTCGGTTCAAACCTGTATTCAACTTTTCAAATAACCTGTTTATCAAATTGACATGCGTCAGAGTATTTAAATAGCCATATTCTGAATAAGCGTTTACTCAAAAAAGTGGTAACAAGATTGATGTATATTTACTTCAACTTCTTTGTATAATCTCAACTACACATACATTACTTCCATGTAAACCTCTTGCATACACGGATATATTGAAATCAATCAAACATGACTCAATTTCCGTCCGAAGTCCAAAGCATTAAAAACTAAGAATATATGTCCTCGCTCGTTCCTGTCTTTACATTGAGCAATCAAAGATATAAGTAACCGAATTACTACGCATCCTATAATCTATTACTGAGATAGGCAAGTACTGTTAGAGATAATATACATAAGCTATAAGCTCCCATCTGCTCCATAGGACACTTGTCCTATCATTTTCTAATTTACATACATGAAATAACTTGACCTGCACTACTAATTTGTTTTATTCGAGTAGAACATAACAAACTATTAGTGCAAAGTACCTCTTTGTAGATCCCAAAAAACAACCTCTTTGATAGCACGATCTCACTAAATGGAACCGTATAAAAAGTACCACGATATACAGTAGCGCTATGAAACAAAACAACCATGAATCAATTAATCTAAATTCCCCCTATAATGTACTAACAATACTATACTACCTTCTATAGGTGTATAATAGATTATTATTTCGACATGTCAAGAGTAGGAGAAGAAGTCATCGCAACCGGCGAGCATGTGTAAAAAAAACAAGTATGTATAAAAGAAAAAGAATCGAAATATGTATGCCAGGATCGTAGCAAACCTGTTTGTTTATTCAGAACTGCTGTTGTAAAAATAAATGGTTTTCACAATTTTTCATCAACAAGCCTATAGAAAAACCACAAACTTGATGTTTTAACAGTTGATGCCAATGTCTCAAGCAAGAAAGATTTATATGCAAATATCACCTAAATACAATGTCTTTCCATTCTCAAATAAAGTTTTAGAGTTAGATTAAATAAAGTTTCGCTAAGCAACCAGTGAACGCAAAGCTTTATGAAGACAAGTGCCATTTAAAGTACTTTGTTAGAGCATATCGATTTATTGACCATCTGTGGCGCAAATAAGCAATCATTATCTAATAAAATATGCCTAACCCCTAATTACTGTACCATTAATTTGCCCATCATCTTATTAACAATAACTCCGAATATCCTCCGGTGTACATTTAAATTGTAAAATATGTATTGGCTTTTATTTATGTATGTAAGAGTTATTTTAATGTAGTCATGATTTCATTTATTTAAATAAAATGTTTTGAATTATAGACACGTGATGATAAAATCTTAATCAACATTTTTGTGTTGTGATTTAATAGGTCGGATATTAGTTATTATTAATTAAGTATACTGCGTGAATATATTACATTATTAGTGTTATGTATTCAGTTGCAACACACGCATTTTAGTTTAATAAGACAAGTTAATTAAAATATTAGTAATGTACCACCTACCGTAATATATTAAAAAGAAAATAGGTTACAAATACTAGCAGGATTATGAACGCAAAACTTATAAGGAATTAATGTTTTTGTCTGTTTTGTCAAAACGATTGAATAGATCTGGGTTAAATTCGACATAGAGATAAATAGTCTGGAATAGTAAATTTTGCTATTTTTATTCCATAAATCGGATGGGTCGTGGCACCGTAATGGCTAATGTTTTCACTTTTCTATTTAAAACTCTAGGATTTTTAAAAGAACAACATTTTCTTTTTTTCTTTTCTATTTCATAGTGGACTGGATATGGTACCGTGGTCGATAAAGACGTACGGACTAATTTACTTGCTATTTTTAGCTCATACTTGTAAATTTACTACTGCATTATACAACCTATGGTCACGTTCCCGTCACGCATTAGCGAAGTACGCCCATCTACTTATTATATCTAATGAAAAACACATGTTAACGTTCATAGTTCGGACACTTCGGATCTAGAGATTTATGATCGCTTACGAAAAGCAATCAGTAGAGGCGTGACCAATGGTAATTATTTCTTAACACTATCATCTGCAGCTACTGGAGGTAGTCTATATTACCACTTCCTTTATCTAATCGCTTTGATTAAGACTGTGGGTAGTTGAGGGTTAATTGCGGATAGGATTAATATAACGAACTGGTTGGAGTACAACTCTTCTGGTTAGTATATTAGTGTTAGGTTTTTATTAGTACACGCTGTATAAGGTTGGAGATAAAGGTGTTAAAAACTTTTATAGAATGGCCATACTTTCCTATACAAAACCACAGAAACAAAGGAAAGAAAGTTATCCATGTGAAGGTTATTAAAAATATTCTAGTAAAAATTACGCTTATCTAGAACCAAACCAAGCATAGCTTGTAATACGGGTTTTTTTTTGATTGTACCTAAATATGTACTTATTATACCTACATAGAAAGCTAATGTTAACACTGAGAGAGGATCGAAGCCTTTAGGCGACTTAAGTCTATCAGGAAAAATTACTAGGTATAAAAATTACTAGAAAGTGATATTGGCAAGATGGAAAATTGGAGAGATGGATTATTAACTAAGTATAAAAATGTCGATATCAAAAAATAGTCGAAGATGATTATTACCTAAGTATAAAAATGCCAACATTTAAAAAAGTCTAAGATAATTTATTACCATAATATAAAAATAACGATATATAAATATCACTGTACTACACTACAGTCATGATGGGTAGGGTAAACTCACTACATAGTAACTGGATGGCGGCTTAAGCGCATCGCTCAATTGAAAACGGTGCTAAGTATGTCAAAGTGCATCAAGATATTGGCACTCAAATATTACCATTGGTTAGTGCATGTATTTGTTTATTCGTTTATGACTAGAAAATAATAAAACTAATTTGACTTATTTAGAATTTTTGAATCGAACGAAAAAGATATCAATTTTAGCAGTTACTGGCCATAATTTTTAGAAAGTGGCCACCATAATATTATTAGTTATTGACCATATCAAAATAATAATCAAAATCAATCAAAAAGTAGATAAAAATATATTAGAAACACAAAAAAAAATCTTAAGAAACATAATAAGATAAATTCTAACAATACTGTAGGTAGGCCTAATTAATTTTGGCTAAAATGAGATCAATATACCACAGTTTTATTTTATTATTTTAAAGAAAGAAGGAACTTAGAACTATTAATCTTCTTCATCCTAGCGTTAATTCCCATCATCATCTTCATGTAGACGTATTTTTCTGATTGCATCCGTGGCCACGTTGACCTCGGAGCTCAGGGTCCGCCTTCTGGCTCTTTCTCCTCCACTTAGTACGATCTTGGGCGTCCATAGTAGTGAGACCATTTGCACGTATGTCACCCTCCACGACGTCAAGCCAGGACTTCTTGGGCCTACCCCTTCTACCTGAACCCGGCGGGGGCGCCATTGCCAGATATTTGCCACCCACGTAGCCTGGCGGTTGCCGCAAGACGTGGCCGCACCAGCGAAGGCGGTTCTCTTGCATTTTATCTGCGATGTCACGGACATGAAGGCTACCGCGGATGCGAGAATTTCTCACGCGATCTATACGCGTGACGCCGCATATCCACAGCAGCATTTTCATCTCCGTGAAAACGGCCACGCCTCACAACCGTGCAAGGACAGGCCTAATGATCGCAATGCAATTTTATTTGATTTCGTCGCAATTATTAAATAAAAAAAATTTAAGGTAATACTACTTTGTGTAATAATTGAAAAGAAAATCGTAATTTATCATTCAGAACATTTTGTAAGGGATTGTTGACATCTTCATCTTCTTCTTCCTCTTAGCGTTAATTCCCAGTCGCATCCGAAGCTTTCAGCTCGGAGTCTGGGGTCCGCTTAACCAGTCTTAACTACGGATTTGGCTAGACCTCGATAATTTTCGTGAAGCGATTGTCATCTGACCTCCACAACCCAATGTTAACATTAGGCGATATCGAAGCTTTGCAGTTAGACCGTTGTTTTTGGATTTTTTAGGCCAACTACCTGTAACGACTGCCATAGATGTTCTTATGGCAACCGGGACCGACGGCTTAACGTGCTCTCCGAGGCACGACCAGACCAATGCAAATACTCATATTTCATTCACACAAATATTTGCACTGAGCGGGGATCGAACCCGCGCCTCCTGCGTAGCGGCCGCGTTCACTACCGCAACGCCACGGAGGCTGTCTTGACATGTTGACATCTTCATATTTAGTTGGATCATCATCTTGCCAAAGTAATAATTATGTTGATATTTTTAAATGTTGTCATTTCTATACTTTTACTTTATGGGTTATAGACATTTTTACATGTTGTCATTTCTATACTTTCATTTTATGGGTTACAGACATTTTTACGTATTGACTTTTGTAAATATCGACATTTTTATATCACGGCATAAAATAACCTTCGACAATTTAATTTTATAATTTCGTCATTTTTATACCTAGTAATTTTTCCTGATAGACTTAAGTCGCCAAAAGGGATCGAAGCTGCCAACGTACGAATCGAACGCTATTGTCACTTGTTTTATTATTGTTTATTTTTTTGTAGCTTTAAACAACAACCTTTAAAGTACAACCGCGGTAGCCTAGTGGACTGCTGAGACGAGGTCTCGGGTTCGATCCCAGGTTTTACCATAGCACACACCAATGACTTTTCGAGGCTTTTCGAAGTTATGTGTGTATTTATCGCAGGTTTATAAGTGCCCGGTTAATGGCAATAGGCTCGCTACCTATTACATTGGGACCTAAACCATAAACGGCGAAAAGTGGGTGCTAGCACCTCTGCCTACCTCTTCGGGGATATAGGCGTGAGTTTATGTTATGTATGTTTAAACTACAAAAAAATAAATAAAATTATCACTTATTGTTCATTTATGCAATGTTCTTAAAAAAGATGTTATGTGTCCAAAGATGTGTGTACTTGTCCAGAGTGACTCTATAAGGCCCATAAAATATGTATATTGGCCATGAATGAACCAGTGTTGGTTGTCACAATAAATCAAGACAACGCATTTAACAACTATCCGTACCATTCTTGCACATTGCACATAACCATTACTGTCTTGTCAATTCCAATTACATTGTTCTATATGAATACTGAACATGTAGTAAACATAATATAATTATAATTTCATATCTTCAACAGTCACTACAAAAGGTATTTCTATAAATATAAGATTCCTTTTAACAGGAAGCAATGTTTCAACTAACGGCAACATTTAAAAAAAATAAGGCTTCTTCCGCGAAGAAGTGGAATATAAATTCTGAGGACATGAGCCGGTAGACTTTGTACACCCAATTAGCATTCGACATTGCAATTAGAGCGTAAAAATAAGTAGTATAAAGTACATTTTCCGTTCGAAACGAGATATATATATAAAAGTCGTATTCTGTTTTAGTTATAAGTTCTTTTTTTAATATATCTCTAGATAAATATATTTCATCGGGATAAACAAAAATCACCTTTAGAAATTAAGCGTATGACTCAGTATCAAGAAAATTAATTTTAATGTAATTGAGTTACTTACTCTACTTGGGATTTCGAAAATCACATAACTTAACTTAACTTATGTCAAGTTACGTTAATAACTAACGTCACATTACTTACCAATGATACTAGCTAAGAAGAAGGCTCGTTATATTAGAGGTTATTACCAATTATATGATACACTTACACTACGTATTTTTTCACTCCGATTTGCTCTGCGTTGATAGCAAAAAGAACTACACTATAAGCACTATAACTATGGCAACACTTAATTTTATAGATACTGGCTACAAATACTAGCTTGTTCCGTATTCGTTATAACGGAATGTCTAGTCAGTCCATCCTGTAGGCAATTCATCCGGCATAAAATAATATTTTCTACTTTATTTTATTTGACATAATAGAACAGTTTAGAAAGTGCTGCACTTCAAAAGTAAATGATTACTTCCTTCCTAATAGAAAGTATCGAACAGGGATGTTCAGCCGTCACTAAGTAGTAATTGAATTTACGTATCAAACTAAGTCATCTTGACTACTTGTTCTATGGATTTAGTTGAATTGCCTATCTATGAAGTTATACGATTTGTTAGCTTACATGCCAATTGGGAACGAAGGTAAATTGTAAAGGCTTCTTTGGGTAACTCAAAAGTAAAATTATACAATGTATTCATTCGACTTTACCCTCGAGTGACTAGATAGTTTTGAGCATAGTAAGAAATTTAACCCTATTGTCTTTTTTATTACAGCTTTAATCTTCCTTCAATCAACCAATTAGCCTATCGCAGTCCCCTGCTGGACATAAGCCTCACCTTTGGGTGAGGCCTTTTAGGCGCATATTGACGCGCCATTGCTCCTGATCCTCTACCTTCCGCATCGACTCCAATCTTTCTTAGTATGACCTAGTTACTATAATAATTTATAGATACTTTAGTTTAGACCTATTGTTAACATGTTCAGCTTTGTCCTACAAGGAACAACATCACGTACACATAAATTATTACAACATTACGAAACTTGATATCAATATTGCGGTGCAGTCTAAATACCGCATACCGCAGTGAAGACTTGTGAAAGAGCGTTCGGCATACGTCATATGTTGTTGACACCTGGGCTGACATTGTCATGTTGGATGTCACTCGTTTGACAGCCCATTTGATATCTCGTAGACCCACTCATAGTTTAGATAAGGGGCTTAGCCGCTTGAGCTAGATTGTTAGGGTGTGAAATAAGTTGTTAGTGTAGAAATGATTCATGTACTAAGGAATGGCGAGGATAGTTAAGACTTTATGGTCTTAGGTGTGTTAGTAGATTAAAAGGTTTTTAAGTATGTGGTCTAACCAGTGCAGTGTTCAACCGGGTGGTTGTTTCTAGTTTTGACATTGCTACTGGTTGTTAAGACTGTAAGTGGTTGTGACCTTGCATTAGTGGTCCCAAATGTATCTTACAATTAGAGGACTGGTTCTATACTTCAAATCGTTTAGTGTAGATATATCAGCCACTCCAAGCCTCCGAGACAGTTCTCTTTCAACTGTATGTATAGTAAAATATCTTCTTATTTCTACTCAATCTCAATAGACATTTGACAGTTGACAGTTGTTACTGTACAACGTTTAGCGATAGGCGTATGAAAATTGACTTGCACTCTTTATGGGTTAATGCAAAATAAAGTTACGTACAGAAGATCAATTTACTAAAACGAATATAGAATACAAAAGCAATTTATTGAACCGAATCTGGATTGAGTCGTCTACTGTTTCGATAGTACTGAATAATTCAATCAATTCGAGTTCACATTTCCCTCCGATGTACAGACAATTTGAGGTAAATTAAAAGACAATATAAATTCATCTAATGTGTTCTGTTTCAAAACCGAAATTGCTTGTCATTAGCAATACTAAAATGTCATAGAACAATGCTAGTCCCATTCGATCCGTTGTCACAGGCTCGCCGCGCCGTACGAAGGCCGCACGTGATCGCATTTCCACAGACATTAAGCCCAAAAACGGTCACGCAAGTATAATGCATTTAATAAATGTCTCGATACCAAATCGTTTTGGCAACACTGCATCGAACAATTCAATTTGACATCGAATTATTATCCTCTATTCAACGATTACAATTCAGGCAAAATGAAATCGACAATCAAAAATTTTACTGAGCAATCACTGACCTACTGCTGTATTGGAAACTGTATGTCTAGTAAGTGAACAGAATATAAACGAAATAAAACATGTAATAAAGAAAATTTGCCGATATGATGTAATAAAAGATGTAATCGTATTAAGTCAAAGGTCAAAGTCAACTCTTAGGAAAAGAGATCTAAATCGGTGTTGAGGGAACAATGCGACAGTGTTTTGTTTGGAAGTAGCCTCACTAACCTCTTATAAGAATGGCGAGTCACGGTGCAACTAGGTGTTACAAAACGATGAGTGAACAGACTGAGCCAATCAGAGCGGCGGCAGCACGTGTCGATGGCACGGGCGTCGGGCAGAGGTCACGCTCGCGCCTCTCGCCTCAGGGAGCATGGCACAGGGACGCGTGCATATCTATTGTTAAAACACTGTTAGAATTATGAAGTGGTAGACACCATAGAAAATGAAAATAACTGTTTAGTCCCCCGTGCCTAAAAGACAATAACCTTTATAAGTCTCGACATTAACGCACGGTATTCAGTCTAAGAATTTTCATGATTGGATTATCCCTACTAATATTATAAATGCGAAAGTAACTCTGTCTGTCTGTCTGTCCGTCTGTCTGTCCTAAACCACTGAACCGATTTTGATGAAATTTGGTATAGGGGTAGATTAGACCTTGAGAAAGGACATAGGCTATGTTTGGTCGCGATAACCGACATCCACGCGGGCGGAGCCGCGGGCAAAAGCTAGTAGGTAATAAAATTTATTGAAGTTCAAGATTTCATCATCATTAAGTATACCTAAAGCGAACACTACATAAAATATCTGTACATTCCCGACAATTCATCAACTTAGACAACCGTTAAAACCATATCTAATCTCGCTGTAACCCTTGTACGACACACGCTCCGTTATCTGTGACTTGACAACGCCAAGAGGCTTTAATTCAATCAGACACGAGGCCCTGAGATAGGTTGTATCTAGCCATGTCACAAGAGGGGCGCGTCGGCCAATAAATCGGCACGGGCTCGGCGTGAAAGATGAAGTGCCCGCTTAACATACAATGAGTCTGCACTCTGTCGCAATGCAGCTTAAGCTTAGGACCGCGTTGGAGTTAGGCGACAGGCGTGTTCAGACGATGACCCGAACTTGCGCTAGTACTGTACCATTTGTCAAAATTGTTGCAACGGGACTAGCGAGACAGTATATTCGTTTTAGAAGTTCATTTGTAACTTGGGATTAATGTACGGTACTGTAAATCTTAGAGTATATACAAACTCTATAGACGCAGCAAGTGACATTAGAATACGACATAATAATTTGCTACTACTTCGGTAGAAGTTGACATACATATACATCCCATGACATGCACACATTGATAAATTTAAAGAGGAATATTGAAATTAGCTTAAAAAACGCATTCTTCATGCCGTTTTTGTGCGATGCATTTTGTGTGCTGTGTCTATACAGTATATGGTCTAAGTTATAAATTTATACAGCTTGCAAGAAAACCTGATATGCAGATAGCGCGAAAAATTGTATCAATTAATTTTGAATTATGCGAATTACACAAATGATTGTTACATTCTTTAATCTCTATTCTAATCGATTGTATTAAAAATGACAGAGACGATTTTTTTATGTCCAATTAAAATAAGTTTATTATGTAAAATAGTTAACTCGTCTGAACGAGGCATAAGGTTAGTTGCTAACGAGTCTGGGTGTGTCCTCTGCACCAAATAACGACGGTAATAATAATTGTGGGTGCAGTTAAATCCAATAGAACTGTATAAGATGTATTCTAGCCTAGATGCTATTGGGCATAATTGAAGAATATTACCAATAATTAATGTCATATCTAGACCTGCCTATTTAAGCGCCGTTTTTGCCGCCTAGATAAGTTATTATCATACATTAAGAGTATTCAAAACTCGATAGAAAGTTTACAAGGCCGAATAAAATCAAATCCATATACTTTAAATAGTAATTACGCTGACAAACATTATGCGGTACAGCGCCATTCAAAAATAAAACTAAACTAAAATTAATTACGTTCTTGAAGCACAAGATTAACGACGAGTAGTCTCAAACCAATTACGCTGTCAAAACATCACCTTGAAAGTCGAAATAAAGAAAACATCAAACACAATCGGTGCTCGACATAACAATAATGGTTCTATTGTTGCATAAAGCGGTCCAGATGGTGGTGTAGATAATCATACCATGCGAAAAACGAAAATATTGCCTTTGTATTAATTACTTAAATACGTTGCACAACTATTTGTCCTCTGTCCGTCTGTTGAAATGCGTTTTGATGATAGTGTTTAATGTTTTGAAGTGACGTTTCATTGAATAGCAAATAATATTATATATCTGTATTGCATTTTTGTTTGCAATCTTCGGCAATGATCAGAGGTCCCTTGATATGTTAAATACAATCTCAAGTCAGCTGCCAGTCAAACGGGGCGATATGGCGTTATCTGGATGCGTGGGGTGAAGAAGACAGAAGAGAAGAAGGGAGTGCCAGCAATCCGTAGGTTTCTTAATTGAAACATTAACCGAAGTTGCTAGAGAAGTTACCTTTTTTTTCTTCCCTTACAGTGTAGGTACATAGGAACTGAATAAATTTAGCGAAATCCGAGGTATTTTATCGACGATTCAATAACAGTAAACAGACATGTATTAAAAAATGTGCAAACAGTAACGATATTTATTATAGAGTTATAGTGCTTAAATTAGCATAAACCATGTCAGATATTTTACCATCGTATTGTACAGACGGGTTATTAGATGTATGATGCTTAATACATTTATTATGTGTATTATTTCTTTAAACTCAACGATTGAATGGTTTGAGACTGATAAAACATAGTCCAATGAATATACTTTTAAAGTGATATCATGACTATTATTACGTTTCTGAGAAGAAGTATGACACCAATTTTTGAGTGGTAAATTTATTTTTTCATTCAAGGATTTAAGGTTAACCCCTCTATACTGTTGGTCCCTTAATTACGGGATATTATTCCATATAAAATTTATTAAATTGTTCATTAACCATGGTATACCTACGTAGAATTCCCTTGGTAAACATTAGTTAGTTTTATTTTTCATTTATTTATTTTTCTTTAACATTTCATAAGTTCCGTACCAAATACGTATATTCTGACTTTAAATTTGCCGAGGTTTTCTAAATACAATCATGAGCTGTAAGTACCATATTGAACACAGACATGTATTGTTATCCAAACACCATTTAGCCCCACAATAGTCTACTCCTAATAAACAAACTTAGACCTCATCAATACATAATTTATGTTAGAAGGTTCATGTATCTGCCATTCTTATATCAATCAACATGATAATAGGACGGTTACTTGCCACTAAATAATGCACGTGTCTGTTTAGACACTTATGGATACAATGAGATGTTTAAAGGACGTAATTTCCTAAGCATTGTTGTAATGATGATCAAATGTGTGTTATGTTTAGTGTGGGTTTTGTGTTCATATACAAGGAACATTGCTTTAATGACCTCTGGTGTAGTGGTACAGCTTTCAACTCAAAGGTCGCAAGTTTGATCCCCGTTTGTTACAAATTTGTTGTATACGTGAATATTAAAATCCCAACAAGTTTTAATAATTAAATAACATTAAATAAATCGCGATAGAATCCGCTAAAAATATTATTTTAATGTGTAACATTCGCGTCATCTTTTCGGTAAACTTTGCATAAGACTACTCGAACTTTTGTAACTTGTAAGCTCAAGATAGGACTTGGTTTCATGAAAGAATGTCTAACAGTAGTCAATACTTTTCAAGAAAGCATTAAAGTACTTACTTAGTGTACGTAGATCTTAGATCATAACCAGGTTGGCCTAGACGTTTATAGACTACTGTACCGTCATTTGATTCTACAAGCACAAAATAAAATTAAGTACTACTCAAAAAATCCTGGTATGTGCCGTGCCAATCATACAAATCAATCTAGAGGGATCAGATTTTTTGAGCAATCATAATATTCAATAAATGGATGTACGAGCATTCCAAGTAGTATTAGAAATATAATTTGAATACGGAGTAGCCGTAATGAGTGTTTCGTCGATGGCATCTGATAGGTAAGTGGTTTTCGTAACGCCCCCTCGAGCGCTGCGATAACATCAAGTGCGCGTGCGCACCGTGGCCGAACCATGTGATATTTTTTAAACACACGTAACCGAACATCTGCGCGATGAAACAGATTACCGACCAGTTTCGTGTCTTCTTATTTTTATGACAAAGACGTGTCACCGAAAAAAAAAATTCTAATGGATTGATGCCATCGGTGTAACATAGGACAGATCATTATCATCATCCTCAAAGCAATTTTCCAATAACTTCCAAAATTTGTAAAATTTGCAAAATTATCTGGGGTCTGCTTCTTGTCTTTGATTGGTATTTTAACTTTTCTGAAAGCGACTGCCGTTTGACTTCACAACCCCAAGAGGAGTACCTGCGTCAGAGTCTTGTCCATTGATCAGCAGGATTGAAGATGAGGTTGACTTGGCCCCGAGCGTGTTGGTCCTGGCGTGAGTACCCTAGGAAAGGCCATCAGTAGAGCCTGTCTCGGAGTACAAATAGAAGTCTTTGTGTATTGCAACAAAATCAGTTTTACAGGGCAGTGGTATCGATTAACAATGGTCTGATTTGTAGTGCGGACAGACCCTTGAGACAACTATTGACCTTGGAACAACATGCTGAATCAAATCATTTGCAGTTACCAAAGCTTACTTCGATACGTAAATCGATACTTCAACTTTGACAAGCGAACAAAGGAAGCAAGGCTGTAGGCCAATTCGCAACAGCGATAATAAATGTCAAAGTACTCTAACATGAAATTAAAAGTAAGTTATCCTACTGACAATGAAATAAAGTGCGTGTAGATCGCAATCAAAATAGCTATGAAGTTGTGTCAGAGTAGCTGAGTTGCAATTGTAGCGTAGGAATGTACTTTATCGCACTTCCTAGTAATCCTACTAATATGTTTAATAAATTTGAAAGTTTAGGCAAATGTTCGTATGTTTGGATGTTTGTTATTTAATCTTGTTCTAATAGCTGAACGGATCTGGCTTAAATTTGGTACAGGAATAGATTATAATCTGGAATGACACATAGGCTTTTAGCCCGTAAATAAGTTCCCATGGATACCGGGAATGGAAAACCAAAATTTTACGCGGGCGAGGTATAGGGCATAATATATATCTACATATTATGTGAAAGTTTTTGAGAATGGATGTATGAATGAATGTTTGTATATAATGGATGTTTGTTACTATCCATACTTCCATACTTACTTATATACTTACTTATATACTTACTAATATTATAAATGCGAAAGTAACTCTGTCTGTCTGTCTGTCTGTCTGTCTGTTTGTCTGTCTGTCTGTCTGTCTGTCTGTTACGGTTTCACGACTAAACCACTGAACCGATTTTGATTAGACCTTGAGAAAGGACATAGGCTATGTTTGGTCGCGATAACCGACATCCACGCGGGCGGAGAAGAACACTACCATCTGAGTGTGACCAACTACGTCTGTCGTTTATTTTACGAACAACCTTTTGTTTCAAAAACATTAAGCTTGAAATAGCTCCACCGAAGATACTGATTTTAATAAATACGCGTACATATTTTATTCGATAAAATGTCCTTTGTAAAAACATTTTGTCTTATTCAGTACAGTTTAAAGTTCCAATCGATATCGTAAAAACCGAAACGCATATCATATTCAATCCAACAAGGTTTTCCACAATTGTTATGCACAATAACTGGAATAGGAAGGACTTTTATTTACTGATATCCCAATTCAAAAGCCTTAAAGGTTCGAGAATGTTTAAAAGAAACTTATGTACCTATATAGCCGTCATAATTTCAATCACATTGAATGGCGCAGTTCGAGTCATCTCGTTATCATGATTGCCACGTCGAAAGCAAGGCCACAGGGAGCGGTCAAGGGATAGCTGACACCAGCCTTCAACTTAAAACCTTGATGAGTCAGTAAACCGATCAGTATTGTTCTGTGATATTGATCCTAACGACACGACTTGCAACATTACTAATTACGACGTTACATAGTTGCCCAATATTAGGGTTGGACGTGAAAACTGTTACGAAATGTCACGTTAAGACTTATGGGATCAAACTTATTGTAGCCAAGCGTCAGTAGCTTAGTGGATAGGGAGTCGGTTTTAAGATTGAGAGGTCCCAGGTTCGAATCCTAGTCGCTACACTACGATGTGAACCCACATCTAGATAAGCTTTTAGCTTATATTTGTGGGTATTAGACTAGTAATTTCATTTAAAAAATCAACCAAATCTAATTCAATTATAAGTACTTTATTTGCTAAATAAGACTTTTTAACTTATAAATTATAGTTGATAGAGAAGTTTAAAGAACATTTTCCTAGAAACACTTCATATACAGATTGCGAAGATGATAATGATAATCAGTGACAAAAGTTGTTGTTTGTAGATCATCTTAACTCTAAAACATATTAATAAATGACACCTGAAATTGATTTAGTTTGTCCATTTCACTTCTGTCATTGCTTGTACATATGACTAACACAAGCTCCAAATATGAACTTCAGATTATAGGTATTAAAAGGCACAAGATGTACCTACACGATGATTACAAAGACGATATTAAGAGACATCGGGTGTTACATAAGTCAACCATAATATAATTAGTATCGCAAGCCAGAAGGCAGCCCTACAGCACATTGTTATGGCATGCGGGCGTTTCTATGACGTCTGCGCAGGAGCATGCGCGTTCGCTTTCGATGGACTGTTACGTCTTATCTGATCATAACCATTTCGTAATTTAGATCTCAGCTCACGCATTTCGAACGAACTAAAATTCTTCTGGCCGGCCTTGTCTTCTACTAGTTGTAATTTTTGAACACCTGATAAAGATATTGTGCCGTTATCTCCGCATCATTCTGTGGAGTCTATTCTCACTTTTACTTTTAGATTGTCTTAGTTGCCAAGGCTTTGATAGTGGTGATAACAAAATTGATAAGAGTGATTGTAATTACATTCGGATCATCTGTCTATTTGTATGTTATCATAATTATCGCCATTATAATGTGTATGACATTATGAACACCCACATTTCGTCAATCATATCTCGGTTTCAGATTATAGAAGGTGAACCTATTGCTGTTAAGTGGACTCCGTACTGTTGTTGAAATTTATAACACAAATACTTAATAGTATTTTACCAACCAGGCTGCTCAGGAGCGACTACAATATGGGGTTCTTCAAGAAGGGCATTAGCAGGTTTCTTCAGGGTCGGTAGTGCGAGTGTGACGCCCCTGGTGTTGCATACGTCCATAGGCCACGGTGACCACTTCCCATCAGGAGGGCCGTGTGCTTTTCTGCCGCCTAAGTGGTATAAAAAAATTAGCTATCTATGATAAAAAGCTTATCAAAATCGACCCATCCTCTTCGGATATTATCCGAAACTATCAGACAGAAAAACAGACAGACAGTCATTTCAAAAGTTCCAGTTTTGTGTTGCAGACGTGTATTTATATGCAATCATTACAAAGTTTTATAGTTATTTTATCTTTACAAACAGACACTTCAATTTTATTTATTTGTATAGATTTAGACATCTACAAGCGTAGATGGTGGTTAAATTGAAAAAAAAGCTACTAGATGTCTGTATTAGAGAGTGGTCGGTAACCGCCTGGAGCCAATAACTCTATCTAGTAGAAAGCACCGCTGTTATCGCACAAAACTTCATTTTTTTGTTTGCTATGTCTGAGCTTCGGACATGATGTTATACTTAAGCAGAGTAAATACACTTCTATTAACTAACAACCAAGCTAGGGTTAGTAAAGCAGTCACACTATTTTGCACTAACAACTTCGAAGTAATACAATCAATCAATTTATACTATTGCAGTTCACTACTGGAATAGGCCTCTCTCAAAGTGTTTAAGAAAGAATCTTCACAATGATAAGAACAGAGGGATATGCCAGTGGCAATCTCACCTTCGGCAACTGATGACCACAGACAAGGTGCGGTTTTAGTCGGTTCGATTCCGACTTAACTACCCCTGCCATCTCCAGTGATCTGCCATTTCCGCGCTACATAACAAAGGTGAATTAAAACTAAATTAATTTATTAAAATAAGATAATTCGGTTTAGTTAAACAAATTTTTCTGGTAAAGTTTAGCTATTCTTCTTTCCATTACATTAAAAAAACCTCAAAGTTTTTTCAAATATAATGGTTCAAACTTTCTATGTAAGTACTGGAATGCTACTTGTTATTAAAAAAATGTTGATAAACGAGACATGTATTGTATCGATAAAATTGAACGATTTGAAAAGGTTTAAAGTTCGTATTGAACAATACAAAGAGTTAATTTATCATACGATAACAAGCTAATGCAGAGAAACAATAGACGGACTTGTAAACGTTTATTTGTTACTTATTGTTATTGATTTATCTTTAGGCTTTCGACGAGCGGCTTTAAACTTGCAAATGTATTGATGTGTAATGGAGGTAGGGGCCTCAATGAAAGTTGTTTGATAGCCCAAACATACAAAACATTAATCAAATGTGCGCAAAAAGATAACAATAATATTTCTGGCTCCTCGTAAGTGCCATCTTTACTGATGATATACAAATAATGTGATTCTGTCAAATTTGATGGCACTATAAGCATGCATAAAATTGTACGAATACTGAATTATATGAATACTGAAGACTGCTTGGACTGCTTAATCAGAGGGTGCGGGTTCGATTTTCATGGCAATGATGGTGTTATCTACAAATCTATCTATTTCATATTTCAAAAAATATTATCTAACTATGTTTATATTGTTTATTATTGCTGTTTTCCAAATTTATAATCATATAATTAAATAATTTAAAAATGTTGCGTATATGATAACATTGATAGCTATGGAATGTTACTGGGTATTAATCGCATAAAATTACAGTCAATCAATAAAATTAATATCAATATCTGCCTAAATAGGTATCAGTTTTTTTCTGCCTGCTTGCTGTCACCATACAAGCACTGATAGAGAACATACCTATATGACACAAAACTTTTTTTGTTAAATAGCTTTCTGTATCAGAGAATTTAGCAGAAATGTTGCAAAAGTATCGAAAGATTTCCCGTCAAAGTAGCATTGCTATTGGAGTTCAGATCTTATAAGGAGTGCTAGTGAAAAGTGGCCGGTTGATACGCGTTTTTATAACAATATCATATACGGACGCCATAACTGGACGAAGCCGATCGACTTTCTTATGAAGTACAATTTAAGATTGTTGTTTGATGGATTTCGTACACACACATATATGGAGCGCGATTATAATTGAAATACTGAACAAAAACATCCAATGGCCTGGTTTTTGACGGCTTATTAAAGCTATTAGCGTATAGATGGGGAATCTTTCACTGTTAATGTTGATAAAATGAAACCAGATGGGTGTAATTAACGTTCAAAAACTTTTACATCACTCATTCAACTCACCGTTGCATAATTAGACATCACTATACACAGTAGAAACAGCTTCATATCTATACAAATACAGGTGGTAGGTAGTACACATACATACGGTGCGCCTATTTGTTATAGGTAGGTAAAGACCACATGTGTCCAGTGAATCATATGGCGAACAATGTCTAGTCTAGGTCAGGTCTAGATGGTCTAGTGCCAGAAATGTGCTACGATCCTGGCATACACATTTTGCCACTTCTATATTTATACTTGTATTCATACAAGCTGGCTGTTGGCAGGTACTCTTGCCCAGTATTTTCTTCAGAACATCCTCGATCTGATTGACCTACATACATCACGTACCTACACCTAGGTCTACTCTTACCGGATTACCTCTCACTCTTTTCTTATAAATCTCTTTTGTCAATCTTCTTTCGTCCATCATCTCTACGTGTCCGAAGATTTAAGCATTTCCTTCTCTATCTCGGTCACTTCATCTTCTATTATACCACAATGTTACCTTATCAAGCCGTTCTTTACTTCTTACATCAACATCATTCCAATAATAACATACATAATATGATTTCTTGTCGGTCATGGAACATCAATGATAAAATCTAATAGAAAGGTGAAGTCAAAATCACCGAATATCGGTAATTCGATAAAAATCAATCGAGAAATACTTTTCCTAACTACCATTTGCATTAATGAAAAAATGCTACTTTAACTTAATTAGTATGTTTGCATGCAATGTTCGTTTCGTCATTACTACTTTCATACACTGGCGGCCACATCATTTGTAACCGACAAATTCTCGATTAATATTCATCTAGATCGATATCTCCCCGACTGTCGACTTTTGACTGTTCTGCAGCATACCGATATGAGATACGTGCCATAAGTAAATAGAGCTTTAATTAAAATGTTTTTCATTTCAGATCAAAATAACGGTACATTATGTTTGAGGTTATCTTAATCTTTTATTTGGTTCAAGTTTGATACTCTTGCATCTAAGTACTTACGTAAATTCAAGATGTCCAATTTTCATTAATTTATTTCAGAATTTTATGCTGAAGACTATTAATTTAGTTACCAAATTATGAATTTTAACTTCTGATTCAGTGAACATTTCAACGTCTATATTAGCATATCAAAATAAACTAACAACATTATGAGTTATTAATCTTTCAAGATGAGTTGCTCTTCACCGATTCATACTAGACTATAGTAGTATAATTTATACATTGATACTTTGAGAACGTCCATTCATATTAAACGTTACATACGTAACCATTGAACTCATTAATTACGGGAAGATATCAAAAACAATATCGGGACCACCCGCGTCCACTTATTGCGGCCTCATGTGTAAGCGTAGTATCAAGTTGCGCTTCCTAGTAAGACTTTTAACTTTTATTTTTCTGGTTTTATTTTCATAAGAACCTTATTACTAGTGTGGGAATCTCAGACAGTTATTTTTTGAGTTATTACACTTGTTTATGACATTATAAGACTAAACTATAGTACAGCAATAAAATTATATAGTCGGTTGCGATGATGATGCACTGTAAAATAATTTATTATTAACTCTTAGATTGTATCTTTAATTTATACAATTTAATAAGGTGAATTTATAGTTTATGGGTTCGGTACATTAAAAGAAGATACAGTTTCAATACTTCTTTATAATTAGTAATCGAAACATTAATTATAATATTAATACTTAACATTTTATTTCACACTATCCAAGGAAATAAAATATAGGTACTTCATTATGTTATAGTAAACTATCCAAACATTCTATATTCATAAATTATCTCGCATCAATATTTATTCATGAGTTTTCATCTATATTCAATATCAGAACATCGTATCATTGATAAATCACATAATCATTCGACAATTAAATACTATTAAAATACCCACCTATAAAATAAATTAGCATACATTTGTGGCATTTTCCCACAAGATGTGACAGAATCAGTGTTATATGAAGGTCAATACACTACGAAATTAATTCTCACGGGCGAAGCATTAAGCTTTGATCCGTTTGAGATGAGATGTATTGTTACCAACATTACTTTACAGCTTCACAACTCAATATTAAATCTTAACGTCATAAAAATAAAGTTGGCAATCTAACGAAGGGATGGTAACTCATAACTTTGTACCGTAACGTATCTTAAAGGAATCGGCTGTCACTTCACACGAAGCTATGAATGTCGCCGGTACGTCTTATTATCTGCACCGGTATCTATAGGGAGAAGTTGATACCTATTAATAAATAAACTTGCTACCCGGGTGGCAGTGAATACTTAAATTACCTCTAGTTGTAAAGTCTCCAAGCACACCCACATCATGTAAGAACTATTTAACAATTAGATAAATTTTAGGCCTGTTAATTACGAGTATGTATATCAGTCTTAAAAACCAATTTTATAAGTTAAAAGAAAATATTTGAAATGTTCAAATTATCGATTTCTCAATAAAAAATAAAAAAAATAAAAATGCTCCTTTAATTGCACAATGGGCCTTAGTTGCGATAGCTATATGACCCGTTATGATAACAATCAAAACCACTATAAAGTACTCAGAGTTTGTGAAATGGCGAACTTACAAACCCATTTATTTATATTTAAAGTAAATGTAAACCTTCAAGTAAATTGTATATCCGATATAAATATTTCCATAATATCTTTTACTGATTCAAAATGGAGCAGTTTCCGCCCCGGATCTACAAAAACAGTAACACATCAAACTTAAAGCGGACAAAGACGACTTACATTTCAGTCGAAAGCCGTCAAGGTTGTGCGAATAATAATTTACATATATGGACAATACTGAGTTCTTCAACCACCCACGAAGGTTTTAATGAGAGCCCGAAATCATGGCGTTGCATCGAAACAGTAATTTGGTACCTTATTTAAGTTATGTTACAGTTAAATTAGCCAAATTTCAGATGTATTTTGTCATGTGGGTGTTTAAAGAATTGTGTTAATTTAATGACGAAATTCGTGCAATTTACGAAATGAACTTCATACACAGTATATTATCTACCAATGCGTTTTCATCGCACTTTATTGCTATGATATATCTGTATCTTTCGATATATTATATACTAGTGTTAATGAAACAATATAATTTTACACTCGTCTAGTAAAATTATATTTGAAATTTTTTAACATTAATTTATCTATATGTTTTCCTATACTGAACGGGCTAAATTGAACATGCTCGCTAGTGAATATTTAAAGCTGCATTTGCTCGTTACTTTATTTACGAGCTGTTAACATGATGAATTATGACAAGTGGGTGGCATAAAATTGGAATATCTTTTTTTTTGTACCACTTAGTTGGCGTCAAAGCACTATTCCTCCATCTTCAACAACCAGTTTTCCCCAAATACATTTCCAAATAGTGCCTCCATAATGTATATTTATAATCAATTAAAAACAAAATATACAGTTGGTTTCACAAAAACTACGTACATAAATTAAAGGCTCTATATAATACTTCATTAAAGTAAAACATACGAATAAACCAGATCACATCTTCCGTATAAGACAAAACAAAGAAAGTGAACAATTTTGATGAGTCCACAAACGCCAAGTTTTTTGGCGACGATACATTTGCGCTTAATTGGCGGTCCAAATAAGCGAAGTGCTTTAATTTAGCAGTTTAAGCGGAGCGGCTACTTCAAAAGCAGCTTTATTTAATGTATCAGTGGACGAGATTAAACTTGAAGTTCCTTCGAAGCGTGAAGACAATTTGAATGGTGCGTTTGACGTCATGTCAAGTGTAAAGCTGAGTACGCATATCGCGAGGCGTGCTCCGTATTACGCCATATACTTCGCAATATACGTATCGTCATATTCGTGACTAGGCATATGCCATGCACGTGCGAGGTTGAACAGGCGTGTGCGCTTCTGCTTATGCATGCTGTGGTTAGCATCTTATGCCCGCCTTAAACATCCCGTATACCTCAGTTTAAGGTGGACCAAAAATGTCGTACGTATACTCTACCGTGCGTAGGGCATACCTCACAATATGCGTACACAACTTTAGGTTTAATGATTTTAAATTTATCTGTGTTATCTATATCAGGTGTGCTTATGGCTTGCTTAGGCTCTTGGGATAGCCTGTAGGAGCGACAAATATCCAGATTTTTCCTTAGGTAACATAATAGTAATACCATAGATTACTAAAAAAATACCAATTACTTCAAATAAACCCTAAATATTGAAACCCCTATAAAATTCGTTTCTATAAACATTGAGTAGAGCCGACGTCACAAAAAATGACAGCTAGTATTAATTGAACAACACAGACGAAGCTTTTAGATTGAATATCTCAAGTATAGAACCTGGCTAATGCGCGGTGGCCAGTATCCATCACCATTTCAATATAGGTACATACCTACTGTTTGAATTTTATATGAATATTGTTTTGAAAGTTTACACTTGAGGCCGTCAAATTCAACGTTTTTACAAAATATAATAAAATACTTCTCTGTATTTCTACCGTAATAGATATGTACATGCTTCTAAAATAAATATGCAGATGATAGCTACCTATTATATTATGTATCATTAAGGTCATAACTAGTGTCTAGACATACTATGTCAGTCTATTATTACCTATACGTCATTAGCAACATAAAACACTTTTACCAATAGTCACATTCATTCAATGGTAGACGATTCTATTCATATAGACGATTCTCTAAAGAAATATAAAGTTCATTAAAAATATTTATAGTTGACAATTAAATGAGAACGTGATTCTATTACTATGAACACGGACTGTTTCTATTGGAGCTCAGAGCCTTACCCCCCACCCCCCTCTCCCCCCTCCAAATGCCAATTTGTCAAGAGAAAAAGTAGAAGAATAGACCCGGGCTCTAAAGTACAAATGCTATGAATGCAACTGTGACTCACACTGTGATGATGATGATGACATTACGATTAATACGTTCAGCATAATAAATAATTACCTCTCAAATAATCACATGTATGTATATTTAGCCTGGGGTTATATTTGTACACACAGTCAACAACCCAGGGTTTTTTATTGTGTAGAAATCGTAATAAAACATGACAATATGAGTTCGATTTATTAGTGCCAATATTTCAACATTAGCACTGCCTAAGTGAACACGGCCCGCAGTGTAATCCGGTTTCATCACCGCTTGCCTCACTAATATCTCATTCACGCATGCGTCACTCTCCTAGTTACAATCTTTAATATCAGTTTTCGATCACGTTTGATCTTTGTGACCCTTGGATTCGGCTACTGTAAGCACGATTCTTTATAAACCTAGACATTCTAAATTACACTTTACTGGTTGTTGATTAAAGTCAATTTTGCATGAATTATTAATATTATCGGTACGTTTGAAGCATCTCATGTTAACAATCAGAGATTAGTATGTTAAATAGCTATGTCTTGCTACGATTGGCATTTTGAAGAAGAAGAAAAAATTAATAACTTTCTATTGGTTGAAGATATTGTTTTGAATCTTTAAGTTTTGTACTTTAGATATGAGATGGTTTGAAGTGGATACACCCACCCAACCAGTGTCTACCTATGGCTATCCCTATCCCTCATAACTGCCCGTATGAATGTCGGTTATCGTAATTTTTGGTCATATTATTAGGGATCTCTGATTCTACTCAACCGATGGCGATCCAACTAATTTTAAGTCCGATCAAGACCTTTCTAACAAAAAGAATCGCATCAAAATCCGTTCAGTAGTTTTTGCATCGAACAAAAAAAAACAGACTACAAGATAATTAAGAATTCAGAGTAAATCAGACAGAATTTCAAAAAATATCTTTGTGTTCAGAATCAATAAATAATCTAACATAACTCAAGTTTTCTTTTTATCTACAATATGCAAACAGACACAACTACTTAACAGTAATATTATAGTATATAAATAAAATTATCTCCTTTTAAAAAGATTAATTCTTAAATAAAATCTGTCGATTAATTTCACAGATTTTATCTTTCTCAAGTATTTAGCAATACATAGAAAACATATTTAATTTATTTAAGGCATTTGCCCAGTAGCAGTTGTAAATGAAAGAACCTGTATTTTAATTGATTACAATTAACAAATTTTCGACTTAACATTTAAATCAGGTACGTTTAATTAACATAAGCAAGAAAAATAAACATTAAAAAGCCAAAAAATTCAAGTATATTAAAGTTAATAAGAGCTGGCCGACGCTCCTAAGTGCCCCACATATCGTCGCCCTCGAGTCCATTTCGTACATGTTAATACCGCCGACATTAAGGTCGTCCGCTGCATTGAACGGTTACCCGACGTGACTGTCCCGCACGGCGAGTTTTTTCATGCAAACTCGTAGAACAACGCTACGTTAACCGCGAATTATACAAACGACGGATGAGCAGACAAACGGACAAGGGTATGGCGCGAACGCGATTTTATTTTGATAATACCTTACACTTTATGCCTCATCTGTATAATTCACTGCTTTGACGGATCACTCATCAATCATCATACAGCTTTTCATAATGTTGAACGCCGCAAGTGCCCGCGACGGACGCTCGCTCAGCACAGCGGACGGCCCAACCCCGACTCATCTCCGTTATTAGTGAGAACTGGTTCGACTTCCTACAGCGCAGGATGTTGCTCCATATACGCCATTCATTAAGTTAATGGCAGCCACATGATTTTATTGCAACATCCATCAGAATTATTTCTTAATGGAAATAATCTCTTTTGTCATTTTCACACCGTTTTTGATGTCATACATCCCATTATCATCGTCTTAAGGTTCGTGGAACCTGATGTAAAGTGGTTGCCATGGCCTATAAACGTGTGTAACAACAGGGGAACACAGTCGTGTTGCCGACCCTGTGAGAACCTTATAATGAAGGAAGAAAGAAGCGCTTCTTACAGAACCCTATATTGCAGTCGCTTGAGAAAACCACTGCAGGGAGTTCATTCCACGGCTTAAGCATGCGAGCCATGAAGTGTCTTTCATACCGCACAGTGCGCACTGTTTCTGGTCGTAATGTGTCGGTGATGGTTATATTCGAAGGTTTCTCCTGATATCCTGGAGTCCACTTACAACCTTTATTTTGACCTATATGGTTCATCAATCAGTAAAGATGTACCGGCTTGCAGGCGAGGTGGATTTAGGATGAGCGGTAATCGAACTTGTGAGTCAAGCAATGCAATCTAAAATTTAAAAAAAAACTATCGGATATAGTATTTCCCTAACCCCTCCACCTAAACTAAATGCTTGTGATTTCATGTCAATGGTGTTATGGTCAAGATTCGAACCCGGGACCTCTCGAACGTAAGGACCAACTCCTTAACCACGAAGCTACTGACGTTTTAATAATACACACGCTTTTTCCTCAACCTTTATATCGGATTACACCGTTTCGTATTTCATTAAGTTTATTTCTGTTGAAAGGTGGGCAGCGCTCGTTGAAGTCTTTTGTATGGCACAACCGAATTATTTGGATGAAGATCAAATGTACACAGTGACCGTAACAACAGGCCTCTTTGAACTTACCGATGTTATATTAATTCAAGTGAAAGTTCTTATATTAAATTCGTACGCGAAAGCAGTAAAATTACTTCTTCGTGTTTTAATGAAGAATATTTTAATAAGTTTTTTGTATTTACATAAATATTACTACCACAAACTTCTGAATAAAAATGTAAGCAGAAGTGAACTCAACACTTATTTCAGGCTGATATTCCGAGTGTTTCCATTCAGCGTTGAAATGGTAAGTGACAGCTACTTTCGTAAAAGCCAAGACCGCCTAATAATAGAGTAGTAAGAGAACGGAACTCAAAACTACGTAGGTACTTTGAATGCCTCTATGGGCAACTTTGTGATGATAACTTTGTCTAGCCAGACATTCAACCTGTTACCCCATGCATACCCCTTAGTAAAGTTTTTACACGACCCGGGAGTCAAACCTACCGTTACGCCACTGCGACAGCTAGACTCCTGCGCAGATAATAAATCATAGAAGCAAAGATATCGTGGGCTCCTTATCATATATAAATCACTAATAGCAACAGATTATTCATGCGCATATTAAGGAGGCTGGGGTCGTGCTCGGCCCCACTACCACCGGCGACTATCTGATTTTATTTATAAATATCATATTATCGTTACACTGGTAAGATATATATCGGTAGATAATGTGATTTTTGTAATACTTGGTATGGTTCCTGGGTTAGTTTTTTTTTTGTACATTTAAGTGGCAGACAAGCACACGGCCCACCTGATAGAAACCTGGTTTTTTTTTTTCGTTAGTCTGTTAAAAATAATATTCTCAAAATATGCTCAATTTTAGCAACAGGACAGCCTCCGTGGTGTAGCGGTAGTGAACGCGGCCGCTACGCAGGAGGCGCGGGTTTGATCCCCGCTCAGTGCAAATATTTGTGTGAATGAAATATATGTATTTGCATTGGTCTGGTCGTGCCTCGGAGAACACATTAAGCCGTCGGTCCCGGTTGCCATGAGAACATCTATGGCAGTCGTTACGGGTAGTTGGAGCCCTCAAAATCCAAAAAAAAAAAAAAAAAACAACGGTCTAACTGCAAAACTTCGATATCGCCTAATGTTAACATTGGGTTGTGGAGGTCAGATGACAATCGCTTCACGGAAAATATCGAGGTCTAGCCAAAAATCTGTGGTTAAGACTGGTAAAGCGGACCCCAGACTCCGAGCTGAAAGCTTCGGATGCGACTGGGAATTAACGCTAAGAGGAAGAAGATGCTCAATTTTAGCAACAATTGTAACTCCTGTACATGTACAGTAAGTATCAAAAGTATTTCCATATTTTTTCACCGTTTAAAATTTCCCTGGACTACGAAAAACATTAAATTTCACAACCAAAATCAACTAAATCGACCCAGCCGTTCTGGCGGTTTAGCGAGATAAAGGAATTGTAATTAAATTTTATATACCTATAAATAAAATGACAGTAAAAGCATAGACAACTAAATAAGCAGTTAAGCGGTCGTACCCCTCCCTGTCCCATGCATTACCTAGTTGTTCGAGAGTGAACATAATATGAGACAAATTAAATGGTATATTAATGTTTATTTTATTCACACCCTGTACGCTAATTTGTGATAAAATTCTCAGCGGCATACTTGAAGCTTGTAGAATTAAAATACAAATTTAATAATCTAGAACATTTACCTTATAATTATTATGTTCCTGTATTATTTACGGAAATAATAACTATGAGCATAACTACTTCGAGTTTATTTTTTACAGTTTTAAGACTTTGTACAATGACGTGTGCAGCCTTTTTTGGGTTCCACAGCGATAAGATCTTTCCGTCTACGAACTGGTATTTTCTTTGATGAATCATTTGAATTAAGATAAGATAAGATAAACTTTATTGACAAATAAAAACAGGTATTCACTAAGTAATAGTTATAATAGAAAACTAAATAAATACTAGGTACTATACTATTATAATAATAGTATTATATCCTGTTGTTTACTTATCGATTACACCATTTTGGCTGAAAACGAGTAATATGAAAATTAGGTTAAATGAACTTTATATGAAAATAACATTGTATATTGAAAATTTATGAAAATTAACGTTATACTAAATACTTACCTAGATAAAATGAAGGTTATATAAAATGAACGTAGGCATGAAATTATAACATGAAAATTATATCGTGTGGACGTTATATCAAGCTGTATTATACTATCTATTTTTAAACCACATAATATAATAATATAATACCATACCAGATAATTATTACGTATTATGTGTACTAAGTATATATAACATTAATTATCCAACTAACTTATAATTAATTCAGCCAACCGTAATACGGAACCAAAACGGCCCAAGTCACTCGAAGTCAGCACTAAATCTGTCATTTATAATAAGAACGGGTAAAATCGGACGACACTTAACCGTTTCGCCGCTCCACGCTACCGTGTAATAACCGAGCCCATTTGCGTTACTACCATATGGCAAGTGGCAGACACTCACATCAAAATGTCGCCGAAGTAAGGACAGAAAAATAAAAAAATACATTTTATTTTTAACATTATGTTTCAAAGGTTGTGATACAGTTTGTGAGGCTCCGTTTGTTAATGATTTTATTGTTTCTATATTTAGCTCGATGCTTATATTAAGAAGAAGCAATGTTAAGTAAGAGGAAGCTGTATTTATTATTGTATTTATAAATTTGAGCAAATCAACATTCAGAATGGGATGGAGACATTTCGCACCGAGTTGAACTCTGTGCGAAATGTCTTTAGAATGGAACTTTGATTCAAGATTGATGAATGCTGATTTTTGCAATATGAAGAAACAAAAAAAAATTACCATAGTAAATACTAGTAAAACAATAATATTATAAACTTGTATATCCCAGAAGGCCTAAGTAGAGATGTATTAACATCCGAATTTATCCAACTACGAGTAAATATGTTTTGAAAGAGAATCGAAGCCGTAATTAACAACCAAAGTGTTACATATATGAATGGATCTTACGCGGCCTCATACAGCTTTCTGTAACATCGTCGGCTCAAACGTTTATAGTAAAATATTCATAATTTATGATAGTGAAGTAGATTTATTCCCTCATTAAAAATAAAACATTTTTTTCTGTACACCATACAAAATGCAGGTTAACGGAGGTGATAAAATTATAAGGATTCCCAGAGCGCGCGCAGCCGTGATCTATGACTCGACACCACTTCCTTATAATACGGAAAAAATATTTCACTACAATGACTAACAAGATTTCCATGAAAACAAGAAATTTGTATAGTAACGTGTCAAGTGTCATTTTGAAAAAGTTATTACTTCTGGGCTATAGTCACTTTTTCATGTATATAATTATGACGGGCTTTTCTGTTATCTAAAATACTTATTTTGATTAGAAGATAATAAATTATAATCATCCTCCAAGCGCCAAGTACAGTCGTACTTGCCAGGAGCCCGCTATCCTGCTCCTCTTTTATCATGGGTATATTTTCTTTCCTCTTTTTATGGGCTACTGCCGTCTGCCGTCATCCACTTACTTCGAAAGGAAAGCTTGCACGAGTGCCTCGTGCATCAATCAGAAGGTGTCAGCTTTCTAGTATAGTTGGTTTGAGCCCTGAAGATCTCGCACATCCATTTGAATCTGTATTATATCAAAGAATACTCACTCAGATCCAAAGAAAACAATATTTACGATATTGTGCAACTGTCCTTAAAAACATCATTAACATCTTCCTTAAAAAAGCAATTCATTACGCAACGGCAATCACTTTCGAAAGTAATAAAAAGAATTCAAAGCGTAGTCAATATAAGGACCCTTCTCTTTACACTGCTCGTAAATGCCTCATACTGCCATAAACCCAAAAATGTAATCTGTAATCATTTATTACTGCCCTAAATTACGTAATGTATACAACATACAACTTATTTATCATTAATCGTTACTGCTCATCTCTCGGAATGAAAACGCCGTAAAGTACGTGAGTCATACATAACATAACATCAAGGTATTCTTGTCCTGCGCTTTACAATCTAACGTGTGGGCCTTCCATGACGAACTATAAGCTATTTTTTTCTGAGCAAGAAAAGGAATTGAGCTAAATATTATGATGTACAGTCAACGTTAGAACGAGCAGGCACATTACTGGACGACAATTCTTTACGGGTGGCGGTGGCCCTCCGCCTGGGCTGCAAGGTGTGTGAAACCCATAGATGCACCTGTGGTTCCATGGTAGGGGAGGACGGCCAGCACTCATTTAGTTGTCGTAGAAGCACAGGTATCGACAGATATCCCGTGCCTATTGGAACCGCCTGGCCTCTGCAGATCCGACGGCAAAAGACCGGACGGCATGACTCTGGTACCGTGGAAAAATGGCAAATGCCTTTTGTGGGATGCCACGTGCGTCGGCACGGCCGCTCCCAGCCACCTAAGTCGTACCGTCCTGTCTCCAGCAGCCGCTGCCGAAGACGCGGCGAAAAAAAAATCGCGGTAAATATGCGACCTTGACAGAGCAGTACATATATTCGCTCCCTTTGCGGTCGAGACGATGTGTAGTTGGGGTGCGGATGCCAAGAATTTAGTAACTGAACTGGGGCACCTGAGTAACTGAAGTTGAGGAACACAACTGGTGACTCTCGCTCCACCTCGTACCTGGGGCAAAGGTTGGCCATTGCTATTCAGTGGGGTAATGCCGCTAGCGTGATGGGCACTTTTGCGCCTGGTACGGTGAGGGGCGGGATTTTTTTTTTTTATTTATTTATGGAGCTTAGTCACAATGCTGACTACGTCGAAGAGGGGCGGGTTATTTGATTAAAATGAATGTGACTCTGTATTGATCAATCTATTGTATTCCACAAACGTTTTTCCACTTGCCTAAGGGGGCTCCACAGAAAATTGTTAAATATATGACTAAGTTTTGTTTTAACTACTCAGCTATTCATATCTAGAAAAAGAAGTGTCTTATTAGTTAGTTTTTAGTACACGTTGCCTATTAACGTTAATGTGCAAAAAATAATCATGTACATAGTATGAGGTTGAAGTAAAAAAGGAGAATTATAACTACTGATACGACTACTATAGATTACACTACTATCGTACATATTATAAACTATACCAACCCAATAGAATTAAGCCTAGTGTATCAAGCAAACCAGTTACGTTCACATAATATGTAATTATGAATACTATTTCTTAAAGAACTGCCTAAGTGGCGCCAGTGATATATTTTATGTAAATTATTTAACGCAATAAAATTAATATGAATTTAATTTTAGACTATTTGAACTCAAAACTCCATATTATTCGTATTAATTTTAATAAAATATACAAATAATGAAGACAACGCATTAGTCATTTACCTCATTTGACATTAATATAAATTCATTACTTATAGTATTTAGAAATATACGATTTCATCTTCACTTGACTTGATTGACCACTCTATTAACCTACTATCAACATAATAATTATTATACTTTGGTAAATACAAACATGATGATGTGAGTAAACCTACACACATGCTTAAACACACACACTCACCCACATAAAGTCATTTACACAATTACTAGAGCAACACCAGCTGACAATAGTGACGTCAACATAATAATTATTATACTTTGGTAAATACATGATGATGTGAGTAAACCTACACACATGATTTAACACACACACTCACCCACATAAAGTCCTTTACACAATTCTAGAGCAACTACCAGCTGATAATAGTGACGTCAACATAATAATTATTATACTTTGGTAAATACATGATGTGTAAACCTACTCACATGAAAACACACACACACACACATTCACCCACACAAAGTCCTCTTACTAGAGCAACAGCCAGCTGTAGTCCTATCGACAGACGGTTCTATGTCTTAATTATTGTTATTACATGTTGACCACCGCCCGCATGCCCATAATTGCATACACTGTATCATCTATAAGCCATGGACCGTTCAGTCGCGTATGGTCAAATTCGCAATCGGTCAAATTCATAGAATCGCGACTAGTCAAAATAGCAGTTAGTCAAAATAGCGAACCGTCAATATAGCAAGTCGTCATTATAGCAATGCGTCAAAACGGCAAACCGCCAAAATAGTAAAGCGTCAAAATAGCAAACCGTCAAATTAGCAAACCGTCAAAATAGCAAAACGTCAAAATAGCAAAACGTCAAGTGGCGAACAGTCCAGCTGTTGTAGATGAATTTTGTATTCATCTATACGTAGATACCTATACTAAAGGTATGTCTTTATGTATTATTCAAGGGTGAAGTTATCTGTTTTACCACAATTTTTCAAAACCTTTCAACAGTTTAACATCTTTGTGGATCGGAATTCGGGATAAAAGGTAGCCTATGTCCTTCAGGGTCTATCTCTATACCAAAATTCATCAAAATCGGTTCAGCGGTTTAGGCGTGAAAAGGTAGACAGACAGACAGAGTTACTTTCGCATTTATAATATTAGTAAGGATTTTTGTAGCCTTACCAGTTATCTATGAAAATAGTACTAATTGCCGAATACGTGATAAATGGCAAAAATTGAATAAATTTTCTTAATTCATTCAATTGTTGCCATTTATTATATTCTTTCTTAGTTAATTCAAATTCTCAATTAGGTTTGCATTTTTTCTGTGGCTTACTATAAAATACATTTTTATATGAAAAAGCATAGAAAAATGATAAGTATAGATATAGATCTAGTAGATAGGTAATATAATGTGTATACATACATTATGAGGACTATATGTAACCTGGTTATTTTAACCAATAATTATGTAAAATAATTATTAGTAAAATATTATGTTATTGTTATCATATATGCCTATAAAGTTTTTCGTGTTGATTATTAATAAATACTATTGAACCTTAATTTTATTTTTAATCTTCAGTATTGTTTGTATTTGACTGTAACAGTTTAGTAACCTTAAGGCGACGGATTGGTATACATTATCCTACGAGCTACTTGTGAAGTAAAATATTCGACCGATTGCGATCTTGACTGTTTGCGAATTTGACCGTTTGCGATTTTGACTGTTTGCGAACTTGACTATTTGCGATTAGAAAAAATGCAAATATGACCATTCGCGATATGGACTAATTGCTATTTTGACAGGTTGAGATATGGACCAATCGCAATTTTGACCTAATACGATTTTGACGGTTTTTCAGTCACTTGACCGATTGCGAGTTTGACCATACGCGACTGAACGGCCATGGACTATAATATTTTGTTTAAACGAGCGACTAGATGTTGTTTCGGCGGCCTTGCTTGTAGATTACGAAGTCATCAAGGGATATTGCGCAAGATTTGTGTGCTTTGATTCTTGATATTGAGTAGAGGAAACGTATATATACTTTGATCGGTAAACATAATTACAAAAATTGATGTGGGTCTCGATACCACACATTTTGTGGATAGAATCAGAGAGAAACATACCAACATAATAATGTTCGGTATATGAGATTATGAGACACGAATGTTTGCAAAATTTTTGGTAGATGCATTCCAGTAAGCATATTTTTTTAAATTCATATTCATGTATTCTTTATTAATAAGAACTATATAGGTAGGATTTTTGCTCAACGATCGAAGTCTATCAAAGCGTCTCTCTCTTTCGTGTTCATCGTTCTATGCTTTTTTGACTTTGCCCGCCCCGGGAATCGTACCTACCACCTCAGTCAGAGCAACCACCCTCACTGTCACTATTCCAATGACGCATCTATTACTTTTACACTCACTTTATCATATCTCATTTTTTGCAATAATGTAATACGTGAAGAAATTTCGTAATCATACAAGTATCATAACGATAGGTAGGTGTACTAAAGAAAAAATTAGCATACAACTACTGTGTATTGTAATACAAATGAAGATTAACTTTTATAGATCATATAATCTATCTTGTTAAGAAAACCCAAGCCGTTATTGTATCAATGACCTTTATTAACATCTATAAATCACTATCTTAACTTCACAGAGAAAGGCTTCAAGCAGAAGAATCAAAAGGTTTAGTAAAAGAATATTACAGAGGAGGATTATTGCCTAAATACCTAATTAACATGTACATTAGTTAGGCTATTGTGTGGTATTGAATAACTGGCTTCTTGCCTAATACTGGGCCTTAACCTACATCAAAATATGTTACGTACTGTGTCACATCAATCTTCAGTGAGGATTAATAACGGGGGCTCCCAATGCCTTTGTGTATCGGAATCATCGTCTATTGTATCTTATATGTTACGTTGGCCACATACGGACGTTTCACATATCCGATATTATGGACAGCTTCGACGTTCTATTTGGACATCTTGATAGTTATCTATTTTCAACACTTCTTTTGTTATTTGATGATAAATGGTTTGATTTACAAACCATTTTAGTCATTTTATTTTCCTACCAATTTTCCCATTCTTCTTTTTCTCTTAAGAACAGGCAAAAAATTGGAGTAATAGACATACATACATATAACCACAATAAAATACATAATTCCATAACTAGATGACTACATCTCCGTCAGTAAAAGGCTATTCCAATTATGGTATATTTGTTACCATAGCAAGTAGACGAACCGCTACATGGTTCATTGAAATAAAAAGTAAAATACAATTTAAAATAATCGTATTATTAACGGCACGTGCCAAAGCTGGAACAACTAAACATCCGTGTGTCACAAGAAGGCGTGCCTCGTCTTGATTTTTTTCAATAGCCACACCACGCAATGGAGCTCACATATTGTTTGTACCTTTGTTTCGCTATTCGGGACACAAATTCATTGATGCACATACTGAGCTATGAAAATATTCATCTTGTTAGGCAACCGTATCATCATTTGTTATGAAACAGATGACGGTATGCGGTTGACTTAATCACTGTTTTGACTTTGAATGACATGTATGTAAGGAATTAATACGGACATGTATGTACTCGTATGTTTATATTGTAACTGCGCAGTATGTGTGGCAGACCTATAAGGAAGCTCACTTAGTTCAGGGGCATTATTCTGAGTGACATCGAGTTTCAAACGCAATCGTAAAGTGAGAAGACGGTGGATTAACAACTGGTCAACATAGAAGAGAGAAATGGCATAAACCTAGATCAATCTAAATATGTCGTCTTTTACAAACGCGCGTAATTATGAGACCTGACGCTGAAGCTGACCCGTTATTTTGAGTGACAAACTGTCACTCAAAATAACGGGTCAGCTTTGCTTTACATATTTGACATAGTTTTTTGGTTTTCATACTATTATGATACATAATATTATGTACACACTGCCAACTATGCAAACTAACCTATGTGAGTTAACTAAAAAGTGAACTACGAAACTAAGTTAATTGTGTATGTTAGATGCGCACACAATCTAAGCCCCTTCCACCTACAAATTGAATTTGAATTGTCCGTCAAATTGAACTTTACAAGCTTTCGCTTAGTAGTTAGAGGCGGGACATATTTCTAATTTAGCTTAGCTGGCTTATATTAGATAAGGTGCTCTGCAACTCGCATATAATTTATAAGAAGAGCATGCAGGTATATGAAGGTGGTGTCACTTGGAAGATGATGACATGTTTGTGATGTGAAGAGAATTGAGACTAGTACAACATACATCCATCCTATCGATTAAATCTCTTTCCTAATCGATTTGAACAGGTATCATAATAAATGCTTCAAAATTTCATTCAAATACATCCATCCTAGTACGAAAGATTGATAGAAAAAGTAATACTCTTGAGATATGTATTGGTAGAAGCAAATAATGAGTAGTTTTTATGCTTACTATAATAACAGGCAAAAAAAAACTACTCATCAGTACTACAGTAAACTTGGGGTATTTTCAATAAATGTAGTTATTTTTCATTACACATTTTTTTAATAATTATAATCTAATCACTAATTAAGCTTATTATAGTTAAAATATTTCTATATGCGTGAATTATACTTCTGTGTACGTGTGATAAGAACATATCAAAATTACAAGTAAAATATTTTCGATCCAATTTTAAGCTTATTACCAAAACCGGCTATCCCACCCATACAGCAAATTACACACGAAAAAATTAGCAACATGTTAGCTCGGAATTTAAACGGTAGGATTGTTGTAACGATATGGTAATTATTTGTTCCATTAATAAGTAGGTGCTTTATAAACGTTATATTGAACGTTGCCTCCTTCGAACGTGTATAACCTACAATTAACTGATTTTCCTATTTAATATCAGTTCTAAAATTAGCATAACGTTTAAAATAGCATTATCATTTAATACCTACGTTGTAAGCTTGAACATATTTTTTGGTTGAAGAGGTCTTAGTGACTTTTGTGCTTGACAGGGTTCAGTTCTCGGGTCAGGCAAAGTGTTTTTAGGTTTTCTGTTGGCTCAGTAAAAAAGTACCTAAAATAACAGCAATAGATTCGTTTATTATATCTTAAAGCTTAGAATTCAGTTTAGAAAATTTGAGAGTAAAAATTTACACCCCAGCCTTTCGGATACCGTACAGCCTGAAGAGCTGGACAGTAATTACAGCTTTGAGTCCTCTTCTATAGTTATTTTGAATGTAAATAGAACAGTTTCAAATTCAAATGAGCGCTTTTCTCTTACAGTGTACAAGTGTGTTAAGGCAGCACTTACACAAGTGGTGCAATAAAGCTAGCACCCGCAGCGACGCGCGCAGGCGCATCGTAAACCGCGCCGCTAATCGATTCCATGCCTATAAAGAAATTATTTTCCGCTTATGCGAATAAAATACGCTTAGCGCTCGCTGCACTATATAATTCCATCTACGTAAACTAGCTTTATGAATATTCAATCATTAATTTAGTTTATTTCTCTATAGGCTTGCTACTTATTTTTGCAGATGGGATTTGTGAAAATTCATTAACAATATTATCACGAGTACTACTTTCTTCTTATATTATCTTGTTATGTTTGTATTATCTGAACAACAGCTTTGTAAGTTTTTAAACTGTTAAAGGTGAATGAAAATTAAGACCGTTGCCAATGGAGTTTACTAATCTCATTTTTAATTGTATAGGCATTATAAATTCAAAATGAAAAGACGGACTTGTAATCAAGAGCGACTTGAAAGTTCGATTCCCAGTCCATGAATCATAACCATGTGGCCAATGTAAATACTATTATTTCAGATTCTTAAGAAACATATAATTAGATTACTAAAAAAATATTAATTGCCCTAAACAATCACATTTAACTGAATTTGTATTTAATTTACATAATCATAAACGTACTGTGTCTTAAATTATTTTGTTGACAAAATGAATATAATAAATTAAAGCTCATTTACAGGATACATCGGAAATTATAGTATCATTAAAACATCAAAGGCTCTCCCCGTTTGTATATTAGTTCCCACGGAACTTGTGGGAATAAAAATACAGAACATAAAACACAACTAGCGAAATTGGTGTAAAATAAATGTCATTATAGAATCAATTTGCATATATTTTAGTAATATATTTTACCTATACCTGTAGCAAACATCCTCAACTTCGCTTAAATGAACTATTATTAAATTTTCACATAAAAAATATATCCTATCCTTTCTTAGTTTTTTTAATGTACCGAAGATTTTGTTTTCTATCTTCGGAATCCGAAAGTGAAAGTAATAATATATTCGGAATAGATCAAAACCAAATACGAATGCCCTTTAGCAACTTTTGATCACTGAGTCCACTCAGTAATCAAAAATTGCTTACCTACATAAGAACGCGCTCTCTACCGGTATAATATATACAATTAAGAGCCATCAATTACTTAGAAAAGCACTAATGGAGTGTTGAGATTTAAAAGGCAATACTTAAGGTCCTGCGAAATAATTAGCATGGAATATTTATGGTTATTGCGAATGAAACTTATAGCGTCACATTACAAATAACATCACATTTGCAATATAATCAATTTATGAGATAATAAATATCGCCATTAACAAAAAAATACGATCCTGTTCGAATTTTAAACTATAATACGACATAACTTTTGTTTTCAAATAATTTATGAAAGGAAAAAGTGAGAAATTCTTTATACATTGACGATAAAGCTGTCAGGGTTCGTGAATCATCTGAGTATACGACAATGCAGGGCTTGTTAACATTTGGTAACAGTTCAAAGATCACGCGATCGATATTTACTCTATCGGTAGATAGAAGTCATGTCAGTAGGGTTGTCACGACGTAACTAATTCGCCAATTTCATAAGGCCATGAAATAATTGCGGGTTTTCGTAACAAGAACATTATTTTGGGGACGCCGGCGCGACGTCTAGAAATACTATTATGCAATAAAGAATCAGATGCCGATGATTAAATTTGTCCAAGGCTTATTATTGGCTAACAACCGTTATTACTTGTTTCGTCAATATCTGTCATTATGTGTGGACTAGCCATTCAATTTGTCATCTCAACCTATATACTTATTTCTTATGATCAATTATTATTTCTTATTTCCGGCAGCATCTGCTTTAATTTTCTTTTCGAACGACTTTCAGATAAACATGTTATTACTTTTAACTTTTTATTACCAAAAGTTAAAATTAAATTATTTACGAGGTATGGTTTAATACAGTTTATCGAGCATGTAGTAAATTATTCTATGGGTTCAAATTTAAGGACATGATATTTGTTTGTTAATTTAATTCACGCTCTTTAATATTTATGTGTCCGTTAATTTTGTGTGTGTAATTTTTTTAGCTGATTCTCTCCATTACAAGTATCTTTTTCAACAAAAAACCTCTTTACTAACCATTGTACAGACTGATATTAATAACAATAAGACAGATAGGTTTTTAACTTCTTCGTTGGAGAATTATAATTTGTTATTAGTAATATAGATGTATAGCCATCTTCTTCATCCGAGCACCAATTCTGTACATGCAAGAAACTGTACTTTGAATTGGGGTTGGCTCTCTCTTCCCCAGTTTGGGTTCTTTTGGTTTTTACGGTGCCTTATTTTTTTTTTATTGTTGCAGTGTACCCATACCGCCGCCAAGCTGACTACCGCAAATGAGATTACACTCAGCTATCACGTCGAAGCGCTAATAGGTAAGTTCTTTGATAAATTTTCAATTTATGTTCGTCTAGCTGAAGCACCCGGCTCCACCCATGTGAAATTTTGATCCCGTTTGCACTACCTATAAGAATCTACTTCCGGGATAAAAAGTAGCCTATTAGATAGATAGATAGATAGATAGATAGATAGATAGATAGATAGATAGATAGATAGATAGATAGATAGATAGATAGATAGATAGATAGATAGATAATTCTTTATTGTACACCAATAGATTTACAGTATGTCAAGTAGGTAACAATGTATTAGTTCAGCTGTTAAAGCGTGATTGAATAGCAAACATTCAAATATCGTCACAAACTTTAGTAGGAAGTGGGGTTTTATTTATTGAACACATAATTCTCTTAACGAACATTTTCAATACATACTTTTTTAAACTTTTATGAAGAAAACTATAATCGAAATTACTAATATTCCCTCTAACCACTCCAGCTAAGCTAAACTGCTTGTGTTAGGAGTGGGTTCACGTTGGTAGTGCAATGACCAGGATTCGAACACGGGACCTCTCGATCGTAAAGCCGACCCCTTAACCACTAACCTACCGATACTTTAGAAGTTCTTCCTCTAATGCTAAATCAAAAAGCGGATACTGCATCTCCCACTTTAGTAGATAAATCATTAACTTCTACCAACAAAGCATACACTAAATATATACTCATATGAAAATAATTTCTATAACGTAAGCAGAGAATATAAAGGGCGATGGGCAAACTTTATAATAGCTACCAGGACTTATTATAATAAACGTGGTGGGCCCGACGGGCTCCTACACGGTTTGACCCCGGGGGCTGCGATTAGTCGGCTACTAGACTAGAGGTACCTCCTCGTAATACCTTGTAACATGCTACACTATACATGTAAAGAAATACTGAATGTGACATACAGTCGAGTGGAAAGGTTTTATAATTTAATTTAATGCTTCTTCGCAAATGTAAATTATTATTTACATTTTATTATACATATTTGTGAATTAATATTATATTTGCAGGTGATTTACAACTTCATTCAGTTACTTTGCGTTACGTATTTTAGTGACGTTATATTTAGTAGATTTTAATTAATTAATAATAAAAAAACACTAAATTACAAATGAAAAAAAATATTAATTATTTTTAAAGAAATAACCGTCAATAAATCATTTACCTCAAATGATTTATTGACGATTTATGGGTTTCTATTTTACTAGCAGTTGTTTCAGGTCATCGATATTGTACGAGTATTAATCGGGTTTAGTACCACTACGTTCAAGTCTACTTCCACAGCGTTAACCAAAAAAAAAACAGACTCTTAATTTTAAAACAAGAATATTCTATCACATCCAGTTACTTAAAGTGAGAACACATTGTCGGTGACTGTACATGGAACTGTGCACGCATTACATGCTCCGATATAATCGTAGCAAACGACCGCCGCAGAGAAATTTTCCTAGGAGCGCCGTTTTCCATCTTAAATCTGTATAAATTAAAGTAATTTGCATTAGAGCCGTTTTACTTTTATTGCGGGTAGTTTGTTTTAAATATCTATCCCATCAGCGCTGACCAACTTTGATGATTGATGAAATCTACAAAAGAGGACGAACATCTTTATCGTCTCACCGTTTTTCCCGGCTGCATCCAAAGGCATGCCCTGGACTGCCCTTCCAGCTAACCATCAGGCGGGATGCAGTCAATTTGACGACCTAAATACTAAAAAATTGTGTAAGTTTTGGATTTGAAGTCTTAACTTATGCTTTAGGAGAATGACTGCCGTCTGATCCCTCAACCTCGGGGAAAAAGTTTGCGCCAGGACCTCGGACCTCCATTGATCACTATGATTTGATGTCTGCCACTTAAATTATATAATAGAGTAAATTTTTTAGTGTATAATGGAAGCTCTCGTTTAAATTTTGATCCACTAATTGGGAAAAGACCAAGTGCGCGTAGACTTAAAAATAATATAACGTTTTAGTCCCTACGCATAAAGTTGCTGGCTGTTACATCGCTAATATCACTAAAATTAAATCTATCTTATCGGCAATACCACTAGCTAAATGCATTTCAGTAAGAGGGTTAACAAAATACCCATCGCATGCAACAAGACGATCTGCAGTTGCGCGTGCTCCTATTAAACCAGCAAGGTAGACAACATAAATAATAAGTACAAACTACTAAGTATTAGTTTGCACCAAATTATACATAATAAAATAGCCACGTTATGAAGTGGCGTATCATTCGGCAGCCGAGGTCAGGCAATTTTGACACACGTCAGGTAATGAAAGATAGTCACGCGAGCGTGATGGATAAAACAAAATGGATTATAACAAATTCGTTTTAAATTATGTGCAAACATAGAGTAATTACTTCTGTAAGGCTTCTGATATTATTCGGTTTTAATTAATGTTTGTAGCGGGTGTGCAGTTTTAATTATACGTAGCTTTTGATGGGTTAAGTGGCTGTCAGATCGACAATCTGTTTCAAGCAATTAGTAAAGTTCTTTCAAGTTCCACTTTTGTAACTTCTTAGGTTGCTGTAGGTAAAAGAGCAAATATATTATTGTGTTATGACTATTTACCTACGCATTTATCTAAAACTGTTTTATGTATCAAATCCTACTCACTCTGTCCTTGAGAGAATTGATCAATGTAAGTACATAACAACACGAAAGTGATTCGTATATTTGGGTTTAATAAAATCATAGAAAAATCAAAACCATCGGTACTTATTTACAACACTTAAATGCTCTACATTAAATGAAGTGTTTAGTGCGTGCACGTATAGCGATAAACCATTACCAATTATAAGTAGCTAATTTTAATATAGATGACTTAAATAATTATAATTCTCAATACGTGCGCGAACGCACCACGGAAGCAGTAGTTGATTTCCGACCAGCTACTAATGCTACTTACGCATATACACAATTATAGAACTAATAACTATCGATTACATCTCATAATAAATTACACATACAGCCTATTTGTGCGTTTGACTGAACACGACATGACAAGTTACTTTATTAATAACTGTACAACAGGATACCGACTAATTGAAAAGTAATTTTCATTAAACGCTACGAAATTGTCTATTTAAATAAGCAATCAATATCGATCATAAAATTTTCATAATTCAATTTAAAAGCGGTTATATAGAAAACTGGCACGTCAAGGTACACCAGACAGTTGAAAAATATCGATCCAGTGATCAAGAATGAGCATTTTATCCGGGTTTGGTCAATTAATAACAAATTCAAACCCGAAACCCAATTAATAAGTCAGTTCAAAAGTAATATCGCATTCGCTGTATTCGCATAAGTTGTTAAACCTAGTAAAGAAACTTTTGGAAAATTATATTTTACAATACAATTTCTACCTATAAATATTTGCCAGTATAAGACTACTAAACCCTATTAATCTCACTGACAGATGATAAGAGTAAAGAGGTATAAGAGATGAAAAGGTTTAAAAATTAAAGTTTCTTGTATGATGTCACTTATTAAGATTTTCTGCACACTCAAAACTACGTTATCGTTTTATTCTAACCGACTAATCATCTGATGAGAAAATACCCAAAATTCCACACAATGCTGGGTGAAGAACAAAACTTCGGGATCATCCGATTGCGGAGGGTGAAATCGCGATTTACAAGCACCGATTTGTATTTATCTAGATAATAGTGAACATTTGAATGCACCTGGCTGTTGTAGATGTTAATCGCATGCTTTTAGATGCCATATGATGGTATCGTATGTATCTTGGTATGTATTGCAGTTATTTGTTGTGTTGGTATTGTACCTATGCCTAAAACTCGCAAAAGTGTTACTTTTCACCCTGATTACAAGAAATATACTGTTTGAAGTTTTCGCGAATAACACTCATTGAAATAAAACCACTTTTGTAACCGATTCAATGGCGATTTATTTGTTATCATTTACTTCAACCTAACGGATAGGCAATTTTTCAGCAGTGATGATCGCAGGGTGATTTAAAATGGTGATTGACATATTATAGTATGAAGGAATATTTCTCACATCTTCAGATACGTATTTCTGCAGAATCGCATTTTTTCAGAATCTCATTTCTTCGGATTCGTACCCGAATCCGTTAAAAAGTGGTTGTATTTCAATGAGAAATATACTTAATGAAAATTTTCATTCTCAATAAAGTAATAAATTTAGTATGAGAAAATATCGAGTAACAATACCTAACTGTATAAGCGCTATTGAATCTAGACCGTACACATAAAGCTAGCACGTCTCAAGGGAGGCGTTAATAGAAAATAAATTATGGTTAGCTCACCACGAAGTATTTTATTAGGCTCTACAAGGAAACCGCCACGGGTTTGTTACTATTCAATGCAAACAATCTGTACTTTGTTAGGATATTATATTTATAATATAGATATATTTTCAAATCAACGGAGTTTTGTATATTGATTTCCTCATTGTAGGCACTAACAGCGGAAACAGACTGACGATTGGAAAATACAGCCGTGGTCACACCAAAATCAGTTACTGTTCTAGATTTCAAAATTTTAACTAAGAAGTATCGTTGTTGTGTTCAGTGTGTACTTATAAAGAAAGTATATACCTATACTTTGGTTTAATAACAACATTATGCTAGATTTACTAATGATATGATACATTGAACACTGACTATGTGCAAAAATAAACCCTTTGCGCAAGTTCTCTTCAATATGCTTCATAAACGAGTATTATTATTCAAACTACACATATCGGCTTAACTTTTTAAAACTTTAAAGCGGAATCGGCCACATGTAATACAAAATCCTGTTTTTGCTACCCATAGGAACCTATTCCCGGGATAAAATTCTTAATCACTTTGTATATAAAATTTCACCTACCTAATCCACTCGGTGGTTTTTGCGTGATTGAATATCAAATAAAATGACATTTGCATTATGTCACTAAATAGTATTTCTTTAACAATCGTTTCAAGCCAGTTTAGAAATTAGATATTAAAACTTAAGAAATTAAAACTAAATTAAAAGAACAATACAGTTTATCTGAGAGGTAGGCAGTAGTTATCAAGCAACATCGTGAATTACAGCCCACTTTCATTCGATACATCATAAAAGCAACGGATCCATGGTATTTGCGGTTGCCTCCAATTGAATATTATCTATCGCCTCACCACTACAGCGAGTAACTAGTTCGATTTCAACTCGACAAAATAATGAAAAGCTAATGGTATCTCGTGGCTTCATCTGAATATATTGATATTTGAGTATTTCGTTTTTTGCAGGGCTGTTTAACATCAAACAGTTATAATATACAGCCCAGATTCAACCTCAGATATATGGCTCGAGTTCGAATAGTGCCCGGAATACGGTAATAGGCTCATCCCCTATTACATGGATCGTATTAGATGATTGGTGAAATGTGGGTGTTAATTCACCTCTGCCTAACCCTCCGGGGATAAAGGCGTGATTATATGTATGTATGTAGTATTTATCAAATTACAACTTCTCAGATTCACTTATTGGCTCACAAAAGAATATTGTTAATATGATGGTAAGTAATTTAAAGTGGATACTCATATTTACCATTGCTAGCATGTGATAGATGGCATATTTTATTTTTAACCCCAAATCATCATTAAATATATTTATGGGTCCTAATGTAATACTTATGAATATCAAAATTATTGTTAAATTTACAGCCAAACGCATAGGGCAAAGAAAAGCCTATGAGAAAAGAACCTGACAAACCCGACTAAATTGAGTACTTGTACCACTTGCCATTATGTAATAAACAATTCTAGAATACTTTTACACATTATTCAATATCTCTTGTCTTATACAGAGATCATTGAGAGTTAATACAAATATTATCTTTGTTTGCACATCTCAGACTGACGCGTTTTTAGATTACGTCAAAGATAGGGTCAATATTTTTTTTACGCGTCTGATTTTAATATAATCTTCTTCGCATACATAAAAAGTTTAATAATAACTTTCTTTTTATTAAAGTTCATTATTTAATATAACTATATTAAGTGATAGTATTAATTATAGATTTACAAGTAGAGCAACTGGGTACTCGAGCAACTGCTGGTTGAGATTAAATTATTTCAGAGTAACTTCATTAATCATTAGGCTATTATTTAATTAACGAATTCTTAGTTCAACAAATGAACTGAGGATTTCAGGTCATTTTGATAGCTATATCGATGACATTTAAATCTTTAGATTAAGGTTGGACCTACCGCAGATATAATATTGGATCTATAATGTTCTTTTTTTATGAATCACAGTGTTACTCAAATTTACGACTGGTAAATAAGCATTCAGTTGGTCGTCGTATGTTCCAACAATCGCCATCACTCCCAGTACAAACAGTTTAAAAATTAAGTGTATAAGTCATCCAACTATCACATATTTATTTGAATCCTCAACTTAAAATAACAAAAAAAAAATGTTGTGTTTTGCTTTCTTTTTACGATTCAGTTCTAGGTTTGCAAGTCTATATGTACCTACCAACCATCTATCTAACATTAATATTAAATAAAAAGAACCTGTTAGTTAATCCATCAGATTTTTTTTTGATCGGGTAATTAACTACAGACTTCTGACATCAGTTTTACCTACTATGTTATATTTTATTTTGTTACAATTTATTCGCTTTATGGATATTGGAACTATGACCTGAAACTTTAGAAACTTTGTCAGATTCTTTAACGCCATTAACTATTTAGTATAGAACTCAATAAATAGGTAGATAAAATCACAAAAAACAAATTACAGATTACAGAAAACAGAACGCTTAATGCTTATACTACTTGTTATTTATATAGATTCACTTAGAAATTACATTCCATTTACGCACTATAAACGTAAGAGCTCGAGAACATTCTAATTACCATAGGCACAAATCATCAATTTTACCGTGACATGTAAGTACTGTAAAATGGCGATGACTTTACAATTATATAGCTACAAAATATTAACTCTGAACCAATTTTCCATTTCGCAATTCTGTTATCGATATTTTGTACATCACTATATAGAAAATTGCATATTGAAATAGTAAAACCGCGAATGAATACGTTAGATGCATACATAATAGATTTTATTGACCGGCCCCAGTTTAGTGGAGATATCTTGTTTAAAATGAGTACACTTATGCCGCTCCAATTATCGTATCGCGTCAGTAAAAGTCGATATTCTAGATAGAGGCTCGATAACGACGTGGTTACAACAACTCTATCCAGCGGATGGTCGGCAATACGGTTAATAAGATTTCATTTCCTTGAATTCGGTATCATCATTTGCATTTTATTGTTTTAAGACGGTGAATGAAGTCATTTCAGTACTAGTATAGTCAATGAGTCAGTCTACTATCTTAGGCGATAGACAAAACCTTTAGAACTTTATGGCCATATGAATGTAGGTGAAGTATCTAACATTGTTTTGTGGTACTGGTTTTGGAACTGTAAATAGTTTAGTGCTCATCCTCTCTTATCCATTTCCCGACTACTAAATAGTCGTATGTATTCCTAAAAAAATTACAATAACTGTATTCATAGCAGCAGTCAATCGTATCTTTATTTATTTCTTAACTATAATGTTTACTTTGCTGCAGGGAATTTTTTGAAAAGTATATTGGTATCTCATTAGATACCCGAAGTCATCATCATCTTCATGTAGATGCATTTTCCTGATGACATCCGTGGCCAAGATGACCTCGGAGCTCAAGGCGGCGAATAATGTAGGCTTCCGAATTAAATAGATACCCGAAGTAACAAATGAAATGAGTAGAACTAACAAAAGAAATGCCCGAAAGTGATAAAAAAAATTAAATGAGTACCAAATCGTCAACTTGAGTATACCTGCATCAACTTTTGCCGGAGAACAATGATTAAGAACAGATCTGTCATTACTGAGAGGAAATTGAACGGTTTTCCAACAAATATGTGATACCAATCAATGTCAAACAGCTTAGAACTACTAGTAAAACTACTAGCATAATTGGCCTTTGAACATGGCCAACTTATATCGCTGTTAAAACCTCTTTAGTACAATTTAGTTCAAAAAAAAATCTATTAGGGCAGAGATTTTCTAATAGAAACTTTAATGTAGCTATTAGAAAATTCTGTTTCATCACGTGTAACAAATAACAATTTGAAATGATTATTACGTGATAGAGCCTATTCGGCTATAAAACGGTCCACTCACGAAGTAAGCTATACAGAAATCAATGGCATAAATCACGAACCACTCACGCGTAAAGTGACTGGAAAAAAAACCTTTATCAGTTTTCATTTTTATCGATTTGGTTTAATACACACAATTTACCGAAATAACAGTAGACTATTACCGCCAATTTCGCGGATGCCGAAATAAACTTCAACCATTATAATATAGAAGGGCTCTTAGGGCTTTTAAACGGATTGGCTTCGCTCTTGAGCAAGTGCTATTCCACCTACTATTTATAAAGCGATTAGGCAATTAAATGCTCGTAAGTATTCAACTGCAATTGTTCTTATAAATATTTTATATTCACGGAGGTAGGACACGACGGTATTCCCGTCCCAATTAAGGAGTCCGACTGGGTAACTACCTCGGCCCCACAGAATACCGCGGTCATAATAACCTCATGTGGTGTTCCCGACGGTGAGTAGGCGATATTTGGAATAATCTACTTCATCATTTAGAGGATTCCTATTACCAGTAGGCTCTCTAGAAATCTCATCACTTTTTATTATCTAACTTCTTCATCCTAGCGTTAATTCCCAGTCGCATCCGAAGCTTTTCAGCTCGGAGTCTGGGGTCCGCTTTACCAGTCTTAACTACAGATTTGGTTAGACCTCGATATTTTTATCTAACTATTTAACAAATACTACAGTGCGCGTCTAAGCTTTTGAATTAAATTACTAACATGATCATTAACCCTATAAAGACGATAACTTCTGTCTATCCAATAATTATGTTAATAAAATCCACCGACGCGGTCACGGGTAGACACATGAGCCATTAAACGGTTAAACCAATTACTCGTATCACACCATCGAATTCCATTTCCACAACGATTACCACAGAAGGATTTAATCTCCTTCTTTATCGTTATAATGATCGTAAAACCGGACGTTTACATCAATTTCTCCTCTATTCCAGATATTCACTACTATTTCATTTGACTATGAAATGTATGGTATATATAATTTGTTCATTATTTTAATTTGTAAAGTGTATATTAAACCTTTACTGCTTATATCTTATCTTATTAACCATTATTTCCAGTATCTCCTTACATTTCCATTTGAATATATTCCATTATTTTTATCTTTAGTCCCAAAAGGCCCGGTTGTTGATAACAATTTGCCTTTTAACATTTACATCATCATTTAAATTACTAATAATACGGCAACTCTCGTTAATTATATTATTAAAAGACATAGATTTGAATGTAATTTTTAAAGCATTTAGTATGCCAACTATTCAAGTCGGTTCAGATAGAAAATCTTCGTCGCCGTCGCCCTTAGATGGATGTATAGAAATTTTGGATCAGCTTCGGGCAAGTTTCGGTGGCTCAGTTCCTCAGCCCGCGGGTTCAAGTCGCTTTATTCTATCTTAATGGATGATAAATAGATTTGTCGTCTGTTCAGTCCAACGTAGTTAACGTTGGACTAAAAATATTTCTGTCTTTTGACCCAAAGCCAAATGCTTATATGTTATCTGCATACCACAAGTTACGTCACCACTGGTAAATAATCTTGCTTACAACCCTAACCACTCCCATTACAGCAGAGACAATCAAAAGGATCTCAATTAACATATCAAAGAAGAAGAACATTATAGAAATTTAAAAAAAAGAAACTTTTTTGTACATGCAAAAGATTCCGTAGAATTTTAGCGCGTGCTCGCTCAGTGTGTTAGACCACTTATAACGGCTCGAATCATCGAGTGCGCGGGCGCGGTGCACGCGGGCACGCGCGCCAAGAGAGCATCAATTACCGGGTCGTGATCGCTCCCGCACTACAACCAATATAAATAAAAGCTGGCCAGCACACGCCACCAACCAACCACAATTTCACAGTGGCGCAATTGTAAAATGCTAGATCGAAAAGGTCTCGGGTTCAAACTGCTTATCTTTATGTCAGATGTATTCCACACAGAGTTTAATGTTCGCGGCTGACAGATACGCTTTCTGCATCGCACGTGCCGTTTGAACTTTATAACTACCAAGGTCTACGAGTATAGTCGTACTGATATAAAATTCGCGGTAATAGTTACAGATCTTCATCAATTTTATTCCCATTGCTACGTATCTAAAACTACGTAGGTCTATCTACGTATCTACGTACATTTAAATTGCAAGAGGTAAAGAGACCTAAATGTAATTTTAGTCCTACTGGTCAAGTTTAGAAGATCCTCATATATTTTTCAGTAACAAAAACTTTTATTATTTTGAAAGTTTATATGTAAAGAAGTTTTTTATTAAATCACACAAAAACGTCCTAACGAATTTAAAAGGGGAATATTTTGATCTGAATTACATAGGATACTTTTCCTTTCTGCCTGATCCAATTTCTAATGTCACGCTGATGGAAACCTCTTACAGAACATAGTCCCTAATTAATCTGTAAATCTAGTATAACTTCAAGGAGTAAAGAGATAAATAGTAGTCAGTAAGACTGCAACATTGAAATTCAGTGATTGATAGTTCAGTGACGATATTAATGTTGGTCGTGAGTGCGAGTGACGTTGGAAGTGGCACGCGCCTGCCATCGCGTCACGGCAAACGGTTGCGACGCACAAAACGTCCAATGAAGCGCGTTGCCGGCTCATTCTTCTAGTTTTGTGGTGCCTCCGTCCCATTTTCCCTTTCCTAACAATGGCCTCGGTCACGCACAGCGATGATAAAAGCCGGATTGATTCGCTTTCGCTTCCCCGGCGGCGATGTCGCAGCCGATGACGACATGTACTGTTCAGCCCTTGCGGTGAGCCCAGACACTGTGAAATCAACCTTAACTCTTTGTTTTGGAAAACCATTACTGTTATACGTGAAATAATTGACGTCTGCCTGCTTCAATACCCTTTATTTTAAATTTCATTACCTCATATACTACCACTAAAACTACTGAGTTGAATATAAATGTAACGAAAAATAAGCTTTTTGCAGAAGAGGAAATTTTACCCTCAAGAAGGAATAGCTTATTATTTTCGAGAGTGGGTTTAAAGTATAAGTTTATATCAGTGGAATCGCATATTTTGACCCAAAAACCAACTAACAAGTATCAATCTTTGTTAAAACAGTCACTTATATATTATAACTGAAGGTAAAAAGAGTAACGTTACCTGAAAATAATATAAATCCCAATGACAACAATTTTCATATTTTATTAATATTAATAAAACCTTTTTATTACATAATCAAAAGTAAACATTAAAGAAATGTTGCGACTGTCCGCTGATTCGCGAAAAAAAAGAAACTTCATAATTAATCATTGCGATTTGTCGGATGTATACAATTGTGTCGTTAGTCCTTCTCGAAGTAATTAAGAAACGTCAAACGGAGGCTAAGTGTCGGTATTTTGGCAATTAAAAGCGATAAAAGAAAGGAAAATGTATTTACATCATCGTGTGAAATGTGCCTACGACGGCATCGCGCTTACTACATCCATAAATATCGCAATTGCATAAATACGTTGGGAATATTTTCTACGTCCTGTTTATAATTCGGAAATGCTAAAAATACGTCCGTACGTTATGTAAGAGACATATTGCGCTTATATTTTTTTGCGGACAACATCTATAGCGCTCTTGGAGGGTAAGTCAAACTGCACGAAAGATAAGTCCTTGGCTTCTTACCATCCAGTAGGGTGTAGTCAATTGATAGACTTTAAATAAAAAAGTTTCATCAATGTAAAAACAGGAATTGATCTCCAATTATGTCTCTAAATCATTATCTTTGCAAGAACTCTTTGTAACGTCATGCTCACGATGATTTTCTGCTCACCTAGTTGTAAATGATTAGTAAATTTATCAACAGATATTATTACTATTAAACTACAATTGCAACTTAAACTTCACCTTTAGAGGACAATACATAGAAGCCTAATCAAGATGAGGAACTATCCAGCCAATGGATATTAGTTACTTAGAAGGTTACCAAGTATTTAGATATTGCTGGATAAGTCTCCTTTCATATGATTGCTTCTTTGATGTGATGCATGTGATTGCTGAAATACACTTACTTTGCATACTCTCACTTTCTTTGCCCCTGCATACTCTTTGCATACTCTCACATTCTAGCATATGTCTTTTATACCTAATACTTTCGTACACCTATCAGCCACGAGTACTTTAAACCTGATTTTTTTTTTTTTTTTTTCAAAATGTCCTCAATTCCCTGATTAACCTGACGTTGACCGTCATCGGGTTGCCCATTCACCCTTGCCTTACAAATCTATTTCACCTATACACCTTCATTCTTCCCAGTGTAATTATGTCCAAAGCAACTAACTGTTCATTTTTCGAACTTCTTTAATATGTCTTTAACCTGTTGCTGACTTAGTCTATCACGTTGATTTAACTCTATATCCTCTAGGAGAAGACGTATCATCAATAATCGTCCAACTTCGAATTACTACATTCGAAAAAACTTCGCTGGTCATAAATAACTAAGTACCTACATATAGTTTTATCGTTTCTTTATGATGAAAAAAAAACCTGCAACATTCGGACGTTCTCCGGAATTCTCGATTACCAAATCTCATGGTCACCGTTGACCAGCTTTGAACAATCGATCAGCGCGAGTGCCGCGTTGCGTTATCGCAAGCCATTTGGAACAAATAAATTCAATTAAGATTAAGAAGTTAAGCTTTAGATCAAAAAAGCCGCTAAAAACAAAGGTTTTTTTTGGATCTGTAATATATAATTTTGATAATATTTATTTACTAATCCTTACTTAATCATTGATTAATGATACATAATTATTTCACATTCAGAAAATGAATACAAGTGTCAAATAATTCAGTCTCTTATCAGAAATAACCAGTTCGTACAGAAAGTAGTGCAGCCTTTGCAGCAAAAATGAACTGAAGCGACCTGGCAAGACTACCCCCTGTTTTTGAAGTGTAGTAGCGTTATGTTCCTTTTCTTTTTCCTTTTCTTTCTTTGGTGTGACACAGTGACATAAAAAAAAGTAAAAAATTACTGAAAAAAGCAGCTACTAGAATTTTATTTAAAATGTCTTAAATCTGTGGTAGTATCTGAATGGAACAGCCGTTTTGTAATCTCTGTTCCCATCTCAATACTCTATTACACCCGTAATTTGTCTTCAACTAACTGCCTCCTTAAAGCCATCTGAATATTCACAACAAGAAAAATAAATCCTCAGAATTTAACGGACTAAAATTTAGATCGGCATAACACACTCTGCGTTTTATTATGTGAAAATACACGCCAATTGACGAGCACTGCTTGTATATTGCGTTTATTTTGTTACTACATTTGATACATACGCAAATTTGAGCTTTATGTGTGAGAAAATTCGTCAGCAAATTTTTGGATGGTACTACAACGGTGTAATGTCTTGAAACTGTGAGTACGTGAGAAAGGTTGCTCTACTTGTAGCACCTTTGACACAATCTTTTGGTTGAACTTGGTAGTAATTAAAGCCACAATTCACGTAACACGGCATATCGTAAGCGGTTGAATGTCATTTTTGATGTGACTCCACGATATTCACACCATTAAAAACTGTATTTTATGTTGACACTCGTCGACATACAACGTCGTATGTAGTTTATGGCCGTGACTCATCTTTATTCTGGGCTCTAGAAAATTATGGTGGTGTAAAGTGTTAGAAGTTACTATGCTGCTCGTCACATAAAGTTTATTGAGGCTCGTTAAGTCTTCCAGTTTAAGAAAACTAAAACATTTTAACGAATCATTTTGTAAGTTTTTTTGGCATCCAGGTCATCTCTTAACTTTTTAACTTTAGACTCAACCTTTCTATATATATGCAATTAGGCATACCTTTTTTTTTATCGTGCGAAAAATCCCCACGGATACCTCCCCCGCCGGAGCCGGAGGAGGAAGTTATGTCGGACTCGAACCGACTAAAACGTACGCCGTCTGTGGGCCGTCAGTTGCCGGAGGTGAGATTGTCGTAGCCATATCCCTCGCACCCCGGCCGACCCAGAGCCATATCTCTCGATCTGGCCCTCTTCCGGTGTGGGGACCATTAGAGTCCCCAACTCGCCCCCGAGTATCGGGGAGGCACGCAATGTGCGTCGCCGCCGCGGCCTGCTTCTGCTATATTAAATATAGGCATACCTATTATATCCATTTAGTAAAGAAAAGTTCTAAACCCAACTTCAAATTTTATAGACAACAAATTGGTACAATTTTCAAATCTGTCTGTATTTTAGTTGCTAGTAGATTTCATTGTTGTGGTTGACAGTTTGTATACATATGGAGTACAATCACTCTTAGATATGATCTCCTTTGGTTCCTGAGAGATGAGGAATTGCCTGTGGACTGCTGGAACTGTGGGCACGCATGTCATCCTTAGGACAAACGTATAAGTTAGTATCTAAACTAAATACTTGTATTAGAATACTTGTTTCACGTTAGTGGTGTACGTGGGGTTCAAACTTGTAACCTGTTGTTTATTTACTGTTTGTAGAATAAATAGGTTTCGTGATTCATCACTCTTATCATCTAGCTCAGTTACATTTAATCGTACTGTAATCTTTGTACCTAACTTGATGTATAGTCAGTGACAAAAGTAAGAAATTTAAATTTAAATTTAAAAGTACGGATAATTTTAGCAAGGAAAAGTTAACATCATTGAACTGTGCAATACCGGCTAATTTTGTTAGGCCCTCTAAGGAGTACCAAAATAATATATATCAATCTCCTCCTCAATCGTAGTCCTAGCTGAAAAACATAGGTTTTGGCGTAGGCCAGTTCTCTCTTCATAGCAGTTGTATCAAAGATTCATTAAGATGATGGCAACTCAAGAAGAAAAATCGACAAGCTGACTGCTTGTAACGTAATGAATATTGATTTTTTTGGTATCTACATTCTCTTTTATTTTGTAGTGAGTGATATATTCGGTTATAACCTTTTGTAGATCCAAGTAAGTTATATTATCTAACGATATAAAGGTATTATTCGAAAGATATAATATACAAGGGGTAGTTGCACAGCAAATTACTTTCCTTCGATCAAGTTTTCTCATGGGGACCGGTCACATCACTTAAAGGCAACTGTCGTTTTCAGTCGCAGAACCGGAGCAGTGATTCCTCTTATCAAATTACGGGTTTTGTCGGATAGTGAAAATTTTCCCACATTTTCTAGGCGTACATCGTCGTTCAGATGATATAAATCAGGGGGAAATTGTTAGTTGTGCTTGCACCGCTTGAGGCTGCTAATAGGTGGTTATTTGTAAGTTTTCACTGGACGCCCGTTACGCGCCATCGAGTGCCTTCAACTCAACCGCTGTGACGTATATTTCACCCATTATCGTAATACTTTCGTTTCATACTAAAATAGTTCTACTACTCCAGATGATAGCAAAAAGCAGATGTTTCTTCATTTGCTCCATGACTTAAATAAACTAGATTAACAAGAATACATTGGCATACTAAAAATGGTGAATATAAATAATTGCCATAGGAGAATGACGCAAATGTCACAATTAAACACTTTTTGTAGTGCGTTTCTCAATAATGTGTGACTATTCTCGCGAGCTGCCGCCGCAGCGGGTAATATCAATTAATATAAGATAATGATCGCTATGCAATATTCGGTAATAAGCCCCTGCTGTGTTCGAACAAATTTTGTTATCTCCTAACTATTCATGATATAAAATCTCTTAATAGATATAAATCTTTCATAATCGTTCTCTATTGTCCCCGATTCAACAAAATATGTATTACGCTTGAGTAGTGACCTGGTTGGTATTTATCCTACCTGTTCAAAGTAAGACCCCCGTGGGGTGACCATGGATGATGGTTCGACAACATTATTTTAATAGCCCGAGCCACCTGGACCCATCAAATAACGGAGTTAGGCAATTGGAAAGGTTAAGAGGAGGTTTATACTCATATGAAGTAAGCATATACTTAGCTCATATGAATTAAAGCCCGACCAGTAAAATAAAAAACCTCGCCATATTGCGGTAAACTATTGGAACTAATTTCTTCATATGGTAACAATCTATACAATGTCATTATGGTCATCTGTCAGTGTGGTGTCAATTGCGCGTGTTGTTGTGTTTGAGAGCGCTACAAAACTATAGTAATATGCCGAAAACTATTAAAAGCCAGTTAAGGAAAGTAATTTATAATTTAACAAAGTATTTGTCGGATAAAAAGTAGGAAGGATTGGACTCTGTTCCTCTAAATAACATCACGGACCTTGTTGTCAACATGACGGGTAAGACATCATAGAGTACGTGCAATTGAAATTGGCTTATCTACTGATTTTACTGTGACTAATTATTATTCACATTTTTAGGTATATCCCGATCTTCTGTAATAAAAATACGAAGAGAAGGCCAAACGTCAAATGTATTTTCTACGCCTAAGAAAAATAAGCCTAACGCAAAAAAGAAAATCATGCTCCATTAATTTTATCTCTGTGCTGTTAGGCATAAAATACAAGAATTTTATGCAGTCCGAAAAACAATATCGCGTGGTCCCTGTTCTATACATGGTGTAACTGTATGTCTAACTTGTATTTACCATTCCAAGCAGTAAACTATTATACGGATACTACTGTGTTGTGATTTGTGCCCAGTCCTTGTAACCAGTATAAGACGCCGCGTCAATTTTTCTATTTTAACCAGAAAACTTAACAGAGAAAAACTTAACTTTTTAACAGAGAAAAAAAAAATACATTTTAGTGAAAGTTTTGTATATTAAACACGTACTACAAGTTGAAATTATCTTTTAAAATACGAAGCTGCATGAAATGAGCAAGCAATAGGTATATTAATTCGTTTGTAATATTGGACACGATCTTTTTTGTATCGAAACTTAAGAACAAAGCAACTTAATCAATGAAATTTAAAAAAAGAAGTCTATAACTCAGTTTTGTGAATAATAGCAATGAAAAACATGACAGCCTCCGTGGCGTAGCGGTAGTGAACGCGGCCGCTACGCAGGAGGCGCGGGTTCGATCCCCGCTCAGTGCAAATATTTGTGTGCATTAAATATGGGTATTTGTATTGGTCTGGTCGTGCCTCGGAGAGCACGTTAAGCCGTCGGTCCCGGTTGCCATAAGGACATCTATGGCAGTCGTTACGGGTAGTTAGTGCCCTAAAAAGTTCAAAAACAACGGTCTAGCTGCAAAGCTTCGATATCGCCTAATGTTAACATTGGGTCGTGGAGGTCAGGTGGCAATCGCTTCACGGAAAATATCGAGGTCTAGCCAAATCTGTAGCTATGACTGGTAAAAGCGGACCCCAGACTCCAAGCTGAAAGCTTCGGATGCGACTGGGAATAACGCTAGGAGGAAGAAGCAATCAATAAGTCACAGTTTTATATTAGGTGTCATTCCGTGCTTAATTGCGGGGAAATAAAAGCCTGTTCATAAGCAAGTGTGTTGAAAAATATTGGCATTTTACATGTGTATCACTATACTTGGTGTTGTCATAATCATAGAGGTTTTTGGCGCCCCCAGTACGGGTTTTTTATTTTATTGGTCGGACTTTAAACATATTACAGATAATGTCTCTACTTAACTTTAATATTATAATGGATTTAATATTTAATACTAAAGGTAAAACTTATTAACCTATTTGGTACTTAAAAGTATTATTAAGGTTAATATATAACATTACTAGCTTTTGCCCGCGGCTCCGCCCGCGTGGATGTCGGTTATCGCGACCAAACATAGCCTATGTCCTTTCTCGAGATCTAATCTACCCCTATACCAAATTTCATCAAAATCGGTACAGTGGTTTGGGCGTGACAGACAGACAGACAGACAGACAGACCGACAGACAGAGTTACTTTTATAATATTAGTAGGGATAATATTTTATTATTCCACATGTACAAATTTTTTAATTAGTTAAAGAAATTATATTTGATTAGAAACATTGGCATAAACATTTTTCAATTTTTTATTATTGTTTCGTTATTTTATTATACAAAAGTAGTACGAAGTAGGTTCGCTTATTCATGTCCATAAGATTTAGTAATAGCGAATCTCACAACTATGATCAGTTTTATTAGATGCCCCGATATAATGGCAACGCCATGGAACGGGACCAGCGAAGCCATTACGCGCGGACACGACCGCCGCCGGCACCGAGAGCCGATCAACTGAGGAAGTGACGCCGCGCCTAGTGCGCACGCGCAACTAGTATAGGGGTGCAGTTGCCGACAAACGGTGTTTTTTATTAGTATTTTAGGCCTATTAAAGATTAATTTGCTTAAGCATATTAGTATTTAATGAGCAACAATCTAGTCATTCGATTCACGAAAGGATGATGAATATAGCCTGATAGATGATTATTAGAACAATGTGCTGCAAAAGGAAAACAAAACTTAGACATTACGGATGTAGGTACTTTAATCTTAATACACACTAAATACTTGTTCTTTTTAATATTAAATTAATCAAAATAAAACTACAACAACTTTTAGAAATTAAAGCAGAGCATTCATTTATTTGTCAGTTATTTTCTCACAAACTAAATTAGCAGCTCATTTGAAGAAAAATAACAACAACACAATCTCACTAAGGTGCTTACAATAATATCTTTTTGCCAAAATAATTTTAAATAACATCCTTTGGCTTTACGTAGAGCCCTACGCAGGCATAGGCTGAGGTACATGGTTATATTTGAACAAAGCAATACCGCAACTCACCCCGGGCTATCCAGTGTCATTTCGAGTTTCAACATTAGTTTTGCCTGACAGCCCTGAAACGCTTCGCCTATAGAGATTAATACCAAACAGGGTTTCAAGAAGTTGTAAACATTATTACATATTAATTCACTGTATTTCTAACAAGAATACCGAAGTCAAAATAAATCATAAAACCGATGACTTTTATAGCCCAAACAACGATTTAAATTTGCAAAACAATCACAGAGTTCACTGGAGAGTTTCTGTACAGTCAGCGGGAAGATTTTGATCCTACCATCAAGTATTCATCTTTAGGGGTAGATTAGACCTTGGGACATAGGCTATGTTCGGTCGCGATAACCGACATCCACGCGGGCGGAACCGTGGGAAAAGGCTAGTATAATATAAGTCCAAAATGCTATTCAAATCCTATTTAAAGGCGAAAGATACAACACTGAGCAGCAATATATTTACGGTAGGTAATTCATCTTAACCAAACATGTTTATAGTTTACCCATTTACAAATATTTGAATACATATTTTGCAACATCGTCTACGTGTAAAGACCTATTCTCTATGGCTACTAATTTATAAACTAAGATATTCTGAATACTGATACCAAATTGCTTCCAAATAGTTACGGCCGAGATCGACGATAGTATTAGAATTTGAGATAATCTCGATACCAAATCTGGTATTCAATTATATCAGCGAACACTTGTATTCACTTTGCATATAATTGTGTCAAATATTTAACCTTAACTGAATTTTGTAAGCTATTTCAAATGTATGTAGATACCAAGTTACTTTTTTGTTATCAATGCAAATCAAAAAACATGATTTATGACCTGTCTCAAAGTAAAACATGAGTTACCATCAAGTTTATTGCTTCTTCATTTACATTTCAATAGATTTAACAAAAGATAAATAAAGGTAATAAGACGAAACTCTAACCGATACCCGACGCAAATACCGAATTAAGGCTGAGCGGTTAAGAAGTCAGTCTTATGATCGGGAGGTTCCGAGTTCAAATTCCATTACACTACCGACGAGAGCCCACTTGTAATATAAGTAACTAACGGCCACCTGCGACTTCGTACCTACGCATGGAGTTCATCTTTTAGGGGTACGGTTTTGAAAAATCCGTTCTTAGCGAATGTTGGGGCATAAGTCATTTTTGTGTACCCCACAGAGTCCTAGTATTTCTACTCCTATCGGCTCTCCAATAGCTGCAAATATTCACATCACGTAGCCCATAGGGTTGATGCCACTTTGATTAGTGGACCCAGAATGCATTTGACACCTCCGGTATTTCGAATGCTTCCAGGTATCAGGTAGCTTATAGATATAAATTATTCAGTTACAATTTATTGCTCAATAAACAGAGCAATTCAATTTCGGTGCGAACGACATTTACAATAATAATGTTCGATCTATACATTTATCAAGATCATCGTCGCGTACACATCAAACGCAATGAATATTTTAACGGAGTCATGCGCTTTGAATGGACACTGCATTCAATGTGTTCGACATTAAATACCATTGGTTCAAGGCATTACGCCTTTAGATAAATCTGCTCGTATTTGTCTAGGTTTCGCAGATTACTAGGCTTCAGTCAAATTAAAACATACATACATTACATTGATATGGAAATTATGCATTTTACATTATTATTAAATAGATTGAATTGCGATAACTATATAAAAGAGTGATGTATACCAAATTTAGCTATTTCTTCACATTACGCATGTCATGAGCTATCGTGTTACGAAGTGTGTTTTGAGATGCACATTTGCACATACTGAATAGATATTTGATTATATTTGATGTTGTCTGATACGTGGATGATCATAGATAGAATATTAGGTTTCTCACTGTGTGTCTTTCATAACCAAGACAACATTCTAGATGTGAAACACATGTCACAAATATTAAATAGACGTTGATCATTTATGCATAAAGACCTTCATTATACAATAATTTATACAATAATATAACATTTCATAACTGTCCTACAAATGTCATTCTCTTTAATTTTAATCTTGTCAAAACTATTAACTATTTTCAAAGTCGTCACCACGTAAGCACTGCTAACATCCTGCGCTATAAAAAAGTTGTTCAAAATCGATATTGCTGTTTCGCAAATCAGGATTATATACATACGAATAAGTTTTCGTAACATATCGACGGCTTACATCCGCCATTCAGTTACCGGAGTGCATTAAGCAGTGCACGTGGGCAGATCCGTCCACATTTCTATGATGAATCGGTCGCCGGCGCCGGCATATTACGAAAATTCGCCACAATTTGCATAAAGATACGATCCTAACGTTTGAACCTTCAATACTTCGTACTATTGTTACAGGTATTATTTATATTACGACGAGCAGTGGACCAATATACCATAAACATGACGCCTACTTATCGAATTTGCGAATTACTACATTACCGTAAACATAATTTACAATGCAAATATTATTAAAAATATATGTGTACCGCATACTCGCTATAGTAATGAATAAGTTAAGACATCGTCAGCATTTTAATGCAAATTTGATACATGGTTCTTTACTCAATGTTTAGTTGCTTAATATGGGCTCTAAACCTCCAAGAATCCAGAGAACTCGTCTCCTTAGTATAATGCGGATAATTTTCACATTAGTCCCAGCGTCTATAAAATTTCACAAAATGCTAAAAACTGGCTTTGAAATGTCACCGTTGACCAATGCGAATATTCACAACTAATCTATCAGCTAAGTTAAAAATAAAGTTACTCTAAAGAGATACGTGTCGAGTAAAATATGTGGTACCAATATTGACCTTACCTTGCAAAAATCAAAGGTTAGTTGAACAATTCTAAGCCTGGGTCCAGACGGACGGTATTGCTCAACCATCAGCATTACAACGTCGTGTGCTAACGAATTCTCTCTGTGATTGATGTGACTGCGTGGGCGGGAGGCGCGAGCGCTGAAAATGCGCGCCAAATAACATGCAGTCATAGACGACATAGTTAGGGTTGTGCCAAACGTGTATTATGATTAAAATTCTATTGGCTTTGTTGTGCACCCAAAAGCTTGTGGTACCCTAAACACCCAAGTTGGGATGAATATAATTTTATTATTTTAGGTACTATAATCGCTAGTTAAGTGCACTCTACAATGACTAGAATAGCTAAGAGCTGTACTTAATGATGCTTTATAATTTATTAGGAGACTGCCAGCAATGGACTACAATAAACTAACATATTGAATTAATGCTTAAATACCTAGCAAACGTAGCCAAGGGTATGAAATATAAAATAAAGAAATGTTTCTGTTCTCTAATTAATCAAATTAAAAATCTATCCGAAGTGACAACCCTACTTAAAATATTTCAAGACGATCAGATGATCAAATTGTTGTACCGTGACATTGTTTTTATATCACTACGATGTTATTTCATTACGAAAATATGAATCTCAAGTATATAAACGAATCTCGAACGTATACAAATCTCAGGTAAAGTCAACGTTAAAAGATCATTTAATTACAGCATTATCACTCAGAAATGTATTTATTTATTTCTGAGTGTTAATGCTGTCTAATTTTCTTTTGTAGACATTAAAACATTATGATTCAAGTATTACTAATAATTTTCATTTTCCTTACTAGGTACTTTTGCAATTTTGGAACATACATCTATTTTGGCGCTGACTGTACCACAACAAATACAAATAAAATATGAATGATACACCCAATAGCAATAGGCCATATATAATCATCAGGTATAAAACCGCATTCACTTAATATCCATAACTTAAAGACCTCATCCACTTACCAAAGCATAAATTAAATCAAGATAATAAACAACAAATAATAACATTTGTAATTAATAGAAAGCTAGACTAAATTAGTAGAAGCTAAACGAAAACCGCGTGACTGCATCTGATGGAATATTAAACAGTAAACGTATTCGTGTGTACTGTTTCAAATTTAATAGCGCATCGACGCACGCGCACCGCGCGTGCCACTAATGATTCCTTGCGCGATTCTGTAAGTATTTTTGAAATAGGAATGACGTTATTTTAAACTTTAGAAATTATATTTTTGAAAATTTTGAAAACCACCAAAATTTTAATGTATATTTACATAAAAAAGAACAAATATGTACAGCCGTTATGCCCGATTAAATATGATTGAATTATAGGTATAATAGGTATAATGGAAATAAAATCACTCGAGTAGTAAATGAACCTGTGTAATAAATTACACAAAAAAATTTTCTACTACAGCGAAAGATTGCAGAATATCGCGCCTCGTCTCTAACGACCTTCCGATGTAACAGTTCGAGTCCATTCATCTTCCAAATCATTTTTATGAGTACTCCGTCTATTCTTTTCAGATACTTCGTGCGTAAACTTGAGAAATATTGTTAGACTGTTTATTTAAGGTCGATTTTGTTATTAAACGGGTATTTATACACAATACTTGTCTAACGAATTGTATATAAATCACTTAATAGTTTTAATCAGCTTCTTATTTTATTTAAGATTTATTGCTTTAGTTTTCGTTTTGTATTCATTGAATGCAAGAGATATGAGTTGCATAAGAATACTTTGTAACTGAAATGTATCGTCAATTTGAGTATGTAATTAATAGTACATTTTGTATGCTTAATTTATTGATATTGCTATTTTTATTTACGTAGACGTATCAAGAGTGGCTATTTTTAGGCTACTTATTTTATATCTAAGGGGATTGATCTTCAAAGTATTACGCTTTAGATGTCTTAGCGCCACATTGTTTGATCTTACTTCAAAATAACAAACGACAAAACAATCATCAACATATACACCTATATTTAACTCACTTCATATTACTTGAAATTATGTGATCAACAATGTTATTCACAAATAAACTTCACAACAAATACGTTCAAACAACTCCGTTACAACAATGTAAAATACAACATAAATAATAATAGCATAAAACATCCGTGTTCTCATTCCTGCGCCTGCGGCTGGTTTCTCAATTATTCGGCTTCTTCAGTTGTGTGTATTAGTTCACCATATTTGTGCTCGACATTAGTGATAGTTCTAATACTGTGTAGGCTTAATATGAGTCAATGAATATCTTATATTTGCATTAGAAAAAACTAGTTTTCATATATTAATCCAGTTAATTAGTATGCTTGAGGGTCAAATAACTTAACGAAAGCAATGCTTGCGACAGTATGTAAATATGTGGAGTACTTGTAATCGTCCGTGTTTATTGATGATGTGTGTTTTAAGACACGTGCCTCGATTGGCATTCACTGGCCAAGAACTCACGGACTGTTGAAAATAATCTGCTAGAGTAACTATCAATACACTACCAAGTAATACCAAATAGAGAAGTAACAAGGTAACTTCTTCTGAAAGTATGATATAGAAGTTTTGGTCAACAATTACAGTAATAGCCACAACAGGTTTCGTCATAGTGATGTGGCTATTAGCCATCAGATACCCAACACAATGTAATAGCACGTGTTAGTGAATGTATATTAGTTTACTACCATTCATCATTCTCTGTGGGGTGAGCACGAACTACTACCGTAATCGTATCGTGAACGTAACGATAGCACGGAGCATTGCGATTGGCAGGCTTCAGGCAGGCGGCCAATGGCAATGCTCCGTACTCTCGTTACGTTCACGATACGATTGCGATAGTTGTTCGTGCTCACCCCACTGAGCCTTTTCCCAACTCAATTGGGCTCGGCTTTCCAGTTAAACTACGATATTTTCCACGAAGCGACTGCCATCTGACTTCCACAACCAATTGGTGATATCGAATTTCTATAGTTAGACTACATAGTTTGACTTCTGAGGGCTCCAATTACCCTGCTACAGGTATTTGCTATCATTACGGTGCAAATAAAGCTTATCTAGTGTACCCCAGCGGCCTTACCATAAACCTTAAAACAGGTCAATAATTGAACTGCTGTCAGTCTACCAACTGCAAATGTCACTTTGTAATCCCTTTGTAATCCTTTAAATTTATATGACATTACAAAGTGACATTTGCAGTTGATAGAATGACAGCAGTTCAATTATTGACCTGTTTTAAGAGTTCATGGTATTGGATAGAGATACACATCGTCTAAACTTATACACTGTAGTTTCGAGTTTCAAACTAGTGTCATTTTGATTACGTGATCAAACCTACTCCATTACGCTACCGTTACTTAGATCAATTAAAAGATCTTGTGAAGTAAACACAAATTGTGTATAATTAGAAACCATAAAATTAATTATACATGTTAAATGCTACAGGATGACTATTTAATTTCACGCAAATATATAATTTGAATGAACAGTCGTAACGTATAGTGCTTTAGGAGATAGAGCAAGGTTGTAGATCTTCATTGCTATCTCATAAAACCATATCTGTGTGTAGATTATCGTCTGCCTCTGTGGCGTAGCGGTAATGAACGCGGCTGCTACGCAGGAGGCGCGGGTTCGATCCCCGCTCAGTGCCAATATTTGTATGCATGAATATAAATATTTGCATTGGTCTGGGTGTTTCTATGTATAATATGTATGTATTTACAAAAAAAAAAGTATCTAAGTATATATATCCGCATTCTAGATTCCATAACACAAGCTAATTAAGCTTACCATGGGTCTAGAAAGCGTTGTGTAGAATGTTGTGGAATATTTATTTATTTATTTATTATTATCTGTAATTTAACTAGATATTTGTTTACTGGACATTTAAGTATAAATTTGAAATGGTAAACCTAACCATTATCGATCATAAGCTTAAAAAATATGCCAAATGAGTAAAGCACTCTACATTGTAGTTTTTCATTCTGATACACACAGATATATTTTATTTTAACCACGTTCACTTGATGGTTCCTGCAGTAGAATAGGGTCACCCGATCTCTTCTCGAGCGTGTCGTAAAATTAATGTAATCGTAAAGAGCAATCATCGTTTTATCTGCATGTATGAATCCATCGTAATCCTCTGATTCCTACGGCACAGGAAATTACTTTGTTTCGTTATTTGAAGACTTTTCCAAGTAAAGTTGCCAATGTAGCCATTATGGGTAAATTCCTAGCATCGCAAAGTGTACCTGACGACCAGATACAAAAAATTCAAAATTAAATATCAAGGAAGGGCCTGCGGAATTACCTGAGAATTGTTGAATCAGATGTGACTCATATTTCCTTTTACTCGTCCTTTTCCTTACCCTTGACATTTAAATAAAATGAAATCTACTTTTTAGGTCTCGTATTGCTGGCATCACACCCACAAAATAGAGGTAATAATGTAAATAGTACACAGATTGGCACAATAAAATTGTATTCGTTTGTCAGTAACATAAAAATTATTATACCCATAACACCCATATTGAATAATTCTCTTCTATTTATTTCTGTTGGTTTATTTTTTTTTGTATCGAGTTTGGTAAGTATTGGTATATTTAAATATTGAAATCATCATTCTGATATTAACGTTCTCTGACATTTCCATGAATAAATGGCATTTTAATATACATATCGTAAATTTTTCATTCATGATTTCCATCCAAAAAAAGCATATAGTAATAAAATTGTAGTAGCGGTAACATTACCAGTAATACTCTTGCATATGGACGTGCGTAGGCGCCGACAAAGAGTTCTTGATGATGAACAACAGCTCAATTTGTTTCGTTTACACATAGGGTCGTCACGCCATATAAAACGGTTCGTAAACTTTATGTGAGATGCTTAGTGGCAGTAAATTTTATTGTCTAGTTAAATGTTTTAATGGATGTTCAGTAAGTGAATTATCCTGTATTATTCAATCTTTCAGCGTATTAATATGTGTTGGCATAATTATTTATTTATTTAATGTATAGGTACTTTATTGTACGCCAAATTACAATATTTTGATACAGAAATTAAGAAAACAGGATCAGTACAAAGGGCGGCCTTATCGCTTTACGCTATTTCTGCCAGGCAACCTTTATTCACCACCCTCTCAAAACCGGCTTATTATGTTGCATTGTATGTACATATGGATAAGGAAATATGTACATACCTTTACATGGACCTTCATATGTAAATGCATGTACCTACTCGGTCGTATGTTGTGTACATACAAAAAAAAATATACTAAGTATTTGTAACATAATCAAAAAGTTTTGGCACATCCCTACATATTTAGGTACATCAGTATTCTCAAGACGGAACGAATTTCTCCGAAGTTTTTACGAGCCGTCGATATTTCAACTAGACAGAAATTTTCTTCCCCAATCAATGATTTATGGAGGCATTCAATGCGATGTCTTCATTGAGTAGCTTCGGGCAGGTCGTGAGTAGGAGTATCTCTGATGACCCGAAAATACATTCGCAGTCCCGATGAAGTAATAAATCATACTCATTGTGCGTAAGCCACTTAATACTCTCCTTTGTGCGACCGTGTATATACATTTATCATCGCGATCAACACACCTTGCACTCAACAATGAGACAAAAAGAAAAATCTTCTTACACAAAAAATAAACACACGGTCAGATGTATTCAACTGTCCAACATGTAGTGTCTTTAGGCGTATTGAGTATCATCCGTGTCGGACCGTTAATTGCACTTGAGAAAAATTAATCTGTGAAACCGAATTACGTCTTGAAGAGTTGGGCGCATACAGTTTTTGTATATGAATCATTGTCTTGAATTATTATATAGTGTGTAGGACTTCATCGCCAGGCTATGTGGATAATAAATGACTGGCCTTGCCGCCTTGGACGGATTGGACCCCGGACTCCGAGGTGACCTGGACTAACGCAAAGATGATGATAATGAACGTATAGAACCTCATTACTCTCTTACGTGCTAGCTGGTACACCTACTGAAGTAGAAACTTCAATGGAACTCCTGCCCTGACGGATCGTCAACAACGTATAGGCCAAAAGAGCTTTCAACAAAAGCTTTATACTTATTTGTAGTTCTACTCATCTCTCATTCATAATTTTAAGTAGCTAAGAAAAGTACATCACAATTTTCTATTTTATTTGTTTTTTTTTTATACAATTTATGTAAAATATCAATGTTCCTAAGTATCGCGCCTGTGCGAAAGTAAACTTAAATGGAATTGCAAGATTCCGAGATACTCGTACTTACACCTCAAGTTACTATAAGTAATTCAGCGTTTAAAACACGTAACTTTTTATCACAAACCAGTTGGTGATTCTCTTTTCCATTGCTACAAACGTGCCTAATTAGTTAAATATCCTTATAATAAACTCAGCATTGCACTACTCATGTTACATTATAGAGCTCTCTAATTGGAACTACATTCATTCAACTTCGACTACATAATTTATATTTAAAGTTCAATTAATTATCACACAGACGTACTCCATATACAAGTTTAGTGTGGGTAGTGTACCCACATTGGACACTGCTCACTTTATGGCATGATAGAAAGACTAAATAGAACTCGGTTCATTAGCACGCGAGATCGTTCATTTGAACATACTTGATTGTAAACATTGAAACTCCACTAGCATCAACGGCTATCGAATTTCAAGAAATGTATGACTGAGAAACGTTAACAAACAGTTCTATTTGAAGCACACTGTAAATATACCCGAAATTAGCAATAAATTATGTTACTGGGAATATATTCCATTTAATTAATACTACAAAGATATTAAAGAGAATTTTATGAAACATTTTACTAAATTAGAACTATTGCAATCCGTACAATAATATTAACAGAAATTGATGATCCAATGGAAATGATCATAGACTGGCTATCTGTGTAGGCTCAGATCCACTTAGTCCAAACGTCAGGCAATGCTAAGGTTAAAAGTATTGAAATTAATAATATTATTTCTAGAGTTAATGTTTATTATAGATATTTTATAAACTTAGATCTTATGGATGAGATTGTATAGAAACATTGATCATGTCAGTATTTATAATCAAGTACCATAATATAAGAGATTAATCAAGGAAATTCTGCCCTGATGAGACCAGATACGTCTTCATTAATAATTTTTATTTCATAATAAAGTCCTCATATAACTTCATTAACTATGTCGAATATCCTGTCAAAGTCAAATCGAACGACTTATTCTGTGTCCTACCAGTAGACACCTACACAGCCTCCTAGTGACCGAAGAATGTGGCGTCATTCCGAACAATAGTTGTCTGTAACAAGGAAGCATTCTAAGTACCCAGTTATGGTACGAAGTGTAGTGGACAGAGGGCAGTGTCGCAGAATGCACCGTTGTGGTTGTGCCTTGTGCCCCCTTGCATACTTTCACCGTTCGCTTCCCGATACATCGATAACAACCGTTTGGACTGCTCTAGTGTAAAGGCAAGTTACTGACGCTGTTTAGACTTTCGCCGATTCGGTTGATATTGATCAACATTAAGCCCCATTTGAACTATCAAGTGACTCGCAGATATAGGTAGCTATAAGTACAATTTGAAAGATGTACTTATTTAATGGGAATGTTACCAAAAATAAAATCTAAATGGAAACAAGAAATGAAGAACCTTTAATTTAACAAATGGTATTGGGTAATTACACAATTTTCTGTAACTAAATGAAGTCAAGAACAAATGCACGGTTAGTAGTAACAGGTTCTAACAATTACAAAAAAATAATAAGAAAATATTTTAGAATAAATAGAACTCAACAATATTTAAGAAAATTGATTTAATGCTTTAATGGTGACTGGTCATACAACGATCACAGTAAAGTTAAATAACCTATACACGTTTTTTGAGTCTTGCGAAAATATATTCTTGTCCATAATGTCCATCTTTAAAAGTTTTGTTGTCGATACGGTTCTGCGCTAGTAAGCAAGCGGCTTGTAAACGAATCATCAAAGCATTTTCCGTCGACGCGGACTCTTGTTATACATTACTTATACCAACTTTACAGAACGGCATTCGCGGGTACACAACAATTGCCCCACAGTCTGCTTTAGATGCCTATTTTATCATATTAGTATGTAGGTACTCCGTTTTCTACGTAAACCAATGCAAACTATTTTTAATTGGTTCAACCGATCTGGATAGGCATCGAAATGTTAAAAGTTCAATTAAAATTAATCATTATTTAAGTACGTACATGCAAGAAAGCACTATTACATTATCAGCTTTTGGTGAAAGGAATAAATTGAACACAAACCGCCTCTGAGTACTGAAAAACTTAATCACTTACATAATGTAATTTTTAAAATGGCTTAGGCTGACATTATCTTGTTCCAATAATTTTATGATGCCTACAATTTAATTAGCCCAATTAAATTCGCATGTTTCAAGACTTTCTTTGATTAAGATGAAGATATAATGTAAACATTTTTACAAGTGAATGTGTCGCGATATAAAGTTTCGAGATGTAATCTGTCAGTCATTCCAGCTGCCTCATCTTACGCAAGATCGCTGCCGTTTCAACACTGCACTAAAGTACCAAAATAATTCCCTTGTTGGTCTGTAAACACTCAAATTTACTTACGATTCGCCTTTTTTAAACTCACTTTCCTTCAAGGAGTCGGTTTTGAAAGTTTACGACGCGCTTAAACTGCTGTCGGCTTTTTCGGTGATGTGAACTGTCTTGCTATCGCCACCTGGCGATGTTGAATGAATATAAAGTTTTGTAATCGATGCGGAGCATCTCTCAAATAATTAAGATTAACTGTTTGAACCAGGGCTTTAGATTATCAGTCAAATATGGCCTGATTTATTTTCAGCAATTTAGTTATCATCATCTTCACATAGACGCATTTTCCTGAGTGCATCTGTGGCCAAGATCACCACGGATAGATTTTCAGCAATTTAGTCAAGAAATATTTTGACTGCCTTAGGATCACAAAGTTTCAAAATTAACTTTCGGGTTCAATGAAAATTAAAAATGTATACTTTTGAAACCAAATGTCTCGTTTTCATCTGAATAAATTAAGGTAGAAGAAATCGGTCCATTGAAAAAACGCTTAATGATACGAAGTATTTTTAAATGCGAAGGTTTGCAATAAAAGACATTAGCACCCTCATTTTAAGAACGATATCACTAAAACACACTGAGTACAACCCACGTCAAATTCAAATCGATAAAAATACCAATCGATACACATACAGTAACCTGTAAAAGTTTTTAAGATTTTGCCTTAATAATAAATATATTTAATTAAACATACTAAGTTGCTTTGACCTTTTCGCGATGACTCGCATTAACATTTTGCTTTCATTATTACCTTTTTATTTTTAAGAAATGTGTTAACGTATGCGTGAAGATAAGACAAACGATTGTGACATACTTTTCTTTACTTACCCTTTATGAGTTACAACTGCTGTTCAACATGTTCTACTCCTTTCTACGTACGTATGTTTTTTTTTATTTACTTCTCAAATTTTCACTAATGGAAAGTGAAGACATCACTCTGCATAGTATAAACGTACACTTTTTAATTTTGTGAACGAGTTAATGGAGAAGTTAGGTTTTTAAGTTATTGTACATCAATCAAGATATACATATGAACACATGCACAATATAGCTACTGATAAAATTCACATTATTGTATTACTATGATAAATTTGAGTTAAATACGTAATTTATTGAAAATATTAGTGCGTCGCTTTACAATTTACCTACTTCAAATTCAACCTCTAATTGACAGTAAAATTATTATTTTATGATACTCGTAATAGCCAATAAACCTCGTGCAAGAATAATGTATCGTGAAATAATAAAATTATGTCTTTATGAACCATGTCAAAATGACGCTTGAAGTTATTTGGTACCATGGAACTAAAAAAATCGCACCATTGCAATCAAAACAAACATATTTTATTCTCAAACGATTCCAACCACAACTCAATAAATTTTCGGTTCACAATGATCATTGTAAACCTCGTCATCGAGCAACAAAAAAAAAATTTGACATAATAACATCTTGATGTGAACTCGCAACAAAGCCCCCGCCTTGCCCCACATCGCAAGCGGGTTAATTACTCGATCACTCAATGTGAGATCTTCATACGATATTGTGGGAGATCTTTATATAAATAACCCATCTGAATTAAGTGAATATGTAATTAAGGTCCACCATCGTATTACTTGATTCGGGTAATTTATGAAAAATGTACTTAAAGCGCAGCGGTAGGGAGCTCGGAGACTGAAGAATAATGCGCTCATTTCTTTATGGTGTGCAAAAAGGAAGTAATGCGCCCGTAAGGTGGTAAAACTAATGAGTTCTTGAAATAAATCTGCGAGTACGATTTTTAAATTTTCTGAGGAAGCCATCAAACTGGTAATGGATCAGACAGTTGATGAAGGGTCAGATGGGCAAGTGAAAAATTGAACCTTAACTGTTACTGCAAATAAACCTATCTGCTCTGTTTTTCCAACGTAGGTACACTTTAAACATTGTGTGGAAGAATCTCATAAATAGATTCGCTTTCCCATGTTAATACACGGAAGTTGTCATCTTTTTATATAAAACATTTTGACGTGTAAACATTTTTACTTAGTACCTACTACAATAATGCGCAAGGAGTCAATAACGATTCCCAAAAAAACATTTTACTCGCCTACAGGATGCCACTTAATTACCATCAAACTGTATCTGACAAACACTTCCACCACATAAATTTTAACAACATCATGTAGATTCACAAAATCGTAAATTACCAAATCAGTCTTTTAAGAACTGGAGCACTTTTCTCAAATATTTATAATATGCCAATCATACGCGTTTACGACTTTATTCATTGATTTATTAATTGCTCTGGATTTAGAAACTAGTCGCTGTATCCGGTGTTGGTAGCATATTACTTGTAGTTCTTATTTTATTATCACTTAACATGCGAAGATCGAGTAGTTTTAAATAAAGCTCATTGAATTGATATAGTAAGTAGTAACAGTATTTATTATATTAAAAAAGAACGAAACTACATTTAAATGAATTTTAAGCCGTATATGGTCTCTCAAAAGCCAACAGGAATCAAGTTACGGTTAAAGGATTATTAGGAAAGCGGGCTCCATACTCTTAAGCTTTGGATGCAATCGGGATTGGTGCGTGGATGACGATGATGATGATGTATTGGAAAATGACTCACGTTCACATTTGTGCACATTAAAATTAGCAAAAACTGACGCGTGATAAAAATAACGACCATATAAAACACATTTTTTGTGTTTACGACCTTTGACCGTTTTTATATTCGATGTGGAGTCATTCTATTTCCTGCAATAAAATATTATCTTCGTGTATAAAAGACCAATAAAATGTTAAAAATGCACAATCTGTCTTTCTGTAATATTATGTTTTTGATTGTTAAATAAGTAGTGCAAAATATGTCTTAAATAGAATATTATTTGATATACTATTTGATAGACATTTTGTCCATCTTTTATGTTTTGCAATAAAGGTGGTTGACAGCAATTATTCGATTAGAATTTTCTCATTTATGCCTATTATAAAGCCTAAATGCGATCACCACCGAACAAACAAAAATCCTAAACGCAATTATTTAATATGTACCTACCTAGGTATTTTGAACACTTAAAAAAATAAGGGATTGGTTTATTTGAATCCCATTTGAGACCCGCGGATTATTGTGTTCTGGGGCTAATGGTGTGCTTATAAAATTCTTACTACACAGGGATTTTGTAAACATAATAAACTATACTTTTCCTACAATGCAACCATATATTCGGCCAGATGTACTACAAAACTATTAAATAAAATAAATAATATCGATAGCATGACTCAATTATTCTCACTATAATTTAATGAAGGAATAAAGATTATTTGCCTACCAAATAACTAAAAGAAATAAAAATTAATTATTTGTCAATTAAAAGTAACAGAAACCGTAATAATTTGCATCTTGTTAAAACAATCGCAATAAGTAATGTAAAGCCAAAATGTGCCGGTGTTGAATTTCACAATGTTTTAATTACCGACCGGACATTTTGGCCTTATATCGACTGATGCCGACGGCCGATTGCTGCTGATTTTTTAATTGAATTATGCGCCGTTACAGTCCGAGTGTTGACAAATACTGCACACTCACGAAATTGAATTAAAAAACCTTGTAAAATTAATTCAATTGTAATAAATATTATAATCTGGATCAGTCGGTAATAGAGAGTAATAATTTCGAGCTCTAGAAAGTGACTACAAATTATATTTTACACGAATAAATAGTTTAACACTTCATAAATTATCAAGTGATACTTGAACATTTCAAATCACTTTTATACTATACCCTAAAATTTGATGAGCTTAAACTTTATATTTGAGATCATTTTTATGACACATCAATATTTTTACAATCAAAATAACTACTTTAGTAGGTTTATTGTCATTCATTAAACGAGTTCATAAAGACGTGTGGTAATTGGAAAATAGTTTATGAAGCACACCGTTAAAATTCAGTTGAAAAAGAGTATTGTCACAGAATTTAGAGTTGTAACGATAAAATTGGTGCCCTAATTAAATATCTTGTATTTATGTAGAGCAGAGGAGATATATAAATACTTACATACACTTATCCCATATTTAATATTTGCGAATTAAAATAAATCATCAGACTTTACTTTAGACAGTACTTTAGAGAAACTTCATAAATGATACATACCTACATGAATTTGTACACTTAGCTTGTCCGGTCGAATATGTGCGTTCTGAATTGCCCTCAACGATGTACATACCTATTTCTTCCTTAAATAGGCATAGAAATCTTCATTCCTGAATACGATACCGATAAAAATAATTCCCATCGCGTAGTCCATAACTTAGCAGTGACAAGCGTCAAGCAATCCTAGCATTTATTAAATTCGAGTGTAAGTTTCTGATAGCAAACACATCTTGCGCAAATATGTACAGTCGACAAAAGAGTTAGTTAGTTACATTTTTACGCACAACTTTACCTATAAGAAAATAGTACAACCGTATCTGTATTTACTTTGTTGACTGTACCACACGTTATAAACTAAATGAAATATCATTAGTTCTAGATCGCGTCCGCTTGTCCAAGCGTCCGTTTGGTTGTCACCGGATGCGTGTTAAACTATATTGATGGGACCAGTCTGAGCACACGGTTATTACGCTACGTCATTTTCAAAGCGCAGATTGAACCCGTTTTAATTACGTTAAATAAATAAACACCCTTTTAAATCCAACACATTACCTCAATCGATCGGCAAAAAGAGCTAAGAGAGGAAAGAAATTTATATACCCAATTAAATTAGAGTCAATGACAACACCGATAATGAGGCAATCAATAAGGTAGTGTTTTACAGTGGTGTCTTGCTTTTGAAGCGTTTTTTCGTGGACAATCGATTCAATTTCAGTTCAAATTACAGTTTCGTTAAAATACCGGACACTGATATTCGACGGCGACAAGAAGGCTAATGATTAACATAAATTTGACAGAAGGCTGTTTGCTTTAAACATTGCTTTTAAACCAGCAGGTCCAAAAATGGCACATTGAACGATTCCGCTAAAAACAAGTACCTTTATGAATGCCCAGTAGATCTCAATAGATTCCTATAAAATTCGTATAATAGTCACTCATATGAGAAGAATCAGAATAATTCATATTCTAAGCAGATTCCTATAAAGTGGAGTTTTAGACCTGCAGGTATCTGAATCGAAGCCAATGGCTTAAACAAAATTAATCGATCTATTTCGGCACTGATATCCAATCATCCTAACACCACTGTAAGGCAGAAGATTTGAGAACTTACTATAAGATTATGGCCGTTGCATAAACCAATAATATCAGAAATAAATCAGCGGGCAAGATGTTATTGTGTGGTGTGGTTACTCTTGATATATTTCTGTAATTTTATACGTGTTCTGTTATTCTGAGGCCCGAAACGAAAGCCGTTCACAAAATGCAGCTCTCGTTTTTCGTAATACGTATCAATCGCTCTAAAATTAAACTTGAGCGATTATTACATATTTTATGTAACGTCATTATTTTGAGGCTGAGTCAATGTTTGCATAACCCGTGTAATTTATCGTAACTGCTTAACGTTGGTAGTTTATTAAATTTAATATAAAATCAATATCCATAAAATTAAATAATACTTAATGGTGATTTAATGGCTGCCATGAGAACCATAAACCGATATGTTAAGCACGGCGATCTGCGGTGCATTAACGTGAAGGCACTTTATGTGAGATTGTGCGCTGGTGCAGCGCGTCGCTCCACCAATTACCTTGTTATCTACACACATTTTGTCATGTGTCTGTCTGCTGATCATTTTCCTTATAAAACAGAAATTATTGACAAGCAAGATTATTCTAATTTTGAACTTACATAAGCATAGGTCAATAATGATCGATAGTCTTTATATCAGTCATCTTAGCATGGTGTTTCAATTGAATGCGAGGCCCGGTGCTTGTTTATATTCTATAAGAATACCTACATAATAATTATGAAGATATCTTTTTTTTGTGAAAACTTAAACTAATTTAATTTATTTTATGAACCTCCAACAATACCACCACTAATATTAAATACAGAAACACAAATAGGTACTATACAACGTAGTAGGTCTAATTTAACCACATAACAACTTGTAATTGATGTGTACAGACTCTTAAAACGTCCATCCGGCTAGTACTAGAATAAATTAAGTTAGTACATAATATAATTATAGTTATATAACGTGGAGTGAAAACGTAGCGGACGCAGATGTCCCTCTAACAAGAGCGAGTGTCCAAGCGGTATCTAAATTCCGCACGACGAACGTGCGCCCGCGCCGGTGAAATCACTGTGTGGTTGTCAACTGTTGTTATTATTTTATATTTTAGAAAATAAAATAGGTAATGGTTTGTTGAATATCTTATATGTAGGTACTATAGGTATATAGTTATAATGCTAAAAAAAAGAACTGTTCTACAAATTAACGGTAAAAAATTTAGAAGATTAAGTGCAAAAACTAAAAACACATTAATAAATATTTGAGTTGCTTTGGGCTGCCACAAGTACAACTGAGTTGCGAAAAAGTTTGGAGGATAATGATGATAGACGTTATTAATCACGTATTTAAATAACTTCTGAGACATATCATATAAACCAGATAATATCACAAACAATTCTAATGTATTCCTCCTTTTCCAGGTAATTATTGTGACCACCGGCGAGTGTTCCAGCAGAATCATGATAACACAATAGTAAGGTAAAGGTAAAAAAATACTACAATCACATCATAAAAATTTAAGAATATGAGTGATAAAATCATAAGTGATAATTATACTATGCCCAATTATCATCGTTCACTGTAATTGCTTGTATATCTCTCGGCTGTGACAGAAATTTTAGTTAGTAGTAGTTGTATTTGGGCAGCTTAACTTTGGTAAGACTTTCTCAAAATTAGTCAATCATGCAACATATATTTTTCTTACATGAATCAAAAACAACAAAAAAAACCCAAAATCAGAAAGCGACAAGGCCGCCCTTTGTAATACTCTTGTCTTCTTAATTTCTGTATCATGAATATTGTAATTGGCGTACAATAAAGTAAATAGTAAATAAAAAATATATAAATAAATACATAAATAAAAGCAATTCTTGTAGCAATAAATGCTCCAAATGGTTGATAACCCCTGTCCAGTTTCTCCACAAGAACCAGTCGGCTGAGTTTAGCTTGTTGAGGCATCGATCCTTGCTAATAGTAATTAACGATGCAAACTCGTGAATTCGAATTATGACGACAAATCGCCTTGCAATCATTGCTCAAACCTGTGTGATGTTAACGATTAATGATATTTTCTTATTGATTTCTTAACTTTTAAAGTCTCTTATAATTATTGTCATATTTATTTCTAGAATTAAAGATATTGGTAATTATATATGTGTGTACATATAATGTATGTATTGTGCTACTTCTTAGCACAAAGATTGTTGAATGGTAGGTGTACCTTGGACCTGAAACGCGAGACAAACGAGACCCTGGCGCCTACGGAATAGTTTCTAACACATATTCTGTCTTCCGTGGTTTGTAATAATCTATGCTTGGTAAATATAAGCTCGGCCACCGCTGTAGCACCGCCTGCTATCCTCAAAAGACACCCAAGAAACGTGTACTGCGCGTAGGTATAGAGCACATTTTGAGCACATTTTAGCTCCAAGATATACGTCCGGGGCAATAATTTGTAGTTCGTTTCAATTGGTCTTCTTTGGTTAATTGCAAACCTGTATAAACGAAATCATGTAGGTAGATGCGAATTCATGTGGTAGGTCTCGAGCTCATTATTATAAAAAAGACGGGAAAGTTTCACTCCTTATTATAGAGAGTACGGTTTTTTTAACAAATTGGAGTATTGCGCCCACCCTCTGAAACATGACCACGACCAATTTAACTTGACATACTACAACTTCTTCGGTGATATTACCAAATATAGGTAAAGATGATACGCCGAAGCAGTTCTTTTTATGCTGGACGGTGAGTAATGATCTCGTTGCGTGTGGTCTTCGGTCTTCTGAGTAAGAATTTCGAATCTGATTTTAGGAATACAATAATTATGGCACGTTCAATAACAACAGATTTGCATGCTAATGATCTAACTTCAATTGACATTCTCAATTAACTCAGTAAAAAAACATTGCAAGTGTTGTGCCAATTAAAACGGAATTCAAATTAGGTATGTTGATTATATAATTACATCAAGATATCGATGTCGATGAAATGGTTGTTATTTTCTACAAAAAGCTGGCATCGCACTGCGATGGAATGTGAGGTCTACATTATATATTTCCTCGGCTATCAACCTCGAGCAAGCCGATCGTAAAACATTACAAGTGTACAGGATTATTATTAAATAAAGCACGATAATTAGAATCTTCCGTATAACCTCTGCCATTATGTAGTAAACTTTAGTTTAATTATTACACTATTCATTTATATATTAAAACGCATTTTGTCTAAAACATATTTAAAATTACATAGTAACTTGCATATTTTTTTAGTAATGAATAGTCAAAGTTTAATCAATCAACCTGCCCCTCACCGTACCCGGCAAAAGTACTCATGAAGCTCACCACAATACAGCCTTTGCCTCAGATAATTAAGCATTTTCATTATATTAATAAAATTATATTATATTATTTATTATATTAGTCCCTAAATAGACTTCGAACACAAGTCGGCCGAAGCAGGGAGAATCGGTCTAGGTGAGGTTACTCAGATGACGTGGACCTGGGGTGTGAGTGTGGAGTAGCTCCACAGACCATGGCCCACCTGCTAACGTGTGCTGCATGTCCATCTACCTGTAGGTACTCCGGAGGACCTAATGAGTGCCTCCGAGAATGCGATTCAGGTAGCAGCATACTGGGAAAATAGAATTTGAGAGTAGAAGCACCATCGATTCGACTGAATGAATGAATTATATTAATTAGTATAATTACTAAAAAGTAGAAAAAAAGTTAGTGAGGATTACGTGTTTTAAAATTAGCAGAACTAAACATATATAATACCGATTCTTAATCTAAAAAATATCTTAAATAATAGACTGCGCTGTCCTCTACATTGATACAAAAATAAGATTGAATGAATCTCTTTCAAGAATGATCAAGTAAATAATGCTAAAACATCTTGAAATAACCTTGACTCCAGCCGAGCCGTGACAATAGCAATACATCGATAACTTATCGACTCACAGCGTGTCACATCACTTGGAATTAGTGCACGCTCGCCGGATGGACAAGATCAGTATGTAAAGCAGGTGCGAGGTTGCGCCGTGTAAGGCGTAATGGCTGCTCGAAGGCTTTCCAGGAGACTTCCTTTACGCAAGAGAAAGTTTTTCAAAGTAGTTCAAGAATAGATACGAAGATTTGATTTAATTACGAATTAGAGCATATGAATGGCTATTTCGGGAAGAAGATTTTGGTTTAACTTTTTCAGATTAAATTCCTCATGCACAACCTCTCATTGCTATGATCTTAGCGTTGTTGCCGATTCATCGGAGAGTTCACCTCGGAGTCTCGGGAGTCCAGATTGCACTATCTCCTCTACTACTACTTCTACTCTTTCTTTTTGACTTATACGGCGTTTATAGCAGCGATTGTCATCTGAATTCCTAATTCAAAGAGTGAAGCCTGAGCCTGAACCTCATCCGTCAATTAGGAAATGAGATTGACTTACCTCCGAAGGTCTTGGTGGGGTCCCATACCCCACCTCATAAACGTTCTCTACAAGCGTTAAACCATTTAAACTAGTTCTCAGACACAAGGTGCATTTCATATTCTATCACCTCATTCAAAATGAACATTACATACATATATGATACATTAATTAACCGAAGTTACAACCTAACTAATTTATGTAAAGTATAAATAAGATAAATACGCTTATTTAGTGTGAGAGACTCCACCAGATCAGAGAAAAAAATTAAATATATTCAACTCACAAATATAAATGAGCAGCTAATCTTAATGTGGTTGACAATACTGCTACTATCTGACCTTTAAACTTACAAACACTTAACTACAAACCACAAAGTCGACCACAGCATATTAAATTATAATGTACATTTTATTCATTCTAGATGACACTTTGTTTCCGTTACGCGCTGTGCACGAGCAATAAAAAAATCATTGATTATATTAAAATTTCGTAACAGCGTCTATTACTGCGAGTTAATTTTTTTGTAGGACAGGAAGGCAGCCGGTTTTCTCATCGTTGTTAATTAAAAACATTATCGAAATCGAATTTGATAAGCTCATGCTTTGACAGACGTTATAGGTTCTCGTATATGAATCAATAAAAGGAAATCATTACTAATCTCGAATTGTGAGTTCATCAATGGAAGTAAAAGTTATTTGTGATTGATAACTTCCTAAAATTGAAGCAAGGTGTTCTATTAATTAGACCAAAGGATACATTAACATCTATGAGCAATTGAACGAATTATAATATGGAAAGTTTGTCTGGATATGGAAACAAAGCTACACGTGACTGCAAGAAAGAAAACCTCAATATAAATACCCATAATTATTAGCTGATTAACCGGTCAAAAAAACTGATTTCCTTCAAAATTAAAGAATTGCTGGAAATGTTTCCCAGCATTTGCCTAGACATAATTGAAATGAGGACAAACATCCAGTCATGCTTTTGATAAAAATCATAACGGCAACAAGTAGCATAAACCTGAAAATCTATAAAATAACCACTCAAATATAAATAACGAATTACTGCCTAGAAGGCTGTAAATAAAATATATGATATCTACCGTCTGCTACTAACATGAATTTATTGAAGCTTCTACAGTAAGTAGCAAATCAATAGCGAGTAGCGTTTGCGCATCGGAAGCAGCGTCAGAGCCGCCCCCGCTCCATTGTCCGCACCTACCGCCATCTATCGGTCTGCCGTGCTAGTTTACGGCCGGTTGGGCTCTAATGTTCAGTTAGCGACCCTTTATTACTCGTCTGATGATTTCTAATAGATACCAATTCCGTTAAGAATACCAATATTGGATTTCTCGTCGGTAGAAGGTGCCGGTGATTTATTTCAATAACATTTTATCTTGACTTAACTGTTAGGGTTTTATTGGTGACTAAACTTTTAAGTAAACGGGTGATTTCACGATGCCTAATTTTTTGCTAATTTCGGTGGTATTTTTCAATCATAGGTTTTCAAAAATTTAATGGAGTTCTTTTAAACACATCAGTATTCTAGATATTCTAAAAGAACTCCATTAATTTTTTTCATCGGAAAACCTATGATTGAAAAATACCACTGAAATTAGCAAAAAATTAGGCATCATGAAATTACCCAAACAGGGTCCGTATAAATACTTTGATTTACAATAGGATGTATATTTTTTCACAAATAAATAAAATAAAAAGATCCAGATATTATTTGTTGATCACAAGTGAATTTACAATATTGATAATAGGTACTCCGTGTCTACCACCTACCTTATTGTTAAGACCAGTATAATATATTCTATGTCTACTCAGACTCAGCCAAATAAAATATTTTTAATTATGAGCTACATAAAGTTTAAAAAAATAAAGCAACAGTTATCCAATTAAGCGACAGTAGTCATTGCACAATAAATCGAAGGCAATTCTCAATTCTCAACAGGATTACCTACAGTAAATTTCGTAAGCATCCGTCACACGGAGATTGGAGCAAAGAGGCCGGTAACAAAAGCATCTCGTTTATTAATTAAAACAGTTGCTATTTAAACGCCAAGGCGAACTCAATGCATTTTTTATGTCTTCTTAATGAAGACCATAAATGGTACTCCTGTACGCTCCAGAATTTGCATTGATCTTAATGTAATTGCATAAAGGAAATTCCTTTGTCAGGTTCCAATTTGGATGCAACACGCCAGTTTGTGATATTGATAGTCTATTCACTATTCACTGTTTGATTGAATTCGTGTGAGACATCACTTTTGTTTAAAGTTAATTTATTGCTAGTTACGTAAGCGGTTGCTTGGAATAATAAACCTAAGATTTCAATTGGAACTCCTCAAATATTCTCTTAATTTGACAAAACATATTTTTAAACGATTTTTTATAGACAGATCTATTCTTTTGTTTGTGAACCATGATTACATTAATCATGTCTTATTGACAGTAACACAAAAGCTCAAACGCTTTGAGCTTTTGTGTTACTGTTGGTGTCTACCTATAAATTGGTGTCTACCTATAAATTGAGACGTACGAGGGCGTATGAGACCGTTGTTCCATGCGGATATTGATAATATAATACCATAAAAAGAAACAAATAATTTAAATAGCCAATGAAATGGATAACGAAGATCTTCTTGAAATAAATTACTGTCTTCGTACTAAGAATGCGGAAAGCCACGGGTAGTTTCAAGAAGTTCACGGAATAATTGTTAATAATAAGGTTAGTTCAAATAAGGAAACATCAAGAAAATCGCTAAATATCGTAAATATGACACTAGTAGAGCATCCAATGGCAATCCTCATTTAATTCTTTATATAAGGAAAAACGATCTATAGAAAAAACAAACTGTTATAAACCTTTGCTTCACAGTCGTTTAATTGCGTGCGAACAAGATAAAAAAGGTGTTTAGAGAGGAGTTAATTATGTAAAATAAAAAGATAATGACTGTATCTTAATTTGGTGCAACGATTGGAAGTAGTTCATGTTCTATAGGCTGTTTATCTTTCATTTTTGTTCGTGCATTTACATATTGTAGAATGGCTTTTTAATCTGAATGGGTGGCACCGTGGCACAGACATAAAATATAATTTAGAATAACTAATACTTTATTATTATAAGTATTTAAATTACCACGGTCATTCACATTACTATTAGAGCTATCGAGTAATTTACCATGTAGGTACCTATTGTTTAGCGCGTAGCACGGGAACGCGAAAGAGCGTAGATCGATATATTTACTACTAAAAAACTTTTTCATCGTTTACCGCTAGTACTCTAGTTCCTCCATGATCACGTGTAATTACAACTATCGGAAATATCGGAAACTTCAAACAATACACTACTTCAATAATACTTTATTATTATTGAAATAACAGACATAAGTATAACCAGTTACGTATAAAACCAAGTTGAGCAATACATACATACCCATCAATAACAAGTGTCGCATATAACATTAACACTTAACAAACGTAGTCCGTATCATCCAGAGGAATCTGCCAGACATTTGAAGTGAATGCCAAGGCTTGGGCGCCGCGTGTGGGCAGACCATTGTACCCGCGTGTCATTGTTAATTTGTATTGGAAATATTAGGCCAATTCTATTACCATGTCAACATTATAAATGTTGCGATATGAATATGAGGAGGTATAATTGATAAACTAGTTCTAAAACCTTTTAGTTTTTATTTGAAATTATTTAAAAGTTCCGTGTAGTAGTTCAAATTATTTGTTGACATCAAAAGTATTAACGCTGAAATTTGACAGTTACATTTATCGATGTCAAGGAAATATATTACTTGACGAGTTGATCTATTAAAATCATATGAGTGGGATATGCTTGTATAATTTTAATAACAGAATGTCATCATGATTATTATTCAAGAAATTTATGCAGAATGTGTTTGTCATTTGTAACAAAATATGTTCTGCACATAAGTTAATTTTAACCTTTCGTTAAGTCAATAACGCACTCACTAACTTAAGCGTTACAAAAACAAATATACATCCAGGGATCTAATTTCACTCAAAATGTGAAGCAAGTAACTATTAAGTTAATCTACTTGGGAGCAATTTGCCAACAAATAGTTATCAAGTATTTAGTTCGTGGCCTCAGGTGCTTCTGGCACACCTAAACTAATAAGTACTAAAGAAACCAGATGAAACAACGATACTACAATTGCTACGTCATCTGTAACCACTGATGTAAGGCCTGCTACAATCTGGTATTAGACTCGAATTTGACGAGTGACTGGAATTGAACATGGCTGTTTTCTAACTCGTACTAGCCCTAACAAGTGTATAGACTGCCTAAGAGGCTCAAACGTTAGTCAGTGTTCTTTATTAAGTGTTGTACGTGGTAAGCATGCGGCATGAAGATCTTGACCTACCGCATTATGTCCCGCAATAAGCGATTATTCCCCGCCCTCATTGAGCGCGGTGTGATAGAGCTTAATGACAGCCTAGGTTGCACTACATCTCTGCGTTATCATTCAGTGAAGGTCGATTACCTATAATGTGGCTGATTAACAGGTGGATTGTGCAGCTAGCTGTTGTGTAATATGAAGCTTTGTTTTGTTTGTCGGTATACTTGTTGGACAGTAAACCAAAGAGTGGTTTGCATCTCCGTGCTGAGTTAGATGTATTACGTAACAGGATAACAGGTTCGCGTTCGTTCCTAGTTACGTATTTGATACTTCAAAGATAGTATCTTCAAGATTCGACAGGTTATATTGCATTGATCTGTGCGCTGAATTGTATTTTATTCATAGTCATAGATTCCATAATATATTAGTTATAAGTCTCGCCACACAGAACTTTCATATCAATATTTAGTAGATTACTTTTAACGTTTATCATCCATGTGTGTTCTGAATGTAAGCTTTCTGCAACACTTGCTTTAGTAATGTTATCTTCCTCCAACTAATCAATTAATTTATTTTGTTTTAAAGAATATTAGCAACCGAAAATGCTGTTATTCCCTCCAACCATTCCAGTTAAGCTAAACTGCTTGTGTTAGGTTTAACCTGTTTTGTCTTCTGCACTAATTAATGCACCATCATCGATGAAATCAGTCACAAAACTATTTTTCACTTAATGCTTCGGTAGGTATTATAAAAATAAATGTCCAACCTTCACATGATGTTAATGTTTTTAATTATTATATGCTTAATTTATCATATCTGTCAAATTAGGATTTAAAAGTTAGGAGAATTATTTATCTGACCAATATTAGTTGAATGTAGTTCATAACTGTGCTAGGAAAACTACCGGCGTTGAGACACTTATGTCACAAAGAGCATATATGTACTTGTATTGGCCTCGTTATAGCCGATACTTTAATAGGATGCCATTATGATGGCCACTGCGCTGATAAGCCGGTATAAGCTAGTGACGTGACTTGAATGATAGTGCGGGAAATAGATCAGTTTCTATTCAGATTTCACTGGTGGATAAAGGGATTAGAAATTATGAAATTATGTTTGTAAATTGTATAACTGTGAATAAATCTGCAGCCACTAAGTTGGAAACGTGTTTTATAAGCTGTCGCAGCAAATAATAAACTATTGTTTTTACATTTTGTCCGAAGTTTTTACTTGCCTTTTCAATTTTATTAGAAGATGTTAAAGACGTCACTAAATTTCTATAATGTTTCAAATATTTTTTTAATTATGTTGCCCAACTTCACAATTTTATTCTCTCGGAACTCGAAAACGCAAACTCAACTTGATTTTCAAAAGTTTTTATTGTAAATAAAAAATAACTACTAACGACGTGTGCATCACCAGGGGAGTCACACTCGTGCTGTCAACCCTGTAAGAACAGAAAGATTTTGTGCCGTCAGTGCAAAATACAAAGCAGGACAAACCTTTGGTCTTCGCACTGACAGCACAAAACCTTTTCAGTGAACTCTGGCTACTTACCGCCGCGAAATTATGAATACCTGTTCTATTTCTTTTTACATTGCATTCTACTAGCGACATATTCAACTCATCTCATTCAGCTACAAAAATTTCTCAATTAAATGATCGCAGCACTATCTATTAAGTTATTTACATACATGCTCCATATTCTATCAATGCATGTGAACGTTAAATAGGCACTCGTAGGTATATGTAAGTACTTGTTACATGACTCTATGAGGACTGGTTTCCTTGCATCGTAGTTATCTTCAAATCTATAGACGTGTTTTCACTGTCGATAACTAGTTCTCTTGTACTAGGTATATTATGATTATATTGGATACCGTATGCGTACTCTCCTATATTATTTCTACATTCAAGAATATCTAATGAATTCATTTCCACTATCATTTTTCTTCGTTACACATACTTCAACGTTCTTCCAACCAAATAACCCGTAATCATATAAATAAAAGTCAGCCATATTTTTTATTAACTATCGCGCTAAAGAGACAACCCACAAGAACTGTTCATTATATTTCGTCCAGATGTTCTCTAAAACTGGTAATATCTCAATTTTGAATTTAAAGCTGCAATTTATCACGTATGAATACTATGATCATCTATGCAATACATAAATCTTACCTTGGCAAGATCTTGAACGCCGCGATATCGACTCAAACGCAACAAATTACAGTAATCATCGTCGCACGCGCACAATTTTAACCATTTCATAACTATACTAGTGTCATTACACACGCACACGCAAATAGACAATTTCTATGACTTCTCTGTTTATGTACTGTATTTATTGTTTGTGTTTTCACCAGTGGATACGATTTCTATATGTAATTATTACCATAAATTTTTCAAAATATAATTTATTTCGGTGTTGTAAAAATAACTGCGAGAACGTTTCAAAATAGTTTCTCAATAGAGATATTTGCATGTAGCTATGCAACTGTCATATTCCAGTAACAAAAAAAACAGTTGTGATAAAAACTAGTTCCAATATCTAAATTTGAACAATAGTTTGAGGCACTAACAGCCTTTATAGATATTAAATAGACTGTTTCTGTATTTTTTGTTGCACTCAAGTAGGTACAGTTTTTTGTCGAGTGCATTTTTTTGCAATTACGTGTAATACGTTTAGTGAATAAGGAACTCTTTGTAAATTATTTCGAGCTGTTCAAATAGCTACGTCTATTTTTTGTGATTCAATCCATGAGTTTCACTTTCGTATACCTAGTAAACTTTTTGTTGGATATGGTAATCAATTCGGACAATCTCAATCTAATGCGACTGCAAACCTCGTGCAGATATTAAATAAAACTTTTTCCATATATTATGAATTGTTTATTATTATTTCCCATATTGAATGGTATTAGAATTACTAAATTAATGAGATCGAAATATACAAAGTAGCGCGAAAGTTATCTCATTATATTTTCATAATTCACACTTCTTTTTCTTATTTAGGCGCGCGATTGACCATCTCATTGAAGACTCCCAAGTTATAGTTTTGTTGAAACGTAGACCTTTGTAGTGCGGGTCATGTAAAATGTTGTAAGAGGAATACCTATAGGTATTGTGTTGGTGGTGGTCGTATGCGTATGTATTGGTGTACAATTATCTATTCTGTGCTATTGGTAGATGTATAGAAGAATTACCTAGTAACTTTTGTTCGAAAACGTCTTTTTAATTTCTGCGGTTATGTAATAGGTATGTTGATCCATTTATATATTCGTTAAACATAATTTCATTCAGTGCAACATTTATTGTGTTCTTAGGCCAATTGGTAAATCAAATCAGAGTTCCATCTCTTATATCAAAGACGACTATAAATATAGCCAGAGCAAGAACGTGACAAAAAACAATTAGATCTCTGCAGTGTTTGGTACTAAACGGACGAGCTTATCCGTAGGTAGCAAGCACCAACCGGTTTAAGATCAATAGGCATACACATACATGTTTATAATGAGTGAACTTGCAGTAAGGGAGGAGACAACCTTGCCCGAGTTCTAGTCGATAAACATCAAGACTGTAGATTCATGATGATATATGATCTCGAGGTGATGTGATTATTAACATTGATATTAATGTCTTGCAGGAGTTATCTTTAATATGAATAACATTTGTTTATAAAAACACGCGGGCAGTTAAGTTTAATAGGTAACCGAGCTAATAAATATTACCGGTCCTAAATGATGTTTTATATAGGAAGTGAGATTTTATTGTCATAATCTAATTTGATTACAATCATGTTTATGCAAGTTGGATAAAATTTCAGAACCAATGTTTTTTGTTTGCTTTCAAATTTGAAGCAGAATGATCAACGCATTTATTTTATACTAGATGCTACCCTCGGTTCTGTCCCCTGTTAATTCTGTATTGCGATATATTGTAATTTTTTGCAATAATATAATGTTTTTCTTCAAGATACTGTCTAAAGTTTACGCTAATTCACTCATTAAAATAAAAACCACTTTTTAATGGATTTTATCGCGATTTAAATAAAATACTTACTTAGTAACATATAAATCGCGATAGAATCCGTCAAAATCTGGTTTTTATTTTAATTCTTCTTCAAGTTATAATATAATTCTTTGCCAATTTTAACAAAATGATTTGTAGCATATTTATAAAAATAAAAAGACATAAGCAAATATAAAGTTATTTTCCCAATCATTTGATGCAACGGATGTTAGATGAGACGGAAGCAACACTTACGACCCGCCTGATGGATATCGATGTTTATAAATATGCGCAGCACTAGAGCCTGCAAAATCACTCATCAACAAAAACTGCGCTAAGCTAGTAGTGTAGTGTGATTATGTTTTTCTGCACATATCCCAATTTATAAACCTAGATTTCATAATTCTAAAACGACCTAACAGCCGGAGAGGATCTAATTCTAAAACGACCTAATAAAGATTCTGGAGTAGAATTTTATTTGTTTCATTTATTTCAACTGAGTTATCTTCGACTTCTTGAGCTATTAGGCTATAATTTGACAGTTGATTTACTCACTGCCAATTCCTCTGAGATAAAACTTCAATATTAAATAGCCATACTCACTACACTGTAACGGCAACACAAAAAGGGAAACCTTAAGAAATCAACATTCATATGAAGTATTTTTTTTAGTGACAACTAACTGTCTCACAATGACTTAGGTTAAATTCACAGGTCAAACCTATCAATTTTCAATAGCCACGGCATTTAGTAACAACTCATTTTACCCTATTACCAATCCGACCTTAACCCTTAAACGATAAACCTATTTACATCATCATATAGCTATAAAGCTTGCTTATCAAAACATTAATTCAATCAATGAATATATATTAAAGATGATGTTATGCATCCGGCCATTAAAAGTTTATTTGCCAACAGTAGTAAAATATCTATTCGAGCGCTCCTACAAATAGACTTTATCTTATAAGTAACTCGATCAAAATTAAGATATATAAATCGACATATTATCTAATTTAGTAGGTGTTTTAGTAATCCAGAATTAGAATGATCTCTAGTACTTGTTTGAATAAATTTCCTTGCTGCATTTGCGAAAGTTTCGCCAAAGTCTGATTAGGTAGACTACGATGTTAATATTACATTGAGATATCCTTGTCACATTCATTAGCATATTAAATTAAATGTTAGCACTTGTATAATTAACGTAACGAGATATGTAATTAAATAACTATTAATTAACTTATTTTTTTCCAAAATAAATAAGATTAGCATGAGAAACAAGCAGTGCCGACAATTTTGTTGAATGCATGTTTTTTTGAAAGCCACTACTATGTATATAGATGTAAACATCTTCAAAGACCAAGTCAACTTTACTTGTTAACACCCTATTTTAGGACGAGTATCTGATGCAGGTTTCCACTCAGGATTGGTAGGTCAGACGGCAGTCGTTCCTGTAATAGCCATACATAAGTGAAACATAAAATGGGAAGTAGACCCCGAGCCCACTAATGGAAGCATCATCATCAAGTAATCATCGCTATGTCTAGTATCAAAACACAAAACTTTAAAGACGCGTGTAAACAAAGGTTTTTACGAATTTTGCGGCGCTCAAATAGCACCAGGCTGCAGGCATACATAGACTGCAAGAATAAAAAAAATGTGGGTTTATTACTGCGTAACTTAAGAATTTTATTTTATTTAGCGGCAAGCCCGAAGCCAAACGGTCATCATGCTAGAAAACGGTCAATGTAGCCTACGAACGCTTCCAACACTAGGGTTGTCACTTTCGTATTGCTACCCTTTATATTCCATCAGCTTTGGGAGACGTTTTGTTTTTTATGTTACACATTTTCTGACCTAATTATATTTTCATGATATTGTTTCTTATCTATCACTATAATCCATATATAATGTACTGTTTTTAGAAACACTAGTAATAAATATTCTGTCTTGATAACGGTAGATACGGTTAGGTCTCTTGGTCGAATCGATTGAGTTACATAAGTTAGCATACAATTAATACCGTTTTATTTATTAATACATACATCAAGCGTTAGAATCCAAACAAATGATTACATCATGTAGTTTATAATACAAGTATCTATATGGTACCCCAGTACTATGGAACAGGGTCAGTACAGTACTGAATCCTACAACAATGCTAACTGCTTCATTAACATAGCTTAGATGTCGAACTAGAACATGTGGAAGGCTATGATGACTATACACACTAATAGTTTATTTATATCATATGAGAAACAATAATATCAAAGAACACTCAGTACTGTGACATATTTATTATGGTTCAAACTTTTCATTTTTTTTCTTTCACGCGTCAATTCAGGATGCTTTCAAAGTTTGGTTTCACTTTGAAGTCCAAAGTTCGATCTCCTACTCCTACTCTTCATAACCTACCTCTCTCCCTTTTGGTTTGTTTCCTCCTCCTCCTCCTCCTCCTGACCATCGAACCAGTTTTCTTTTCATGTTATGCAAGTCCCAGAGGCTATGGAGGCTTACTCCAAGCTGACGCAAATCCGAGATTCCGCTACCACCTTATATAGGTACGAGAGCCTATTATCGATTCCCCCTTTTACCAATTCCACCCAAAAATTATTTGTTTTAGATTCCTCTCGAAACACATAAACTCGTACAGTCAAGCACAACTTGCTTAATATTAAAAACATCGTTGTTTTACTTAAATATAATTTAAGTAAATAAACATACCCAAAAGGATGTAATTACAACGTTAATTCAGAGAATTGCAAATCATGTTATTCATTCAGATATCTTCTTTTTACACTTTCTCAAATAGGAAGTTATAAATAAAATTAATACATTTAAAACATGTTCCCATGACATAATCAATTGGTACTAATCTTCACTGAGCAATTAAGTTTTTTTATGATACTCATTTAGCGGTAGCGGTTTTTTCACACAATTTTTTTGCCTCACACAAGTGGTGTTTTGATTTTTTAGGTTTATACAAAAATGAAGGCATTTCCTCAAATACTGATAACATACATTACATACAATAAAATCCTTTTTGATATCCTTCCTTACATCCTAATGGATGGAGTTTATCAATTCTATAAAATGGTCAGTATATACCTACAAAGTACATTAAAACAGCTCCACTACTTAAGTTATCTGGATGAACATACTCGATATTTGTATTAAAAGACGCTTAATCCCAAAGAACTTTCACACCGGAAAGCTTTCAAGCAATATGATTAAAACCTGTACGATCTAGTTTTAACATTACGAGTGACATCATCGTCTTAACAACAACGTTCTACGCCAATGTACAGTCGCCATCGGTATTGGATTAACACATTTCAAATTACCGACCACCTTAGTTCTTAAATTGTAAAGTTTATTTATGTAAATAAATAAACAAAAACTAAAAAATGGTCCATTTTTCCCCTGCGTACCACCTGCTTAGAACCCAATCATTCACTTAATTAAACCTAGGAATACCTAAGCAAAATACAGCAAGATTTAATGCGGAAATAGTGACACTTACAATTTATCATAATTCGGTTACTTTGAGATAACCTACACTTTAAACTGTGTATCAACTACCATCTTTAGTCACGGCTGCTAAAATCTAGCCTAAACGTTCGGACTGAATGTAAATAATACCAAATAATTTGCGATAGAATCCTATGAAAAGTGTAAAGCTTTATTTTCATATTTCAATTGTACTATGAAGATTACAAAAATAAATCAAACAGCTTCAATTTATGATCGCTTGTAAAGTTAATTTTCAATAACTTCTGAGGGCGACTGTACTAAGTAATATTAATAGAGTTATAAAACCAACAGTTTATGATGTGGCAAAGTGAAATCTAATAAGCTAATGTGATACAGATAACTCTAATATTTATAGAGTCAGAGTTCTTATAGATAACCGTTCAATAAAATAACCTAATATATTTATTACATAGGTGCTTTATACCGGTGAAGAAAATATAATTTATGCAGTAATGGCGTAATGGTAAAGGTGTTAGTAGTTTAATCAAGAGGTTGTCGATTTTATCACATCTAGTACTTTACGTTGACTATTTACTACGCAATTCATATGTTGGCTCGTACTATATTTATAAATATGTAGGTAGTGTACAACGCCAGATCTTTGAGGATGCAATCTAAGACCCTGGATAAGCTAGGCTTACTGAAGTCTAGATATTGTTTTTTTATATCACGGTGGCAGAAAAACACACGACCCACCTGCTTATGAACGTGTGCAACGCCACAATAGTCACACTCGTGCTGCCAACACTTTAGGATCAGAAAGATTCTGTGCCGTCACGTCAGACATGCAGAACAAGCCTTTGGTCTTTCCATTGACCGCACAAAACCTCTCCAGTAAGCTCTGGCTACCCTACTTACCAGCGGAAACACAACATGAGGTTACTATTATAGCCGCGGTATTCTATAAGGTTGTGTTGACCATCCTGCAATTTTTTTAATACCACTTGTTGCCGCGGTCTACTTCCAGATTATAATCTATCCCTGTACCAAATTTCACCCAGATCCGTTAAGCCGTTTAAGCTTGGTTGAGTAACATATATCCAAACGTCATAGTCTGGAATAGCAAATATCCTTTTCATCCCGTGAATAGGTTCCCATGGGTTGCAGAAAAGGGTTTCAATGCAGGCGTTGCCGCGGGCAAGAGCTAGTCAAAAATAAAGCAAAAGAAAAAAGATCCACAATGCTACTCACTTTATTATTTAACTAGCCTTCCGCCCGCGGCTCCACCCGTGTCAATGCCCGTTTTCCCGTTTATTGGCCATATCTCCGGTTCTACTTGACCGATAGCTATCAAACTTACGTAAGATTTTAAATCTGACCAAGAACTTTCAATAACAAAAACCGCATGAAAATCCGTTCAGTAGTTTTTGCGTCCATCACGAACAAACAGACAGGAATTCCAAAAAAGATATTTTTGTGTTCAGTATCGTTAACAGAATAACCCAAGTATTTTTTTTAAATATCTCCAATGTATAGACACGACCACTTTACAATTATATAATAGTATAGATAGATAGATAGATAGAATTGAAAATGAATAGTTTGAACAATTCAGTACTGTAATAAAATAAAACCTTGATCCATATTATGTGATCAAACTTAGTTGTAATTATCATCCTAAAATCGCGATCAAGATTAATTTTGCGGTCAATGACAACCCTAATTGGAGGAGACTGCTTCGCTTTCACTGATCAAACACGTAATTATAGTAGGCGTTAATTTTCTAGCTTTGGCAATCACATGATCAGTGGTCATGAGATATAGATGTGATAATTCCTGTACCTATTTGATCTGAATCGGGCGTATTAAGAAAGTATGAAGTGGTAACGATGTAAAAGATAATTGTACTAGTTGTGCCACCGCCGCGCGCCGTTTCACTTACTTCTAGTCACTTCGGGTAATATAGCACATCATAAGGTTTTTTTGAAACGAAATAAAAATTTATTGAGATAAATCAGTTGTTATTGGTTAAATCAGTCGTTTGAGTTTAATAGTAATCAACAATTATAAATTTAAGGTTATTAACTATCAAACAAAATTAAAATAAAAGTTTGTTTTAAAAAAATAACCTTTGTTTCTCATCTTTTTCTTAGATCTTAAAGGTCGCATCGTGGTAATATATAACCCTTCCGAAGAACGGTCCTATCAAATGCAAAAAAATCAAGACTACTAAGTACAGTTCCAAATATTCAAACAAACTCATCGGCAATATTATTAGTAAAGATATCCACTAACGTTTATGTAACTTAAGACCAATTTGCTAATTGCTGCAATTTTTTGTTCTCTACTAATGTAGTGTCGATTAACATGTACTCACTATAGTGATAATTATTAAAGTTATATGATTATACTAATGTAGAAATTGTACTAATTGCAGACAAACTAGTTTCGGATTCGACATAAGCTGTAGATTGTAAAGTTGAATTTACTAGGCGCTAACGTTCATATTAGAAGTGTTGCCAATAATAGGTATACATGAACTTATTTCCTTTGTAACACAATCATTGATTTTCTGAAATAATGCGAAAGAAAAAGAAAAAGGAATAAGTATATCGCAAAGCAATATACGAACAAGAAATAATGTAGTGTAGACGTTTTTTTGTTGTGTTTACAACTATTTTAATATCTATTACTTACAATTTCAATTTTTTGTAGCTTCTGTAACATTTATACGATATCAAAATTAAATTACCAACGTTGCTAACAGTAGGTTAAGCGTAATATAACAGAACTTAGTTTAACTTAAAGCACAAAAAGTACACTAAAATAATGGTTTTGCAGTAGTTAAAGTGAAATGTAGTAGTTACCTACCATTACGAAACTGGATCATTAACTTAACAAACAAACACAATTTACACATGAACAATTTTACAAATATAATTTTACAGATATAATTATTGAACATCAAATGCCGGACGGTAAATAAATACATGCAAATTAAAATAATAACCGATGTTTCTCAATCAGTTTTGATGGGCATACATCGAAAATCATATTTAGTTAATAAAAATAATTGCTTCTTATTCAATTTGATGGCGCCGAAAAGGCCATAGACGGACCAGTTAGCAAATATTATTATCTATACTATTATAAAATAGTAAATTACGAGTAGTTCTGTCTGTACATTGGCGATATTTGAAAATATACTTAGGCTATGTTAAGTTAACGATATAGAAAAAAAAAATTTTTTTTTGGATTTTTTGTCTTTTCGTATCTTTGTTTGATAACGATTGACGCAAAAACTATGGAACCGTTTTTGATGATATATTATCAGATCTTGGTCCTTAGTCATGCTTAAAATCTGCTGTATATTTGATTCAATTTAGTTAAGTTGAAGCGGAGATATTTTGGCCAAAAGTCGCGGTTACCGACTTCCACGCAGGCGTTGTCGCGAGTATCAGCTAGTTACTTTTAGACCTCTAATCAGTTAGCGATTAAGTGTAACAAGCCAATTGGGTTCACATTTACGTCATACAATACTTCAATACATGTGCATAAAAGTTAAACTAGTTTTCTATTGAACAGTTTAAATAATAATCATGTCATTATTTCAAATAACATTTTAAAAACCTATACCTAAACTCTTATTCGAAAAACTTGACAAAAGAATATCGGCCATAATTGACTAGACTAAACTCAGTAACCTCTCGTAATGACTGATACATCAGTAAATAGGCAATTGGCAATAAATTACAAGTATTAGTTTATTTCAAGTCTAAATAGATTAAATGTGATCTAAAAAGGAAATGTTATTCTTATTATATTGCTCTTGTTATATTAGGTACTGAATGCGGTTTGTAACTATGTGTAGTGTATGTTTCGCTTACATTAGTTTCAGACATTTATAATATTTAAATGAGGTCTATTTTAGAGTTCTGTAACTTGACACCAGAATCAACTCTGTAATTAGTTGTGGGTTCTCTCCAGTAATGGATGTGGTCTACGGCCATAATGAATTTGGTGAAGTAGCTAGGTGTACCCTAGCAGCAGAGCAGTTTTTTTGGACTAAGTACCTAATAAGTTTTAGATTCGATATATAGTTAATATTGAAAATGATTATTATAGACCAAATCAATATCAGTGGTAATGTTTTCGACGTTTTTTTTTCTTTGGGAGACTCCCAATAAAACTACTAGGTACTGTCTTCAATCAATTAATTAGCCTATTGCAGTTCACCGCTAGACATAGACCTCTGTCAATGTTGAGAGGTATTGCCCTACTGTTTCCACGCTGGCCAGCCGGGTTGGTACAGGGTTCTATTTCGATTTTTTCTTCTCTCGTGGCGATATCGTCTGCGTATTTTCCAGTAGTCACCTCTTACGACACCCTTTGGATGAGATGGGGTGGTAAAACTTGTATTCTTTCTCCATCAACACAGATAATAAAAGCTACTGTACAAACTATCTAATAAAGAAAAATTGTGAGAAAATATTATATTTAATGTTTTATAAATTTTCCTAAATGGATTCTAAACTATACTTTTCTCATTGTAACCAGATGTTTGGCATGAAAATATCAGGCGGCCGGCCTCAGCTCGATATTTACTTAGAGGAAGTCTAATAAAGTGCAACGGGCCTCTCTAGTTGTATTGTACCACGATAAAGGCGTGACCACCTACGAGGCAGGAACGCGTTGGCGAAGCGAGATTTACATGGGACGACAAATACGACTGTTCTGTATCAGAGACTGTAAACATTTTATAAATTTAGTGAGAAATATTATTGAATTAACATCTAGTATTTCAGTGAAACTAAAAATTGCAATCATTTTATGAAATTTGAATTACGGTGTCATTTAGTAATTATATAAATCTGCGTATTCTGAGGTAGGGAGGAAAGGTATGTAGGTACAAGTAGACGATAAAGAAGGAAAGAATATGTTTTTTCCTGAAATGCCTTCTAACTCTCAAGTTTGACTTCTGTATCTTTCTTAATATTAACTACTTGAATTCTGAAACGTTTGTAGTTCAACTTAAACTCATAAATTTCGTAATAATTATTTGATTTTATGTCTATCTATCTTATTTAACAGCCAATCTAAACTTCTTATGGCGATAGGCGTGATAATCAAATTTGAATTGGTAAGTAAATTAACTGCCCGTGCCTAATCGTCACCTAAACCACAGTATTATTAGCTATAAGCCTACAAGACTATGCCACTGATTACTGTGCCTAAATTGCTACCTTATTCACATTGTCCAATGTAACTTGAACATGCCCGTTTGTATTATTACTTAGACATATTTAAATGGCTTTTGTTTTATTTCTTCCATAGAAATCCGCCGACAATATCAATATTTTATCACAAAATACGTGTTTTTCTTTATGTTTGTAAATTTAACTAAACCTGAAAGGAATTTGAAAATACGCTTGTCAGCATTATAGCCAGTGTCACTCAAAATGATACCCCACATATCCAAATCTAGCCAAGTAGATCAGTGATAGAATAAAAAAAGTCACATACATACTTACTCCTGAAAATATTGCAACTTTTATAAACAGACTGCCTGTCCATTAAGGAAATTAATAGATTCGTCTGTATAAAATATGTATCAATGACAAAGAAGAATCACGTCGAAATATTCCATTTTGTTTTGATTATGCCTCATGCCACTTATCTTTTCTGTTTGATTCTTATAGTCTCCGAAATAGGAAACGGTTATCTTATAGTAAGGACATTTACAACAGCAACGTTATTTCAGGTTATTTTCGATGTCTTACATTCGCGATTCCCCTCGAAAACTTATCTGTTTATGATAGCGTAACGAAATCGAGGTGGTACAGTAAAAGAGAATAGTATTACTTATATTTCCATCTATTTGTTTAAAGGATCAACAACCACTGATTTTGTTATTATCAATTAAATTCCTGTATTCTACGGGTTGACGATCCCGTAAATAACTTTTTAATTAACCAATTGCTGTTGTCACATTTTATGAATCACAAACCAGAAATTCTATATTTATTTCGTAGTTCGTATACATGAAAGTCGTTTGGTATAAATCGCGACAAAGATTTTACGAGTTACCATTATTTTAGCACTGGTATGCGTTGTATCCTAGAACCAGAGTATTGATTACCGTACAACTTGTCGATATTACATCAGTATCTTAGGAACTTAAATGATACTAAGGTATTCCTCGATACTACCGTCGCATTATTTTCTAGTAAGGTAGAGGATCAGGAGCAATGGCACACATTCAGAGAGGCCTATGTCCAGTAGTGGACTGCAACAGACTAATTGATTGATACAAAATAGTGTACTCTGAGATTGTATAGTACAGTACCTATAGTAGATTGTATATTTACTGTATTTTCTTGTCACTAATAGTGCTAGACCACTTATAAATAACCAAACATGCTAGTTACCATTCACAATTGACAATTCAATCAGAAGTAAAAACACTCAGGTTTTTGAAGAATCTGTGCAAAAAAATATTGAAATTTACACTTATGACAGTTGACCTACTGACAAAAGTATCAATTTATTAGCAATGCACCTGTACATTGCTAATAATATTATGACATCATCAATCAAAAATCGAACAATTTCTTAGAGGCATTTGCCAAGTTTATTGGCGTAGTACTGATTTACTACGCGTAAAATTATGTTATTACACAAAACGTGATCAGTTAGCACTAAATTTCTGAATGTTCTAAGTAGAAACGGATCACGTCATCAGATGCTTTGGCTTGTCGTGATCAGCAACGAAACTAAATCCATTGCGACAAACCCTATATTTTAAGTAAGCTTCCACTGCAACTTTAGACTTTAAGAATGACATAGAATAACTTTCTTTTCCTATGAATTTAAAATGGAAAAATTCAACTTCCTAGACGGCAACAATACCCCGAGCACAAAAAATATTCAAATTCGTAATCGTATCGTGAGAACGGAGCATTGAGATTGGCTGGCTTTACAGATACACAGGTTCGCAGTAAGCAGGTGGCCAATTTTATTGCAATACCATGCACGCCTAATAAACTTCTCTCAATACTTTTACGGGACGAATTCGAATATTTTTCGTTCTCGGGGCACTGAACCCGTTATGAGTCCTTTATACGGGGAACACTTTGACCAACCTGGATGTGTCTTGAATAGCCGAATGTGTAAATGTTCGGCTATCTAAGACAGATCCAGATAGCTCAGTTCGTCAGAGTATTCTCCCTCGAAAGGGACGAGTCACGGTTTCAAGTTACGTCCTAGACGTTGACTTTTTTCCTTATTATAAATCATCAATAGTACTTAATCTCTAGTTTACTCATGATGATCCTCATGGCGATTTTCCGGTTGTGTCTGCTTATGGCTTCTGATTGGTATATTAGATTTTCCGGGAGCTCCCGAGTCTCTTATTTAATCTCCAGTCAAAGAAACCAAGAATTGAGAAGCTTATTGCGAATACGTTCTTGATTGGCAAGGTGTGTCCATGGTCTTACTACTCATAACTCAAGTCCAATTAAAGTCCTGTAGCAGCAATAATTTCAGCAGTTAATATTATATTCTCTTTTAAATCACTTGATGAAATTAATGGCCATAAAAAGTTGATTTTTAATAACTTGCTAGATTTATGGGCTCGCTGATTTCATTACATGTAATTGACTAAAATAACTTAGAACTTACTGTAGAATAAATATGTTTGATTGTACCGGTCTTATTGGAGATCTATAGGGGAGGCCTATGTCCAGCAGTGGACTTCCTATGGCTGAAATGATGACGATAATGAATCACACGCATGTTATCTAAAGGGGTTGGCAGATATGTACGCGTGTATTAATTAATACGTGACATCATTATTTGACAGTTGACAGAAAACTTTCAGTTCACTATCCTGTGCTGCTGTTGAGTACCTATTGTATGTTAGGAATAAACTGATAAGCACTTTACCCCACACGTAAATCGAACTTGAAACCTTGTACACAACAGTTATCTATATAGCTACCGCTGCGTCACTGAGACGAGGTAAAAGTTACGACCTGTGTGCATGGCGTAGCGGTAGAGCTATCAATTGCTACTTATGAGGAAGCGGGTACGATTCCCGATTAGTGTATACATTATACAATCAGGAATATGTTTATCTGTATTGTACTAGCTGCTTCATATATAATAGTAATAAGCCTTTATTGTTGATTCTTAGTTTAAATTACAAAAACTTTATATGTGCCTAAACTTATTAACTAATTACTAATTAACTGTTATAGAATTTTACATTAGGCAAACGGTATTTATTCTTCAACTTGTCTTGCGACAAATTCCTCCTCTAAAGATCTCCATTCTATCCTATTCTTTGCTGTTCGGATCCATGTTGGACCTGCTATTTTCCTGACGTCATATAACCTATAAGCTGCTTCATATAACCTACATAAAAAAAGTATTTTTATCAACATTCTAGAACCCCATATTATAAGCTATGCAGACTCTATGTCTAGATAGTACTGTGTAATGCGATCATCTTAATCTTAATATAGATTATAGCATGAAGTGAAATAGATTAGATCGCACTAACGTTTTTTACGAGATTTAACATTCGGTTAGCTGAACTGACACGAAATAATCATTTGATACTTGTCATAAACGTAAATATCCGTCGTTAACGTCAAACAAGAGTTAGAGGTTGTAAGTCTAGACGTTATAGTTTATCCTAGAGGTGCGCGCGTTCCTCACCGCTTGCGTCCGCGTCCCCACTGCGTCCCATCCGCCAGAGTCCGCAGGGCCGCGTCAGCATCGCGTCGGCCGCAATCAAACCGCGATACATCATTTTAATACTGGACATGTCACCGCAAATCCGAATCTCCAATGCAAATGAAATGCAGCCAGTATACAAAGTACGATCTAATGGCGAACTATAAATTATAAGACAGGCGAGTTTTGTTATCTGCGCGCGTCTCTCTATAGAATTTCGTTGAGATTATACGCTGAATACGTAATGGGTGTACATTATTCTGCTCTGTAATGTTTCACAACTGACTGTTTGGAAGGTTATAAGCCAATTGTTTAGGCTAGTCGCGTGGCCATACTATGGACGGAATATTTTGAAAATATTAGGGTTATTTTGAAAATGAATAATTACTAAAACATTATGTTTTAATTAATTACTAAACGCAATTCTCAAGACTAAGTCCGCTACTTGGGGCGTATGGGGGCCTGCAAGCCGATATTCCGGCTATATGAAGGATGAGGTTCCGGCTAAGGCTTTCCTCTCCGGGTCGGGGGTGAGATGCTATTTAGTAGAAAATTTGGATGTAATATAACCATATGCTTGTTTGTCACCTCAATTATATAAAAGAAAGATATTGAAATAACAGACGAGACGGTGAAATGAACCAGTTTTAATGTTCAACTGCCCGCTCAGCGTCATTGTGAAACTGTCTAGCGCTCTTTAACGCGAAAAGTAATGTTGCAATGCGGCGCGTGCGCAGTCCGCATACGTTTTACGAGATATGCTTAATTAAATAGAGCCACTTCGTAAACGATGTGTATCAATTACAACACATACACTTAATTTCTGTTTTCGATTAATTTATTAGGTACGTATTTTTTATACACTTACACCAATATATCTCTGAAAGAGTAAGCAGAGGTGGGAACACCTACATTTCGTCAGTGATTATTATGTCAGCTTTACCGGGCCTTACTGCCATCGGACCTCACAACCCCGAGAGAGAAGCCTGTGCCTACCACGACCGTTGTTTAGTAGATACACCGACTAGTAGGGTCATATCTCAATGACTATATTAGTCTAAACTAGGGAATGAACTGACCACAGCCTTACAATTTCATTCTAAAATACCTTAATTGAATTATTTTAGGTACGTAGTTAATACGCAGTATACATGATTCACTACTGGTAGTGCCATAAATCTCCGCTACAGCCTGCGGATATGTTGCGAGCTGTTCCGAGGTCAAAAGTATTTTGCAACTATTTAGTTATTACTTGCAGCTCGAGTACATGACACATAGAAGGTGATTTTTAGTTCATACTGTCGCGTCTTAATGACCTGTCCGGTACGTCTTTTGTAATTTAGTTGTTAGTAGCTTCTGTTTCTAAACAAAATGTAAACAACGGTAATTAAGTTAAATACAGGATCTTTGGGGTCACATCAATATATTTGGAGCCGAAAAATAGTGGCATCTCATATCTCTCGTACTTTCTCTACCTTCCTCTGCCGCACGATAAAGAGCTGGAATGCTCTGCCCACGAACGTGTTTCCCTCTTCCTACAGTCCCGGGTCCTTCAAGCGGGGCATGAAAAAGCATATATCAAAGCCGTCAAGGTAAATCACCATTTTAAGGCCAATAGAATCAGAAATGGTGGTCCATATCTTCTGAACTACACCTCAGCTTTTTGTCATCTAGCAGGGTCAATTGACGGACCGAATATTTAAAAATTACTTGTAGAGACTAAGCGGTCACGCGTGACATGCAGGTGAACACTGCTTATAATATAATCTTCTATTCTAGGTTCCTAATATACATCTCTGTTCAATACTTATTTACCTAAAGTCCACTGAACAAGTGTAGTGATAAAAAAAAGGTCCCGATTTCCGGCGGTTCTCACGACGCGCGTCGCCGTAGTCGTCGTCGCCCCGATTCCCACAAGCAATTGCAACTTTTATAAACAACATTATCGTCGTAAGTGCGCATGCGTGGCAAATCAATTCGCTATTGGTCAGAATTGGCCCGCAAGGTGTATTAAATGCTTGCTCTAAAATACACTGAATTCCGATTTGATTGGTCTATAAACATTATTCATTAATGGATTAGGTAGTTATTGCGCCTGGCAACTCGAGCATCGACGAGTGTCTTGAATACTTAATTTTCGAATTTTAATGTTCTTTTCTAATTTAGAGACTATAAGATAGTACTCCTTTTAGTCATTGTTATAATACCTACATTAGACTTCTATGTAAAAAAATCTATCGCAAAAGACTACGCACGTGGTATGAACTGTCATAATAATGACATTACAAAAAGGCGCGTTATGTCAATACAGAGAGATCTCATAATTCATTAACTCATTGTCTAGTCTGCGTCCCGTATCATAGTCGAAATTCAAAATTCATCCCCCCATTTCATCCAAGAACCGTGACACAAAATATTTAGTTTATGCAGGTTGTCTAGTACATCTATCTGGTACAATACATGAAGGTTTATGTATTACTAGCTGTTGCTCGCGGCTCCGCCCGCGTGGAATTCTGATCCCGTTCATCGCTGATATATAGCCTATATGTTAATCCAGGATATAACCTATATACATACCAAATTTCAACCAAATCGGTCCAGCCGTTTATGCGTGAAAGAGTAACAAACATCCACACATCCACACATTCATTCTCACAAACTTTCACATTTATAATATTAGTAGGATCATGACACGCACGGCCTGTCGCGGGTCAGATAATGTCCTTTGTCAATAAAGTACACGCCAGTACTGACTACGACACCTATATATTTACGAGTTACGACTGCGTTCCATCACGATCTTAATAAATGGAATATCGACGACTGCGTCCAGTTAAGCGACGTTAATGTGAAATAAATTCGCACAGGGAAAACTAGTCGTCATCTAAACGATCATATTCAATGAAGAAGCTTTAAATAACATGACCTAATACAGTGTAAGTAATGTGCGCTCAAAAGGAGTATCTAATACTTCTGCTATGGTTTTGCAACGATCGACCGCATCGAGACATGATACGTCCGCGGATATAATCGATCCATCTACACATAGCCCTTTTAGTGCTTTATATGATTCTATTTCATATGTCGGTGAGTAATTTCATATCTAGCCATAAGGTGGCCGGCGCGACGCGTTTCCTAAAATAGTGATGTGAAATAAATCATAGATCATGCTTGTCGATACGATTGCGTCTAAAAAACGTGTTGTGCGTGTGAATCTGCTACGGCCGCGATCGTATGAGAAAATGATACGGAATGTCAACTATAACTTCATGACTTATGAGTTTTGCTCTTAATATTATCTAATGAATAGATATTATGTGTTGACAATATTTTTATCCACGGTAACGAAATTTACTTTCAGCGATTAGCTAGTATGTGTAACCCAGTTTGCTGAAATAAAACTCAGCCATTGATTAAACTCGCCTTTGTACATCTAATTTCATTATTTAACCATTTACATAAACGTGTACGAAATTTTTTTTTTTTTTTGCCACAGAACTAGCAAATGCGATTAACTTCATTGACGAGTATTATTAACAAATAGCTACTAACTTCAACCGTTGTATTTGCACGTAGACATATTTCTATCTTTTTGCAAGACGCTGACTACGATTTATTAACTATTTCATCGCGGTATTTCGTAGAATTGGCTCGTTACTACGCAGCATTGCGACCTATGGAAGCCATATTTAGTTTTTATTAATCAATTTATCGATACGCGGTAGCAATAGCGGTATGGTGCAATCTCTACTCTAAATAGACCCATTGTTGTTTAGCTCACGCTTTTTTTCGACAATAATTTCTTGAAATTCTTAGTATTATGATTTTTTGTTAGAGAATTGCTCAGTTAAACAGTAATTAGAGGTTACGATATAATCTGTCACTTATTTATCTTATTGTGAAAGTTATCGCAGCATTCGCAACACTATTTGACAACCAAAATAATTTAAACATGCTAAAAAGTATGTATCAAACAAAAAGTAGTGTTCAGAGGCTTACACCCGTATTCACAAACAATACTGTGAGGTCTCATAGTGTGCTCGAGCGCATAGGGCTGGTAAAATTAATTCACAAACATCACGGAGCAGTATCTAACGCAGTGCGTTCCCTTAACGAAGTATTACTTAACTTTACTTAGCTTGCCAAAACGAACGCACTGAGAATTTGTGGTTCTTTGCAAAGTTTTGGTAGTACGCATAGCGAAGTATTGTTTGTGAATACGGGTGTATATATAATACACACTAACTAGCATTTACTTAGCGATTTCTCAGTACGTTGCAATAACGTTATTTTTCTTTACTATTCGATTTAATCACCTGGCTTCATCGGACTTCATTTTATGTAATAGATTGTGATGATCATGAAAGTTGGTAACTGTGTGCACACTCGTCGTTTTGCATTGATTTATAAATCGATATTGATCGAGTGAGGTTGCTTGGTGCTCTCTCCACAGCCTTACTCCACTGTGAAATCGCACGCTAGTGTGTAAGCGCCTTTATGTGCGCTACTCATATGACGAACAGTTTAATACAGTTTATAAATTAACACCCTGTAAATTTACTAATTGTAATTCTGCCAATCAACGCAAGAGAGCAATGTATCATCACGAATTCTTGCATAGGAATAATATACAGGGCGTCCCACGGCGATGCCACATGGAGGGAAAGTACCTTAAATCCTTAAGTTAGCTCATTTTACTTAAAGGAGACATCATTTTATTTTTAAAAAGAAACGAAACTGCATTTAAAGATTTTTAAAAATTCGCTTGCCACATCCGGTAATCGAACCGACTAAAATCCGAAAAAGTAACACCCTGTATTTTTATGGCATCAATCGATAGTGTCAATCATAAGGATCAAATCTCTCTAAGAAACATGGTAAATTAAATGAAAGGAAGTCCTTGAAATCTAAAATTATAAATTCAATTTCGCAAAATAAATCACTTTAACTCAAAGTTCATCCATCCATCTGACCATATTAACAATAAAATTGCATATTTAAACTACTTTTCTTTTTTTATCGTGCTGACACCGCTGCTGGTCAGCAGTAGTATTTAGGTATGTCGAACTCAAACCGACTAAAACCGCATGCCGTCTAAATTAACAGGTTATAAGTTGATCCATAGGGCAATTCTCTTGCCATTTTCGTTGCACAGGGTACACCGCGTGCAGGTTTCTAATCAAGCACCCAAAAATAACTACCTACCCTACCTACACATACCTCATGCAGTTACCCAATAAAGTTACATTCTAAACAGGTAACAAAGTTCATTCATTTAGTACTCATTTTACTAAATAAATTTCATCAAAGATATCTCTAGTGTTGATACCTTGTGAGAAATTCTTACAAGGTATCAACACTAGAGATATCTTTGATGTGTTCATACCTTGTAAGAAATTCTTACAAGGTATCAACACTAGAGATATCTTTGATTTGATTAGAAACCTGCACGCGGTGTACCCTGTGCAACGAAAATGGCAAGAGAATTGCCCTATGGATCAACTTATAACCTGTTAATTTAGATGGCGTGCGGTTTTAGTCGGTTTGAGTTCGACATATCTAAATACTACTGCTGACCAGCAGCGGTGTCAGCACGATAAAAAAAGAAAAGTAGTTTAAATATGGAATTTTATTGTTAATATGGTATCAGATGGACGGATGAACTTTGAGTTAAAGTGTTTTATTTTGCCAAATTGAATTTATAATTTTAGATTTCAAGGACTTCCTTTCGTTTAATTTACCATGTTTCTTAGAGAGATTTGATTCTTATGATTGACACTATCGATTGATGCCATAAAAATACAGGATGTTACTTTTTCGGTTTTTAGTCGGTTCGATTACCGGGTGTTGTAAGCGAATTTTTAAAAATCTTTGAATGCAGTTTTGTTTCTTTTTAAAAATAAAATGAAGTCTCCTTTAAACAAAATGAGCTAAGTTAAGGATTTAAGGTACTTTCCCTCCATGTGGCATCGCCGTGGGACGCCCTGTATATGCCTAAGAACAAAATTGGCAATTTTTGATGAGATCTGAGATCCTAAATATATTGAGTGACGTGCATAAACGTTTGTACGTACCTAAAACGTATGTAAGTAAAGCTATGTATAGAAAGGTAACGATCCGCGACAAATGAGCGCTACATGATAATAAGTTCCGCGCTGGCGATCATGCGCGTCTACGGCGATTGGCTGCTCACATTGTAAACATTATTGGATGTGCCTATACATATGCATGCACACACAATTTTAATAGCCCTGATTGATTATATCGCACGCCTTTTCGATTATGCCTAATTGTGCGTAATAAATTACAATAATTTAACTGCCCGTTACTTACCTACACCAATTTGATTGTTTCATTGAAATGTTGACTGTAGGTAAGTATATAACTATTAGAACTCGGATTCAGTCAATTTTTATGTACTTAACGTAATTATTGCTACTGTTTTTTTATGTTTTACTCAATTAAGTTCATTGCGTAAATTGTGTTGAGTTTAAAATGAATTAAACGCGTTGAGGTTCGTCAGTGACATCTAGGTTTAGACGATTTTTTTAAGTAGGTAGATAGATCCCATACAAACTCGCAGATCCACATCAGGTAATAAAAACAAAATAATATAATATTCTATCACTCAAGACGCAGCGCTATCTAGACTCAAAGCAAGCATAGCGTGTTATGCGTTCTAGATTTTCTAGAATTCTAAAAATTTCTAGAATTGTTAATTAAAAAAACTTAATTCGATACATTAAAACCTATGTGAAATACAGTTTCAATAAAACTTGAAATCCATTATAATTCTCTTAAACGGACCTTAGTTATATCTACATAAAGAAAGTTTATTGAACTGAATGAACTGCTCCCCAAACATTCGTGACCACCTCTCTCAATATTTACATAGACATACAATCCAAGAACACAAGATTACATTCCCCATTCAATATCTATATTAGGTACTATTAACTAAAGCAATTTATCGTTACGATAGTTTATTATATCCGACGACAGAAATTCTAAACACATAGCACATAGTAAACGAAACGCGGTAATTTATAACAGTTTTGCATAACAGAATACCAAACAAGTGGGAAGAGACGTTGAAACGCATGGAATAGCACAAAAGTCGTCGAGTGCGTTCGACGCCGAACGAATAAGCGATTCAAATGCTAATATATCACGAGGCGGCGCGCCGTGATGGCTCTCATTGGCCACGCTATTTACATTAACATACATAACGACTGAGTGGGCGGGGCCACGCGCGTCACGCCGCCGCCAAACATCGTTAATTACTAAGTAATTAGAGATCGTGACTGTTCTGGAGATGCGCGAACTGATCTAACATACGCTACTCTACTTTTTAGGCTCGTGGTAACCGCGTAGATTAGTGCATTCCAAGGTTAAGTTCTAGCTAAGGTGTCCTTATGATGGGTGATCGTTCTTAGCACATTAAGATACCTACGTGCCTCAGAGAGCATATTAAGCCGTGTCCCAGGTTGCTATATAAATATCTTTGCAGTTGGAATCGTAGTCCTAGTTTTCTTTCTTCTGTAGGAGCATCACGGGTAGCGTAAGTTTCAGGTCATGTTAACTATGTCTGTCGTCAGGCGAGTAATGCACTCGTTTGCTATATTAGTAGTCTAAAAATAGTGACTAAACCTAGCATATGTGTATTTGTAAAAGCTTCTACACTACACCATACAGTTATCGTAAAATATGCGAACTTAATAAAAACAGCAAGCGGTTATTCTCAAAATGAATTAATTTCTAATTGTAAGCTCTCAAACGCAATTTTCACCAGCAGATAGTTAGGTAATATACTATAGGAGAGTAGCTTAGGTTATCGCCCTTCGAAGACAGTTTGTGGGCTTAACTGTGAAGCGGTCTATAATTTCTGTCTTCGGGCTGTACCGGACATTTCCGAAACTGTATCTATTGCCTTCAAATGCTTTTGTATATTTACTAGACCGAGAGAGGTTATACGGAACTGGAACCCTGATATCTTAGTTATTATTACTTCTTCTTAATTTGTTGTCATTAAGCTGTAGCTTCTATAAAACTGAGAACATTGTTATCGAAATATTTTAGATCTTTCTTTTTAGTTTATTTCACTGTCATCTGCAACTAGGTATTGAACCTGCACATCTTCTAGCAACCACTACCGGCCAACCAGTTAGTCGGCACCCCCCACCCCCTAGCAATCTGGCGCACCTTTCCTCTCGGAGTTGGTGGATCAGGTGAAGGCACTCCCTCAATAGCCAATAAGTAGGTACTTCAAATAAAAATCGTTAGAAAGAATATCTAGAAAATCGGACCCCAGACACCAAAGCAGAGACAGTCCAGACAATGCTAGGACGAAAGAAAAGCACTGTTCTGCATACAGAAGTCTTTTATCTTAACATGTTTTTTTTTAACTCTAACCACTAAACTGTAGAATTTGTAGATATTCGATCAAAAATTCTACCAATCCTCGTATTAAAATAGCCCGTCTACCAGTATTGCCACAAATCATAAGCATAGTGCAGAGGGCTCACGAACGCGCCAAATAAGGCGTCTGGACGTCGATAGCCGGCCGTTGTTCAAAGGATTTATGTCAGCTCCTTTTGGCACAAATTAGTGTAGGTATGTCGTCTGTAGGCGTGAGTGAACAAATTTGTAGCAACACTATTAGAATATTCATCCTAATATGTTTTTGTTGGAGAATGGATATAACATTTTATTGATATAACCATCATCCTCGTCTCAACCATGACGGATATAGGCGTTCGTAATGACAATCATAATAATCACATCTAACTACTAATGCTGGCATTGCATAAATTTCGACTTATTGAGGTTATAAGCTTTGTTGTAGCAGTCACATCAGTCATTGTACTGTGCATTAAATGATAAAAAAAAAACTTTCTAAATAATTATCCAGCATTAAAACAACAACTATGATAGATCGCAATGATTAAGTTGTAATGACATTATTATGTGGTTTGTAAATATATATTGTATACATATATATCTAAATATATCGTTGCGTCTGTACTACAGCGACCGGCGCAGGCGCATGCCAACAATGCGCGTGACGGTACGTGGGTGATGGCGTGCGCCGATCAATCTTCACAATGAAGTTGTCCAATTTATTGTTGCACGATTATCGGCGCGAATATAATTTTTGTTATAACACTATCTGTTATGATAAGACGTGGGCAGCAGCAAGAAATAGCGAAAGTAAAGCACTTTTATACTGTTCCCTTTCATATAAATTCGTGTTTTTAATTTCACTTTTGCACAGTAGCCTGAGGTAGAACTATTTGTCAAAGATAATATAACTAGTATCTAAAAATTTGTTGAATATGTTAACCAACTTATTAAGTGAACGTCAATACAGTTTCTTGATCAGGCACGTAATCTCATTGGCAACTCTTCTAGCGCAATATATGACTTTAAACAGATGTATTAATAATCAACAAAAAACATGGTGGTTTCGGTAGCAAGTGCTCCAGTTACCGATGTCGCAAGCAAGTGGGCGTGAGCCGAAGGCGAGCGTAGGAGCTGACATCGATCAACCGGCCACCCCCGCCACCACTGGTCGCGTCATTTCGCAACGTTTACCCAAGTTTTAGCATACCGGTGTGCGAAAGATAGCACTAAGCAAGAGGGCAAAGTTAACCAATAAGCTGCCTGTTTGGTGAAGTACACAAGAAATGTCCGTTTTGGGGCATATTTTAACCGTGACCGTAGGTTTTTTAAAATTTGGGTGCAAACAGTACGAACACTTAAAACAACGAAAATCAAAGAAGAATCATGTTATTAGAATATAAATTAACGTTTGTTTTCTTGGTTGTTTCAGGTCGGTGGCGCACGAGCCCGATGAGCGCGTGCGTGATTGCCGCCATGCGCGAAAAGCACGCGGCGCCGCGCCGCCTCGCCTCCCCACCGGTGTCACCACACGATCGTCACCCCAGCCCTCTCAGCTCACCGCGTGCCGATGAACCACTTGACCTCCGAGTGACACACAAACGCCCGCACCGACTAGAAGATGAAAACTGCAACTTGATCGTGCCGTCACCGCCGCCACATCCCACGCATCCAGCCCATCCTGCTCATCCAGCACTACTACAATTCTGTCAACGATTGCCAATCGCATTGCCAGCATCATTCGGTCGATATCCTTTTCTACCTGCTGCAGCAGCCACCCTCCTAAGCCCTGGTGCACCACGAGCGCCCCCTATTCCTCAGAACCCCGGGGCACCTCGAGCACGAGACCGGTATACATGCTCTTACTGTGGAAAGGCTTTTCCTCGCAGTGCCAATCTAACGCGGCATCTAAGAACGCATACAGGAGAACAACCTTATCGCTGTAAATATTGTGAGCGTTCTTTCTCTATATCGTCAAACTTGCAGCGGCATGTACGGAACATTCATAATAAAGAGAGACCATTCCGGTGTCGTCACTGCGACCGCTGCTTCGGCCAGCAGACAAACCTCGATAGGCATCTAAAAAAACATGAAGCGGAGAATGGTGACGACAGCCGTCGAAGGTCTCCGGATGAGACGTACTTCGAAGAGATTAGGTCGTTTATGGGCCGCGTAGCTCCTGGACGACGCGCCACGGCTGCTACCGCAAGTGCCGCAGACCACACCTGATAGTGAACCGTGCAGACCGTATTCACAGTTACAATAATCTGGTCGATGCATCCAAATGACTTTTGTGTACTTTATAGAAATCTTTTATGTGTGAATTCTTTGTTCAAATCTTTTTAATGGTTAAGCGCCAACTGTTGCTCTTTTAACCACTATACTTTTTTACTATTGACAACTATTTGTAATATATTCAAAATAGTTATGACTATTTTATTGAGCATCAGATTTATCAAACGCATAATAACATTGTGTACAATTTAATTAAAATGATCACACGTCAATAATTTTGTAAATACCCTTAATTGTTACCGCTATAGGCTCATTGAATTGGCGCAAAAAAAGTGAAAGTAAATAAATATAGATACTTAAATTGCCACCAAGTCGGCTATTAGAATATGTATTATAAATAAAGTGATATTGAATCTCGCGTACTTAATGTAAATACTAAGCTAGAATAATGTATGTAGCTAGGACGCGTACCGAATTTTCTCTACCGATAGTTATACGAAAAATATATTTGTACGAATAGGTTTGTATTCCTCGTCGTAAAAGACATAAATAGGCAATAATTTTTAAGTGTTCAGAGAGTGTTCGCTATTATAGATTTACGCTATATGATATGTTGTATGGATGTAAGTAGTTTCTTTATACTTTTTTTGTAAATTTCGCTTTATTTGATATAAAATAATTAGTATTATTAGTCTGAGAGGAAACGCCGGTTACCAATAAAAATATAACTTGTTGCTTATTGAAGATATTATTAAATATTTTTTTATGAAATGTTAGAAAAGTTGTTTTAAAAATTATGTAATCTGTCGAAATTTGTGTGTAATATGTATACTGATTGTTGCGTAAATTATTGTCGTTTTGGGCGCTGACCGCAGAACCATTAGGTCTTGCGGCTTTCTAAAAGCGCCGTTTGTTAAGTTTCAAAATATTACGCAAATTATATATTTTTATTGAGATTTTAATTAGAACTTATACAGATATTAGAAAATACAACAGAACTTTATTGAAACCTTTTATTTGGAATTTATTGCTAAATTAATATAAATACAAATCTGTGATTTAATTTATTACTGGACAACAATGGAAAATACTTTATCTGATAAAGAAACAAATCTCTCAAAGAACTAATCTAAACGTTCCTGTAAGTATAGATAGATCTCTATTATTGTTGCGAGTGTCATGCTGATTTTATTATATATTTTATCTTAAATCCCAAGCATTAAATAAATAATATATCACTAAAAATTAATCTTGTATAATAAACTTGTGCCCTATTAGAATCATGAATCTATGAAAACAGATTTTTTTTATATAAATATAATAACATATGTCCTTAGCAAAGGGACTCCTGATGAAGTAGAAACTTTACTTAAAAGCCACCTAAAGCGGCTCTACAGTCGATCCTCCTATTAGAAATAAAATATATGCTTGTTAATCTCATAAATTTTCGTTATAAATACTGTCTCAAACCTAATAATTGCATTACTATTTGCTAACTCATATCGTAGAAAATGGATCGCAACAGACATACAAAGCTTATACTCAAATATTCTCCCTCGGCTACGATAATTCTGGACCTTGATTTCCGCCGTCATCTAATTTTCCTGAACTAAGGGCTTGCGCCCACTAGTGACTTTTATCACCGTGACTGTCACCGCTGCATTCATCCACAATAGTCTGCAGTAGCCAGGGATGATGTACACGATGACAGTCACGGTGACAAAAAAGTATAGTGCGCGCACGCCCTAATAATTTCCGAGTCGATGTTACCTTATGAATGAATGTCTACTTGAGTATATTCGTACCAAATTCTGTTCGAATCGCATAAGAGATGCTATTTAACTTATCGTTAGGATGTAAATTAATAGAGATTATTACCTTTATCGTTTTGTACTTTTGATACCTATTAGTCGTTCAAAGGTCACCGATTACCTTTTCAAAATGAAATAAATAACAATAAAACTTTTACTTCTGCATTTTTCTTTTTATACTACCCTATATCTCTTGTAACCATATTGGATCATACAGTAACGCATATGAATGCCAATATTGACATATAAGTTTCCAGCCAACAAGATCTTGCCTTGCGAAACTGGCTGTAAAAGTCCACGAGACTACGAGAACTAAGAAACGGACGAATTTCAATATTTTCCGTGAAAAGACTGGCATCTGACCTTCAAAACCCATAAACTGATGATAACGCAGTTCTGTAGCTAGACCAAGTTACACATTTTAGGGGTCCAATGACCCACAACGAATTCCATAGGGGTTTGTATAACAACCGGAACCGACGGCTTAACATGCTCTCCTTAACAGAACTCAATGTGTTAAAAACGGTCACCCACCCTCGGACCTGATTACTATTGCTTAACCTTGCAATGTGTTAACCTACTCGGTTACCACTTAGCCATAGACACCAACACGTAATGAATCCTAAGTGAAACGCACTTAGGACAGGACCCATCCTAAGACTGCACTGTCCCTCTAGACACTTGTCACTGGCGTATTGTGGAATAGAATGACGAATGTATGAGATATGAAGAATATCGTGGTAAAGTACAAGTGTGTTATCAATATGTGTAAATTATAGTCGTCATCGTATGTCATAAACGTCAAATCCCATATATTCTTCATTCTGTTCTACAATACGCTGGTCAACGAATGAATAAATAAATAAAATAAATATTGTAGGACATTCTACACAACGCTATCTAGACCCAAAGTAAGCATAGCTTAACTAGCTTGTGTTATCGGTTCTAGAATGCGGATAAACATACTTAGATACTTTTTTTTTCATAAAATATACACATTATACATCGAAACACCCAGACCAATGCAAATATTCATATTCATGCATACAAATATTTGCACTGAGCGGGGATCGAACCTGCGCCTCCTGCGTAGCGGCCGCGTTCACTACCGCTACAACACAGAGGTACGCGAAACCACCCGTACCCGTATCACTTGTCTAGGAGAGGCTGGTTACTATTGCTTAGCCTTGTAATGAATTAACCTAATCAGTTATCATTTGGCCAGTGACACAAAAACATAATGAGCCCTAAGTGAACTATATAAGACTTCTATCTATTACCTGTCAGCCGATAATACCTATAGAGACATGGCATAACTGAGGGTGAGCTTATTATAGTCTACTGGTATGTTTCCAAGCCCAATGATACCAATGGCTACTGATATTTTAAGCCTTTTAAATTCTTGTGTACCGAGTAATTTCATGTTGATTGTATAATAACCAGGATTTGAGCCCGGGGCCTGTGGATCATAAGAACGACGGACTACTACGTAAGTAAGTATGATTAGTCGCCGGACAAATGATATTATGATAAAAAGTATAGACGTGCCACTATGAAAAATAGGCACAAAAAATTAAAACACGATTAAAATCCAGCGCCATGTTGTATCAAAGGGCGCCCGGAGGCAACGCGGGCGCAGCCTCACGAACACCGTTTACGATATGATTATGCTTTATTGCCATTAATTTGCGACAAACGAAACCGCCCAGCACCATCTAGACCGCCATATTGGGAAACTATTGAATTTATTGATCTAATCACACTGGCTCAATGACACGTAGGTACATAATCTGCTAGGTTGATAAAGTGTAATTTAAAGACCCATTGAAATAACACTATTTATCACGATTTATTTTGGGATATTTTATTATTTATACATTTATAAAATTTTATCAAGTAAAAGAAGCGCTTATATGAAATAAAAAGAGTGCTTAATATCACTGATAATATTACACCAAAAAAATTACTTAAAGTCGAAACATGCAAGATTTTTTAGGTTAAGCTATTACTAGTCAACTAGTACATAATTAATACGAGAATAGCAACTACCACGATTTAGATTCAATTCGTAGCATGCACACCAACTGCTTCAGGGTCATAAGAAATTAAAGAAGGTGTCTCTTCAGTACCTTCAACTAATGAGATAGCTAAAAATTCGTCACATGACAAATACGATTAGCCTTTGAGCCTATAGTCTATAGACTCGAAAGAAACTAGTGTACATTGGGATGAAGTCCAGACATCGAGCGTCCAAAAGAAGAAGACGCTTATTTTTAGCTTTATAGGCGATACAAACCAGTAATATACGTAATAATATTTACTATACATACATTTATATCTAGACTTAATAGACTCAATCGTACTTAGTAATAGGAATTAGTCTACGATAAAAATATCGAAGTACAGCCAAATACGCAGTTAAACTGGTAAAGCGGACCCCAGACTCCGAAGTAAATGCTTCGGATGCGACTAGGATTCACGCTAAGATGAAGAAGAGTAATAGTAATAGTCTCCGAGTTTTAACTTACACTAAGACTAAGTAAAGGATATAACGTCGTGAGTTTTAAAAAGTTACTCTTTTACCATCTAAAAGATCTGTCAATTTTCCTTAGACTGTATAAGCACATCGTAATGAAAATCATAATTGGGTGTTATGTACCTATGGACTACTAACAATTCTTGTACTAGACTATCAATGAGAATGTTAAACTATGTAAGTAACTACAATGTAACAGACCACGAACCAATGAAGGACGTAATGAACGGAAGACAGCTGATAGCAAAAGTTTATCTCAAGCTTAGCTCTAGTTTTTTGCTACACAGATCGCTACAGATACGTGGTTCAGTGATCTAATAGATACAGAAAGTGGCCAGCGAATATAACTTATATATTCTATAGTAAACTGTGGACACAGGAGTCGGACAAGAACGGTATCACTAAGGAGCTGGCCCAATTTATAAGAGTCGGGCGTGAATTTGATAGTCCAGAGTGTTTAAATATTTTATGTAATTGAATGACTCAAACAGCTCGAGCTGTATTTGCTTTTTTCTATTTTAATCGAATTATAATAAATATAATATAAATAAACATTTAAAAAAAATTAAGAAAATAAATATAATTTCATTCAATTGTTTGGGCGAAGTAATCAAAGATCAATGTTTAAAAATGATTGTAACATAATTAATTGGTAAAAGTATCGGTGAATGACTCCCACCGTCTTTAGACGGATGTACAGAAAAATTTGGATCAGCTTCGGGTTTGGCTCGGTAGTTCAGTGGTCAGAGCATTCCCCCAGTAAGGGAAAGACCCTGGGTTCAAGTCCTGCCTGAACCGTATTCGCTTTTTTCTATCATAATCAATTTTGAGTAATATGCGTGTAAGCATTTGTGAGATTACACAAACATGAATTATGGACCCTGTTGCGCTAATCTAGATGCAGCTAAATAAATTAGATTGAAAACGAATTCGGGAAACGATAACTCATCATTGAAATATACTGTTGTAATTGCTTAAAAATGTAAATAGGTATGTAATTAGCCTCATGTAAGTTTTTTATAATAATTTTTTCTTTTGCAATTGCTTGGTCATATTTCAATACGATAAAACTAATTACATCCATTAAATGGATATAAGTATCATGTAAACATTTTGATGGACTTCTCCAATCACACCTACTTAAAAAAAATGATAACATATTAAAATACAAAATAATGGTGTTTCTTGCGCTGAATTTCACCTATGAATATTAAGATGTTTAATTTTATTTACAATGCGTTTGTCGTATTTTTTTACCAAATAATTGTGAGTGAGTAAAACTTAGAAATTTGTTCTATTTAAGTTAGTTTCATTATTACTAGTAGTAACACGATTTACTTCACTTAATCAGTGGGGATAACATAATAATTGAATTTCAATTAAAATTAATTAAAATCAAAAACGCTATGAAGATCCTGTTCTAAGACCGTTAGCAACTTACGCCTCGAAGTGCCAGAGCAGGGTGGGGCAGTAGTTGCACAACGATGGCACGGCGAGTGCGCAGGCGCGGGGTGCGCGGGCGCCTTGTTAGCGGCCGCGCGTGCGCGTGCCACCGTTGCGTTGCATTATTTATTGCTTATTGAAAAACAACCGATATCTTTAGCTAGTCACTTTTGTGGTTGATCGTTACCTCGTTTTTGTATAGCAATTTTTGTTGGAACGCAAATTGCTGGTGATGCAAAGGAGAAAGCAATTATTAGCAGACAACTGTTGTTTCGTTAATAGCTGCCCTACATTTTGGTACTGTGTTTATTCAATTTTAAACTAGGCATTTAAATATAATGTATTATTAAAGAGAAGGAGTATAGATTTTTACACGAAATGTTAGTCAACTATCATTATTTTCAGAATATAACTTAAAAGGACTTTGAGTTGTCGAGTTCAACCATGGAGAAGGAAATGCAAATGAATTACCTAATCATATTCTGTCCTCCGTGAGTTCAACACATTATCGAGCAACTATTTGGGAATAGTGCTAGAAATTTTTCAATAACAGATTGTTATAGTCAGTGTAAAAACAACAAGGAATGGTAGTTACCCGGCCTTCTCATAATTTTAGATTAATTGAATATAAAATCCGTAAGTAGTTATTAAACACAACAAAAGTTATATAAGAAAGAGAAAAATACTGCCTCAAAAACTATATGACTAAGCATTAAACGGTGTGGATATTTAGTCGCTGGTAACAGTAGATAGATAATACTTTATTGTACTCCAAAAAACTAGGTAAGCAATACGGACATTTATTATTCTTGATGAGTCTAAGGATGAGCGCAGCTTTCTTTACAAGAATAAGAAGAAGCAAGACCCGCACCAATCACGTCAATATTATATTTATAAGATACGGTTGCTTCTGTTTTTTGACCTCTTTGTGCTGCACGTTTTACCGTAATACCTCCAAAAATATTTATCGAATGGAGTTAGTCAGGGGGCTGTTAATATCGACGAGTTTTAGGCAGGACTTATTCGTCGTTGTCTCAATACACTGACCAATAAGTTCGAAGATCGACGTACCGATGATAGGTAGGATCACAATTTTATTACACAAGTATCAAACAGTAGCTTATTACCAGACATACTATAATGACTGGTGAATTGCACCCAATAAAATATTACATAAACTGAAAATATGTTGGTATGTACTGTTACCGAATATGATTTTTAAGGTCGCCTAGATGTAAGACGGTGGGACGGAGCCATGTACTTTCGGAGCAGATAAGATGTAACCATTGAAATCAACCTGTCTGTGGTCAGTTGCGTGATTTTTGTGAGCGTGCGCCACTGACAATGACAAAGCTATAAAGAATTTGAATGTACTATAGTTCTGAATATTTTTAGAACAGAGTTAAAGTTGTAGATGGAGTTTGTTTATTAAATTTTTCGTCGAAAGGATCTTTGATTCATTCTGGGCGAACATAATTTCACTGTTGAAAATTTTTCTTTCATTTCATTCATTCTGGATTAACGGATGTCGTGGAAGTATCAGAACTACACCAGAAATAGAAGATGGTTATCACTAGAGAAAACTAAAATACCCAGTAAGAATGGTTAATACACTATCTCTAGATTGGTCCAAATATGTTGATCTATAAGCAAAGTATAGTGCAGACTTCTACTCATCCAACCCGTCACAGAAGTCCTCCAGGTTCTTATACTTACAAATATAGTAAATAGGTAGATAAGTCTTATACTAAAAGAATTACCTATTATAAAGTTTAGTATACATGACTCGTTAAACAAGCTAGCAAAGTAAATAGTAACTATAGAAGAGTTCTACGGTTCAATCCAAGTTATAACAACCGTAAATCTGGGTTATTTTGGACAGCAGGGTAACTTTCCAAAGGAACAAGGAAACGTAAGGAACAGATGAGTAATAAGCATATCATTTCTTCTTCTGATGAAAGCGACGAAAATTATTGTTTATCAGTAAAAAAATCTAATTTTAAATTTTCACAACGTATATAACCCAGGTGTTCAAAGTATTCCCAATTTACGCAATTATTTTTGGGTGCTATAAGTTGAATTTAATTACGAGAAAAAAATCGAAAGTACTAACCTCCCAACTGTAGTGTCACTTCTAGTAGTGTACGTCATTGTAAGGGCAGGTGACCGATCCATCACGGTGCTCAGCGATGTGGACGTGCCTAATTAACGGAAAGCAAGGTCAGCTGATGAAACAGGCCAAGCACCCACTCTAATTTGTCACAAAAAAATTAAGACGCGTCCACAGAAAGTTTTAATTGGAAATATGCTGTCATTTCCCAAAAGAGTGAGGGTTTTACTTAACCCACGGGCGCATAAATGTTATAAATTTATCAAGTTATCTTCTTCTTCTGTCGAGTTGACGACGTTGGATTGGCATCGTGGTGTAGTACCTAATTGGTTTCACGGCACTGCCGCTACTCACGGAGAGGGCTCGAGCATTGGGATCGCTCTTCGAGAAGACTTACTACGTCCCCTTAGTTATCATAATCATCTTAGCGCCATTCCCATTTGCATCCATTTTGGCTATCAAGAAGTAGCAAATGTTATGAGCAAATGAGAAGTATCTCATAGTAGGTTGTTGGAAGCAAAGAGATAATTGGGTATAATATATGGGTATAATTAAAATCTGCTGAACAGAATCCATACCAATATTATAAATGCGAAAGTAACTCTGTCTGTTTGTTACGCTTTCACGCTTAAACCACTGAACCGAAATTTGGTATAGAGATTGATGAGTCCTTGAGAAAGGACATAGGCTAAGTTTGATCACGCTAACTGACATCTACACGGTCGGAGCCGCACGCAGCAGCTAGTATAGTATAAAGGAAATGTAAACGCAGCTTTACGTTACGCAAGAATAGTCTTTTACCATGTACTATAGATATCACGTAGATTCATTATCGCCACTTGACACGCAAATCTGCGCAATACGCATCAAGGTTTATCAATATGTAAATAACTTGTTTATGAATTAAATGTGTCGTTAAGAAATCACTACACTAATAATATTCAATTTGTAATTGATTTATTTCTTCATTTAAGACAACATCTCTCATTGATAAAATTATACGTACGAATACGTGGAGATTTTGTGAGTATGGGGCCTCGCCAAAACCTTCGAAGCAAAGACAGCAACTATTGATTGACGGACGAGGCTTTGGAGCAGGTTTTCCTCTTGAGTTTGGGAGGCCAGACGGCACTCCCTCCCACATCCGCATAAACTTAAGGTATGATTGAAGACAACTGCCGAAGCACGCAGCAGATACACGTTATTCATTGCGGCCTCTCAATGGTCCTCTTTATCCGCATCGGAGTTTGACAAGTAATGAGTACGCTGCATCTGCTGCATGCGTCTTTCGTTGTCGTATGCTTCCGACTGCTTCGGAATCAGACCTTTAATCTAAAGAAGGAAAATTTTTACACACCAAAACCCTTATATCAAAAACTTACTCTCAGAATTCTTGAATGTTCTGCATTTACACGCATTGTCTAAGAAATGAGATAATAGTAGATAGCAATTAGATTAACTCGTTAACACACTCAGGTTAAACATTAAACTCTAACCCCTGCAAAATCCGGCCTCATTTTGCACATACTTAAACCGTTTTAAAAGAGATCGACTTGAAGTATACTTTGCTCGGAAAAGATATAGCAATCCATTAAGCCGTCGCATAAGTACGGCTTGTACCCTGTACTTACATTTACACCTTGCAGACATGCGATCGTAAGGTTGGGTAAGTGACTGATATGAAAATTTGGTCCGTCTACACGCCCAATTAACGGTCAACATTTACTAAATTGAACATTTCCTCCGTATTTTGGGTACATATCAGAATCAAGAGGCACAAAATCTCAACCGAAATACCAAAACTCGCCTTCTATTATAATGTTTTTAATAAATCTCCTAAAAGTTCTTTTTTGGTCTAACTTCTGAAGATGATCATAATTTAAGCCATTTAGTAAATGTAAAACATGACGGTACCTACTAACCGGTACACAAAGTACCTACACAACCTAGATTATTTTTAAAAAGGCGCACAAGTCATCGTGGGACTTGGTGTTTAATTTTTCTATAATATTCCTGTTAATTTTATAAACTTAGCTCATTACAAATTCAAACTTTTAACTAAGTAAGCATGTAAATATTATACGGTACTGGAATCTATGTGGTTCCTTCATAAAATAAATATCTACCGAGACTGAAGTACATACTGGAGATCCGACATGGATAAAAGTTTCTCTTCAGCATTCAAAAAATCTTTTTCATCAATGATTTCTTTCTCAGGGAAATGGAGCTAATTGCTCTTATAACAGTTCATCTTAAGATCATATCACTGAGCTTGTTTTTATGGTTTTTAATAGGAAGTAATTCATGTTCATTAATTGGTAAACAGAATTTATAAGTAGGGATGTTAAAAAATAATCGATTTTTAAAAAAATCGATTATTTTTTTCTAATAATCGATTTTTTATTAGCGATTTTTATAGTAAAATTAATCGATTTTTAAAAAATCGATTTTTTTAACTTAGCGTTTAAATCGATTTTCATAAATGCGAAATTTTCGTAATATTTTATGAACACTTTGTAGTTATAATATGTATTATGACTTCTCGGTTCTCGAATCACACTATGGTTACGCTAGTACTATTATCTGTTCAGTTTATAGTTTTATTTAATTTATGATTTTCTAAAAGAGTTACGAAAAAGTTTGTTCATATTGTTGGGATAATGATATGTTGATATGGTATGATATGAAAAAGTTTGTTCATATTGTTGGGATAATGAAAATATGAAAGACATAATTGATTTTGTTGACGTTTCTTTGACGACCAACTAACAGTTACACCGCTGCCTGTGTCATTATAACAATGACAGCGAATAGTGTGACGATTATTATTTTCTTCCCTAACCGTCACGCCAGTGCCAGTGTGACACAGCGCCAGCGGTGTTAGGGGTCCATTACACGCTAGGTTTTGCCATGGTTTAACCATCAATCACGCCGTGATTGACCAATAACATAACGTCTAATAACCAATGACGGCATGATGCATGACGCTTGCATAATACGCGTGTAATGGACCCCTTACGGACGGTTAGTGGGTCGTCGTTTCTTTTAGTGTTGTCAGTAAAAAAAATAGTTTTGCGGAAATCAATTTCTACATTTTTATGAAATTGAAATACCTTGAAAGTTTAAAAGAACATTTTCTTTGAGATTTAGTTTTGAATTGGTTATTATTTTTATTAATCATATTATTTTATTTTATTTTTAGTCTGATAATTTCGTAATGTCAGTAGGTTTATTATTAGAATACGAAAAGCATGCAAATTTTTAAAATTAGAAAAAAAATCGATTATTTCACAAAAATCGATTATTTATTTTTATAAAATCGATTTTTGATAAATCGATTTATATTGAGTAAAGAAAAAATCGATTTTTATTTAATCGATTATTTTCCTTCAATGTCACATCCCTATTTATAAGTGTATATTTTTTTAAAGTCCTCAAGTGAATAATATTTTGCCTTTTCACTTTTATAAGGAGTCTACTATGTCATCTTATGGCATATATTTGTTTATATTATATTATTATTTTAGTACTTGGAACATTGATTGATTTGTAAAACCACACCATCTAGTTTAACGATTGAAAAGAGTAACTGTAAATTGTTTTACTTACCTGGCTTATTTCTAATAACTCTTGAGAAGCCTATTACTAGCCTATATACTATTACCGTAAATACAAATACTAAATATCATAAAACCATTTCATCTCCTTTCAGAATCAGATGAAAGTCTCTGAACAGACTCCGGACACGGGTCGGCCGAAGCAAAGAATGCCGGGCTAGGTGGGGGTTCTCAGGTGGGGCAGACCTGAGATGTGAATGCGGAGTTACACCACAGACAATGGCCCACCTGCTGACGTGTGCTACATGCCCACACACATGTACACCGGAGGACCTCATTTGCGCCTCCGAGAGCGTTATCCAGGTAGCAGCACACTGGGAGAACACCATTTGAGAGTATAGGCGCCATAGCCACACGAAGATCTCCTTTTAATTCGTGTCAATAATTAATTTCGGGACAGCCTTCGTGGCGTAGCGGTAGTGAACGTGGCTGCTACGCAGGAGGCGCGGGTTCGATCCCCGCTCAGTGTAAATATTTGTATGCATGAATATGGATATTTGCATTGGTCTAGTCGTGCCTCGGAGAGCACGTTAAGCTGTCGGTCCCGGTTGCCATACGAACATCTATGGCAGTCGTTACGGGTAGTTGGAGCTCTAAAAATTCGATATCGCCTAATATCACTATTGGGTTGTGGAGGTCTGATGGCAGTTGCTTCACGGAAAATATCGAGGTCTAGCCAAATCTGCAGTTAAGACTGGTAAAGCGGACCCCAGACTCCGAGGCGAAAAGCATCGGATGCGACTGGGAACTAACGCTAAGAAGAAGAAGAAGAATTAATTTCGGGATTGTGTTACGTATCCTCGTCATCCATATCATAGCGTTGCTACCGTCCCGTTAAGGCGACCTGCCCCGCTATGGTAAGGACTTCATGCCTCGCGGAGATATTTTGATGAGGACGAGATAAATTAATTACAGTGTAGTTCAGTCGTTCACTAATAAGCTCTATAAATACGTTAATGTTCTGCCAATCTTTTAAATTTACTTTAGGTAAGTAGGTTGTTGAAAATATGACATAAAATAAAATATTTAAATCTTAAGGTATAATTCCGTAGCCGACCGCATACGACAACTGCCGACGCATGCAGCACATACAACGTACCCATTACTTGTCAAACTCCGATACGGATAAAGGAGACCACTGAGAAGCCGCAATGAATTACGCGCATGTGCTGCGTGCGTCGGCAGTTGTCGTATGCGGTCGGCTACGGAATCGTATCTTTAGTGTAGATATGTATGGTTAGAAGGGTGCTTCTCAGCGCTCATTAATTCGTCTATATCAAAATGTACGAATTGCGAGGTATGTTTTCACCAAAAAAGATAAAAAAAAATTGTCTTATCATCATCATCTAACTGCCCTTATCCCAATTAGTTATTTAGGGTCAACGCGACATGTCATCCAGTGAGTTATCATTTCCTCAGTCATTCCCTTCTTTGCCATATCCCATTTCACGCAATTCATCTTTTCTTGCGCTTACTTCTTTATATCTTTTTTTATAAAATTACTTTCATCTCTTCTCATAGTGTGTCCATGCCACGACAGTCGCTCGCTTCTCAATTTATCAATTTCTGGACGGTGCCACTTTCCAATTTTGTACTAATATTACACATGTTATTCGTATCAAAATCCAATCTGTTACGCTTTCACGCCTAAACCACTGAATCGATTTTGATGAAATTTGGTACAGAAATAGATTAGACCTTGGGAAAGGACATAGACTATGTCTGGTCGGGATAACTGACATCCACGCGGGCGGAGCCGCGGGCAAAAACTAGTAAGTAATAATTTAAAAACTAAAAACTCTTTCTCCCACGAATTTTAAAAAAAGATGTGCAACTCACAGTATAGGTATTTAAACTTTCATGGTCGTTCATATTTTTATTAAAGCTATAATATCGAATACTCAATACAAGAGAGGTTTACTGCTCTCGTTTAATTCTATTCTATGAAAAACCGGTAATACATTATGTAGTTTAATTTGTTCGCCATATTGAAAGTTTTAATAAGAGCATCAAAACATATTAATATTATACGAAGTACTTCATTTTTGTTACAGGTAAGTGAACCTAATGAAATCCTCAATAGACAATGTTCAGACGCTTATACTAGAGGATATTAATTAGAGCTTCTTTAAATCTGCCAAGACATGCATTAAGCTAGATTTATATTATACAAAATTACCTACTTGAACTTTAGTCGTTATGGTAATTTATAAACTAGTACAATGTAACTTCATTCATTAGGGATCCACAAACGCAGTATCTCACTTTTCATACCGAGTTTCTAATTAGCTAACTATAAATATTAGTCAGTCGTAAAATGTTACTAAGTGGATTAGTGCTACAAGTAGTGATTATTTCGTAGTGCGTAGGCGTTCTCGGATGGACCACCGATATTACTCACAGTAAGCACCTAGCCCAATAATTACATATTAATATGGTGGAAGGTAGCCAGTATTAAATTACGTGATAACACGGACTTATTAAATGTTTTTATATTCATAAATCGTAATAAACAAATTAAGGCTGATAGCCGCAGGCGCCGGCCACTGTAATTATCGATATATCGAAATAAATTTGAACAAATTCGATTATCGAATAATTTCGACGACGAACGATATTATCCATCATTTTAATGAAAGCACAAATCGAGAAACCTATAGTCTCGTTTAACGATGGGAGTATCAATATAAGTGCATCGAGGATCGATAATTGTACGGTAGCCGTGACGATAAGCGTCGACACTATTGTGCATAATGTCGTCCAGTATTACTAAAATTATACAGTGCATATGCATGGTGCTTACCGCCGACGACCGGTTTCGTCTGTCAGAGTTCCTTGGAAATACGGAAAATCAAGTTGAACTGAGTCTTCACTAATAAAATCTAGCTTTAACAGCTTAATTTATAATTTAATAAATATTCCTAGTACATAATTATGACGTCATGGCTATAAGCTTATTTACTATCTTTAAAAGTAGTACGTTATGAGACGATACAAAAAAGCTAATATCCCTATCTTGAACAAATATGGTCAGATACGGTCACGTGTGTTAAAGCTTAGTGCTATAACCTGCGCAGAAGTAATTGGTACACAACCGAATAGCAATTACCATTACACTTTCTTTACATCACTAAGGCGGCATATGTATTAGGTTGTGTACTCGATAAGTGTAAAATGGTAATAAAATTAATTGAACCCATGTACGGAATCCGTGATGGCCGCACTAGACGGGCGACAAGGCGAGTCTTCACCCATCGCATTATAAATTCAGCGCGGGCCCAGTGCAACAAGTTTTTCCGTTTTGCACCATTACGATAAATTCTGCTCTTGTTCTTAGACATAATTTTCGCACTGAAGAACAACTCTTTTCTTCTGTTTCATGCAAAGTTTCATTAGGAAGTGTGATAATGCAGCAAAGTATCTTAATGACTTGATAGTTATTATATTAAGGCATTGATATTGAAAAAGAAACACCGTTTCCCCAGTGAATCGCGAATATTTACACTAATTATTTAGTCCTAAAAATTATATCGATACTCTTGACTTATTTAAAATAGAGTCTGTTTGAGAAAATTTAAGATTATAAAACTACAATTTAAACAAACAATATATTTATAAACGTACTAACATAATGTACGACACGGAAATAATTCCTCTGCTAAAATTCGCGCAATCATACTTACGCTATGAGCAGGGTGACATTACATTCATTCTGGCCCGCCTTTAAGCCTTGCATCATACATTAAACATAAAAAAGCAAATTTAAAACCGTCCACAGCACATTTAAAGTATGCGTTCGGTAATAAGTAAAAAAAAAAGTTGCTGGAGTTGCAAAACAAGAGCAGATGCCGAAATAATGAGGTGCGCGGAAGACTGCACAGTGCAGTCGCTTACGCCGACGGTCACCAGCCAGTTAATTGCATGTGTGATTTATACCAAATTGGGAGGTCAGCTTACTTATTTTTTAATTTAATGTACATCTATTTTAATTAATGCGTCAAGCTGTGGTATCGAGATCATTTCTTCATCAGTAGAATGTGGGTGCATATTTGTTAAATTATCTAAACGGGTTCGCACTTCAGACTGATAAGAATATGTTAAGGAGAACACGATTTATGCATACTCTAAATTTTTTGTTTGTTCATACTGCACTATTCTAATAGCACTTATCATCATCTGAGCGTTATTCCTGGTTGCATCCGAGACTTTCACCTCGGAGTCCGGGGTTCACTTTCTGCTTTTCCTCTTTTTGATTCGGCTAGGGTTTCATATGACCGAATTCTGTCTGATCTCCCAACCCTGAGACAAATTCATACGCATAAACCTATTGATTTGCGTAGTAGAGTTACTACGCCAAACAATAGGTTGACTTGAACCCATAGATCTTGACGAAACCCCGTGTACATACTGTACAAGTGTACATCCTTATAGATCAATTCTGTATCAGAATCTCTCTTAAACTATATCATCTTTCATACGACAAACGAACACAAGTCACATAATATACATATTTCCAACGATGAATAAGTAGGTACAGCGATTTCACAAACATCTATACAAATGAATAATACATGTAACATTCCAATGTAAACAAAATTATGACCACTACCAACGGAATAACACCCTTGCATCGCCTCGGGCCAAACTCACTTCTGTCTCACTATAATAGACGTATTGAAACGCGACCTAATGATAAATATAAGCAACAACCAGTGAAGGAGACCTGCTCCGTCCCTAACACATATCGATGTTGTACTGAATGATGTAGGATGTAATGATTTGATTGATGTCTAGATAAATTGGTCATGTTGTCCATGGCCGATTCGTTTTCACTCTCTATGCCATCCCGCTATGTGATTTTCTACGGTGATACAGTTTTTCAATTGGTCCGCGTCCACTACGAGACTGGTTTCACTGATGGTTGTCAACGAGCCCCCGATTGTTAACGTAACGAAAAAAATTAGATTTTTAAGTAAATAAACTTTCTAAGGTCACTTCTAATAAAACTGTTTTCTGTAGAAGCAAAAACTTGATGATAAGAAATTTTTCCGTGAATTATTCTGTTAACGTAAGTTTTTGCTTAATTCAATTCAAACTACATAATACAACGGCAAAAATCCATGCTACTGTTATAAATGTGACAATAACTGTGTCCGTCTGTCACCTTTTCACGCCAAAATCAATGAAACGATATTGTTAAAGTATAATGTCTTAATGAACATTTTGATACTCTTTATTTGGAAAAATAGTAATTTTCCGCAATAAAAGGGGGCACGTGCCGTGTGGGAGCCGTGAACAGTAGCTAGTTTTAAATAAATAAAGTTCAGAGGCTGCGTTGGCTCTTAAAAAAAGTAGGCAATGAAACAGTGCTACCAAATCTAATCGAATAAGAACCGCGTAATGCCCCGCAATATCAATTTCAATTCACGTAGATTTCGTTTTCTCTGAACGTTCCTAATATTTCTGGACCGCATGATTTAAAAAAAAAAGTTGTACAGTTAGTGAATACTGAAATTATTCTACATTCATGTCGTGCACGAGTGACTTGACTTTCTCGCTCGACCGACCGGGGCCTAAGATGAGTGCGTAGCAACGTTTTTCTTGACGCAAAAAACTTGTTAGTCGCGCGAAATAAAATAAGAGCAGCGGCGTCGGCGCATACGCACCGATCTCTACAGTTACCGTGACTATATTTTCTTGGAAATTCTATACACCTACTGAATTATAATTTTAGCTCTGGGTCAATATTTAGTCTGTATCAGATTGTAACTAAAATGTCAACTTTTTAACTACGTAGTAATCACAAAGTTTGTAATCTTGTAGTTAGAAAAAACATTAACAAAAAGAAAAATATTTTATATTGACAGCGGTAAGCACATTCAGTTAGGTATACCTACTTTAATTCAAGGCAAATTACATACACAGATAATAAAACGACCAATATAACTGGTGCACATTTGTAACAAAGTTGCAGTTGGCTGCACAAAGATTACAATTAAAATATTACACATTACAGTCATATCTTAGCATAAAACTACGTGATTAATAAAAAACAACTCACCATGGCTCTAATTTAATTAAGTGAGTCGAAGGACTCTGGATTCGAAGGTATTACCTTTATTAAAAGGTTATATTTAGGTATTCCCTCCATTTTTTTTTCTCATTTTTAGTCTCTTGTTCTATTATATCTGCAGGTCTACTACTTGACATTGGCTTGCGCTACGGCACCCGTTTCCCTGCCTCTAGTATTCAATATAACTGAGGTTACTTTTTTATGTCATCAAATTAATTACCCTGGGGTGAGCGACCCACCGTCCATTTACCGATTCGCAGTCTCAATACAATCATCAGATTTTGCTGCGAATTATATTGATAGCTCCAGTTTCCTCCAGGAATTCAATTGTGTATGAAATCCTCAGTGCAAGATCCAATACTCAAATATTGTCTGTGCTGATTTGTATCCAGAATAATATAAATCAGCACAGATCTACATGGATTGATCATGCTCTCAAATTCAATATGTATATATATACTTTCGCATCAAAGAAAAAACAGCTATGCAGATTGACCTAGCAACACAAGGCTGGTAAGTGTGATTTCATACGAGCCTGCGGTTACAAAAGAAGCGATCTGTGCAACCACATCGATTGGTTTCTATTCCCCGCTCCATTGTGAGCACGGTATCTATGATGGGAAAGTAATTTGCCACAAATAAACTACTTACCCAATACACTGGAATGTATCGTATTGATACGATTTGTAATCTTACAATTAGCGTACTTGTAGCCAACTATAAGCGGGCTTTTGTATTCTGATTTCATTTACTCTGTAAGGAAGCGGTCTCTTATTCATCAGATGACTCATAGATGTTCTCATATTCTTCTATCCTTGAGTATAATTACATCTTTAACCCACAGGAATTGAGGAAACGAGCTTGTAATAAAAGAAACCACCTGGGTTATAAGAAGAGATCTACGGTGTAGAAAAACTCCACGGCGCGTTTATTTTTGTATTTATATTTGTCTCTTTAAATATATCCATGTGATGACTATCCATGTGATCACTACCCCAATATGCAGACGATATCATTGCTAAAGAAGAAAAGAGAACTCGAAATAACACCCTGTACCAACCCGTCTAGCCAGCATGGAAACAGTGCGCCGAAGTCACCCAATATTTTGAGAGGCCTATGTCCAGCAGTGGACTGCGATAGGGCTATTGATTTATTGATTTATTTATTTCTTTGTGTAAAATAGATGTACAGTCAGATGTAAATTTTGTGTCGCATCGTTAGCATTTTATTAATTGAGCAACATTGCTTAATACCATTTTATAACACTCAGTCGTTTTCTAAGTGTTTACGGTCATTCTCATTATGGTGTTGCTCGTAAGATGAATAAGGTGTCATATGTGTTATATAAATTATTGAACACGGACTGCTAGATCATAGCTTGCCAATTGTAATAAAAACCCTATCGTATCGCAATTTCTCACGTACCTAATCAATCTTATAAATTTATTCTATACTATAAAGGACATAAGGACTTGCCTAATATGTAATGCGTAAGTGTATGAGTTTAAAGACTATGCGCTTAATAATTACCATGCGAATTGCTAGATCATTGATTACCAATTGTAATGAAAACCCTAGCGCACCACAATTTACCACGTAATCAGTATTGTACAATACTATACCTAAAGGACTTTACCCACTACGTAATGCACATGTACATGAGTTCATATGATATTTTTTATGCACCTAGATAGGGTCTATCCAGGTGAAATAAAATAAAAACTCAATCGTATCTCAATTACTCACATAATCAGTCTTGTAAATTGATTCTATACTATAAAGAACTTTGCCCACAATGTAATACCATTGCTTACCAATTATAATAAAAACCCTATCGTATCTCAATTGCCTACTTAATCAGTCTTGGAAATTGATTCTATACTATAAAGAAGTTTGCCTACTATATAATGCACATGTGTATGAGTTTAAAGACCCTAGATGCGTAAAAATTTCTTACCGTATACTAGATCATCGCTTGACAAATTGTAATAAAAACTCTATAATATCGCAATTTCCCACGTTATCAGTCTTGTAAATTGATTCTATACCGTAAAAGAGTTAGTTCACTATGTCATGCACATACGTATGAGTTAAAAGACCCTACGCACGTAAAAATTATCTTACCGACTACTTGTAATTTAAAAAAAAACGCTATCGTATCGGAATCAATCTTGTTTTATTCTAGGTATACTATGAAGAACTTTGTGAACCATGTAATGCACATGTGTATGAATTTAAAGACTCTAGGCGTGGACTTAAAACCGAACTCAATGCATTACTAATACACTCACTACACGGGCAACAAGATAATACATCATATCTATGTTTTATTCATATGACGACTTGCGATTTTGATGTCGCAAGGCAAGCCTGCGCTGCACCGTTTTTGCTGTGAACTCGCTCGAGATTTATATCGAAGTAATAAATGTATCATAAATATATGGAATTGATTCTATATGGAACGTTCTCAACGCTCATAGTCGTAATTTGAGTGAAAAAATTATAGATTCATTGATATTACGCGTTCGGCATTGTTTGATATTGATGTATTTTTTACGGTCGCTTCTCTGGGAGGCTGATTGATGTGAAGTGTTATTTTATTGATGAGAGCATTGTTTGGATGGAAAAGATGTTCAAATATTAATTCATTTCTGACAGGTCTTGCGTATTTTACCTGTTGTCGCCCATACCAGAAGACCATGTGAAACTTTATTTATACTCTACATTCAGCATTCCTATAGGTAAGTATTTTTGCTACCGGGGATATCGCTAAGATGATGATGATTTGGTATAAGAACCATACAGTTTAACTTCAGTTGAAACACCGTCGATACCATAATAACTGTTAAGGTGTGATGTGAGGTCTTAAACGTTATAAGTTTCAAACCTACGCACACTCCTAACAGAAAAACTCGATAACACTATTTGCTTTACCTAGGAATCAAATCCAGGACCTCCTGCATAGCAGTCGCCCTAAGTAGGTACAGATGCACCATCGGGGTAGACATAAGATATTTGGGACAAAACAACAATCACTTACAACATAACAAATGTGAAACATACACACGGTCTATTAATAACACTAACGCTTACTCCTAGTAGATCACACGGAACTGAACTCGTATGGCGTGCCTAATAATAATATTATTAGGTAATTTTCTCCACTGTAGGTAATGCTGAACAATAAACAAATAGGTGCAGAAGAAAGGCTACGCAACACTACCGTCACGAGCGACACACGTCTCTTCATTCAACGCGCTATCTTTCACGACTATCGCTTATAATTATTTGTTTAGATGTCACTCTACGGAATATGAAGTTGTAACTGTCCCTTACTACATTTACGATATTAGCTCATACTCATTGCTCAGTAGCCAGACCAGTTTCATATCGGATCACCAGAAAGACCTTTAAAGCAGTTTTGGCTGTCAGTCTTCAATAACATAGCTGGAAATTTCAAAATAAAACAACGTTCACATTGTTAGGTACTACATTATTTGCTTTTGGTTTCTGTCTTTCGTGGTTTTGGTACACTTCAATACAAAATCAAACAAAATTGAAAATACCTAAACAGGGATAAATTCGACTATTAGTAGGAGTAGGATCTTGCCAGCTGTTACGGCTGAGTACTGCTTCTTTATTTGCCGAAACGTCGATCTCTAGCTCATTTTAATAGCTGCTGAAGCTGTTTATAGGTATCGGAAACTCCAAACAATACATGGTAAATATCCTGATCGTTCTAATAGTAATGCTGAAGCTGTTACTATGATGTCACGCCGCGTTGAACATCTTATTATGGCATTATTGTTGAAGTGATATTTACAAACATTTTGATTGACCACTCTACGAATATTTATTGTTATCTAGTCTCATGTCAAATAGAACATCAATCCCATTATAAAATAGACAGTTTTATTTAAGGCAATAAAAATGAAATTTAATGATCCAACTGTTACCATGTTGGCTATTTTCAAAAAGGAGGAACTTTGTAAAGTCACTTTGTCACACGCGAAAGTGGTGGGTAAACCGCTTTTAAGATGGGTTTTCACGGTGCAATAAATGAACGCATTAGTTACATTTTTCATAACGAACAACATCAATACCCTTACCCTCTGATTAATAAAAATACGGGCCTTACTAATAAGGCGTTAGTTAAGGTTTAACATTATAATAAGTACATTTTCACTTGTTATTGTAAATTTTTCGCGTCATTATTGATTAACGAGTCGACCGCAGCTCCACCTATTAGATTTGATCATCACTATGAACTATTTAACCTCATCATAAAAGTATGTACGTTATATGAATGTGACCTCATTCTCAATCAGTTAAGTCGTAGGTACCTACTATAGTTATCCTTTAAAATAACATTCGCAATACATATTTCTTTAATATACACGGTATAACACATATCTGAGGCTCCTACGCTATTTCTTTACATGACAGATAAACTCCAAGAATGCCTCAGGTAGTGTGGCCATGGTAATGCGCACGCCACGAGACTACTAGTTCTAAGATACATTTCAGAACTTAACATAATTATTCGTTTCAAGGGATTCGATTTTACAGTAGCACTGATTTTTTTTTATATTTTTGGTTCAATTTCCTTCTAAAATCGGCTTCTATGTTGAAATTCACGAATTTCTACTATGACTATCTCCCGTGATCTATTACGAATTTGACACTTTTTCAAAATAAAGCAGACGATATAATTCAAATAAAAGAACGATAGTTCATCGTCATTTAATTTGAGGCTCACAGGCTTTCCAGGCTGTTGGGGTTAAGAGGTCTGACGGCAGATACTCCGATGTAATAGGCCACGGAAAACAAATCTGAAGGAGAAGGAGTAAGTGGACCACCGGGCTTTAAGGTGAAAGCCTCGGATGCAAACGGGTACTACGCTAAGATGATGATAGTTCATCTTCTATATCCTATGACTTTTAAAGTCTCTCATATTAACCCCCGATGCAAAAACGACGAGGTGTTATAAGTTTCACGTGTTATGTGTGTAAGTGCCTGCCTGTGGCATCATAGCTCCTGAACAGATGAACCGATTTAGATTTTTCTTATTTTTAGCAAACATTTTCTTGACCATTTTCATTCTCGAATTTCAAGATTTCAATAATTTGGTCCACCAAACTTTCGTGATTTTGATGAGTAACCAATGGCGCGCGGTCCGTGGGCACTGGGCACTAGGCACACACTTATGCATTCAAACACGGCATCAATCATTCTAATGAGCTGGCGGCCGGTAGGCAGGTACGGGTGTACGGGTGTACGGGTGTAGCCGCCGCGGGCACAGGCCGTCACGTGACCACAACAGTGATGTACTACAGACATGATTTATCGACCATCGTAGGTCGTAATTTTAGTGTGAAAGTGACTTAAGTACAAGTAAACTTAAGTTATCGGCATCTAATGGTGTGATGTAAAACCTGATTTGTGTTTGAATTTATGTCCATCTTTACAACATCAAAATGTATTTTCTATTATAGTTAAATATACCTACTGTTGACACCAGAGTTTATTTTCAAGGCATACCTTTTGCTATTAAATAGTTGCATTATATCAAAAGAAAATATAAATGAATATCATATTATTGGAATGGAATGGAATGGAAAGGGGACTCATCTTTCCGCACTTAGCCTCCTTTTTGGGCCATTGTGCGTGGAGAGTGCTGGCTATAGTAGCCAGCCTAACTCCGCCCAGAAGCGCAGAAGCTTACTGGGAGCTTCACAGGCTTCGCGGAGCGACCTCGCTGTGCCGAGGATTTGAGAACGTTGGGGGGCTACTGCCTCGCATTCCAGTACTACGTGGGCAACCGTTTCCTCGGCCACGAAGCACCCCCTACAGAGAGGGCTATCCGTGATCCCGATGGTGTAAAGGTGCTTGTTCAGTGGACAGTGACCTGTTATTGTCCCTATAATAGTTCTTAGACTTGTTCTGTCTAATTTTAGGAGACGTTTCGTGAGCCGTTTGTTCAAAGACGGCATGGCCACTTTTGATTGGCTGCAGTCTATGGTTTCTACCCATCTTTGGATGTGTAGGTCGGCGGATCTCTCACGTGACCAAGTGCGTATCTGTGAGAAGGGGATCGGTAGTAATGGTAGCGGGCCATATACGGATGTGCCAGAGCCCCTACGTGCCAGCTCATCCGCGGCATCGTTGCCGTAGGATCCGCTGTGCCCTTTTATCCACTGTAGCGTTACTACATTGTTTGTGGATAGCTTGTTAAGAGCAGCCTGACACTCCGCTATTAGTCTGCTGTTGGTTATTTGGTGGTCTAGTGCTTTTAGGACAGCTGTACTGTCGGTGAGGAGCCTTATGTTTAAGTCCCTCGCCTTCAGTCTGCTTATTTCCGTCGCAGCTGTTGTTATGGCAACACATTCACATTGAAAAATTGAACTGTATTTGCCCAGTGGTAATTGGATATTTAGACCGAGGTCCAGGGAGTGTACGCCAGCTCCTGAACCATTTTCTGTTTTGGAACCATCAGTGTAGACGCGTACTTCCCTGATACCGGAGTGGTCCTTGTCCTCGGCTTCTGTTATTATATGGTATTTTTTGGTAAAAAAGAATTGTTTGTAGATCCTATCACACGGAGCAGCCATTAAAGGCTGATATTCCATAGCTCGTTTGAGGATGGTGGTGTGAGGACTTTCTTGGTTATTACCCCAGAGTCCCAGATGCCACAGCCTGATAGCCGTGGTAGTGGCTTCCTGCTGGATAAATAGGTCAAGTGGTGTTAAATTAAACGTTACCTCCATCGCTGCGGTTGGAGTGGTTTTCATGCATCCACAGATTGATGAGCAGGCCAGCCTCTGGAAGGACTTTAGTTTGGTGATCACGGTGGACAACTCCGTTCGAGTCCACCACACCAATGCCCCATAGGCTAGCATGGGCCTAATCACCGCTGTGTATAGCCACAGGGTTATTTTTGGTGAGAGCCCCCATTTATTACCCATCATTCTTTTGCATTGGTAAAAGGCAATTGTGCACTTGTTCATTTTATACTCGAGGTGTTTATTCCAGAGTAGTTTACTATCTAGAATAACTCCTAGGTACTTTACCTCCTCTCTGAGTGTTAGTTCGGTTGCAAAGAGCTTCGGGAGCCTATATGGGCCAGGTGCTCTTCGGTTGGTGAACATTACTAATTCGGTTTTCTGGGGATTTACCGATAGGTCGTGTTTTGCGCACCAGGTTTCAACTATTTTGAAAGCCTGTCTCATGCGATCGCATATGGCGCTTTCGAATAAACCCGATACTAAGATCGTGATATCGTCCGCATAACCTATAGTAAAAAGATTATTGGCGTTCAGATCTGTTATGAGTTCGTTAACCACTAAGTTCCATAGGAGCGGGGAGAGTACCCCACCCTGTGGGCATCCCCTGCCTACGATACCTCTCGTTGTGGTGTTAATTGTGAGTTGCACAGCTCTTAGTTTGAGCATGTTACCTATCCATTCGATAAGTGTTAGTGGCACACCCTGGTCGAGTAGTGCTTTGTTTATGCTGTTAAAATTGGTTTTGTCAAAAGCACCCTCGATGTCAATAAAGGCTCCGAGGGTAGGTTGTTTTGACTTTAGAGCTCCACCAACGCGGGATACCACGTGGTGGAGTGCTGATTCTGTTGATTTGCCTTCACTATAGGCATGTTGGTTGGGGTGTAAAGGTTTCAGGACTAGGGCCTTGTTTCTAATTGCTCTGTCGCCTAATCGTTCGAGAGTTTTTAGTAGGAACGAAGTAAGGCTAATGGGCCTGAAAGACTTGGCCTGGGTGTAGTCGCCTCTGCCTGGTTTAGGAATGAATATTATTTTGACTTCCCTCCATTTCAAGGGTATGTAGCGGTGTGCGAGACAGCCCTGTAGCAGCCTGACTAGGTGGTCCGCTATAATCGGACCGCTCCATTTTAGAAGGCCTGGAAAGATACCGTCTATGCCTGCTGCCTTGAAAGGTAGGAAAGTGTTGATTGCCCATAGCAGTTTTTCTTTGTTTATGATTTCCCGAGCAACCTCCCAGTCTTGGTCGGTTGTCGGTCGTTCGCATGTGTCCGCCCATATCTGTTCAGCCTTAAGTTTACAGCCTGGGAAATGGGTAGTCAGTAGGATTTCACTTATTTCAGCGTCGCTGGTTGTGAAGGTATTGTCCGCTTTTTTAAGGCAGCCGATGGAGTGGACCTGCTCTTTGGAGAGACAGGCTTTAACCTTGGATGCCTGGTTGCTGGTTTCGATATTCGTACAGAAGCGTCGCCAGCTCTCTACGCTTCTCTGACGGATTTCCTTTTTAAATCGTTTTCTCGTGTTTAGGTACATTTCCCAGTCCGTGGGTTCTCTGGTGTTCATAGCCCTGTTAAAGAGTTTTCTCAGCTTTCGCCGTAATCTTTCGAGGGACGAGCACCACCAGTGCCGCCCCCTCCCGGACGTGGGTGTGGTAAGGGGACAAGACTGCTCGTAACTTGAAGTAAGTAGTGAGGTGATCTTGTCTGTGTAACTATCTAAGTCCTTGACTTTGAGGTTGGTTAAAGGAAAATGTAGGTTGTCAACACCGGCGCTGACTAGATTTGCAAATTTTTGTTTGTCTGTCTTGCGTGGTAGCCTACATGGTTTTGGTTTTGTTGTCTCTATATTTATAGAGAAGCGAATCCATCTGTGGTCAGAGCATGAGGCTTCTTCAGCCACTTGCCACTGGGTGATGAATTTCGCTGCTATGGTTGATGCTAGGGTGAGGTCTATTATTGTACGATGACGTCGGGTAACGAACGTTGGTTCAGAACCTCGGTTTAGTATGGTTAAGTTGTTAGTAAAAATAAAGTTGAGCATATCCTCACCTCTTTTGTTTGTATCTTTGTTACCCCACAAGGTGTGATGTGCGTTGGTGTCTGCTGCGATGATGATGTCGAGGCTCTCCCTCTCGCAGTACTCAACCAGTTGGTTGAGTTCGGGTAGGGGTACTTCCTCGTCGCTCGGCAGGTAGGCGGAAGCGAGGACGATGTCCGGCTGGTGCTGGTCACTTCTACTCAACTTGACGGCTGTCAGGTTCCTTGAGCAGAATTGGTTGATTAGCAATGCTGGTGTATGTTTAGGAAGGCAGATGCATGCTCTTGGTTTACTTACGGAAGTGTCCAGTAGCAGTTTGCCTCCGGTGTTGAGACCGCAGACTTTGTTACCCCTGATCCACGGCTCTTGGATCAGGGCTATGGTCTGCGGGTTTTTTTCCAGCACTCTGCGCAGGGAAGCCGTTGCGGTCTGACTGTGCTGGAGGTTTATCTGGATGCAGTCAGTCCCGCAGAGGGGAGGAAGGGAGGTCACCGAGTTCACTCCCTCCTCCCCCCCCCGGAAAGCACTCCTCCTCAGATAATGTGAGGGGCGATGATGGGGCATCCTGCCTCAAGTCGCCGGGCATTTCCAGCTGTGTAGCTGGCCCAGGAGTGTCCATTGCCACCCGGACTGTCGTAGGTGGCGTCGTGGATGTCGATGCCACCGTTTCGGCCAGGGCTGGGGTTTTTTGGGCGTCCTGTCGCATCGGTGTTGGGGCAGCACTCTTATTTGAGTCTGCGTTTGGAGCTGGTGGGACCGGTTCTAGGAAAATGACGTAGACATTACCCATAAGGTAGTAGAGTCTACGCTCATTCGCCTGAACCAGTCTTGCTTCCGTCTCCGGAATGCGGAAGTGTAGGCTGGTTTTGGTGCCATCTGGGTGTTCCTTGACCGCGGTGCGGTCCCAGTTGTTGATGCCCAGATGGCGGTTTTGCCTCGCCAACAACTTGTGTAGGTTGTCCGGGTTAGCACCTCGGCCAGGCACGCTGATGACACAGGGCACCTTCTTAGGGATCGCCGATTGCGCCCGGACTACGAGGCTGGTGTTAGGTAGTGGCGATTCCATGGCTCCTACAGCCTTTACAAGCCACGCCAGCGTGAAGTCGTCCTCGCACCAGGTTTTGAGGACGCCGTCTGCGTGGTGGGGCCGACCACGGAATCGCAGGTCGTTGGGGGTGGTGGAGAGGGGAGCATCGAGGTCCGCCAAGAGTTCATCCCTGAGCTTACCCTCGATGTTATCCCGAATGGCCTCTGCCTGTGTCTGTGACAGGTCCTTAAACGGCTCTGTCATGACAGCCACGCAGAGGCTGTTGGCCAGGAAAGTGGCGGCCGCCTCAGCGTACGTTCCAGAGGCACCGCCGGTGTTTCTGGGCCTTTTGCCCTCTCCGGTTGGAGTCACGGTGTCCTCCGGCCGTGGACGTTTTTTCGGCCTTGCATTGGTTGCAGGGCGGTGGGTTTTTTGGTGTTGGACGGTCCTGGTTGTGGGGGCTGCTGATGGGCCTCCTGAGGGTTGCGCAGGGTTGGCGGGATGCCTTGCGGCATTTATCGCCATTGCGTCTTCCTCTATTCTGGCCTTTAACCGCCGTCTTTTGGCCGCGGACTTCTTTTTTTTGAAAGTCGTCCAGGTGGTAGTGGGCGTGGACTGTATGGCTTCCCTTAGGGAGGTCAGGTCCAGCGCCTCAGGTGTCGCTTTTTGTAGCTGGCCAGAGGTAGTCACCAGCTTACGCAGGTCCTGGAGGACCGGTTTACCCCGGGTTGTTGGGGTCACGCCCTTCAACGGAGCCTGTTCGGCTGGGTTTCGGGGTGTGGCGCCTTGCGGCGCAGTTGGTCCATATCCAGGCCCCGACGAAAGCGGCGGGATCCCTCTGGGTCCAGCTACAGGTAAGGGGCGGGGGGTTGTACCTGGCGCTTTGCCAGTGGGTTTACCCCTAGTCCCCCTAGCCGGTAAGGTGTGGGAAGAAGGTGCTTGTGCAGCAGCCTTCTTGGGATGGTATTGTTGGAGATTTGGGCATGATACTGCTTTTTCAGCAGCAATCATGCCCGAAGAGGTGGTGGGGAGAGACACTGCTTCTTCAGCAGCGGTCTTCCCCATTGGTTCTTGGGTTGTTGACGACTTTGCTGGTGCAGCAGAAGTCGTGGTTAGAGGGGCTGCTTTTTCAGCAGCAGATTTTTTGGTTGCCTCGGTATCCATGAGTGGTTTCGTAAAAATTTTCGCCTTGGGAGCTCTCCACCCGCCACGGAGCCCTCACGTCGGGGACGTCGCTTGCCTTGCAAGCGATCGCCAGAGCTACTCCCTCGGTATAGGTCCCCTGAGATGAGAGAGGAACGCGTCCGCACATAGCGAGATAAAGCAAGAACTTCCACAACATGAGACAATGCTGCTTCCGTCCGAGCCATCGCGCCATGCCGACTGCCCCCCGCCATCCCCCGAGACCTCGCTAAGCAGCCCGCTTATGGGGTGCCACAGCCGATTGATCACAGGTAGCTACCCTGTGACCTCATGTGATCATATTATTGATATACCTACCTACACGGTAAAGCGCACGGACCAGGCAACATCGATTGCGACGTCAAGTAGCGTGAAAATGACACCACCATTTTTGAACCGAAAATGCCGGTTAAATTGAGAGGACAGGACTATAAAACCATCATTAGGCTTGTCCTTTTACACGATTGAGAAGAAGCGAGGCCATTGCTAAAGTGACACATGCAGGAACGGCGTGTCATGGAAATGAATGTGCAGCAGTATATGTGTGGAATCACGCGTAAAGATCACGTGAGGACTGTGAGGAGCTCCCGCTTTCGCGGTAGCCTTCGTGTCAGTGAGATAAAATGCAGGACAGTCGCCTTCGCTGGTATGGCTGGTCTGGACCTGCTACATTCGCCGGGCCCGTTAGGAGGAAGAGGCAAAAGAAGAGCTCAAGACATCATAATGGATAACCTATGCATGTCAATGAGATCACTACTATAGATACCCAAGATCTTCTGAAGTGGAGGAGGAAAAGCCGGAAAGAGGACCCCAGGTTCCGAGGTGAGGGCCATCAGGATACAGTTTTCAAATTTAAACGAATTACAATATTAACGCATAGGTTTTCTGTAAATGCTCATGTATGTATGTTTTTACTGAATATAATTATTGTTTAAAATGATGATGTAATACTCTATAGACCTACATAAACGTTATAATTTCTAGTAATATTATTAAACTATTTTTTAAAACAGATTGTATCGACATCGATAACCATACAAATAAGTCTCTATTTAACGTAGCAGTGATATTCAACTAACAAGTTTAGCAATGAAGGAAAGAAAGCTGCCCGAAGCGTCCGGCGCTATTCACAAATTGGCACGAGCTAGGCACGCGCACTGTCCTTGCTCTAAAACGACTCATATCTATTCTTCTCTTTATCAAGAATCAACTTTATTATAATACGATAAAGTCTAATTTAGTATAGCGTGTATTCATTTATAAGTGTTTGTTAAAAAGCAGATGAGTTTCAAAGATTGAATGGCGCAGTGCCATGATACCGTAGAAGCATTAGTAAGAACAAAAAGGATGACATTCTTACGATTGTTTTGTTTATTTCTATTTGATTAATACTTGCATGGTATGCTAATCGTTACGTTATTTGAAATATGCATGGCGGCTCAGTGATTAACACAGAGTTTTGTGTAGGTAGTGTATATTTATAGGCAAGTATGTATTATGTTATGTCAGTTATGTGTAGGCGCACTTTCTTCCCTCTATTAATAATATTTTATACTCTACTTAAACGTTTGCTGATAGCGATACTGAGTTAAGCTCGCCTTTGTTCATTTTTATTGACTTACTAGCTGACCCCGCGAACTTCGTACCGCCTAACAGTCAATTCTTTTTTTTTTAAATTTTTCTCTAAAATAAAAAAAGAATTATCGAAATAGGTCCAGCCGTTTTCATGCTATGTCGTGACAACGGAAAACGGGTTTCATTTTTATATATATAGATAGTATGGATTTACTTTTACGTTCAATAATTAAAAATGCCTGTAATGCCGGGTACAGACCAGGTAAACGAATGCAAATGGCTATAAAATAATCACAAATGAACCAGTGAGGATGTCATGGCAAGCGTGAGTGATTTTCACAGCCGATAAAACCTGTATGTATATGCAGAGAGCAGATAATCTTACGCATCCTACGCATTTAAGAGTGCTACTGGATAGTAGTGACACTCGGCAATGCCCGCACACGCACCTATTGAGGAATTTCATTGATCATACTGTGAAAACCAGTACTCAGTACTGTAGCTGTTATCACCTCATTACTTTTATTAGTCGGTATCCCACATGCTGTTTGCCCCACATGATTATTTCGATCCAGTGATCGATCAATGAAAATAAACTATTAATGACAGATATATTATATTTTCGACAGCAATCGAGCCCATTGTTTTATTATAAAGTACTAGATTATAGGTAACGGTGGAAATGCGGGATCACGTGTAAAGATCGTGTGAGGAACTTCTATCTAAAAAACTGCATGAGATGATGCTTCGTTGATGCCACCACGATTTGCAACAAATATCTGGCCATTAATAAATATTGCATGTATTTTAAAAAGTACGTAGTATTTGTTTTCCGAAACCCTTTTACTAGATATGCTTATTTCAGGTCCAGATCGCGAAATAATAATTATTACCTATTATTATAATAACCTTCCTGTTTCGGTTCGTCACAGTAGAATAAAAAGAAAGCTATTTAAATATTTATTAAGAGTATACGACAGTGAATTAACTTTCACGTTAGTGAACGCACTGGACAATCAATTAAACGTAATCATCTCATCAGTGCAACTTGGCCCCGAGCATATTACAGTATTAGCCACTCAAAACACTAAGCTATTCTCATTTTTCTGCTGTAATTAGCTGGTGTGTAACAGGCATTGCGCTAGGGCTGACAATTATTGTTAAAGTAGCGGATTGGATATAGATACTAAAATCTAAAGAGTATGATTATAGGCTTTCGAATACGATAAACTATTGATTGAACAAGACAGCCTCCGTGGCGTAGCGGTAGTGAACACGGCCGCTACGCAGGAGGCGCGGGTTCGATCCCCGCTCAGTGCAAATATTTGTGTGCATGAAATATGAGTATTTGCATTGGTCTGGTCGTGCCTCGGAGAGCACGTTAAGCCGTCGGTCCCGGTTGCCATAAGAACATCTATGGCAGTCGTTACGGGTAGTTGGAGCCCTATAAAGTACAATAAAAAAAAATAAAAAAAAGTCTAGCTGCAATGCTTCGATATCGCCTAATGTTAACATTGCGTTGTGGAGGTCAGATGGCAATCGTTTCTCGGATAATATCGAGGTCTAGCCAAATCCGTAGTTAAGACTGGTAAAGCGGACCCCAGACTCCAAGCTAAAAAGCTTCGGATGCGACTGGGAATTATCGCTAGGAGGAAGAAGAAACTATTGATTGAACATAGCTTCTTTATTGTTCATTAGTCATTGAGAAGCAGCAGGAAAAGTCAGCACTGTACAGTCTGTACACTGAAACAATACATCCATTTTCTTAACTGATTTCGATGATGTATGTTTTAATTTTCTGAGTATGATCCCAAGTAAAATATATTATAGAAATACTCACGTTAGTATGTACATCTCGCATCGCTTTTGATAATTCAGGTTGTATCCTAAGCTGCTAGGTTTTAGCCTCTTCTCTCTTCTCTTCGATCAAACAACATTCGATATTTTGAATACTCGATGTATTGAGCGTACGATATATTGAATGTTCGATATATTAAACATTCGATTTCATGAACGTTCGAGTATTTGGATGTTCGATTTATAGTGGTCGATCAATTGATATTCGATTATTTGGCATTCGATTTGGCATAGTACACCCCTATTAATCAGCAGCTGTACTGGGTCGAAGGTGAGATTGACTTAGTTCTTGTTCAATATTTAATGGTATAGTGTTAAGTATAGGTATAAGTACTGTATCCCTAGCACGAAAAACTATCGTAATCGTATCGTAAACGTAACGAGAGCACGGAGTATTGCGATTGGCAAGCTTTTCACGCACACACGCTCACAGTAGGCAAGCGGCTGGCTCACCCCACTGTTGCTGTTGTTAAAATTTACTGAAATTTTGATGTTTTACACCCCTGCCTTTATATTATATATATCTAAAGTATGTTCTCGTAGGTATGTGTATCTAGTTATCATTTTTAAAATTTCAGACATGACATGCTAAATAGAATAATTTATCTCGATTTTTTATTAATAGCAACTTGTATATTGGTTTGGTCACACCTCTGTCAGTATCCAACTAAGATTTTTTGTTAAGATGAATTTTGTTGTGGTTTTGTAGACGGTTCTATTTTAATTAGGCAGGCACTTTAAAGGTTCTTAAGGCGATTCTGATTCTGGATAATAGATATCCATGTGAAAATGAACACCAGTATTTGAGCAGCTTTTTCTGGAAAGCTATCTTCTCGTGCCAATTTGCGACACTTTAGAGTTCGGGCAGAGACAGAAAAACACTCATTACAGATCCATGAAACATTTTCCATGTTTTGATTTTCTAAATGTTTATTTAAAATATTATTTTCAATATGTGAATATGTATTGTATGTGTAGGGTTTCAACGGAAATATTTGGTATTAAGTACTACTCTTTTGCACCTAGGTTTCTCGTCACGATGTAAATCGTATTACATTACCAATAATATAAGGGTTTTAAATCAAAAAATAACCCATGATGAGCTCATTTTGTTGCGTGATAGCATAATCACCCAAAAAAGAGCTCACTCGACAATTAACACTCAATATAATTGTCTCGTTCAAAACTTCATTAAACTTAAATCTGAATCAATTCTACAGTTTCCTGTTAGTCTACGGAATGTGCATAAAACAGTGTAATCAATATTATAGAAGTAGGTACATCTAGCATATAATTGTCACTAAGATTTATCGATACTGCTATTAATTGATGGTTTTACAACCAGTCCTGCTGTCCTTAGTCTGATTGCGTTTTAATTTTGATGTCGTTGTTATAATAAAAATATCATGCCTAGCACCGCACAATATTGTGAAGTCATCACTTGTTCATCATCATGATGACCTCTGTGGTCAGTAGTAGACTGTTCCACTGCTGAGTACGAGGTTACAGTTCGATTCCCATTTACATATTATTATTTTTTTGCATTGACCTGGATGTTTCTATGTAGGTATAATATATAGATACTTCCAAAGAAAGGATCCATATGTGTTTTACATACATACATACATATAAGCTCGCTGTTATCGCCGGAAGTTTAAGCAGAGGTAAATTAACACCCACATTTCACCAATCATTGTATTCGGTCCCACGTACCTAATAGGGGGTGAGCCTATTACCGTATTCCGGGCATTCTGAGGTGTTTTTACAACGGTTTATAACATAATTGTTATCATAACCTTGCAGAAATTGTAAAAAGAAACCACATAATCCTATAAAGTACGAATACCTCTTAATATTAGTACTGTACACATCACAATAAAATAGATGTGAAATATTAACATCATCTTGATGTGTATGTATGTATAGCTAATTAGCAGTGTATGTTTTATACAAAATAGAATTGAACCCATAAAAAATCAAGTAAAGTTGTTAGAAATTATAATGCTCCAATAAATCGACGCAACAATCCACTTTCTCAGTTCTTAAGCAGGTATTTTTTACAAACCACTTATTGAGGTAGTTTAAACATGATTACTATGTAAATTTATAATGGATGGCTCATCAACTTGACTATCGAAGACATCATTACCCCGTTCCTGTCACTCGGCAATTTCATATCATCAATCTTGTATTTAAATGGTACAAGTAAACGCTCTCAGTTGGCTCAGAGCACGCATAATGGTCTATAAACCCGGCATTAGAATCAAGATGCTATTAGTAAAGATAGCTGGCAAAACACACACGGTCTTAATACTTATCAACCTTTATAAATTATTTATTTTGTTTGTTATGAGCTAATGTGTGTGATGAAATAAAGTATTGATATTTTATACGATGCCACTTTATTAATATAGAGTACTGAGTAGATTAGATACTATGTAGCGGTATCATTAGAAGTAATGGACCGGTGCTGATGGCGAGATAAGATGCGTGGGAATTGGTAAGTAGCACTCCCTAGAACTGCCAGAGTCCCTGGAACACGAGCCTTGGCCGGCTTTAGCGACTTTGGGACGATATTGGGGGATCAGTCGTTCGCCCCTTTACTCAAAGTAGAACAGTCAGAACAAAACAAAACTTAAAATGTTTACCTATGCCCTTGTCTTGCTATACTTACCTATGTGATACTAAGTGCCTATACCTACTTACATAATTATGACAACTGAGTGTATTTCTCACCAAAATTTCGCCAACTATTCTTTGATTCCATATAATTTTTTAGATTCCTTGCGGTTAATGAAAACACCAAGATCGAGGACCGAGTAACCAGCAGGCCTGTATGAAAACAATTAGAAGAAACGAAAGGTGTATGCCAGATTCGTTGTCAGAGAAAATTATACCTGGGAGCATGGCAGGTAATGATTCGAGGTAATCGCAACAAATAATGTCGATAATTAAAACCCGTACAAGTCCGTACAACACGCTCTCCATAAGTAGTGCATTTCACTAGGAAATAGCTTTCAGGTATCAGTTTAAACTAATTAGATAGCATAGGTCAAACAGTTACTGGCTCTAAGTAATTATTGGCACATTAAACTATCAACTGCATCCTGAGTAATAGGATGGACTAGAATATTGATGAGTAACAATTTCTACTGGAATTGCATCGCTGTACTATTATAAAATTGATTTGTTAAATCGGCATCACAAGAACAGACACATAGAGGCCATCTGAGGTAAGGTAATAGGTGCGCTTACACCTTTAAGAGTTAAATATAATTGGCTTTAAAAAAATATTTCAATTATCAATTATACCGACACACATATAATCACGCCTTTATCCCCGCAGGGTTAGGCAGAGGCAGGCAGAGGAGGATCAATTAAATCGGCAACCAAATCCGGTGGGCATGCATAAAAGGCTTAATGACAGAAGGAAAATCGTGAAGTCTGTAAAGACAGAAGCAAGTGGCGGGCCTACCCCAGAGAGAAAAAGATGAGAGAACATAAATAAATAGGGATATTTTTAAATGCACATCTGTATATTTTTTCAGCAAACTACGTAACTCCACTAATTTACTGACTTGCACACTAATTAAATCAAATGATAGGTTTATTGAAAAAGGTGCGCAATCCGTTGAAAAAGGTGCGCAATCCGACTTGGATAGATTAGGTTAGAAGGCTAATGCGGGAGTGGAGCGAAGCGGAGCTCCCGCATTTGCCTTGGTGGCTATTTTTTTTATTTAACCAAAGGAATTGTTCTGCAAATTTCATTAAACAGTATATTTAATTTGATTTAGTTAGTGTACATAATTAGTGTGCAAGTCAGTATTTTTGATATAACTTTGAAATATTTTGTTAGAAAAAAGGGAATATATAAATATCGATTTAAATACATGCCAAATAAATATACCTATGTGTGAAATCATAATCGTCATAAATGGATAAATGATTTATTAGAGACAAAAGAGAGAAGAAGAAGAGGAGGAAGAGTGGGCAGGCGGAGCCTGAGCTCCGAGGTCATCTTGACTACGGATGCAATCAGGAAATTTCGTCTACATGAAGACGATGAAAAGGGAGAAGAAATAACTAAGGAATACACGAAAAGGAACAAATATTTCAAACGCTGTCGAAAATCACATTACCTGATTCAACACTCATTCACATACCTAATTACAAATTACGTAAAAAGCAAATCTATGGTGCAGTGCAACTAATTTTCCTGTCGTGCCGCTAATAAGGAGTTGATGTGTGGTTTCCATGTATTTAAACCTACACGACTTGGGTAATCTTCACTCCTTTTGCATCGACAGTTTAAATTCCGCGTGAGTAACATTCCACGAAGAGAAAAACAACACCTGCACTTAATTATATTGTAATTAGTGGGACGACACAACTATGTTGCTGTAACGAGGATGACACAACTATTTTGTAGTAACGAGGATGACACAACTAAGTTGCTATAGCTAGTACAACAACAGTGAATAACGTCTCCTTTGAGTTTGATTCCTGAGTCGAGCAGAGTTGTTCGGTTAGGCAATTCTCTGTACCAGGTTCTGCATCCAAAGCTAGCGTAACAAGTAGCAGTTAAGCACTTTGGAGTCCAGGGTTCACTTCCTTGGGCCTCCTTTTATTTGAATTTTTATAGGAGTGACTACCATCTGACCACCGAGCCCCGAAAAGAAAGCTCACGCTAGACACTCGACCATTGCTTAGCAAAGGGTGTTGGCTTGGACCTCAAAGGTGTAAAGCTGGGCCCTGTGCGTTCACGCTCATAAAATTATTATTATGAGAACACACAATACATTTGTAATTCGTCACTTTATAAATTTGCAATAAATTATTAATTTACAGCAATATGAAATCGAACGTTTAGTAACTTGTCGCCATCTTGAGCGGTGCTTAAAGTCATTAAGTGAAATAGTCAACGCCAGACTTTCCTCTGCTCAAACATACCATTAGAAATAATGATTTATTAAAATACCAATATGACATTGATTTCCTGCACATCCTTAACACGGCATAAACGGACTAGTTTTTATAAGAAACCTAATTATATCGAGTAAATGCGAGTCATCAAGAGCAATTATTTATTAGAAGCGAAAAATGTAATGACTACATACAGGATACGGTTACTTCATCCGGTGAAATCCTTCATTCCAAAGTTCCTTTCCGAAAAGTTAATCTCACCCATCTGATGACATCCGGCTCTGAAAACACCAATCTCTGATTTCACACATAAATCTGGACAGATTACAAATTCAAAGAGGTAAAGTACAATTAAGTGTACGTAAAAATAACATACACTCTTGATTAGGTATGTATGTTTAAATGTACATAAAAAAACTTATGTAGGTAAACAAGCTTATAGCTTTTCAAATCAGAGACACTTTCAGTCTTATAAAAATTTAGAATAGCAAAGTATCTTACATAGTAGCATTTAAAGGCGTTACATATGAGATACAGCTAAATAGCGTGTTGTAGGCACACGTCACATTATGCCAACACAGTTCTTACAAATAAATTTTATTTCACCAAAACAATAAGTGAACTCGTTACATATCCTCGCAGAAGTCCCTGGGACCGGCTCGCGTCGCCTTAATGATGTCAAAAGGCAACATAATGTGTTCACCTTAAACGGCTCTTGCAGTTCGTTACTGTCGCCTCCTACATCGGTGACGTCTCACTGCCTACCAGACGGACGCATTAAGATCACCTAAGGGCACAACCATTATGTAAAACGACTACAGAATAAAATATATTCACTCGTTAAAAAATAAATATACGAGCTGCTCGAGCGTTTGCACATTTTACGATGAAATTGTAGATTTAAACTCGTAGTGCCGCTCAGATCTCTCTTGCACTTCTGGCATTATAAAAATCATGACGTTGCGTATAATAAAAGAACGATAAAGGAAACCGTGTTCATAATTCATTGCGTCCTCTCGCAACAATTGCTGTAATAAAGACTGTGTTTTTTTTCATTGGTGAGCAATGATCGTATGCGACCTCGGGACAATCTCCTTTGCTAGTGTACGAAATTAATTTGTCCGTATTTAGATCATATAGATTGAAAACATGCCAGACACAGATATTGCGGAGTTGTAATAACATTAACAGGAACGAATGTATCTGTCAATACCTAAAGCCGTACTCCCCAGATTACAGCGATCGAACGACCTCGATTGATCTTTATCTATTTAATTCGAAAATTGTAATGAATAATTTGTCTGGAGTGAAACTTGACATCCTGTAATGCAAATGAAGAACGTTAATACCTTTAGGTTTGAATATTGATTTATCCCTTTGCCGAAGCCACAGATAGTACAAATATTTGAACACTTGTCTTAACACATACCTAAGCGAACTTGTATGCACCAACTAGTTAACGCCATTAGATATAGAGAAGATTTGCTGAGAAGCTGGAATTGAATGACGAGAAGCTTTTTAGAGAGCTTACAATTAAAAAAGTAGTTTTACTCGTTCTAAAAATAACAAAATGTTAATCAGTCAGCAGTTAATCTGTGTTAGATGGATGCGCAGAACTGGAATCAAATTTATTGTCTAACAACAGAGAAGGAATGCAGGAAGTAGAGTTGTGAACCAGAATGTGATGTATAACCTTTCGTAACTGTTTATAGACTAATAGATAAGAGATAAATGGGATATGAAACATGCATAATTGTAGGATGTGGAAAAAAGACCGTACAAAGTAGAAAAATAAATATAAAAAAACGAATTAGGTCAATAAAATGACATCTTTAATCAATTACGAACGATGTTTTGTGCATCATACTTAAATCACATTCACTTGTTTTTTTCCACTTGGTAGGTATATAGGTCCTGTACCCGTCAAAACACCAAAAAATTACAGAAAAATATTGTACTGCTTTACATACAAGTCAGACAGTCTCACTTCCGTACGAGAAAAAATATTTTCCTTAGAGACCAAAGTCCCACAACTCCTTTGGATGTTTAGAACAAAAAGGGCATCATTTGTTAAAATTGCCAGTTTGCCACCCCAGCGGCTAAGGTTCTGCCAGTTCTGCGTTGAAGAATCAGTTAGTTTTATAAGTTTTATTAAGATAAAGAGATCCGATTCTCAGCACTCCATGGATTCACCGTGCAGTCGCCGGGTCCATAACGTGATACAGAGAGGAACACCGTGACGGCGACTGGAACTTGCGACCCAGATGTAGGTTTAGGGTGGCCACCTTGCGATGCATCAGCGCTCACCTCCACCGTCAGTAGTGTCCCCCCCCCCCCCACCCCCTCTACCTATCCAAATTTGGTAAGATCCTATCAATGCCGCTTTTGATATTCGATTTAGTAAAGAGCTTACTGAAGCTCTTGGCAATCCGAGGTCTTTAAGTAAGTTGTACAGGGATTTAGCTGGAATTCCCCTTGCTCCTACTTCCACGGCGTAGAGTTTAACCACGTAGCCGTTTTTGGTTAACTCGTTAGCCAAGTTAATTTACGTAGGTACTGTACAACAATTAAATTTACGTCAGATCCACGTTAATTAATTTCGAAATAAGAGCTTAAGAGTTCCTAAATCATCCTGAGTCAAAAAAGAGTAATAAAAATTGCAGTAACGGTAAGATCCCAGTATTTATATTTTATTACAATCTGCAATCACCTTTCGCTTTCATCCTACGCTTATTAAAAACCCTTGAATAAAACACACCGCAAAATTGATAGTGGGGCGCGTCGTCCCACTACCTTACAATACTACCTTATAATTAGACGATATGAATTCGATGCGATAGCGTGGCGGCCCCTTGCGAAACGTACCCGCTTCTAAGGGACCATATCCATATACAAACCTTCAAAATACCCTATAATACTCTTGAAATATTCAGAAATATGCTTCTTCACAGTCTGAACTTAAAGTTCAAAATCCTTCATGCTCTATATTTCATTTTAGACCTTTCAATAGTCAAGTCGCTGTTGGACTATAGATGAGGTCACTTTGAAAAGTCCATTTACATTGCATATCGATTTTACACTTTATGGCCGATAGTGAAGATTGAAATTTATTTATACGTGGAGAGGAGATATGATCTTTTGTGTAGAATTGGTGGCACGCGTTAGAATCAGGATGCTGTAACCGTCCGGCTCTAATTACCGCCGCCACTCAATATTGCAAAATGAAGCCTATTCTAGAATGGGTACCCTTCGGCGATTACACTACGTCTATTGTTATACAGAATACATTGAACATGCTATAATGACCTGGGGTGCGGCTCATGAGCTCCCGAAGTACCAATACACATTAATGTGAAACAATAAACAATTCAACGTTATCTCGAAGATCTCGAACAGATCTCGAGATCGCGATTCAACAATTTCTAATTAATCTCGTACACAATTCCAATTAATTGTTATGAAAGTGTAATTACAATGTATTACGTATTGTAATGATAAATTTGAACAACGACAGTATTACATGAATAAATTTGTTATCAAATCACAATGCATGTTTTGTTTTTGCTTGATTTGCATGTTAACACATTGAGATACACTTTTATTCCACCCACTTCAATGAGCAGTTTTCCAGTAGGTATAATAATCAGTTGGTTTTTAAGTCATCAGGAGATGGCGCTAGCATAGCTTTTGGTAATTTTAATGTACTCTGTGGTTTGTTAGTGGTATTTTCATTGTATCAGAAAAAATGACAGAATATTTAAGTAAAGTAAATCATTACAAAACCGAAGAACATTTTTTCCATAAATTACACTAGATGTGACACCACACTCTTCTTACCAAAAGTGCCGGCTGCGCCATCTAGCGCGTCTTTAGGAACCCTTTAAATACCTACTGGAAAACTGCTCATTCTTTAATAGAAATATAATTAAGAATTTGTTTCAATGATTTACTTCTTTATTTTAAGCTACTTCTAAAAAGGAGGAGGTTCTCAATTCTAATGTTTATAACATTTATATTTTTCATCGCACAAGAATCAGAATTTAATTAGATTGATGACTTCAAATCTGAAAACGAATGGGTTGGTTGGGCTGGAGTACCACTCTGATATGATATCCACTTGTAATAGTAGATATCAATTTCGGTTGCATCCAAAACTTTCACTTTGGAGCCTGGGATCCGTTCTTCTACCCCTCCATTATTATTTTATTACCTTAGCTTTTACGGGAGTCCTACGCCACGGTCTCATTGGTTAAGCAGATTTACTAGCTTGCAGGAGAGGTTGGGTAACCCCTAATGTCTTGATGGCGCCCCATACACCCAGTTGAGCCATATTGACCATCTTTGTTTAACATACTCTTAAAGTAGCAAACACACCCTTCGCACCTGATATTGTTGGCTATCATGGCCTAGTTCGAACGTTTGTGACACCAGTGGTTTTGTCAGTAGAAAGAGAACGGGTAAAAGAAAACCAATGGTGGTAAGGTCTCCAGTAACCACGCATCATAAACTCAGACCTGTATAAACCGGGCTAACAGAAATGTTATAACACGCATATTTCACAAATTACGTTTTTCTCTTCCACAAGCGCTTTCCCGTTAACTGGGTACATACTCACCTCCTTCTTTTACCTGAGCTCAGGCGATATGACCCCAAAGAAAGAAATGCGTAGATTGATCTCCGGAAAGAACGTAGCTGTTAATCCGCTTGGCGATATACTGGCGAGAATACCTATTAAAAGTATAAAATATATTTTATAAAATGTATTTGTCACAACCATAATAGTGCGGAATTCTTGTTCTATATAATTTAGCGGAACATTAACACGGTTTGTGATGTAATTTACAAGTACAATATACATAAGGAAGCCGTGGAGCTATGCAAACTGGCTAAGTGCAAGACCACGGGTACGTGAGCATTGTGCAACTGATTGTGGGGCTACCTGATAGTGTGGCTGAGTCATCATTACAAATGTTAAAGTATGATTCCGTAGCCGACCGCATACGACAACAAACTGCCGACGCACGCAGCCGATGCGCGGCGATGCGATTCATTGCGGCTTTATTGTCCCCTTTATCCGTATCGGAGTTTAACAAGTAATGGGTACGCTGTATGTGCTGCATGCGTCTGTCGTTGTCGTGTGCGGTCGGCTTTGGAATCATACCTTTAAGGTATAAAATTCACATAAATCTAAATTTGAATTTGAAGGCCGGTCTAGATTGAGGAAGATTTTTCTTGTAGGTACTTTATGGAGCACTACACACTAGCTAACCCGGCAAACGTTGATTCGCCGCTATTAAAAATGGTGGTTGGAAGTAGAAGGGTGAATATTTAGGGTTGTATGTACATATTTTTGAATGCCAAATCATAATACATACTACATATAATAAAAATGAAAAAAAAAATGCCAAAATAATGAAAAGAAATATTTTGTCGGAGAAGTTTACAGACAAACACAGTGATACGAGAATTTTGTAAACAGTATTTTATATTATTAGATGTATTTGAGTCTCAACGTGGTAAAATCGTCATCCAAACATTATTCCAACTCGGTTGGGTCGACCTTAGACTGAAAGTCGACCCAACCGAGACCCAACTGCAAAACGAGCTAACTTCAATAGATTTTTCCATGCATCGACAACCATCTTCTACTATCCATAAGGACTTTTTAAGGCTCCAATTAACTAAATTAAAATTGTAGTTAGTAATGTAAGAAATTAAAAATTTATTACCACTTAAAATAAGCCATTATAAATTGAAAGAAAACAGTGAAGAACATAATACAACGAACACATTTATGAATCTGCGTAGCACAAAATGTAGACAACCTTCATAATTTTCTATTAATGGCCAAAGTTCGTAGTATGCGCACGCGCAGTGCACAATTCGTGACGTGGACGCGAGGCCGACATGTAACAACGCCCCTACCCGCCCGATATGTTTTAATCTCGATAAATTTAAATTCGTCATTTTCGTTAAAAGTATTTTAAATTATTCTTTAAACTCACAATCACCGACGTAATGATCCACCAATAAAATTGACGTTCGATATGATTTTCTGAGAAACTGTTAAAAGTACTCCTATACAGTATGTGAAATTTTGGAAGACACTTGTTCCTATAATACGTAAAGAGCGTAAATATGAACAAGTACTTTCGAAAATCACGAAGATGACTGCTTTACTTCTTTGCACTTACTCGGTAATAATGCACTAAAATATTCCAGAATTTTAAGTACATGCATAATGAGTAAGTACACGAATTTATCTCGCGGCAGTCAGTTGCGTACCGACGAATGAGTTATAATAACGGGTATTAAATAGATATGAAACGTATTTATGAAAAAACGATTACCTTTTTGGACTTCGTATAAAGCCATATTTTAACGTTCGAATATTAAAGTACCTACCAAACTGCTGATGACCTAACCGGCTGCGAGTAAGGCAGCCAGGGCTGACTGTAGAGTTTTTGTGCTGTCATGTCAGTGGGAACACCAAAGGCTTGTCCTGCCTTGTCTTCTGCACTGACAGCACAGAAACTATCTGTTTTTATAGGGTCGGTAGCACGAGTATGACTGCCCTGGTGTTGCATACGTCCATAGGCCACGGTAACCACTTTCAATCAGGTGAGCCGGGAGCTTGTCTACCACCTTGTGATACAAAAGCAATGAATTGACAGAAAAATATAAGTAGATAAAATGTTTACTGTTTACGGAAAACATTCGAGAACACATTATTTACCCACTTATTTATTATATCAATACAATATCATCTACATTTTAATTGTATAAGTACTTCATTGTTTCTTTTTATTAATTTATTAATTTTCAAGGTAGCTCTTAAATCTTGCAAAGAAACTTCCCAAAATGAACCAGTAATAGTGATGTAGCTATTTGTACATGGGAATATTAATAGTAAGTAACTAGGTATTCTAGGATTTACCTATCTGATAAACTGTTGATCCTTGAAGCTATTGGTGTTACACATACTGATTGTTGGCCCAATGACAGTCAGTTTTTGTATTATATGTATACCTAAATATTTAAGATACATAGAAACAACCAGATCAATTAAAATATACGCATTCATGCATACAATATTTGAAATAAGCGCTCTGACTTTGATTTAGCAGTTGAATGATCTACCACTACCCCACACACGAGCTTTGACACTCGATGCTGCTACAAACTTTTTAATCAAAGGAATAAAAATGGTGATCATTTATTTAAATATGATTTTGCAAACAAACAACAATGTATCAAATAAGAGCGCTGTGCAGCGCGCGGAGCTGACGGTAATGACAATCAACAAGTGGAAAGGGCAGACGCAGCACTGTGACCAATCATAAGCGACCGCACTTGCAGTGAACTCCAAAAACGTAATTTATAACTACATTTAACCGAAGAGCCAGCCAAACGACTTCGTCCAATATTAATATCGGCGTCAGCATCATTAAGGCATTCCTTTTATTGCAACTTTAAATAAGTCCGTTCGCCGATCGCCTTTATTAAAGAGGCTACCTTTCTCCAAGGTTTTGCAACGTCGGTCGCCCTTCTTGTAAGGTGGTTTTTAAGCTGTAACGCAATACACGGCAATTTATTCGCCACTGAAGTAACAAAAGAAATTCTTATCAATTTTTGTGGTGATTTTTACACGCTTTTTGTGCTTAATAATCACTTAATCTGCGGCGGCATTTTTGATTATTTATTGGACGGTTCGCCGGTCAGATATCTCGCTGGATGGAATCAGAAGCGCATCGGCAAACAAAGTTATGATTCACGCTGCAGTGGTAATGAGACGAAATTAACGTTGCATGTTGAAGCGATATAGCCTTTGGCTAAAAATGTTTTAAGGTTGGCAATTTTTGATACCGATTATGCTACAAAGCATATAAATTTATCTACTAATATTGTAACTGTAAAATATGAAAAATACGAAGGTATTTTATTAATGAAGACTTAGGAAGGAATTTTGATGCATTTATCATGTTCTTTTTTTGGAATTTATGTAACCCGAGTTAGATGGAACTACTGGACTTCCGCAGCAGTGTGAATTATTTATGAAACTTACGCAACATGTGTAGAACCATTATACTAAAGACGGCATCGAATTCGCCTGCTGAAAAATATGACAAGAAATGAGCCTGTAAAATATACAGAATATGATATACTTTAACCAACCTTAATTCTGTCATTACATTATTACACAATGAATAAAATTTCATTTACTAGTCGTGGTGAATTGTATCAAATATTGCATCCACCATATCAAATGACTACTGTGCGATAATTACTATCTTTGCTATAGCCACTATATTTACCCATGCTTCCTCTTATTTTTTCAGTCTACCGACTGTATCGTTTATAACACTGTTATAAAAAAAATAGAATATATTTTATTGAAAATCTTAATTGAGATTACATAGGTATGTCATTTGAAATTAAAAATATATCAGGTATTATGATAATAAATAAAAAATATATGCAATTATCTAATCCTGATTATATAATTCAACTAATTAGACAGATCCCGTACCGGACAATCAATTCACATCTAAAATTAAATCGTCCACATGCAAACTGGATTGTCTACTTTATTATCTATTTAGAACTGTCAATCTGAGGCGCTAAACTAATTACAATTTCGTAATACAACGTGTATATTGTACATAATAAGGTGCAGCTGAAGCCTTAACATTTATCTACAGGTGCGAGGGCAGCCACACGTGCTTAAATTATACCGAAATCTGTAGGAAAATAGGAACATATCTAGAATTACCAGAATTTATCTGAGAAATACTACGACGGTTTTGCTAACTTTAATATACTTTATGCATATACACAAATAGCCTTCCGCCCGTGGCTCCGCCCGGATCTCTTATCTCTGGTTCTACTTAATCGGTTGCAATCAAACAAACCTAAGATTTTAAATCTGACCAAGACATTTCTAAAAAAACCACATCAAAACCATCGCGTACAAACGTTTCCAATGTACTATTATATAATTTTATAGATGTGGTCCCATCAAAATTTTAGCCAAGACTCCAAAGAGCAAACTTGTTAGGACTAACGCTGTTACGAAGATGATGCATACATTTACTAAATAGGTACGATAAGATGACGTCAGATAGAACTGAACATATTATGTAAAGATACGTTACATTTCGTGGTCATTTTAAAATTTAATTACTGGACCCTAAGGCTTGTTAAACAAACAAGTTTGACAGCACATTGCCCTTGAATAATCTCAAACTTAATAAGTGACACCTTACGACATCAACTTACACCCACAAACAAATATCGTCTTATCGCATCTAAGCATCACTTATAAAGTCATGTCAGTAAATAAGTTAGGCTCCGTGGTGCATGAGTTAATTTCATGGTTTTAGACATGAACTGGTCACGGCAAAGCTCTCTCGTCATGCATAGATATAAATATTCTTACACCGGTTTAGGCCACCCAAAAACTGATGTATCTTAAACACTGCACATTCGAGCTTCTTATGTACAATAGCCATGAAATATCATACGTATCTTTTGCAATACGTTCTGAAACAAGTCATAAATTACGTAAAATGGCCGAAATTTCAAGAAAATTAAAAGCCGATTATTCCGCTCTTGTCACGAAAACCCGACAAGTGCAGGTTACGAGTCTAATAATTGCATCGAAACCAAACTGGAGCTTGATTACATAACTGAACGAAATAATTCTTGATCACGATGAAAACGGTCGCCCCCAAGCTCCGAAAATATTGGCCTACTCCAATTTATCAACGGTGCACGCAAAGCAGTTTGATTCTTACTCGATGGGGCTTCGTTGCTTTTTTAAAGTGAAATATTTGCCTGTTGCACTTAGCGTCAGAGGCGTGTGATAATTAATTGAGGCCCCCAAGTAATAATCGAGCAAATAAACGTGTTCAATGTTGACATTCCCACGCAGTGCAGTAGAGCCGGTGGTACGCAGGCGTGATGCGCAGAATGCGAAACTATGCGAAGTTTGGGTGGTATCGGCCCATTCTCGCCGTTTCGTTCGTTACAAGATGCTATTAACATGCCTGCATCCTGGGAAAGTAGTCCGCCAACTAACCATAAAATGAAGAATTCAAAGTTTTTATTTAAATTCAGTATTAGTTGGGATTACAAGAATTGTTTAGATCTCTGACAAAAAATACGATAAAAATCCTTGACGATTTTTCCCAGACTGCACTTTTGGACGCGGTTCTTCGGGTAGTGACAGTATACATGCGATAATAATAATTCTTACTTGATCTTTGTAGTATGATGAAGCTTTACACTTATTATACCGCAGGGAGGCCACCAAACTGCATGGCAGAAATGCATAATATTTTAATGTTCACGCATGCCCTGATGTCAGAATTAGACTAGCCAATGTAAATGATCACGAACGTGACTTATGCAGGCCTGTCACGTCAACATCGACAGGTTACTCTTTACCCGAAGCCGCATATAGCAAGTCATTTAAACCTTCATACATCTCAACAGGGTACCATCTGCGGCATACAAAAATAGTATAATACAATAATAATTTGTTCTTTACAGGAAATGAATTGACGGACTTCACTCAATATTATAATGAAGATGCAGTTTCAAAAAGGAATAAATGAAAGTATAAAGGTAAACGGTGAACGTGGACTCGTCACAATCACGAGACTATACTTTGTATGCTTTACTTGATATGCGCTTAAACAAAAACGATTTTCTTGATCCAAATCTTTTCTGCCAATAAGAAACTTCACTCTTCCCAAAAAAGCATTAACTCCAACAACTGGATGCAACGCGCGACTGTTATAAATACCTATGATTTTGCAAATGCCGAGACGACTACTACTTAACAACGCGTATTTTTTCTCAAAACCTCGTAAATTCGCTTCGGCCGTCTACGCAACTAAGATTCACAACCAGACTTACTGTAAGTTTTTAAAAAAATAGCACCCACACTAAATTAAATTCCTGTGAGCCAATTAAATCCTTGACAAACCATTCAGAAAATATTTACTCCAAAACAGTTTTTATTTCTCAAAAGGATAAAGGTACAAAAGATAAATCGCTTAATGCACAGGTCAATGGTTAATTTCGTTAATACTCCACATTAAGTTTAGAGCTGTACAGTCAAACAAGTACTCGTTCGTATCGGCTGTCCTTAATTAAGGTAAGACGTCCGGCTGTCCGTCAAGTGGATTAAAAGATCGGATTTGATTTTGATTGATATTGCGGTGAAACTGCACTCGCCTTGTCCTCGACCACTCTCGGATTTTCTCGCCAGTCAGTGTAGTGCAAAGGCACACTGGGAGACGAGTGAGATATTTTTAAGATCTTTAAGATTTTAATCCTTGTTCGTCTAAAGAGCATATTTTATAAAATTTCGTCTGCATCGAATTAATTTTTGAATTTCTTTCCAATCGTTATATTCAATATTTCATTTCGCAGTTAAGGCTTACTTATTTATTATATTAGTAACTTAGATCATCTTCAATATGAACCAAATACACTACATAACCAATCAAGCATCAGAACAAAATCAGCGATCGTGCTTGACAATATTACCAACAAAACCGCAGTATTTGTATATTATTATCTCCGTAAATGCTTTCATGTATAAGTAATGTTAAAAATTATTTAGGCTCATAATATTATAACCGAAGTCATGGAAAGCAGGCCCACCTCACACTCTTGGCACTACTCTACGCCTACCTATAGAGGAGGGGAGAAATTTGACCCCCAATAACATCGGTGTCGCTTATCTTGGTGGTTATTACCGATTGGGGTACTTGGGATACCCTTCTCCTTTTCTGCACGCAAAAAAGGCTCATGCAACCGGACTGTTCAGCTAGAAAACTTTATCAGAGCAAATCTTTTTCTTTCAAATTTTGTGGTAGGTTTAGAAAGAACATAGATTTTCTATCGTACTCTACTGTGCTAAGCTTTTGCAAGTTTAGATGAACCGAGGTAAAGCACTCTAGCAATTCATCTCGATTTGTCTGCGGAGCCACGGAGGATCGCATGTCGTGACTCCGTGAATACGCTACATAGACACCCGCGCATTGAAACGTATTACCAATCGGACAATCGGAAATGTTTCTGAATGCTATATTGCTTAGAAAATGGAAAAGAATGTATCTTGAGGGATTCATTTGTTCTTGATGATAACAGAAGAATGAGCTCAAAGTGTCATGAATGACAATTATGAACTTAAATAAAATAAAATTAGTAACTTAGGTAAGAATAGGTTAATAACATCCATAAATTATTTATTATACTGTGTAAAGATATTTTCTGTATTTAAATAATAATATATTTTAGTTGTAGTATGTTTTTGTGACAAAATTTGCGATCGATAGATACGATCGCCGTAAAGATTCTGCATGAAGCCCGTTTCAGTATTCATACCTACTTACTTATAATAAAATTTATAGTCACACTACAAAGGATATTCTATTTCAAACCTGTAAAATTTTATACCTACATTATTTATTATCGATCTACTAACTTAATCGACCCTCTCATAAAATTGCTGGCACAAGCCACAACCAAATAACCGCCCAAGGAACACACACTTCGTGCGAAATCAGGAAATTGAACTTTTAGCAATAGCAATAAAGCTCATAATTATGTACAAAGAAAATAATCTCAAGATTTAGAGCACCATATCTGTCAACTGCGACCGATTATGTGAATCTGTTTTCGAGCAAATACGTTTATTGGCTACTGTCATAATAAAACTACATGATTTATAAAAGTCGATGTTTGGAGATAACGTTATTTTAGCGTAAAATTAAATATGCAAAACTAGTTTTTCCAATACAGGGTTAAGATATCTTAAGACGGGTTCCTTATACCTTTTCCACTTAAAAAAGACATACCATATACTATTCGGAGAGTTGTGATAGTGTTAAAGACAGACAGATTTATAAACAAAAAGCTATAAATTTGCCAAAAGGACCCTGAAAGTCTCCGAAGTCATCATATGACACAAGTAATCGGTATCAAAAATAGCGGAGTAGTTGTGCAAGTCACATCTTGTGCCACAGGATCAACCTCCAAGGTTCTGTGTAATCGTGCATGACGGTACGTGCAGCCATTGAGCTAAAATTAAAAATAAATCAAGCCTTTGATCACAAATCATTTGAACATTCTAGCCTGTATTTGTCTTTAATAGTTATAGTTGTATTAATACAGTACCTAACTAGACTTGTTTCACTTTGTTTTAGTATGATCTTAAAGGAGTTCTATAATTCGAGTAATAAGTCTGTTTATACTGGTAATCGATGGCACTTGGTGGAACTTGCTACACGTATTGTATAAGACACTTGTACTTTTGAATAAGATATTATATACTTTTCCACTTTGAATAAAGTTACACATGTTACACATATTGAATAAGAAACTTGTACTGTGTACTACACACATACATTTTTTTTTCTTTTTTTTTTTATTGTTCAATACATAAATTACACACATTTTACAAATTTAAGCCACTCGCTTAAACCATAATGGTTTGTATGCGAGCGGGAGTTTGCCCAGCTAGTGATACAAGTACCTAAGCAGTAATGAATCAAATACAATCCTCCAAATTGTTTATAAGATGGTTTTGTAAACTTTTTATAAAGGGTTGCTTTGTTACATATTGTTGCACTATTTGTTCTGGTAAGCTATTCAAAATTTCGGGTAGTATATATTGACAGATTCTTGTTCCATATAAATTTATAGATTTTGGCATAATATATTTCTTTACATTTGGCAGCTGCCTTAAATTACTATTTCTTGTATGTGCACGAAGCTGATCTACATTTGAGATTTACAGTCACGCCTTTTCCCAGTGGGTAGGCAGAGACCACAGTTTTCCACCTGCTACAATCCAGGCATACATCTTTCGCTTCTTCTACGTTCATAATTGCTTTTATACATGCTCGCCGGTTTCGAGTACTCTTGACATACTGTGTACTATTCCACTTTAAATAAAGTTATACATATTGACACTTGTACTTTTCCGCTTTAAATAAAGTCAAAAATTACAAGTGTCCTATTTAATATTTACCGTATTGTGCCTACTTGTACTTTTGTGCTTTATTTAAAGTATAAAAGTACAAGCACTCCTCATTATAAATCCTATGATTTCTTATCATAGGAAATGCAGCAAATATACCTACTAGGGATCAGAGTCTTATAAGATCCAACTACGTACTTTCCATAAAGTATAACAGTTAAGTGACTCCTATTTGTAAAACTAATACCTTTATTACAGAGGATAATCTCTTAGAGCAAGCCGTCTTCTCTGTCTTTCTTCCCAAGATAAAACGAGATAGCAAACCCTTCTCTCGACAATGTGCTTTAATTCACCCACTTTATTGAATCCTAAACGCAATATAGACCAGGCAGCGATAAACACACTAAATGAGTGTTATCTACTGATGCTAACTTACGCAAGTGGTCAATAAGTAATTATACAGTATTTAATTACAGATTAAGGCAGGAAGATTAATGTTAACTCTCGATATATATCGCGTCTGTAAATCTATGCGCACGCGCCGAAGCTGTGCTATACCAGCTCTACCATAGTACTAGCACGGGTGATAAGATCTCAGATATAGTAATATCATAATAAATAATGCTAATACACATGTTACCCCGCGTTTACATACTGCCGCTCGCATTGCTCATCGTGTTGCCAGAAATATTCGCGCGATTAATGCCCTAGCATTCACACACTCCCATCATCGCGTTGGTCCGCATTACAGTATTCGCCCTGCAACGGAGACGGACGTAAACGTATGGAGGACAACGCTGTAGCAGTGTACGCAATAAGCTTTTACAGCATAGCGAATTATTTAAATAGATTATTAATAAAAACTATCACTTTCAACTACTATACAATTTCCGTAGATCGATATAAATATTTTTAAAAGTAAATATTCGAGGAGCAATAACGAAAGTCGTGTTTTATTTAGCTTAGCGCCATCTAGCGGTCTCGTATAGTTCATCGCGCTAGTATTTGCGCAACATACGCGGCAGTACTCGCGGTATGACGAATATACCATTCACACCACGTCTCTGCCCACTTCTCTCGCCACTTCCCTCGCTTTGCCGCGAGTATGTAAACGTAGCATTACAGAATTCACCAATTATGTAGTAACCAATTTTGATCGTCAAAAGATTTAGGCTTGGTTTGTTCCAATTTATTTATTGAAATACAAAAGCTTTACTTCCTTGAGTTGTCTATGAGGATGTGCAAATCACCTTCTGGGACTCTGGGTAAAATCCATTGACAAATAGCCAAAGAGACGATTATTTTTTTTTATCTTTCATTTTTTTCATGCAAAGCAAGATATATCTCAGAGAGAGGCATATTATTTTCACTTCAACGTATCATATCACACTGCTACCTTACTAGGTTCTTTACAAGTGCATCCTCCTTAAAGAGTCGTTAAAAGATTTACAATACGAGTATCAATACAAACTTGTTAAGTATTCATAGAAATAATTACAATATTATAATTCGCATACCATGATATTAATCACCCAGATGTGAGCTTATACAACGTTGATTGATTAACATTAAATAGTCAATGGATAAATATAATGAATGACACTAAATGTACTACATAGATACATATATTAAACATACCTTTTTTGTTGTGCTATTAATATATGCTAAAAACGATGCATTGTTTGCAAGGCCAAATTGTGGGCGTTGGCGGGGTTTTTTATACTATAACATAGTGATATAAGGCAATAAAACGAAGGCCATAGGTATATCTTGGGCCCAAAATGTCCTCATTACAGGCAGTACCTACACGTTTTTTGGGTGTCTTTTGAAGATAGCACGGGGTGCTACGGTGGTACTAAATCCACCAATCACAGACAGATTTTATCTAAATAATCCGGGCGCGTCAGGGCTTCATTTCTCTCGCGACTTGGGTCCAAGGACCTCGGGGTCTACATAAGTATGGCTTCAGCATAATCAATATTACTTTCATATTGAAATATATATATTATAATGCACTTACATAGTGACAGTTGGTGCATTATACATACATGCAGAAGCTGTACCGACTTCACCCACGTTTAGGTTACTTGGCTAACATGCGAGGGGAAATTACGATAAAATGTGTGTTGGTTGGACAAAATTATTGCATAATAGTTATGTAATAATATGTCTGCAAACACTTTTAGGTGACAGTTTTTGTCTATGAAAGTAGGTGCCGATGTCGCAAATGAAAGCGGATACTACTATTTTTTTAAATAGGCGAAATGTGGTTTCAAAATAATTTGGCATATCCCTTCCGGGGTATAAGTCATGACATGACTGTAGGATGTATGAATGAATTGTATTTGTTTAGCCCTACGTTGATTATAATCAATAAATTATTGATCTATAAAAACATATTAAACTGGTAACCATTTTTTCAACCAAGCTTTGTCATCATCATAGGACCATGTAGATTTTCCTAGAATTTTCGACCAAATAAACTGGAATATTTATTTTCAGTATGAGTAGGTAAGTAGAGCCCGGGTTTACTGTCTTACTCTTTCTTTTGATTTGGGTTACCTTGACTTTGGCAGCTGCAAATGCCGTCTGCACCCAATACCACCTTATGTGATCCATTTTTGAGGTTCAACTTCGAAATCACCCGATAAATATGTGAAGTAAGCGACATAGCTCGCAGTATAAGCACACTGAAGTGACCACACTTACTGAAGGACCGATGGAATCATTTGCTGGGAGCACTTATCAGCGAAATTTGGACAGGAGTATCAATCCGTCTGTCTAGGGATAGACTGATGGCCTCCAAAAGGTATTGGGATTGACTGAATGCGAAAAACGGAGGATCGATGGAGGAAAGCAGTCCCTTACTTTCCGCATTCTTTTGGAGAGGTCTATGTCCAACAGTCATAAATTTGAATTAAGCTCTATTTCGATCATGTGGAAGTACTTACGTATACCTACCAGTTCCACAGATAAAGCCACTGGCTACATCATATTTGTTTTCATAGCACGGACAGAACATGGGCTTCTGCGAGAAGGTTACACCTTTACCTACACAGTTAAAATGAGATATTTTCCATTAGACTTGTAGAATAGAACTGCGGTTACAAGAAATAAGTTGTCGAATTCCGAAGGGATATATTATTATATTACGCTGGTTTCTATTTATTTAGTCATTAATTTTGTTTCGCATACAATCACACTACTCTAGATTGCGGTTATACCTCCCTGCAGGGTCAACAAAGGCCTTATTAGGTGCAGCATTAAGGAATTCTCAGTAAATGAGTGTAGACACTGGTAAGAGTGACTGGGTGTCGCAAAGACGACGCAAGGTCAACTCCGTCCGAAAATGTTCTGTAATGACACTTTTTTTTTTAATCAATTTGTCACAAAGCTTGCAAAACACACAAAAAATATTCCGATGTAGGTACCTACTAATGATTAAGAGTATGAAAAGAGCCTAAGTCATTAGTTTAGAGTAGGTAAATTAGAAGTTCCTGAAATCAGGAAGTCATTGAATGATATCGATTGGTTTGAGCATCAAAAGTCGAATTACCTGCAAAGATAGTATTTGAATCATTGACAAAATTGGAATCGAGGGTGGTATTAGATTCAAATTATTGTATTCAACACTGACTTTTATTGAATTAAATGTGAAAGCTCATAATTATCAGTGAAACCTCAGTTCCACTTCAGGATTTTACCACTGTAACTCGTTACACTGGTAAAATCCAGTCTTTTATTTAAGTTCATTTTAGTAATAATAGTTTGTAGTCTTAATTTAATTTAGTATTATTTTGAACGTCTTTTAAATCGTTCAGATGGTAGGTACATATAACATTTACACATATAAATTGATAGCGTGTCCTCTCGCAGCTGGCTACAACACATGTCTACGCGCATAATTGCACACGCATTTCTGTAACCACGGCTATTTATTGTTATTTTCTAGCTATGGATGCATATAAAAATTCAAGTACATCTGATATGTACTTGATATGACACCATCTATTAACGTAGGGCGGCACCGGAATGTGCCACAGACTATAACGTAACTGATATGTTATTGTAATTCCATAGCCAGTAGTAGTAGCAAGCAAGACATTATTTTAAGAAAAGTAAGAATATTTATTTCAACCAACCAAACAGTCTGAGTCTATTCAGGAAGTGTCTTCAAACATACCAAATTACATAAAGTTCATACTATGAGGTTCTTAGACAGTTATGTTTTGCACCCTTGCCACCTGTTTTCTACCATAGTGTTATGACGTAGATTTGGCATTATCGGAATCTTCTAGAGCATCTATCCACACCAGCAACCGTTTTATTCATATTTACCACCAAGGTGGGCCAGTTCAAAAAAAAATGTACAAGAAGTCCTAAACACAGGCATTTAATTAATGTTTTCGTCAAAAGATTACACATATTATAATTATATTTGGTGGAAAATAAAAAATGTTCCTTGGAGGCGTAATTGATATTTAAACGACCTCCTCAGACGCCACCTTCGCAGAAAGCTTGTCCTCCATTTTAAACGGTCACATGTCCAAGATAATTAAATGGCGACATTTTTTGTTCATCCGTCTCCTCAACAGCCTTGTGAATGCGGAAGACTGAGCTAAGCAACACTTAGCTACTGCACCTTAATCGTGTTACTCGCGTTTTACATACGAGATTAGGCTATTTTGACAAACATATTTGAATAATGTACTTAGCTAATAAGTTTTTACGTACATAATGTACACGATTCTTCTACTTTTATTAGTTAATCTTGCACACTGGCTCCTGAGGCAGCTAACCTTCTTCACTTGCGGCGGCACTTCAGTTATTAATAATTAATTAATTTGTAACAGATGATTTAAGTAATTCATTACCACACGCACCGAATGTAATTAAATTTTATAATTTAATTTAATTGAAGTTGATCTAATTAGAAATTAACCAATTAATATTAATCGGATTAATGCAATTACATGTACTCAATGTTTTGGTTACATTAATAAAAATGTAACTTCCGGTTCCCGTACGGATATTAATTTATTTTGAAGCGGACCTGTTCCTAGGCCCCGCAATCGGATAACCGGCATAAGCACTCAACGGCTTTACCACCTTGTTCATCTGGGGGAACAAAATGGAACTTAAAGCTCTTTATTTCACCTCAAATCTACTTCTGAGGGCGACTGTACTGAATATTCGCATCTAGCGAAAACTAGAACAGATTGCAACATCCAATCAAAGACATTACGTCTATTTACAATAGGCACATTTCGGCGCACCTCGTATCAGGCGCCGGCAGTCACAATCAGCAATATGCTCGCATCATGAAAAAAAGACCATACCCAATTTCACGCAACATAAACTCCGTGGTCACTTTTTATGTTTTATCATGGCAAACAGCTATTTCCTAGTTTGACTAATTGTCCAGGCCCATTGTCAAGAGCTTACTCATCGATGTTTTTGTTTGTAGAGTACGGTCACCTCGCACTTTCAATTTTGCTCGGACTACGCATCGGTTTGAATAAGCCCCGCGGCACTTCGAGATCGCCAATGAACTGAAACATTCCGGTTTCGTTTCCACGAACGAACTTTGATATCGTTTCGGTATGCAAAAACCCGATGTCCTTTGTATATTTCCCCAATTACGGGTATATTCGTGTCGAATTCTTGTAGAAAATTGATATGTAACAAAGTGCCTTTCGACTTGAACCTCGAATGACCAGTGGAAAGACACTGCGCGATACTAGCAATACTTGCGGTTTCTTTCGCGACGTTATACATTTTATATAATTTGTATTCAGATACAATTTAAAGGCAAAGTGGTCTATAAAGTAGTAAGTCAAATGCGTATTAGCACAACTGCAAGAGTCAGCTAATACCTACAGGTGTCGAAAAATCTCAGCCACTCTAAAGAACCACATTCTACCTTAGCCGATGCAAAACCAGGGATCTAGATAACGCTATCAAGACCTTCATTGAAATACAGTTAGAGAAGTAAGCTTTACCAATAATATCGTCATACCAACATAGTTCTATGTTATCAATGCACCGACAGACAGACAATATTCGGTTTCAGTATTCGTTACAATGGAGACAAGTTATGAGTGTCGCAAGGCCATCGAAAGTAATTATGAGCATAGCGACGCAGACCACCTTGTGGACCACTTGCGAACAATTTTAGGGCTTCCCCGTCAAGTACGTTCGGCTCCTATATCTGCGATGTTGCTGGGCAAATTGTTGCGGTTTAAAAATATTACAAAACCACAGTATTTTTTTTTCATTTCAGTAATCTACATCTTTTTGGGTAATATGCGCTTTCATAGTCTACAGACTAGGTTAAAATAGCTTAAATTATACACGATTATGATGGTATTATACCCTGGTTACCGGATGGTATCTCGCCGAGGGCACCACGAAGTCGTTATACATATTATATAGCAGGTGAAACTGCTAAAACTCACTGAACCTCGGTCATTAGACTTATTACTTGCATAGGTAGTATTCCCACAGAACATGGGCCTATCAGTGCCCATTAGGTCCTAGTTAGTATATTTATTTAGTCATGTTATAATCTCAAAGTGTTCGAATAATGGTAAGTACACTGAGTTCTAAATGTTCTTTTTACGCAAACCAGCGTAAATATAAATGCGCAGGCATAAATCCATCAATATTAAACTAGTTTATAAACGTATTTACTTGCTAAAACGGTAAAGTAATAAGTTAAGAATAATGATTAATCGCCTCTTGACGTGTTAGGCAAAAGCTATCGACGCATCGCCGATAACTTCACAACCTTACTTATGCAGTATACATGCAAATCGCTGACTTTGATTAAGTGTACTTTAAAATATCAACCTAAGAATATTTTGAATAAACTGCCCAAAACCTTTCCTAATTTCTCAAACTACTAGCTGTTGCCCGCGGCTTCACCTGCGTGGAATTTTAATCCCGTACCCGCAACCCATGGAAATCTATTTCCGGGATAAAAGGCCTTTATGCTATTGCAGACTATGATCTAACCCTGTACCAAATTTCAACTAGATCCGTTCAGCCGTTAGAGCGTGATTAAATAACAAACATCCAAACTTCTTCACAAACTTTTACATACATTATATTGGTATGATAGGAATAATATAATAATAGCCTCTAAACTTGCTGATGATTAAAAAAAAAGAAGAAAAGTATACTTGAATATTAATTATAGATTTTTTTACACTAAAAGAACACAACGAAAGATTCAGTTGTTCATGAAGCCAAAACTTCAATGAAAAGTCAACCGCTTCCGTCATGCAGTGAAAAATGAGATGATTTTATAAGTACCATAAAATTGATCTAAATTATGAGTACCTGTCTACTTTGCTTGAACTGTCACAATTTAAATCAGGGAATACGTTATTAAGGTGTCTACCATCGTTGTGTAACGCCTACCAATGACGCGAACGAAATAGAAAGTATAGATAAGAGCTACTTTAAATCAGTTTCAGCCGACATTAACATGCAAATACCGTTACATCGTTGATATAACATCATTCAATTCAACAACTAATAATCCTATTTGTACACTCGATGAAGAATTTGTCGTAACAAATTACGTTTCACTCAAATACGTGTCTAATTCATAAGCGTAATCACTAAACGTGATCTAGGTGTGCTTTTTACAGCGTGGGTAGACCGACTTGGGTCTCCCACTCTCACTTAATATCGATACATCCTCTCTTCCTTTCCTTTTTCTATACCTATCCCTCTGCTTTCGTACGTGATAGGTAATGCTAATGAGTAATTGATGGTTCTGCCCCTCTAGACAAGTGGCAATTCGTCGGCCGGCGTTTTGTAGAATAGAATGCCAAATGTATGGGATTTGACGTACATGACAGGCGTCAACGAATGTCAAAAACGTCAAATCCTATACATTCGTCATTCTATTCTATGATACGCCAGGCAACGAATTGCCACTTGTCTAGGGGGGCAGGAATGCAAACGTTCATAGATGTTAACCAACTTAAGATCTACTGTACCATATGTATTTTAACTAACTTAAAAGTACAAAAAAAATGATCATGTAATAAAATTTCGACATGGACTTGTTAAGGCGAGGGCTGTCTTTGAGCGTCCTTTGATCAGATGATGATGTCAACGAGAATTCAGTAAGCTCGGTCAACTTGTAAAAAATAATCAAATTGAAACAATGTAATGAACTCGTTTAAATTATTATCTACAATTAAAATGCTGTATAAAATAATTCAATGTTAAAGATTCTTTAGCAAGACTCGTTTGCAGAAAACACACAAAGAATACGGAAACACTGATGAAATATTACAATCAAATATCCTACCTAAAGTAAGTGATCGATTATTACACATTTAACTAATATGTCAACCGTGTAAATTAAACGATTCGATTGTAATTAATCAATTATCTCGGTGTGCTCATTGATTTGTGACGGAACAGAAGTTTAAATATTATAACAGTATAAAATAATTGTAGATAAGCACAAATTCAACCTTCTGCATGTGTTCCGTAGGTAGGTAGTAAGTGCGAACTTCTACTGTGATGCGAATACTAAATTGTGTTCGTGAGTTAAAAATAAGTGGTTTTCTCAAGCGACTAGAATATGGGGTTCATCAAGAAGGGTATTAGAAGGTTTCTTCAGGTTCGGCAGCACGAATGTAACGCCCATGGTGTTGTATACCTACGTCTATAGGCCACGGTAACCACTTCCCATCAGGTGGGCCGTGTACTTGTCTGCCACCTAAATTGTATAAAAAAAACAAATTGGTGGGTATAAAAATAATCGCCACATTCTATTTGACAATCGCTTCTTTTTTCTTTATTTACTTTGCAAGACAAGTTCGTCCAACTTTTATATCGTTGTGATTTTCTACTTCAATTGAGCAATCCTAAAAACGTATTGAACTCTAATCGATCCATTCAATCGCAGAGCCAATTAACAAGTCATTAATAATAGTACAATATCATTATTTATTAGGTTTCTTACTACATGACAAATCTTTATAAATAAAGCTATAAAGCATTCTGTTTGTCTGTGCCTGAACTCCATCAGTAGTGTCGCCAATTGGTGCTATTAGACCATTCCAAAGAGGTTTTTTCTTATGGGTTTAGGGTAGTCGGAGACATCAGGATAATCGATACAATATGGATAATCGATACTGGCTGATCTTTACGTGAACCTCACTCATTAAAATTAAACTACTTTTTAACGAATTTCAAATGTGACTCCTCGGGGCTGCAGGGTACCTAAATATTCTATAATAATCAGACTAAGAATGTTCAACTCAGCGAGTTCGATTGTCACAAAAAATTAAATGAAAATCCACAAGAATGGTGAACCGTTTAAACATAGTTTTGTTTTTCAGAATACAATATACTTATAAGTAAATGTACAAATAAATTGACCTTGAAAATTTATTTTTAAAAGGTCCGACACCCTATCTGTTATAAAATCTGAAAGCAAGTACATCAAATTAGATATAGTAGGAGATTAATAAGCACCGTTACAATGTCGAACATTAATAAATTTGTCCCCGTGTTATAGATAGCGCGAGAGTGCGATCCGTGGACAATGAGCCGGCACTGAGTTATTGCTCTGATGGCCCATTAGTCTCACAGAGAGTACAGAATAATGGCCTAAGAGATGCACTATCTATTCACCTGGATACGGCACTAGTATTGTACCTTTTCGGGATTTTTGACACTGAATCGGACTCTCTTTAAGCGACTATAATACCGCGATTGTGTCACGATGATGTCGATTCTGTTGTACGTTACATAGTAAACTAATTCTTATCTGACTGCAATCAACTATGTGGAATTCAGATAACCGAAAGGTTAAAGCATTGACATCACAATGAATGTTAACTATAACAAATGCACTGTAAAATTACGTGTACTTACCATTTGCTGTGAGTAAGGGTTAATCTGATTGCACTTCGTATATAGTGGATTTATGACAGCTTTGCCCTCTAAAACTACAATTTTATTCACCTCTTTGAATGTCCTACCTAAACCTATAAAAAAATTATACAAATGTAAAAATACTTATGAATTGTCAGCCTGGGCAGGCTCCTTATCGACAGACTGAGTGAGACTTTTCTTCCCTGCCCCCTAGACAAGTGACAATTCTTTGGTCGGGGTGTAGAATAGAATGATGAATGAATGAATGTATGGAATTTGACGTATATGACACATATTTTGACGTTTATGACATACGTTGTCAACTGTCATATATCCACCGGCCTGTTTACTGCATTCTCTTGTATTAGTATCTTTCCAGAGTAAACAAAGTTACCATTTCCAGTACATCGACATCCACAATAGGATCCTTGAAAATAATGGTGGTGCCAACCAGTAACTCACTAAGCGATGGTATCGGTTGTCGATATGCTTCTTTTTATGACCATTCCACAGTAAGAGTGGGATAATCCACTCCGGTGTAAGAAAGGTTTATAGTCCAAATACGATTGCCTTATAAGCCTGGAGTCGGTTATGCGATTATTGTTCAATAGTTAAAAGCGCCATAATTGTGACAGTTTTATTTAGGTACTGTTTTAGACCCCCCGCGTCAGTAATAACTGTGTAGATGTTTAAGACCTGTGTTCCGAGACTGCAGTGATACATTGCCGCTTCCTAATTGCCTCTTAATGAACTTTTCCCTTAATAATGTCTATTGGTATATGACACAATAAGAAGTGAACTTATTGCCATACTTAGACAAGGGTACGGTAATAAGTTCACTTTTGTTTGTGACACCAATAAATGGCTTATTCCCGCCAACTCCACGATATTGTTCCCAAGGGCTCCAAAATACCATTTAGTTAAAAATCAACTATAGCAGCAGTGAGCTTTCAAAATTCTTCACAATTTTATTCTATTGATCTTTTTAACCCAACGCACTAAGAAATCCATATGATGTTATAGGAGCTTCAGAAACATACATTAAACGCACAAATAACAGCCAGACTGCAAAATTATATCATTAAATTACCCAATACTTTGTGCTACGTGGAGATCGAACTCACAACAATCGACACAGTAGCAGTAGCAAAGTGTCCACTTGACCAATACCACATCTGCCACACTATCTATGCAATCAAATTCAGAGTAAATACTGGTAATCAAGTTACTAGTGGCGGCCGACGTCTGACCCCGGATCCTCAATTAGAAATCGTAACGGCTACTTATAGCTATCGACATTAAGGGTTCTGTAAATAAATATTAAGTTCGGTTCTGACAACACAATTTTAGTTCTACCGTAACTTCTGCCCAGCCCCCCTAGACAAGTGGCAATTCGTTGCGTATTGTAGAATAGCATTCTATTCTACAATACGCAACGAATTGCCACTTTTGCCAATTGAAATTGTGTTGTCAGAACCGAACTTAATCGTCAAATCCCATACATACGTCATTACGTATGTATGGGATTTGACGTTTATGACAATTGTCATGTGACATATGACATATGATAAACGTCAAATCCCATACATATCTGACATAGAATGCAAAGAACACAGATTACAATATTTACTAGTCAAATGGTCCCCAGATAGGTTGTACTATTTTTTAATTTTGGTTATACGTAGCTATAGTACGTAGCGTGCTCATGTAAACTCGATCATGCTACATTACGCTACATACAATTAAAACCTAATAGAGTTCTTATCAATACAAATTTTAGTAGCAAATGTAGGCTATACAGAACCTTGCCTATGTGAACACAGCTTCGACATAGCCAATTCTGTTAATTTCAAATTGCTTGCTAGAGCTATTACAACGACTGGAACTTAGCGCCATCACCATAAATAGTAAACTTTGAATGAATAGCTCCATTCGTTCAGTGTGCAACTTTGTAACAAATCTCTTTAGCGAGTAACATTCACAAATTCGTAATATCACTTTCTTCAATAAATTCTACCTGATGAATACATTTGAGAGTACTTTAGATTCTTCATATTATTATTCTTCATCCTAGCGTTAATTCCCAGTCGCATCCGAAGGTTCACTTCGAAGTCTGGGGTCCGCTTCACCAGTATTAACTACAGATTTTTACGGATATTTTCCGTGAAGCGATTGCCATCTGACCTCCAAAACCCAATGGTGACATTAGGGGATAGGGGATTCTTCATAATTATTAAAATACAAAAATCAAGCTTCTTGAACCGTGGCGTAGATTGGGGGTTCGATTCCCGTGAATTGCAAATATTTACATGCTAGTAGTAGAGTATCATGCATTCAGTTTGTGCGAATTCCCTTACTTTGAATCTAGAATGCGTTGTGAAAAACACCTATGCCAGATCATGCACACCAAACAGTCAATATCAATGTTATTAGTTTGTCTGTATAGGGGTCCTTCGCTGTTTGACACCACGAATTATTGACAAATCTAAAGGGCTTGGACTTCTCTCGACCATAATAATATTTTCCTTAGACTATTGATTTAATTTTTAACTCAGTTAACAATACAATGTTCCAAAGCCTCGTTCACCTTTTTTTCATTCAGTAGATGTACTGGCTTGGCCAATGGCCAACCCTGCCCGCAAGTCTGGTAGGCCGGGCGAGCACAAATTGTAAAAAGCTCTTAAATTTAAATTTATTTTAATTAAAACCAGTCCTGTGATAATAATCATAAACAACAATGTATTCAACACTACGCAACACTAACTTTACCTACAATAGGCATACCACACAGTATTTCCAAATACTGAGAACATTATATATTTAATCAGAATCACAGGACACGACTTCAAGTTAACTCAAAAACACAGAACTTACAAAGTGAACTAAATACCTTTGACCTTTTCGTAACAGATTACGGGCACAATTACGAATACAACAGAGCTAATAAGACGTACAATGGATTAATTAAGACGAGGCTGTCACGCGCCTACGCACGCAAGCCTACATTACAGATACAACTCGGAGATTCACTGGCCTGCATGTTTAAATTACTCGATATTTAGCTAAAGAACCAACTAATTAGAATATCTCAAATCAATCAATCAATAAATTAGCGTATTGCAGACCGGTACTGGACATGGAACTCTTGCAATTTGCATCATATTTAGGACCGACGCAGGCTATCATCATCAATAAGACAAAATGTTAACTATTTAATTTAAATCAATTAGTTAGAGTTAATTTTCAGCAATTAAAATGTATCTAACTATATTAATCTTCTGCGATCTGTCACCCAAATACGTATATAAAACTTATCTTTAGTAAGTGCAATAAAATGGATCTTTTCAAGAAAAAATCGCTAAAATAAAAAATAATAATCTCTAACATTATTAGTTGCTAACAGAGCTGCCTATAGACGTATAATATCATAGGTTAGGTAGCTGACAACAGTTACAATGAGACAATTTATATCTCTAACGGCACAATCTAGACCAAAACTAAATATAACTTGTAAGGTTCTAGAAAGCAGATAAACATAGAAATATCCAAATAGATATATTCATGCATACAAATATTGCCGCGTGGTTCCCGGCAGAGTAGAATTTTGGCCACCTCATCTCTTCCCATGCGAAGTCGTACAATCAGACAGATATAAGCCCAGACTCAGCCTCAGCTGCATGGCTCAAGTCAACAATAGTGCCCGGAATAAGGCAATAGGCTCACCCCCTGGGTGACCTAATACAACGAAATCACAGAAAATATAACACCTACAAGGTAGGTAGGTTCCTTATAGGATGTAGACATCCGCTAAGAACGGATTTTACGAAACTCCACATCTAAGGGGGTAAATGTGGTAAAACGAACCCCACGCATACGGAGCCGCAGACACCCGCTAATATTTTGATATAATTGTTACAATTTTTTTTCTGGCAGTGTCTAATCGCGCTCACAACGCAAGTAGATGGTTGTGGCGTGTATTACGGTTGCGCAGCTCGCCGGGGGCGCGCGTGGCCTGCCGATGATTTATCAATAGCCGACCGCGATGGCTGCACGACGGGCCACGCCGCGACCACTCTTCCTGTCGCTAAGAACAAGATACGGTCAGAAGCGATGTTAAATTAAACACAAATTGCACTGAAATAACAAAGACCAGGAATTCCTTACCAGCTCACGTTTTCCCTTCTTCCTACAGTCCCGGATCCTTTAAGTGGGGCGTGAAAAAGCATGTAATGAGGCCATCAAGCTGGGTGTAACTATCATCGTGACATGGTACGTGTCTGTAATGGTGAACCTCTTTCCTGAAACTTTGCCTTCAGTGTACCATCAGTCAATTTGACTTGTCCTACATAAAAAAAATGGCGCTACTATATGTAATGGTATACTAAAAGTGATCGTTTCCTGGGCGAGAAAAAGGGATTATAACTTCATCCCTCCAACGCTTTCAGATCGTCACGGTAGGCTCATGCCTCTAGGAGCAGAAAGTTGAATTCCGAAAATGTTGAAATCCCAAAATGATTACTTTCCCAAAATGATGCCTTTTGGACCGCAATTGTACCTACCCGGTTTTTGGTTTGACATACATTGAGTAGTTAAAACTGAAGTTATTATTTCAATAAGTACTGTATAAACACATGCTGTTTCAACTTCTCTAGATAGGCTTTAAAATTGTCAGTGCCCCAATATATTTCTAAACTAAAACATAATTATTTGTTTTCCAAAACTGTCGCTTACATCTTACACCGACGACCAGTCGTACTGTCCCTTCGGTCTCCCTCCCCGCAGGCCCTGCCCCCCTAACAGAGCCTAGTTGCGCACGCGTCGCGCCACGCCCTGCCCCTACCGCGCGTTAAATATATCATAGGTCATCAAGCTAGGCTTGTCGGCTTAAACTAACCGCTACTAAAAGCTTAGAACTAGTAAATGCATCTAGCACAGTGATTTACTTTGGTTGATAGAAGGCTGTGATACTAACGTATTAAGTGGGACAGTTCTCGCAATTTACCTACGAATGAGCACCATCCTGTATAGGTAACTACATATAATTTTATGTAGAGTAAGTCTAAATTACTTCAACTCCTACTGTACCAGTATATATCTAGTATATTTATATAAACAGGGTGTGAGGGAAACGCTCCCGAAAATGAAAACATGCCATAGGTACTACTGACGATTAAAAAAGAAATTGGGTAATTTTTTTTCAATCACAATTCGTGTTGATTTAAATCCTGATTTTTAGAACCTTATAAAAGCATAACTTACGCAATAATACTATTGAAAGGGAAAATTGCTTGTTTATTAGAGTTGATTAATTGCGATTGCAATTTTTTATCGTCAGTCGTATTATGTTTTTTTTTGTTTTCAGGAGCGTTTTTCTAATACCTACCTAAACATAGTATGTATAAAGATTTAATTCTCTACTCACTCATGTATTGCGGACTCTTTTCCCTTATCAACCGTATATGTATAACTTATAACAAGTGCTAAGTACAGTGTAGACTCTTGAGCGACCGACTTTCGAAAAAAAAAAAAACCACTTATGTTATAGTTCAGCTTGCTACTGTATCACTATGACAAATCGTAATGATTTATTACAGTACCTATCAAAAGTAGAACACAATATCACTCTAATCGCTAAAAAAACATTTGCCATACATCATTTGTCATCACCACTCAACGATCGATCATCAAAAACAAAATATCGAGAAGATCTCGTAATGGAAGCAGGACATCATCTCGGACTGAAGCAACCACAGAAATCGAGAGTCAATTACATGTAAAATTAGAATACATGACAATCTGAAACGATCGAGCTATACCGTATCAGGAAAAACATTTTTTGTCGCCAATCCATTACGTTCTTTGTATGACGAAACTTTTAGGAAAAAGTAATACCTGATTAAGTACAGCAATGGAATAGGATTTGAAATTGGAATCTACGAATGTAGTCTTCAATAGGAGCTTCTTATATTCCATTGAGGTTCGGTAAGGGGCATGTCGCACGCAGCGGGACTGCTGGCAAGACGGCGGCGCACGAACGACCCATAATCTATGACAGTTAACTTCCTTACGTAAGTCAAAAGCAGACAAACTGGAAATTATGCATTTTGTCGAACAATGACTACTAATGGGGCAATCGACTATAATTGGGTAAAAGGAAATTACGAAGTATTTCAATTTTACATGTCGTCTAAACCAATATATATGACACTTGTTTAAAATTTTAATGTATTAGGAGCATACAAAAAGTCGGCCAAGTGCGTCGGACCGTGTGATGACGGAGAAAGGATACACGTATCATCAGCCCATCTCATCCGACGGGTAACGTAAGAGGCGACTAACGATAACATATGCAGACGATATCACTGAGAGAGAAGGAAAACTCGAAATAAAGTACCCTGTACCACCCCGTCTGGGTAGCGTAGAAACAGTAGGCCAAAGGCTCCCAACATCGAAAGATAGAACTCTCTGTTCAGCAGTGGACTGCAATAGGCTGATTGATTGATACAGATACCCGGATTTTGATTTGGTACGCCGCCGTCAGGTAAAAGAGAGTTCCGCTAAGATTCGTTTACTTTGATTTTGTATTTCCCTCCAGGAATGAATCTACTATTGCCGGCCACAGCTGGACATAAGTCTTTCTCAACGTGTACTGTAGAATCCAGTCCATCACCTTCTACCATTAATTTTATTATTTGAGATTAATATTATTTGTTAAATTGAGTAGAATACCTCACAGAGCCGGTTCAGGTACTCAAGAGAAACAAAAACAAATAACCTTACCATAATGTACAGTTACTTGATTTTGAAAGACTCATTGCGGTTTCAGAGCACGCCATCACCCAGAGAGCGTCCTAAAATGTGACCCAAATTATAAGGTTCGCATATTCCGATGGAAGAAAGAAATGCGCCAATCTGTACCTCTATACTTAGCGATCAACGCCAACTGTAATTTACTTAGTTATAACATTACGAGGCAATCGCGATGGTCCCCGATTTTCACCTGAGCGAAATAATTTTCGAAAATTTATAGGGTGAATAAAATCACCGGGTGAGTGATCGATATCTTCTTTATCTGATTTCACACGTAAAGAGGTACGAGTGAAACGAGAATGTGCACGGGAACAAAATTATTTTTGTATTATCAAATAAACGTCTTCATTTCTTTTGAGAAATGCAGTCCTGAACTCATGAATAAGTTTAGATGTAGAGACGTATTAATACCCACATTTCGGCAACTGTTTGAAGTCTCATGCAATACAAAGGTATATCTCATACTGCTGCTGAAAATCTTAATAGCAAGTAGTTGCAGCACTACCAAAGTATTTTTTTTACTATTTTATTTATTTTAGCGATCTCTGTTTTCGGATTTCTTATGTTGAGTACTAGTAATTTATATTTATTTAGCCTTTATACTCTGGAACTAGGAACCTACATGTCACTAGTTTCTAGAACGTGGTTGAAGTACCTAATTATTAAAATATCATAAAACTATTTCGGGCAAGGCACGTTGAGACCACAGAAATTAATTTTGTTAAAATAAAAAATAACCTATTCAATTAGATTTTTTAGTCAGAATCGCACGTGTTACAATAAGTACCTATGCAAATTTCTAAGTCAGCCACAAATTACGTAATCTAATTTTATTCGAGAAACTGTCGATTACATTACGAATTGGTTCGATAATTCACTGAACGCGTTTGCGACATTTGATCAAACAGTTTTCTAACGCAATGTAGAATAAGACGCGTGGTCACGCTACGAAGTCTAGTCGTTGTGTGGTTGATTTTGTCGATTTATATATAAAACATATAAAACGCTTTGTGATATATAAATCTGGTGTGAAATTAAGAACCAGCGACCACCGTACGGGTTCGATAGAATCAATTGTTTGACCACAAAACTCATTTCGTGGTGTACACGCGAAGAGTGAAATTTTGATTGATGCAATGTCCGGTGTTATCTTTCTTTCTATCACGTACACAATAATGTTTGTAAGGAGTGTCTAATGTTGGAAAGTTTTAGATTTCATTAGCGGTAGCGATATGAAATCCGGATTCCAGGTTGACATACCTAATACATTATCATTAGGGCCTTGTTTGAAGTACCTACTATTGTAATGAATAGCTAGCGAGGCTTGTTCGTTTACTGTTCTTACTACCATTGTGATGTATGATGTGACGTAAATATTACCTACAGAAATAAAATCTACAAATTTTACATAAATGGTCATTTATTTTGTAAAAATGTATCGTCCGTATAGATAGAAAGCTAAAAGGAGCTTAGAGAGATTATTTTGGTTGCTTTTTAGCTGACCGTGATCACTACTCAAAGTAACATAAAATTAGCTTAATTTGAATGCACTATTTATAAGTGGTCTTGTCACTATCAAAATTGTATTTCATTAGATAATGTGATATTGATATCTTGATTTGGAGCGTTCGCACGGAGCTTAGTGGTTAAGAACTCGGCCTTACGTTCGAAAGGTCTCGGGTTCAAATCCTGGTCCTCCTGACACTATCGTCGTGATTGACATGAACCTACTTTTAAGCAGTTTAGCTTGGCTGGTGAGGTTAAAGGAAGTACTATTAATTGCAGTTAGTTATATGTCTTTTTCTAAATTTCTGGTCTCTAAGACCTGCTTATTCCATACCGAAATTGTCTCTTGTAAATAGTAACACTCATGATAGTTCATCTAGTATCAATATCGCACCCTACACAATTGTGTTCCGATGTATCAACTTTGTAGGCGCCATTATTCTTGTCTGGGCTCCGTGTCCTGCCATCATATCTCATTGTTTAGTGTGCCTAACACTTCAATGGCATTCAAAGACTATTATTATACGTATACTACTTATCGTATATAAAATGTTTTAAGAAGGTCAAAATTAGATACTTCGTCAAGGTTCGTATCCACTAAGCAGCATTTCACACGCAACGCGGTTAAATCTGGAAAAAGCGGACCCCTGTTTCTGCTGTGAAAGCTCTGGATGTGACTAGAATTAACGCTAAGATGAAAAAGAAGACAAATATTTATATTATTTGCATACATACAGTTTAAATCTTCAAAATATTCTCGTTTGAGTAGGACTTAGTAAAATACATATTTATCATGGATATCTTTATCTACATTGCAAATGTGTAATTACATGATTGCATGATTCCAGTATCGTGAGTCGGGCTAGTAAATACCCTAATAATATTGTGCAATAAAACATCCTGGTTTGATAAGGTAAGAGCGCTTGTAGACGTTCGTTTTTTTCACCGGATAACAGACCGTGTTTCTTGTCCATTGTCCGGTGGTGTATGATTTGTAATGCTACGTTTACATACTCGCGGCAGAGCGAGGGAAGTGGCGAGAGAAGTGGGCAGAGACGTGGTGTGAATGGTATATTCGTCATGCCGCGAGTACTGCCGCGTATGTTGCGCAAATACTAGCGCGATGAACTATACGAGACCGCTAGATGGCGCTAAGCTAAATAAAACACGACTTTCGTTATTGCTCCTCGAATATTTACTTTTAAAAATATTTATATCGATCTACGGAAAGTGTATAGTAGTTGAAAGTGATAGTTTTTATTAATAATCTATTTAATTAATTCGCTATGCTGTAAAAGCTTATTGCGTACACTGCTACAGCGTTGTCCTCCATACGTTTACGTCCGTCTCCGTTGCAGGGCGAATACTGTAATCAAACTGTAATGCGGACCAACGCGATGATGGGAGTGTGTGAATGCTAGGGCATTAATCGCGCGAATATTTCTGGCAACACGATGAGCAATGTGAGCGGCAGTATGTAAACGCGGGGTAATGGATGTGTGTACATGCACCGGACAATGGACAAGAAACACGGTCCGTTATCCGGTGAAAAAAACGGACGTCTACTAGCGCTCTAACACAGTTATGCAATTCTGTTATCATTTCTTTTATGGAAAACTAGCTGTTGCCCGCGACCAAACATAGCCTATGTCCTCTCCCAAGGTCTAATTTATCTCTGTACCAAATTTTATCAAAATCGGTTCCTGGTTCTGGCGTGAAAGCGTAACAGACATACAGACAGAGTTACTTTCGCATTTATAATATTAAGTATGGATATAGAAGTATGGATGAGAACAAAGAAGGTGATTCGACTGTCAATTAAAGGGTATTTGGTAAATGAAACTTGGAATTCGACAGGGGCTGGCATCGTCAGGTGTGGCCGGTGCGGTGGCCGCCGCGTGAGTCACTGCGCCCGCGCCGCGAATTCCGTAGATAACCGACAACTCCTTTATTCTCTTTGCTCGCTATATCGAGCACCGCCATATTCGTGCCCTTTGTAGCCCGCCTCTTGTTAAGTTTTGAATAATTCAAATAATAGCTAATGGTCATAATGAACGAAGTAACTTCATAAGGAATTGCAAAAGAATGGCTGAAATATGATTAACTTATGGTTTACTTAATGTAGATAAAATCAGGGATGTCTTAATAGTTCAATATGTATTTATCCTATCCTAGATCTATGAATAGGTACAGATAAGGGGGCTTATGTCAGATATCAATAGGTACAGACTTCAATTTAGCGATAAAAGCAGAACGATAGCAGTAGTAGAACATATGAAACTAAAGTGAACGCAGTTGAGATGTCATCATTGCGCTGTAAGTATTGGGAGATGACATGACTAGTTTAATCAAATTTATAAGGAATAACAACTGAGCGAAATGATGAAACTGATATTGTAATTTATTGAAACAATGATAGGTCAGAAGCACTTAAAACCGACGGGTCTGCCTGAAATGTTTCATGACAGTAGAGGACGCTCGTCCGGTGTGTAAGGAAGGAAGCAAATAGTGGGCTGTTTGTATCTTTCCAGGGAAACAAAGGCGCGATGACAGCCTCCGTGGCGTAGCGGTAGCGGTACGAACGCGGCCGCTACGCTGGAGGCGCGGGTTCGATCCCCGCCCAGTGCAAATATTTGTATGCATGACATATTCATATAAATATTTACACTGAGCGGGTATTTGCATTGGTCTGGTCGTGCCTCGGAGAGCACGTTAAGCCGTCGGTCCCGGTTGACATACGAACATCTATGGCAGTCGAATGAAATTTTGAAGCATTTATTATGCTAACTGTTCAAATCGATTAAGACGCGTCGCCCTTAAGACGGTTGTATACGTGAATTTGGATCGACTTCGTACGAGTCTCGGTGGCTTAGTGGTCAGAGCGTTCTCCCTGTAAGGGAAAGATCGAGGGGTTCGAGTCCCGTCTGAGGTCGATTTTTTCCCTTTCTTAATCGATCTATGGCAGTCGTTACGGGTAGTAGGAGCCCTAAAAATTTCAACAACAACGGTCATGCTGCAATGCTTCGATACCGCCTAATGTCACCATTGGGTTGTGGAGGTAAGATTTCGCTTCACGGAAAATATCGAGGTCTAGCCGAATCCGCAGTTAAGACTGGTAAAGACTCCGAGGTGAAAGCTTCGGATGCGACTGGGAATTAACGCTAGGAGGAAGAAGAAAGGCGCGATATAATAATAATATGTGTAAGATAAGCCAAGTAAGTACTAGATGTAATCTATACTCAGGGGTCAAAACCCTGCTCTCGTTTTTGACCCAAACTTTCACCTGTTTGTTTTACTAGATTAGAATACAATAGGTGCATTTGGTTCACAGTTACTTTATAAATATGTGCATATTCGTACGTAAAGATTAAGATGTTGACACTGTTAAGATACCGTATTGTGCAATTTGGAAGATACACACGCGAAATTTACATTGTTTAAGCCAATAATACTGAAATAGGTACATGTGTGATACTAATAACCCCTTCTGGCTTATCCTCACCATTTATTTCTTCAAAGTAGTGGCTTACCACCTACTCTCACTGCCAACAAGCTGTTTAAGGATCGCGTTGAAAAGTATGCAGATAAGATGTAGGTATTTATTATCTTTCTCTCCTATGCGTGTCAAGTTAAATACTCTGTCATACGCCTTCGTCAAACTATACCAGAAAATTACACAATGTGTGCAAAGAGCAATACAATATTTATTTACCTCTCGCACTAATCGTAGATAAATAATCCCATCTAGTTCTTGACATTCAATACTAAATAATAACATGTCTTAAATTATATCACACATAATTACACACGATCATGTATTGTCAAATACGGCCTGAGCAACTTTCACACTTCACTTATAATAATACCACAATCTAAATGATAAAATACGAAGTATTTAGTCCTAATTAATGCTAACACAAATTTACTGCTAACTCCTATTGGTGGAAATTCTACACGTATGTGTAAGACTCCTAGGGAAGCCACACACCAAAGCAGCTTTGCTGCGCATACAACACATTGCCAATAAAAATGTCAATGCCCAAAAGTATTTGCTGCGTAAATGTAGATAAATTTGCTGCTTTGGTGTGGGTCTTCCCTTACAAATGATGGAAGATCAGCGTTCCAAGTACGAAATCTGAGTCTACTATGCAACAAAAACCAGCACTCAAACTCTTGACGGCACGAGAACTTATCCTTGCTTCATGTAGAACGAGACAGCTATCTTAAAAATCTTTACCAAACTCAGAGCAGCCAGTCATTCTCATTTTACAATCTGCATGGATACGGCTCGAGCTTGAATAACTGCTTCAATATTGTCGGAAGTTTATGCAGTATTACACATTGACTCATCAGTGAAAGATAGAAATGATATTCAATAATTAAATAATACCAAAGAAATCGCAATAAAATCCGTCGAAAATACTTGTAGTTTTAAGACAATAACTGCTCCTTTAAAGCGCAGTCGTAGCATGTTTTCAAATAGCTACGAGTCTTCTCGATAAAAGCATAGTTTTTCTGAACACCGGGTAAAGCCGTTTAGAAGTTCCTAATAACTAACACACTCATATACGATTATGTTATAAAGGCTATAAAAAATAAGACATTACAAAGTGGTAGGTACAATAAAAGACTTTCTTTTATTTTTATGTCGTACTCCAACTCCAATACATGATGGATGTAATGGGGAGCTGTGGGATGAGCCTCTTTACAATGACAAATGTAATATAATAAAAAGTATGCGATGATTAACCAGATAAGGCCGTAATTTGACAACGGCAATTTGCCAGCCCTGAATAACTGCGACAGACCGCCTATTACACCGCTGTATACGAGTACTGCGGCTTTAGTGCGCAAATACTGCACAATCATTTTTACAGTTGACACTTATTTACTGACTTCATAAATAGAATCATATATATTATATTCTAGCATATTCTCTTACCATATTCATCATGATATTTTCCGTTAAAAGTAGTTTTATTTCAACATATTCATCATCCTCATGGAGACGTATTTTCCTGATTGCATCCGAGGCCAAGTTGAACTCGAAACTGAGGGTCCGCCTTCCGGCTAAATTCTCTTACCATATTGTTAAGACTTATGTAGGGCAGATAAGTTTTTAAAACCAAATATCTTACATTATTATTAATTAGTACTTACAAATCCATTACATGTCGATGTAACAGATCTTGCTAAATTAAGAACGAGAGTTACATTTTAATCGGTTTCGCTGTGGACATCCTTACTTGTAGAAAAATTATGACCGTATCGAGTTTCTTTATCATCTGATATTCAGACTCCTGCTGCGGGCGGTATGCGAGAAGCTGTGAATGTCCACAGTACTCGTAAATTGGAAAACTAAATATTTAGTGACTCCCTAAGTAAATACATGAGGCTAAACAGGTATTTAAGTAAAAAATAATTCACTAAATATAAATACATCGTTCCATTAGTAGTAATGGACATTAATGTAACAAATAAATGGAGATATCTACTTAATTTATGGAAGCCAAAATGTAGTTTTACCTTCCATAAATTGCATATGTTCTTTCGCTTTGATTTACTGTGGAAATTCACTTACACAGATTTAATGTATAGTTTTGACCGAAAAGATGACTGAAATATGAAAAATATGAATCATTTTGTCGAATATCTCGATGGCTGCAGGCAAGAAGCGGCACTTTTACGTGTCTTAATGAAACAGATTTATTAAATATTCAAGTGTATTATTTATTGTTCTCGATGCATCTTCACTAATTGGTAACTGTTAATTTATTGACACCATCGATTAAAACGACCAAAATACTCACAGAACTAGGTCAATACGATGAACTTATGTCCGTGTTATGACTTTTAATGATTTTACATTTATCATTTTAATTAACAATCATTAAAATTTGCGGGATTGAACAACAACCATAAATTAATGGCTACTTGAAACATTACAAATTCAAAAGATTGTATTAAAGAACCAGTGCTCTTTAATTTACACAATTTGAATTTGATTTACAAAAATATCGTACAGAACTAAAGAATATATTTTAATCAACTAACTAAGTATCTAACGGTAGAGATAGATAAGATAATATATACCCAATGATACTCCTGCGAGCTTTTTCCCATTTCAGTTGAGGTCAGTTTTCATCAAACCACGACACAGCCGAATATCGATAATTTCATTATTTTCCGAAAAGCGACTGCCATCTACGAAGTTCTGTAGTTAGACCAAGTTCGACAAATATGATCCCTTTCTTTCGGATCTCACTTTGGAATAGGAATACTAAACTAACTACCTATAAGTAAAAAGCCTCCTCACTTTGAGACTTGCTTGAAAGTCACCTAGTATTTACATTTCATTGTTTCATCTAACATCATCATAGCACTTTCCCCTTAGTTATGGGCATATTGATGGTAAGAGATTTATCTATGACAGACATCAACTTCTTACAATGGCGTCTGTAATGCTCAGCACCCAGACAAGTGGCAATTCGTAAGTTGGCGTAATGACGAATAGAATGATGAATCATACATTCATCATTCTATTCTGGATTCTTCGGATTGACTCATATTTTGACGTTTATGACATACGTTGACAACTGTCATAAACGTCAACCCCATACATTCGTCATTCTATTCTACAATACGCCGGCCAGCGAATTGCCACTTGTCTAGGGGGGAGGGGGGCAGATACAATTGATGCGCCTTGAATGAATAAAATTGAAGAAAAGTTGTTCAACTATTAAAAAAAATATCTGTCAATTTGATTCCAAAGATTGAAGCTTTCAAATTGAAATCACATCTTGACACAAAGCTGCCATATTTTTAATTAACCTTCGATATATTGAAAACTTTATTGCGAAAAGAAATTCATCCAAATATGCAGAGTCATCGCAATGCAATTTAAAATGTCTGTTTTTGTCGAGACATGCCGATCCCAATCTTGATCTCATTACATAAGATTTGATCTTGTGTTTTATTTTACTCCTTATGTAAAACAACAGGTGTAAAAGTATGCTATATCAATAAATTCTGTAACTTATAATGAACAGCGCCAGTAATAATTAATTAATCATCACAAAGAGTTAAAAGAAAAAGGGTAGTAAAACCTTCGTTCTTGTTTCATAAAGTAAGGAAATAAGTAGGTAGGTACAATGAGTGAGGTTCGCGTAAGCTTCAGGCGTAAAAACATAATTTAGCATTTTATTGCAAAAAGACTTAAAAACCTCTGATAAAATAGATTACATAGCATAATATAAGACCTAATAAAATAGTAATGTCCATCTTATGAAATAGTTCTAATTACCAATACCTGCATCAAACGTTCAGTACAATTGTTTGGCAAACTCATTACAACTTGCAATTTTGAATTGTAACATTTTACTTTTCAAGGTGGACACAAGGCAGTCTCACTATGTGACGTAACAAACGATAATAGCGCTTTATTTGATAAACAATCGACGTTTCTAACACAACAAAGGAGCATTTGATTACTCTATTTGGCATATACTTACGTGTTGAAATTGATGTTATATAAATTTATAAAAAATCTACGTAGCATGTTTTGAAGACCTTCTCATTAGCCCTACATGAAAATTTGATTAATTCTTCATAAGGACTGAAACTAATATAAGATATAATATTTTATCTAGGTAATAGCAAAACTAATAAAGAGACACATGAGTGCGAGGGTCACCTCAACACAGCTATTAAAAAGTACCAATCTTGCGGACGCCGCGGTCGTTCCCGTATCGGACTATACAGTCATTCTAAAGTATGTCACACATATGCTGTTTGAATCATCTATTTAAGATGCAAAGGCGTACTACTACCACTAACTAATGAACTAATGAGAGTAGTGGCTCTCAAAAGTGATGTGGAACAAAGTGGCTCAAGAAATATCTACATTAATAGAGAAGGTTGGAGAAAGTCTTTGCCGACTGAAACAAACCTGTAAACATTCGTTTCCTTTCTTTACCTTATTCATTTCTTGCTTATCGCAAGAAATGAATAAGGGACTAGTCTATATTCAAATCTTTTATATTTGAATAATGGTCTAACTAAAGGGTGTCAGCCATATGCACAACGGCCATTCAAACCTATTTTAAACTAATGGTCAAACAAAAGACACCAATATTACATTTGAAAATGAGTTGCATTATTTTTTTGATAATCAAACCATCCTTGAGTAGTTCCGCTTACAAATTTATATCAAGTAACTGTCAATTTTATGTATTATTATCGGATTAGTTCACGACACTTGCCTATTTTGGTCATGACAAAAACTATATTCGGAGTTCGACTACTAATCCTTTTATTTAGCGGTCCAATTCGTATGCACGTTTCAGGTTCACCCACTTTGATTGCAAAGTTAGTGTCACTTAATTTGTTACGAAACTGACAGCTTTAACCTCTACCGATATCGGTAATGTGTCTCCGCTCAACCGATAACCTGATGCACCATAGCTTCTTCTTCCTCATTCTTGCGTTAATCCCGATCGCATCCGAAGCTTTCACACCTCTAAGCGCAGGGTCCACTTTTTAACCCGAATCGTATTAACGCATTACTTTTTAAGGTGTTATGGCCTTTACGAAAAATTATTTAACTGTTAACGATAATCCTATAGCAGTACCAAGTATCAACCCTATGCCTATGAGGGTGGGCAGCGCTATCGTTCGACGTTTGAAGTGATCGAGATGGGACAAGATACAAATTTTCAGGAGTTCATAGGAGAGTAACGTGTTGTTCCTTTCCTAGCCAATTTTTTTCTCAATAGGTATTTAATTTCAAGTATAGTAGTTAGCAATTAGAAAATATGGATCCCTTGAGGATTGACGTTGAGATTAGATTAACATGATTACTATCTTGAAAAAGCAATTAAAAACTATTAACTTGTACATCGTAAATACGTAGGATAAAGACATTAAATAACAGATATGAGACATACTAATTTTACCTATTTTACCGTAACCACCTAATTTCTATTATCCTTGACACTTCAATCGCCCGGTGGCACGTCTGAGCCGATGATTGAAGCTATTTTGGACAGGTGCAATCATTCTTCCATTATTTGTATTACTATTTTACAATGGGTATGTACGTGATTTGACTGCCGTCGCACATCGACCTACTTATCTTGACCTTTTGTTTCGAACAATTTCGTTGATGCAAGGACATTTGTTTCCATTATTGACACATATTTCAACCCTTGAGTAAAAGTTAGCGTGCTCTTGATGTGGCTGTCGTGACTTGCTCCAAATACAAACACGTTTTAAACAGACCAACACCCGTGTAACTATAATTAAGTTCGGTTTAATGTCAATTGTATTATTTACTAGAATCGCCTGCGGCTTCACCTGTGCTTCACATGCAAAATTGTTAAAAAGCCAGATTTTTTGCAATCGAAAAAAATTGTAACTAGCAATTATATAATTAATAATTCACCTCTTTTTAGGCACTCAATCGAAAAATGGATGACGACCAAAATTGTAGAAAATTTAATTCCCAAGAAAAATGGTCAGTAGTAAAGTTTTGCTACTGACCATTTTTCTTGTAAAATTTAACATAAACAAGTAACCCAATAAAAAATAAACGACTCTAAATTCTAGATGGCGAATAACCAACGACCATACAAACAAGTATAGTCGCTACGAATGACGCAACCGACTGCGGAACCCGAAAATTATAACGTTGACTGCCAGTGATCCCCTGAACGATTACTAAACGAAAATTGCTACTTATAACTTTTCTGATGTCAACACCTTTTTTGATCCGCTTGTACCTAGCTCACTTTTGACAACTACATTTGCTGTGTAACGCAATTCGGTATGCACTAAAAATTCAATCCGTGTTATCATTTATAAATGTCGTATATTATGTTGTTTTGTTTTAAGTGCATAAGACATTGTTCAAAACCTATACATCACTTATCTGATGATAACACAGCTGGCGCTTAGGTTGATACGCATATAGATAATAGGTACCATGTTTGCATTCCAATTGTACGTCTCTTGTCGCTAAAGAGGCTACGGAAATTTTTGCAGTTTATCTGATAATATTGATTTATTTAAATAATCTATATCCATACTGATATTATAAATGCGAAAGTAACTCTGTCTGTCTGTCTGTCTGTTACGCTTTCACGCCTAAACCACTGAACCGATTTTAATTAAATTTGGCATAGGAGTAGATTAGACCTTGAGAAAGGACATAGGCTATGTTTGGTCGCGATAACCGACATCCACGCGGGCGGAGCCGCGGGCAAAAGCTAGTCTAGAATATTTTAAGCCTATTGAGATTAAGTGCAGCTGGATCCTTGGCACTAGATTCTGCTAGTGTAACTAGGCTACAACAGTTGCCAATACCGTATTTTGTAGAACTCCTATCACGTGCTTAACTGCCCGCGTGAAGTTTTAAGGAGGCGGCGATTATGCTATGATCACCCCCCTAGACAAGTGGCAATAAAATTCGTTATAATGAAATGATGAATGTGATTGCTTTTTTTGACGTTTATGTCAATCCCATTCATGTTTTCTATTCTATTCTACAAACGTATTGCGACTAGTCTAGAGGGGCTGTTGATGTGCGTTGTTTAGGTTATTCACCACCATGTCGAAGTCACTTCAGTAATGGGACTATCTCTCATCATACGAATGGAAAATCCTCAGATCAGACTAGATGATCACGGCTGGAGAACAGAGGATTAACAAGTTTCCTTATAACATTTAGTAAAAAGTAAGTAACTAAAAATTTTACTAGTCAGCCAAGTACCCCATTAAAAAGTATATTTTACTGCGGTTTACTGGACTAAAGTCGGACACGTTTAATCTGAGCATGGATTCATAGATCTTAATACTATAAAGAACAATTAAGAGTAATTAGGTTTCAAGGGTAGCCTACCGTTACTTTAATCTAAATCAACACATTATTATCGAAGTATAAAATAAGAGGTAAGTACTGTGTAACTGCTCTCAATTTGATAGCGTAGTCGAGCTAGTTTACCGTAATTAAACCATAAAGTTTGTTTGTTTGAATTCTGAAACATGTGCTATTTGATTTTTTTGTTTTGCATTTGAATAGCTCAGTTCTTGAAGATGTTTATAGGTGTAGATAAACCTAAACATCCTGAATATTTGCCACGTCCTGATGGGAATCTAGATTATTGCTGCTCAGTCCCGAAGGTAACCCTGCGTCAAGTCAAGTTTGCCTCTCCTTGAAGGAAAACTTGATTATTACCTCCGCCGTCAAAGAAATCTTGCGTGTTTATTTCTCATCCACCCCAAGGTGAAAGGTATATTTGCATCCTCTGCTCGGAACATTGTATACCTACACGTCTGCTGGTATTGAATATTACATAGGATAAAAGGAACCTTTATGTTATAGGTATTCATTTACTACTTTACTGTCAACGTCGTACTTAATATAGATACAGTAGTATATATCGTAGTATGTATAGTTGCTACTCATTATACACCCGACTATACACCTGTACAGTACACCCGACCATGTTTCAAGTAATGAAATTAATTTGAATTCGTTATTGTACCACCAAACTTTACATTTGAGAATCCCGTTGAAAATAACATAAAGTAAATTAAAATTTATTTCTTGATTTCGTTCATTTTATCGCTTTTTAAACCATCTTGCCAAAATATTAGTATACGTTCTCACTATAATATGACCCAAACCCAACCCTTCAGTCTATCCATAAAAGGCCTGAAATCATTCAGATAAAATAAAAGTGTTAAATTTTATACCAACATGTTGTTGAAACCAAATTACAAGAATTATGAACGATTGAAGTTCCCCTAAACTGAGAAATAGCCCCTACCATCGACTTACGAAACTATAAATTTAATATTAGATTATTAAATTGCAAAAGTGTTGCTCGTGCCTCATATTTTCGTGTTAAAAAAGTAATTGAATATTGCCGTGAAATAAAAACATTATTCTGAATTGTGCCGCTTATTGAGTCGACACAGTCGACGGTTTTGCGTGACTGAAAACTTGGAAATGTTTTGGTCAATTAAATTATAAATTTGTCGTTGCACAACATGATGACAGACTCGATATTTCGGAAAATATAGGCATGTGTTTACTAGGTACTGCCATGTTATTTTTCACATTACTCTTACATTATTTACAAACAGATCTGGGGCATCATCATGTAACACCGGCATCACACAGTCAGGTATGAAAGGAACTTCATCCCCCACACGCTTAAACCGTGGAGTGAACTCCTGCCGTGGTTTCTTCAAGCGACTACAGTAAGTATGGGGTTCTTCAAGAAGGGCATTAGAAGGTTCTTATGGGGTTAGAAGCGCGACTGTGACGCCCCTGTGTAAGTGGTATAAAAAAAAGCCCGGGTATAAACGCGCTAAGAAATTTTAGAATTTACCAATTCACCGCAAGGAATATTTAGAAAGATAATAGTGTGTAATTCTCCTTAATACAATTCTCCATATCAGAGAGATTTGACTATACTAGTTTATCTCTACTATTTGGATAATAGTAATAACTGAAACTTTAACGTAAAGATAAACGTTACGACTTTTATTGCGGCAACATATTACTTAAAGTATCCCGGTATAAACTTAAGTTATATCTACGAGTCAACCTTAACTTCGCATAACAAAATATTCGCGGACGTACACAACTCATAATCACAGTGTTTAACGTAAACTCGTAGTAGAGTTCACTGTATCGCCATCGCAAGTCAAAAATAATATTTACAACAGCAATTATGCGATCATACAAAAGCGATCTTTTCTCGGTGTTTGTGTAATTTTTAAGAAATTATCACCGAACCGCCTATGGTGTGTTCGTCATTATCATAATTTAAATTTTTAAAATACACCAAAGAAAAAATCGATGAGTGTTAAATTGATTTCGGGGAGCAGCAAATAAGAAATGGAGGTGCGAAAATTGCTCGCAAAACCATTTAAAGTATCGTTAAAGCTTGTCCAAAAGAAAATATTATAATCACGGGCGCGAAACCGATCAGCATGGTTTATGAGCTACGGAAAGCGGCCACCATGCCTCCTCGCGCTTATTTAGTTTATTATAGGTACCATATCGAAAATTCACGACTTGGCTTTGGTGTAGTAAGTGGCCGGTCACTTTATTGTCCAACAGGGGCGTTCTGTTAAATTTATAGGTATAACATGAACCTATTTTCTTGGGGAATCATATACAAAAAAAATAATTACAATTCATTGTAAACTGTATCCACTTTCAAATAAAGGTGGGTACTTTGATTCAATTAACACCTGAAACCTAGACGCGTATGGAGACATGATCTTCTTTCTCCTTTAGAAATTAATAATAATTACAAATTTCTGCGTCAAAATGGTCATTACGAGTCAGTAAGAACAAAATTATTAATTATCATACATAATATCAAGAAGGCATACGAAGGTTTGCATACCATAACTGTTTGTTAACCGACATAATAGTGAAAAGAAAATAAAATAATCTGCAATAAACAGATGAATAGTAAATTAGATAGACACGGTCGGTCACAATTTCACCACGAACGTAATAAATATAACGATAAACAAAACTAAAACAAACAGATTTCCATCAGATTGTTTATACGTTAGAAAAAACACAGTGGATATTTTGAAAGAGTAGAAGGGAAAAGAAAAGATAAATTAAAATAACGGCCCAGGATCGTGAGGGCAGCGCGGACGTGCGCCGGAGTATCTCACGCGATCGCGTCGAGCCTCGTCCTTCTGCCGATCGTATCAACAGGTCACTGTGTCGCCGGCGGACATTTCGCATTCCATCGTCACCTCCTCTAATCTTTGTATAATTTCATCCAATATACCTATAGACATCACTCTGCGCCATACACACCTACTTTCTATATTCGCAACTACCCTCGCGTTTTTGGTGGAGACAAAGAGATGCCGCAACTTTATTCTGAAGATAGATACAACGTACACACCACCTTAACAACTATAATAGGTAGGCAAAAAAACTGTTTACATAAGCCTTTTACAGCAACAATGGTTGGTGTTCGTGTTTAGAATTTCAAAAACAAAATTCAATAAATTTCCGTTACGGTTTTTGGCGTTTAGTGCGTATTAAAAATATATTGCCTAACAATCCAATGAAGCGTGTAATTATATGCAAGAAAAACTTTTACAATGTAGGAAAACTAAGAGCAAAACTCGTTTTGCAAGTTGAAGTATAATGAGCTTACATAAAGTACTTAAGACGTAATGCGCCCATGAGAAAATAATTTCAATATACTTAGACTCATACATAAAAGTATTTAAATGTAATTCAAAAAGCAATAAAATAAAAAACACGAATTAAGTCGGCGAAGAATAAGGCAAACGGGCGCTAATCAAAGGACGGTAGCTCAATCAAATGACGGTTATAAATCTTCGAAAACCAGAAGATTCAATTACACAGCTACCGGAAGGCATGAAGAGTGGCACTAACAAATTGTCCAAGATAAATAAAACCTTTTTAATCTAAAGAAGAGGTCCCGAACTCGTTCCTGTTATCAGCGGCCGCGGTATTTTCGAGAAATTTATTGAACATCTAATGTATCAGTCAAGAATTAATTGGTCCCCTTGAGTGAAAGGTGCGGTCCAGCTCGCTTTTAAATTATAACGATCAAAAACGCTTTGAAGTTGGAGATCATAAATTGATGAGATACCTGCGTACAGGGGATCGTACGGTTTGATACGCATCTCGGGAGCTTTGATTAGATGTAGGTACAAGTGTCTACATTTATATGGTAGAATAAATCGTAAACTTAAAATTCTTACTACTAATGGTTGATTATAGATCTTTAGGTCTTTTTTGGTAGTTGCTAATACTTTAAAATGTATGTTAACATGCATAATTGCCTAAAGAGGAGTGGTCACATCACAGACTTTCATTATATTTCCATGTGTACTTCAACCACTTAAGTAAAAACCAAGGAGTACTTAATACCGAACTACTGTAGAAAATTTTCATGTGACAAAAAGAAGCCTTCAAGCTGGAGTACAGTCTTTCCTCAACCTTTCCTCTCACCTGGTGGTAAAGATAACACGCTGATCACCCCACAATTACCACGACATCAAAAAACATCTTAAATAAGTGTACCTAAGATAATGAGCAAGGAGTGAACGCTAGCTTGTGTTACTCTGCCCAATATAACCGCTTTACCGGTCAGCACTAGTGTTCAGCCCATCCCTTTATATTCATTTTGCAACTCAGTTAATGTGCATAATAAAGAATGAAATTGTTCTTTTAAATACACAGCCAGCGTTCATATACCACGACTCTACATCGGGAAATTAACATCAGGAATTTTTGTTGGTTACTACAAAAGTAACCAACAAAATAATAATTTTTTTAAGTATTCTTACAGAGCTGCTTTTATAATTATCCATCATGGCACTATAAAAATCAATTCGCAAGTCACAAGGTGTCAACGTTCTATTTGTGTAGCTAATAATGTGATAATGTAATACTTGATATTAATCTCTTTTTTAAAAGGTATGACTTTCTAGAACCACCTTTGAGATATCCTCCTTTGTGATGTTTAATAGCAAACGATACCTATCTGTAAGATTACTTCGGATAGCTAGGCGACAGAAATGCTTATCAATTTCGAGGCTGCCCACGCCATGTCTTGAATAATTTTTTTACATCTTACGAAATGGAATTTCAGTGCCAAGATGAATACCAATTTTGACAAACTTTTGCAATAAGGAAATAACATTACGACGCATCCTTATGTAAAAAGAATCCCTGCTACTCATAATTCGACGATTTGAATGATGAACTCATACCAGATGCGGCAGCCCCAGATGTACTCCAAAATTGTAATCTTGCACATCATGAGTAGGTTTATTTCGGGATATAAATTTATGTTATCTATCGTAGGCACGGACCGCACATGCCGACATGACGGTACGCAAGATGTCACGTCCCTGTTCCAACTAAGCCGCTATCTAGGCCACTATTTCGCACGAGCAACCAAAAATCTTACACGACCAAACTAACTTTTATTCTTATGTTGATAGAGATGATTTTTGTATCAATAATATTGATATCTTGTTTACGGCTAGTTCTGTTTAGTTAAATCTCAGTTTGGAAGAGAAGTGACAGGATCGTCCATTAATCGCGAGCCGCCAATGCTGAGAAATAGATGTCCATGTGTCATCTCTTGTCCTACCTACACGCACGTACTTTCTCTACTGTCGTTACACCTGCTATGCAAGCCTGCAGATTTTGAGTTCTTTTAATCTTGATGTTGGGAAATACACACCGGATAGGCGTTGAAGCCAAACAGGAGCATCAGTAGATACTATTGTCTATTTGAGTTCAGGAGTTTCTGTATATGGTTTAAGGGTTCAACTCACAAAGAGCAATAGCGAGCAACTGTTAAGATTATCGTGTTCATAGATGACAACATTGTTGTATGTATAAGTCGGCAGGTTATAAGATAAATGTTTTGTAATAGGGCCGACACGCACGTTGTCGAAGTATGTACCTACTAGTACCTACTTTTGAAAATAACATATAGACAAACAGCATAATTAAAGTTTTCTCATGTGAAATCCTGACTTTTACACTTTTTCACATTGGAGACGTCAATATGGCTTCATGTTGGCTCGCCTGTTGGTAAGCTGAAAGCAAAGTCTCTGAAAAGAGAGTTACCATACCATTATAGACACGTACCGTGTTACAAAGGTGGAAGTCACTCACTCACTCTTCACGCCCCGGAAAGGACCCGTGACTGTAGGAAGAGGGAAACACGCGCGTGTACTGGTAAGGAATTCCAGGACTTAATGGTGCAGCAGAACAGGCTTTACAAATAAGTCGATTTGAAATATGACTCTAAGGTTATCATCACAAATGTCGTCTTTAATTTCAATTCGCTTATTTCCACAAGGAGTGTCAGTTAATTGGCAGTATATCATCGCCTACTCGTCTCACGCAGGCCGATGATCATTAATCTAATTTCTATTATTGTATAGATGTAGAAACAAGAGCCAATTACTTTTTAAACCTGATTATTTTATCCGGTTTTGTTATTTTTTTAACTCATATTTTTTACCTCAAATATTTTAGTGAAGGTGATTTTTTTACATCAATCCATTTTCTGTGACTAATTAATGTTTTTATATTTAAAGACCAATTGATTAATTGTAAAATTAATAGAAGCCAGACTGTGATTTAGATTATACTAAATACACCATCTTTGTTTTTTTAAGACGAACGTAGGAGCGGGCGTAGCATTAAGTTCTCCCAAATAACGACAAAAGTGATGAAATGAAAATGAAAATGAAATGAAAATGATGACAAGCACACGGCACTCCTGATGGTAAGAGGTTACCGTGGCCTACAGGCGAGTGCAACACCAGGGCAGTCACACTCGTGCTGCCGACTCTGTAAGAACAGAGAGATTATGTGCCGTCAGCGCAAAAGTGTGCCTTCTTCACAGCATCCCAAAAATGAGTTAACCAAGAGGAAAACGCCGAGCCGCGGTGACGACGCGGTTATGTAGTGTGCTGCGCTTAGACTTAGAGAAGCACAATTTCAAGTCAAATTCTAATAAATAATTGTAGGGAATCCCAACAAGAACTTAGGTATGTCCCTAAAGCGAAAGCCAAATACAGGACTCAAGTTATTTTTAACCAGTAAACATTTTATATTTTTTACCTAGAGGGACTACTCTCCTGGGCTCTGCCATCTGACCTCTCAACCCCGAGAGAAAAGCCTACGGCGGAGTCTCGAATCATCCTTCTGTTATTTTACCAGCCTTGGGTACACTCATCTTATCCCTAATCCCAACACTAACAAATCCATTCTTCAATTAAGGAATTACATAAATAGTTATTTGATTATGTTATCAAGTTATCACTATAGTTATGCTCAGTAATAATAATAGTTATCACTTATCAGTCACGTCTAAAAATATAATATTTATTTTTTAAACATGACTCACGTGCAATGGCTTTACAATAAAATAATAATGCGTCATACCGTCACACGGGATTCACTATCTACGAGCTACGAGTGCCTATATGAATAAATAAACTGAGCTGTCGTTATGTATGTAATTTCCGAAACTGCAGAAAATTGAATAATCCTTTTGTTTTTCAATCGATCAGAAATTCTACGTGATTGGAACCGCGGGCATCAACTAGGTTATAACAACATTGATGATGCTAAAGTGGCAGTGGCTGGCCACATCTGGCGAAAGACCGATGGGCGTTCGTTGGAGCAAATGATTCCTAGAGTGAAGACCGCGAGATGGCAAACAGAAGGTGGGACGCTCCCTAGCCAGATGGACTGACGACCAGGTGGCTGAGACTGACTGGATGCGGAAGGTGGAGGATCGAGAGCAATGACGCACATTTGGAGAGGTATACGTATGTCCAGCAGTGAACTGCCATAAACTAATTGATATTTCTACACACACTAGCGGTTATAATAAATACCTATAAACAATTCAGAAACTACACGATAACTAATGGACGCACCGACACGGCAAGACTAACTGTTGCCCGCGGCATCGACTGCTGGTACGGAAGCTGAAGAAATAACGATTTTATACGTCTTAATCACAGCATGTATGGAAAATTGTAATAGCTTCCGTGATCGTAGCAACATAAATATCATAATGAAATATAGATGTACATACCAGTTCTTAAGTACAATCATAAGCTTTTGAACAAGAATCAGTTCTTAAGTACAATCATAAGCTTTTGAACAAGAATAAGTTCATCAAAACCGGTTCAGTAGGTTTCTTGTGATGGTCAAACTAACAAGTTAACGAACTGTCATTTACCTACATACAGTATACATGAAATCTGTGTTAATAGGATTAATAGGAATAGGATAGAATAAGAAATCATGACGCCCCCTGAAATTCGATTTCAGGGGGCTTCATGACTTCCTATTGTCTTACCTACATGTATTGTCCTAATCGATAACCTGATCTCGTGGGACTCGCGGACACATGGAAATAATATTGGTGTGGCTAAGGTAAAATATCTCGAAAAACTTGACATTGACGTCTTGCCATTAATAATTTTATAAACACTTACAGCGTTTGTCCACCGCCACCGTCAACGGGACGGCACCGAGAACGAGATTATTTCGCGCCGAGTTTAAGATGACGTGACGGGCATGCGGTGGACACATGGCCATAGTAAATGTATGTATCGCTAAATCGGCGCCGTCATCTCGTTCTCGGTGACGTCCCGGTGACGGCGGCGGTGGACAAACGGCCTTACTAGATTCTGCTGCATAAGCCATTAACAGGAAGAAGAGTCATGAAAGTACATAGTACCGTCGGTACCTAGCCGGTTTTTGATTTGGCACGTTGCGTCGGGAACAGTGTCATCGGGGAGTTGATATTCTTTTATGCTTTTAGGTATTCCCTCTTTCTCATATTACTCTATATTACGTAACTAGCTTTTGCCCGCGGCTCCGCCCGCGTGGATGTCGGTTATCGCGACCAAACATAGCCTATGTCCTTTCCCAAGGTCTAATCTACCTCTATACCAAATTTCATCAAAATCGGTTCAGCGGTTTAGTCGTAAAAGAGAGACAGACAGACAGACAGACAGACAGACAGACAGACAGAGTTACTTTCGCATTTATAATATTAGTAGGGAAGTAGGGAAGTAGGGATTACTCTATGTTTTTAGAGTAATGGAAACTGAAGCTATAGTTTAAATCCCTACTAATCCCTACTAATATTATAAATGTGAAAGTAACTCTGTCTGTCTGTCTGTCTGTCTCGCTTTCACGCCCAAACCATTGAACCGATTTTGATGAAATTTGGTATAGGGGTAGATTAGACCTCGAGAAAGGACATAGGCTATGTTTGGTCGCGATAACCGACATCCACGCGGGCGGAGCCGCGGGCAGAAGCTAGTATTATATAAACACAAACGGGTTTAACTGCTCTGTAAAGGTATCAAACTGTCAGTTTGAAATAGAGAACTCGTGCTCTACCAAACTCAATCTATATTGGCCAGACCTTAGTAGGTTTACTTCCTTTGACGTCAAGAAAATGTTATGAATGGCTATACTGGTACCGATACATCTAAGGGGCAGCCTTGTCTGTTTTTAAACGTAATTATACTGTTATTGAACATCGGATTTCGTAATATTTATTATCATCAACCTGTGCCAAGAATTTTACTAGATAGGTAGAGTGCTATTGCGGGCGGTCAATTTCTACACGTACCTACCTAAACATTTAAATATATCCGCCATGGACTTCGTGAATACGATGAATGCAGATACAAAGTATTTTCGGCACAGATAGGCGTGGTTTTACTATAAATAAGTAAAGAAAAATGTTGATATTAAGTATTATAAACCTTTGTTTTCCACTCGAAAAGGCAAAATAATTTACAACACAATGATAACAGCACACGGTAAAAGATAAAACCGATTCTGTATGAGATTATTGCGATAAAAACTGCGGTGACGACGGACGTTCTAGTGCTTTACTTTTTAATTAAAATTGTGTTCCAGTGTGCCGAAATGATAGTGTTATTAATTAGTTTAGCTGGATTAATACCGTACGGTAAGCACACCTTCATAAATTACTCTAAATAGGTACGACTTCAGGGCGATATCTATCTATCTACATTTTTTGTATTTCCAATAACAGGTTTTCACTGTTCGTTAGTTTGTTAATCTATTGTCTACACAAGTATGACATCCAATTCTATTGAAGAAAAACTAAGTGTTATGTCACATAGATTTGAATTCGTTTTGTATGAATGAGCTGGCCGTACGCCCGCGCACCTATTTACTACTGCAACACAATGGTTTACCGACTCATCTTGCCTCTAGATAAATATTTATTTATTCATCTGTTGACAATTGTATTTACATTGTCAAAGCGCGTCTAGCACCAAATGTTTTGTTACGACAAAATGTGTGTGGGTCGGGGATTTCATGTTGATGAGCACTTATGACACTAGTTATGAATTTAGGTCAGTGTTGTGCTTGTGACTGAGATAGTGAGCGATATCGCGAATAGCAAACGCGGTTAATCGATGACTATTTTTGTTTCTGTAGCAAAATTTTATGGAATATTACCTACTAAAAGACGTAGAGAGAGCCATTGGTCAGAAAAACATAGCATAGTCTATCATTGGGGATATTTCATTTAATTTTCATATAGTCTGTGACGACGGGAGCGACAGCCGTCTACCAAATTCAGAAAGGAACCCTTAGCCTCGTTCATCAATCAAGAGCACAATTCTGAACCCCATATAGGTACCTACCTAACTACCTACCCTGGAGTAAGTTAGGAAGTGACAAGCATAAGTTATTAATATTGACTGTATCTCCAAACATATTTTACTCATGGCGTAGGTACTCCTTGCGTGATATTATGTACTTTTTGGTCGAAGTTGAACGAAAGTTCGAAATATACGTTTGAATAAATAGCAGATAGAGACATGTAATTCGATAAACTAATTATCTACCTACTTGGTAACCAATAATCGCAGAGAGGAAGTAGTCACTTACATTTTTTGTGAACAGTGTTGCATAAAATACGTTCTGGCAATTTAAGGTGCTAAAAGCATCAGATATAGAGTTACAATAGCGCCTCAGCAGAGCTTGCTGTACGCAACTAGTTATGCACAATTATGTCAGCCGCCTATCAACCACTTTCTCGGGCGGCATACAATGACACAGCTATCTTCGGTGTGATTTTTTCACGCATCGCCGCTCTATCTTGTTTTAAAAATAATATACAAGTAACTATACAAATAGGTACACATAGTTATTCACGGTACTTATGTACAGAAAAGACTGAAAAAATATGCAATCTTTATAGGTTGTTTTAGTAAATATAGTTAGTTACCCGTTAGGTGAAGACGGAGGCCTATATAGGCGACCTGAACAACTCTGTTGGTGGTTGGCCACTAAACACAAGTCAGGCTGGGAGATCAGATGGTAGTCGCACTGAATATAACCGAATAAACTAAGTCACATCATATTTAAGCGGACCCCAGACTGTGAGGCGAAGGCCTCGGATGCAACCGGCACTTCTGGAAAGCATACCTATATTATAATAATCTGAAATCAAAAACTGGGTTATCATTTATCAGTAGGTAATGCAGGAGATAAAACAATTGATAATGTTTAGATACCGAAATTGGGATTGAATAGGCAGGTAGGTACCTACAGTGGTCTTATTTAAAGTATTATTTTTTTAAGAATATTAGCAACCTAAATTACCAACTAATATTCCCTCTAACCCCGCCAGCTAAGCTAAATTAGTTGTGTTAGGAGTGGGTTCACGGCGATAGAGTAAATGGCCAGGACTCAAACCCGGAACCTTTCGGTCATCAGGCTGACTCCTTAACCACTAAGCTACCGACGCTTCTTGTAGAAGTATAATTATAGAACCCAGTTAAGCTATTTTGGGTCTAAATGGTGCTGTGTAGTAGGTAGGTACCAATCAATCAATCAATATTCTAGAGTCACAGAAGTCTTTCTCTACCTCCGCAATAGTAGGTATCTGATAGCCAGCAAAATGGTGCAAAACGCGATATAATGACATACCTACCAATGATTACGAACGGTTGAAAATAACGTAGGAAATCTGACAGACCGTAGGTCTCGCTTTCGGACCATATCTATGGACACGGCAGTCATCGTCATCTTAGATCGTAGCGTTGTTGCATACCTATGCTTTCACCTCGGAGCCCAGGGTCCGATTATTCCTTCTCCAGATTCGGCTAATACAGCTTTCAGTTCATTAATCTGACCTCTCAACTCCAAGAGGAAAGCCTTTGCTAAAACCTCGTCTCTCAATTAGATTCGATGAAATACCTATTAGTCAGGTATAATACCTATTAAGCATTTTGCTATGCACTTCTTGATAGGCGGTTTTACTCGGGAGTCGGTGATCTAATTTTTAGATCTGACGGCTATTAAATACCGTAGACATTGTTTTGTACCTAACTTATGTCAAATAATAGTTTAGGGCGCCAGTCAGTAGTGATTCTCGACTGACCTACCAACCCCGAGAGAACCTGCATTTGAGCCTGGTCCGTCTATCAGCTGGTGTCTCCGTTTGCAGGTGAGGTTAACTTAGGCCCAGAAGTTGGTGGTAGCGCGCCAAAAACACCCAAGGATTTTAACTGTTTTAGTACTTTGTAGCTACCTATCAATCAATAAGGATATCTACCTATCTGCCTATTATATACGTAACATACTTTTCTATTTTACAGTTATTACAGAAAGCTGTTTCTATCAACGCTGTCTTGGCTGTCAACCTGAACAGACTTACGTACCCGGCACTGCAGGGGAATGTCACCCAGGCAATTGGGTATCCGCTCAATGGGTTCACAACTATGGGCACCCGCCACCTTGGACAGATTCGAAGATCCCTATAGAATACCGTTGCTTGAAGATGGTCGCTACGCCAGATGATAAATCCTGTAAGTTGTTGTAAATAAGGCATACCTAATGGTAAATAATAAGGTTAGATGAACCTTTTAAATAATGTGTAAACGTCTCTCATTGGCTCACGTCCATAGACCACAGTAACCACTTTCCATTAGGTGAGCCGTGTGCTTGTTTGCCACCTAACTTAGTTCCTAGTGTCAATCCCAGTTGCATTCAAAGCTTGAACTTTGGAGTCTGGGATTCGCTCTCTTACGCTAATCAGTTGTAGTTGTATTTCCATTCATCAGATCCAGCCGTTCTGGCTAACAAATATCCTGAGCCTGGGATTCCTCTCTTACGCTAATTAGTTAAACATAGTTATACTTCCATTCATCCAGATCCGTCCAGCCGTTCTAGCTAACAAATATCCATTCATCTATACAAACTTTTGCATTTAGAATAATAGTAAAATTTACAATTATTATTTTCAGTTGGCAACACAGTAGATATTCTCCGAGGCTGCATTCCGCGAATGCAAGTGGATTCAGTCTGTTTGGGGCTGGTAGCTTTAGAGAGAGCACGTGGCCACAGTGACGCGCGCTGCCATATATGCTACGGAGAGAACTGCAACTCCGTGGCCAGACTACCCACAGTACCTTTGCAAGTTATATTATTATTAACACTTCTCTACTTCATTCTCAGGTGAAGGCAATCAAACGATAATATAATATAAACTGATGTGTTTTAATATCTTAGATTAATTTTTATACATAATATATTTTCATAGAAATCATACCTTGACTTTCATTGTTAAACTTTTATATTGCACTGCAATGAGTTTAGATCGAAAAAAAACCAATATGGATGTCAACTTTTTCCGATCTAAAATTGTAGGCGTTTGCGTACTTTTCCAAGTTTAAATTTTTACAACATAAAAATGTAATTCCATTCACTTTAATGACCAATTAAAACGAGGTAGATATGATATTTTAAAATAGAAATATGAATCTTTATATGCATGAAACACAGTGTGAAGGATTACATTGCATTGGTTTCTGAAAGGTTTTCTAAACTTGCGCGGTGTCAAAATTCTACCGCGTTGTATGACTGAATCTTCACATTTGCACTCACTGATGATTAGTGACGCAGACATGAGTGCAACAGGATAACTGTTGCACTCATGTTTGCGTTGAGGCAGACGAATTAGACTCCTCTTGAGTGACTGACAGAAACCGTGCCTATCAACCTCGTTCCAATCATTATTGTTTCATTTTTAAATACAAATTTAATAGCATTTTACAAAGACTTCAATACTACTAGACTGGCTGTATCGAAACAGAATCATCGATTTATGAGCATTCATAGTAAAACCAACCATTTCGTGAACTGAAGGACGCCGCCACCGTCCCTTCAATATCCTCAAATCGTGCTAAATTGTCTTTGATTTTCAATAAAACAGAATGCATTTGACGGTGACAACCGTAGTTCTATTGTAGTCACTCCACGGAATCCTTGGTTTTATAATGGGCACTTGACTAGCTACATTGCGTCACTTTTGGTTGCTGTCATACAAATGGCATTACAAAAAGACGCTTTATGTCCATACAGATAGTTGCCAAAATTGATAAATTCATTTTTCTAGATCCTGCGTCCCGTTCCACTTTGAAAATACAAAATTCATTCCCACTTCAACCAGGAACTGTGATACATTTTTGTTCTAAACAGCTTGCCGAGTAGGTAGACCTTGGTACACATCTTGGACCTAAGTCGCGTCGCGTGCGAAGTAACAATCATCGTTTGGTAATAATCTATGCTTGGTGAATTTGAACTCATGCACCGCAGCAGTACCCCTTGCTATCCTCAAAAGGCACACAAGAAACGTGTACTACGCGTATAAAGCACATTTTGAGCACATTTTAGGTCCCAGATAAATGTCCCGAGGTCTATAACATAGAAGTAGTTGGCATTTTATGTCAATTTTCAAAACGTAGTAGACGCCATAAATTTAAAGCACCATATCGAAATAATATAAGCATTGAACTTGTACAGGGTTCATGTTAGCTTATACATTTAGGCCCTTACTAATAAAAAAAATAACAGTGTATATGCACCTGTTATGCCAAAATGTGTATATAAAATTTTCTTATAACAGCTGTTTACACCTTGTGTATTTTTTATATCAGTAAGACTGTTATTAATAACTTAACAACTATATGAGAAAAAATACATGATTAGGACCCCCATAAAATATAAAATCCAAAGGAAAGGCGACATTAGTCTCCATATTAAGATCAATATTACATGTTAAGATGAAACACGTCACACAAAACAGTGACGTCATTGATTACAATGTTCAATACAAATCAACACCCAAAATGAAATATCAGTAATCGCATTGCAAATTATTCGGAACACCTTCACAGCATTGTGGTTGTGGCACACAGTTTCCTTTGGAATTTATATTTCGTAGGGTATCTGTCTGTATAGGTTATTTCTTGTTACAAATTAGAAACCTTACATTCCTTATAAATAGTAAAATTACATATTATTACAACCCAGTTATAATAATTAATTTCTGATATATCGGCAGTAGCGTGCTGGTTCCTGCATGATCGATCCTGCCATCATAACATTGCAGGCCACCAGCCCTTCTAGACTTCTTTAGTAGAATAGAATAGAGTAGTCAATGTATGGGATTGTCATCCGTTTACGACTGTCATAAATGTCAAAATGCGTGTCATTCCCATACATTTATCATTCTATTCTTTTAACGATTGTGCCACTTGTCTAGGGGCTGTACTGTGAACCCAGTATTTTTATAAATTTAGTTTTGTTTGAGGGTTCACGCTTCTACTGGTAAGGTAATTATAAAAAACAATTTACATCAGTGTCATTTAATTTGTACGTGCTAAATATAATATCAGATCAATAAAACCCGTAAAGCAGTCCATACTTAAATATTGTACATACACAGCACAGCATAATATTATACACGTTGGACATTGTGATATGGATGTATTTATTATCAAAATGGCAGTGATGCGCGTAATTTTCAGATAACTAAATTATACAATATGATAAATAAACTTAAACTATATCACTGGAATGCAATAAATTAATTTGTCTAAAAACGTCCAGAAATCTATAAAGACTAGAAGAGATAGAGCTCCAAAACGTAAATGTTATTTTATAAATGCAATAATTAATTAGCGAAATTTAAAATTGTCTCTATTATAGACATAAATATGTATGTATTATGTATTACGAAATAAATAAATAATTAAACAAATAAAAACTAATTAATAAAATATTTCTAAGAAAGCATAATAACTAATTTAAAAAAAATGCGCATTATTTTGTAGGAAAATGTAAACTATATTTTTTTTTTTAGTTGCCTTACGTAAAATGCCCGTCTACGAATTCTTACAGAGACAGTAGGTACTTATGTTTATTGGTCGCACGTAATAAAACGAAATGTAAAATAAAATACTATGTATGATAAATAGTTTAGTAAGAAATAATTTCCTTGTCATCCATCACAAATGACAAGGAAATTATTTCTTAGACAGATGACAGAATTCCTTGATATCTGTTTGGTTATTCATACCTAATACTTGCTAACAATAAGAACTAAAACATTGGATTAATTTATGCTTTTAATTTTATGGATTTCAATCACTATGTATTAGCTATTTCATAATCTTACGAAAAATACGAGTATAATCATTATGAATTCCTTTTCTTTAATAAAACTATGAGTAAAATGAAGATTATATAGGTATGACTAAAGCGGTATAAGTATCACAAATATGAGATTGTTGATAGGAAAATCGCGCGAAGCTATAAACTGAGATTCGGTATACACACAATGGGGTAATTATTGATTATGTGGGTACATATATCATTTTGCAAGCTATTGTGTCGGCATTCTTTGAGATCGATTACTAAAACATATTTATTTTGCGCTAAAAGTATTAACGCTTAAAGGTGGACGGACATTCACGATTGCGTCATTGCGATAAATGACGCTATATTTAATGTTTTTTTATTGTGAGTATGATTGTATGATGATATTATGGGACTCTGTACTTCCAACCGCACCATAATCACGCCGTCTTTTCATAAGTAGGGAAACACTGCGATCGAAATCGAAGTTGACGAGAGTATGTTTATTATTGTGATTAATTAATAGTATTGTTTTTATTAACCAAAATGTCATGTAGTTACGAGTCACAGATATAATTCATTGATAAATTTAAATTACTTGAATGACTGTGTAGAGCGAATTATAAAAACTACAAATACAAATACTAAATACTAAATGCTATGATGTAACAAGGTTTTGGTTCGGGCCATATAAATATAAATAGCCATGAAATTCTATACCTACATATTGAGACAGTTTATATCAATTAGACTTCACTAATTAATTTCGTCTGTATAACAACATTGCTTACCATTATATTACTCTTACAAACCATAAGAATAACAAATAATTGATTTATCAAGGCTTGCTCTTAAAAAATTTAATAAATCAATTATCAATCAAACAAAAATCAGTGAAAAAGTAATTAAAAGGTTAATTCAAGAAAGAACACGCAGGTAAGTATATAAAAGAAAATTTAAGTAATCTCGAATTGGATTCATGTTTGGCGCCCATTGATTCAATTTAAATCATTTAGTGGCTCCATAATGGCCCGACCTTAATCTAAATGATTACAATAAATGTAAAACGAGGATCTACAGTTTTTACAGGCAGTGCCAATAGGCAGTAGAATTTGCATACAGAGAACTCGCCCTGCAAGGACAAACAGTTAAGTAGCGATGCCGGCGGCTACCATAATTGATTAAAAATTTGCAATCACGACAACGTAATTTCAGATAACATTTGCCAATATTTAGTACGAGTAGCCTATAATGCTTACAATGCTTGCAATCTTATCGTTAGGTTTGAGTTTTTTGCTTTAACCGCGGTTTATATTCAGACGAAATACAGCGAGATCATAACATTCAATTGAATAGTGGATAAGCAGATTGAAAAGACGTAGAGTTTCATGTTTAGTGTGAGTTTCGGGGTAGTTAGTAGGTACTCAGTCGAGAATCAATAAGAATCTATTACTTGCATTGTTAGTTAAATGTTAAATCCTATTTGACATTAATAAAAATCACAACATATGAACTTATACCTAAATCTAAGGCGCGTATTCTAGAATGCCACTCAGCTGAATCTCGATTTACCTGAGGCAAGATTGTATGCACAGATTCCACAGATTTGACAGGCTGTCAGACAGATTGTCTATAGTTCTATACAAACTGTCCTCAGGTAAATCGAGTTTGAGTTGAGCGTCATTCTAGGATACGGGCCTAAATACTCCATTGCAAAAATATCATTAAACATCACAGGTGCTAAATATTACTAAATTGTTATTCCTATTATAATTTGAAGATCAGATTCTGAATCAGACCCACTGACTTAAGTACTTTAATCTCCTTTTAGAGTATCTTTTGCCTGCCTTATTCATAAATACTCAGCTTAGCAATATTTTAAACCATGGTATGTTTTGTCTCTTTCTCTCTTAACTTATTTAAACTACGATAAAAAACGGGCAAGATATTCAACTTACTTACTAGGTACTACCATTCTGCATTTATGAATAAGGCAATGAGTAAGACTTTAAAAAATCAATCATTATTGTAACTTTTTGGATTAAACGATACTTATCTTTTTCACTTTAGCTTAATTTCCATATAATTTGTACTAGCAACTTGTATCACATTTAACGCCAAGGCACTCGGTTAAAATACCAGATTTGTGTATCCGTTTCTGTACACTTTGTAGCTGTCAGAGGTTCGTCAACTCCCTTCTCAGCTTTTTTATCTCGAAGTATAGTTAGACACAGACCATTCTCAGTAGTCAGCCTAGGGCCTTTCTGTATCCACAATTGGTTTGTGTTGTTCTTACAGCTCGCCCACAAAGCGCGGCCGACTCCCTGCTGTAAGCATAGCCCTTCATCGGCCATTATCTTCCCTTCAGGGGTATAAACTACTAAGCTAAATAAATCCATGTCGGTACCGCATGTTACAGTAGTAGCCACGCGGCCAACTAGAGCTGACGCTGTAGGCACAGTCCCAATACAGCCACCTGATTTATTTTTAATCCTGCCAAACCATCTACTGTCAGTCGGAAAAAAATGCTGCGGCCACACATTATCTAAATACCATTTAAAACTCTTACATTTCAAGTTTTTTCTCAATACCACCCTGTCTGACACTTCCTGCTTGTCACGTATTTCGCTCATCCAAGGATTAAACTTGATAAAAAAATCAGCCCATTCATCCATCCACACAGTAGCTGCTCGAATTAAGTTTATGGTGACAACTTGAGACACAGTACCAGGATATGCATAAGGACTATTTCTTCTGAATATATGGCCTACTCTAGAACATGGTGTAATTTCAACTCTAGCGCCGCATTGCCAAGCTCTCCAAGAAAGCTCTAAATTTTCAGCGCCCCATATTTTCATACCTTCATCGTAGCCACCAAGCCGCCAGAAAAGGCTTCGTCTTACAGCGAAAAGTCCACCGGCCATGGCGGGCGTTGGATATGGTTTCGAAGGGTTTTCCATCTTCTGTTGGAGTACATCACTGCTAGGCATTAACCATCGGAATTGTAACCGCCAACTGAATGCTCCCCAGTGCGCATCAATACTCTTGGTGTATGACAAAGTATTTTCGGATATAATATCTATGTGAGGACAAATGAATACGTCATCGTCTCCTGCTCTTTCTAGCAAAGGTTCGAGCCATCCTTGCGTCACCTGTAAATACAGAGTAGTCTTTTATTTTCAGTCTCACTCGCTTTCATTGTTGTTAGGTAGCGCCATAATGATGTCCGTTTGGCGTTTATATATTCATGGCAGTCAGATGCGAACGGCCGCACTATAGTAGCCCAGTTTGACAATCGAGTGCGATAGTTAAGTAGGCAAAGACGGCGCACTATTTTTTGAGCACATCTTAGTTATTAACTCTCTCTTATCATAGGTTTTCATAAGTATGATAATAATCACTAACCTCACAATGAGCATCAAGGAACACCAACACATCACCAACCGCATGTCTAGCGCCCAGCAACCTCGCTCCAACGAGCCCCGTCCTATTAGGATTCCTTAATAATTCCACTTTATCTAATTTAGCAACAGCATCATCCAGCTCTTTTCCCAAATATCTCCTGTCACTGCCATCATCTACCAAAATTATCTAAAATTGTACATTTCTCATTATTACACAAACCACACACACAGTAAACTATAGGTACACTAGAAAATGTGCGTATCGTAATTACCTACAGCATAAAAATTAGCGTGAGTTTTAAGATCGAATGAAATAAAAACTGTTTGAAATGATCTTCAATTTGTTTGCTCATTAAAAACCAGTGCTCTATAATATACAAATGTATATTAAGATTGACATCGGGCTCTAAAACATTTAATCGGGAACACCCAACAATTCCGAAATACTTAATTCCGAATTTCAATATTCCGATTTTCAAAATTCCGAATATTATAATTCCTAAGAAACAAAACTCCGAGTATTCAAAAACACGATAGTTATTTATCCGAAAGTTATAAATACGAATGTTCATTCTTCCGAATTTCATTTTTACGAATATTTAAAAATCCGTAGTATTATTGGCCCGAAAAACGTTATTCCGAATATCAAATTTCCGAAAATTCATTGCTCAAATTGAAAATTTGTATCAAAAATAGGTAAAAGTTAAAATTGATTTGACATGTTGCGCATTTTAGAGTTGATTTTTTATAATGATAAATTAATTTTCCCGCTAATTATTACGTATAAAAATTAAGCCAAACCCGACTTGCCGTGGTCCTACTGCCGTGGTACTTGTTTGCCCTACACTAGAGTGTTATTTAAAAACCGGAGGCGCGGAGGGAGGGCAGTCCTCGCCCGCAGTAACGAAGCTCAGGCGCCCGGGCGAGCTGGAGCGGCTGAGGCTGGTAAGCTGCGGAAGCGAGCATGGGTGCCCGAACTTTGTTACGCAAGGGCGGAAGGACTGCACATCCCGTAGCGCCGGAGAAGAGCGAAACTAATGCATGCCTGCATGCTTGCCTGCATGCATGCTTGCCTGAATGCATGCTTGCCTGCATGCTTGCCTGCATGCATGTGTGAGATTATTGTTTATTTTGGAGTTTTATAATGACAAAATGAGATATATGTAGTGTATATCTATACATTACGTTAAAGCAGAATTATGTTATTTGTTGGTATTTATGAAAAATAAAATTAAAAGTAGGTAGGTGAAAATCAGGTGATATTTATGTGTCGCGGTGGGACGGATCGTAAGCTATAAAAGACGACACAATATTGAATGGGAAAAAGTTATCCCGAGTCTTCGAAGAGTAAGGTACGATTATACCCCTGTTACATTTATTTGTTATATACTGTGTACTTACTGGTTGATATATTACTGTGTAATTACTGTGTACTTACTTGTGTAATAATTGTGTGGTATCGAATATCTACAGAGAACAATTATGGCTATCATTGGCGTTACAGTAAATGTATGAAAATATTATCCAATAGTACCTACCCACTTCGGGTGTGATATTAGAAGTAACAATTGGTTTATCTAAAACGTATTTGTAAGACTAGCTTTGTGTAAATGCTATAACTTGATATTATTATTTGTGTTACCCGTGGTGCTATATTCCTTGGCGGTAATACCATATAATGGTTGTGTATGTACCGTGATACCAATGATTATAAGAATTGTATAGATAGCAAAGTGATACCTAGGTTCCTATGTACCTTTTATAGCGGCGGCTATTGATTTGTTTAATTGATATAATATCAGATGGTACAATAATATCATGATAGTGAGTAGTTATGACTATACAAGTACTGTGCCACTAAGGCTTTGTGAGATCTGGTTCGACACCAGGCTGTCTGATACAAATGTTATAGTGTACTATTAACCTGTACTGGTATAATGATACCAGGGTTATGTTGTAAACTGTTATTGTTACTATATTGTTATTAGGAGACGGACTGGTTTCTTGTCAGTTCTTTTCCCAGTCGATACGTCCTTTTGGAACTGACGTAGTGTACCTTCCTTAACCCATCCTTACAAGAGATCCGTAGCTCGAGTTTAACGGAATAAAGAGATTGAAATAAGAGTAATACTGGCTGTTTAATTGAAATGTGATATTTCCCTAGTCTAGGCCCATGGTTACCGCTGGTTTTCAGGTCATCATAGTATCATCATGATGCTGAGGCAATATATTTCGAGTGTGGGGTACAGTCGGCTACTTAATGACATGGAAGTTCAATTATGTGTATACCTACTTACATATATGTAGTGTGTATAGCTGATGTATACATTTTATGATATTTTTATAGTTATACATGTCCCTCTTTACCCCCACAATCTAACATCAGAAGTGGGATACGAAAAGACAATGTTCTAATACATATTGTACAAGTTTCAGATTGGATCTACATCTGGGAAGGTTTGCCAAAGCCTTCCGCAATAGTTCTACCCTCTGGAACAATGAATGACGACTGGGCTGTTTACGAGGCAGCGAGTTACAGCATTAGTCCGCAGAGGTACTGCGAGGTTGTCCACCATCGATAAAAAAATGTGCAGAAGGACGGTATTCTGAATTTTGTGTTTATTAAAAATTGAGTTGGATAATGTAACCTCATAATAGTATAATTGACAAACCACTTGGGCTGATCACAAATGATAAGTTAAGTAATGGTCAAATGGTTTTTTGTGAAATACTTGTGTGGCTGCTATCTATAGCAAGTTAGCCTTTGTGGTGACCTGAAATAGTTCAATGCTCAGAAAATGTGGTGATGCTATGATTATTGTTGTTACTTTTGGTACCCGTTAAGTAACTTATTATAAAGATGTATCAGGTTGGCCGAACAGTTGCTAATTTATGATTGTATGATTAACTATTTGTTTTCCTTAGAAAGTTGAAAGATTAATTATTGCAATACTAAATTAAATTTTATGGTTGATTAGCAAGAGACTAAGTAGTCTTCTCACTTTGTTATATACCTTGCAATGGAACTTGAAATACTTATTTTGGTGAAAATGCTTTATGAAGCTGATATATAATGTGGCGAATATATTGGAGGTTGAAGTGTAAGTGTGTGATTGCCAGGGTATAGTTGAAGTGCAAAGACTATGTAGGCCGCCATTTGCTTAAATGCGTTGGGCATTTTGGGGATACATAGAGATTGCCGATTTATGACAGAACTATATTTCCGCTGGGTGACCTTTTTGCTCGTGCAGTCCTTGCCATTTACAGCGGGTGGAGCAGACTAGACACGGGATAAGCAAGTTGGTAGAATATAGAAATGACGACTTTTGACTTTGGTATACCGGTAGTCACAACTTGCAATTAAATAATACTTGTCAGTATGGCGGTGTGAGATAATGTTTTATTTTCAAGTGTTGTATGACAAAGTGAGAGAAGTTGAATCCAGAAAACAAAAAAAAAGAAAAAAAAAAAAATTTTGTACAGTAGTTTTGTAAGATGGTTGGTGAAACTTGCAATTAGTTGTAGGTACTTCGAGAGCGAAGTACTTGTCAGTATGGCCGTGTGAGATTATTGTTTATTTTGGAGTTTTATAATGACAAAATGAGATATATGTAGTGTATATCTATACATTACGTTAAAGCAGAATTATGTTATTTGTTGGTATTTATGAAAAATAAAATTAAAAGTAGGTAGGTGAAAATCAGGTGATATTTATGTGTCGCGGTGGGACGGATCGTAAGCTATAAAAGACGACACAATATTGAATGGGAAAAAGTTATCCCGAGTCTTCGAAGAGTAAGGTACGATTATACCCCTGTTACATTTATTTGTTATATACTGTGTACTTACTGGTTGATATATTACTGTGTAATTACTGTGTACTTACTTGTGTAATAATTGTGTGGTATCGAATATCTACAGAGAACAATTATGGCTATCATTGGCGTTACAGTAAATGTATGAAAATATTATCCAATAGTACCTACCCACTTCGGGTGTGATATTAGAAGTAACAATTGGTTTATCTAAAACGTATTTGTAAGACTAGCTTTGTGTAAATGCTATAACTTGATATTATTATTTGTGTTACCCGTGGTGCTATATTCCTTGGCGGTAATACCATATAATGGTTGTGTATGTACCGTGATACCAATGATTATAAGAATTGTATAGATAGCAAAGTGATACCTAGGTTCCTATGTACCTTTTATAGCGGCGGCTATTGATTTGTTTAATTGATATAATATCAGATGGTACAATAATATCATGATAGTGAGTAGTTATGACTATACAAGTACTGTGCCACTAAGGCTTTGTGAGATCTGGTTCGACACCAGGCTGTCTGATACAAATGTTATAGTGTACTATTAACCTGTACTGGTATAATGATACCAGGGTTATGTTGTAAACTGTTATTGTTACTATATTGTTATTAGGAGACGGACTGGTTTCTTGTCAGTTCTTTTCCCAGTCGATACGTCCTTTTGGAACTGACGTAGTGTACCTTCCTTAACCCATCCTTACAAGAGATCCGTAGCTCGAGTTTAACGGAATAAAGAGATTGAAATAAGAGTAATACTGGCTGTTTAATTGAAATGTGATATTTCCCTAGTCTAGGCCCATGGTTACCGCTGGTTTTCAGGTCATCATAGTATCATCATGATGCTGAGGCAATATATTTCGAGTGTGGGGTACAGTCGGCTACTTAATGACATGGAAGTTCAATTATGTGTATACCTACTTACATATATGTAGTGTGTATAGCTGATGTATACATTTTATGATATTTTTATAGTTATACATGTCCCTCTTTACCCCCACAATCTAACACATGCTTGCCTGCATGCATGCTTGCCTGCATGCATGCTTGCCTGCATGCATGATTGCCTGCATGCTTGCCTGCATGCATGCTTGTTACTGAAAGTTGTATGGCAACGTGTATTTTGTAATCATTAGCATAAATAAATTAAAATAATAGTTCTTTAATTCTATTTCCTGTTTATCTCGTGTACCCCGAAAATAGCAACTATCCTACTTACTTAATGCAGGTTTACAAAGCGCTTGATTGTCGGGTTTGTGTTGTTTCGGAGTTTTGATAATCGGAATTCGTATTTATGATATTTCGGATTATTAATAATTCGGAATTGTAATGGTTGGGTATCTTCAAATTCGGAATTTTAATATTCGCAGTTATAATCGTTAGGAATTTTGAAATTCGGGTTTTCAATAAATAGGATTTATGATACATCGGATATCTGACTTTCGGAATTTTGAATGATTCGGAATTATGAAATTCGGAATTTTGAAATTCGTGATTGTAACTTTCGGAATAAGGCTTTTCGTATTTATGTAGTGTACCCCATTTAATCCCAGCATAGCTAATTGTCAGCCACTAAATAAGTGGCGGCCGACACACACGATGCATAATATGCTAATTGTGTCAATAGAATGATTTGTTGTATTAGTTTCAACTGATCGTGTTCTGATTAGCACTCACAGCAATGCCGCAAACCCATTTAAGCATTTTCAGCCTCCTGTCCAGTGACCGTGAAGTGGGCACAAAACATTCAAAGACCATTGTACTTCGCATTTATATTGTAAACTCTGGTTTGATGCAGGACTCCATTACATAATATATTCCACAAATGCGCCTACACCGTCATCAAACACATCCGGTGAATAAATATTCATTTATACTCCAGAGAATTTCGTTCATGCAAGTTGGACAACGGACCTATAGGTCCTTCGCGTGTTCTGAAGCACATGCGGTAATTTTTTATTGCATTTGATGCTAAAATAATTGACATTCAAAGTGCGCATAGCAGAGTAAATTAATAAAAATCAATTGCGTACCTGCTTTAGCAGCATTTCAGGAGACCTCATCAAAACAGACATGACTGTCCTCATGAGTGTAGACCATGCTTCATTATAAAAGACGATGACGATCGTCGAAGTTGGAAGATTTTCCAGTTTGTATTCGATGGATTTACAACTGAAATATAAAGAATTTAAAGTATTATTCAAGAGCTCCTAGACTAAATTAAAACTTTTATAGTCCGACCCCGAGCGCTGTACCGCTCTCATGATACGCGCAGCGTACATGAACTCAACTCAACTCCTAACACAAGCTATTTAGCTTAGCTTGAGAGGTTAAAGGGAATATTAGTAATATCGGTTGCTAATATTCGTTAAAAAAATGGTACACGCAGCATGGCGGGGGACGAGGTAAAAAAAGAGAGAGAAATAGCATTAGCTGACAGCGCTCGCTCGCGGTTTCATTCTTGAAACATCTCAACTTGTTTATAAAAAAAAAGCAGTGTTGACTTTTGAAAGCAAACTTCCATATGTGGCTAAAAAGAAACAGCTATACTGTTATTAAGATGTTAAAGTTTCATATCCAGTAGCCGACATTTAACATCGAGTTCGCTGTCGTTACGCAACACGCGCTGCTGACGCGCAACATGACGCACGGCTTGTTGTTTGTTCGACGATTGCAACACGTGGACAGACAACATTCTTGCATGTTACAGTTACATGTTACAGTTACATGTCACTGTGGCATGTTACTGTTGCATGTTACTGATACATGTTACTGTTGCATGTTACTGATACATGTTACTGTTGAATGTTACTGTTGCATGTTACTGTTGCATGTTACTGTTGCATGTTACTGTTGCATGTTACTGTTGCATGTTACTGTTGCATGTTATTGTTGAAATTCTGCGCAACATGGCGCGCTACGATGTTGGCTAGTCGATACTAGGCTTTAGAAAGTTTCAAAATAATCATACTATTGTAAAAAGGTATACCTGTCGCTACGCATATCAGGAAGACTTCTATTAATAGAGATTTTATCACTAACAAGTATGTTATAGGAATGCAATGAGTATAATTCCTTTGCTGTAATGAGCTCTCTTTGTGACAACAGGACAGGATAGCCATATTCACCAGCACCTGATACAGGAGCGTAGTTGTTGCTGTGTATCACTTCTGCAAAGACAACAGATTTTTTTTCTTTTAGTTGAGTATGGACCATTTGTGACCAAGGGGAGCATAGTCTCCTTGTAAAAATCTTATTACCCTCTTATCTCTTCCTAGCGGTATCAAACTTGCATATATTTTTGCAACTTGTTCCAATTAAATCACTGTACAAAATATGATCTTCTAAAATGATTTATGCATTACACAGGTGCATGCAGATATTAAAAATAATTAAAAACATTTTTGATAAGTTTAACAGCAAATGGGCTTTATTAATATTTATGTTGTGTCAATGGACTTACTAACAGATATGCAAAAGATAATGCTACATGGAGAGAAAGGAGCAGGAAAATGAACCCGTCAAGGGTTCATTTTCCATAACAAATATAATAGATACAACTGAGAAAAGCTTGATGATGATCATTTGAGCTGCAAGCTATCATAGTATCTTCTTCTCTTCGTCTACGGTGTTCACAATGAAAATTGTATTATCAAAATGTATTTTCTAAAGAATAACACAACAAAATGTAATACATACCTTCAGATAAATTTCCTTTGCTAGGTCCAATATAATGACCAACTATGACTCTCATTCCACTCTCATCCACATATGAGTCTTTACCAAAATGCAAACTGAAAAATTAAAAAAGACTGCACTGGATGTTTTACAATATTTTAAAGTATATTTCTGAGTTTGATAAACCTCAAAGGCTTTAGAAAACAAGACCCAAACAGTACTTCTCTAGAGTTTATAGTACAGTTGTTGTATAGATTTTCTCCCATTGTGTCCCACTGCTAATCATTTAACACAATAAGGAAAATAAATTGAAAATACTACACTCCATTTGAAAGAATTTTGATGTGTCTTAATGTTTTATTTAAAAACTCATGTTTATTAAAATAAGTATTCATTTTTAACAATGAATTTATGCAAGAAATATTAAGATTGTGTAAAGAAGACTTTGGTGTACATTAGACACATTCAAACTGCACATGTAATTGAAGTGGGTGGGAATACTACCTGCTTAATTATATTGTAAAAAGTTGATCTATTTGATTTGTGAAAATAAATAATAATAATTATGATCATAAAACCTCACTCCTCAGTGCCACTACAGAGCAAATATTCTCATTGACACAAAAGCAACAAGTGCCTTGATTGTTAACAAGGTCCATTGATAGTAAACAATGAATACTGTGACCTAACACATCTAGTATGAAAAATGCTGATGTACTCTGAAGCACAATATGAAGCGAGGACTGTTGCATATGAAAAGTCAGAATGAGCAGGAAGTATCTAATGCCATCACTTCCAAAAACGATCATGTGAATATCAATGTCCTTTGAATTCCAAGTATATTAATAGTGAACACCTTTCACTACAAACTCCGAACTGAATGTTACCAAAGATATTACTGGCATCTGTACCTATACTCCATTTGGATAAGTTGATTTGACTGCCTCTGTGGCGAAGCGGTAGTGAACGCGGCTGCTATGCAGGAGGCGCGGGTTCGATCCCCGCTCAGTGCAAATATTTGTGTGCATGAATATGAATATTTGCATTGGTCTGGGTGTTTCAATGTACAATATGTATGTATTTACGAATTTAAAAAAAAGTGTCTAAGTATGTTTATCCGCATTCTAGAACCCATAACACAAGCTAGTTCTGTTAAGCTATGCTTACTTTGGTCTAGATAGTGTTGTGTAGAATGTCCTACAATATTTATTTATTTATTTAAAGTACTTAACTAAAGGTAAACAAGCTTAAACAACAAATAAACTAAACTATCTAATTTACTAACTAAAGTAATCGCTATGTAAAAAGCCCGTTTGGACATTTCAAGTCCATGAAGTTCTCAATTTTGAGAACGTAAAACAATGATATTTTTCAAACGTAGAATGACATTTTTCATTGATGGGTACCGCCCACTCCGCTCAGTGCTGTCCATAACGAGTTTTTTATACTCTCCACAGACTATTAATAAATTGGTTATGGTAAAAATAAATCGATTAAGATGTTTTTTTTAATTTTATCATAAAAATGTCTAAGACAAAGTTAAAGATCGTACACTTATCTGTAAAAATCCGGTCAAGTGCAAAACGTGTGTTAATGCGCAAACACGACTCGTGTTTGCGCATTAAAGATTCCTCACGAAACTGAATTGTGGTGCGAACTAATGCTACATGACCGGCAATATGCTACATGACCGGCAATATTCTACAGTACTGGCAATATGCTACATGGCCGGCCGGTTTCGTTAAGTCTGACTGTTTTTTGCTGTTTTCTAGGTCTTTTTTAAATTTTAGGCTTGTAGACTTCAAGATTTGTAGGTTTAATTATGTCTAGAAGCCTGGAAGCCTAGAAACCTAGCCCTGGACCCCCAGAACTATTACCCAGTCTTCTTTAGTAATTTTGGCACAAGCTTCATTCAGCAATGTCATCATTTTCTTAGTGGAGAATGGCCGCTTTGTATTGTGGCGTGCTGATCCTTTCATTTGAGCCCAGATCAGCTCAATAGCATTGTGCTGACAATGGTATGACGGCGTTCTTGTCACTTTATGTCCATGCTGAAGTGCCCATTCATCAATTTAATTTTTTAATTGTGCAGGTTTAATTTTTTTACCAGTTACAGCAATTCAGCTCTTAACTATTTCGTATCAGCTTCAACGTCTGATCTTTGTATCCATGCTACTAAATCGGCCTTTTTGTTTGCTTGAGTAGGCGCTTTATTTATTTGAACTGAGTGGTCACGGTGCATTATTGCAATAAATGCATTGCAATAATTTTATTATGCACTGTTCAGAGAGGTTTGCTAACAGGTTAGTAAACCACTCTGTGATATTATTTTGTACTTTTAGACTCAAATGCGAGCAAGGTATCATTCACAAAACCACCACTAGCTGACCCGACGACGTGGCAGATGATTAAGCGTCCACCTTTTCCTATTGGCACTTTTGAGCAAGAGGCCTTGGTATCATCTGTCCATGACTGCGGCACGGTATGATTCGAGTTCAGCCAAGTCTCATCGACAAATATGACATTATCCCAATTTGTGACTTTGTTGTGTTTGCTGTTCTTCTTCTTCCTCTTAGCGTTAATTCCCAGTCGCATCCGAAGCTTACAGCTCGGAGTCTGGGGTCCGCTTTTTGCCAGTCTTAACTACGGATTTGGCTAGACCTCGATATTTTCTGTGAAGCGATTGCCATCTGACCTCCACATCCCAATGGTAACATTAGGCGATATCGAAGCTTTGCAGCTAGACTGTTGTTTTTGGATTTTTGAGGGCTCCAACTACCCGTAACGACTGCCATAGATGTTCTTATGGCAACCGGGACCGACGGCTTAACGTGCTCTCCGAGGCACGACCAGACCAATGCAAATACCCATATTTCATGAACACAAATATTTGCACTGAGCGGGGATCGAACCCACGCCTCCTGCGTAGCGGCCGCGTTCACTACCGCTACGCCACGGAGGCTGTCTGCTGTTATCTAGGTTTTTTTATTCCTAGGCTTCAAATATCATCTTAAGTCACCCCGGGACCAGGGCTGCTAGAAAGTAGCCGACGTAGGGTTAAAAGTAAATAGTGACAGATAAATCGCGATAGAAGCCGTTAAAAAGTGGTTTCATTTCAATAAGTGATATAAGCGTAAACTTCAGACAGTAGGTATCAAGAAAATGATTTACTAAAGATTCATTTCCATGCGATTTCTATTGGTTATTATTGAGTGAATATTATTGTAATAAAAATGTTAAATGAAAGAAAATTGACTTTTCGCAGTATTTTATTGTTTAAAAATAGGTATTTTTAAACAATAAAATACTGCGAAAAGTGTAGGTACAATATCAAAGTTTAGATTAAATTTTCTAATTAGAACTTTAATCCAATGAACTTTACACTACAATACAATACATATTCTAATCGATCAAATACGCATACAAACTTGAATCGATTTATCTTGAGTATCGTGTACCGAGTGGTGTGGTTACATCCCTAGTTACGTCCAAAAGACAAATGTCATAGTGGGCCTCTTACGTTGAGACTACTTTAGTGGTTTGATTTCAGATTATAGTATTCAAAATAAGTTTCTAAATAAAACCTATTGAAAATACACATCAAGATTGTTTACAATTAGTTATATACCTAACCGAGCCGAGTAGAGAATAGACCACATTAACTATCTACTGCCTATATTATGAATGTTAAAGTAAACTTACCTGTTATACCAAGGTGCCTTATGTTTCCCTTTAATAGTATCGTATAGCTGCAAGCTGACATAAAACAATGCATTAACTAGAATTATCAATATAATTGTTAGAGTAACAACCTTTTTCTTCCGACCTCTGCATATTAAAGACCAATAATCCTGAAATTAATAAAAACTTTTGAGGTTGAAACTTTACTTTGAGTACTGCGACTGTCACGAGCGTAGAAAAGCCCCAACAATTATTAGCAAACCAAAGAACTCCAATAGATATCACTCGGAAATTTAACTTACACTTTTATGTAACATTTTTGAATTTCTAAATTACTTTCACACTACTGAAATGTATGAAATAACCGTAGATATAAGTGTTCTGTGGTAACTGGTAATATGCTGTTGTGTTGAACTGAAAAAAACTGGTGCTGGTTGTGTTACTTGTGTTGTACAATACAATAACGTCAATAACAATATCCAGCAAAGAGTATCCAGTGTCACTTGCTGGTTGTAGGGTTGTAGCTTATCAACAAAAAGTTTACTGCTTTCGTCTCTATTTAATCCATATTTAATCAGATGTGAATAGGATTCTCCATGGGATTCTCAATAACTTAACGCTTTTTTTAAAGTAAAGTACTTATTTCCGATTCGATTCATGATATTGTATTCGTTACTAAGTAACGGGTACGCCATCAAGTACCGAGTAACGAAACGTTACTCACGAATGCATTTCGTTAATCGTTACATGTTTCGTATGGTAGTACCTTAGTCCGTATTACAGACGATTTTGATGCTTTCTCATTACTTGCATGTTTCGTATGGTAATAGGTAGTCCGTATTACTGACGATTTTGATGCTTTGTCGTTACTCGCACGTTTCGTATGGTAGTAGAGTAGGTAGTCCGTATTATTGACGATACTAACCTAATGTGGCAAGATTTTGATGCATTGTCGTTACTCGCATTTTTCTTATGGTAACTAGTAGGGAGATTCCTGCCATACAATATTTTTATTTAGTACGGTTCAGTGGTGCTCTACGTTCGGGTATACAAATTAAATGTTAACGCTTTTCCATATTCTAAGAACAAAGATTTGCTTTGTTATCAGTTTTTTTATTTAATATTTTTTGTTTTTTTTTTAAGCTATTGCATAGCTTCTATCGCGGGCCTTGAGCGTGGAGACCGAATCCAGAAATTCCGTAATGAAAAAAGGTAACACCCCCAACTCCGAGCTCGCACGAATCTAGACGAGCTGCTCCGAAGTAGCTCCGCTTAACGTAAGTAATTATAATTGCATAAGTTGTTAGTTTTCAAATTCAAATTCAAGTTCAGACTCAGAATCAGATTCAGACTCAAATTATATTATTATTTATTATAATTGCATAAGTTCATAAAAAATGCTATGCAATAGCTTTACCGCGGCAATCCCCGAGTGCGACACGTCTTTTTTTATGTTTAATTTAATTTGGTAAGAAGCAAAATGTCGTAAGAGGCTTTAAATTTTATTGTCTATAAACATTTTTTCACCTCTTTGTTGCATAATATCACATCTTACTATACGCATACGGAATACGAATTATTTCGTTACTCTAAACATACTACTTATCATAGCGCGTGAGGCATCAGGAGTAACGAGTAACGAAACGATACGAAAGTAACGAGTACTTATTTTTAAAGTAACGAATACATACGGGTACCCTTGTTTTCGTTACTGTTACAGCTCTATTTATTTGTCAGAATTGACATCTATGTATGGCATTTGTAGGGCTGGGGATGGCGATCTGAGATCGATTAATCAAAAAATCGATATTTCGAGCCAAACAAAACCGATTTCTTAAATCGATACGTAGTACTGGATCGATTCATTGAATCGATACATCACCCTTTAAAATCGACTGTCGATTTTTTCTGTTTTGGTATAAACCAAACAATTAGTTGAAGGCGCTCGCATTACAAGAGTGCTCCCGGTTAATTACTCAAAAACTCGCGAGATGGCTGTGTTTAGTCTCCTTCGCGTCACTTCTCTTCAATAAAAATAAGTTACGTATATAATCTTTGACTTTTTTGTGTCTGTGCTGTGATTTTTATTGCGTCATCAATTGTCATCACTTCATCAGTCATCATTCATTAACTCTCAATCGAATTTGGGATTTTCATAACTTGCTTGTGAAAAAACAACTTTCTATGTATAGTGCACTTGCACAGGAAAGTCAAGGCTTAAATGAAGAATTCAAACATTATATTTTATCGCAGGCAGTTGTGCACCTGAAGTACTTTACTGGCAAGAACGATAAAACTCTATTTATCACCACGTTCACTCAATACCCATGATACTAATATGAGTATTGTGGGATCATCTGTTCCTTGCTAGCGCCTTTTTTTCAATTGCCGGAAACATCGCAAGTGATGAGCGGAACCGCTTGGATCCCAGTAGACTTGATAACTGTTGTTTTTAAAAAGTTTAGAAATTAAGCAGTGGGAACTATAAGCTAAATTATCTATTAATTTGCTTTGTAACCAATATATTTTGAAAATAAATATTTGTATTTTGAAAATAAATGATTTTCGACCTGATAAATGGTAATAAAAATAATTGTTATTATCGACTTCCCTGATTTTACTGATTAAAAGATCGTTAATTATAATTTCTGTCGTGTTTTTAATAAAATTGATTTATACTTTATACACTGTAAAAGCAAATCGATAAAAAAAATCGAAAAAAAAGATCGATTTTTAGAAAATCGATTTTTTAGACCTTGATTTTTTTGTGGATCGATTCATCAGGTCATGATTCGAATCGATTCAAAAATCGATCTTATTTGGAAAGAATCGCCAACCCTATTTGGCTTCATTTGGCTTTTTGAAATGTCATTACCATTACAGACATATAGTGGTGCCTTATATCGATAGGTTAATGTATCGATAGTGGTTAAGTATGAGTGGTATTAAACTACACTTTTACATTATGTACAACTTTTAATAAAAAGGTGTATACTTGTATGTACGCAATAAATCTAAACATTAAATAAATACATACTCAAAGGATTCTTCTTCTTATCCTAGCGTTAGTCCCAATCGCATCCGAAGCTTTCAGTTTGAGGTTCGCTTTTTCTAGTTAGACTAGTTGAACTTTTGAGGGCTCCAACTTTATAGGTGTTCGTATGGCAACCGGGACCGATGGCTTAACGTGCTGCCTTCCGAGGCCCGAAAATACCGAGACCAATGCAGTAGACATATTTATGCATACAAATATTTTGTAGGTACAATGGTACTGGGCCCATACCATGAACTCTTAAAACAGGTCAATAATTGAACTGCTGTCATTCTACAAACTGCAAATGTTACTTTGTAATCCTATAATAATAATATATTATTATAGGATTACAAAGTATATATAAATAATATACAGTGTACATAATTATAAATAATATGTCATATAAATATATTATTATAGGATTACAAAGTGACATTTGCAGTTGGTAGAATGACAGTAGTTCAATAAAATTATTGATCTGTTTTAAGAGTTTATGGTAAGGCCGCTGAACGGTGAGCGGGTTTACCGATTTCGAGATGATTTACACGACTAACTTATCGATAATTATTTGTGAGTGACATAATAATATACCGAATACGCGACACTTAAGCTTCAGTCACTTCACTATAGTATAGTACATAAAATAATCGATAAAAGATTCGGCACGAGAGGTATGTAAACCAAAACAAATATTATTCGGTTTTTGTATTTTGTTTTTATATTTACACCATTTCAACCCATAAATTAAATCTTGATCACTTATAAAATGTAATAGTTAATAGGTATTCCTATTATAAATCAATTTTGTTGCGCGATACATCATCAGGCACCGGCTAAACCAGCTGTGCAAATATACATAATAGTTTTATTGTTGCAAGGCAAAAAGTTGATGGTATATAAGCAAACAAGATGTCAGGACCACGACACAATCGGGACCGGGATAATTTCAGCTGGACTAAACCAGCTCGTAAGCAGAAGCCGATGATACCAAAAGGTTTGACTGGCAGAAATATTGGTCTTTACTTTAGAGACCAAAAGAAGCTGAAGTCAAAACTTCCCAGAGAATATATAGTAAGTTTGTCTCATTACTTATTTATTGAATAAAAAAATTCATTTTTAAAATACCCGACTGTTGTCTAACTATTTTTTCTTTTCACTCAAATCTATCGAGTATTTATCAAAATGATATCTCTTCATATCATAACTAAAAAGTTTAAAATAAAATTTATTTTAATTTATTTTTATGATTTTGATTGTATTGATAATACAGCTAATATTGTACTAGTGCACTTTGTTATTATACTATTTTGTAGTTATATTCCATATCATTGCGTTTTCATTTATACGCTTAAAAATGTATGTAGTAAAATAGGAGCTGTCACTGGCGTGGAACGGATCCGGGGGCTGGGTCTGAGGTGGCTCTGTACAAAACCGAGGCCATGTTCTCTTATAGGCCTCGGCGTGCACCATCGGAGGGATCCAGCCTCACAGTGGGAGACACTCTCATCAGCATCAGGCCCCACATGACATATCTAGGGCTATCTGGGGCTCGTGTTCGACGGCCCAGATATCAGGGAGCGTCTCCGAAGTCTGGCTCCCAAATTAAGAGGCACAGCTAACGCTCTGGTGTGGCTGCTGTCCAACATGAGGGAGCCAGAGCAGAGCAGGAGACAGATTGCTGGGGGAATCGTACGCTCCATTGCCCTATATGGGTGTCCCGTGTGAGTGGATGCCCTGAAGTCTAGGCACGTGCACCTACCGCGTGCACCGCAACAGTCGATGGCCATCAAGGCCATCAGGAGTTACCGCACAATATCCTATGACGCGGCGAGTTTTCTTGCCGGATCTCGGAGAGCGAGGCTATGGACAAACATGGCGAGTCACCGGCAACTAATGTAGACATCGCCAAGCTTTTATAGAGTCTACCACAAATCGCTTCTTTCCAAGCTACCAGCCTTCGGTCTGCCTCTCAGACTGTGCGACTGGGTGGTTAGCTTCCTGCAGGAGCGCCATATTTCGCGTCCTTTGCGATGGACGAACTTCCTAGTTCTTGCAGGTAAATGCTGGCGTGCCGCAGTGGTCTGTCTTATCACCCATTCTCTTTCTTCTACATATCAACGATATTCTGACCACCGGCAGCATTCATTGCTATGCAGACAATAGCATCTTACACGGGAGTTATCATCATGGGCATACTCCGGCCGAGCAGTCTGATATCGCGGGGAAAAAAGCAGCTTCTTGTTACTGAGCTCGACTGGATCCTGAATCACATTTCCCAATAGGGACTGAGAACCTGGTCGAGTTCAATGCCAACAAGACGCAGGCATGTGCATTTACAGCAAAGGTATCTTTTTTCCTTCACTCTCCCACGCCACTGCCACTGCAGGACAATCTCAGTATTCTCAGTATGGATGTTCGCTGCCTACTGAACAACAAAAATTATATTGAGGGATCATCAAAACAGCCTCGCGTAAATTCGGAGTCCTGAACAAAGTGAGATGTTTTAACACGCCGCCGGAGCAGCGGTGTCTTCTGTCTCCTGCGTGGAATACTGCTCGCATCTCTGGGATGGCTTCTCAAAGTACTTACTTGATACACTCGACATGTTCCAGTGTCGTGCGGTCCGCATTATTGGGAATCCTGAGATCACGAACACCCTCGAGCCTCTACAGATGCGTAGAGTTGTGCATCCTTGGCAGTATTTTACCGTCTCTGCTATGGTGAATGTTCTGATGAGCTTTTCCAATTAATCCCACCCTATCCTTTCCTACACCGAACAACGCGTGTAGGACATAAATGTCACCCGCATACGGTGCAAAATATTCGGGACTCCTACCTCTGCTGTACCATTAACTCCTGGAATTCCTTACCAGATTCCCTCTTCCTACAGTCCCGGATCCTTTAAGCGGGGCGCGATAAAGCATAATGATGAGGCCGACAAGCTGAGTGTCACCATCGTAACATGATACCTACGTGTCTCGCTTGCCACCTTGCTCACGGCGATGGTACGCTGCCGCCCCTCCTTTTGTGAGCAAGTAAAGTAATACTCCAAAAGGAGACGGCGGGGTAGTGAAGTATGTGCACTTTTGATGTTATGTGTTTAGTTTAAGGTATAAAATGTATTCTAACTTGACTGCAGTCGCAAATACAAGCTTGTGCTGAATGGTTGTTTTATTAGTAATTATAACACCTCTCAACCTACTTCATGGCGACCCTGCCAGTTCTTGGAATATGTGATCGCGCGACGCGAGCGTCGGGCGAATAGTGCAGCGTCGGCGCATTCCTGTGTGCCTTGTGGCACTAATGTAGCATCATGATTTTGATTCCATATCGGATCGACGGACTAATAAGTTGTATTTTGAGTGGAAAACTGTTTGTAGTGAAAACTAACAATGGGAAAGAGTTATTCTAAACAAGAGGATAAGGAGATAGTGATTGCGCAAACATCGTTGGGTGGTTCCAATGCTGCAGGCCTTTCGGAGAGTGAGAACCATGTGCGGATTAATAATATCTTAATTACAACATTGCTGGTGATCATTGCTGTAGTTATTTTCACTCTGATGTGTTTCAAAATCAAACAAAAACATAAAAGGTGGATTGACGAGAGGGTGAACTCGGAGTTTATGCGGAGAATGCGACTACGGATGTCCGGAAGGCGTGATCCTGATCGTGGGGAAGCAGCAGTTTGAGAAGTCCCCATCCCCTTGCCGCAGGACGCAGAACGGAGGAGATTCGCAGCCCGCACAGCCCGTGACGAGCGTAGGGGACGCGGGCGTTAGAAGTGCAGAACAGCCTCTGTCCCTCATGAGCATGGGCCTGAGGGTGGTGACGGGTGGAGCTGCTTACACCTCCCCATTCCCAGGGGCTAGATGGGGACACAGTGGTCCCCATACCCGAAGAGAGCCAGTTCGAAGGAGATGGGCGAGAGATCAGTCATCTTCCGAAACATAGGGGGGGGTTGAGTGTATGTAGTAGTAAGATGCACTGGCCCACCAAAAATGTCCAAATCGTAAGTTTGGCCCGACAGCTAAGGTTGGTCGCCCTTGGTCTAGTTTATCGTGCACCATGCGACTCATTGGGTAGCTGGCAGGACTAGGGTTATAAGGACCCCTCGCCGCTGCTGACTTGCAGTTGAGGTTGACTTGGGTCTTTGACATGGGCGTAGCTAGGGGGGTGGGAGGGGGGTGCCCTAAAAAAAAATACCCTCCCTCATACATAAAATAACTTCATCAACAATTACTGAAACTGAAAACCGGCGTCTAGGCGTCACTTGAGTCTAGCACATAAACGGACAATCTGCATATTATAATTGTTATAATACACGCATGATCTATCCTCCCGCTTTCATTGACATCTTTTACTTAAGATAGTGTCTAAATAAAAAAAAAAATAAACCTCACATCACAATGATAGCACTCTGACGTTGGCTCCTTCCTGATCCGAAACTTTCTCGGTGATCACTTGCTTCAGCCGGTACGAGGCTCCCGTGTCGCCTTCCTAGCCAGTCCTCAATGATGGGACTTATCGCTGCTACCACGACGAACTCTGCGCTCGGTTGCCCAAATATTCCTTCCACTCAATTATAACGTCTCTGCTGCTCTCGTGCCGCCTTTTGCCACTAATATAGCAGCGAAAGAGCTCTCGCCTCCAAATCCCATGATGAGGTTCCAACAAGGACACTCGCAGCCTCGAAGGATATCGTGCGGTACCCTCTGATGACCCGTTGGCCATCACGCGCTGTGGAGCGCGTAGCAACCGCGCATTCTTGACCTTCAGGGTCTCCGCCCAGATCAGGCACCCATATAGGGCCACGGACCGCACAATCATCCCGTATAGTCTCCTGCAGGAGTCATCCGGCCCCCTCATGTTGGCAAGAGCCGCAGCTGTGCCATTCAATTTGGAAAACCAGACTTCGGCGATGCTCGCCAACGGCAATCGGATGTCGGGCCCAAACATTTTATTTGGAGCTTGATGCTGATAGGAATCTCGCCCACTATGAGTCTGGATCCCTCGGGTGACACGCTCCGAGGCCAGGGAACAGGGTCTCAGTTTTATGTAGCTCCAGCATAAGGTGTTGAATACGTTAACGGTGGACAGACTGAACAGGGATCCCACCAACATCACCTCGTCGTAGCTGGCAACCGCATCCTTCGCCAGAGCTCTCAGGCGCATGTTGGCACCTCGTCGAGCACAATGGGCCGGCGAGCCATCTGGACGCCACTTTTTTCGTATCCGGACCGATCATTAATATAACTAAATTTTTTTTATGAAATTTGAGTCTTTGTGACTCGAAATACATTATTTAACTTATCATTATTACTATAACCAACGCAATGTCCCGAAATTCATTGTTAAAACCTTAAAAATGGTTCGCTTCAGAGCGATTCCATCAATAGAATGTCACTTTGTCTAGGGCCCCCGTTTCCCCACAATTTCGGAAACTGGCCCCGCCCGAAACATGCGCTGAGAAGCCCTAAAGTCGGGCTTCGAGGGCATCTTCGACTGGAGCAAGGACCAAATCGGCTGGAATGTCGTTGCGCTGACTCCCAGGGCAGTGTTCTTGGCTCTGAGCCTTCGTACCATTCTAGTTTTAACCCAAGTAACCTTAGGTGACCGAGGTGGAGTCATCATGTTCATAGCCACGGCCCACCCTAGGAAAAATCCCTAGCTACGCCCATGGTCTTTGAAGATCTCTTAGTATGGCCTATACACACCCCTGTTGTTTGCTTTTGTATTGAATATTTTGCATCTATAATTCACTGCTATTCCTTTGTTTCAGATAAACCTAACTATTCCACCAGCAGTAATCACAGTTATAGAAAATGATATCAAATCTATTAAAGACTTGGCTAAGGAATCCAACATTTTAATTCCACAGTTTACAGGTTTGAATTTAGTTAAGAAAGACATAAAACCAGAAGAATATGACTTCTCATCTGATGTAGAGTTGACTACCAATAGTGAAGGAATAAGTTTCTCATTCGATGAAGATCTCAACAGTCCAAGTACGTCAAGTTATTCTAAAAGTCACGATACTAATGACGTAAAAATAAAGATGGAATGTATAGAAAACAGTGCTATAGAGTATACTGATGCTGCAACAGCAATCACACAGACAATTGAAAATGTCAAAACTGAACCACTGGATGATACAAAAATAAATGAAAAATCATCAAATGAAAGAATATTTTCATTAAGAGGTGCCGGTGACTTCAAATATGGCTATCAAGATATAATCACTGGAACGTTTGAAGAAAAACTTAATGAATGTCTTGCTAAAGGACTTGCTATCACAAATAAAAGTCTTGAAGTTGATAACTTTTGTGTAGAACTGCAAGAGGATTATAAAATAATGATCAATAAGACTGACTACAAGAAGTTTAAACAGTTTCGTGAAACACTACCTACTTATAAAAAGTCTACCGAATTATTAGAGGTCATTAATAATAATCAAGTTATTGTGATTAGTGGTGAAACTGGGTGTGGAAAATCTACACAGGTAAATATATATGTTCCCTGCATGAACGAGGCCTTTCATGGTCAACTGAGCCCACATCCCATTGAGCCCGCGGGCTCAGTTGACCACGTTCGTTTTTTTTTGGGAGTGACTCACCCTAACCAGCCAACTTACCCTGCGGGCGCAGTTAACCACTTGCTACGGTTATGGGTCTACTCAGCCCGTGGGCTCAGTTAACCACTTGCTACGGCTATGGGTCTACTCAGCCCGTGGGCTCAGTTAACTACTTTGTACGGCTAAAGGTTTACCCAGCACACACCCAGTACGCGGACACAATATGCAAATTGGCAGATTTAAGGGAATTACTATAAGATGCTTTCAATAATTAATAATCTCTACCCGTCCATTATACACATTGCCTGATGCGCTTCGGGCATTTAATACAATACCTAGGCAATGTATGAAATTAATCGTATTATACACATTGCCTGAACGTTTTAGGCAATGTATAGAATGCCTAGGCATTCAATACAATGCCGGATTATACACATTGCCTATAACATATATATAAATGTATAATGTATTTACTTGCCCTGGGCTGATTGAATGGATCGCAGTATGCCATTGCGTCAATAAATAACTAGATTGTAGTTATTTAGTTTTATTGGAAGAGAAAAAAATGGATAATGAAGTAAATCTCAATTATTTTTATTTAAATAATTTTTAAATAAAAAACCATTCGCTGTTTGTTTAAATGTTTTAATTTATGCAAAGGTGAGCAAAAATTCTAGATTCGGCAGTTTAAATGGATATTTTGTCCGTGTGCTGGGTAAACCCTTAGCCGTACCAAGTGGTTAACTGAGCCCACGGGCTGAGTAGACCCATAGCCGTAGCAAGTGGTTAACTGAGCCCACGGGCTGAGTAGACCCATAGCTGTAGCAAGTGGTTAACTGAGCCCGCAGCTTAAGTTGGCTGGTTAGTGGGCTGAGTCACTACCAAAAAAAAAACGAACGTGGTCAACTGAGCCCGCGGGCTCAATGGGATGTGGGCTCAGTTGACCATGAAGGGGAACGAGGTACATGCCAACTCTATTCTTTCTAAATTCAATGTTTGCCTACAAAGTTGCCGATTGTACATAATATACCCACATAAAAGATATCTTAATAATAGCAAACTTATTTTATTCTTGATATACAATAAAGAGATATAATACTACTACTATGCCTTCCTTGTAATCTTCTACTAGTACCTATGGTCTGACTGCGGTCGTTGTACTGCTCCCGTAGTACGCGGGGTGGCGGGGGACGAGGTTAAGAAAGAGCATTTACTGTGGCATTAGTTAAGAGTGAGAAAGATATAACTCCAGACACGTATCTAGGACCTAAATCGCAAGACAAACGAGGCTCTGACGCCTGCGGATTGCTTTTTATTAATCTATGCTTGGTGAATTAGTACCCCGTGCTATCCTCAAAAGACACCCAAAAAATATGTATTGCGCGTATAGGGCACATTTTAGGACCGAGATACGTGTCCGGAGTTATATCGCTCTGAGCGCTGGTTTATCTCGCTCGCTCTCGTCTTATGCTGTCTTTATATTTTTTTTTACTTTGTCCCACGTCACGCTACGTATATCATTATCATAGGAGCAGTACAACAGTCGCAGTCGGACTATAATAAAAATAGCTTCACACTTATATCTTGTCTCAGAGAGGGTAGGTAGCAGTATGTTACATAATATACACCGTTTTACTTTTTCTGTAAGGGATTAAAAAAAATGTAAATAACTTTTTCAGGTGCCACAATTAATTTTAGATGAGGCCATCAATAATAACAAGGGTGGATATGTGAATATTTTAGTCACACAACCAAGGCGTATAGCAGCTTCTTCCTTGGCTATGAGGGTGGCTCAAGAGAGATCTGAACCTATGGGTAATTCTGTTGGATATGCAGTTCGATTAGAAAAGTAAGTTAGAGCTAGTCACATGTTGTCCTCAAAATAAAATAAAGGTGTGCCAGAAGTCTACAAAACGCTAAAAAGAATGCAGAAAACTATATAGAGGATGGGAAAAATAAGCTAACAACCCGTTTTAAATACAGTTGTTAGGTTTAAGACACAATGAAGTCCATTTGAGTCCTACCATGAGGTCTATCAAATTAATTTTTATATAATTTCACTCCATCTTTTCCATGACTACAAGTCCAACGACATTCCGAACTTGAACTTTGCACACACAAAATAATTGGAATAATAAGAACAAGCTATTTTGAAACAATACAAGTAGACAGGGGTATTGTCTATGGAAAGAATTTGGATTGCGTAGGTATTTTAAAAGAAATAGCTGCAGTATTAAAGCCCATTTTCTTTTCCTATTTCTATTTCAGGGTCGATGCGAGGGCACGTGGCAGTATTATGTTTATGACAACAGGGATACTACTAGCTGCATTGGAAGTAGACCAGGCTTTGTCGAACTACACTCATGTAATACTTGATGAAGTACATGAGAGAACCTGTCAGATTGACCTGGCGATGTCCATGTTGAAAAAGGTATGATAAAGGTCACGCTTCTTTCCAATTAGAATATTGTTGCCATACGAACATCTCTGGCAGTCTTTACAGAAAGTTGGGGCCCTAAAAAGTCCAACAACTGGTTTAACTGCAATGCTTCTATATCGCCAATGGGCTATGGAGATCAGATGGCAGTCGCTTCGTTTAGAGAAAAAGTAACAAAAGTGCCAATTAAACACTGTTTTGTTACTACTTTGTTTTAGGTCCTTCCAAAGCGAAAGGAATTAAAGGTGATATTGATGAGCGCTACTATCGATGCTGACACTCTGTCACAGTACTTTGACAATTGTCCTATGCTCCACATAGAGGGATTAGCATATCCAGTTGAAGATGTTTACTTGGAAGGCATTTTAGAGATGACCAAGTATAAGCTGCCTTTTGCGAAAGACAACAATTGGCGAAATAATAAAAGAAACAAAAGGAAGAAAGCAAATGAAATGGGAAAAGAAATAGAGTATCGTGCCGAAATCGGTGAGTTATATCTTTAATACCCACTTGGTCGTAAATTGCCTGTAACGTCTCTTGTATATCACACGTTTTACTATTGCGTTAACTACTTTTACAACACACCTGCTCATAAAAGTGCTATTATTTCACCGCAAATAGGCACGTAATAACACCTATTATCAAACTGTGACTTTTTCATTGCTATTATTCACAAGTGAGTTATAGATTCTTTTTTAAATTTTATAGGTTAAGTTTCTATGTTCTTAAAAAAGTTTCGATACAAAAAAGAACGTGTTTAATAGTACGAATAAATTAATATGCCTATTGTATGTTCATTTGATACATTTCCGTATTTAAATAAAAAATTTCAACTTGTAATACTTGTTTAATAAACAAAATTTTCACTCAAATTTAACTTTTTTTTTCTCTAAGTACAGAAATAAAAAAACAGTAAAAAAAAGTTAAATTCGAACCTCTTTTTTTTTAAATATGGCCGTCTGCCATTGTTAGATGCGCGCACATAGGAAAACGAATTAATTTGTAGTATTGTTTATTTAGTATTTGTAGTATTATTTTATTCACAAGTGTGTTGTAAAACGTCGTTTGGCACGCGTGAGTATGATGATTACCGTCCTCGGCTCTCTTAAGACCCTCGCCTAGCGGCTCGGGTCTCAATGGCGCCTCGGCGGTAATCACCAACTTTGCTCACTTGTACCATAATTCTGTGCGTCCTGTGAAAACTGGTACATCTCGAAAATGTCAACTTTTCAGTAGACTAGTTTTTGTGTTAATAAAATCATAAAAGTTAGAATAATTATTTGTTTTCAAAACTAGTGACATATTTTATTTTAATGTGGTATTGTTAACAACCTATTAGGTTCCGGCTCAAGAGTGTTTAATATAGGAAGAGATATTTAAAAAAAACTATTTGTTGTATCAAAACACACCAAATGGATGCTCGTGTATGATGATTCTAAAAGAGTTATATCAATTTACACGCTATGTGAAGGTTTGGTGAAAGGTGATATTTGTTGTATTATCAGGTAGTTTTTTAAGAAACTAATCATCTACTGTTCAAAGCTGTCTAACAAACAAGTAATATTTTTCAATTGACAAAAGCACTGTAGGCACTAAACTCGTAAAAATAGTTTTTTTATTATTTATATCATTTTACTCGAGAATAAAATTCGTGTTTTTTTATACAAGTTGACTTAAATCTTAACTCAAATTTGTGTAATATGATACAAGAAACAATATACAAAAAACAAAACACAACAAAGAAAAAAAATAGCATAATCATTTTTATTTTAAGGTATTATTGAGTGGTTTGTCAGTCGTGGACTAAATCCACCTTCAGTGGCCACGTTTATGGCACCGTAAGTCATAACAGGTCGAAAACCTTTGTTTTGAGGCATTGCGGTAGGGGCAAGGAGAAAACCTGACGTAATTTGGCAAATGCTGCTCAACCCAGTTGGATCCTTCTGGCTATTCCTTTCTCGAAGTTGTTTTTACCAAGCTGGATAACCTGCCCTAAAGTAGTCTCAACGTAAGAGGCCCACTATGACATTTGTCATTTGGACGTAACTAGGGATGTAACCACACCACTCGGTACACGATACTCAAGATAAATCGATTCAAGTTTGTATGCGTATTTGATCGATTAGAATATGTATTGTATTGTAGTGTAAAGTTCATTGGCTTAAAGTTCTAATTAGAAAATTTAATCTAAACTTTGATATTGTAGGTATTTTTAAACAATACAATACTGCGAAAAGTCAATTTTCTTTCATTTAACATTTTTATTACAATAATATTCACTCAATAATAACCAATAGAAATCGCATGAAAATGAATCTTTAGTAAATCATTTTCTTGATACCTACTGTCTGAAGTTTACGCTTATATCACTTATTGAAATGAAACCACTTTTTAACGGCTTCTATCGCGATTTATCTGTCACTATTTACTTTTAACCCTACGTCGGCTACTTTCTAGCAGCCCTGGTCCCGGGGTGACTTAAGATGATATTTGAAGCCTAGGAATAAAAAAACCTAGATAACAGCAAACACAACAAAGTCACAAATTGGGATAGTGTCATATTTGTCGATGAGACTTGGCTGAACTCGAATCATACCGTGCCGCAGTCATGGACAGATGATACCAAGGCCTCTTGCTCAAAAGTGCCAATAGGAAAAGGTGGACGCTTAATCATCTGCCACGTCGTCGGGTCAGCTAGTGGTGGTTTTGTGAATGATACCTTGCTCGCATTTGAGTCTAAAAGTACAAAATAATATCACAGAGTGGTTTACTAACCTGTTAGCAAACCTCTCTGAACAGTGCATAATAAAATTATTGTGTACAATGCACCGTGACCACTCAGTTCAAATAAATAAAGCATCTACTCAAGCAAACAAAAAGGCCGATTTAGTAGAAGTTTAATGTTAGAATAATCATATCATAGAATAACAAATCAAATATGCTTTATTATCATAACATACATTAAATATAAAATCGTTTGGCATACCACTCAAAAGATATAAAACTTATTTGCGCTAAGATATTTCGACGGAGCCCCGCTCCGCGGGGCTCCTATTTCTGGGTGGTTTTAATAAAAATAACCACGAAGGCTAAGGCGGGAGCGAAGCGGAGCGGAGCTCCCGCCTTAGCCTTCTAACCTAACCTATCCAAGTCGGGGTACTCTGAGTCGAGGTGTAAACTATAATGACGTGTTCTAAATTATTAAACGTTAGACCAAATTATTTTCGATTATGGTGGTGGTTTAATATACCTTAAAAAATAATTTTATTCTACTGTTTGATAAGTTTATTAAACAAAAAAATGTAAATAAAAATTCATTAAATGGTTTTTCTGTGAAATATGTTTCATTCTGGTAAATTGTCTTTGAAACAATAATATTCGAAATAAAAATATAAGTACCAAATATTATGTGAAACATTTTCTGGGAAACGAAATTCTATGAAATTTCTGTCTGCGAAACAAGGGGCTCCCAGTTGGAACCCTATAAGTACAATCTAGTCTAGCTGCAGTGCTTCGATATCGCCCAATATCGCCATTGGGTTGTGGAGATCATTAGATGGCAGTCGCTTCCGTGAAGAATATATATATATCACGGATTTTCAAACGCTTCCTTTTATTTGTGCTCTATGACCTTGCTTCGTCTCACATTTCAGGATTCTCGCTCAACGAGGAGTACCCTAAAATCAAACTTCTAATTCAACGCAATCAAAGTATTGCCGGTCTTGTAGTATATTGCCGGCCATGTAGCATATTGCCAGTACTGTAGCATATTGCCGGTCATGTAGCATATTGCCGGTCATGTAGCATTAGTTCGCACCACAATTCAGTTTCGTGAGGAATCTTTAATACGCAAACACGAGTCGTGTTTGCGCATTAACACACGTTTTGCACTTGACCGGATTTTTACAGATAAGTGTACGATCTTTAACTTTTTCTTAGACATGTTTATGATAAAATTAAAAAAAATATCTTAATCGATTTATTTTTACCATAACCAATTTATTAATAGTCTGTGGAGAGTATAAAAAACTCGTTATGGACAGCACTGAGCGGAGTGGGCGGTACCCATCAATGAAAAATGTCATTCTACGTTTGAAAAATATCATTCTTTTACGTTCTCAAAATTGAGAACTTCATGGACTTGAAATGTCCAAACGGGCTTTTTACATAGCGATTACTTTAGTTAAACATATTTTTGAACAAGTTCGAGTGTCGCACTTTCGATGGCAATATGTCCCGGTGCAACATGTTCGTTGAACATAATCTTGGTTTTCTCCAAGTTTACACCGAGGCCGACTCGTCGAGAAGCTCCATTCAGGCTGTGCAGTATTTCGCCCAGTTGTTCCAGCGACTCCGCAAATATGCCGATGTCGTCGGCAAACCGAAGGTGCGAGATGTACTCACCGTTGATGTTGATGCCCACCCAGTCCAATCCAGAGTCTTGAAGACGTCCTCCAATGCGTTGGTGAATAGTTTGGGAGATATAAAAGCTCCCTGTCTCACTCCACGCTGGAGGCTAATGGGTTTCATCTTCCAGTCTTGGAGCTGGTAGGACATTGTGGTAGTGTCATACAAGCATCTCAGCACCTCGATGTACAGCCAATCGATACGGCACCGCTGCAGGTCATCTAGCACTGCCCAGGTTTCAATAGAGTCGAAGGCTTTTTCGTAGTCCACAAACGCCATACCAAGCGGCTGATTGTATTCTTGTGTCTTTTCTACAATCTGCCGAACAGTATGGATGTGGTCCACGGTGCTATAGCCTTTTCGAAACCCAGCTTGCTCAGGTGGCTGAAACTCGTCGAGCTTACCTGAGAGGCGATTTGTGACGACCCTCGAGAACAACCTTGTAGACATGACTCAGGAGTGAGATGGGCCTGTAGTTCTTCAGCAAGGTCTTATCGCCTTTTTTGAAGAACAGTGCCACCGCACTCCCGCTCCATGCCCTAGGTGTTAGCCCTTGCTGGATGACGGAATTAAATAGACTTTCAGGATTGGAGTACCACCTGCTTTCAAGAGCTCAGTAGTAATTCCGTCATCACCAGGACACCTGTTGTTCTTCAATTGCCTGAGAGCCGCCTCCATCTCGCACTGCTCGATATCTGGTATCTCCTCGAGGTAGTGGCGCGTGAGTGGGGCTCTGTGGTCATCATCACTGTGTCTCGTCGGTTTGTTTCTCCGTGATGCATACAGCTGTCGATCTCTCGATCTCTTCGAGAATCTCGAACCTTGAAGAAATCGTTCTGCCATCCACAGTTTTAAGTTTTGTCAGATGGGGCCTCCCTAACTGCTGAGCGAACACCTTCGACCCCCTATTTCGCTCTATTGCCCCTTGGATGGTACCCGTGTTAGAGCGCCGGAGGTCGCGTCGTATCAGCTTTTTATTTTTATAAGTTCGAGAGTCTCAGGACTCAGAGAGCTTGGACTCTTGCTGTCTGCTTTTTCCGGGAAACAACTTTCGAGACACTTCCTGCAATGTTTAACCACTGTGTCGGCCCTCTCGTCAATGCCGCTAGAGATTTTGCAGCATTTTGAAACGATTTTGAAGTTCCAGTTGGAACTTTTGTGTAAATGGTTATTAGTTCTTGTTAATAAATATACGAATAATAAAATAGAATTTGTGTAAAATGATACATCTAATACATCGTGCGCTATGTTGGATTGCTCAGAGAGCGCGCACGAGCACCTTGTCTAGTAGTATTTACGGCACTGACTCCGCGCGGGCGGCGGTACCCTCGCAGTAGCGCCCCCTGCACCCCGCACACCGGTCGCGTTTGCGACTGTATTACTTTGCACATATTTTGATTCAAAATGTATTTCAAAACCGTTTTAATCTTCTCGTGATTATTGATATAATTTTAGTTGAATTAGTTTACACAACAAATATTAGTTTCCTATGTATGTGAGCAATAATACAACTTTAGTTGTATCGATGCAGTGTACAAAGGAGACGGGGACTTCTGGGCCAAAATTGTAATGAGTTGAGGTATGACTTAAAAAAAGCGGTATTTTTTTCTATTTCAAAATATTAAAAAACCAGCTCAATTGAAAATCTTGAAGACGAGAAATCTTAAAACTAAATTTATTTCACTAGCAAAATAAAATATCGATTACTAAAAATTATTTAAACAATATTGCATATTAAAACACTTGCATCACAATTTGATATTATATCAATCAGAGTGAACAAAACTTAATCATAATAATAATAATAACCATTTAAAATACCAAATAATAGTGTAATAAAAATAAATTCTGAATCGATTTCCGTTAATCGATTAATTATTTCTTGTGTTTATCAACTGTATTTTTAAGCTGTGATAGCTGACAGCTCCATTTTCTGTCAATCAGGCCCACGAATGTATGGAAGAGTATCCGTCTCCTTTACTTTGTGTCAATTGATATAACTAAACATGTATCAGATGACACCTTATTAGAAGGTAATAAATATATGTTAATAATGATATAACTTGAGATACATTTTTACACACAAATATTTATCTCATAACTTGAATATTATGAACGATACATGTCAACATGTATTTATTTACACAATCATATTTTATCAAATCACGCCATTTCGTCTTAGATGTACCACCCTATCTCAGAAACTAATAGACGTATCAAAATGTTGATTAGATAGAAAAATAGAGTATTTTTTTTCTGATTGAGGTGCTTAAATAATATCAAATTCGATATAAGTTGACGTACCACTTTTCACAGGACGCACAGAATTGTGCTTATTACGTCACAAAGATTTTTTAATTTCTACAAAAATGTATACCTACTAATTATTGTGAAGTATTTTTTTCCGTATATTGGAGATATTAAAACAAATGACTTGGGTTATGTTACATTAACGATAATATATTTTTCGGAATTCTTGTCTGTCTGTTTGTTCGCGATAGATGCAAAAAGCTACTTAACAAAGGGGATTGGGTAATCTAGTATGGACAGTGGCGTTCTTAATTTTTTCAGCGGCCATAATTAATTTTGATACCACTTCATTGTACTGTGTTAAACACACGTACAAATGTCATTATTTTCATTGTAAGTAATATCGGAGCTGCGATATACAGGGTGGAACATTTCGACTTTACCTTGAAGGAAAGTACCCTCATACTAAAGATAGCGAATTTTACTTAAAGGAAACTTTACCTTATTTTTTAAAAGAAACAAAACTGCATTCAAAGACTTTTGAAAATGCCACACCCGGTAGTCGAACCGACTAATATTTTACAAAACCTTCTTTTTCATGGACCTCCTTTTATTTAATTTACCAAGTTTGTTAGAGAGATTTGATCCCTATGATCGACCCTATCGATTGATGTAATAAAAATACAGGGTGTTATTTTATCGAATTGTAGTCGGTTCGATTATAAGGCGTGGCAAACGATTTTTCAGCATTCCTTAAATGCAGTGCTGTTTCTTTTTTAAAAACATACTAAACTGTATGCAAAGTTTTCTGAAAATGCCACACCCGGTAGTCGAACCGACTAAAATCTTCCTAAATCTTCTATTTCATGGACTTCCTTTTATTTAATTTACCATGTTTGTTAGAGAGATTTGATCCCTATGATCGACCCTATCAATTGATGTAATAAAAATACAGGGTGTTATTTTTTCGAATTGTAGTCGGTTCGATTATAAGGCGTGGCAAACGATTTTTCAGCATTCCTTAAATGCAGTGCTGTTTCTTTTTTAAAAACACACTAAACTGTATTCAAAGTTTTCTGAAAATGCCACACACGGTAGTCGAACCGGGTACGAGTACCTACTCTTACTACCGGAGATAGTTAATTTCATTCAAAGGAAACACTCTCTTATTTAAAAAAGAATACAAAGCTGCATTTAAGGAATTTCGAAAGATCGCTTGCCACGCCCTGTAATCGAACCGACTAAAATTCTAAAAATAACACCCTATATTTTTATTGCATCAATCGATAGGGTTGATCATAAGGATCTAATCTCTCTAACAAACTTGGTAAATTAAATGAAAGGAAATCCATGAAATAGAAGATTTAGAAAGATTTTATTCGGTTCGACTACTAGGTGTGGCATTTTCAGAAAACTTTGAATACAGTTTAGTGTGTTTTTTAAAAAGAAACAGCCCTGCATTGAAGGAATGCTGAGAAATCATTTGCCACGCCTCATAATCGAACCGACTACAATTTGAAAAAATAACACCCTGTATTTTTATTGCATCAATCGATAGGGTCAATTATAAGGATCAAATCTCTTTAACAAACTTGGTAAATTAAATAAAAGGAAATCCATGAAATAGAAGATTTAGAAAGATTTTAGTCGGTTCGACTAACGGGTGTGGCATTTTCGGAAAACTTTGAATACAGTTTAGTATGTTTTTAAAAAAGAAATAGAACTGCATTTAAGGAATGCTGAAAAATCGTTTGCCCCGCCCTATAATCGAACAATTCGAAAAAATAACACCCTATATTTTTATTGCATCAATCGATAGGGTCGAGCATAAGGATCAATTCTCTCTAACAAACTTGGTAAATTAAATAAAAGGAAATGCATGAAATAGAAGATTTAAGAAGATTTAGGAAGATTTTAGTCGGTTCGACTATCGGGTGTGGCATTTTCAGAAAACTTTGCATACAGTTTAGTATGTTTTTAAAAAAGAAACAGAACTGCATTTAAGGAATGCTGAAAACTCGTTTACCACGCCTTATAATCGAACCGACTACAATTCGAAAAAATAACACCCTGTATTTTTATTACATCAATCTATAGGGTCGATCATAAGGTTCAAATCTCTCTAACAAACTTGGTAAATTAAGTAAAAGGAAATCTATGAAATGGAAGGTTATAGGAAGATTTTAGTCGGTTCGACTACCGGGTGTGGCATTTTCAGAAAACTATGAATGCAGTTTTGATTCTTTTTAAAAATAAGGGAATGTTTCTTTTCAGTGGAATTCGCTATCTTCAGTATTTAGAGTACTTCCATCTAAGTAAAGTTGAAAAATACCACCCTGTATAGCTAAGTCCCGATATAGTTTAGAGAAGTTTGTCCATAGTAACTTTTGATCACTTTATACTGTACTTTCATATTATACCAATTTCATTGATGGCCGCTCAATTCCGACACGACGCCAACATTACCCAACCCCCTTTAGATGTGGTTTTTTTTTAATTGAAAGCTCTTGGGCAGATGTTACGTTTACGTTTGTTTGATCGCAATCGGTTTTTTTTTATACCACTTAGGTAAGTAGAACCTGAGATATGACCAAAAGTTGCGATAACCAACATCCACGCGGGTGGAGCCGCTGGTATAGGCTAGTCAGAAATATGACTGGCTACTTTTTATCCCGAGAATAACTTCCCGTGAGCTGCGGTAATAGAATCAGTATTTCATATGGGTGGAACTGTGGCCCGAAGCTGTGTACGTACAGCTGCACCACCGCAGTTATACTTATAATGTAAAATGTCATATTTTGTTTTAGCACCATGGTTGGAATCTGTCAAGCATCAAATAAGTCGCGATGTCTACTTAACACTGCAAGATAAAAGAATTGAAAGTTTTAATTTGGATTTAATGCTAGAGCTTCTGTTATACATTTGTAATGGACCACCGGGGGCTATTCTCATATTTCTGCCAGGCCTAGTTGATATTAGTAAACTGTTAGGGGCCATGGAAAAATCTAGAAGTTTCCCAAGTTCGCATTTTTATATTTACCCTCTACATTCGAAACTACCATCACTTGAACAGCACAAAATATTTGAAAGACCGCCACCCCATGTGAGAAAAATAATTGTTGCTACTAATATAGCAGAAACTTCTATAACTATTGATGATATTGTCTACGTTATTGATTGTGGTAAGATGAAATACAGTGGGTTAAATATAGAGACGAATGTTGCAACATTGGGGACAGAGTGGATTGCTCAAGCTAACTTGAGGCAAAGGTAAAGAATTTTGTGGATCCATATCCATACTAATATGTATTATAAATGCAAAAGTAACTCTGTCTGTCTTTCTGTCTAATCGATTTGATGAAATTTAGTTGATAGATTAGACCTGGGGAAAGGATGGCCTAGGCTATGTTTGGTCGTGATAACCAATATCCACGCGGGCGGAGCCGCGGGCAACAGCTAGTTTATAATATTTGAACAAACAGCCTAGGTGAATCATCATTTGTCTATTTTAATAAGTTTTTTTTATAGCTTAAAAGGCAGAATGGTGGTTTGCTAAGATAGACAACGTAGGCGACTCCACAGTAGTTTAAGAATGTTTGAAAGCGCTACGGCCGCGTACGAAACTAGGGGGTTACGACCATACGAAATGACTTATGTGACCGTCATACTAATATTTTTCCAATTAGGTATTAAAAACGGAGTTTTGTCATTTATCAACTTTGAGATGCATGTTTATCCACCTTTACCTGTTGTCTGGCAAATCAACCATCATCATAACTTCATAGTAGTCGGTGGTCGTTTCAAAATTTGTTATGATACTACACTTTCTTAAATATTCATGCTTTAATGTATAGTCGACAAAAGAGATACATTTGCACCTTTACGTACAACTTCATATGAAAACGTGCAATCATATCTCCTATGTCGACTATACATCTAGATTACCCTAGAGTTCATAACTATATGAACTGTTTCTTTTCAGGCGTGGTCGTGCCGGTCGTTGTCAGCCAGGCGTCTGCTATCATCTTCTGTCGACTGGGCGAGCAAATTTGCTTGCAGAACGCATTCTTCCCGAAATCCAAAGGGACTCGTTGCTGGAGCCCGTGTTGACTATAAAGCGTTTGCGATTAGGCAAAGCAGCTGAAGCGTTAAATACGTTGCCATCGCCACCTGCCGACACAACCATAAAAGCAGCTGTCAAGCATTTACAACAGTGAGTACTAGAGAGAAGAGAATTCAAGTCAATAATGAATTAGGAGAAACTTATGACTCTAAAACAAACCCCTTGATTTCGGTCGCTCCTATTATTTTCAAAACATTTGCTATTTGAACAGTGTCTTCGACGTACTTCTCTACGAACATTTTGTTCTTTAGATAAATATATTTTCATTATGAACAGTCATGGTAATTCCCTAATGTACCAGCCATGCCTCAAAGGCAAATTGTCTATTAGTTGGCGCAAAAAAGGCTTTCAAAATGATACAGACAAGTATTGCTGATTTAATTGCACATTTCGTTTCGGAATTTCGTACTAAAACTGTCATAAATTCTTTGTATTAGTATTTGTATTGTATTATGTAGAAATTCTTATATTTAACCAGATGCGGTGCTCTGAACTACATGGAAAAACTGAATCCTCTCGGTTGGCATTTGGCGCGACTACCTGTACACCCTGCAGCTGGTAAATTGTTGCTACTGGGGTCGCTGTTTGGTTGTCTCAATCGCGCTGCTAGTGTAGCCGCGGTGTGGGGGTTTAAGGATCCCTTCCAACTTGTAATTGGTAAGATTATAGCATTATGTATTAATTAATTAATCTATTCCATGTGTTATGTCATCTTTTCTTTAAAAAAAATTCAATGAATTTCCACGACATTCGACTATGCCGCGATTTTCCTAAGAGGCACCCAACCAAATCGATCAGTTTGAACATAAGCTCAGAATGTGCTTATGTTCAAGTCACTCTTGGAAATAATGTTTATTGAAGTGCAAACTTCTTTAGGCGCGTTGGGCCGTGAAAACTTTTTTAATGCGCTGGGCATTTTTTGATATGGGAAAAAGAACCATTGAATCCTCGACACTGTTACCGTTTCTGACACCTCTGTAATTCTCAATAATAGGTGGAGCTAAAATTTTCATAGTGTAACGCCACCTATTAGGGGTTCTGAGAACGAATAGTGTATAAAGTGAAGTATCCGGTATATGGTGGATTTACCAATTTCTTACACTTACATTTTTTCAAGTTTTCACTTCTGTCGGCATTTTTAGGGTTCCGTAGCCAAATGGCAAAAAACGGAACCCTTATAGATTCGTCATGTCTGTCCGTCCGTCTGTCTGTCCGTCCGTATGTCACAGCCACTTTTCTCCGAAACTATAAGGCCTATGCTGTTGAAACTTGGTAAGAAGATGTATTCTGTGAACCGCGTTAAGAAATTCACACAAAAATAAAAAAAAAGCCTAAAATTTTGGGGGTCCCCATACTTAGAACAGAAACTCAAAATTTTTTTTTTTTTTTCATCAAACCCATACGTGTGTGGTATCTATAGATTCTATAGATAGGTTTTTTAAAAATGCTATTGAGGTTTCTAACATATTTTTTTTCTAAACTGAATAGTTTGCGCGAGACACACTTCCAAAGTAAAAAAATGTCCCCCCCTCCCCCCTCCCTCTAACTTCTAAAATAAGAGAATGATAAATCTAAAAAAGTATATGATGTAAATTGCCATGCAAACTACCACTAAAAATTGGTTCGAACGAGATCCAGTCAGTAGTTTTTTTTTAATACGTCATAAATCGCAATTTTCGCCTTTGCTACTACGGAACCCTTCATGGGCGAGTCCGACTCGCACTTGCCCGATTTTCACACATTGGTTTGTACATCTGTGCTGGTATTAATGTGTGATAAATTAGAAAAGCCATAACAACATTTAAATTTTACAGAGCGAGATCATATGATTTTGCACGCTCCATCCTTTGGTACTCACGATACGTCTTAAAGGATGGATAATATCTCGACATACCAACCTATTACGTAGAATACCTAGTGGATCATTTCCTATTAAAAATGCATTCCTTTATCTTTTTTAATAGGTACGTAATTTGTTATGAGACGCAGACTTGCCCATCGATGCTACCTGTAAAGTACACTTTTTCGTAGGTATTTCCCCCAATACGGAAACCGATGACGGATTCAAACCGACTAAAAGCGCATACTGTCTCGGGTCTTAAATGCTGGGGTGCAAATCGGGTGGCCTAATAAGGCATTTACCTCGCACCCCGGATATTAAGATTAACTGCATCACTTTTCACTCAACACAAAATATTAACTAAACCCAACGTTTTAGGAAAAGAAGATGAAGTGGATGCAGCCAAAAGGAATTTTTCACTAGGCGGAGGCAGTGACCACATAGCAATATCAGAAGCAATTATACGTTGGGAGAATAAGTCCAACTATGAAAAACGCGATTTCGCGTACAATAACTATTTGTCTAACAATACTTTGGAACTATTGTCAGATATGAAGAGACAGCTTGGAGATAACTTGAAACAAATGGGCTTTCTACCCTCTGGAGAAATAACATCTCCGTGGGAAAACCGTAACAAGGATAATTTAACGCTCTTCAAAGCCATAGTTGCAGCAGCGCTGTACCCGAATGTAGCTTCTGCTAAGTAAGATCAATTTTATTATGCAATTTAGGTTCACCTTTACCTTAACAAAGTAATGCTCATGTCTCTTTGGAGATAAAAAAAAACATAAAGTGCGCATTCTCCTGAATACACGCGTCTTCAGCCGATCAAAGCAGGTTGGTGAGTTGACTTTACTAGTGTATAATTGAAAATATGAGTTTTTGTGACATCTCTGTATACCAAATAAGTAATACTTAATCGATTATTAGTCTTAAGGGCCGGCTACGCCGAGCGCACGACTCAAAATCTGTCAAAATAAGACGCAAACGTGCACGCACACATCGCCGAGGTGCACAGTGGGCTGCAAGATGCTTTTTGCAAGTCAACATAATGTAGAAAATTGTCTTACGAATACTGAAAAAGCTATTTTATTACTTATGATTAGAGTGCATTTTCAGTAATACGATTTATTGAGACGAATTTCGTCTGTCAAATTATCTTTCTTTTCCTTTTCTTGCTTGTATATTCATCCCTTTCATTTCGTGCATGACGTCATTGGCATGTCTTTTGTTTTGGCATCATGACATGACGTTGTTTGAATTTTTTACAAAGATTTGAGATATTGAACAAAATAAGGTTGGTAACATACCAACACCTAAATATTGATATAGATATTAAAAATGTTCGTAAAATTAAAATGCCCACCGCGTAGAAAGACTATAATTATCATAGTAGAGAGATGATGAATATCTCATACTCTAAATAAATAGTTTCTTAAAGAACTAAATTGTCCTACCTTACTTTTATACTCTTTTATCATGAGCAAAACATTGCCATAAACAGCTATTGCCATGAAGGTATTTTTAAGCCACTCCGAGACATCACGTTTTATGGCGATATTGTGCAAAACTGTTGCATAATGTTGCCCAACAACGACAATTATCAACGCGAGACTTTGTTTTCTTTGAACTGGAAACATCGCACTTGTCGCGTAATGTTCCCGAACTATAGAGTCATTCAACAAATAAACAAACATTCCTATCAGACGTCTTCACTTCGATTTCGGACTGTTCGTTCCACTGTTATGTTCCACTAATTCAGCAACATATTGTGCTCAGGTAGGAGTCAGTCAAAGTTTCTAATGTCAATCAAAGAAAGCTAATGTTTCAATTATTAAATGTAATAATAAAAGGCAGATATTGGGCGATATAGAAGCATTGCAACTAAACCAGTTGTTGGACTTTTTAGGGCTCGAAGTATCCCTAAAGACTACTACTACTTAGATATATTCTTGTTTAATATTAGCGTAATTTTTCAGTAGTCGGGTATTAGTTTTTACCCGATTGCGCCAGCGAGGGTAATGTGTTTCGCGCGTATATATGTATGTATGTAGTTTTCTTTGTTCCCCTTTACAGGCCTAATCCCTAGACGGATTTCAATGAATGGGGTCTCAAATGAAAGGTATTCATCTCCCGAGTGTTATAGGGTACCTACATAAAATTCATAATAGTACATTATGGTACAAGTGAGCAAAGTTGGTGATTACCGCCGAGGCGCTATTGAGACCCGAGCTGTAGGCGAGGGTCTTAAGAGTGCCGAGAACGGTAATCATCACGCTCACGCGTGCCATACGACTTTTACAACACACTTGCGAATAAAATAATACCACAAATACTAAATAAACAATACTACAAATTAATTCGTTTTCCTATGCGCGCGCATTTAACAATGGTGGTCGATCATATTAAAAAAAAAAAAGGTTTGAATTTAACTTTTTTTTTTATACTTAGAGAAAAAAAAAGTTAAGTTTGAGTGAAAATTATGTTTAATATACAAGTATTACAAGTTGAAATTATTTATTTAAATACGAAAATGCATCAAATGACCATACAATAGGCGTATTAATTTATTCGTACTATTAAACACGTTCTTTTGTGTATCAAAACTCTTTTAAGAACATAGACACTTCCTATAAAATTTAAAAAAGAATCTATAACTCACTTGTATGTCTATAACTTACTTGCCTAATTGCGGTAAAATAATAGCACTTTTATGAGCAGGTGTGTTGTAAAATATATTATGTGTTGACAGAAAACATTTTTATTCAAATTTATCGAGTAGGGTATCAAAATGAAGAGAAAAAGGAGATTACAAAAGTATATAGATGTCATATCTTAACTAAAAAGGTTAAAATAAAATTGATTATTAAAAAATAAAAAACCTGACTGCTGTCCAAAAGATCGAAACAAGCTTAATAGCAGGCGGTACGGTACCCATTACATTTCTTTCGGTTTATGATTGGCAAACAAAGAAAACTACATACATTACCCTCGCTGACGCAGTCGGGTAAAAAGGCATTCCTACAATTTACCAAGTCACTATGCCATAGCGGGCCCTCTACATTCCGCTCGATCGCATGTATTGCGTCCAGCCCCTCTAGACAAGTAGAAATTCGTTGCTCGGCGTATGATGGAATAGAATGCCAAATGTATGGGATTTGACGTATATGACAGGCGTCAACGAAAGTCAAAAACGTCAAATCCTATACATTTGTCATTCTCCTTCCATCATACCTATTCCATCATACGCAGAGCAACGAATTGCCACTTGTCTAGGGGGGCAGGACCTACTTCCTTGTCAGTGTAGTACAACTTACAGTCCCAGAGTGCGTAATCATGGCTTTCCTGGTCGAATTCCCTACATGGGCATGCTGCAGACTCGCAAGCTTAGCTGGTGTAAGCATTGCCTAAAGCAGCCATGGCCCGTTAGTAGTCGTGAAACGACGAAGTCCGGTTCAATCCACCTATACTTGAGCCTCACGACGACATCTGGAAATAAACTATATAAATCACGCCCGTTGGTAGTTATTTCCCACCGCTACTGCCAAAGGGAGACAACTGCGCCACTCACCGAAGCCCTAAGCTAAAGCTAAAGCGTTCCCTAGGGGTCAGATGGAGTCCCTCCTCCGCACTTCGCCCCACACGAAAGACCTCCAGATCGGCAGGTAAATCACCGCGATAACTGGAAGTGCCGCGGAGCTACACGATCTGTAAGCTCTTCGTGAGAAGTATTAAGGCTGGCCGCTGAGTCTTCAGCAAGTTCCTCTTGACCACGAAGTTGGACGAGCGTCGGTACCATACGGCCGCAGCATAGGTGACTGTAGCAACATAGGTCCTTGAATACAGGATCCGTAGTGCCGGGAATCTAACTCCCCACCTTGTAACGGACACCCGGGAAACCTTCCGGAAACAATTCGCCGCCTTTTCGCCAATTAAAACTGCATGCGACTCGTAGGACCTAGCCCCGTCCAGAGTGACACCGAGCACCTTGGCCTGTGAAACATGCCTAATAGAGGCGCCGTCCATCCGAACGATTTGCGGTCTTTTAAAATTAATACATAATATATAGACCACGAACTTACGACGAACACGCACAATATAACCCAAGTACTTACTTAAGTTTTCTTTATTAATTTCTAAAATGTACGGAAACAGATACTTCATGATACATGTATTTTAGGAACTTATGTTTATAAAATACATGTATACATGTATGACTACGAACTTATTGTCTAATATAATTTCCTTACAACAACAGAACTGACAGCCTCCGTGGCGTAGCGGTAGTGAACGCGGCCGCTGCGCAGGAGGCGCGGGTTCGATCCCCGCTCAGTGCAAATATTTGTGTTCATGAAATATGGGTATTTGCATTGGTCTGGTCGTGTCTCGGAGAGCACGTTAAGCCGTCGGTCCCGGTTGCCATAAGAACATCTAGTGCAGTCGTTACGGGTAGTTGGCGTCCTAAAAAATCCAAAAAAACAACAGTCTAGCTGCAAAGCTTCAATATCGCCTAATGTTACCATTGGGATGTGGAGGTCAGATGGCAATCGCTTCACAGAAAATATCGAGGTCTAGCCAAATCCGTAGCTAAGACTGGTAAAGCGGACCCCAGACTCCGAGCTGAAAAAGCTTCGGATGCGACTGAGAATTAACGCTAGGAGGAAGAAGATAATTTCCTTAGAACAGGATCCAAAAATATTGTCTTTAAAAAAATATTTTGGATTAGTATATCCCCAACTTTTTAGTTTGACATTTTAGGCGCTTGTGGTTAGACACGAAATCGAACCACTATGTTATAAATGTACCAACGAATTCGTGAAACGGCCAAAATCGGAACTACGTTTGTCACTGTCAAATGCATACTATTTTATTGAACATCTAAATGAATTTGACAACACTGAGAAGACAGTGTCGCCACTTTTGACTTCACATTTTTGTTGGTATGCCTATTGTGTATGTGTGAACTGTCATCACGCATCAAAGAGACGTGCTCTCTCGCCAAAAGCCCGTGGGCGACTGACGTTCGAAGGAATCTACACAGATCCCTGCAAAATTGTATGGGAAATTTGCACACATAGTTATTTTTATTGATATGCGACATCATAACAGTTATTTACAATTAATAAAATGTATTCAGCGGCAAGTATAGCTCTTTATCTACTTATATACATATTTATTTCTTAAGAAAATTATAACTTCACGCGAAAACTGTGCCAGGCAAATGACACAGTTTTACGCGTTTTTCAATAACTTTGGAGTCTTTTTTTGGATTAATTACTAAATTTATCATCAAATAAGTTATTTCGGCCCCTTCAAGAACTCTTTGACTTTCAAACCGACTCCAGTTCATCGCTAATATCATACATTTTCTGTCATGATTTCCTTCGGGTTCGAGCGCTGTTTCGCGTAGCCTGTCCTTAATATTGCAAAATTTTGCAATTGTATTGTTCACATAAATGCAAAAACACAATTAAAACAAGTGGAAACTGTATCACAGGATACATCTCATCATATACATTTAAGGATCGCTTAACAAGAACAGAGACACTTAATTGTACTGTAAACATGCATAACCCGGTAGCCATATAAATTGAATGTGTACATTTTAGATGGGCATGTTTAAGAAGCCGCAACCCTATGAAGAAGCAACCGAGAGTAAAGGCAAGAACTGAGAATGGTACAGTATTCATTCACCCTAGCAGCGTGATAGCTGATAAACGGCCAAAAAGGGGTTTTCCGGTAATACCGATATGCTCGAACCCAGGAGCAAACTGGATCGTGTACTGGCGCCAACAACACTCCACAAAGCTATATTTACTTGAAGTCACACTGGTGCAGACTTTACCATTGCTGTTCTTTGGTGAATTGACTGTGACAGAAGGTAATTATATATTTTTGCAAATAATCTTCGTAATATGTCATTCCTCTAATCTAATGCATTAATACGCATGAAATCTGCGATCATGGGCTTACCCAGATTTCGTTAAGGGATGGAGCAAAAGTCAAAAGGGCAAATCTCTAATCTAATCTGAACCTAATATTTATTTTAGTTTTTTTTTTATGATAATTTCTTTTAGGTGTTAATCCGGATGAATGCCATATATCAATAACAAAGGTAAAAGTGTGTTCTAAAATTCACACCACGGAGCTCCTCATCCAATTAAGAGGGTTATTAGACCAGGTTTTAGCATCCAAAATCGGCGTATCAAGTACACATGCGACAGTACATAACCCATTTGAAGAAAAAGTTTTAAAGTGAGTATGTAATACAATACAGATTACGATAGCACGTTATCATTTTATATACATATAATCTTTGCGAATAGCTAGAAGGTCAGTAATGATGTCATGTAACCTTGTTGTGGCCTTACTTTTGAGGCCATCTGCACCCAGTTCATGGTCAAGGTCCCTAGAAGGCCAGCTCGGCGGCCGCTTGGTTAATGTCACCTCGTAATTCGATTTAAAAAAATTCATGTACCATTCCAAATTTAAAACATAGATATTAGTATGCTATTACTACAGTTTTAATACATGGAATTAATGCTAAATTTATTAATAATTTGTTACAGTGCCGTGGTACAATTGATCACTGCCGAGGAGGAGGAAGCTGAATACCCCGATTACGAAGATACTTCAGAATCAGATAACTCTGAGATTGATCCAGCAGGTTTTGAAGACAATGCGTATTTTTAAATATACGTACACCTTCATCTTGTCATTTAATTTCAGAACTACTAGGTATATTTTTTTATCTGGCAGCACGAATTTGACAGTTCAAAATTTGTTGTAATGACATTAGTGACAAATGACAATTATTGAAAAGTTGTTTATCTACTGTTTTTGATAACCTAATTTTATTATATTGTATACTTTTTATTTTTAAAAAATTCAAGCTTTATTACAACTGTTAAAATGTTAATCTTTTTAAAGGTGAGAAAACAAATTAACTTTAAGGTTGACAATGAAATATGCCTAGTTTGTAAACGATTTCTATATTAATTTGAAACCACTAATGTGACAGTTTTATCTCCTTCTTTTCCAGAAAAAATGTATAAGACCTCTTTCTATGATAAACAGGCATATTCATAGCCAGTACTTAATCACAAATGAAAGTAACGGAACTCGTGAAATAACTTTATGCCATGATAAAACAAAGTTTGTACTTAGCCCTTCTGAATATACTTTTTTCTAGTCATTTATTGTGAATGTTACTTAGTAATATATGTAATGATGAAATTAAAGAGCCAATTTCTGCGTAGGAACTCACTATCACTGGATATGATGAGCCACCTTATTGAAGCTATAAATTCTAACAAGGATGACAAGTCTTTAAGGGCCATAGTTTTATCTGCCAAAGGCAATGTATTCTCCGCAGGCCATAATCTTAAGGAATTAGTAAGTTTTAATCTTAATTTATATTTTTCATTATGACCTCTATGATGTCATTTTAGAATATGCTAGAGGTCACTGACAAGAGCTGCATGGTATAGTTAATGTAATACCAGAATTGCTCCATTTTTTGATAGAATATTGACTTAATGAAAACTTCTTGGTCCAAGGCAACTGCTCCTGTTGATCAACAGATGAGTATTTGGTGCAGGCTTTCTTCTCAGGGTTAGAAGTCTGTTCCGGTAGAAGCCAAAATGAGCCAAATTAAGACAATGAGTAGGAGAGTTGGGTTGACCCTCGGGCTATAAGCTTTGAATGGGGAAATACACTGTTGATGATTTACTAACTGCAAGTGAAAAAGCTTGTTTATGGTGATCAAATAATGAGTGATAATGATTAAAGATTTTGATGTAATTTGGGATAACCAAAGAATTGGGTTAATTGGCTAAGCTAAATATTCAAAATTAGTGTAACCCTCTCTCTACACTATTTTGTAATGTAACTTCTATGAGCTTTATGAAGTAAGTACAGTTTTGATATTTATACATAATAATTGATAGGACAGTTACAATTATTTTATAGCACCCAACATTCCCAATAGGGGAGTAAAGTGTATTTGGTTAAGTTATGTAGTGATCGTACTATATACATTATACATATTCAATATTTTAACTTAATAAACAGGTGACTTAAAATTGAAACATCATGACAATATTATAATATTGTATAATGACTATAGATGTAAAAATCCCGAATAATTCCGAATTATTCCATATTATTCGGAATTATTCCCAAATATTCTCAAATATTCCGGAATTATTCCCGCTGAACTCACCTACAAAAAATGAAATAACTGTGCTTCCACCTACCTACTAAGCGAAAACTTAAGTACAGACCTATGTAGGTATTGGTATATAGGTAGTTAGATACCGGAATATTATATATCTTGACCTCAGTGACGTCACAAAATGTACCTACTTATATGTATGTATATGCGCAGTACGAGTAACAGTAACAGTACGCGTTTTTTGATGTCTTTTGTGGATTAGGTAGATTTGAGCTTCTCCGCTACCATGGTACCCCGTGTACCATGGTGACGGAGAAGCTCAAATCCACCAATCGTAGACCATATCAAACCAATTCGAGCATCTCTCGCGACTTGGGGTCAAGTCAAGATGTACGGTACCTACTTATTTTATTATAATATGTAGATAATATGATATAATATGACTACAAATTTCACACAGATACTAAAACAGCGACTGTAAGCGACTTTCGACCTTAATGACATTATCTTAATTACGTGTCTTTTTGCGCTAATAGATAACACTGATTACGAATATAAGAAAAAAAAACTCGATTCTATGTCATGTCAATAAGGTCGAAAATTGCTTGCACTACGTTTTTTAAGGTTTTTTATCCCTAGCATCCTTAACTAGTCTCTGCTATGTAGCAAATAGCCAAATCGGACCGATCTTATCGGATATTTATATGAAAACAACATAATAATATGGTGTCGGATATCGGATGTCGGCCATCGTCATCCGATACGGATATTGGATGGTGTGAAAATTAAAGAGTTTAAAAGTGTATAAGTAGGTACTCAGGCAAACATAAGTCTTAGACTGTATTTTCTTAATTATACCGATAGGTATATACACCAACTAGCTGTTGCCCGCGACTTCGTCCGCGTTAAGTTCGGAATGTTGTTCATCCCCTATTTTATCCCCTTATGGGTAGAATTAATCAAAATCCTTTCTTAGCGGATGCCTACGTCATAGTAGCTTAATGCATGCAAAGTCTCAGCCCGATCGGTTTAAAATTGACAAAGTTTCGTACAAACTTTCATCCCCTATTTTATCCCCTTGGGGGTAGAATTAATCAAAATCCTTTCTTAGCGGATGCCTAAGTCATAACATCTACCTGCATGCCAAATTTCAGCCCGATCCGTCCAGTGGTTTAGGCTGTGCGTTAATAGATCACTATGTCAGTCAGTCAGTCACTCACTTTTGAGTTATATATATTTAGATATATCTATAACCGTATAAAACGCGAATCATAACTGCATTTCGAGTCACAAAACTATCAACAAGAGTCAAGACTCTCAATACCTACTACATCTATCTACATAAATATCGACCGGAATAATTCCGAATTATTCCGGGTCATTTGGGAATTATTCGGGATTTTTCGTTTTATCCTCATCGGAATATTTGGAATTATTCCGGCCTTACATCTATAATAATGACTAATGATCTTATATTGAAATGAAGTTTGTAGATAAATAAGTTTTTTCATTATCATACTAGGTATATGATCTCATGTTCCCACTATCAGTGCATATCCTGTTGCACCCTGCTTGTCTTGGTAGGCAGTTGAATCAGCCTTGCCCATCAATCAGAGTGACCCATTTTGTAGGGCCAGTGTCATATCTACTTTGTTTTAATATAATTTCATTAGATACTACATTTAGATTAGAAAGGCAATAGATTCAGGAATTCTAAGTCACCTGTATGTTTCGTTGCTCATTACTAATAATACTATTTTGTCTCAATAAAAATAGGTGCGACGACCTGAAATTTGGGGGGGGGGGAGGGTCACATGCTGAAATTCCTTCGGAAAATACCTTTTTGGAAGACTTCAAATTAGACGTGCACAATTTTGAGGGGGTCATGTCCTCTGACCCCTCCCTCCTGCCCCCCTTCGGTCCGCCTACATAAGTCATTACTCATTAGCATTACACATAATAACTTATTGATGTTTTAGCAATCTAATACTGGTGTAGACCAACATAAACTGATATTCAATAAAGCAAGCGAACTAATGAAATCTATTATTCAAAGTCCCGTGCCTGTTATCGCCAAGGTAAACCAGCTGTAATACCTTTTTTTTTAAACGTCACTACTGTTTACTACATTATGATGACTACATTGTTGTTTTTTTATGCAAGTCTGAATCGTTATCTTATATAATGCATTAATTTTGAAATCCATTGTGTAATCTGCTATACCTATTCAAACATAGAAGAATACGAAGGCGTTTAATTATTGTGAAAAACTTCATTAAGTATGTAGGTACCTACCAATTCAAATTTATGAGGTACAGCTAATACTAATTTTATCGTACCTACTATTATTGTTATCGTAAGTAAATATTTTCGCAGGTGAATGGCTTCGCAACAGCAGCAGGGTGTCAGTTGGTTGCTACTTGTGATATGATCATATGTTCAGACACCAGTAGATTCTCGACACCTGGGTAAATGACATACAATTTAAATGTCGGTATGTAACTATAACTAAACTTACTATGTAGGTGTAAAGAATTATGTAATGTACTTACAGGGCTAACTTTGGAATATTTTGTTCGACGCCAGGGATAGCTGTTGCAAGATGTGTTCCCAAATCTAGAGCGACATACATGCTTTTTACAGGTTTGTTTATAGTTTTTGAGAAGTACCTACTGAAGGAAGGTCAATTCGCTGCAGGATTAGTTGGCAAGGCGATATTGCTGCGTTTTTTTATATCACTTTTTTTTATTATAGGACACGTCAATTTGACTTCGCCTCGCCTGAAGGCAAAATCTCTGAAAAGAGGGTCACCATTACAGACACGTATCATGTTACAATGGTGGCACTCAGCTTGACGGCCTCATCAGATGCTTTTTCACGCCCCGCTTAAAGGACCCGGGACTGTAGGAGGGAAACACGTGAACTGGTAACGAATTCCAAGACTTTATGGTGCGGCAGAAGAAGGAGTCGCTGAACCGCTTGGTTCTTGATGGAATATGCTGCACCGTATGCGGGTGGCATCTAAGCCCTGCACGTGTTGTCCTATGTAGGAAAAGAGAGGGTGGGATTAATTAGAAGAGCTCATCAGAACATTCACATTTAGTAAAATACCGCCAAAGATGCCACATCTCTACGCAACTGCAAAGGCTCTAGGGTGTTGGTGACCTCAGGATTCCCATTAATGCGGACTGTACGTCGCTGCAACCTGTAGAGAGCATCTAATAACTTGCATCTAGCACTTGGGTGGCAGACAAGCATATGGCCCACCTGATGGAAAGTGGCCTATGCACGTGTGCAATACCAAAAGCGTCATACTCGTGCTGCCATTCTACCTACTTGCTGACGCAGAGACGCTTAAGACTGTTATGGGAACTTATCCTATATATCGTATCATCAATGTGGTTACTATGTCTCACTCGCTAGTGGAGTGCCCAGCATGGCAGTATCAACATTGATTGACACGACGGCTCTCTCTGAGACGTCTCTCGAACGAACGGAATGCCGCTGCTTCGTTTAGCACGTTCGGCCTTGGTGTTCGGAGGGCCTCTATCCCTAGAGAGGCGAGATCTACCATGATTCCTTCTAAGATAAGCCACAGGGCCCAGCCAACAACGACATCTTGGGGTGTGGTTCCAGTTGAACCGTTCCGAAATATATCCTCTTCATTGTACCCTGATGAAGTTATATTCATTAGATGTTTTAGTTATCCATTCAAAAATGTGACCCTTACAGAAATAGCTCTTTTCAGCAGCTGACAAAGACCATAAGACTGACGTCATAAGCCTATCTGAAGCATACACAATTAACATAGCAGTTTAAAATATTTTCAAAACTTATGAGAAAGAAACCTCAAATTACCATCTTTAGAGAGCTTGAAGCTTCACTGTAACTTGTTAGCAATCCTAGATTCTCTCAAGGCTTTCAAGTCTTATATGATTTCAGGTGAGCCCTTGTCAGCACAGCAGGCCTACGAGAGTGGGCTAGTGACTAAAGTAACATCAGCAGAGGAGCTGGACAATGAAGTCGATAAAATAGTTGACAAAATAAAACTGAAAAGTCGCAGTGTTATTGCACTCGGCAAAGAATTCTTTTACAAACAAATAGATTTGAGCATATTAGACGCTTACCAGTTAGGAGAAGAAATAATGGTTAAGAATGTAAACGCCAATGATGGGCAAGAAGGCATAAAGAGTTTTGTTGAAAAACGGAAAGCAATTTGGAGCCATGAGTAACTGTTATCGCGTACGAGGAAAATCATTTACACGGTGTATTTTATCTTTTGAATGTTACCAACTGATAAGAATTTATAGGTTTTAAAATGTTCTAATAAAAACTAAAGTGTATGTTTATCTTTTTTTTGCTTACACTTAAATGAAATTTCATAGTTTAAATCGAGAACATAAATTATTTTTTAAACTGAATACCAGTTGTGATGCCACATGCCAATAAGAAATTATTGATTGAAATAATTGAAATAGTGGGGATGTCAGTAATAGAAAAACTCCATTTATTTACACCTAACTTTATTTGCCACTATTGCAATATACTTTAACAAAATTGCAAAGCATATAAATGATTTACGTTAAAGCATACAACATGACATGACACAGGACATTAAAATATTTTTGGCCGATACATCTTAAATTATTTACATACGGTATGTGTTTATCAAGAATGGATCACATAAATATATTGTTGCTTTTTATTTTAGTGTTGTTATTATCAGTGCACACAAATCACAAAATATAAAACTTGTAATAATTATAAACTTAATCACTAAATGATTTTTAATAGTAATAAATCTAGTTAATGAAAGGAATAATTTACGTTATACTCTGCTGAACTTAACAATGATAAAGGTATATTTATTGTCAGCTGCATTGCATGTATAATAATTGATACATGCAATCATCATCTTCATGGAGACACATTACATCCATGGCCAAGATGACCTCGGAGCTCAGGGTGCGCCTCCCAAAATTGATACATGCGATGTAATACATGAAAACTATAAGTGGAGGAAGGAAATTAAACAAATATCAAATGTATTCTATACAAAATACTAAACTGTCTGCTACTTCATTAAGCCTGCTAGAATGTTATAAATGCTACCAGTTTCTAAATTTCCTAATCCAATAGTAAATTTAGAATACCAAAATTGCGAGAATATGTTCAACATGTTCTCAAAATATTTTCACATAGCTGGACACTATAATATGATTGTGAAATGTCCACTCAGGACTAAAGTAAACATATTTGAAAAGAAAAATATAATATTAAATAACGATTGGGGCCTTTTCACAATATCCTTTAAATGGCTAGCTAAATTCTATATACCTGATGCTTCAGCAAAACATTGTGAAAAGAGCCTTCAGCTTAAATAGTTAAAAGACATTATCATATAAATATTACATAAAATTTCTCATAGTCTTTTAGGTTCTTTAGATTGAACAACATTCACAAGTCGAAAGTTGTCAGTCATGGTGGGAATGTTTTTAGTACTTGTTCCCAGTGACTGTTGGCTATGTTTTATCTCACTTCTTCGCCAGCTCATTGGAAAGCCAGTCTAAACCTTCATAGAGTCCCTGTCCTTGGGTTGCACATGTAGCCTGAATGTACCACTGTCAAATAAACAAAAAGTTTTATTCCAATTGCTGTTGTCACTTATGAACAATTATTGTTGTTAGAGCGGGGGCACACGATGCGTTGCGGCGACGCACCTCAGAAATTTCGCCGCATTGGCGGGCATACGAGCGGTTCGGCGCCGCAGCGTTGTTATCAAACAACTGAGCCGTGCCGCTCCGGCGTCGCAACGCATTCTCCCCTCCCCGCCTCGTTTCGGTGGTTGCAAATCCGGCGCGGCGCCGTAGCGCATCGTGTGACATGCCACAGAAATTTCTATGTGAAACGACGCAGCGACACCGCTCCGGCGCCGCCGCAACGCATCGTGTGCCCCCGCTCTTATGTGAGAGAATTATCTGGGGAAAAATACTACCACACAGAAAACTGCACATGTGTTGTGTACCTGCTAGTTAGTGCAGTCACAAGAGCTTGTTGGGGTTAGAGTAAACAATATAGAACTCTTTGGTGTGTTGTAGCAAGTATTCATAAGCACTAGTATCCTGCACCTAGTTAGCTCTTGCCATCAAGTGGGATGTAAACTTGTTTTTATGTTAGTTGTATAAAAGGTACCAGTCGAGATGTAAAAAAAACCCCATTCAGTAAGCAATAAAATTCTAATAACTTCATTGCTATGATCAATCAATTAGCCCTATTGCAGTTGACTTATTTCTTCATTGCCCTCAAAATCATATTTGTCTCCTTACAATCATGGCTGTGATATTATTTTTTATATCACATCATAAAAATGAATAGGTAGAAGAACAATAACCAATTAAGATTTTTTTACATTATGATTACTTAATACTTACACGGCGATTTCTTAGATTGTTTAGATTGAGGGCATTTGTAAGTTCAGCAGCTGTCATCGCATTTGGCATATCTTGTTTGTTGGCAAATACTAAGATTACAGCATCTCTCAGTTCATCTTCTTTTAACTAGAACAATATGTGAAAATAGTCAAAATGGTTGTTAGCTAATATTAGAAGACTTGGTTGGATGGATTACTATTGGGACTCAAAACTGTGAACTTATAACATAGGATTGAATATTTTGTGATTAGACCATAGTGTCTAACAATTGGCCCATATTGTCTAATAACTGGCCCAAAAGTGTCTACACTGCAGTTTGGTTTCATAGAACAAACGCCTCATGTTATATTGTAGGATGTAATAGTTTGATTTGTCCTTCACAAATGTTTCTGCAAACTTTCTGTTGGCCAGAAACTTTTGAATTTGAGTTCTCGGTGCACCAAACAGCTTTATTAAAAAATATGAATGGGCACTGTGATTTAAGTTTTCAAGACAATGAGGTCATCCATACTAGATAAGAGTAATCTAGATAATGCAAAAATGATTTTGTATGTAGTATGTACTAGAGTAATATTTATAACAATGTAGTATTTGATAAACCTCATTGAAACTGATATTGTATAAATTCTACAAAACTAATGAGCACAAGTTTAATGATAATAGTAAAAAGAATAATTATATGGCATTAGTATTAAGAACAATCAATATTAACAGGTGAGTAGGTAATAACATTTTGCTCACCATATTAGCCAGTTCATTTTCTGCTTCTGCTATTCTTTTTGTGTCACTTGAATCTACTACGAAAATCAGACCCTGTGTGTTCTGGTAGTAATGGCGCCATAGCGGTCTGATTTTATCTTGACCACCGACGTCCCATACAGTGAAACTAATGTTTTTATACTCGACTGTTTCTACGTTAAAACCGATAGTCGGTATAGTTGTCACAATCTCTCCCAACTTCAACTTATACAGTATGGTGGTTTTCCCCGCAGCGTCGAGCCCGACTGCAACAATAAAACTAATAGTAAGTATTGACAAATATACTAGACATGAACACAGTGATGATGGCGTAAAATCTTAGAAATTTCATGCAATGTTCGACCGATGAGCTGTCATGTCACTTACCCATAAGGATACGCATTTGTTTCTTGCCGAAAAGTTTTGTAAACACACTAGATATCGTGAGACCCATTCCGAATATTTATTCCCGAAATTGGTAAGAACTAATAAAAAACAAAATTCCTACTACGAAACGAAGAAACACGTATATTCCTAAGAAATAAAGTACCGATGACCATACGCACGTCAACGTTTCAAGTTTTTTAGTAGTGACGTTTTATTACGTTTAATTGTCGCGTTGGGAACGTTTGGTTGTTTGGCTAAATGTATATCTAATAATAAATTTTATAACCTAAACAGCAGTCAACGAAGTTTATATGCAAAATAAATTTAATTTTACTTTATTTCAAAACATTTAACATTTTTGTTATAGCATTCTTAGGTGGAATTACGTTTAATTGATGCTTGACGTTAGATTAAAATATAAGAATGAAATTATAGTACCGTAAACAGAGAACAATAATTTCAAATAATTTTACAATCACATTGTTTAAAGTTATTGTTAATATTATGATATTCTAAAACTATCTTTATCTTTCGATATGCCAAATACCTTACCTTGTAGATAGTGCTCAAAGAAAAGCTTTCTAGGAACTTCGGAAGTCTATGGTATTATGTTGACATTGAATTTTGACATACACCCATAGAGTAAAGTCATACACCCAATAGCTAGGATCAAGTATACTCTGGATTTGCTACGCAAATAATAATACCGCGTATGAACGAGACACAACATACAAAAACTGTAAGGAATGAATAGGACAAAAACTATATGCTCTGTCTTTGTCAGAGTTTCAGTTTTTTTTGTTGGTCACAAGTGGAAAGTTGTGACCAACAAATCTTTTGTGATCGTGAATGTTCTGAGAATTCTTCATAATTGACAGTAATTTAAGTGGTGAAACTAAGTGGCATAAGTTTGTTGCTTAAAACTCATTGTATTTAACATGGTGATATGTTATATATTAGGCTGCAAAAGCCGTAGTGAGCGGAAATCACAAGACATAACCTATCATACGTAAGTACGATTTTTAGACAAAATATCCCTTTTTTTGTAAAGATATTAATAGATTAAGAGCCGTAGCATATTAACAAGTTCTTTAAAGTAGAAATAATGGCTCAAAATATTGATTTATTATCACCATAATACGTGTATTAACCAACCAAATAAAGTGGTGAGTTAAAATTATCGAACTCGAAACAAAAGCCAGACTTGTCCGCCATTTTTATCTACTTTATAATTTGTCCGGGTTATAGAATTATTAGGGATACCAGTTGAGGTACTGGTAAATTACCCATAATGTGGGGTATTTCTTATTTATTCTTAAAACTTCACATTAATGAAAATGTTGTTTCAGATTTCCAAATCCAGATCCAGATGCCTAAATTGTTTTGTATTTGAGTTTTTTAAAGGATGTAATGCCACTAATGCCAGAAAACATTAAATTCATTCAATTCAATTCATCCTAACGGATTTAAAAAAGTCGCGGGGTAAAATTTGGTAGGGACTAACAACACTGGTATCATAAGTACTATGTTGTCGTCCCTTTCGGGTGTACGCGCTTGACTAATCCAGAGTATTCTTCATCCTAGCCCAATAGGAATCCAAATAGAGTTTTGCTGTTTTGCTGTCATGCGTCGTCATAGAAACGTTTTATTTTAGATACTTTTCATTTTTTTGGCCGGGATCGACATGGAGATTTTCGAAGGTAAGTTTTTGATAATATAATTTGATATTTCTTTCATTTTTACCATGCTGTAGAAAACTTAACTTGAGCGCCATTATTTAAAAATATGTAGTTACAAAAACAGGTTCGCATTGAAGGACCTGATGAAGATCTTATCGTACCTAATGAGAAGTCTGAGATTTATTAATTTTAACATGCAGAATATAATTATGTGGAAATATATTTAAAAGCATAATCTATTAAAACAATTATTAGTAAAGGCGACATTTACAACAAACCCTATAATATTTTATTCTTGACCAATTTTTAATTCAGGTCTTTGGAAGTCTAATACAATACAAAAAGTGCATTCAGTCTCCTAGTTGAACTCTGAATAATTGTGGTTATAGATAAGGCTAGATAAGGTTTCATTTCATGACATATTAAAATATGTGTAGAAATCTAATAAATCATAAATATCTAAGACTGCTTAATTAACAGAACACGCTGTAAGTCTTATACTGTGCTGTAAGTGCCTAGGTACCTATTATTGTATTGTATAGGTATGTACCTAAATATTTTTATGTATTGGTATAATTATATCTTGTATCTATCTAGGTTCAGTAGGTAGGTACTTATGTATTTGAAATTTTGAATTTTTCATCGTATTTTTTTATATTTTTTATTAATTCTTACTTCTTACGGCAGAAAACGCTGTAGATGCTCAAGTAGGTAGGTATAAATATTATTTTATTGTATCGTATTATATTAAAAAAATGTTAAATTATCTTGTAGATAATATTTTAGTAATTGACCTTGCTTTCTTCAACGTTTTCCTTTTTTAATTAGATATATACCTACCTACTTAATTAAGGACCTCGAGCCTTTAATTTTACATCAATCAAGTTCACCTTGCATATTGCGAGAATCTTTATTCAGTGCCGATATCGGACGTTCACGTGATTTGACGTACGGACGTACCTAATTAAAACCGATATCAATGGTATGGTATTGTTATATAAAAACGTCGCCTACGGATTTATACCTCTTATTTGACCATTTTGAGTTCTAGAACACACCAAATATTTCGTACCTAATTGTTACGACTTTGTGAAAAACTGGAACTGATGCTCTGTTTTATCACTGCCTATATCCATACTTCCATTCCATATTCCATTCCATTCCATACTTTGAGAGAGCATTGTAATAATCATGAAAGTGTCTGTTAGGCATTAACGCCTAAACGGAAAACACTGCGTCGATTTTGATGAAATTTGGTACCTACAGAGATAGATGAGACCTTGGGAAACGACATAGGCTATAGTTGATCGTGATAACCGACAGGCGGGCAACAGCCAGTAGGCTATATATCTTGTTCAGCAATTGGTTAATGCACTTGGTAGGTGGTAGGTTGATGCACCTACTTTCATTGCGAACTTCACAAAGAAAAAAATAATTCTCCTTACCAAACTATTGAAACTACAACATGCACCAACTAACAGCTAACGTAAATCTAAATTACGGAGAGTAATATGTATCACTTATTAGATAGGTACGCTGTACATTGCAAAATAAACCTACAAGGTTCACATTCAGTATAAGGCAGGCAAAACAAATATAAGGCTAGAATATTGGCTCTTTGTTTCTATACACAGCCAGCAAATATGCCATAGCGCGCAATAGGCAATATTACGTCATTTATTTGTACTAGACTGAGTGATCAGGTTTACGCATATTGTAGGTCTGTACATCTGTAATTAAACTAGTAGGTATCTATCTCATCTGTTAGTAGGTATAGTCGACAAAGAAGATACGGTTGCACCTTTAACTACAACTTTATATGAAAAAGTGCAACCGTAGGTATCTCTTATTTGTTGACTGTACCTACATGCAGGTCTTAAATACTTTTTAAGTGCAGATTGCTCTAGTTTTCGAGTGATACAGATATAAATGAAGATAGATAGGTATAATCAGTACAATATAGGTAGATAGGTATAGTATAGATAATATAGCCGCCTACAGTATCTTGATTCATATTAAATTTCAACTTCTTGCGGTCAATCATTGTTCTATTTTGTCGAGTATCTTATTACAGTTAACTTATATAACAATTTGACAGTAATAAAAACTACGTAACTCAGATTTCAGAGGAACAAAATACGCAGTTTTTTTTTCTAAAATTAGCTAACTGCATAATTTTATAGTGACGTGGGAAACAAAGATGGAATTATGATTATTTCCATGCATTTATCCTTTCTCTTATGCACTACCAGCTGACGTAAATCTGTTGTTTATCCAAGCCTTGGCGCTTCTGCTTCGAACGAAGTTTATATTTCTATTAGTCTGAGGTTTATATTTATAAAATAGACTTTCATCATCATGGTTCTTAGCGCTTAGCAGTGTCTTAGCTGTAAAATTGGCGTAATCGCAAGAATCTGGGAAATATGTAGTTCACTATTGAAATAAAACTATTTTTTAATCATGTATGTTAAACTATGTTAGTTAAGATATGATTTCCACTCTTCAAAAATACATTATATTTGAATTAAATTTGAATACGCTAAGTAATATCATTTATCAAATAAAATAGAGCAAAAGTACTTTATTGCAATCTCGATATATAACACAAAGGTCCTTTAAGTTCCTACCTACCTACTTAAGTAATGGTTATGGTTATGTACCTATTATTGTTGTAGATCATGGCTTTTGTAATAGCAATTCGCAGACTGCGATTGTTGTTCGCTTCATCGCATGTACAAGTACAACCTGTATAAAAGCGTTTTAATACCTACCTACTGGACCATGGCTACCTTACTTTTATGCCATAAAAACAACACAAATGCTTCAAAGAATACTAAACCATTGAAGAAAATATGTATGAACTTATGATACAATCCGTTACAATTATAATATAATATCATAATAGACATATTACAGAATATAATCTGCAATACATGTTTGTCTACTTTCTTTTTAATTCACATTAGGTTTGGTTTTTTAAGCGGACCCCAAAGTTTTGAATGCGACTGGGATTAGCGCTAAGATGAAAAAGAGGTTTGTTTTTTAATAAAGTAAAATTGTCAACTACTAGTAGGTTTGCGACTGACCACTAACTGGTAAGTGGTAAATAAAGATTCTATAGAAGAAAATTTGAAGTATTAAGGTCCACCACTGTTTAAGAAATGAATGTCCGAAAAACCTTCTATGAAATCGAGATTCTTGCACTACTAAATTATTCTTGCTCGATGTGCACATTGTGCACCTGTGCTTTTCATTTGTAAGTCTAGGTAAGTATAAGGCATCATGAAATATTTTTTGTCTTAGAAAATATTTTCCAAAACATGCACAGAGCAGAAGGACGATATTTTCTATTTCAAACATAGAATTCTATTTCATACATCATTCTACGAGTCGATTAGGAATAAAACAATAAAAACTTAAGTATAAAGGTGCCATTAAATATTCGTTAACTTTTTTCCATTTTCGGTTATTAAATTAAAAAAAAACCATCATGATTCGTTGTAGAAGTTTTGTAAATCAAATTAATTCTTGATCACAAGTTTGGCAAATAACTCGACACTATTATTATCAACAGAGCCAAACTATGTTTCGGAGTCATCGTCCTTTGTAAAAACCTGTCTTATTATCTAAATCCAAATTATAGGTAACGTTCCATTTCATAACATAAGAAATTCCTATGAGAAACTAATGCTATTTAAAATGGTTTCGTCAGTCTTCATTTCAACGTTCAATTATTTTACGGATTACGTGAAGGATCTTACCAAATTTGGATAGGTGGGGGGGGGAGGGGGACACTACTGACAGTGAGCGCTGATGCATCATAAGGTGACCACTGGCCACCCTAAACCTACATCTGGGTCGCAAGTCCCAGTCGCCGTCACGGTGTTCCTCTCTGTATCACGCTATGGACCAGGCGACCGCACGGTGAATCCATGGAGTGCTGAGAATCGGATTCTATATTTATTTTAAAACGTGTAACTAATTAGTCGTTCGAAAATTTATAGTTTTGAAAATAGGTGACTTCTACCCTAACCAATCTATCAAGGTATTCAACCTAATGTTAAACCGTACAGGGCATTTTGCAATTTTCTTTCTGGATTTTTTGAGGAGACAATTGTATTTCTTATTGATTTTGATTATGGGTTCCAATCCAAGGCAATTAATTTTTTCTAGGAATTAATCGAGTATCACTAAACTGTTAGGTGCCTACAGTTTAATTTTGTGCTACTAGAAACCTCTTAGGGGAACCTTCTAATTTTAAAAAACAATCCTGAAATCCCTCTTTTTTGCAGTTGTTCTCGTCCTCATAGTCTCCGTTCCTGTCTGTAGTTATTCAGGGTTACGGTTACGTGTTGACCGCCAGTAGATTTGTGTCAATCAGTCCATGGCTTGCATTTTCAAAAGAATATAGAGATGGCAAACCTTCCCGCCCTCTCATCATTTCTCCGCTGTGCCCTCAGCTAATGACCACCGTCGTCGCCAGGATGTGCCGGTAATAGAAATGCATCCATGCGCAACGGCAATATTGTTTGCGTTGCTTAGGGTACACCGGAGGAAATTTTCTAGTCCAACACCCTAGCAGAACTTAGTACCTAGGTCAAAAATTACCAACTATCTAACTGTAGGTATCTGGTTCCTTTTCGGCAACGGTGTGTTGACTGTTTTCTAGAGACTTTTATCATCATAATATCTTAAGTTAGCTGGTTCTATCCCTCAGTGCAAATATTTGTGTGCATGAAATATGAGTATTTGCATTGGTCTGGTCTTGCCTCGGAGAGCACGTTAAGCCGTCGGTCCTGGTTGCCATAAGAACATCTATGGCAGTCCTTACGGGTAGTTGGAGCCCAAAATAATCCAAAAACAACGGTCTAGCTGCAAAGCTTCGATATCGCCTAATGTTAACATTGGGTTGTGGAGGTCAGCAGATGACAATCGCTTCACGGAAAATATCGAGGTCTAGCCAAATCCGTAGTTAAGACTGGTGAAGCGGACCCCAGACTCCGAGCTGAAAGCTTCGGATGCGACTGGGAATTAACGCTAAGAGGGAGAAGAATATCATAGGTTAGCTATGTTTAATTTCAGCCAATTTATGTAAACTGTAAATTGGTGCTTCACTTATATCACACTTTCCGATGCAGAACAATGTTACAATATGAAAAATGTTATCTATAACAACGCAATCAAGTTTCAACATTTTACCTGGCTTTACCTCAGTGGGTGTCAGTTTGAAACCGATCTGTAGATAATCTCACAATCGAAATAAGTTTATATTTCACGTTACAATAAAATTATTTTAGTTGATTGCTTCAAATAATAAACATAACCGTAGTCTTTTTTCCTAATTCTTATCAGATACCAATTTAACAGTCCATTACTTGCTGTTATATTAAAGAATTCTTATTATCTCTCTGAATAAATGCTTTAGACATGGTTATAATTTCGATACATTTTATCGCCGATCAAAAATACATTATTAACGCCATTATTTTTCTAAATAAATATTATTTTGTCATTACAACACAACGTCGAAATAGCTTTCAATTCACTTTGTTATTTCATGCCGTATGCAACTTAGAGCTTGAATTGATTTCTTACTTCTGTCAAATTGAAAGCTTTGTAGATTTCTATCGTCCATATTGTTTAGCTAACTGATCATGACTCAACATTTAACATGTCATAACAGTTTCTTAAATATTTACAATGGCACGAATTCCATCTGTCTGAAGTGAAAGTGTTACCAACGCTATAATATCTGGATTCATAACGTCTAGTCTAGTCTGTGTGCATAAGATCACATTTATTGTCACCAACAAGCGAACGAATATTTAAATTGTAGTATGACGTGTGATGCACAAATATTTTTGTGTGTAGGCTTCACAGGTAGGTATCGCCCACACTGGCTATTGATTTAATGTGACCATCAGCCTTTAATACACTAAACACAAACGGAAAATATTCTATAGATACATATATCCCTGAAGCGGCAAGCACAGATACATTAATATCCACATTTCATTAAATACGTTTTCGGTCACCAGTAAGAAGAGATCCCCTCTTCTTCAGAGTTTGTGCACCCACGCTATTTCTGGGTGAACAGACACTGAAGGTAGTGGGAATGAGGTCTCAGAATACCGATCCTGGGACCTCATTCACAGCAGTCTTACTTAAACTTTTGACAGCATAAACTTTGTATAATTAGAGAAATATTTTGAGTAAAAAAAAAGCGCCTAAAGAATATCAGACAGATCCGGTTCATCCAGGGTACCCTGATAACTAGGATACAATGTTCTCAAACGAACAAATTCGTACTTAAACATTATTTTACCAATATGACTCAAAAACTACATGTTAGGGTACTTTACTATAAATTCGTATCAGTTTATGCATTAAAATGTATATTTAATTTGACTTTAATATGAATGAATACTTGAGATCAAACACGTGTGTGCCTCTATCTGGTACTTGTCCGCTATTGATATATATTGTTATGATTCGTGAACCAATTTCGCCATCTGTGTGCAGATGTGAATCAATCATTTGCATTCGGAGTCTATTGAGATCGTGATGTGTAGGCATCGCAGTCAATTGAAAAACTCGCATCATTGCACTAATAAACAGTAGGTACAATGACATCGCAGCTGAATTTACATATTATTATTATAAACCCACAATTACATACGATTCCATTATGTCCATTAGACGCTTTCTTCAATCGCTTACTGAGCTGGTTCCGCTTGGAGGAATATTTTACCGTGTTTTCAGGTAAATTATGAAAGTAAGATATCTATATATCTCTATACCTACCTAATATAAAAATTAATCGCTGAAATTGTTGCTAAGCTCAAATCTCGAAATCTCGAGAACAACTGAACCGATTTCACTCATTCTTTTTTAGAATTAACTTTGAAGTACGAGGATGGTTCTCTTACGCAAAGAAAAAATTTAAAAAATTCGACTGTTAAGTGGTACGAAGTTCGCGGGGTCGGCTAGTTTTCCAACAAAAATGCAAAAGAATAACTATAATAAAAAAAGTACAAAACCTGGTAAAAGCACCTACACTCTTTACTATTGATAGTTAAGTTAAGCTGCACAATTACATGTTCATTGTTTAATTATAAGTTTTTAGTTTCGGATTCATTATGTCATTAGACGGTTTCTTTAATCTCTTACTGAGCCGGTTCCACGATAAAAGCTACACACTCAACTATTGATAGTCTCGTATCAGACTATCAATAGGAAATTAGGGTCATCAATCATGAATTGCTTTCTTTTGACCGATATTCCATTCCTCTTTTAAAAATGTGGTGAACTATATTTACAACAGCTAGTAAGCGAAAGTCATCTTAATCACTAACCTATTAAGGTCGAAACCTATTTAGAGAAGTAGGGCTTAGTGAAATCCGCGTTCTAATCATCTGACCTTTGCTCGAATAGCCACGGGTACCTTCTGTATTTCCCCGTTAACCACAACCAAAGAATGTAGCAATAACAATAACATTTTGATGCCTACTTCGTACTGAGTAGATAGACAGGTAAGTAGTTACAGTAGTGTCACTGGGGACAGTGAGGATGATCTTTTTACCTTCTTCAGGTTTTCAATTTTGGAATTTTCGGCAATGCACCATTTCACCCTATCTCTCTCATGCCCAGATTAATAAATGTAATCAGTCCATATTATCATTAGGTTTATTAATTTTCACTCGTTTATTCTTTTGGCATAAGCTTTTCAACTCTTATTAATTTTTGATTCACAAAGTTTTCTCCACCAACCTCACCTGCAAGCTGGTATAGCTGCTTTACATGTCCTGATTAACGGACGGCGTACTTTCACAGGCCTTACCCTCCTGATTGACCAGATTTCAGTCGCTCCTGGAAAAGCCGACATAGATACCTACCTATCAAAGAATTAGGTACAAACTTTGGAGCAACTGGAAAATCGCTATGATGATGATTATGGTACTTACCGTAGTTGTATGCTTGTTTTGTTTGTCTCCAATGACATGGCCTGCTAATATCGGCAGTCATCGCTTCCGTCTAGCTTTAGTCACACATGTTTGAAGCCATTACAGTGAAGCTAGCTCACTTACTAGTTAACATTGTGCACTTTAAAGGGCAATGAGACTGCTCCGTTACGAGCTGCATTTATTGTTGCATTCTTAGACCTGGCTCATTACTTTGTTGTCCTAAAAATTACTAGATACATATCACTAAACTAATTGATGTTTTAACGAGGTATCGAAACTATCGAAAGCCTACATTCCTACATAAAAAATCTTCATATCACTAACATAGGTAATGAAATTTTAATAGTAGCATGAAATGCTTCAATTCCTGGGTCTAGTAGAATGTTATGGCTTTTCTGTTAAGAAATTAAATTATCAAAACTAGACTCGGCGATGAACGTAGAGTACAGGCAGGTGTAAATTGGAAAATAAAAAGCCAGCAAAAACTTTTTACCAATTCTTGCTAAATCGAGCATCAACTTAAGAATTCAATAAAACGATTAATATGGAGTGAAAACATAATAAACACCTAACCACAGATTACCTAATAGTTGAACCTAACTATGAATTTATGAACAAACCTCAATGGCGGCCTGGTCAACACATTTATTTTATATTGACTATAATATAATCTGTAGACTGCCTGTCTGCAAATTGATGTCTCTATTCAAATATTTCTAAGTTAGAATAAACATTCGACAGTCACCTGTATCTCGAGGCAAGCTCTAATAGACTTTTTATGGCAGTAGACAATGCAACTATTATCGACAAGTCACTACGAAAATGGAAGTCACGTCTCAACCATTACTCGCATGGACGCATGAACGCGAGTCATTATACATGAAAGCATGGTAAACCAAACATGTCGCTATTTATCTTCGTCTAGTTTGTATAGCTTTCTTTACTGATATCAGTCTACTGGTTCCGTGGTTAGCGGTTAAAATTGTAAACTCCTTATCGTGCTGTATGGATTCGGTCCGTTAGTGGACAATTTTATTTGCGGGAGTTAGAAAATATAGTTGTTCTGGTGTAGGTATTATGTTCTTTATGTTCCCCGCAAGGCTGGGATTACTCTATTATTGGGGGAGTTTTTTATTTACATATTTACAAAACAAAACAATAATAAAGGAAGAAAGTAGTTTAACTTTCTTACTTTTGGATTCGATTTATTGGATTGGGTTTTGTTAAACCTTCGTGTCTACTTATATAGTTCTAGAATCTAAATCGGCTTCTTCATGATACTATCCATTTTAAGTAAAATACTTATTTATTGTTGATATTCACCAAAAGTGACTACTTGACTAGAATATTATTTTTCGAAATGGATTTGCCAGATACAAATATAACACGATACGAAGAACTCAATACTACTTCATTTTTATACTTAATTAAATATGTAAAAATAAGCAATGTCGCCCACACTGTCAACTCACAGAAGTGTTTTTACTGATTTTTGATACCTGTGCGTATTGCCATGACCGAGTAAAGTGGTTTTCCACTTGCCATTAAGTACATGAGTTTTATACAGAGGTGTGTTAACATCAAAGTTTCGTTAACACTTTAGGCCCACACAGTAAGCGAAGCGACGAACTGCTAGTAAGAATTCCTAACTGAAAAACCCCATTGCCCGACCCGAGAAGCAAACCTGAGACCCTACCCTACCCACTTGCACAGCAGTCGTACTCGCTTGCGCTCTTTCACTGACCATTTCAGTCCATTATATTTTTATAATCACTCAACGAGAAATTTCGTCAAATTCGTTAGAAACTTTGCTCTTCTTCTAGATCAATCATCTTTAAAGTCTAGAATTGTTTTATTAGTTGAATTTTTGTATTACAGCCGTCGAGGTCATTGCCATAAAACCCAGTTACTGGTGATGCTTTTTTACTTTTTTATTTGACGCCATATCATTATCCTCCATTGGCGACTTGTTGCCATTATTTGAGAGTGAGACCAAGTAGCTTGTCCAATACCAAAAACGTCAGCTATTTATTTACACACTGCTCCAACGATTGCAATGGTCTACTTTAAGTTTATATGGCTGGGGCAACCCACCTTTCATTTATCGATTCGCGATCTTCCACTCTAGAGCTTGTAATATGGCCAGCTTATTGTCACCTGCCTTGGTTTGCTTATTTTACGATCTATGCTTGCTGGTAATGGTTCTTTGTCGAATGACCTCATTTCGAATCTAATACTTCAAAGAAACTCCACGCATAACTCGCACCATAGCCCCCTGCGTGACTTTTATTGTGTGTGTGTGTATTAGCACCAACATCAACACCGCAAGTTATAACAGGCAGGACGCACTGGTAGTAGAAACTTATTGGAGTTGGTAAACTGACCGCACAATACCGCAACCTATGACGATGTATGAAGAAAACAGTATTTCAACAGCAACGCTTGCCCCTAAATCCAATTTTATACGGAACCCTCAATGAACAAATTGTTACTTTTTTTGGTGACTGTATTATTAAATCTTCATATTATAAATTTATAACCCAGTTACAACTTTCCTGATGATCTTTGTATAGGTAAGTACTAGCAGTAAGTTGCATAACAAATCCAGTAATAATACCTCAACCTGATTTGGGTAGTTGTGGTTTTATTCCATTGTTTCGTCTGGAAGCTGATCAGAGTGTGACGGGAGTTACGTTTAAGTATTAAATGACAGTCATGACAGCGAGTTTGAGTAGTTCTCATACGCGAACTTGTTTTTTGGTTCGTGATGTCATTGTTCTTTTTGTCTTTATGTGGGCTAAGTAGTAACTGTCTCCTATCATAATGTCTATTATATTCCTCTGAATGTTTCATGCCCCTGACTTTGCCCGCGTGATATAGGTACTAATCTTATTCCCATTCCCAACCCACAGGAACCTATTCCTGAGATAGCAAGTTACATTTTTGTTCTATTCTACCTAGACTTACTATATGAATATCTATACCATATCAAGCATGTTTTTGACAAATTTGATCTACAACAGTGCAACTATTTCTTCCAACGTCCATTTATTCCTGCATCTTTACAAACTTGCAGATTTATAATTTTATTGGTAAGATATCAGATGGATTCACACCTTCATAAGGGTTGTAATTTCTCTTAAGTAGTTTGTAATGCAAGTCACTTTATTTGTATTTGACAGCGTTTGATTTTCGATAAATTGAACCCACGCATGATGCATTCTATTCAAATTGAATGATGTTCCGTTACCGTTATGTCCTCAAACACCACTCATCTGTTGACTTGTACTGCATATCGAATTCGCTTGACTCATTTCGTAACCTCTGATATAACATCTATAATAAAATTTAGAAGTGAACTCTTCAAATGGCATATTTAGAAGACGAATGGTCGGTAATTAGTACATGTAGACCACAAAATACATATTCTAAAGTTACGAGATTATTCATCAGCATGTCTGGTGTATCGTTTTCTTTTCGTAGTATCTAATTATTTTGTTGTTTATTGTTAACTGTTTTCATATCATACTTCCTAAAAAATATTATGTCGAGTCGAGATACGCAACCGAGTGTGAGACTGGTTGGATGCGCGCCATTGCGTGCATTACGTTCACAGAAATCGCCAATAAATTTATTAAACGCTCTCCCTCCTTATCTCTCGTCAAGCCTAGCGTTGTCGACCTATTCTACGGTCCACCAAGCATGATACAGTAACAAGCAGCTATTATCATTCTTTACTTAGCTTGTTATACATCTATGCAGTCAGTACAGCTCTAGTCAATCTACACTTTTACTTAGCTCTTCTTGCATTTCTCTTTTTGAAATACATTTTGTTATTGGTTTATCTGATATGAAGAATGTGAGTGGCAAACGATCAAATGAAAAGCATTTTTGCAAGTGCTATCACCACATGTTCGATGATTTCGATGAAGCAAGCCCAGTGTCACAACTATGTAGTATTTATTTGCGACTAATCATATTTCACGGTACGACATTATTTGTTTTGCAAAATAGGCATCTGTATCTATAAACTAGCCGCATAGAGAATGCTTAAGAAATCGACATTGCGCATATGCAAAAACCTTGTAGACTTGAAGTGCATTCATTTAGATTTAGCCATTTAAAACGTATGTGCTTCAAACAAGAAATGTAGGAGGTATTTTAGCTATCGATTTCCTTGGATGTGGAAGTCATTTATAATTCTTAAGAGGAGAAACCCTGTTTCGGGCCTAACGACCTGACAATCCAGCTCAATCCCCCAATTAGGTAAAAATAAAAAATAATTAATTACGCTTTTCAATTCTGTATCATCTTAAAGCCCATGTTTTTCTTCTTTTAGAAACTAGGCATTCCTTGTTCAGCCCATCCCCTGTGGACTTCCACTTAAAATGAATCCGTCCATATACGCAGCAATGAAGGAAGTAATTTTCAACAGGACTAATTTAGTTGGCGTTTCAAAGAGGATACGTTATGTTTCCGTTAATGGCGTATCTTCCAAAGTGGTTGTAATAATTATAGACGGGACTTCAAACTATAGATATCTACCAAGGTACTTTCAAATTCTTCTCCGAAAGTCCGACTTTTTCAGTTGGAGTTTAGAGATTTGTGTCATTTACTTACCTATCTGGGTTAAAAAACGTTGCATTGTATCATAATCATAATTTACCTACATAATAATGATATCATTGAAATTATATAACAAAAAATTGCATTCTCACAAAATGTTGTCATAGTTTTTTTCATATAGGTCACGGACTTTAAATTCCTTTCCCTTTTTTGCTATTTTTGTCTCCCTTCCTCACAGCAACCCTTAGTATTCTTATATCTCTCGCACCCTTTAGCGATTTATACGCAGAATAGGCCCATTATCCCAGTTCGAATCGATTCTTCCCAAAAGTGCCATTCGTTAGATTTCATTTTTAAAAGGAGTCAGCGGATGCGCGGTCTCCGGTGTTGTCACCACAGTGCCGCCCGTATTTCTAAATATTGCTAACGAGTTCCATACATTTCTCCGGTTGATTGAATACTGGCGGAAATGGGATTCTGTAAGCGGAAGGGGACTCAAGTTTGACAATTTTTGTGTCAGTATAACGTCTACCGGTCAAGCTCCCAATTATTCTCGTGTGCTGTGCGTGCGCCGCTGCGTGTTTAGTTGCGTTCGTAGCACGACCAAGGATAGGCGTCGGCGTGATGGTTCCCGCCTGAAACGTTTTTTCTTACTTGGTGTCTTACTCCCAAGCGGTCAATGAATTGTGCAACATAGTTCTCGTGTTGATCTTCAAATTTGTTACGCCTATCGCAACATACCTAATAATATCTTGTTTACGAACATAATTACAAATATTTATTTATGTTCAGTATTCTGATGAATTTCCTACCGTAAACTCGTGCGCGTAAATTTATTAATTTTTTGTCACACTTATCACGTGACGTGGGATTGCATATTGATAGTAGTGATAAGCGAGGTTAGAAGATAACAAAAAAGGGACACTAGTGTGTTAGCTAAAAATGTACGTCCATGGTAGTATTGTTGTCTTAGTGTTTTACTTTTCTATATCACAATTTACTTCTTAATCCTTAAATTCATTAAATGTGATATTTCGTGTTAAGCGTAATACATAATACAAGAGTGATGCGTCTGCGCAGCGATGCAAGTGTTGCGTTAGGACTATTTTCGTAGCACGGAAATAAGAGCGGCAAAAGGAGCAAAAAGTCGAGATTGCCTGAAAAACTTGAGGACGTAGTGTCGAGTGTATTTCTGTCGGTTGTAAACCGATGTCTACAAATTTGGTGTCAAAATTAGTGTAGTACATTGAAGAGTGGACTAAAAACTAAGAAAATGAAGAAGAGGACTATATCGAAACTTAAATCTTTATTTGGATCAAAGAAAGGTTAGTCCGAGTTTTTTATAATCAGTTCCTGCATTAATAAGTACAAAGTCCAAAGGCAATATAATATACCTACATTAAGGCGAATAACCTTACTCGCGACATTCATAAACAGCAATACAATTAAATTACCCACCATTATCAAGCATTAATATTCATTCGATTGGTTTAATTATATTTTTTTCTAATTTTGCTTTAAAGTTAAGTAAATAAGTACATATGTAAATCATTTATTTATTATATGATTTTCTTTTCTATGGATTACCACTACATTAATAAAATAATAGGTAATTCATAATCCTTTATTTCTCACACTTAGATGAGTATAATCTTTACTTATTGATGTACTCCCAATCTCGATCGATACAATACACACAATACTATTTGGTATTAAAGTGTCATTGGTGGTACAGATAATGGGATAAATTTAGCCGTAAGTTGTTCAAAATAGTGTCAGTCTCCATTCCCTTAAACAAGTACGCAGCTGGAGCAACTGTCACATTTTTTATTGCATTCATTGCGAGGCGGTGTGACCCTGTTTGCAATGAACAGCTGCTCTGAACAACAAACCGAACGAACCGATTTTCTTCAAGGAGCCGGTAATGGTAGGGTGTGAGATACGCATCCATTTAATAATTCTGTAAGTAACGGCTTTTACCGCTTCTTTTAACTTTACCCCTTGAAGATTTAGTTGCGTTTATAACCATCGGCAGCTCTTAAATAAAATAAATAACCGTGCACTCAACGATGTTACTATCAAATGGAATAAGTTTACTTAACCGTCTTTGATACTTAAATTATTTTTTATTATTAGTCAGTTATTGTTATTATTTTAGATGAATAGGATTTAATGAAGTTATTAAATTACATAAAAGTTATTATGTTATGTTATACGTAGTTATTTAATAAATGACTATGTATATCTATGTAGGTATTAAGGTGACATAACTATTTATTTTGTTATCTAGAAATATTTTAGTTATTTTTTATGACCATAAATATGTAAATATGATCAACAAGCTTCTAAATATAGGAAAATCATCAAAAAATAAATGACTAATAATAACCTTATGAGTACCTACCTATGTCAGAAACAATCCTGAAGTGTTTCTTATTAGTATGCAGACCGAAGATGGCCAAATGAAGAAAAAATAAATTACATTTGACACATCCGTTGAAACTTTGCAAAGAAACCTTGAACGGCCAGTAACTTAAACATACGTAGGTACCTATTAGTCTAGGCAGAATACAATGCTGATAAGCACGTGGTCGCTACTGTGAAACGTTATGCTAACTGCGAGTTTTGAGTTCAGTGGTTAAGATAATTCCCTCTGTGTTACATGTTCGTGTGAATTATAAATAGGTTAAATAATGTTAAAAACAATGCTTTGCGGTTTCAAGATTCGCCGTGAAAAGAGTAAGTCTTCTATTTGCTATTTATATTTCAATCGTGTACTTGTTTATTTAATGATTCAATGGCACGCGTACAATATTACTTTTTAATAGTTCTTCATCGTATTCGCAGTAATCAACGTATTTCGTTTGATAGGACCTTTTGTTAGATTGATTAATTACTGTCGACACTTAATTTATCAAACGTGCCACTTTTGACACCTACTAGGTTATTATCTGGACGACTTATTTATGAAAACACGGTCCCACAGTTGCACATTGTTTGGACTTGCATTATCTTTGCTTCCGTGAGAAATTTTCAGTAGGTGCCTTTTCTTCGACAAATTGTTTGATACTATCTAGCTTAGTCGTATCACTGTTTCCCATTACATATGTTCTCGAAACGAGATCACGTTCTTTATTATGCTGATAAGACTTAGAAACTTGGCAGAAACTAAAGATAAATCGTGACTGTGGTGTGACTTTGACATTTGTACATACATGCTTACTAACTACATACTTAATAAATAACTGGCTGCTTCTTAACAATGACTGCAGTTGATATATCTATACCTAGACACAGCAGGTCAAATGTCAGTTTCTTATTTATAATATGCACGTCATTGCATTATTATTTTTTGCACAGCACAGTCCACACACACATCTTATCCATTAGGTACTTAGGAGTCTTAGGACCTATAATACAACATATTCGGTCGTAGCAAATCCATTACCTAATTGTAATTTTGATTGTTTTTCTGTCTACATACATACCTATAAGTGCTCGTTACACAGTCAAATAATACAACTCTGTAAATAAATACGATTGAGAAATCGACCACCGCATATGATTAATTCCGACAAGACATTTGAGATCGCGATATTAGTTTTCATTGGCTTCTTACGATACGGAATCTGAGCAGTAGCGTGAGCATGAAGATATAATAGAGATTTCTATTTGTTTATCGAACCAATGTATCCAGAAATATCATTTATTTATACTTTCATTGACTTTTAAAGATACTTTTGAATTGTTACCTATTTTTATAACTGTGTAACCTTTCATTAGCATTTCAGAAAAGTTGGACGTAAATAATCGTTATTTTACTGCAGTCAGTTTAATATAAGAAGTAGGTATTTATGCCTTCCTCCTCCTTGAGAAACATTGACACGATGACGTCGATGACGCCGTCACCTATGACCTGTCGATCGGCGTCATGATAAACTGGCTGATAGGATCATTTTAGAATAGTTTTCTTCCTCGTTGTCTTTCTTATCTGTTACCAGTGATGGGAACTTGTTGATCAAGTGACACTTTTTACAATCTAAATCGATAGGGATAGTTGTATAAGTACTAATTGCTTTTTTATGGTTGATAGGCTCGCGTTTGACCACTATCTAACGCGTGTGGTCGACGGTGTAGCACGCTTGCCAAGAAGTAACCTATTCACTCTTGTTCAAGACTAGAGTAAATTGTAATTGTAGCCAAGCGTGCCCCAAGTTGTAGCATAGCTATCCGGACAATTTCATTTGCAAAATCGTGTACCTATAATCTGTTAATTTTCAAAAAAAACCCTCTTTGGAATTTTTGATCTTTTCCATCTATGAAAAAATTATGAGTAGTACTTATCTATATTAAAATGTTTATGAAATATCTACTTAGTTCTAATAATACATTTGATTTTTTTTATTATTCGTATTAAAATATATATTCTTGATCACGTTGTCCTATAACAGGTTTTACAAGTTTATTGAAATTATATTAAAATATTATACTATATCAAGTTTATGGAATGCGAAAACCTAAAACACGTGAGAGCGTCTTATGTCTCTACACTCAATATATTTTATGCTAATTAGACATCAGTTCTGGATGTGTTCTGAGTTTTATGTCAATTAAGATACTGCCATTATTATTACACATTCGAAGTGCGTAAATACTACTACGATAAATGATACTCCTTCACTGATTTACTTATAAAATATTCATTACAACAAAAGGTAAACTGTGTCAAATCTTAATTTTTCATGCATCATCATGAATGCGAATGATTAATTAATTAATCATTCGCATTCCGTTTTTCCGAACGCGAACGGCTCGTTCGTTGCCATAAGTAGGTACTTTGACTTTGAATAGAACTGTGAATTTAAAGAACTGTGGTAGCAGGAGCAGCGCTTCGTCCATTTTCATCACACCAGTATTTTCAAAGTATGTAGTACCTATTAATTACGTAGTCTTGAGCTTATTAGATTAATTATCTAAGTCTCTTCCGAAAATCTTCTAGAAACATCAAACTCTAAACACTCACCTTCCTTTATCGGAACAATTTTCTTTCATAGTCATCATTTGAATCAATTTTGTTCTTAAAAGCAATGGTGGAAATCGATATCCTAATTCCCTATTGGTGCATATTTTGTGCTGCATAAAATACATCGTGGTTTATTACGTAAACTTACTCGTACATTACATATAGGTAGATACTTAGGTCGATATCACGAAGTTGTCAGTCCACTCACAATCATCAATAAATGAATGATGTATTTATAACCTGTACATAATACCTATACCAACTGAACGTTTGTTTATATTACTAGTCTAGTTATATATAGGTGCACATCATAAATCATGTAAGGGCGTTATAAGGTAATACAAATTCTTATACCGGATAGATTCTTATTGGATTACCTTATAAGAAAGAAATAATTTCTACATGCTTACTTAGGTACCTACCTATGAAATCTATAGATATACATTTTTATGTACCTAATGTTTATGATGTGCAGGGGTCTAACAATAGATAACAATTTTACGAACTGAATTTTCAAGTTTAGAAGGTTGACGCCAAAATTCTAGCGCCTAACTTACTTGACCTTTATTTACGTAAGAGGTCTGAACGAACCAAGTAAACTCAAATGTTACGTGCATTACGTTATCTTGCACATGTATCTTTACATTATAGTTCTTTGCACATATTAGGTATTTCTCACGGTTACAATATAACCTTTCATATGAAAGTGTCTATTATCATCCAAAGCTTTACATATTACATACATCTCTTTCATGTTGTTACATGAAAGTTACCGTACGTTACTTTCATTCCCATCCATGTCAAGCAAGTAAGTCGTGTGAGTCGACATTGCAAATTGATCAACAAATCGTGGATGGCAAGCTATCAAATCAAACTCGACTTCATATCTTTGCCTACCAGTCCACCAATGTTTCGTAACAATATTGACAGCTGCTTTGTTATACTGTGTAGTTGCAATTGGTAAAATTTTGGCATGTCTGACTTTCAACGATCTTTCTCTGTTCTAACTTCTAACTACTGTTAATCATCAATTCTTTTCGCATACCACGGCGGTTTATAGTCCGAAGAAACGAATCCAGATAATCACATTGTAACATTTTAATTTCGACCTAACTGGAGATGGTGAAAAAATTGCTCTTCGATTGGCATGTAAGTTATAATCTTGGAGTGCTATGACCGCAATGTTTGTTCGAATAGGAAGTAATTTCGTGCTTTATTGCATTCTTCACGCGATTTGTGGCTTATAATTAAAGTTCACAGTGTAGATGTAGACACGCTTTCTTCTTCTAAAGAAAATTATGACATTATCTAATGCGGCTTTTTAATATCTTAATACATATTTCGTATTAGACACTTAGGATTCAACTTTCGCGTTTTAGAAGAGAGTGTGCCAGTGCGCAGAGTTACCTATTTATTTTTGAAAAATAACTGCGCACTGGCGCACTCTAAATAGTTTATCAATACAGTAATATTTTAATGCAGTTATTTCACGCAAACAACAAATCTATCGTGGTGGTATGGTAATGTAATTACTGAACTGCAGGATTCAATTTAAAATACAAGTCGTCTGATGTGACCGATATGATCATTCGACGATTAATAAATTTCAGTCGAGCAGACGGATATTGATTATCAACAACCTGAAATGTTGTCACCGTAAGACCACCAACCACACTTAACACTTCATTGTCATTGTTGTTTGTCGAAATACCATCGATTCTACTCAAAACAAAATAATAAAGGAAAGTCTAGACCGCCGAAGTCGGCAAAAAAATAGCATAAAGCTTCATGTTTTGACTATTGGGAAGATTCATATTATACAAACTACTTTAATAGGTACTAACGCATGGTGCATTACCTTGAAGTCCTTGAACCCCCTTTTAGATAGGGATTGTTTCTCGCACGTTTCGGTACAAAATATCGTACGCTACTATCACCAGCAGTACAATAAATTATCGTATCAAAATGTTTATAATGTACAGTCGACAAAGGAGATACGGTTGCACTTTTTCATGTAAAGTTGTATGTAAAGGTGCTACCGTATTCTTTTGTCGACTGTTTAATTCTCACTTACGATTACATATATCACACAGGATTCGCAAGTGGCTTATTGCCTTAACTCAATATACGATTATTGCTTTAAAATTATGTTTATACGGACATCAATATTCAATTGCGAGGCAATTTTTAAAAGTGGAAGAGTGGGTATTGTTTGTGCGAATGTTTAGAAGTACCATTTTTTTTATTCTTTTGATAATCGTATCTTGCTGGTGAGGAACTCTCCCCATTTAAATGGGCCTTTGCTATTGCAATTTAAAGTTTTATTCCAATACTTTATTCTTAGTTTCGTTCTAAAAATATTAAGCCGTCTTAGTCATCTAAATCTTAAGGAATAGTTCAGAAATCTTCTTAGAACTGTATATTGTCCACTAAATAATAAAGTTACACTACATTGTTTCAACAAACAAGTATGGTCGAAGTGTTATCCACGTTTTAAATTATAGATATTAAAGCTATTGTAATAATTATGTTGGCCTACTATAGAAAATTCTTGGCTTTCTGGATTACATATTTGCTTTTCATCTAAGGATATGCTGTAACCTGTCTGTTTAAAATCTAGGCGTCTATCAAGAATAATTTACATACATAGCTTGACAACGTTTTTTATCGATATCGGTAACGAATATCTACTATCCGGTGTGAACATGGAATATCAATGGATATGTGTTTAAGTTTATCTATATTTAAATTTATTTCATATTTTTTCATCTATCTCCTAAAAAGGGTTACGTAGCTTTCATGATCTATTTCTGGAAACACATTTTAAGTTCACTGCTTTACAATGAACTTGAAACATTGTATGCGTAAGTTTTACTAAGACGATGACCCCCCTTTAACAACACCTTAGTAGTTCCGTGTTCCCGATTCAGTACCTTGCACAGACGAGTACCGAACACCCTTACCCTCATTCAACACGTTCACTAGCCATGTTCTACACCCTCCAATAAATGGCCTTATAGACGATGTTAGGGTTCTAATTGGTGTTTAATATTACAACTGAATCTAAAATATTATGTATTTAGTTTCTTTGATGTTGCCTATGAAATTAGGGTGGCTCCCTGTAAGTAAATTGACTTTATTATCTCATTAAAATGTAAAATCAAAGGAAATAAAAGGTTGTTAGCATCTTAATAATAAAATCGACCACATTTTATTTACTTGTAGTCTCGCTTTGTTGTGATAAGTAATATGCGGTATTCAAGTCCTATTCAAGTTTATGCAAGCAATTATATCACTTATTTGCCGTACAAGATATGCGAGATAACATTACGCTAACGTTCTATACACAACGCTCTAGCTATTTTAGGGCATGTTTAACATTGTTATGTTAGCTTACAAAATGTTAGAAGTTTGTTTTACATTAGTCATTGTTCCTGTTTTCCATGCGGTTCTCTGTTGTTCTAAAAGCTTTTACTTTCAGTTGTGAATATGGAGTACCGCATTCCTTATCGAAGTTCATCAGTTGCTTTCCGCCCGACTTGTACAGAACCTTTGATGTAGTATATTTGTCCGATGCTTGCAGACAGCGGTTCGCTTGTTGGCGGCCCCGATGTTAAATAAAACCTGTACTTATCAATTTGTGTTCAAGGCACGAGTGAACGATGTTCCGCGTACCGCATATAAGATTTACGCTTTTTAATATTGGGAACAGCAAACATCTTCTGGGAAAGGTTAATATTGTTCAAGTCCTCCGATGTAGTGTGAATTTTAATTGGCAATTTTGAGATTGTGCTGTTTTGACCGTCTCATGGAGACGTTCGTATAATCTACCTATGTATTCAAAATGAATAAAACCTATGTGTTCGTTATAAAGTGTTCAAACCAATGATCTCTAAGCTTGCAATCTGTAGTCGTCTTCGTTCATTCCGTTAATATTCGAGATCGATTGCTTAATGTTATTTACCTCTTGCGATATCTCTAATTTGTAATTATTGCTGAAGAGTGTACCTAATATTTTCATTATGAGTAGACCGAATTTTGCGCTAACCCTGTATCAAGTTTTCTAGTTCTTTTTCTTCTGAGAAAATGACGAATTTGTCTTTTTTTTTACACACGTCTTTCGTTTTTGGGTGTCTATTCGTCCTTTACTAAAGCTAAAGATTTGTGGCGGTCATCCGGTTTTTCTCCTAAACTATCAAGATGTTCCTATTTTAAAACTAGAGAACTGTTTTACTGGGACCGACTAAAGTCAATTAGTAGTCGAGTCATGCGTGCTACTTGAACGGGATGCGCCTGCGCAGCTCCGAGTTCAGCCACCCGATCAAACTACAACCAAACACAATTTGTCTTATCGACGGTATTTATAATTAATAGCATGTAAAGTGCTCTTTTTGTTATTATAACCTTGGCCAGAAAATTAATTTATTTAGACTTCACATTTTTATCTAATAGATTTCATTATTTGAACTAATTAATATTTCACTTCCTTTGAAACGTTTATTTTTGTAGAACCGCACTACGATAAACTTGTTGATAGAAATGAGTATGTAGCAGGTGCGTAAATATGAGTAATATTATCATACAATATTTACAAAATTATTAGATGCAAATAACATAATATCATAGCATTAGAAGGTCATCTAACCCACAATAATATTAGTCAACACATTTTGAGCCGGTTTGATTGGCTTTACATTTATAAGATCAGCAGATAAATTACGGTACTTACTGTTCCTCTTAATTAACAACCGTGACGAGAACATTTTACAAGTTATTTATTATTTACTGCTAATGTACCTACTACAAAGGTTACTGAACACTATCATCAATGATTTAACATTAAAATACGTCAATAAAGATATGAATATTTTTTAAAATTTTCAGTGGTAAAGTTTTTTTTTCGTATTAGTTATTTTATTATAGTTTCAGAGTAGGTAATCCCAAATTAGGATGTTTTAAGTTACTCTTGTTATTGTAATATCTATTTTATATGGTATATTCACTAACTGTTCGCCCCAACGACGGCAACGTGTCGTCAGTCGTCACCCAGGCGCCGATTATTCCCGTTGATTTTCCTAAATTTTATTCATATATTATAATCATTTTGGGCCAAGTACCAGCATATTTTTCTCTGTTTCATTTCAACTGAAAAGTATTAATTAGACTTCCAAATTTTTTTTTAAGTTACGTATTCTTTTTTGTAGTATCTTATTCATTTAAGAAAAATAACCTTAATAGGTAAGGAAAAAAATATAAGCCAGCCGGCTTATATTTTTTTTTTTAATGCTTATATTATGGTAGTATGAATTTATCAATACATAGATATACAGTATTATGACCTTCAGAAAATTTTATAATGTTAATACCTATCAACCGGAATTCTAATCGTATGTGAATACGATTATGAAAGGAAGCGGGCGTTAAACATCAAATAGAATTAATTAACAGTTCAAATGAACTTGAACGTTCGTGATGTTGACTTGGCGGTCCTATGACTTAGATACAGTCTTGAAATAAAACTATTTTAAAGAATTCTATTGCGATTTATTTTGTGATTATTTATGGTGGTCCCTAAAGTTTTTAGCGGTATCGCGATACCGCTAAAAACGAGTAACTTTATCAATTGCCAGTAGATCTCATAGATTCCCATAAAATTCGTAAAATGGGCACTCATATTATGAGCAGAATAGAATCACTACTGCAATTAATTTACTAAGCAGATTCTAATTTCGTGTAAGTAACTCCGCATGATAAAATATTATCCTAATACGATTCCAATAAAGTGGCCTTTTTCGACCTTGAGGAAACAGGATGCCCCTTCTATCAACTTTATAGTTCCAATGCATTTAGCAGTTTAGACTCGCAAAAAGGATTTCTATTTTTTTTGGTCAAGAATCTTTTCCGTCGTGTAAGTGGTCTGGGCACTCAGTACGACCCCGGGATTTTCGAATTAACGAAGTATTGCTATGCTCAAAATCAACAACATGGAACCTGTCCATTTTATCTTTTCAATATTCTGGAACGCATTCAGTCTTGGGCCCTTTACACATCTGATCACAGCGATAACCACGCCTAGCCTAATTAATTTTCCTCAGATTACCTACTTATGTTAAGGCACCCTATGGAAGGAGGACTCTTTTGTCCGCACTTTTGTCTTTTTGGGCCATTGTGCGTGCAAGGCACCCTATTTGATATACCTACGCTTCTTGAAATGAAGGAGCAATTAGAATTCCATATTGAACACTGAAATAGCCTGATTTAAGTAAGTTACTTCCCCCTACGTTAATGTCCCGCGCTCATTGTCAGATTTTGTCGCAAACGATAACTACACAAAATTTATTTTTCTCAACTAACGCAAACGATAATAGTGTTAGCCTATAATTTTTTAGCTCGCTGAATATCGCGTGACGAAGCTACTAATAATTTTACTGATCGATATAGAGGTTGTGGTCGCTTACGTCATGTTTACATATTTTGCTCTTGCGTGAACAACAATGAATGAAGGCATTTTTATTACCCATTTTTGAAACGTCTTCACGTACTTTAAAAACCTTGAAATTTGCTAGTTACCAATAGTTACTAGTAATCACGAACCCAGCCGGCTATGAATGTTTTTCTAAACAATATTTTTTGTAAAAGACTTTACATTCGTAGTACGTGATCTAACTTGATTAGCGGTTGAATGTGATTGGAATCATAATATGACAACTTATTTTAAGGATGTTGCATTGCAATCCATCGATATACCTAACTGACTTTTTGTGAAGAGCTTTGGATTTATATGTTACTAGCTGTTGCCCGCGGCTCCGCCCGCGTGGAATTCGGATTCCGTACAAACTTTTCTTTCGTGCTAAAATTGCCTCGGATACCATCTCCGTCAGCCATTAGGAGTGCCATGTGGAATTCGGACCCACTAAACAGCATGCCGTCGCGGGTCTTCAGTTGCTGGAGTGTTAAATTGCCTAGGGCATTTTCCGCACCCCCCGGCTGACTATCCTTTAGGCGACTTAAGTCTATCAGGAAAAATTACTAGGTATAAAAATGACTAGAAAGTGATATTGGCAAGATGGAAAATTGGAGAAATGGATTATTAACTAAGTATAAAAATGTCGATATCAAAAAATAGTCGAAGATGATTATTACCTAAGTATAAAAATGCCAACATTTAAAAAAGTCTAAGATAATTTATTACCTTAGTATAAAAATAACGATATAAGTATAAATATCACTGTACTTCAGTCATGATGGGTACGGTAAACTCATCAGTAACTGGCCGCTTAAGCGCATCGCTCAATTTAAAACGGTGCTATGTCAAAGTGCATCAAGATATTGGCACTGAAATATTACCATTGGTTAGTGCATGTATCTGTTTATTCGTTTATGACAAGAAAATAATAAAACTAATTTGACTTATTTAGAATTTTTGAATTGAACGAAAAAGTTATCAATTTTAGCAGTTACTGGCCATAATTTTTAGAAAGTGGCCACCATAATATTAGTTTTTGACCATATCAAAATTATAATCAAAAAGTAGATAAAAACATATTAGAAACACAAAAAAATCTTAAGAAACATAATAAGATAAATTCTAACAATATTGTAGGCAGGTAGGCCTAATTAACCTTCGCTAAAATGAGATCAATATACCACAGTTTTATTATTATTATTTTAAAGAAAGAAGAAACTTAAAACTATTAATCTTCTTCATCCTAGCGTTAATTCCCATCATCATCTTCATGTGACGTATTCTCCTGATTGCATCCGTGGCCAAGATGACCTCGAAGCTCAGCTCAGCTTCCTCCTCCACTTCGCACGATCTTGGGCGTCCATAGTAGTGAGACCATTTGCACGCATGTCACCCTCCACGACGTCAAGCCAGGACTTCTTGGGCCTACCCCTTCTACCTGGACCCGGCGGGGGCGCCATTACCAGATATTTGCCACCCACGTAGCCTGGCGGTTGCCGCAAGACGTGGCCGCACCAGCGAAGGCGGCTCTCTTGCATTTTATATGCGATGTCACGGACATGAAGGCTACCGCGGATGCGAGAGTTTCTCACGCGATCTATACGCATGACGCCCAGTGGCGTAGCTAGGTGACCAAGGGCCCCGGTGCAAAAAGAACAGGGGGCCCCCCTATATGTTTGGTTCCGAAAATTTCTTCAGTCGTCGCACGTCGCCTTACCGAAGTAAACGATGAGGTAGGCATATATACCGGTCGCTAACGTGCTGTTGGGGATCAAATCCCTCCTCTCTCCCTCTTTTTCGTGCGGAAATCCCCTCAGATACCACCCCCGTCGTCGGCCATCGGGGGTAGTTATGTTGGACTCGGACCGCTTAATACCACACGCCGTCTCGGATCTTCAGATACCAGAGCGGCCGAGGTGTAAGGCTACCGAGAGCAAATCACTGGCACCCCGGCTGATTCTGGGCCATCTACAGTTTTAAAATGGCCTCCTCGCGTGTGAGAAGCACGGTGTCGCCATATAACTTTGAAAAGAGGGACGAACATCGAACCGCGGTGCCAGGGGGGTGCAAGGGTGACAGGCGGCCGCACATGTAACCCCCACGCCTGCGCTCGGTAACCGGTCCGCTCCTTGCCTGCTCTCCATTGTGCCCTTTGCTAGTCAGTGGGACATGTGAAAAGACTCCGACCAGCCCTCAACAGATCCGCGAGAGAGGAGCGCTGCCGTCTCCGTTGCCCAGGGTACAGATCCCACACCCGTTCACATAGGCGATAATTTGGTCGACCACACGGACCTAGCTAAGTACCTGGGATCTGTACTTCATGTGATTGGTGAAATCGACTACAACGTCAAGGCACGCATTGCTGCTGCGTGGGCCAAGTGGCGAGAAATGACTGGCGTCACGTGTGATCCCAAAATGTCAGTCAGGTTGAAGGAAAAGAAAGAAAGAAAAGAAAATACATTTATTGCAAAACACAACGCACATTACACAATACACAATTAGGGTGAGGTCATTAGGCCACGGAGGTCATGGAGATGAAAATGCTATGCGGCGTTACGCGTAAAGATCCCGTGACGAACTCTCGCATCCGCAGCAGCCTTCATGTCCGTGATATGGTGTATAAAATGCAAGAGAGCCGCCTGCATGCCGTGAATAACAAATGCCTGACAATGGCGCCCCCGCCGCGCGCCGGGACCAGGTAAAAGGGGTAGGCCCAAGAAGTCCTGACTTGATGTCGTAGAGGGTGATATGCGTGCGAATTTTTCTCACTTTCATGGACGCCCAAGATCGTGCGAAGTGGAGGAGGAAGGGCCGGAAGGTGGACCCTGAGCTGCAAGGTCATATTGGCCACGGATGCAATCAGGAAAATGCGTCTAATATGCAGATGATGATGATTTCGTGTTTATGTCGAATCGACATAAACATTCGGTGGAGGTGCTTAGGCCGGAATCGAATCAACTAAAACTGCATGCAGTCTCGGTTCTCAAGTGCCAGAGTGTAAGCGTGACCAATAAGAAAATTCCATTGCACCTCGACAGACTCTGGGCCATATACGACTTTGAGATGGCCCCCTCAAATATGGGAACCACGATATATCCATCTGGCCCAGGACCATCCCAACCCCTTACTTGCTTTACACTGCGACAGTTGCTAATCATAGTTGCACGTGGAAAGTTCATAGTTGCCCATGGGCCGCAGCGTCTATGCCATCTTGAGATTTGCTAGTTCAGGCTCGGGCTTGGGCCCCCCAAGCCTGAACTAGCAAATCTCATATTGCACAAAATTCCCAACAAATGAGTTGCACTGATTAGAGTTGTGCTACAAGTGCTACAACCTACAACCCATTTTCGCATTCCAAAATTAAGACTTTTTTGTTTTCAATATGAGATTTGCTAGTTCAGGCTCGGGCTTGGGGGGCCCCCTGAGCCTGGGGGCCCTGGTGCACCGCACCACCTTGCCCACCCATAGCTACGCCAGTGATGACGCCGTACATCCACCGCAGCATTTTCATCTCCGTGACACGCAGCTCTTGCTTGCGTCGCTCCAGCAGCGGCCACGCCTCACAACCGTGCAAGAGGACATCTTCGTATTTAGTTGGATCATCATCTTGCGAAAGTAATATGTTGATATTTTTAAATGTTGTCATTTCTATACTTTTGCTTTATGGGTTATAGACATTTTTACATATTGTCATTTCTATACTTTCACTTTTTGGGTTACAGACATTTTTACATATTGACATTTGTAAATATCGACATTTTTATATCACGACATAAAATAACCTTCGACAATTTAATTTTATAATTTCGTCATTTTTATACCTAGTAATTTTTCCTGATAGACTTAAGTCGCCAAAAGGCCTGGGCCATCTACAATTTTAAGATGGCCCTCTCAGAAGTAGGAAGCACGATGTCCCATCGAATTCCGGAAAGGGAGGAGACGGGCGTAAAGGGATGACAGGAGGCCGGACCTATAATCCTCACGTCCGCGCTCGGTGACCAGCCCTTCCCTTTCCTGCTCTCTACTGGGCCTCCTCGTAGTCAGAGGGACATGTGGGAAGCCTTTGAGCAGCCCTCTATAGAGCTGCTCCCGTTGCTGTATGTATTTGCCGTAGGCGGTAGCGCCTCCCCTGGGTGAGGGGCGTTAATGCCTCCGTTACCCAGGATGCATCACATGGAGGTTCCAATCCCGCATTCGGATCCCGTTACCGTTGCATATTGTGTTCAGCTGACCTTCCCTGTCTTCGCTCGTGAAATACTTCGAACACCCGTGGTTGCACCCTTTTAGCCCATGCCCGTAATAATAATTAGTTTTCAAATAATGTATGGTAATTTACCGGATTTATTGACATTATAATTTCGTAATATCTTTTGAATAGAACGTCCGATTTCATTAATTCAAAAAGTAATCAACAGGTATTGAAACAATCTTAAATACCAAACGATTTATTTAGATAAGAATTAATATAAAGGTATAGATTCCGTGGTCTGACTTTGATCGGCATTTCGGCTTGAATTTATATCGTCGCGCGTTACTTTCATACTGCAATAGATTCTAAAATATTCATTATAATTATACAGTGTAAATAGGGTTGCCAACTCTTTTTTCGAGAAAAAAAGTATATTTAGGTCTGAGAAGAAAATTGAACAGTATTCTAGAAAATAGAACAGTATTTTACAATTACATAAATTAATTTTAACAAAAAAGTTTAACCGACTTCAAGAAACGAAAAAGAGGCACTAAAAAGCGAAAAATAACTGCGGTGCCTAGCCTAGCCCGAGAGGCTTTTAATTTATTTTTCTCTTTTTAGTGATTTATAATCGATCCATCGTCCATCCTTTGCTTAGGTTCCTATCATCAGCAGCTTAAAATCACGAGCAGATAATTTTTAAATGCAAATACTGAAATTAAATTATGTTAAAACAGCAGAAACAGTGTTTTGCCATCATTTTGAGGATTTCCCTAGATCCTGTTATCCAATCCTGACTCCCATGATCCTGTCATCCTATTTTGGCTCCCTGAATCAAAACAAAGATCATGAAAATCCGTTTCACAGAATACGGTTTTACATACAACGGTTCGTCACCTATTTTGCCCCCTTAGGTCTGTCTGTCTTAAAAGAAAGCATGGTTTCGTAAAATCTAAAATGGTAATATGGTTCCCATCAATTTTTTTATGGATAAATTAAACATAACATAACATAAACTCACGCCTATATCCCCGAAGGGGTAGGCAGAGTTGCTAGCACCCACATTTAGCCGTTTATGTTTAGGTCCCAATGTAATAGGTGGCGAGCCTATTGCCATTAACCGGGCACTTATAAACTTGCGATAAATACACACATAACTTCGATAAGTCATAAGCATCGATAAGTCATTGGTGTGTGCCACCGGTGGATTAATTAAAAGATTTAATACGTATATGGCTGGCAAATAGAAGATAGCTGTGAACTGTATTATTTTCTATATTATGATTTATCATTAATAAATTTTGGATTATTATCATGGGACAATCAACACCTAAACTTATAAAATAATTGCAAATTGGTGCCCAATTAATTAAAATTGTATCAATTGCTGCACATTTTTGTAGTGTTATGCATTTTGATGCTGAAAACAGTATTTTGGATACTGTTTATTTGTTGAACAGTAAACAGTATAATTGGGTGTAAAACAGTATAATACTGTTTTAAACAGTATGGTTGGCAACCCTAAGTGTAAAGGGCAATTTTGATCTACATTAAATGTACAATGTATCTAACGTATTTAGTCAGATAAGGCTTAACACTATATTGTTAAAAATAGCTTCGAAAATGACACATATTTTTTTTATAATTTGTAAAAGATAAAAATGGTTATTGTGAGCTACCCTTATTAGATAGACATATGCTGTCGCGGACTCTTATGTAGACCTTTTTAAGTTATACATTTCTACAGTACATTATTTTGTTCTATCTTCAATAGTTTTCGCAGCGTACGCGATGTAAGGAATTTTTTAGGTCATTTTTTTTACACCTTGGGTTACATTATTGAAGTTTTATCCAGGATCCCTATTTTTTTGAAAATTAATTATAGCCTATGTTAGTCAGTGATAGTGCAGCTTTCTAATGGTAAAAGAATTTTTGAAATCGGTTCAGTAGTTCTTGAGTTTACTCGAATACAAAAATACAAATCTAATATTAGTAAAGAATGTATGGAAATCTGCCCGATTTATTGACATTTATGCTCACTGCTCCGCTCCCTTTAGTAGTAGCGTGATGTTATATAGCCTATGTTACTCCCAGATAGTGTAGCTTTCTGTAAGTGAAAGAATTATTGAAATCGGTCCAGTAGTTTCGGAGCCTATTCGTTACAAACAAAAAAACAAACAAACAAACAAACAAACAAAAAAACAAATCTTTCCTCTTTATAATATTATTATTAATTATTAATTATTAATTATTATTATTATTATTATGACTCTTTATTCTCTTAAACAACTTGTAAATTACATTTTTAAATATATATATAAAACATCTATTTAAAAATATAAAAAACAGTGCTCCACCGGTATCGGGTACAGGGACCAAGCTACCGGTGGTTAGGGCTCCAGAGAGAGGAACTTCCTCACGATGCGCGCCGTATCAAGAAGCACCGCCTTCTGCATCTGGCCCTTGACCCAACCGTCTAACCCGAGCCTCTTCAGGTGTTGGTCGAGGCTCTTTGCTATTAAACCGTTCACGGTCACGACTATCGGTACAATGATTGCTGAGTCAACATTCCACATGTCGACAATCTCGTGGGCCAAGTCCAAGTACTTAACCTGTTTATCTTTCTCAGCTTTCACGAGATTCTCGTCATGAGGAATGGTAACATCAACAATCAATGCTCGGCGTTCGGATCGGTCTATCACCACAATGTCAGGCTTGTTGGCTACAACAGTCCTATCAGTGATGATAGACCGATCCCAGTACAATGTGATATGACTATTTTCTAGAACTGGCTCAGGGACATACCTATAGTACGGCACTTCAAGTTCCACAAGGTTGTATTTCAGAGCAAGTCGCTGGTGGATTATCCTGGCTACTTGATTATGTCTGTGCAAGTACTCGCCGTTAGCAAGACGAGAACAGCCGGAAGTAATATGCCTGAGGGATTCACCAGGTTGGTGACACGCTCGACAGATGTCAATTGTGCCATCCCTCATGATATACTTCCGGTAGTTATTCGTCTTGATAACTTCGTCCGCAATTGCACAGACAAAACCTTCAGTTTCCCCAAAAAGGTCACCGAAACGTAGCCAGGACACGGATGCAAGTAGGTCTACTTCGGGCCTGTGGAGGGCCCGATAGAACCTGCCGTGTAGCTCCTTACTCTGCCATACCTCCCTCCGGCTGTCAGTGCCAACTACTATAGGTCTGCGCCAGTTCTCCTTAGCCAAACCGAGCGGGGTGAGCCCGGTATCCACGCTGACTACATCACGGTGCATATCCACGTTCGACTTAAGAAAATAATCTCTGAGATTGCACACCTCGCGGTTATGAAGGGTCTTTGCATTTAAAAATCCTCGACCCCCACATTTCCGCGGGATGTACAATCTCATGACTGACGACCGCGGATGATGCATTCGAAATGCAGTCAACTGAGTCCGGACTCTCCTATCGATGGTATCGAGTTCAGTCTGAGTCCACTTGAGTATGCCAAAGGAGTACATCAAGAGTGGCATGACCCAACTATTACAGGCACGCACCTTGTTACCACCTGACAAAAGACTGTTAAGTACCTTTTTCAGGCGGCCAAAGAAACGCTCCTGTAACATTTGTTTCATGCCGGCCTCATTGATGCATAATGCCTGTGACATACCCAAGTATTTATAGGTTTCGGTTACGAGGAGTGAGCTCAGGCTAGTGGAATCAGAGAGCTGTATACCCTGCGATTCCACCACCCGCCCTCGCTTTACATGAATGACTGCGCATTTTTCCACACCAAACCCCATTTTAATAGAATTACTGAAATTTTCGGTAATCTTCAGTAAAGCCATTAATTGAGGATTAGTGTGAGCAAACAACTTCAAATCGTCCATGTAAAGCAGGTGGGATACCATCTGACCCTCTCTTCGTAACCTATAACCTAACCCTGAATTCACTAGTAAAGTACTAAGTGGGTTCAGGGCTAAGCAGAACCATAGGGGACTCAGACTGTCCCCTTGAAAAATACCCCGCTCTATTGTTATCGGCTCGCCATCACCCAAAGCCTGACAACACCCTGGATAGAAAAGAACGGTCCTCCATTGCCTCATACATGACCTTAAGAAGGTGCATAGAGTTGCATTCACTTTATACAACTCCAGCACCCTCAAAAGCCATGTATGTGGCACGGAATCGAACGCTTTCTTGTAATCTATCCAGCATGCTGCCAGATCCTTAGTGCGACGGCGAGCTTGTTGGCTAATAGCCATATCAATAAGGAGGAGCTCCTTAGTACCCCGGGCCCCATTCCTACATCCATTCTGAGAGGCACACATTTATTATTATTATTATTAAGTATAGAAGTATAGAAAACAAACAAGCATAAAAAACTCTTAGCACTCCTTTTTTATATACAGAATAAACTACTCAAACTTATAAATATGAAGCAATTTACCTATATTTAAGTTCTGTGAAGTTTATTACAGTAAATGATAGGTACGGATATGATATTAGTAGATGTAGGTAGATAATATATTATGTTATTTATTTCCTAGACGAGATTTGTTACATGGCTCATATTAGTACAAAATGTACCCATGCAATGCAGGCCATGGTGTCTAAGGACCTTGGGATTCTTGGGAAAAAACCGTGTCAATTCTATCTATCTCTATATGGACCATAGTTGTTTGAAAGTTGCATGGACGTTGACAATCCTAGGAGTGGTCTTCAGTTTTCTGTTTCCGACCTAACGCTATTGAATTTTAGGAATGCATGGATTAGCAAATGTGTCGCGTTGGCCATACCACATTCGTGTCCTGGTTCTTTCGGATGATGGATGATTTTCAGCCATAATTATGTTCGCCGTCTCTAGGACCAAGGTCGTCAAACGTACCTTGATTACCTTGATCGGCAGCCAAGAGTTATTATATATAAAAGATTGATTTTCCATCGTAATAATTAGAGTTCCTTTTTCAGGTAAACGGCAACAACAGGAGCATTCTTCGAAGTCTTCACGTACACCATCGCCGGTGCCGGCGGGGGCGGTGTCGCCGGTATCGGCCCATCTAAACGGTGATTCGTTCCGGCCGATATTGAGGACGCCGCCACCGAGCCGGGTCGGCCCACCACCGTCACCCCCGGTACCAACAAACCCTGTGGCACCGGTAGCTCCAGAACCAACTGGGCCTATCCAGTTGATGCCATGTCAAGTCTGTGGACGTACCTTTGTACCCCAGTCGCTTGCTAAACACGTCAAAATATGTCAGAAAACTGCAGTCAAGAAGAGGAAATCTTTTGATTCATCGAGACAGAGACGAGAAGGTAAACATACTTAATTGAGAATTTTTAACCTAAAATCAGCTTGAAGCAGGTTAAATTAGAGTTAGACATGTTTTAAGTGAATACATGAATGAAGATACGTTTTCGAATATGAATAAAATTATTGTAAGAACTTCTATAGATGCAACTCGCTTAGAACATTTCAACCGTTCATTCGATTCGATAGGAATGTAAAGAAAATTATTATGAAACTATCAATACACTTTGAAATGTCGCGTGTACGTAGGTAGGTACCTAGGTAGTTAGATACTTAGAAATTCGAAAACGTAATTTTGTAGCAATTAGTAGAAAGGTGGACGTGGGTTCCATCACTTTTATATTTTAGTGTCTTGAACTTATTATTGTTTAGTGAATGGCATTCAATAACAGAAATAATTTAGTACAATAGTATAATATTATTTCATTAGTAGGTAAGTACTTAGATATTCAATTCAGGTTGTGGGTTTACTTACCTACTAACTTTTTGGTTTCATGCCATAGTTTTTATTTACTTATTTTTGGTAGGTCTTGCATGCCTCATTTTTCTTTAAATTAGTGTTAGATAGTGTTAGATAGATAGGATTTTTTGTTTTTTGTTTTTAAGTAATACCTAGGTAGTATTTCTGGTATCTAGATCTACCTCTGGCCTGTATTTCATTTAAAATTGATCATAAAATAAATGTTGAGGTATTGTCAAATGCCGGGTGAATCAGTTAGCAAGCGCCACCACCACGGTGAAATGAATAAATTTAAAGGAAAATCACCCTCGAGGCTGTACTAGCACGCGTGCAACCTCGATCTCGCAAGTGGGGTGGTTTGTTAACTTAACTCACTAGGCACAGTACAGTTCATTGACATCCTGTTTGTGTGTGTAAAAAAATACCATATACCTATGTTTTACGGTAGGCAATGGGAAATACTGTAAATTTATCGATTACACCCGTATACTGACTTAAAAGACTGTCCTGAGGTTTATATTGTTTGTATTACTTAGGTACCTAATTAAAAAAGAATGCCTCATACAAACGGAGTGCTCGTGACAACCCTACATTCATTTTATGAAGTTCTATAAGAGGTGCTTGATATGATAGTTTTAGCATGTTTTATTTTATTCATATTGATGTTTCCTTTGTTTTTGTGGGTAATAAGGACTGATCGCGGCGAACGGTGTTAATTCCGGTGAGTGGGTGAACGGTTTGCATATTCGCTGCCATTCATGATTAACTGGCCTCCTGACAATTGTATGTGATCGTTTTACTAACACAATCACACACCTACTTACCTAGTGCATTAGAAATTGTAATACATCTAGGTATATTCTTCTATCTATGGTAACGAAGAACCTATAGATATAACACGATACTTAGATTAGTTAGAAAATGGAGCTTGTAACGAATTAATGATGCATTTTATGTTTAAAGATAGAGGATTTTTCGTTGGCAATAAAATACCTATAGGCGGATGTGCTATATAAGCTATAGGCTTCTTTTAATAGTCTTCCTTCATTGAATAATTTGCTTTTGTAATTTTAGTTCGAGAAGCTATATCTATCCAAATATTTCCTTCCTCACCGTTCTCTCTCTCGTCTGTTGATTATAATATTTATGTTTCTGGTATTATTATGGTATTATAATTAAGATTAAAATCACCATTATTTAAGAAAAAAAGGATCTATGTACCTATGTAAGTTTGTATTTAAAAAAAGTGGTTTTCTAAGTACATGCTAGTCATGAGTTATTATTAGGCGGTAATTACTAGCTGATTAATGCAAATTGCGTCAATAAACTCTGCCGGGGCTTTTTTTATTATCCTCCGACAGACTTCTCATAATATTATGCAAAAACAGTTTATTTTCTTGTTTTTTTTTTATTGATACTGATCCTCCTGTTAGTACCTATACCTATGTAATGCTGACAGTATTACATTCAAGCTTAATTAGGTTGGTACTTAGTGAAGAGGCGGTTTACCATTTGAATCAGAGAGAAGAACCTCCCATCTGGGGTAGTTTTCAGTCACCCTGTAGGCAATCGCAGCAATAATACCACAAATACTTAATTTTTTTTTTTTTGCTAACTGTTAGGTACCGGTGACCGGTGTCAAAGATAACTTTTTTTTAACGACACTAGTCTTCTTTTACAGTTAAAAAGTCGGATTAGACTAGGGTTAAGCAACTGCAACTGCACTATTCATATAAACTGTAAATCATATAACTAAGATAACTTAAATCATTGTCAATGGCTAGTTTTCAAGATACACTAGAATTAGTTAACTGTCCGAATCTAGATATTTATTTCTCAAATGTACCTAAGCAAAACACCTTCACAGTATTGCATACTAACATAAGATCACTAATAAAAAATTATTCACAACTTACCTACCATATTAGTAAACATCAAAATACAATTGATATCATTATATTAACAGAGGTCAATATATCAGAATCCCTAAGCTGTATGTTTCATATAAAAGGTTACACAATGCACAGTAAATTGAGAAAAAAACGTAAAGGTGGGGGTATAATAATCTATGTTCGACAAAATCACACATTTACGCAAGTAACACATAACACTTTCCACAGTGAATGCATTATAGGTAAAATCACAACATCTCAACATTTCTCAATTTTTGTATGTGCGGTGTATAGACCTCCTGATAATAGTAAACACTTATTTCTGAGAACCGAACTTCCACAGTTACTTAGTAAACACTGCCCTAATGGTAACTTCATTCTGGTGGGTGATCTCAACCTAGATCTAAAAGAGAAAACCATTCCGACAGACCGCTACAGAAATCTTCTGTCCGAGAAAGGCCTCCAGTGCGCTATTTCCGACTATACAAGAATTGAGATGATCAAAGGTTGTGTGACTAGGTCTTGTATTGATCATATTTTTATTCGTTATCACACTGGAGACGTCTACTCGGCAGCGCTCGGTACTGTAATAGCCGATCATCGTATGACTGTTGCTACGCTATCCGGCGTGCAGCAGGTACAGGATGTTCAAAAAAAGAAAATATATATAATAAACAATACTTTGTTATATGAAGAATTAAATAAAACTGAGTGGAATCAAACAGAGAACATGCATTGCCCTAATCAAATATATAATTTCATCCTGGATAAGTTTAGTGAAGCATATAAACGTTCAACACAAACAAAAATAGTGAGTACAACATCAAACCGTAACCAAGCTATATGGATTGGTGATAAGCTTAGAGACAGATGTACACAAAAAGATGAACACTACATCAAATATTTAAAAGACCCAACAAATAGATTACTTCGACTTAAGTATAATGAGAAGAGAAATAAATGCCATAAACTAATAGAAAAAGCACGCAACAAACACATTGCTGATATGATACAGTTAAACAAAAATGATCCCCGAAAATCATGGTCAATAATAAATAATCTTATGGGCAAGCTAAACAAATCCATTGAAGACATAATTCATCAAGCTTTTAGTAAGGCCGTATGTAGTGAAAGGCAAATTGCCGATAATTTTGCCACAGAGTTTGAGAATACCATTGTCGATATTGTGCCTAAATGCAATAAGCCCTTATTGAACCAAGACTCATACCTTGGAATTGCGGACAGAACTATGCTCTTCAGAAAAGCAAAAACAAAAGATATACGTAAGATAGTCCAATCATTGAATCCCAAGAAGGCACCAGGTATTGACAAAATACGTGCACTAGACATTAAAAAAATCGGCGACAACATTATTGGAGCTATTGCAAAATTGATAAATACCAGTGTGATGCAGGGCGTATACCCTGTTGGACTAAAAACTGGGTTGGTGAGACCAGTATACAAAAAAGGTGCTAAGGAAATTTACTCTAACTATCGACCAATTACTCTACTTCCAATTATAGATAAGATAATTGAGAAATATATTGCAGGTGAAATATATAATTACTACGAGAAGAACAATATTCTAACAGACACACAATACGGTTTCAGGCCTAAGAAAAGTACGACTTTGCTGCTCACAGATTTTACAGATATAGTAAATACCCATCTGGATAACAGAAAGCACGTCTTGCTCCTTTTTATTGACTACAGCAAAGCATTCGATACGCTTAGACATGATCAACTGCTTAACAGACTTAGTGCTAATGGGATTCGAGGGCCTCTGCTCGGCTGGTGCGAGGACTACTTAAAAGATCGAAATTACAGAGTCAAGGTTGGGGATGCTACTAGTGCTATGGTTAACATTTCGAGGGGTACAGCGCAAGGTTCAGTACTAGGCCCACTTCATTATCTGACATATGTTAATGACGCTAAACATGTCATAAAGCATTGTCAAATATACCAATTCGCGGATGACACGTGCTTGATTGCAGCTGATAGAAATGTGGATGTAGCACTGCAAAAACTACAAGATGACTTCACATCACTAAGCATGTGGTCTCACGACACAGGACTGGTACTAAATGCCGAAAAGACGCAACTACTTCACGTGCGATCCGCTCATAATACTCGGGGTCCTGATAAAGTCAGTATTATAGCCCACAACCACACCTGCCTGCACCTGTACAAGGGAACACGGTGTGCCGGGAATTGTACGAGTGTCCAGCAAGTCAGTCAAGCCACTTACCTTGGACTAGTTGTAGATGATAGATTCAACTGGGCGCCGCATGTAGATAAAGTATGTGACAAACTACGTGCACTATTGGCGAAATTATACATGCTCAAATACAAATTACCCTATAAAATACTACGAAATCTATATACTGCACTAGCTGAGTCGATAATCACTTATGGTATCACTAGCTACGGTCGTACTTTTAAAACAAATCTGGACAAGATATACAATCTACAAATAAAATTACTCAAAACGATTGTACCAAGAAAAGTGAAAGAAACATATAGAGATTGCTACCGGGGTCTTTTTGGATACTGTGGGGTAGTGCCGGTGCAGGAACAAGTTGAATCAGCCTTGCTTAGTGAACAATATCTTCGCCCGCAGCAACTTCTTCGCCCCATGGAAGGAAGAATCCAAACCAGACAAATAAGCAGGAAAAATATGGTGACTACGAGCCGGAGAACTAATTATTATGGCCGACGAACAAGCGAATATATCATCCCCAGACTGTATAACCAGCTACCTGTAGCTCTACGAGATACACTTAATGAAAATAATTCTAAACTTAAACTAAAGAGGTACTACATACAAAATATCAAAAACGAGTTTAGCATGCATAATATAGGTATACCTACGTAAATCTATCAATATTAGTATTATTATATATATAACTAGCTTTTGCCCGCGGCTCCGCCCGCGTGGATGTCGGTTGTCGCGGCCAGGCATGGCTTATGTCCTTACTCGGGGTCTGGCCTGCCTCTGTACCGGATTTCGTCGGAATCGGTTTCGGCGGTTTGGTCGTAGAGGTGAGACGGACGCACGGACAGACGGACAGACGGACGGAGTTGCTTTCGCATTTGTAATATTAGTAGGGATTCATACATACTACACAGAATATATTTGCACCTAAAGATGTTTACATAATATTATTATATATATCGTCATTACTTACATTATCAATTCTAGAAGATCACTTGTCTTGTAAATTTTATAATTATTAAACCAATTTTGACACATAAATTATAAGAATGTAACTATCCCTTACTTCAACGAACTGTCTAATTTCCAAATAAAATACTATTATGTTGTATAACTTATAGTATAGGAGAATTTATTGCATCTCGAGTCACAAGCTGGAACACGCTGTATCCTAACATTGTTATCGTGTCTAGAAATGGCTACTCAATGCGCATGCAAAGTGGCGAATGTAAAATTAAAAGGTAACGTTAAATGTGGTTACGGACACATTCGTTGCTTTGCAATACGGAGACTTACCTTGTGGTACCGTTGTGTGTTATAATATAACAACCTACGGCCTACCCACATTTCTGGATATGTGATTTGATTTGGAGAATTTATGCAGTTTGTGATATAAGTATTGTTTTGTATAAGTTAGACGATTAGTTCGAAGAAAGAAAATAAGTACCTATTTGATCTATATAATATATGTAAGTACCTAGTTATAAGCTGAGTCGAATGGAACTGCGGTTGCCTCGTCAAACCCGTAAGGGTTTTATGGCAACCATGTACATTGTATGCCTTATGAACTATGTGTTGTGGATATTAATAAATAATAATAATAATAAATCGTGTGTAGGATGCCATATCGAGAACGCCAGATAAAGATTAGATTTATTTCATTCACCATTTTGAGAGCCAAAAAACCAAATAAATTGCCATTATTCAAATAAGTTTTATCTCCTCGTAAACAAGTTTTGTGGTTGTTCGGTTGCTTGGCAAATTATTTGAATGGCTTATTGAATCTGAATAAAAAAGGTGAACTATGATCTTACCTAATACCTACCTAGTAATTAAAGTTCTCCATACAAGAACATGATATTTTATAGACTCACAAGAAAAATACTTTATTTTTTATTTTTTGTTGACTTGCTAATAAAAAAACGTGTTCATCTAAAGTTAATATGTTATCATTGGCACTAACGATGAAACGATAAACCGTCAACGTCCTCCAACAAAAAGCCAAGCTTAGAAATATTTATGCAAATTCACATTGTACCTATTGCGTTGACAATATGACATCCTAACACGACGCCGAGGTCTCTATATTTGCATATTGTTTGTGTACGTTGCCCATGCGTTTAGCAACTTACGCCCTCGTAAAACAACCATCTTAGCGTCATTATCCGAAGTACTATGGCTCATGTTTCTATTGAAGTCTTTAGAAATGCACGGGTTGTCTGGCACGCCTCGTTACTGAACACCTGGTGACATTGCAAGTGTTTGTTCTACTAATTAGTGAAGTGTGACCAATACGTCTTTGTTTTTAATTATCGAGTATCTGTCTATACACTTGTGTACCTACTGTGGAAATGTGTGGATTTTTTTAACTTGCAATGAGTGGGTGTGCATTTGTGATATGAGCACCGTGTTTATAGAAGCATTATCTACTTAACCTTTGTTTTATTTCACTGTAGAGTTTGGAATGTAAATTTAACTCTTTACCTACAAGATTTTACAACTGAACTGGGAATGGCATGTTTTTATGTTATAGGTCTTTGGCTATACTACCGACGCATACTATGACCGACGTATCAGACATAAAGCAACTCGACCAGTCACTACTTTGCCCCCTGGGTTCAACTTATCATGCCCGCAGTAAACTGTATCATACATTTATACCCCTATACAACGCGGTCACGCGGTCAATGACCGTATCATCCCGTTTCATTCGGCACAGTGGCCGTTTTAGAAGTAATCTGTGGTAGTTCTAGGCTTCTAGGTCCTAGCAATTGCCTGGCGATTCAGTACTGACAACGCCTGTTTTTGCCGTTCAACCGCCTTGGTACATACAACGGTAACGCACGGTTTAGTAATATTGTTCGACAATTCGACATGCTCAGAGTATCCTCTCTAGAAGCCAGAGGTCCTCCGGACTTGCGAAATAATGTAGTTACGTTACCTACGGTTTTGGCCAGTGAAAAAACGGGCTAGTTGGACGATGTTTCATAAATTGATTTAAAGATTTTTTTGCTTGTGTTGATAATGATATTTACGGTTATAGTATGAACCGGACAATAGACAAGGACAAGGACAAGGAACCTAAGTGTTACTATGTTGTGCATGACAAGCGTTGCGAGTCCACAGATCTCGATTTCTTCCCACAGTAAATTCAATGCTCGACTTGGCGCTGTGCCCCCAGATTCAATAGCATTTGTTCTGCAGAGAAAAGATACTACTTACTTGAAGTTTTCTCCTAATCTCTTTTGAGATTAGGTAGGTAGGTACCTACCTAAACCTAATCCCATACATTAATTTAAACAAAAAGTTATTAGGTAGGTATAATAGATTACGTAGCTACAAGGTCAACCATACTGTTAATATCAATAAGTGGATATATAATTTAAAGAAAACGCAAAAAAAAAAACTAGGAAAGAAATAATGTTGGTTTGATCTCTAGACTCGCAAGCTGCTTACAATAATAATGTAATTAATTTTGGGTAACAACATTGACAAAAAAGAATGAATCAAATATATTTTAAATTATATTCTAGGCACAGACTTGGAGCAATACTTGCCAAAGAACTTCGGTCTTCCAGAAAACAGTCCTTTCTTAGAAAAAAGTCCGCCGCCAACAGCAAAGCCTACACCGAAACCCAAGCCACAATCCGTTAGATCTGCCATCACGAAGGTGAGTACAAATCAGCTTTTAGTTACAACAAAGCTTTCTTCGCATAAGTACTGCAAACTGGACTCATCTCTATACTTGAAAAAAAAAAACTATTTTAATCAATTAATCATTATTCGAGCGCCAATGGCGGTTGCACCCAAACACTTTGGAAACTAGAGTATCTACCTACCTTAACTTAATAATCTTGTCTTATATTAATATTGAGTACCTACCTAAAAAAATACTATGCTTTTTCTATTATCTAAGCCATGATAGTTAATTGCGGTGTTGTTTTTGTTGGTGCCAACCTGCCTACTTACGTATTGTATGTCACTGTCATCTTCAGAAGTGCTAAACAAAAGTAAGAAACCGTATTTGTTACCGAGGAGATACCTGTAGCTGTCAAAGGGAAATGAGTCCTTGCATTATTCAGTGTTCTTTCACCTCTAATGCTAATGAATGGCTTTGTTGGTTCAAAGTCACTCCATGTTAATACTTCACCGAGCAGCTATAATTAACGCTGCCTATTCAAATATGTAGCTACACTACCTATCTTGAAATGAAACGTGTGTCTAAGCGAAGATGTTCATTTAGCATATTATGTAGGTATGGATGACAGATGTAGAGCCACGCTTATAAACCTATACCTAATACCTATAGTCAAACTTAGGCAGATCTTTGTTACCATCATTCAAGAGAAACCACCCGAAAAGACGATTCAAGAGCCGCCTTGATCCTCTGCCTCCCTGCTAAAGATTGATCCAGGAGACTAATAATATTCTTGCTAACAACATCTGTTAGTGATGGCTAATTGCATGTGTAATAAATATTGTTCCAGTCGACCGCGGAACTACAAAGATGTCCGCACTGCAACCGCTCATTCGGCCTGCGCGCTTTCGAGCGGCACGTCGAGTGGTGCGCAGACAAGGCGAAGATATTGCCCGCCGCGCCCACGCAGCCGCCGGCGGTGGCCAACGCCAAGCAACGACTCAACGCGCGCACGCAGTACAAGGCGCCTCTGGCCACACGACGCCGGTACCACTTTTAATTTTTCTCTCTCTAGTGTAGATGTCTAGAAGTGAAGTGAAGAAGAAGAAGAAAGTGAAAATGTCTAGAACAGTGACGAAATACGGCCAGCTCCGGCCCGCCGAAGGTCCTTTGACATGACTAGTATTTGGCCCGTTACAATTATATTTTGACGGTCCAGAATATTAGATTCTGATGTCACAGTTACTGCTTCAGAGCCACCTCTGCCTCACACTGCTCGATATCTGGTATCTCTAAGGTATAATGGCGCATTGCTAGGGTTCTTGTGATGTGCTCTTCAACGCTGTGCATTTTCCTACAGTTCTGGCTCTCTGAAATTTCTTAAACTTTCTGGCCCCCTATTTTAGGGAAGTTTGCTCATCACTGTTCTAGAACATTAGACAACGCTATCTAGAACCGAAGTAACATCCAGACCAATGCAAATATTCATGTATACAAATATTGGCTCTACCAATCAAACGCTCCAACAGAGGTCGCCACTCGCTCATTACTTGTAATACTACGTTATTAACATGAAGATGTCCATATTATGAATATGACCTATTGATGCTGACCGAATTATCGTCGATCAAATTGAAACAATGAGTAAATGTCTCTTCCCTCATCATCCGGTGCCCTTACCTTTTTATCGGTTGAAATATTTTTTTTTTCTGTGCAATATATTCGAGTTTTACACTTTTACCAAACCAATGGCTGATAGCCAGAAATATAAATACCCAGTACCTTGTACCTGTATTGATAAGAATTGGAAAACGCGCTTAGGTGTTTTGGGTACCTACGTAGGACGAATGAGTACTTAACGATCACAAATCAAGTACCTACGGTAAAACATGAGTGGGCGGGTCGGTTAAGGCCGACCTCGACCTACAATGATTAATTTTATGATGTTTTTTTTTTTTTAATTACGGGTATGTAGAGCTTTATTAACAATAGAAAAGCTTGTGACAGCCTGTCATCGGATCATCGAATCCGGGCAGTTATTTCAGACTCTTAGCTCCCACTAGAAATTCAAAATTTATCTGACTAGCTAGCCACTGCTCTGTGCTAATTAGATAACATTTTAGTAGTCTAGTATAGTTATTGAAACATGTTTGTTAAATTACCTTTGTTTTTGCTTACAGATCATCACAAACACGCGACAAGTCATCAAACAGTAGGTCTGCATCTGTGGATTCGTCTCGAGGGGTGTCTCCTCCGCTTGCTCCACGGGAATACGGTGATTATAAACAGGGACGAACTCGAGCTTCAGGTAATTAATTAACTTTTATTACGGACTCTATGTACTTAATCTATTAAATACAAAAGCAGATCGATTTACAAAATTTCAAATAAGTATATTTCTTTTTTATATTATCATATCACATTAATTGAACTTGGATTTATCCGAGACACGTCTCCTATGGATCCTAATAGGATTTCTTCATACCAACTGACAGATAACCCTCCTATTTACAGAGTCTGTCTCTAGCAACGATTGTCACGATGAAACGTCGCCTCACGTGCCTGTGATCAGAAATTCTCGAAATATGCAACACAACTTCTCAGGTGACGCCAATGTAAAAGCAAGACAAGCGAGACTAGCAAGAGATCTTAGCAGTACAAGGTACTAAAAAAAGCATATTATGAACATAATTTATTTAGTTACGTATCAAATAAGGGGAAAGGAAGGCTTTGCAAACCTTTTTCATATTTTTTTTATAATAATGACATGTTTAATTTGATATTGTTCCTGTCTCCTTGTTTGTTACGGTGTGTCAAGTAAATAAATCCATGCCTTCCTTTCCCCTTCCATAGAAAAGACCAAGATCCCAGCCCTACCCCTGTCCAACAAAGTAACACAGATCCAAACTTACCAAAAATTGTTCCACCAAACAAACCAAGGAATGTTTTGAATGCTAAAAAACGGCAACAATTAAAAAAACTAGAACAGATTGCTAATAAATACAGCGAAGAGTTAGATAAAAAGGATGATAAAAAAGGATATCTAAAAAAGTCCGTCGACAAAAGTCACATACCCATACCAAATAAAATTGATGCCAAAAAGCAGAAAAATAAACTGAATAGAAACACTCAGCATGTAACAGAGGATAAAGAAGATAATAGTTCATCCAAACCAGACAATGAAAAATCTAAAGCAATTACTGTAAAACCGTCTGAAACATCTATTGTTAAGAAAAAAACTGTGCTCGAGAAGGAAAAGAAAAAGAAAACAAAGATTGAATCTGCAAAGATAGCTAAAGAGAATAGTATGAGTTTAGATAGTTTGGAAGAAAGTACTGCCAACACTAATTGTCTCAACAGTGATCGTAATTGTCAATCTATAGGCATCAATACGGAGCTCCTTTGTGTGCCATGTGTAATACACGATAATTTAGACCAGAAAAAGGTTACCAAAAAAGGAAAAAAGGGTCCAATTGACTTGAAACCTATTGGTGAACCCAAAGATTATGTTCAGGAACCCAAAGTAGAGTTATTGTACAGAAATCCAACCATATTACATACTAGTGAAAAGCTTTCCAATTACATTAGAGAGGATTTTTCTAATTCGAATATTGACATATCCTTAGATACAACCAGTGCTTCGAGTAACTTTATTTCTGACGAAATCGACTCTACAGCAAATATACATCCTTGTGAGTCCTCTGAGACTAAATTTAAGTTTACTTTAAACAAATTGGAAAGCAACTTAAACACAACTCATAACGCGGACAAAAAGAAGATTGAGAGACGTAATACGACGGTTTCTATTAAACCATTAAGTAATGAACCCAAAACTGAAGATCATTTTGATGAAACAGCTGAAGAAATACATAGTTTATCTGAAGAACGATTTGAAGAAAATTATGAACGTGATTTAAGTGCAGAAATATCTAATGATTCTGCGGAGGAAAAGTATGACGACGAAAATGAAGATGAATTAAATGAAATTGAATGTCGCCACGGTAGTGGGGAGACTTATACAAAATTTACAGAAAACCCAGCGGACTTGCAGGAATTTATGAATTTAACTGACAAATTGATGACTAATGACCATGCTGATGAAGAATCGAACGTTGACCTACATAATATACACACCCCTAAAACAAATTCTATTGAGGCAATTCAAGACTTAAATCTGGAACCACCTAAGCATCACTTTTCAGATACATTTGAAGAATTAAAAAGCGATTTAAAAGAACTTCTCCAAAATAGCAGAAAAACAAGCAATGTAGACAAAAAAACAGATGAACACGTCAAAGATGAATCTGACGAAAATATTTGTACTACTGATAAGGTAGTTGATGACATGGAGCATATAACTGTTTATAAGCTGAAATTTTATGATCAGAAAAAGGAAGAAAAGAAATCTGGTGAAGACTCAACACCTCAATTCAGATTACCATCAATAACGGAGACTAAAACGCCAGGGCGAAGAGAACCATGTAAGAAGAAAAATATGCAAAATATGTATAAGTCACATAGACAATATAAGATGTTGGGTGAACATGCTCGAAGTGATAAAGAATGTAAGACATTTATTGTTAACGAAGATACAGACAATAGCGATGGACGTTCGGTGTCGTCAGACGCGCCGCCGCTAAAATTACCGCGTATAGACAAAAAAAGGTTAGAATACTTCGCTTACCTATTTTCCTAAACCCTTTCCTCATTTTGTTTCCTTTTTTACTTACGTTTTTATCGTCGGTCTAGCTCAGTAGATATGCAATAAATAGCTAGGTATTGCCAAGTTATACTTTTATGAAGTTCATACTACCAGACTAAACCGACGATAAGATGTTATAATATTCTGTAACGGTAATCATAAATAATGTTCTATAAACAAATTTTACAGGCTTGACGACAATTATGATCCATTTGTATCAGCTGCTAGACAAATGAAAGAACTCATGTCCTCTGACACAAACATTCCTAAAAAAATACAAAACTCGACAAAAGACCACAGCCGAACCCTTCCTGCCCTACAACCTGCAAAAGAAAAAACCACTTCTACTCACCTTCGATCTGACAACACTAAAATGATAAAAGACACACTTAACAAAACTTATCAAAAAACACCAACACTACAAAGAATGAAATCTTTTGGTAGCACTAACAACGAAAATAGCAATAACACTTTAGGTAGGTGCAGCTCATTTAGATTAAACAGAAGTGATAATAAAAAACCTAGTCCGAAGTTAAATACTACCTTTACTAAATCCAGTAAAGAAAATATTAGTACTGCAGAGAAAAATTATTTCAATCGTAGTAGTAATTTAAATAGATCATTCTCTAGCTACACAGCTTCAAGTTACAGTACACCAAAGCCTAAAGATAAAATCCCTAAAATTGCCACATCATTGTATCATAGTTTTCAACGAACAACAATAAAACAACCTCTCAAATTAGATAAAATAATAAGAGACGACGAAAAGAAAGAATTCGTTAATCTCGATGCTATACTTGCTGATGATAATACTTCAATGACTGATAGCAATTATATTGATCCAAGACTTATAAATGAAAATGACAATTTGCCAATAAACGTCAACACTATATTAAATAACCCTGATATAATAAGTAGTATGGAATCACTTCTTACTACTGAAAATTTACCAGCTAAATTTGAATCATTCAGCACAATCAATCAAAATAATAATAGTATTTACAATCATAATCATAAAGATTTAAATAATAAAGCTGATAAAAATGAACCTAATAATAACTTTAACAAAACCACTCCTCTAGTTGTAGATGACCTGGGCATGCAGTATGATAAAATTATGCATTCTCTAGAACAAAGTATAGCCTCTAAAGCTTCAATCAGAGACGACGATTCTCTGTGCGAAGATTTTGATCTTGAGGAATTCATGACATCCTTTGATGAAGAAATACATAAACACAAATCAGAAACTAAACGCACATGTAGCTCTACGACCAGGATAGTGAAACAATCCGAGCTTGTTGATAGCAACAGGACGTCAGAAATTAATAGTGTTAGCTCTTCTCCTAAACTTATGAATAGTATGACTCCTGTTAACAAGTCGATGTCTCTCAATTTTAGCAGTAACAATATAGTGAGTGACAATCTTTTCCCCTCTTCCGTCAAACGTTCCACTTCCCTCCTCGATTCCATTCAAAAGAAGAATGTTCAGAAGATGGACAGTGGAAGAAGCCGTCATAAATCCGATCAACTGGAACAAGACATCATGCAGTCTCTGAAAGATTTCGATAAATTTTATGAAAATGATAAAAATGAAATTTTGACGAATAAGGAGACGACCAACTACAATGGTACGGCGAAAAGAGTGAAGTCTGATAAGAAGTCTAAAAAGAGTGAGAGCGTAACGAGTGGAAACTATACGCCCAATGGCAAGTCGAGTTATGATTCAGCTTATAGCAGGTTAGTCAGGTAATTGTTTAATGTGACGAGGCAGGATAATAAATTCATTGATAAATATTAGTAAATACTATTACAAATTAAAAACCATTTAATATAATTTTCAGCTTAAATAGGATATCGCCCTCAAAATTATCAATTTGCACGTCAAACCAATCAAATGGGTTGACATCATTAGAGCAAATCCCCGCCGGGTCAGACTCTACCGGCCACAAAGGAGAGGTCCGATCAGGCTCCAGCGACGAGTTTCTTGAAATGGAACGCTCGGCGGAAATGGATGTGCCGCTGGCGGCAGCTGAACCGCCATACAGTGAACACAATAATCATACCAATGGTGCGTTCTTATATCTTGCAATCAAATATCTTGCCCAATTTTATCGCCCTTTAGTGGCCAAAAGTGCGAAGTTGAGGAGGAAGAGCCGGAAGGCGGACCCTGAGCTCCGAGGTTATCTTGGCCACGGATGCAATCAGGAAACTGCGTCTTTATGATGATGATGATGAATAGTGGTCAATGGTTTTAACCTCAGCATTGAGTTCTTCCTTCGTATCGACGGCATATTAAATTTTTTGGCCCTCGATTCTGCTAAAGTAAAACCACTGTTGTACCACAGTCACAGCAAAAATTGGCATTCAATTTTAGACTTTATTGCTATAGAATTGAAGTTTCAAAATTAAATTACTTTTTGTTGAGTGAAGGAAGGTATAATGAAACTCTTTTCGATTTTAAGTCTATAGCAATAAGGTCTAATATTGTGTGCCACTTTTTGCAGTGACTGTGGTACGACAGTGGTTTTGTTTTAGCAGAATCAAGGGCCAGATTGCTCCCCAATACGTTCTCGGAGGCGCTCATGAGTTCCTTCAGTTTCAGATGTGTTTGGGCATGCACCACAAGTTAGTAGCTGGAGGTAATATTTTTGTTACAGAGAAGCGCGTGTCATCACGGACATCCTCACACCGCAGTTCCACATGGCGGGTGGCTGCTGGCTCCCTGAGCTCGAGCGGCTCAGAGGCGTCACTACATCGCGGTCGCAGGGATTCCGCACCTGCCCCGCGTCTATCACGATTCTGTCACGAGTGTGGGAACAAATTCCCCGTCGACACAGCCAAATTTTGCATTGAGTGCGGAGTAAAACGACTCGTCGTGTAAATAAAACTCCAGACCGCGTGTGACGTGTGACTCACTTCTAGTCTTATAACTAGTGCCTATTCTATAGAGGTACTGGTTGATTAATATGGACGCTGGAGATCAGAGGATCCCAGATCACGAAATCGCGTGTTCTCTTCCACGGTAGTGATCGTAGTGTGGTGGCGTGCCTAGTGTAAGTTTGTTCATTTTTATAAGCAGTGTAATGATATAGATAAAACACCTGTATAAGTATTCATATCATGAAAATACGTATCAACAATGAACGGATTTACTAGTTCTAGGCAGTAGTAACTCGTTTTAGAAATCCTAATTGGAAATGTGTTCTATGGTTTGCGTGCTGACAATGCTACAAATTTAATTGTCAATGTTGCTATAATTATACACTAAACATTGAGAAGATTAAAACACCGCATCGTATTGCGTCGCAACAATACAGTATGTATTTACTTCGTTCATGAATATTCTTATAAGGAATAGATTCATGAACAGTTGGATTTATTAATCTTAGATGTACTTCAACCCTGAGTATATTTTTATACTTAGTTAACTATATTATAATAAAACCTATTTGCACAAATCAATAATCTTGGACCACTACTTAGATGAAACTTGAAAAAGCATCATTTTAAAATAATGTAATTATCTTTATTTAGTAATAATATAATATATACAAAATGTTACCAAATTGCTATAATTTATGAACTAATTTGTGCCTTCACGATTTACTAGTATAAATAATGCTATATTCTGTTGGTGTAATCTCTGTTATTTTATTTGCAAACTTTACTTTTTTGTTGCAACTGCTTGGAATGCTGGGTATGATTCGTTATGACCATGGGAATTGTTGTAGTTGAAGTCTCTTCAGTAAACAATACAGGTGTAAGTGCTTAAATTTGCATGTACTTACCAAAAGCTTTTTAATCCTGTAATGTATCAAAACATAAGAGCAGGCTTGAAATGTAAATTGTTAGGTTCATGCCGAATCATCCCCATGGCCAGATTAGCCTTAAAAAGTAACATCTGTGATACAGGAAAATATTTCGGTGTTTTCATAATAAAATGCAGAATGGATTAAATTTTGACTTAGTGCCAATGCAAGTGCTTTTGTTTTAGATTTTGTGTACACTCTAGCCTTAGTCTTTTATTTTGCAATTGTTAGCGGACACTATATTTGTATTAATTTTGAGTACCCTTCCAAGGATTTCGTCAACATCTCTTGTCCACAACATAGTTGGCCATTTTAACAAGACTGATTTATTTTCAAAGTTTTCGAACTTGATTAATCCTTAGTTACTGTTGTATATTGTTTTTAATAAAATAACGATTTTATCATGTAATAAATTAACATTTTAATAATGATATATTGTTTTCTTTATTTCACCCTGGCCCAATCTACTATATAAAAATAAGTCGGGTTTTCCTTCCTGACGCTATAACTCCAGGACACACGAACCGATTTGGCTAATTTTAGTCTTGAAATATTCCTGGGTGTCGAGGGAAGGTTTATAGGTGCAGCGGGAACGGGAAAAATATGGCGGTACGAAGTTCGCCGGGACAGCTAGTTTATTTATAAATTATTCCAATTTTGTCAGTGTCAGTGTGCTTCTGAGTCAAGTGCTTGTCCAGAAAGGGCGAATTCACCGCGATTCTCTTGTGCGTATCACTGTTTCGTCCAGAAAGAGCGTAGCTACGCGCGCCTATTATCTCGCCAACGCGCGAATGACTTCCATCAAGTCATCAAGTTTGTCAGTCAGACCATCAAGTTTGTTGTTGTTCTAACCAAGTAAAAAAAAATAATAATCTTCAGGAAATATAACTAATTTTTATTTGTGAACAGTTTCAAGAAGTATTTCATATGCATATTACATACATCCATACTTTATTTGCTTACTTTACTAATATTATAAATGCGAAAGTAACTGTCTGTTTGTTACGCTTTCACACCTAAACCACTGAACTTTGATGAAAATCTAATTACTAATTTACTTTTTTTATGTTTGTCGTACATTTAATTTCGTATTTACTAATTACAGTAATTACTAATTTGTTAATTACTAATTTACTATTCATTAATTTACTATTAATATCATAAATGCAAAATTAACTCTATCGGGATATTTACCATGTATTGTTTGGAGTTTAAACGACCATGAAAGTTTAAATACCTATACATATTAACTCTGTCTGTCTGTTAGCTATCACGCCTAAACCACTGAACCGATTTTGATGAAATTGGTATAGGGGTAGATTAGACCTTGAGAAAGGACATAGGCTATGTTTGATCGAGCGGAGAGCGGAGCCGCGTGTAACAGGCTAGTATGAAATACTTTTTGAACTGTTATAGCACTTTTAGCATTTTAAGAAAGGATTTCAAGTGTCCTTTCTCACACTGATGATTTTTGTACAGAAGTCTAAATCGTAAATTGCTAATCTTATAAATGTAAGATGATAATTAATTACACTGTAGTAAAACTTGTAATAATCATTTATTTTAATTTTATTTACAACATTTAACGAAAAAAGAAAGTAAGCTTAATAAACAATCAAATCTTACAATTATTGTTGATAAATAAGAATGGGTACCTACACTAAAGTCTGAACATACTCCTGTGTGCTTTCTTTGTTGATATGGCTCCCCTTACCCTTAACCTCCTGAGTGCTTCACGAAGATGTTTTGGCTGCAATGGCCCAGGTTCACCCGACTTATCTAGTACTTCCAGAGCTGTAACAAATTTGTGTGAAACCATGTTACACTAAACAGTCAAATTAAAGACAACGCAGCAAACTGCTCAACGCCCAGTAGACAGTGCAGCATGGTGAAGCGCGCGCCTCTTTTCTGGGGCAAGATTGTGACACAGAGGGTCATCCCAAAACCATAAATGGCCCAGGGCCAGTGATGATGTGACTTCCGCACAAAAAATCCCACCCAGTTTAGGAGTATGAACCTACTCCTAAAGTATATAAACAGGTATATTCCATTGGTGTTATTATTACAGAGCAAAAAATTTAACACTACGCTAGTTAATGATACATAAACATTCACATACCTTCTTCAACCACTTCTCCAACAAATACTTTGGCAATACCAGACATAGCAATGACTACATTCTGTCCAACTGAACAGCCTGTGATGGTCTGCATAAGTCTTTTTATAGCTGCTTTGGGAAAAGCAGCACGCCTGTACATTTCATATCTATCCAGTTGTTCTACTGTGAAGTTGGAGACAAGAACTCTGCAATGAAAAATTAAGTACATTGAAAAAATAAACTTCAATAATTATAATCAATTTTTAGTATTAATTGAATAGTTTATTCAATTCAAAATTTATTACACAATTCACATAATATACCAATAAATAATCTATTAGCCTGCCCCTGTTTCCAGGGCAAATGTGCCCTTCATGCTGTCAGCATTACCTGCTGGATGGCAATGGCCAATCTTTGCCCCTGGTACAAGGCGGAGCGAAAGTCACCGGTTTAGTCCCTCAATTTGCTTAATTTTAGTATTTACTTACTTAAGTAAGTAAAATACAAGCTATAACTGAAATTTATATATGGTGATAATTTTTAAATTTTAAAACAAAAGTTCTACATACTGCATCTTTTCCCGCTCCTCCTCTTCCAATTCTTTCTTGCTTTTCTTTTCTCTTTCCCTCTCATTTATAAGCATTTCCTCAGTCATCTGAGATTCATACATGTTAGATGTATCACTTTGCTGAAACTCATTGATATTAGGTACAATTGTGTTATCTGCATTTTCTTCGAGATCCAATTTGTCATACTTGTCAGTATTTTCTACTTGTGTTTGTTCAAGAGTAGAATGATCAAAAGAATAATCATTTATATATGGTTCATATTGATCAGTAAGAGTGTCTGGTTGAGAACTGATGAAGGTATCTGAATTATCTGTGTATATGTTGCCGAGTTCATCAGCTCTATGAATTGTTTCCACATTTTGAGAACTATCAGAGTATGTTTCTAGAACTTCACTTTCAATGTTAGTGCTTTGAACACTTTCTCCATAGTTCACCAAAGTAGTGTCTGAAAAAAATTGGTAATAGTTTAATGAACTGGCAGATTTAGCAGATAATATGATTACAAACTAGAAATGTGTTGAAACATAACAGTTTCACGCTAGCGAAAGCATGTACAACAGCTGATTATATTATGTTTACTCACATTCTGGTTCATCTTTAAGTAATTTTTCTTCTATTTCCAAAGAGATTTCCTGTGAGTCATCTTCAATAGAGTCGCTGTGCTCCAATTCCTGTGCCAGCTCTTCTTCTGAAAACAACTGGACTATAAAGAGTTTGTAATGAAACACTAAAACTAATACATACAGAATATCAATGTTTATTTACCCCTTAACCTTTCCGCCTCTGATAGACCATCACTGCTGGGATTCTCAGCCATTTCTATCTCTCTCAATCACAAGGCACAAACAATAATAATGTTTCACAAAATCCTAATTTAATTCGGACAAAATATTACATTTTACATACATACGAACTGTAATGTATAACTTTATGTTCGGTTAATTTCTCAGTTACAATGCCGCCAATTCGAGCAGTTCCAGGTCCAGCAGAGCAGACCACTGTTCCCACAGGTCCTACATGCAGCTCAGCAAATCAAAATGAAAGAGAATAAATTTAAATAACACGTTATTAACCACTTGCAACTTGCAGCCTCTTTGCTTGCAGCAATGCAATTTTAATATTTTATTTTAATCAAAACAAAAGTTTTTTTAGGGCAGCAATAACTTGGTGTAGCCAGATTTTAATTCTAAATCCAAAGAGTACAAAATGTATAGATATTTTTATCCACTTTTATCTTAAGGTTCGTTTATAGCAAGGGTGCCCAACCTTTTTAGCTGTCGGGCCAAACTAACGATTTGGACTTTTTTGGCGGGCCAGTAAGGTAACTGTACCAATGCTCGACACTGTACCAATGCTTAGACACTTTCGAACAAAACCCAGTATTTTGAGAAAATTATCCATTTGTTTTATAAGACTATTGACTTAAAAGATGCCTAATGGTATCTATAAGATATGTTCAAATATTCGCAACACCATCCGAAGTAAATTTAGAAAGACTGTTGACAGCAAATAATGTGACTCCGTGAACACGGTCGTGTTATTTCTTAAGATTTTTGCCAAGGGTACTGATTTTTATAGGTGTGATTTTTTTGTTTATAAGTTATGATTATTACTAATTTTAGTATAAACGTTATAAATATTGAAGTTATTGACATACTTGGACCATTGGGACAATGATGTCTAGCATTGGTGTTTTCGACCAAGTGCATAATAATTTAATTTAAAGTAAAAGTATGATAGATTTTAAAGATTTTATGGGCAAAAGTTAATGTCTAATTGTTGCTGTAACAGTTAAAAAAGAATGTAACGACCATGCTGTAATTAATTTGTTAAATTTTTTAGATTGAAATTTTATTTTTCCTTAAAGTGTCGAGCATTGGTACAGTTACCTTACATGTTTTTACTACATCCCCCCCCCCCCCTCCTAGGTTTCGGAAGATGAAATTGGCTGATCTCTTGCCTATCTCCCTGGAGCTGGCTCTCTTCGGGTATGGGGACTATCTAATCCCCATCTAGCCCCTGGGAATGGAGAGCTGCAGGCGGTTCCACCCGTCACCACCCTCAGGCCCATGCTCATGAGAGACAGAGGCATGTTCTGCACCTTCGACGCCCGCGTCCCCTACGCTCGTCACGGGCTGTGCGGGCTGCGAATCTCCTCTGTTCCTACCCCGCCGTCTTCTTTTGGAGTATTACTTGCTCACAGAAGGAGAGGCGGCAGCCCACGCACTCGCGCAGCGTACTATCGCCGTAAGCAAGGTCCTACGGTGATACCTTGTCGGTCTCATCAGATGCTTTTTCGCGCCCCGCTTAAAAGGATCCGGGACTGTAGGAAGAGGGAAACCGGGAGGGATTCCAGGAGTTAATGGTACGGCAGAGGAAGGAGTCGCCGAATATTTTGCACCGTATGCGGGTGACATTTATGTCCTGCACGCGTTGTTCTGTGTAGGAAAGGATAAGGTGGGATTAATGAGCAGTTTTCCAGTAGGTATAATAATCAGTTGGTTTTTAAATCATAAAGAGATGGCGCTAGCATAGCTTTTGGTAATTTTAATGTACTCTGTGGTTTGTTTGTGCGATGTTGCCAAAGTTTAATTTCATTTACCCATATTACAATAGATAAAATATGATAAAACGCTTAATTCTTTTCGCGTCACTGTCTGTAATTTAAAATAATATTATATATAAAATAATATTATCAACAAAAAATGTCAAAACATTTATGTAAAGTAAATTATTACAAAACCGAAGAACATTTTTTCCATAAATTAGGGAACACTAGATGTGAGACCACACTCTTCTTACCAAAAGTGCCGGCTGCGCCATCTAGCTTGTCCTTAGGAACCCTATAAATACCTACTGGAAAACTGCTCATTGGAAAAGCTCATCAGAACATTCACCACAGCAGAGACGGTAAAATTAAAATACTGCCAAGGATGCACATCTCTACGCATCTGCAGAGGCTCGAGGGTGTTCGTGATCTCATGATGCCCAATAATGCGGACCGCACGACACTGGAACCTGTCGAGTGTATCAAATTAGTACTTTGCGAAGCCATCCCAGAGATGCGAGCAGTATTCCACGCAGGAGACAGAAGACACCGCTCTGGCGTGTTAAAACATCTCACTTTGTTCAGGACTCCGAGTTTACGCGGGGCTGTTTTGATGATACTCTCAATATAATTTTTGTTGTTCAGTAGGCAGCGAGCATCCATACCGGGAATACTGAGATTGTCCCGCAGTGGCAATGCCCACGCCACAGACGGAAGGAAAAAGATACCTTTGCTGTAAATGCACATGCCTGCATCTTGTTGGCATTGAACTCGACCAGGTTCTCAGAGCCCTATTGGGAAATATGATTAAGGATCCGGTCGATCTCAGTGACAAGAAGCTGCTTTTATTCCCGCGATATCAGATTGCTCGGCCGCAGTATGCCCATGATAACTCCCGTGTAAGATGCTATCGTCTGCATAGCAATTAATGCTGCCGGGTGGTCAGAATATCGTTGATATGTAGAAGAAAGAGAATAGGTGATAAGACAGAGAACAGCTGCAAGAACTACGAAGTTCGTCATCACAAAGGACGCGAATATGGCGCTCCTGCAGGAAGTTAACCACCCAGTCGCACAGTTTGAGAGGCAGACCAAAGGCTGGTAGCTTGATAAGAAGCGATTTGTGCCAGACTCTATAAAAGCTTTGGCGATGTCAAGATTAATTGCCAGTGACTCGCCATGTTTGTCCATAGCCTCGCTCTCCGAGATCCGGCAAGAAAACTCGCCGCGTCATAGGATATCGTGCAGTAATCCCTGATGGCCTTGATGGCCATCGTCTGTTGCTGTGCACGCGGTAGGTGCACGTGCCTAGACTTCAGGGCATCCGCTCACACGGGACACCCGTATAGGGCAATGGAGCGTACGATTCCCGCAGCATCTGCCTCCTGCTCTGCACTGGCTCCCTCATGTTGGACAGCAGCCACGCCAGAGCGTTAGCTGTGCCTCCTAATTTGGGAGCCAGACTTTGGAGACGCTCCTCGATATTTGGGCCATCGAACACGAGCCCTAGATATGTCATCTGGGGCCTGATGCCGATGAGAGTGTCTCCCACTGTGGATCCCTCCGGTGGTGCACACCGAGGCCTATGAAAGAACATGGCCTCAGTTTTGTACAGAGTTACCTCAGACTCAGCCGCCGGATCCGTTCCACTCCAGTGACAGCAGGCTCCTATTTTACAACGTTTTTACGCGTATAAATTAAAACTCAATACTATGGAATGTAACTACAAAAATTAGTGTAATAACAAAGTGCACTAGTGCAATATTAAGTTTATTATATATATACCAAACTGTCAATACAATCAAAGTCATAAAAAAAAATATTTTAAACTTTTTAGTTATGATATGAAGAGATAATATTATATTATTATTTTGATGAATACTCGATAGATTTGAGTGAAAAGAAAAAATAGCATAGCATTTGCGACTGCAATATAATGCAATTGCTTTTGTACTAGCTTTTTTTTTTGCTCCTCTCGCAGTGGCTTGCGCGTGCCACCCGAAATTCGTCCGCGGGCCACTTCGTGGCCCGCGGGCCTGGGGTTGGGCACCCTTGGTTTATAGCAATTTAACGTGTTTAATGACAAATACTTCGTGTAACCGAACTCTCGTATTTTTATAACGCAACGCACATCATTAAAAAGGAGGGATAAGGTAAATGTACCAATGGTAGACACTTTAAGGAAAAATAAAATTTCAATCTAAAAAATTTAACAAATTAATTACAGCATGGTCGTTACATTCTTTTTTAACTGTTACAGCAACAATTAGACATTAACTTTTGCCCATAAAATCTTTAAAATCTATCATACTTTTACTTTAAATTAAATTATTATGCACTGCATTGTCCCAATGCTAGACACCTATTTGTACCAATAGTAGACACTTTAATTTCTCTCTACAAAATTGAATATCAGACCGCTAAGTGCCTTGGTATGCCCTATTCCCCCCGAGCGATGGTCAGACGGCGGTCCCCCGACGAGACAAATGACAAAAGGTGGGTTTTACTTTTTAAAGGTTCATTTTGGAGGTTTTTTTTTATTCCATATTTTTTACAGGTATAACCACTCAACCGATTTCCATAAGACTTGCTGTATCGTGATGTATAAATTATGACCTGTCACTTGATACCATTGTCATTGACTGTATATTAAGGTAGTTAAGGTTTATATTCTATTATTCGCCAGCGCGGCAGCGCGATTCCAAGAATGCGCGCTGCTGCGCATCGCTCGGTGTGCGTTGGGCCGTATCCATCCATATTTGCCGATGACGGACGCCATCTATCGAGCCAACTTTACACTTGCAAAAGCTCACGCGTCGATAAGGTCAGAACACCCCTTGGTTTAGTGATCATGTGTTTAGGACAGGGTAGGGAATGGGGGAGGGGAGGGTGGAAAGGGGAGAAAGGTGAGTAGATAGTCAAATAGAGAGTCAAGTGTTTCAATAGTGTCGACTCAGAGCTCAAATTCTTGACTCTCAGCGCTAAAATTTACAACAATATGCGATAAGCGACATCCACGTGGTTAGAGCGGGCTAGCGCGGGCATTATTAGTAATTTCCGGTACATGTGATGAATCTCAATGTATATAATATCACATTTAGCGTAGGTATAACATCTTATTTTCATGAAATAAAGGCATTATTCCAAAGTGTCTATCATTGGAACATCTAAGATTTTTTGTACCAATACTAGACATAGCATATAAATGTTACAAAACCTAATCAAAATATGCGGGCAATGGTCCAAGTATGTCAATAACTTCAATATTTATAACGTTTATACTAAAATTAGTAATAATCATAACTTATAAACAAAAAAATCACACCTATAAAAATCAGTACCCTTGGCAAAAATCTTAAGAAATAACACGACCGTGTTCACGGAGTCACATTATTTGCTGTCAACTGTCGTCTTTCTTAATTTACTTCGGATGGTGTTGCGAATATTTGAACATATCTTAAAGACACCATTAGGCATCTTTTAAGTCAATAGTCTTATAAAACAAATGGATAATTTTCTCAAAATACTGGGTTTTGTTCGAAAGTGTCTAGCATTGGTACAGTGTCGAGCATTGGTACAGTTACCTTAGGCCCGCAATTTTGTATACATATACAGGGTGTCCCAAAATTCAAGGATAAGCCGGCAACAGGGGGTGGCCCTACTTATGGCTGCTCAGGAAAAAATAAGAAAAAAAATATATCTCCATTTTTTTTTAATTACTCGAACTTTTTTAAAATCCCTCGAAATTCGGTACCCTTAATGATATTTTCAACTACCAGGTCCACAATTTTGCAAATATTTTTGAACTCTTTTCTGTATTAGCAAGCTAAGAAGCATGGCTATCCATCACCACCCTGAAAAATTATAGGATATTTGTAGTTATTTTACAAAAATAAGTCAAAATATTTTTTTGTCGTCAAATTTTCATACATTTTTACTTTCGACCCACTTTATCTTATCTCGGTGAAAAAAAAAAGTACGGACACCACTATGGCATTCTTTTTCAAAAATTGGCGCAACTATCCAAGATTTCAAAATGGTATAATTTGGGTATGATACTATATTGAAATACTAAAAAAAAATTTTTTTTGTAAATAAGAATCACATTTAATACATTGCTCTTATTGAAAATCACCAGATTTACTTTGTACACAATGCATTCATCCTCAATAAAAAATCATTGACGGGACTTGTGACAAAGTGGTAACCGAGTAGGTTATCACATTACGAGGTTAAGCAACATAAGCCTGGGTGGTTTTCGGATGGATGACCATTCTTAAGACATTGAGACTTGAGACACCTCCATTCCTCAGAAAGTACGTTAGGCCCGTCGATCGTAGTGGCCATACGAGCATCTATGACAGTTGTTACGGGTAGTCGGAGTTCTAAAAGTCCAACAACTGGACGCACTACATAACTTTGATATCGCCAATGGGTTGTGGAGGTCAGGTGGCAGTCGCTTCAAAGAAAATTTCGCGGTTCTGCTGTTTCACAGTTAACCATAAAATCCGACTCTGTATTTTGTAAAGGTTCAGAGGATGAAAATCCATACTATTAAAATATTAAACAAACATAATGGTATAATTTTATAATTATTGCATTATTGTTAATATTTTTTTTATTTTTACATTTTTAATTGTTTGCCACCGGCATTAATACATTTTATTTTTCGTGCATTTCTTTTGTCAGAAATATAATCCGTAGCCGCATTGATATTTGAATGAAACTAGTCCAGCGTTGCAATTGCTTTCGGAAACCTAATTGTTCTTAAAACAATTCCAATAAAACTCTGAGCCTCGGATTTCCCGGCTAACTGTGAAACAGCAGAAATGCGAAATTTGCCGTGAAGCGACTGTCACCTGACCTTCACAACCCACTGGCTATATCAAAGTTATGTAGTGTGTCCAGTTGTTGGACTTTTAGGGGTCCGACTAACTGTCATAGATACTCATATGGCCACCGGGATCTACGACCTAACGTACTCTCTGAGAAACAGAGGACGGAGGTGTCTTAATGTCTTAAGAATGGTCATCCGTCCGAAAACCACCCTGGCTTATGTTGCTTAACCTCGTAATGTGATAACCTACTCGGTTACCACTTTGTCACAAGTCCCGTCAATGATTTTTTATTGAGGATGAATGCATTGTGTACAAAGTAAATCTGGTGATTTTCAATAAGAGCAATGTATTAAATGTGATTCTCATTTACAAAAAAAAAAAATTTTTTAGTATGTCAATATAGTATCATACCCAAATTATACCATTTTGAAATCTTGGATAGTTGCGCTAATTTTTGAAAAAGAATGCCATAGTGGTGTCCGTACTTTTTTTTTTCACCGAGATAAGATAAAGTGGGTCGAAAGTAAAAATGTATGAAAATTTGACGACAAAAAATATTTTGACTTATTTTTGTAAAATAACTACAAATATCCTATAATTTTTCAGGGTGGTGATGGATAGCCATGCTTCTTAGCTTGCTAATACAGAAAAGAATTCAAAAATATTTGCAAAATTGTGGACCTGGTAGTTAAAAATATCATTAAGGGTACCGAATTTCGAGGGATTATAAAAAAGTTCGAGTAATTTAAAAAAAAATAGAGATATATTTTTTTTCTTTTTTTTTCCAGAGCAGCCATAAGTAGGGCCACCCTCTGTTACCGGCTTATCCTTGAATTTTGGGACACCCTGTATATAATAAATAAGTAGTAGTTTCCTAATTTTAATGCATTCTAATTCTCACTCGGCGCATCCACACCCCCACCTCGCTAATATAATAATAGCCCCAGCCCAGCCTAACCGGTGTGGTGGACGACCATAGACTTAGATACTATAGACAGGGTATACCTACAGAATAGACGTGTATACCTATGTTCCATTTTTATGAATGAACGTTTGACGACGGTTACTATGCTAGGGATGCACCTTCTACTATCGTAATATTTGTCGATATCTATTTATACTATAACCCGCGCCACGTATCTTGGACCTAAAATGTGCTCAAAACGTGCCCTATACGCGCAGTACACATTTCTTGGGTGTCTATTGAGGATAGCACGGGATGCTACTGCGGTAGACGAACTCAAATTCACCCAGCATAGAATATTACAAAGCATTCCGCGGGCGCCAGCCAGAGCCTCGTATGTCTTATGATTTAGGTTCAAGATACGTGGCGCAACTATAAAACTAAAACCCGACTACTGCAGAATCACGAATCCCTAGAATGTATTGTTTTGTTAGAGTAAATGGTATGCGACCACGGTTATTCTTGATATTTTCTTGCTTAATACTTCTTAGGGCGTGATTTGCAGTAGTCGGATTTTAGTTTTAGACTTGATTTTTATTTGTATTGTTTTGGTGCAAGCAACACCCAATAATGTGTACATGTTTTTAATGTGCTAATAGAGCCCTTTAATTTCATACCAAACACGTTCTATATATCTCAAGTTTTTTTCTATTAAAGTCAGAGTTTCAGATAGTCATTCATACGTCATATTGCCTATAACCAGCGGATGATCAAGACGTTTCTAAAAATACCACAATTGCCTAGTTCTAATACGGAAAAACAGAAGACATTACAATTTTGTCAATTCGTATTTCTTCAAAAGAGTACCTACATTTTTGTAAAGAAGAATAGTTTCGTCGTCAAATCATTTATTGGAGTACATCACTATTATGCTTGTAGTAGTATGGTCTAGAAAAATTCAACAATGACCCCAATTCTGACGTTACCATCTCTAAACTTAAATTTCTCTAAAATTGTCTTATTTTAGATAAGCGATTGACATTTCTAACCGTATTCTGTTGTTATGTCAAACTAAATTTAGTGTTTGCTAAGCACAAGACAGCACTAAATTTGAATATGACGTCGCTAAAACGAGTGTTACAACTATTAAAAAATTAAGAATGAACGATAAAGATTTTCATAAAATCTGTAAAGACTTATCTTAATAAGTCTTTAGAATGCCGACAAATGATAATTAGTGCATATTATTGATCAAATAGTAAACAAACTGTGATATTTCTCAGTCTTAACCAAGCAAATACAGTTTTTCTCGGTCCACGTACCCGGCAAGTTCGCGGGGTCCGCTAGTTATTTATAAAATCCAAATTAATCGACGATTTATAGAGCTTTATAAAGGCTTTAAGCGTATATAGAACGACAATTGGCATTATTTTAGATGATGTCTAATTTTAGTTTGACATTTCTTATTTTAGTGCATATACGTACAACAGAATACCGTTTAACCAAAAATGACAGTTGAGTACTTTCTCTAATTTTAGTTGTGTCAAGCTAATTTTAAGTTAGTTGTGTGTTCTCAGAATACGAAATTACATTTTGACAGGACTAAACTGACATTTAGAGATTTTTAGCTTATTTTAGTTAGCTTGTGACAAGACAGAATTGGGGTCAATAGCTGTCGCAAATCATTCATAATGTTGGCGCAAATCATTCATAAATGTTGGCACCGTCGGCACGCTGTCAAATTCTCATACTCATTTTCCCAAGTGAGCAATAACTTAAATTTTTTGTCTCTTTTTAGCAGACACAACTGTATATTGGAAAAAAAGAGACAAAGTGATATAATCGAGGTTCAATTCATGTTTGCCTCATATTTGTATAACTAGAATTTCTATATGTAGAACGGGGCCCCCCTGTGTGGACGACTCAGTTGCCACGTGGACCCCATAGATTAATATATATACTGTGGACCCCAAAGAGTATAGTAATATATAGAAGAGTGGCAAGTGGCAACCAATTTATGGTGGCAACTCTATGCAAAAACTTGCATGTATGGAAAGTGCTGCCGCCCCGGGATGGGTGCAGGAACTAATTTTGTAACAGATATCATCCCTAACATAGTACATCCCGAACATAACAGAGATACATCCCTAACATAGTAACCGTCGACACACGTTCATTCATGAAAATAGAAGTATGTTGGCAAAAAAATATGGCGATTAGGCGTCAAACTTGATTTGATTTTATGAATGAAATTCGTATAGCTTCATCTCTTCTTCTATCTATTTTTTTTTTTCCTCTCTTCTGGCGATTACGCAGTTTCCGCCAACGACTTAGCACATGGATTTGAATTCGAGTTTCGACTTGGGGGTAAGTATGCGACTGTGCTAGATTACTTGATGTACCCACGGATTAAAACTTAGTGAATGTACAAGAGAAGGTGTATATAAAATACAATAAAGGCCGAAAGTGTTGCAGCACGCTGGAGTACCTGAGTCAAAGCAAAAAACACAGGTTAGCGGTTATAGCAGACAAACACAATCCTACAGGTTAATATTATTAGAGTTAATATAGTTACATATCAGATATATAAGGGGAGAATTAGTATAGGTGAGAAGAGAGTTAAAATTTATGGGTCGGGGGATACGGTTGGTGGGTAGGATATCATATAGAGAACTTCTTCTTGGGCACTCAAAGAAGATGTGATCAGTAGTGTGTTCATCCAAGCCACACTCACAGAGAGAGCTGTCCCTGACCCTGATCTTAGCGAGAAAAACATTAGTACAGGCATGTCCTAAACGAAGACGACAGATTACCGATGTAGCTCTCTTACTGGCTTCCCGGAATTGGTAAAACCAGGGTTTAATTGGGATGTCAGGCTGAATGGAGGCATAGTGTCTTCCCTTCACCTTGCTGGAACTCTCCCAAAGGGCGGTCCATTTTGATATTAGACAGGGTCTGGCAAGTAAGAGGAGGTCGTGAGCATAGACTCTATATTGGTCGAGAGTACCATTGTTTACTGCTTCCCTGGCAAGGGAGTCCACAAAAGTGTTGCCTGCTATGCCAGCATGACCTGGGATCCATACCAATGTAACCTCGAGTCCCCTAGACTGACACCTAAACAATGTTTGCTTTATTAAAAGAACTAAAGGGAATTTTGTTTTACTGGTGAATTGATTAGCCAGAATGGCCATTAAGCAGCTCCTGGAATCCGTAAATATTACTGCCTTACTAATACTATGAGCCTCAATGTACAGTAATGCCTCGAGTATAGCTATCGATTCACCAGTAAAAATAGAATTGATATTTGGTGATTTATATGAAAGTATAATTTTGTATCTTGGAATCCAAACGGCAGACCCCACACAAGTGGAGTCAGATACTTTAGAAGAATCCGTGTAAATAGCTATCCAGTCCTGCCAATGTCGGCTGATTAAATAATCTAACTCCTTATTAGCATCCACAGAATCCTTACTGATACCACAGTATAAGACAACATTAGGGTTGTAGATGTAGACAATAGCCTCAAGGAGTTTCAAACAGGGGGTTAGTTTTACATTGAAAAGAAGGGAAAGGGAGGCGAACATAATTAACAAAACTATTAAATAAACACGGATGGCTTTTATGTGTCCAATATCCACCTGTTGAAATATATTCGGATAATTTATGTAGTTTGGGCACCAGAGGATGAAAGGATAGTTGGGAGGATTTATATAGGTACCTATCAGAGAGGTACTGCCTTCTTAGAAATAGAGGGGGGTCTACACATTCCAATTGTAGCGCATTTATTGGGGAAGATTTCATAGCACCCACGACAAGGCGCATGCTTTTGGCCTGGATCCTATCCAACGAGCTTAAGGCTGCCTTGTTGCACGGCTCTAAGAGAAAGCACCCATAGTCTAAATGGCTACGGATAAGCGCATTATACATCAGCTTTTGACAATAAGGGTGGGCTCCCCACCAAACTCCAGACACAGCCCTTAAAATATTAATATTTTTTTCACATTTGTGTGTGATGTAATTGATGTGATCTACTCCGGATAGCTTTGCATCTAAAACCATTCCTAAAAACTTGACTGTGTTTTTTACAGGGAAATTTTGATCATCAAGAGAGATTAGACAATCAGGAATGGATCTACGGCGGCTGAAAACTACTACAGAGCTTTTGGGGACTGAAAGTGATAGAATAGACCATGGTCAGTAAGCCAGTTGGAGAGATAAGATATTGCTGAGTTCAATCTGGACACAGCATCCGTCATATTGTCCGCTGCCACATAGAGAGCAAGATCATCCGCGTATTGAAGGATGTTGCAGAAGGAAGAGACTGAGAGATCTAAATCGGCGGTATAGATGCCATAGAGGAGGGGGCTTAAAACAGAGCCCTGCGGAAGGCCTCTCCAAATTATTCTGGGAGAAAGGATTGAATTTTGAACTCTAAGGCTAATGGTTCTCCCAGACAGGGAATTAAAAATGAAATTTACTATCTTCTCTGGAAGACTCAGATTAAGCAGTTTTTGCCTGAGTACAGGAAGTAGTACATTGTCATATGCAGATGCTATGTCCAAGAATACACCCACACAATACTGATTTTTTGATAGAGCTATTCTAACGTCAGTGGTAAATATACTGAGATTATCCATAGTCCCCAATCCCTTGCGGAACCCGAATTGGGTTTTTGAGAGCAAACCCTGGCTTTCCACCAGCCACTCTAAACGATTTTTTATTAAGTGCTCTAAGATTTTGGACATGGTACAAGAGAGCGCAATAGGGCGGTAACTGGAAGGATCATCGCTACGTTTATCTGGTTTCAGGATTGGAATTATAATTTGAGACTTCCACTCTTCTGGGGGGAAACCAGAGTTATAAATGGTATTGAGCAGATTTAAAAAAAAATTTTGGGTGGTTCTGCTACTCTTGAAAATAAATGAGTAAGGGATGCCATCCACACCAGGAGAAGAATCCTTAAGGGACCCTAAGACAATCGAAAGCTCTTCGAAGGAAAAAGAAGAATCTAGAGGGTGTGAAGACTGAGAGCTAGAAGGAAAGAAGTATGAGGACTCGGCAGCAGTGGGAGCTGTTGGGGGAGCAAGTTTTTGCTCAAATTTCTGTAGCCATTGAGAGGGGTCATTTGAGGTAATGTTGCTGTTTGTTGTAGAATACCTGAACCTTCTAATATCCCTCCATACAAAAGATGCGGGGGTACGAGGGGCTAATGCTTCACAGAACTTGCGCCATCCATCCTTCTTCTTTTGTGACAGAAGTCTAACCGTTTGTGCAGCTACTTTTTGATAATTTAAATAATTAGCAGTTGTCATATTATGTTTGTATGCTCTTTCAGCATCCCTTCTCATTTGGCACGCAGCTGAGCACGCCTGATCCCACCAAGGAGGAGAGGGGATGTTATTCCTAGGGGTCCTTTTAACAGGAATGGCCTTATCAGCAGAGTTTAGAAGAGCTTGTTTGAAAAGGGTGTAAACGGGGTCAATATTACCTAAGTTAGGAATAGGCAACAAAGAAACCTCCTGGTCAAGAGAATTAGCATACAATTCCCAATCGGCTCTTAGCAAATTATATTTGAGTAGCGGGTTAAATGGAGGTGACTCCCTGTGGCTGGCTAGAGAGGAGACAATTATGGGGTAGTGATCACTCTGTTGTGAGTCACTTGAAATCTGATAAGTCAAGCATGAAGCAAGGGAAGCGGAACAGATGGTTAAATCCACAGCACTGGGTCCCCTTTGGGTTAAGGAGGGTCTACGAGTGGCAGAGCCATCATTTAAGATACAGAGGTTCAATGAATCTAGAATATCAATGAACATGGGTGCTAAATCGTCACACTCTTGTGATCCCCATGAAGTATGATGGATATTGAAGTCACCTAAAATAACAAAAGGAGAGGTTATAGAAGTTAAAATGTTGCTTAACTCAGCTAGTATAGAGGAATTTGGATAGGGGATATATATGGAAAGGAAAGTAATGTTTGATACTGTAATAGCAACAATGTTCCAGCCATCACTATGAGGAGGTAGGGATAAAGAGTTAAAGATAATTGATCTGGAGACCAAAATGGCAACTCCAGCATATCTGTCATCCCTGTCTTCCCGAAGACAGGCATACCCAGGCATCCTGAAATGGGTGCCAGGTTTAAGCCAAGTCTCCTGAATGGCAAGGATGAGAGGTTTGTGTTTATTAATTAAATGAATTAAGTGACTCTTTTTACTCCTAATGCTCCTACAATTCCATTGAAGGAGAGGTGGGAATGTTACTAGTGAAATTAAGCAGCTGAGTGAGTTTTGTTTTATATCTTTCAGGTAGCTCAGTATCATCAAAACGGGTGAGCATGCTAATAAGAGTGGAGAGCAACAGATCCAAAAAGTTGTCATTAGAATCAACGTTAACTTGTACACCAGGGAGAGCAGCACCATTTGGAAGAGAAGATGCAGGAGAATGAGTAATAAGACTATGGGCTTGCCTGTCATAACCAGGGCCAGAAGCAGGGGAGCTCTGCCTTCGGGGCATGAATATAGTTTTCCTATATGATGATACCTGAGGACCTTGAGACCCCCGGACAGGAGACAAGGAAGAATGATGAGAACCAGGGTGAGAGTTCAGTGGTTGAGAAGACCTAGCTGTGTCGGCAAAAGACTTTCTTACCTGAGGGAACCTAGCCGATGCCTCCATGTAAGAAATGCTCTCCTGAGACATGGTAATCTTTATAGACTTCTGCCTGGAGTGCTCTGGACAGGAAGGGTCTTTGGCTGTATGGGGACCTAAACAGAACATACATGTGGGAGATTTTGAGGTACATGAGACACCCTCATGGGCCTGAGAACATATGAAACACCGTGGGGCAGATCGACATTGTGTGGAAGTGTGACCATAACGGCAACACTTCCAGCACTGTATGAGGGGAAGGACATAATTTTCAACGGGGAGGGAATTATAAAAACAGTAGACGTGTGGGGGCAATTTTTGTCCTGAGAAGGTGACCACAATAGTTTGAGTGGGAACATAAGTGACAGTGTTGTTCTCACTTGTAACTCTCCTATTGAGCCTTCTAGCTTTCATTATAGAGCCGTATCCTGATGGAACCTCAATGGAAAGGACCACTTCTTCTAGTGTCCACTCCACTGGTATTTGGCGAACTATACCCATTCGTGAGGTAGCAAACGAGGGAATTGAGCAACTATATTTGGCCCTTGCCAAAGAAGGATGACTAATAAAGTTGTTGGCATCACTAGCATTTCTAAATTCGACTGAAAGTCTGTTACGACCAACCCGCTTAACACTGCCTTCAATAATGTTAGTAATTTTATTCATGAACAAAAAATGACCAAATTTAATGGATCGGAACACTGTTCCAGCAGAGGCATCGCCGACATCTCTAGTCACGTGGACCAAAAACGGGCCAGAGTCCGACTCTGAGTACTTTGAGACCTTGTCTTGAAAATCGGGATGAATATATGAACTTTGAATGGATGGAGTCGCTTGGGAGGGGACAGTTATTGTTTTTTTAGCAGGGACAGCGTCTTCCTGTGAGGTATGGATAACACGCTTCTTGGCTGTGGCTGTACTGACTGCAGAAATATCCTCTAAAATAATTCGAGAAGAACCGGGGAGTGGAGTGCCTGGCCGTCCACCGGGGACGCTTCCCCCGCCAGGGTCTGGTGGATGGTTATCCATGGGACTGTCTACGTGTTGAACAATAAACTTACCCTGATTACGAACACAAAGCACACTTAGACAACACAGAAGCACTTAAATACTCCAGCAACTCGATATTTCCAAGTAAAAAGTTTTTTGGAAGGGACGAACACTTGTAGCAAGCACGCGTTCCAGATCCTTTCTTCTATCTATACCAAGGGTGCCCAACCTTTTTAGCTGTCGGGCCAAACTAACGATTTGGACTTTTTTGGCGGGCCAGTAAGGTAACTGTACCAATGCTCGACACTGTACCAATGCTTAGACACTTTCGAACAAAACCCAGTATTTTGAGAAAATTATCCATTTGTTTTATAAGACTATTGACTTAAAAGATGCCTAATGGTATCTATAAGATATGTTCAAATATTCGCAACACCATCCGAAGTAAATTTAGAAAGACTGTTGACAGCAAATAATGTGACTCCGTGAACACGGTCGTGTTATTTCTTAAGATTTTTGCCAAGGGTACTGATTTTTATAGGTGTGATTTTTTTGTTTATAAGTTATGATTATTACTAATTTTAGTATAAACGTTATAAATATTGAAGTTATTGACATACTTGGACCATTGGGACAATGATGTCTAGCATTGGTGTTTTCGACCAAGTGCATAATAATTTAATTTAAAGTAAAAGTATGATAGATTTTAAAGATTTTATGGGCAAAAGTTAATGTCTAATTGTTGCTGTAACAGTTAAAAAAGAATGTAACGACCATGCTGTAATTAATTTGTTAAATTTTTTAGATTGAAATTTTATTTTTCCTTAAAGTGTCGAGCATTGGTACAGTTACCTTACATGTTTTTACTACATCCCCCCCCCCCCCTCCTAGGTTTCGGAAGATGAAATTGGCTGATCTCTTGCCTATCTCCCTGGAGCTGGCTCTCTTCGGGTATGGGGACTATCTAATCCCCATCTAGCCCCTGGGAATGGAGAGCTGCAGGCGGTTCCACCCGTCACCACCCTCAGGCCCATGCTCATGAGAGACAGAGGCATGTTCTGCACCTTCGACGCCCGCGTCCCCTACGCTCGTCACGGGCTGTGCGGGCTGCGAATCTCCTCTGTTCCTACCCCGCCGTCTTCTTTTGGAGTATTACTTGCTCACAGAAGGAGAGGCGGCAGCCCACGCACTCGCGCAGCGTACTATCGCCGTAAGCAAGGTCCTACGGTGATACCTTGTCGGTCTCATCAGATGCTTTTTCGCGCCCCGCTTAAAAGGATCCGGGACTGTAGGAAGAGGGAAACCGGGAGGGATTCCAGGAGTTAATGGTACGGCAGAGGAAGGAGTCGCCGAATATTTTGCACCGTATGCGGGTGACATTTATGTCTTGCACGCGTTGTTCTGTGTAGGAAAGGATAAGGTGGGATTAATGAGCAGTTTTCCAGTAGGTATAATAATCAGTTGGTTTTTAAATCATAAAGAGATGGCGCTAGCATAGCTTTTGGTAATTTTAATGTACTCTGTGGTTTGTTTGTGCGATGTTGCCAAAGTTTAATTTCATTTACCCATATTACAATAGATAAAATATGATAAAACGCTTAATTCTTTTCGCGTCACTGTCTGTAATTTAAAATAATATTATATATAAAATAATATTATCAACAAAAAATGTCAAAACATTTATGTAAAGTAAATTATTACAAAACCGAAGAACATTTTTTCCATAAATTAGGGAACACTAGATGTGAGACCACACTCTTCTTACCAAAAGTGCCGGCTGCGCCATCTAGCTTGTCCTTAGGAACCCTATAAATACCTACTGGAAAACTGCTCATTGGAAAAGCTCATCAGAACATTCACCACAGCAGAGACGGTAAAATTAAAATACTGCCAAGGATGCACATCTCTACGCATCTGCAGAGGCTCGAGGGTGTTCGTGATCTCATGATGCCCAATAATGCGGACCGCACGACACTGGAACCTGTCGAGTGTATCAAATTAGTACTTTGCGAAGCCATCCCAGAGATGCGAGCAGTATTCCACGCAGGAGACAGAAGACACCGCTCTGGCGTGTTAAAACATCTCACTTTGTTCAGGACTCCGAGTTTACGCGGGGCTGTTTTGATGATACTCTCAATATAATTTTTGTTGTTCAGTAGGCAGCGAGCATCCATACCGGGAATACTGAGATTGTCCCGCAGTGGCAATGCCCACGCCACAGACGGAAGGAAAAAGATACCTTTGCTGTAAATGCACATGCCTGCATCTTGTTGGCATTGAACTCGACCAGGTTCTCAGAGCCCTATTGGGAAATATGATTAAGGATCCGGTCGATCTCAGTGACAAGAAGCTGCTTTTATTCCCGCGATATCAGATTGCTCGGCCGCAGTATGCCCATGATAACTCCCGTGTAAGATGCTATCGTCTGCATAGCAATTAATGCTGCCGGGTGGTCAGAATATCGTTGATATGTAGAAGAAAGAGAATAGGTGATAAGACAGAGAACAGCTGCAAGAACTACGAAGTTCGTCATCACAAAGGACGCGAATATGGCGCTCCTGCAGGAAGTTAACCACCCAGTCGCACAGTTTGAGAGGCAGACCAAAGGCTGGTAGCTTGATAAGAAGCGATTTGTGCCAGACTCTATAAAAGCTTTGGCGATGTCAAGATTAATTGCCAGTGACTCGCCATGTTTGTCCATAGCCTCGCTCTCCGAGATCCGGCAAGAAAACTCGCCGCGTCATAGGATATCGTGCAGTAATCCCTGATGGCCTTGATGGCCATCGTCTGTTGCTGTGCACGCGGTAGGTGCACGTGCCTAGACTTCAGGGCATCCGCTCACACGGGACACCCGTATAGGGCAATGGAGCGTACGATTCCCGCAGCATCTGCCTCCTGCTCTGCACTGGCTCCCTCATGTTGGACAGCAGCCACGCCAGAGCGTTAGCTGTGCCTCCTAATTTGGGAGCCAGACTTTGGAGACGCTCCTCGATATTTGGGCCATCGAACACGAGCCCTAGATATGTCATCTGGGGCCTGATGCCGATGAGAGTGTCTCCCACTGTGGATCCCTCCGGTGGTGCACACCGAGGCCTATGAAAGAACATGGCCTCAGTTTTGTACAGAGTCACCTCAGACTCAGCCGCCGGATCCGTTCCACTCCAGTGACAGCAGGCTCCTATTTTACAACGTTTTTACGCGTATAAATTAAAACTCAATACTATGGAATGTAACTACAAAAATTAGTGTAATAACAAAGTGCACTAGTGCAATATTAAGTTTATTATATATATACCAAACTGTCAATACAATCAAAGTCATAAAAAAAAATATTTTAAACTTTTTAGTTATGATATGAAGAGATAATATTATATTATTATTTTGATGAATACTCGATAGATTTGAGTGAAAAGAAAAAATAGCATAGCATTTGCGACTGCAATATAATGCAATTGCTTTTGTACTAGCTTTTTTTTTTGCTCCTCTCGCAGTGGCTTGCGCGTGCCACCCGAAATTCGTCCGCGGGCCACTTCGTGGCCCGCGGGCCTGGGGTTGGGCACCCTTGATCTATACTCTAAGTCAAGGGTGCCCAACCCCAGGCCCGCGGGCCACGAAGTGGCCCGCGGACGAATTTCGGGTGGCACGCGCAAGCCACTGCGAGAGGAGCAAAAAAAAAAGCTAGTACAAAAGCAATTGCATTATATTACAGTCGCAAATGCTATGCTATTTTTTCTTTTCACTCAAATCTATCGAGTATTCATCAAAATAATAATATAATATTATCTCTTCATATCATAACTAAAAAGTTTAAAATATTTTTTTTTATGACTTTGATTGTATTGACAGTTTGGTATATATATAATAAACTTAATATTGCACTAGTGCACTTTGTTATTACACTAATTTTTGTAGTTACATTCCATAGTATTGAGTTTTAATTTATACGCGTAAAAACGTTGTAAAATAGGAGCCTGCTGTCACTGGAGTGGAACGGATCCGGCGGCTGAGTCTGAGGTGACTCTGTACAAAACTGAGGCCATGTTCTTTCATAGGCCTCGGTGTGCACCACCGGAGGGATCCACAGTGGGAGACACTCTCATCGGCATCAGGCCCCAGATGACATATCTAGGGCTCGTGTTCGATGGCCCAAATATCGAGGAGCGTCTCCAAAGTCTGGCTCCCAAATTAGGAGGCACAGCTAACGCTCTGGCGTGGCTGCTGTCCAACATGAGGGAGCCAGTGCAGAGCAGGAGGCAGATGCTGCGGGAATCGTACGCTCCATTGCCCTATACGGGTGTCCCGTGTGAGCGGATGCCCTGAAGTCTAGGCACGTGCACCTACCGCGTGCACAGCAACAGACGATGGCCATCAAGGCCATCAGGGATTACTGCACGATATCCTATGACGCGGCGAGTTTTCTTGCCGGATCTCGGAGAGCGAGGCTATGGACAAACATGGCGAGTCACTGGCAATTAATCTTGACATCGCCAAAGCTTTTATAGAGTCTGGCACAAATCGCTTCTTATCAAGCTACCAGCCTTTGGTCTGCCTCTCAAACTGTGCGACTGGGTGGTTAACTTCCTGCAGGAGCGCCATATTCGCGTCCTTTGTGATGACGAACTTCGTAGTTCTTGCAGCTGTTCTCTGTCTTATCACCTATTCTCTTTCTTCTACATATCAACGATATTCTGACCACCCGGCAGCATTAATTGCTATGCAGACGATAGCATCTTACACGGGAGTTATCATGGGCATACTGCGGCCGAGCAATCTGATATCGCGGGAATAAAAGCAGCTTCTTGTCACTGAGATCGACCGGATCCTTAATCATATTTCCCAATAGGGCTCTGAGAACCTGGTCGAGTTCAATGCCAACAAGATGCAGGCATGTGCATTTACAGCAAAGGTATCTTTTTCCTTCCGTCTGTGGCGTGGGCATTGCCACTGCGGGACAATCTCAGTATTCCCGGTATGGATGCTCGCTGCCTACTGAACAACAAAAATTATATTGAGAGTATCATCAAAACAGCCCCGCGTAAACTCGGAGTCCTGAACAAAGTGAGATGTTTTAACACGCCAGAGCGGTGTCTTCTGTCTCCTGCGTGGAATACTGCTCGCATCTCTGGGATGGCTTCGCAAAGTACTAATTTGATACACTCGACAGGTTCCAGTGTCGTGCGGTCCGCATTATTGGGCATCATGAGATCACGAACACCCTCGAGCCTCTGCAGATGCGTAGAGATGTGCATCCTTGGCAGTATTTTAATTTTACCGTCTCTGCTGTGGTGAATGTTCTGATGAGCTTTTCCAATGAGCAGTTTTCCAGTAGGTATTTATAGGGTTCCTAAGGACAAGCTAGATGGCGCAGCCGGCACTTTTGGTAAGAAGAGTGTGGTCTCACATCTAGTGTTCCCTAATTTATGGAAAAAATGTTCTTCGGTTTTGTAATAATTTACTTTACATAAATGTTTTGACATTTTTTGTTGATAATATTATTTTATATATAATATTATTTTAAATTACAGACAGTGACGCGAAAAGAATTAAGCGTTTTATCATATTTTATCTATTGTAATATGGGTAAATGAAATTAAACTTTGGCAACATCGCACAAACAAACCACAGAGTACATTAAAATTACCAAAAGCTATGCTAGCGCCATCTCTTTATGATTTAAAAACCAACTGATTATTATACCTACTGGAAAACTGCTCATTAATCCCACCTTATCCTTTCCTACACAGAACAACGCGTGCAGGACATAAATGTCACCCGCATACGGTGCAAAATATTCGGCGACTCCTTCCTCTGCCGTACCATTAACTCCTGGAATCCCTCCCGGTTTCCCTCTTCCTACAGTCCCGGATCCTTTTAAGCGGGGCGCGAAAAAGCATCTGATGAGACCGACAAGGTATCACCGTAGGACCTTGCTTACGGCGATAGTACGCTGCGCGAGTGCGTGGGCTGCCGCCTCTCCTTCTGTGAGCAAGTAATACTCCAAAAGAAGACGGCGGGGTAGGAACAGAGGAGATTCGCAGCCCGCACAGCCCGTGACGAGCGTAGGGGACGCGGGCGTCGAAGGTGCAGAACATGCCTCTGTCTCTCATGAGCATGGGCCTGAGGGTGGTGACGGGTGGAACCGCCTGCAGCTCTCCATTCCCAGGGGCTAGATGGGGATTAGATAGTCCCCATACCCGAAGAGAGCCAGCTCCAGGGAGATAGGCAAGAGATCAGCCAATTTCATCTTCCGAAACCTAGGAGGGGGGGGGGGGGGATGTAGTAAAAACATGTAAGGTAACTGTACCAATGCTCGACACTTTAAGGAAAAATAAAATTTCAATCTAAAAAATTTAACAAATTAATTACAGCATGGTCGTTACATTCTTTTTTAACTGTTACAGCAACAATTAGACATTAACTTTTGCCCATAAAATCTTTAAAATCTATCATACTTTTACTTTAAATTAAATTATTATGCACTTGGTCGAAAACACCAATGCTAGACATCATTGTCCCAATGGTCCAAGTATGTCAATAACTTCAATATTTATAACGTTTATACTAAAATTAGTAATAATCATAACTTATAAACAAAAAAATCACACCTATAAAAATCAGTACCCTTGGCAAAAATCTTAAGAAATAACACGACCGTGTTCACGGAGTCACATTATTTGCTGTCAACAGTCTTTCTAAATTTACTTCGGATGGTGTTGCGAATATTTGAACATATCTTATAGATACCATTAGGCATCTTTTAAGTCAATAGTCTTATAAAACAAATGGATAATTTTCTCAAAATACTGGGTTTTGTTCGAAAGTGTCTAAGCATTGGTACAGTGTCGAGCATTGGTACAGTTACCTTACTGGCCCGCCAAAAAAGTCCAAATCGTTAGTTTGGCCCGACAGCTAAAAAGGTTGGGCACCCTTGCTCTAAGTCTAAGACCCTAACTGACAATAGTGACAATAGTGACAATTCTGACAGCAGCCATGCCAAGCCAAGCCTATCATCTGTCAAGTCAAAAGTCAAGTCAAATTGGTGGTGGCGAATTGGTGAATGTGAGTTTAGGTCGTCTTAAAATAAAAATACTGTATTCCTGGTGCGGACAGAGAGTTCCATCATGAGTGCATTAATGAAAGTCAGTATTTCTCGAAGCCCTGCTTCATTGGTAAGTAATGTTACAATTATTTTATCGCAGGTAAATAGTAAGTTATGTAATCGGCAATCGCGTAAAAAATTGTTTTGGAAATTTTCGATTTTCATTTTGGTGCATTTTTGTAGGCTACGTCACCGTTCTAAAAAAAATAATAAATATTAAGCGGCCTATATTTATTTATTGCTGTATGTTTAAATAGCGTTTAGCTTCTTCATATTATAAGAAAATATGGTGCAATACTTTCGTACTTATATTGTTACTATAATTATGTATAATTGCGTTTTTTTATATTTTTCAATATTCACGCATTTACTATGTTATCATACCGTAGGTTCTATAGTAGTTTAGTATCTTCCAAACATAATCCATTAGGAATAAATAAAAATATAAATTGGCTAGCATTAGCACTTTAAAATGTTTGTTGAAATAAATGTATTAGTACATTTATTTCAACAAACAAAGTATTAGTACTCATAACAGTTGCTCTTCTAATCAATGCCACTTTTCGTTGTAATTTTATAACTCAAGAACAGGCACACCTATCCAAACCAAATATTTAGGCCTTGTTCGGACTATTTAGTAGATGGTTTATGTGAAGTTTGCACAAAATCGGTCGAGCGGTTCTTCATTTAAGTGGTACGAAGTTCGGACGTTCAGCTAGTTTATTATAAATATGTGTTCAAAAATTCAATCATTTACTGTTTCAGGCTTCATATTTATACAGAAAACTGCACTTATCAGTTGGTGGGGCATCAGCAATCAAGGATGCATCAGCAAATACCAACACGTCAAAATCCTACACGGTGATCGACCACAAGCATGATGCTCTTGTCATTGGTGCTGGAGGAGCTGGTCTTAGAGCTGCTTTTGGTCTAGTACAAGAGGGCTTTAAGACTGCTGTTGTCACTAAGCTGTTTCCTACCAGGTCTCATACTGTAGCTGCACAGGGTGGAATCAATGCTGCGTTAGGTAACTAAACAAACAAATTATAAGATTATGCTTAGCTGATATAAAAAAATATTTATAAAATACATTTAAGGAAACACCCACTCACCATATTTGTTCTAAAGCTAATGTAGTTGATATAGCAAAATATTAAAGTCACACTATTATTCTTGTTAACTTCAGTTAATAACCACGTTAACACTCATATATAATCATGTGGCATGAAAATATCATATAGTTAGCTGCTGGACAAACACATCAACTAATTTGAAAAATACATGTAAATATCTATATATTTAAATTAAATTCATATCTAAGTAATATTAAATTGAAACTTTTTATAGTCCCAAATCTCTGTCTATCTGTAAACATTGACTTTAATTAAGATTTTCCTTAAAATGATTAATTAAAATTATTACTATGTTTAAATATTATTTTCAGGTAATATGGAAGAAGACAACTGGTTATGGCACATGTATGACACAGTAAAAGGGTCAGATTGGCTTGGGGATCAGGTAAATATTGATTTTACTTATTAATAACTTAACTTCGAAGTACTTACTACCTGTTCATTTCGAGAATGCCGTTACCTCCCGTCCCGCTTCCTCATACCGCAAATGAACAAAAATTACAATTGACATTTAATTTGATTTTAACAGCAAATCAAATTGCCACCAAATGCATATTCTATATACATGTATACAAATAAAAGCGAAATACCACTCACTGATAAATCACGAAATCTTAGAAACTGTAACACCTACAACTTTGAAATTAGGCAGGTACTTGGGTTCCTTTAAGGGTGACGGGTGTGTAACGGTTGATATAATAACAAAAAATCTAACGTTCACTTGACATAATTTCACTTAATATAATTTTGTTTAATATAACGATCAGTTGTCATAATGAATTGTAGTTATAATTTCATTTTACCTAATTTCTTTTGATATACTGAACATTTCTTATAATGCACATTTGACATAATATTCATTTAGTATATTATTCATTTACTATAATATTCATAATCACTAAGTAACTTTTAATATAATTTAGAATATCTGATACGATTTTAAACGCCTGCTAACTCCACGCTTTATACCCTATACATCAGCCACATCCAACTATTGTTACCAGGAGGATCTGGATACAATTTGGACTTTAGGGCACCCCGACTCGGATAGGTTAGGTTAGAAGGGGATGGCGGGGTCGTGGACCCCGCCATTCCCTTCGTGGTTATTTTTTTTATAAACCAACCAGAAGTAGGAGCCCCGCGAAGCGGGGCTCCGTCGACCAATTAGGTCAAAAGAACATTAGGTTAAATGAACGTTATATTAAAAGAATATTATGCATTTTGAAAATTATATAATATGAACTTTATACTAAATGTTATTATATCAAAGGAAGATTATAACATATAAAACATTAGATCATATGAAATTAGGTTATTTGATATTATAGCATATGAAAATTATAACATTATGAACGTTATTTCAATTGAAATTAGAGCATTTGTTATTATATCAAACATTACACACCCAAGGGTGACATCCTCTAAGAATGGATTTTAAGAAACTCCATGTGTGCAAAGTCGCGATCGATTGCTAGTCATATCAAGAGAATTGACTGGTCTTCTGAGTTCTGTGTAGTACAAGCCATTCCTTTTTTTTTGTGCAGAATAAAAAACCTTTTTTGAGAATTTCAACAATAAAAATGACAACATATTATGGACATTACTTGGGTACTATTTAGACAGTGATTAGTGTTTGATAGGTTTATTGAGCTAGATTACATTAATCTCTAGAGATAAGAGGAGATATACTTTGATTTCACAGCTTAAACATAGATTGACCTGATTCATTATTGTTCATATGTAAACAAGTTAGATCATTATGCCATTCACCCTATAGTCCTGCATCAATTACTAATAAATCTTGATAATATGCCGAATATGAAACTGAGATAGTACCTTCATTATAGTATGCACCAGCGCAAATCCAAAGGTGTTAATTAAAAAAATATTAATCACCATCTAGTGTAAAGGTATATTCTGAAGGACAAACGTATGCGACAGACACAACGCACTCATTACTTGTTAAACTCCGATACGGATAAAGGGGACCATTGAGAAGCCGCAATGAATTGCGCGCATGTGCTGCGTGGGTCGGCAGTTGTCGTATGCGGTCGGCTACAGAATCATGCCTTTAGTCCCAATAGCATCCAATTAGGGCCTGGGATCCATTCCTAATGTCTCTTTGATTTGACTTCCAACCCCTAGAGGCAAGTCTCCACCAGAACCTTTTCCATTAATCTGCAGGTACACTGGCTATCAGGTGAGGTTGATTTGGGCCCGGAAAATTGCGGTTCCAACCCCACACACTCAATTTATATAAATTTTAAACTTGTAAAACAGGTTTCTTACAATTTAAAAACATCGTGTCATATGTTGTCTTGTATATGCTGAATACCTATATCTAACCAATATATTTAGCACTGTATTAGAAACATTTTCGTGCTATATGATATCATTTACGTAGGTAAGTACACAGTAAACTGTACATATCATTAGCATGAAATGGATATCAAGCACTGGCGTAGCTATGGGTGGGCAAGGTGGTGCGGTGCACCAGGGCCCCCAGGCTCAAGGGGCCCCCAAAGCCCGAGCCTGAACTAGCAAATCTCATATTGAACTACCAAAAAAGTCTTAATTTTGGAATGCGAAAATGGGTTGTAGCACAACTCTAATCAGTGCAACTCATTTGTTGGGAATTTTGTGCAGTAGTCTCGTTGAAAGATTCGCCATCACATTTGCAGCTAGCTTGGAGGCCCCCTGAGCCCTCAGGAGGCCCCCAAGCTTAATGTCTAGACTCTAGAGACTAGAGAGTGATATTATTCTAGCAGCCATAATAAAATATTTTACTTATAGTAAATTGATAGATTGATTGTAAGTACGAGTTTCAGTACCTACTTTTTTTTTTTTTGCTAGATAATCGCTGGTCTTCTATTGAAGATTATTTGTGCACCCTGGGTAACGGAGACAGCAGCAGCCTGTCTCAAGATGGCATAGACGCTGCGGCCTATGGCCAATTATGATGATTAGCAACTATCGCAGTGGAAAGCAAGTAGGGGGGTGGGATGGTTCTGGGCCAGATGGAGATATCGTGGTTCCCATATTTGAGGGGGCCATCTCAAAGTCGTATATGACCCAGGGTCTGTCGAGGTGCAATGGAATTTCCTTATTGGTCCCGCTTACACTCCGGCGCTTGAGACCCGAGACTGCATGCAGTTTTAGTTGGTTCGATTCCGGCCTAAACACCTTCACCGATGTTTATGTCGATTCGACATAAACACGAAATCATCATCATCTGCATATAGACGCATTTTCCTGATTGCATCCGTGGCCAAGATGACTTGGGAGCTCAGGGTCCGCCTTCCGGCTCTTCGTCCTCCACTTCGCACGATCTTGGGCGTCCATGAAAGTGAGAAAAATTCGCACGCGTATCACCCTCCACGACAACAAGTCAGGACTTCTTGGATCTACCCCTTTTACCTGGACCCGGCGGGGGCGCCATTGCCAAGCATTTGTTACCCACGTAGTCTGGCGGTTGCCGCAAGACGTGGCCGCACGTGGCAATTATCGCGTATGTGAACGGGTGTGGGATCTGTAGAGTTTGGGTCCCGTACGTAGTAGTTTAACGCTAATATTCTGTAGGCATACGAAAATAAATAGAAATTTGAAAAGCTAGATGTATATCTAGATTGTTTCCGCGCGCCTCTCTACAAGGGAAGGAGGATTGGGGTGCGGGGTCCGCAGTCACCACGCGGTGCACCCTGGGCAACGGAGATGGCAGTGCTCCTCTCTCGCGGATCCGTTGAGGGCTGGTCGGAGACTTATCACATGTCCGACTGACTAGCAATGGAGAGCAGGCAAGGAGCAGACCGGTTACCGAGCGCAGGCGCGGGGGTTACATGTGCGGCCGCCTGTCACCCTTTCACCCCCACTGGCGCCGCGGTTCGATGTTCGTCCCTCTTTTCAGAGTTCTATGGGGACACCGTGCTTTTCACGCCCGAGGAGGCCATTTTAAAACCGTAGATGGCCCAGAATCAGCCGGGGTGCCAGTGATATGCCCTCAGTAACCTTACACCCCGGCAGCTCTGGTATTTGAAGATCCGAGACAGCGCGGCGTGTGGTATTAAGCGGTCCGAGTTCGACATAACTACCCCCGATGGCTGACGGCGGGGTGGTATCTGAGGGGATTTCTGCACGAAAAAGAGGGAGAGAGGAGGGATTTGATCCCCAACAGCACGTTAGCGACCGGTAGGGCATATGCCTACCTCATCGTTTACTTCGGTAAGGCAACGTGCGACGCCCAAAGGAATTTCCGGAACCAAAAAAAATAGGGGGCCCCCTGTTTCTTTTTGCACCGGGGCCCTTGGTCACCTAGCTACGCCACTGATATCAAGGTGTAACATGTGCAGGTACGCAGGCACATCTTGTAGCAGAATAGCATACCTAAAACCTTTTGAAGCTGTCTTTTTTAAGTGCGTGGGGTTAATTACAGGCAAATCGTATTTGTTTTTAATTATAAGCTTTTTGTCCAACCCGGGAATAGAATATTAATCTGGGAACCTCAACCCATATTTGACTTAGCAGTCTAAATACTACAAATTATGTAAATTTTCAGATATTTTTTACATTTTAGTATAAATTCATGTGTAAAGATGGTACCTAGTTTTATTTGACTAAACCACTGATGTACCTGCACATTCTACTGCTTACCTTATCGGTCATGCATGATTTATGTAAATAGAGTAAAATTTGCTAGGCTTATTCTATAAAAAGTAGATACCTACTCATCTTGTTTCAAATAGTATTTGGTATATTTAATTACGATATCCTTATGTAGTATCTACCAGAGTAAGAGTACCTATGTGTGTATTCTCTGACGTAGGTAAATAGGTTTGTAAACCAGAACACATGGAATATTTTATGTGAATTATTTTAATGTAGGTACACTAACCGCTTATAATTTATTTCGAACATACAATTATTTGCAATTCAAAATAGAGTGCAATACGCGATCTAAATTAAATCTACGTCGAGAACTTTTTTGCTTATGATTTCTTTAATTTAAAATATCCTACCTAGTAACATATCTCCAGCAAGGCTTTATCACCCTTATTCAAGAACGGTAGGTACCATTAAACTCCCACTTCATGCCCCAGGTGCTAAGCCCTGCTAGATGACGGAATTAACGCTAGCTCCTCCAGAATTCGGGACTGGGAACTGGGAACCCGCCTGCTTTTAAGAGCTCGGTAGTGAAGCTGCCATCGCCTGAGCATCTGATGTTCTTCAGTCGGCTCTATCTCGCACTGCTCAATTTCGAGATCTCTGTGGTTTTCATTGCTGTGTGCCCGTCGGTTTTATCATCCGTTCAATTCGTATTTATGAATAAACCTAAATATCTTGCAGCTGTCTACTGCTTATAAGAATAAAGATGAGACGAGAACTGGTTGCTCTTCAACAGTTGATTACGTGAGGAAACGAGCTAGTACTGAAAAAATGTACCTACTCAAAGAGAATAGGCGAATTAGTAGCGAAACGTTCACGTGATGCATATTACATAAGAATCTTTGCGTGAGTTGCTGAACGTAGGTACTTGAATAGAAAACAATTAAGGTTGCCATGAATACCCGAGTATGGCGTGATCGCTTTTATTTGTGGTTGGGTGCACGTAATCAGATGATTTGTGACGAAAATCGGGAAAATCTTGGATAGATTATAATCCAGACTGTGTATGGCACCCTTGTCGGAGTGCCAGTTACACAGTCGTAGTCCTTGCTCTTGTAAATTCGTAAATTACTTAATTAGTAAATTTGCAGTATGCGAAATTATCTACTCCTCCAATTCTCCACTGTGAAAATATTTTTTTACGCTTTTACATGGGATCCGTCATTTCGTAAAATGTACTTTTTAATGTTTTACTTGGCACTGACTTAGAATTGTGTTTATATCCAAGTACATTTTTTAATAAAATTTATTCAATTAACGCTAAGGTCAAATACCATACCGGTTTCCTTTTTTGTACATAATTTTTTATTCTCTCTATTTAGTTATATATATTTATAATGTATATACAAGTTAATTATTGTAAACTACTCAAGTTAATTATTGTAAACTACTACATCACATAATATAATAATTAACACTAGCTTCCTTAGTGTAAAGTCCCCGCTGGTTGAAGTCAAAACTCAATGCCTAGGTTCTTTAATAAAGGTTCTGAGCAATGAGTATAATGTCTTACTGCTCATAACTTATACGAGCCAAGCTATAACTTTTAAACTCATACTAAAGAGAACAATTATGCTTTATGGCTAGTAAAACAATAGAATTTAATATCTAGTTATGATTATCGATGTGACAAAAGTCTCATAACTTATTTAAGTGCTTTGTAAAAGTGACGTTTTTATTTTGTGTTTATAGTAATGAAGACATTTATAACGGAACCATTAACATTACTTATCTGAGTAAAGAATATGAGATAGTATATAAATTAGGAAACAGTCTCGTATTATTATTCTAAACACTGCCGCTATTAGGTAGGTATTATGATATTTTAGTACTTTTTCAATTCGAGTTTTAATATAGAGTGTAATAGATATAAAATATACTATAACAAATATAGAGGATAAGTATGGGTAAGAATACGTCTTATTTGCACTCAATACGTTGCAGATTGAATCCCACGCAGATACAGTACTCAGATATTATACTACACTACACTGAAGTGAACCAATCCTTAACACAAGTATTTAGCTTAGTTACCCTTCCATTTAATATGTCTCTTACGTTTGTTGTTATGTTTGTTATAGGATGCGATTCACTATATGACGCGGGAGGCTCCTCATGCGGTCATCGAACTCGATAACTACGGCATGCCGTTCTCCCGGACGCCTGAAGGCAGGATCTACCAACGAGCATTCGGCGGCCAATCGCTCAAGTTCGGCAAAGGCGGTCAGGCACATAGATGCTGTGCCGTCGCTGACAGGTACTAAAGCTTGAATTACACACTAAAATGGATATGCCAGCCATCTGGTTAAATTAGCCAGTTAACTGGATAATTAGGCTGTTTAATAAACGCCGGCATCCACTCGAACTATACACCGTCGCCACAAAACGAATGTATAGGAAAATTTGGAACATCTAAGACGTGTCCATGCAGCTCAGTTGGATTGGACTGGACGCGTATTCAAATCGCATCTTGGATATTCATTGATTCCGCCCAAAATCTATAGGAGAAATTAGCATTTTGATTACTTTACAATCCATTAAATGTATAATAATACAAAATTGTGAATATAAACCCTCCAGGGACAAACTTCACAAGTCTTCAAATTATTGTACAAAAAAAATTCTAAAATCGATTCACAAATGACTGAGAAATCAGGTAACATAAATTACGATGACTCCTAGTATCACATCGAATATATAACCTCCTCCCTCGGTCGGTTAAAAAAAACTTAGATCCTACCTAGCCCCGCTAACCGAGATCATCTGAACCAGAGACCTATTCAAACACGAAATCTATTTTAAATCGGTTCACCACTTACGCTGGATTGCCACGGATGCATTTAATAGATCAACGTGTGTGCAGTGTCACGGACGAGTCTCTTTCCAACGTAACGTAGTCCGCGATATCGCGCATGCGTCTGTCAAATAGCGGGTCGTGGAAAGCGGTCCCTAGATGATTACATATTGGCTATTGCTAATACAATAGTAATTTATGGATCTCTCTCATTTTTACGTTCAGCTTATCAGGAAAGTAAATTGCTGGAGTGATAGTAAGATAAGCCAGACCATAACTATGTCTACTGATAAATATATTGTGAGTGCAATATTCTTACAATGAACTATTATTATCGTATGAATATATTGTGAACGTCAAAAAAAAAATAAGTGAAAAGCGGCCGCAAATGTAAGCGTGCTCTCAAATGTTTACATAACTTTTTTATGTAATAATTTAATAACACTGTAATGTGTTTTCTGCGCAACACTATCGCATAAGTAAAAGCAGTTCAAATCAAAGTTGAAACTATCAATAAATAATTTTCCGATAAAGACTTCATACAATAAAAACTATATATCAATTTTGACACCCATTGTTAAAGATAAAGGAACAGAATTATTGCTTTAAAGAGCTCAATATTAAATTTATTGTTATTGATATGCTACATATACACAAATATCTATTGCTTTTATCGCATTTAATTATATGGATTCCTCCTCGCTGAGACAAGGAACCAGCTGTCTGACGTCGAACCTAATTTAAGAGTCATGGTATGCTCGTTTAGTGAGCTGTCATTATTATTGTATGCTCGTTTAGTGAGTTGTCTAGCCATTATTATTGGCGCCCTTGACGAATTGCGTTTGGAGACGTATTGTGCCATGCACATCATTGCGCCGCTTCTTCTGGACCGTTAATAATGTGACAGGTTGGCCAGCCCAACACCGTCATGCCATTATTTATATAGATTTTTCTACCTCATAACTCTGAAAAGCCACCTCTCCTAATAGTTGACGGTCATGGTTATGGCTTGGCCAGACAGTGAATTGCACCTGAACTAACGCCTTTGTTTACGCATTCATACGAAACCAAATGTACGGTGGCATGGAATAGTAAGGTATTTTGTAAATGAAACACAATTTTAAAAGAAAACTTCCTTAGAGTTCAGATTCTATATAAGGATATTTTTTTAGAAATAAGCTCAGGGATTTTTACTGGTAATGTGTATATTATTATGTCGATACTTTTTGGAACATTGTACTTACTACCTATACGAAAGACGAACTTTTGCCTGCGGCAGATCGGTACAGTAGTTCATGCGTGAAAGTATAACAGGCAGACAGAGTTATCTGCGCATTCATAATATTAGTATGTAATATGTATTGCTACGAATTCGGTTTAATTATACATGTATTTATGATTTTTCTTATTCAACAGAACTGGTCACTCTCTGCTCCACACACTATACGGACAGTCCCTTCGCTACGACTGCGAGTACTTCATCGAGTACTTCGCGCTTGACCTTCTGATGGAAGATGGAGTCTGCAAGGGCTGCATCGCGATCAACCTCGAAGACGGAACTTTGCATAGGTTTGAACAACTGTTACAGCATATTGCTTGGGACATAATATCTTGGACCTAAAATGTGTAAATACAAATAGCCATGTGCCACCATTAGATCCTTATTTAATTACGCAGAGACATCAAATGATGGTGATAGGTGATCAATGCAGAAATATTGTTACTGACAAAAACGAACCTTATCAACAATGCATGTATCCTATACTTTCGGATATACATGTAATGTTCCAGTTCGGTTGGGTATAACTAAAGGTAAACAATCTAGTAGCGACTTTTTATAAAAACAATTAAACTACTCTTACTAACTGACTAACTAATGGTTCAATCTCGATTATTAGTCTTTAAAACGAGTTTCTAAACCGATTATATTAATGAACTAAGTTTTTAAATAAAACATATATTATTAAAAACGCACATCAAGATTGTTTACGTTTAGTTAAGTACCTAACTGAATGGAGTGTATATATTGGTGTAACACTGACGACTGAGATACAGAATAAATTATTCTGTGACTGAGATAAACGAGGCTGGGGTAAACAAAGGACATTTTGTTACAAACCAGTAATACTACCGAGCCTAGGAGAAGTGTGTTCTGTGTGTTTAATTTATTACTTACGTAACGCAAGTTGTCGTCTTATAGTATTAAAATACAGCTAAATAAAGGTCACCTTTTTGTTATAGTCTCCTTTTATTGAATACTACGTTCGAAACGACCGAAGTTAATTATATACCTACTAGCTGTTGCCCGCGGCTCCGCCCGCTTGGCTGTCGGTTATCGCGACCAAACATAGCCTATGTCCTTTCCCAAGGTCTAATCTATCTCTGTACCAAATTTCATCAAAATCGGTTCTGTGGATTAGGCGTGAAAGCGTGACAGACAGAGTTACTTTCGCATTTATAATATTAGTATGGAGTATGGATTCCTAAATATTGGTCACATTTTTTTAGTTGAGAGGTAATCTATGTCTCCACTTCATTGTTCCAATGTGGTTCATTTCAGTTTTTGGTGGTTGTCCCACGCAATTTTTTCTTATAGGCACGTCAATTTGACTTCACCTCGAGATGGTATGCTGAAAGCAAAGTCTCAGGGAAGAGGGTCACCATTACAGACACGTACCACGTTACAACGGTGGCACTCAGCTTGACGGCCTTGCTTGCAGCTTTATGACCAGTTGAGTTGTTCAGGCGTGAACAAACCAAAAATCAAACTCTTTTTCGTGCTTACATTTTTTTACTATTTACCAAAATTTAGAAGACAACAAAAGTTGGAAACGATTATGTTGATAAAGCTTTAGCATTACAGCTAGAATTTCGACATCATTGAAAGGTAACTTATTATAATAGTTTATGAGTCTATCGATTACAAGATCTGAAGAAACGTGACTGCCCTAGTTTGTTATCGCTTATTTGCGTTCGATGAACTTATTGCGCGAACTGAAAAATCACTATAACAGTAATTATTTACAGGTTACAAATTATTTAAAAAAAACTATAAGTAGATAGAAAACGTGACCGTAGGAAGACGGATTTCTGATTCCGTCAAATACGATGTCAAGCCGAGCTGCTTGTTTTTTAAAACCTCTTTAGAAAGATTCCCATTTCGTTGATGTCAGATTCAGCAAGATATTATATCTAACAACTGTTTCACTGCAGAGTTCCGCTTCCAACTTTCTCTTTTCAATCTTGCTCAAAAAAGGGTTTTGTCTCAGTAACAACGCGAAGGGACCTCTCATGCCCGCATTGCCTGCAACACAATACGGTGTTAATTTTTCGAATCTAACAGATAATGGAGCTCGTCATACTAATTCTAAGTAGATAATTATTATGAAATAATGTATTATTGTGAGTTGTTGTTTCTTAAGAATAAGGTCAGTCTAGAAAAAATACAGTGTACGATACAAACTAAAAAAATATAATCGAGTGTTCATTAGTTGGGTGATGGTACGTTACCTATGTCAACATATTATGGCCGATATATAATTCCGTACACGACCTTCCACAACAATATAACATCAGTATTAAACAACTAGTGAACTTGAATGTTGGTTAGGGGTCATGGACTGCCCGGCAATAGTCTGTAATCCTCAAACTGTAACCCTGTGTTTTCGAACCATTTGCTTTCTCCTCTCAAATTCTTTCATATAACAATATCTGCCGTGGTTTTTCTAAGCGACTACAGTATGGGCATAGTATAGTATCATATGGGGTTCTTCAAGATGGGCATTAGAAGGTTCTTACGGGGTCGGCAGCGCGAATGTGATGCCCCTGGTGTTGCATACGTCCATAGGTCACGGTAACCACTTTCCATCAGGTGGGCCGTGCGCTTGTCTGCTACCTAAGTTGTATAACAAAAATCTACTTTTCACCTTTAAGGTGCAATTAAATGCATTGTCTTACGAAGTGTCTCGACCTTTTTATTATTTATTAATACCCATTCAATTTATTGAGTATAAATTATAATACTGAGTAAGTACAAAACGCGGTCGAGTACCGACCTCTTATAACCTGCATTGTTCTCTCATTTTTTATAGTACGAGTGAAGGTCTACAACTGTAATGAAATAATTTTATATCTGTCTTTACTTCATTAACTAACTTAAAACCTATTAGCAGCCTGAAACGAAAACGCAATAGAAATATATATATCTCTCCATATACATATGTATTACAATTGCATTGCTAATCTGCGGGTGTAAAAAGGCCATATTGAGCGATTCCGCTAAAACGAGTAACTTTATGAATTCCCAGTATATCTCAATAGATTCCTATAAAATTAGTATAATTTTCACTCATATGAGCGGAAACACAATGATTAATTTACTAAGTAGATTCCAATTTCGTGTAAATATCGCCGCATGGCAAAATATTATCCTAATACGATTCCAATAAAGTGACCTTTTAGACCTGCTGACATGATGACCAGTGACATCTTCCTAAAATTTACCCAACTATAAATAATTTTCTTCCACCAAAGTTTAACTATATTGTTGTCTACAGGTTCCAAGCTAAAAACACAGTGCTGGCCACAGGCGGTACAGGTCGTTCTTACTTCAGCTGCACTTCAGCACACACATGTACTGGCGATGGCACGGCTATGGCCGCTCGGGCAGGTCTGCAAAACGAGGATATGGAGTTCGTGCAGTTCCATCCCACTGGTGAGTGACTCAATAACCGAAGAACAAAGGAGTAATATGTATGTATGTCTATGAGTTCTCAAGACGGGAAGAAAGCTGGTACTCCTCGAGGTGGCTTATAATAGTGCCCTAGACCCTTCCCTTACTCCGTGGGCTCACACCTGTTCCCTAAAATAAGTTTGATGTCGAAACCAGATAATTTAGTTAGTTCTACTCCGACATAAAATATTGTTCAAACATACTTCATTTCATTCATTATTTAATTTTATAGTTATTACTCTTATTTATATTCGAGGTAACAAAAAGTTGAACTAGTGAGAGTCTCCCTTCCCACTTGTTCTATCTAGAATAGTAGAACTAGCGAAACCTGAAGTTTTAACTACTGGGAACAAAATCTCCCATTAGTTCTACCCGATGGAACATGTAGAACAAGTGGGAATAAAGACTCCCACTAGTTCTACTCTTTTGTTACATCTAATATCGTAGAACTAGTGAGAAAAAAAAATTCCATTAGTTCTACCGTAGAACTGTTCAGTAGAACAAGTGGGAACAAAGGTATTTAAGCTCTAAAATTATGACTTTTTGTAGAGCGTTAATTCCCAGTCGCATCCGAAGCTTTCACCTCGGAATTTGGCTAGACCTCGATATTTGGCTAGACCTCGATATTTTCCGTGAAGCGATTGCCATCTGACCTTCACAACCCAATGGTAACATTAGGCGATATCGAAGCTTTGCAGCTAGACCGTTGTTTTTGAACTTTTTAAGGCTCCAACTACCCGTAAACGACTGCCATAGATGTTCGTATGGCAACCGGGACCGACGGCTTAACGTGCTCTCCGAGGCACGACCAGACCAATGCAAATACCCATATTTCATGCACACAAATATTTGCACTGAGCGGGGATCGAACCCGCGCCTCCTGCTTAGCGGCTGCGTTCACTACCGCTACGCCACGAAGGTTGTTTGTCGTATTATAGCAAAATATTATTTGAATAGAAATGTTCAACTTTACATTTTATTATTTAAACATGATTAGAAATTCAGCCTTATCTCAGACTGGAAAGCCGACCCCGATTCGGAAAGGTTCAGACAATGATGGTAGTAGTTTTAAACGTATCATAGTCACTGGGATTGTGATACCCGTTGGGATTTCAATATGCTTGGTTGCTGATGAACATATTTGTGTTAACGTTTAGACTCCCTAGCTAGGTGGTACACATGCAATGCATCATGTTTCGAGTTCGATACCGGGTGAGGCATATAAAGTTATTTAGTTTCTGTAGGAAGTAACAGCTTGGAATTAAGAAGAAGTTGACAGCAATAAACGCGCCTCTCTGTGTTCATCAGATAACTGTAGAAATGTGAATGTTTACAACACTACTGCCCACCCTTTTAAGGATTTGTAGGTGTGAGTATAATAATGTATGCTTATACCCATGTTGATATTTTGATGATGATAATTCACCCGAAACTATAACTCTGATTGATATGGACTTTAATAACATACTGTATCTGTTCATATTAAGTCTTATGGTTCAAAATAGATTGTGATATGGTTGTAATAATAATATAGTTTGGAGATATTGTTGTATCATAATAATAGCCCTTACCCGAAGGTAGACCTTCGGGTAAGGAATTAGAATTCATAACCTATTCCGAGAGTAAAAAGTACCCTATGTCATGTTCCCGGTCATGCTCTACCTGTATGCAAAGTTTCAGCTAAATCCATCCGTGTATTGTATATGATTTAGAAAAAAAATACAAACAAACTCACTTTCTCATTACCAATATTAGATAATATTGTGACTTGTGAACAAAACCTGTTTCATTACTTGTTTACAAATGACGCACTATACCGGTTCTCGAACGTACGCAAATTATCCATATTTTTGTAAGTGTACATTGACGTCACAGAATCACGTGAACTATGAGATAAACACTCAACGTTGCCAACTGTTCGGCTGGTCATGTAATTAACTACTGCTGGCTTAACAACTAGTAAATATTCTAGAAAATTTACATGTAGGTAGTGCTGTCAGATCCTACGCATAGCTTAAGGGCCGGCTACGCCGAGCGCACGACTCAAAATCTGTCAAAATAAGACGCAAACGTGCACGCACACATCGCCGAGGTGCACAGTGGGCTGCAAGATGCTTTTTGCAAGTCAACATAATGTAGAAAATTGTCTTACGAATACTGAAAAAGCTATTTTATTACTTATGATTAGAGTGCATTTTCAGTAATACGATTTATTGAGACGAATTTCGTCTGTCAAATTATATTTCTTTTCCTTTTCTTGCTTGTATATTCATCCCTTTCATTTCGTGCATGACGTCATTGGCATGTCTTTTGTTTTGGCATCATGACATGACGTTGTTTGAATTTTTTACAAAGATTTGAGATATTGAACAAAATAAGGTTGGTAACATACCAACACCTAAATATTGATATAAATATTAAAAATGTTCGTAAAATTAAAATGCCCACCGCGTAGAAAGACTATAATTATCATAGTAGAGAGATGATGAATATCTCATACTCTAAATAAATAGTTTCTTAAAGAACTAAATTGTCCTACCTTACTTTTATACTCTTTTATCATGAGCAAAACATTGCCATAAACAGCTATTGCCATGAAGGTATTTTTAAGCCACTCCGAGACATCACATTTTATGGCGATATTGTGCAAAACTGTTGCATAATGTTGCCCAACAACGACAATTATCAACGCGAGACTTTGTTTTCTTTGAACTGGAAACATCGCACTTGTCGCGTAATGTTCCCGAACTATAGAGTCGTTCAACAAACAAACAAACAAACATTCCTATCAGACGTCTTCACTTCGATTTCGGACTGTTCGTTCCACTGTTATGTTCCACTAATTCAGCAACATGTGCTCAGGTAGGAGTCAGTCAAAGTTTCTAATGTCAATCAAAGAAAGCTAATGTTTCAATTATTATATGTAATAATAAAAGGCAGATTTAGGCTTTAGGTTATAGACTTTACTCCAACTGATAAAGCCAAGAGTTTTTCAATCAAAGTTGAGATATAGGGTATGTTGGGGTCAATTAAAACATACAACTTATATTTTATATCTTATGTATTATCTTACAATATTTTACAATTCATAGTAGGTATATTAAAAAAATAAAACCAGGCTTAAAAAAACGAAAATTAAACTGATTTAATGAACAGATTTATTTCAGAAGACAAAATTAAATAGGTATAGGAGTAAGTTTTTTTTTGTTGAATTCTGTGACAAGAACGGAAACAAAGTCCCGTAAAAACCTGTTTTTCTTTTAGGGTTGTGTTCTTCTCCCTCTTAATTAGCGTAATCCAAAACTTTCGCGAAGCGATTGTCATCTGACCTCCACAACCCAATAGCGATATTGGGCGATATAGAAGCATTGCAACTAAACCAGTTGTTGGACTTTTTAGGGCTCGAAGTATCCCTAAAGACTACTACTACTTAGATATTTTCTTGTATAATATTAGCGTAATTTTTCAGTAGTCGGGTATTAGTTTTTACCCGACTGCGCCAGCGAGGGTAATGTGTTTCGCGCGTATATATGTATGTATGTAGTTTTCTTTGTTCCCCTTTACAGGCCTAATCCCTTGACGGATTTCAATGAATGGGGTCTCAAATGAAAGGTATTCATCTCCCGAGTGTTATAGGGTACCTACATAAAATTCCATCAAAACTATACGGTAGATTTTTGATGCTAATAATACATTATGGTACAAGTGAGCAAAGTTGGTGATTACCACCGAGGTGCTATTGAGACCCGAACTGTAGGCGAGGGTCTTAAGAGTGCCGAGAACGGTAATCATCATGCTCACGCGTGCCATACGACTTTTACAACACACTTGCGAATAAAATAATACTACAAATACTAAGATGGAGTATACACGGACTGGTTTAACATTGAGAAAGGTGTTAGACAGGGATGTGTGGCTTCACCAGGGCTGTTTAACCTATTTATAGATAATTGTATGAAAGATTTGCAAGAAAGTGCGTATGGATTAAAAATGAATGATCTGACCATCAAATGTCTCCTATATGCTGATGACCAAGTTATTTTGGCATCATCGGAGGAGGAGCTGCAGGCGATGGTCAGTATTATGCATGGTGCCCTAAAAAGCAAAGGAATGAAAGTGAATGTAAGTAAAACGAAAGTGATGGTTTTTGAAAGAGAAGAAAGTATGACAGACTGCACAGTTGTGATTGAAGGAGAGAGATTAGAACAAGTGAAAGAGTTTGTGTATCTGGGGTCGAAGTTTACGAGAGATGGAAAATATGAAAGTGATATTGAAAGAAGAGTTATGGCTGGAAACCAAGTAAATGGGGCAATGCATAACTTTATGAGCAGCCAGAATGTATCGAGAGGGGCGCGCCTGGCTGTACATAGAGGAGTGCTCGTCCCTACACTTATGTATGGTAGTGAATGTTGGGTTTTGAAGAAGAAGTATGAAAGTAAATTGAATGCTGTGGAAATGAGAAGCCTGAGAAGTATAGCTGGGGTGAAGATGACGGATCGAGTGAGGAACACTGTAATAAGGGAACGTTGTGGTATGGTTGAAGATGTAGTGACTAAGATAGAGAAAGGGATGCTTAGATGGTTCGGACACGTGGAGAGAATGGACGAAAGAAGACTGACGAAACAGATTTATGAAGCGAGGGTGAATGGGCAACCCGGTAGGGGTCGACCTAGACATACGTATGTCAGACAGATTGAAGACATATTAAAGAAAGGAAATGTCAAGAGTACTCGAAACCGGCGAGCATGTATGAAAACAATTATGAAAGTAGAAGAAGCGAAAGATGTATGCCAGGATTGTAGCAAGTGGAAAGCAGTGGTCTCTGCCTACCCCACTGGGAAAGAGGCGTGACTTTATGTATGTATGTATGTACAAATACTAAATAAACAATACTACAAATTAATTCGTTTTCCTATGCGCGCGCATTTAACAATGGTGGTCGGCCATATTTAAAAAAAAAATGAGATTTGAATTTAACTTTTTTTACTCTGTTTTTTTTCTATACTTAGAGAAAAAAAAAGTTAAGTTTGAGTGAAAATTTTGTTTAATATACAAGTATTACAAGTTGAAATTATTTATTTAAATACGATAATGCATCAAATGACCATACAATAGGCGTATTAATTTATTCGTACTATTAAACACGTTATTTTTTGTATCAAAACTCTTTTAAGAACATAGACACTTCCTATAAAATTTAAAAAAGAATTTATAACTCACTTGTAGGTATGTCTATAACTTACTTGCCTAATTGCGGTAAAATAATAGCACTTTTATGAGCAGGTGTGTTGTAAAATATGTGTTGACAGAAAACATTTTTATTCAAATTTATCGAGTAGGGTATCAAAATGAAGAGAAAAAGGAGATTACAAAAGTATATAGATGTCATATCTTAACTAAAAAGGTTAAAATAAAATAGATTATTAAAAAATAAAAAACCTGACTGCTGTCCAAAAGATCGAAACAAGCTTAATAGCAGGCGGTACGGTACCCATTACATTTCTTTCGGTTTATGATTGGCAAACAAAGAAAACTACATACATAAATACATTACCCTCGCTGACGCAGTCGGGTAAAAAGGCATCCCTACAATTTACCAAGTCACTATGCCATAGCGGGCCCTCTACATTCCGCTCGATCGCATGTATTGCGTCCAGCCCCTCTAGACAAGTAGAAATTCGTTGCTCGGCGTATGATGGAATAGAATGCCAAATGTATGGGATTTGACGTATAGGTATGACAGGCGTCAACGAAAGTCAAAAAGGTCAAATCCTATACATTTGTCATTCTCCTTCCATCATACCTATTCCATCATACGCAGAGCAACGAATTGCCACTTGTCTAGGGGGGCAGGACCTACTTCCTTGTCAGTGTAGTACAACTTACAGTCCCAGAGTGCGTAATCACGGCTTTCCTGGTCGAATTCCCAACATGTGCATGCTGCAGACTCGCAAGCTTAGCTGGTGTAAGCGTTGCCTAAAGCAGCCATGGCCCGTTAGTAGTCGTGAAAAAAGAAAAAAAAAAGATATAACAAGAATAAAAAGAAAGTATCCACAAAACGTATTTTAGCTAGGTATATACCAAACTGTTTGGTCCAACCTTTTTGAGCAACCTTTTTGAGAAATCATATTGAGCCGGTATGTGTAACATAATTATATAGACCACGAACTTACGACGAACACGCACAATATAACCCAAGTACTTACTTAAGTTTTCTTTATTAATTTCTAAAATGTACGGAAACAGCTACTTCATGATACATGTATTTTAGGAACTTATGTTTATAAAATACATGTATACATGTATGACTACGAACTTATTGTCTAATATAATTTCCAGCTCAGTGCAAATATTTGTGTTCATGAAATATGGGTATTTGCATTGGTCTGGTCGTGCCTCGGAGAGCACGTTAAGCCGTCGGTCCCGGTTGCCATAAGAACATCTAGTGCAGTCGTTACGGGTAGTTGGCGCCCTAAAAAATCCAAAAAAACAACAGTCTAGCTGCAAAGCTTCAATATCGCCTAATGTTACCATTGGGATGTGGAGGTCAGATGGCAATGGCTTCACAGAAAATATCGAGGTCTAGCCAAATCCGTAGCTAAAACTGGTAAAGCGGACCCCAGACTCCGAGCTGAAAAAGCTTCGGATGCGACTGAGAATTAACGCTAGGAGGAAGAAGATAATTTCCTTACAACAGGACCCAAAAATATTGTCTTTAAAAAAATATTTTGGATTAGTATATCCCCTACTTTTTAGTTTGACATTTTAGGCGCTTGTGGTTAGACACTAAATCGAACCACTATGTTATAAATGTACCAACGAATTCGTGAAACGGCCAAAATCGGAACTACGTTTGTCACTGTCAAATGCATACTATTTTATTGAACATCTAAATAAATTTGACAACACTGAGAAGACAGTGTCGCCACTTTTGACTTCACATTTTTATTGGTATGCCTATTGTGTATGTGTGAACTGTCATCACGCATCAAAGAGACGTGCTCTCTCTCCGAAAGCCCGTGGGCGACTGACGTCTGAAGGAATCTACACAGATCGCTGCAAAATTGTATGGGAAATTTGCACACATAGTTATTTTTATTGATATGCGACATCATAACAGTTATTTACAATTAATAAAATGTATTCAGCGGCTAGTATAGCTCTTTATCTACTTATATACATATTTATTTCTTAAGAAAATTATAACTTCACACGAAAACTGTGCCAGGCAAATGACACAGTTTTACGCGTTTTTCAATAACATTGGAGTCTTTTTTTGGATTAATTACTAAATTTATCATCAAATAAGTTATTTCGGCCCCTTCAAGAACTCTTTGACTTTCAAACCGACTCCAGTTCATCGCTAATATCATACATTTTCTGTCATGATTTCCTTCGGGTTCGAGCGCTGTTTCGCGTAGCCTGTCCTTAACTAGCTTGTGTTATGGGTTCTAGAATGGGAGTAGACATTCTTAGGAGACATTCTACATACTTAATATTATAAATGCGAAAGTAACTCTGTCTGTCTGTCTGTCTGTCTGCCTGTCTGCCTGCCTGCCTGTCTGTCTGTCTGTCTGTCTGTTACGCTTTCACGTCCAAACTACTGAACCGATTTTGATGAAATTTGGTATAGGGGTAGAGTAGACCTTGTAAAAGGACATAGGCTATGTTTGGTCGCGATAACCGACAAAAGCTAGTATTATATAATGTGAAAGTTTGTAATTCTGTGTTTCTTATTCTTTCACGCTTTAACCGCTGAACGGATCAGGCTGGGATAGAGTATAGTCCAGAATAGCATAATTTATTATGTACTTTGCATACTTAATACTTTTTATCCCGGGTATAGGTAGTTCTTATGGGTAGCAGAACTGGATCTATCGCGGAATTTCACGCAGGTGGAGTCGCAGGCGTCGGCTAATACTTAAACAAAAACACCCAGGCGAATGAAAACAAAAATTTGCACTGAGCGGGAATTGACGCCGCGACCCCTGACTGCGCAGTCTACCACAGCGTCACATGGGTTGGCAAGCTAGTAAACTTTATCATAAAAAACTTTCGTCAAAACAATGTCTTGTTTTCGTTTCCTACATTCGCTTAGTTTCTCGTTATAAATAACCCAAAAACTGTAAAATATTCCAAATCTGAACAATAACACGTTAATCTTCAGGTTATCGTGCACGTACGTAAGAGTTTCTTTTCGGAACGGTCAGCTAAGATAATGATGAGCGAATTATAATAATGAACGAATATATTCTTAATTTAATTAGGTACCAATTTAAAACACATTCTATTTGATATCACTATCAGCGAGCAGCAACATGATTAGAATTTCTCATTTCATTTCTCAGTGGTTTTGGGTACGAATAAGAAAACTGAAACTCTTCATCGTGTCATATTAATAGAATTCTTTATTCGCATGAAACACAGTGTGAAAGTTGTAATATTGCATTGGTTTGTGAAAGGGTGGTGTGTCTCACCCATAACTGCCGATATTAAGCCAAACTTTAGCCTCAAACGAACTCATGCGTGCACACAAAGAGTGCGAGCGGAATGTAACAATTCAAATCGATTTAGAAAGAGACTACTTTAGTATTACTTTTCGCGACTTTACACACGAGTTCTAAGCGTTCCGTCTATGTTATTATTTTAGTCTGAGACTCTGGCTTGTGCTACTTGTCATTTGGCTAGTACTTTTATAGGAGCGACTTCCGTAAAACCTCCCAACTCCAAGTGGAAATCTTGTACCCATGCCTCGTCCGTTAATCAGCAAGTATACCGTCTTGCAAATTAGGTTCGCGTGGCCCTGAAGGTCCTATTTAGGCCCCCATACACCCAATGCCTAATATTTTTCATTATAGTGATAGCTATAGTAGTGTATAAGGCCATTTGTACATATCTCTTATGTTGTCCCTAATGTACTGTAGTTTATTATTTAATTATTTCTTTCTTTCTTTCTTTCTTCTTTCTTTATTGTGTAGATTTATCCTATCTCTTATATTATTCGTAGGTATCTACGGTGCTGGTTGCCTGATCACCGAGGGTAGCCGCGGTGAGGGCGGCTTCCTCGTGAACGCTAAGGGTGAACGCTTCATGGAGCGTTACGCGCCAGTCGCGAAGGATTTAGCCAGTCGTGACGTGGTTTCTAGGGCTATGACCGTGGAGATTATGGAAGGTATGTACGCTATTTGTTATTAATGTTCATGATAGCCTTTGACCTGACCTACCCCGGGGAAAAATATGTGATTATATGTGTAGGGGGAAGTCCCCGAGTACCGGACACCTAAGGTTTTTTATGAATAAAATAAAAAATATTTTCAGGAATGTATATTTATTTATGACTTACAGAAGGTAACAAAGATATAAATCAAATAAAATAAAATAAAAGCAACCTCTATTCAAAACATAATTAATACCATTAATCAAACTTTGGCAACAAAAAATATAATTTTAATATGTGGCACCTAGTACCGGACGGGTGTTTGTGCCGTACCCCTAGCACCAGACATTTCAAAAGAGTCTGCATCGATCGCATAAATGTAGCCATCTCCACACTCTGGAACGTCTGCACATGCTTCATGTGCCCACCCAAGACACGATGAGCATTGGATCCAGTCTTCGATATAGTCTTCTAAGCAAACTACACAAATTATTGTGTCTGTGTTAGATGTTTATTCTTGTAGTTCTACTTTCTTAGCTTTATCTCCATTTTTTCTTTTAGACTTCACGCCTTTAGCTTGTTTTCCTTTCTCCATGCTCTTTCCTTTGGTTTGTTTTATATTGCCTTCAACCGCTACTTTAAACTTAGATCCTATTTCCTTCTTTTTGTTTTTCGCGATATTTTCTTTTCGTTTTCTTTTTCTTCTACTACTTTTTTGTACGGTGATGACGTTAGAATTCCACTTCGTTCACATTTCCTTTTTCAAGCTACAGTTCGTTTCTTTGGACCGTCAGGTAACCATTGTAACCATTGCGGCTTGTCTTACATTCATTTCCTTGGACAATAGCTGTTTGCAAGCTCTGTGGCTCCCACGATCTTTTCTTTTTCTTGTCTTCCATTTCAGTACTCTTCTTTTGTCTATATCTGAAAAGAAAATTAAATTAATTAATTAAATAACGTAAACGTCCGGTGCTAGGGGACGACCTAGTGTCCGGTACTAAGGGACAGACAATATCGTACATTAGGTAGTACCTACCGAAATGGTTTCAAAAATCAAATAAAATTCTATCGGTTTACCGATAACAATTAAATGCTACTTCAATTATCGATTACCATTAAAATATAAATGCATAAATGTGCCAGAATTACTTACGTCGATCTTACGAGACGCTGCGTGTTCCCGCCAAAAACAACAAACACCCTCTCCCGCTGTGGCCTTGCGCGTCACTGGCGAGCTGCGGCGCGTGATCCTGTAACTATGTACCCCCCTCGCCCCTTTCACTAATAGTTCGAATCGAACGGGTTCATACTTGCTTGGATAGTACGACTGTCCGGCGGTAGGTGCCGTCCGGCGTTACGGGACTTCCCCCTATGTATTATCGAAGAATCTGAACGAAAAAAATATATCATTCCTAGGCTTCGAAGGTCATCATCATCCTAACCTGAACTGGATCCCGTTTGCATCGGAGCCTGGGGATCGCTTACTCCTTCTCCTCTTGATAGTTTAGCTTATACGACTTTTATGGCAGCTACTGCCATCTGACCTCTCAACTCTGGAAAAAATACTGCGTCATCGCAGGTGAGGTTAGTGTACCCCGAAAATGTTAGTAGGGCCCCAAAAACACCCGAAGGCTCTAAGGTCCGCGTACAAAAACAAATCAATTGTTTATTTTTAATTAAGTACCTTAAACGTATGCGTCACATATACATAATATACGTATATTAAATACCGGTTTGGTGTGGTTTATTTCCTAGTGAGACGGCTACTTTTGCGTATGGAATATTTTCAACGCATCCGTGACAACTGGTTTTCAAAGCCGTTATAGACTGTATTTTACTTTACCATTTTAAAATATGGCAAGACAACCCACTAGCCTACCATTGTAGCTAGTTTAATTAAACTAGCATAGCCCAGCTTTTTTACCCGAGTAAGAAATTCCATGAGAGGATCGACAATACTTTACAGCTCAGAAATTACGTCTTAAACCTAAATTTCCTATCTAAGGTCGTGGCTGCGGTCCTGAGAAGGACCACGTACATTTACAACTTCACCACTTGCCCCCGGACCAACTGAAGCAGCGCCTCCCCGGTATCTCAGAGACAGCCATGATCTTCGCCGGCGTGGATGTGACCAAGGAGCCTATCCCCGTCCTGCCCACTGTGCACTACAACATGGGCGGCACACCGACCAACTTCCGCGGAGAGGTAAGTCTGGGTATTTAATTCAACGGTTATAGTAGTTGTAGTTTATGTAGTCAGTACCTGACAACAGGAATGACGTAGGGCAAAAATGAGCACTTGCCTGAATATCACTCCGGACACGTATGTTGGCTCAAAATGTGCCCTTTACGTGCAGTACACATTTCTTGGGTGTCTTTTGAGGATGGCATGGGGTGGACTGCGGTGGACGAACTCAAATTCACCAAGCATAGATTATTACAAAACAATCCGCGGGCGCCAGAGCCTCGTTTGTCTTGCGATTTATGTCCAAGATACGTGTCCGGAGTTATAGTATCAACACCAAATCTAGTCTGATCAAATTACCAGATAAAATGTTTATCATTAGACGATCTTTAAGTACTTTTACGTTTCGACACAAAAATAAATGATTTATTCGTGTTTGCGATTACTATTTTCTAACTTATTACCTACCGCATGTACCTACACGACAATCGTTATACAATTTTTACGTTAAGAGACGTTAAGTCTATGTTTTAGACTCCGGTATAAAGCTTAATCCGTCAATCACGACCAAAGTTAACTGAATATACCTACGTAAAGTCGTCTAGACATTAGACAGATAACAACAAGGTTAATTGAAGGATGAAAGGGAATGTATCAAGACGACATTAGTTAACTATCATAGAGATGTATCGTAACACTTAATCTTCTCAAAACAGATTTTACTTCGGGTACTTTTGCGTAATATGAATAACATAACACCGAGTTTAGTACTCATTTTATTCATATTTTCATTGTACATCTTAATATAAGTATTAGTCAGGTCGTATAATTTAGCCTCATTGCACAAACATTGAGACTCAGTAAACATTATCAAATGTACACTTGAAAATTGTATAATGATTCTCGTACCTATAGGTAATGTCGTTCTCCGTTATAAAATAGTAATCGCAAAAACGAATACATCACTTTATTTGTGTCGAAACATAAAAGTACTTAACGACCCATTGTAATCATGAGAACGTTCATTAGGTCACTTTAAGAAAAAAATATAGATACGTATTATATTTTTTTCTTTGGTGAATCTACACAAAAAATAAAAAGGGATCTGATGACTATCTTTCATACACATTGAGCGTATTGCGCCGCGCGTGTTATCAATTTGAGGTCAGGTTTATGAATGTCCCCTTTATGTTTAATAAACAAATACTTTATTCCTTTGACTCCTTGTATCGTAATGATTAATTGCACTATCAACCCGTGTTCGGCGCGTTCCGCGAACTCATTACACCTTATGTATAAATACTGATCGATATCATCTTGTCATGGGCGTCTGTGTGAAGCAAAGATCAACATGTAGAGCATTGCTAGCGCTGAATCAAGCACGGCTGCTTGATAAAGTCACGTCCTAGAAGTTCGCTTCGGCTATCGGTGAGAAGTATGCCGATGCCGAAATTGAACTTGTTCAGGACGTTTATGGCAAGATTTAGGCAGCTATTCTTAAAGTGGCAGAGGCAGTGCTTGGTATGTCTAAGGGTTAACGCAAAATTGACAAGGACACTTGGTAGTAGAATGATACAGCTCAGAGGGAGATTAAGATGAAGCAAGCTTTCTTTAAAAGGTGGCGAATACCATAGGGTACAGAGCAGCGAAACGCGCCACTAAAGTAGCTATAGCCAGAACCTCTTAAAACTCGGGAATAGCATTGAGCAAAAGTGTCTGGTAAACAGTAATAGGATAACCTCCATCATGTATATATTCATATTTGCCTTCTGTTGTGCCCCATTATAGACGTCACTCGTCATTATTAAGAATTAGACGTAGCCCGCAACGAATTCTGATTCCGTTCCTTCACCCCATGGGATTATATTCCAGGGATAAAGGTAACTTTTGTGTTATTCCAGGCTTCAATCTATCACTGTATCAAATACATGGAAGTAATCAATTATTTGGAAATTATGACCTGGAATAACACAAAAGCTACTTTTATCAATCAGCCAGATCCGTTCAGCCGTTTGAACTTAATTGAGTGACAGACATCTGCCTTCACCAACTTTCGCATTTATAAGAGTAGGATTTAAATATACTATCTCGTCCCGCAGGTAATCACCCACTACAACGGCCAGGACCGCGTAGTGCCGGGTCTCTTCGCAGCAGGTGAGGCATCGTGTGCTTCGGTGCACGGCGCCAATCGCCTGGGCGCCAACTCTCTGTTGGATCTCGTCGTGTTCGGCCGCGCCTGCGCACTCACCATCGCAGAGATCAGCAAGCCGGGGGATTCCCAGGGAACGCTGAAAGACGTAAGTTATTAAAATTATTGATGTCAAAGACTTCTATGTGTAGTACTAGATTTAAGACCGCTAATTGACCATAAACAATACGACACTTTTAGTTGCTGACTTTGACTTTATTCATGTCATCCATATAAATCTCATTTTTGTTGTTCTTCTTGTTCTTGTGGAATCTCGTTTCACATTCGAAATTTATTCTCACTTCACTCAGGAGCCGCGACAATTTTTTTTTTCTAAACGGCTTTTCTGGTTTTTTTGGCAAATTTATACCAAAGGCTTTTGCCCTTTGAACCCCTGTAACGTATGTTCTTCCATGAATCAATTAGGCTATTGAAGTCCATGACTGCTGAACATGCCAGTAATTGTCATTGCATTTTATTAGATTAAAGTCTGTTATCCTACAATATTTGCGCCCGGAGACCTCCACATACGACCTCTCTGATAACTAGAACCGACAACCAAAATTAATATACTTCAAATTGTTAAGAAACTTTATGGCGATATTTTAGTTTAGAATCATCCCACACTAAGAAATTGAACTTTATAAAATTTCTAATGGAACGCGGGTCTATAAAGGGGCATTCGAGTATATTGTTGAGAGAAATAGTTCTCAGTAGGTAATTGTCACACAGCAAGCTGTTTCGACGTGGACAAACTCGATTTCGTGGGCAACTCTCCAGTTTAGTTCAGTCTAGTTTAGTGTACTACGTACTTCTGAAAGGATATAGTGTTACCATATACGCACTCTAACTGAAGATCGCTCTGTGCTCAGCTGCGATTGGTGTGTCTTCTGCGAGACTCCATTCCGCAGAAGTCACCGAGCGCTTCAGTACCTTTTGCATACAAGCAACGTTTTCAAGGAGAGACTTTATTATATCGGTTGTGGCCTCACGTTTCTAGGTGCAAAATGTGTGGATTTTCATTGCCTCTTTGTTGTATGAGTACATGCTTTCCTTATCATCATAGGAAATTGGGGGTTGACGCAATACTAAACTTTTTTACAACATTGATAAATTGAATTCACTTAAACTATTATAAAATTATAATGTATAGACTTTGGAAATATTTAAAAAATGGTTTTCCGTTTTTTTTATATGTCTGTTCGCTACGGAGCAAAAACTATTGAACGAATTTTGAGGCGGTTACTTTTATTAGATCTTGGCCAACTGAAAATGTGCTTGCTGCATGTATGATTGTAATTGGTTCAGTAGAATCGGAGATAAGATCAAATATAGAATCATATCGTATACCCGACACCCACGCGGATGGAGTCGCGATTATCAATAAGTATACGTAAAAATAAAAACGTATATAAAATACAATTAAAGCTAAATGATATAGGGTCATCCATCAGCCAAGGTTTGCCAATATCAGGAAAAAACATACCTACTTTTAGCTAATGCGTGAGTTATTTATAACTAAAGGCAATTGAAAGTGACAGTCGTTTGGTTGCCTCATAAACAATCTAGATGAGTGGATATGTAACTGTTGACGTACTATGTGTATAAATACGTCATAATGTTACATTTTACGATATATCTGTTTGTTTTACATCTACATTATCTACTTATTATGGTTTTTTTAAATAATATTATGTTAGCGTGCCTACAGTGGCGTAGCTAGATGACCAGGGGCCCCAGTGCAAAAAGAAACAGGGGCCCCCCTATTTTTTCTTTTTGGTTCCGAAAATTCCTTCGGGCGTCGCACGTCGCCTTACAGAAGTAGGTAAATGATGAGGTGGGCAAATCTCCTACCGGTAGCTAACACGCTGTTGGGGATCGAATCCCTCCTCTCTCTCTTTTTCGTGCGGAAGTCTCGGGTGTCAATCGCATGGGTGTAAGCGGAACCAATAAAAATCCATCGCAACTCGACAGACCCTGGGCCATATCCGACATTGAGATGGTCCTCTCAAATATGAGAACCACGATATCTCCATCTTGCCCAGGACCAACCCTCCCCCTTACTTGCTTTCCACTGCGACTTTCATAGTTCAAAGTTCATAGTTAGTCTATGCCATCTTGAGCCAGGCGCAGCTGTCTCCGTTACCCAGGGTGCACCGCGTCGAAATTCTCGTCCAAGCGCCTCATGCGCCACCTCACTGAGTCTGCTTCTGCTAGAAAGACGGTTAGTCGAAGGAGATCGTTCCGTGATCGCCACCGCCCTTCTGTGGTACGGGAGAGTTCACTATTCTAGTACCGGCAAAGTTCAATTCAATAGGTGGGTTGCTGAAACAAACCCATATCACAAATGGTCTTCAGTAGACGACCAGTGATTCTCTAACACAATAAAATGAAATAAGTAGGTACTGGAACTCGTATTATTATTATAATATTACTACAATCAATTGACTATAAGTAAAATATTTTATTAAGACTGCTGGAATAATATCACTCTCTAGACAACAAGCTTGGGGGCTTCCTGAGGGCTCAGGGGGCCCCAAGCTAGCTGCAAATGTGATGGCGAATCTTTCAATGAGACAATACTGCACAAAATTCCCAACAAATGAGTTGCACTTAGAGTTGTGTTACACTTACAACCCATTTTCGCATTCCAAAAGTAAGAGATTTTTGGTACTCGTAGTTCAATATGAGATTAACTAGTTAAGGCTCGAGGAGCCTCTGAGCCTGTGGGCCCCCTAGGCTTGGGGGCCCTGGTGCACCGCACCACCTTGCCCACCCATAGCTACGCCAGTGCGTGCCTATGATGTTAAATTAAGTGGAAGACTGTAAATTTCATCAGCTATAAAGTCATAGGCTTATAAAGTCGCCATTGTTTCTTTATTGTCTGAAAGTAGGACAAGCGATCAAATATACTTTAAATTTTTTAATTATGTTATATCATAAATATTCAAAAGATTTATTTAACGTATCACAACTTCACATAAATTATCTCCGATTTGATATTCGATTTCAATGATCTGTTTCTGATGAACCCTAGTGTTAAGTTTCAGCGGGATTTCCTTGTCCTTTTTTTTTCGTTGTCGTTTCCACGTGCAAGGAAGGGGGATTTTGTTCCCCAACATGTAATAAGGGTCACGAATGTTGGTTCTTCTTCTTCTTCTTTTTTAAAATATTAAATGTGAGATGAAAGTTGGTTTATTTATGTGGTTACTCAAACAGTCCTCGTACCTGGGCCCTCGACATTCGTTGTTTATTTTTTCACTTTGTGATATTCTCAATTGGGTACTTTACTGTTTAACTGTGCTTATTAAATAAAGAACGGTAAAAATTGATATCGTTTTTATCCAAGCACATTAATTAGCATAGTATAGTAGTTTACCATTAAATAAATAAATTATTTGGCAATAACGAAAAATGACGACATATTTGGCTATATTGGGTAATACCTAAAGTTGGATTTGTTGTATAGGTAGGTAGTTGTTATTTCAATCTCAAATACAGTACTTATTAATTAATGCATACATTTCTTTGTAGTAGGTTTTTTTTTAATACCTACTATCATAGCATTGGTTTCTTTTTGTGCATTGTGTAGTCCACTGGTGAGGCTAGCATCGCAAATCTCGACAGCATCAGAAACGCGAACGGCAGCATTTCTACCGCAGACCTGCGCCTGCGCATGCAGAAGTGTATGCAGACCAATGCGGCTGTCTTCAGGCAGAAGAGCACACTCGAGGAAGGTAAACTGCTCTATATTTTTGGTACCATCTAAGGTTTTTTCTATGAGTAAAATATATCGGCAGCTTAGTGTTTATGGACTCGACCAAACGATCGTGACTCTTCCCAAGCACCGTGATTCCACTTATAACATGAGCAATTTAGCTTAGTTGTAGCGGTTAGAGGGAAAATGAGTAATATCAGTACCTTATATTATTTTTCTTATTACATGTTGAATATATTGCACGAAATGCAAAACAAAAGTTCTACCAAATGTTGCCAGAACTCCTTTATGCAGATATACCCAACTTCATAAAGGAGTTCTGGCAACATTCGGTAGAAATTTTGTTTTTTGTACGCAAAAGTTGTGTAAGCAACACATGAATGACACCTCTGATATGTGGGCCGCCGGCGCCTCCTTCTGCGAGCAAGTGATGTTCGTGAAGGAGGCGGCGGAGCGGGAGCGAAGGAGAATCGCAGACCTTGCGGCCCGCGAGGAGCGAAGGAGAATCGCAAACCGCGCGGCCCGCGACGAGCGGCGGCAACTCGGGCGTCGGAGGTCGCAGAATGACCTCCGTCCCCCATGAGCGCGGGCCTGGGGGTGACGGGTGGGGTCGCCTGTCACCCTAGCAGAAGCAGGCCACGGCGGTGGCGCGCATTGCGTGTCCCCCCATACCCGGGGGCGAGTTGGGGACTCCGTGGTCCCCACACCGGAAGAGGGCCGGATCGAGAGGCCCTGGGTCGGCCGGGGTGCGAGGGATATGGCTATGACAATCTCACCTCCGGCAACTGACGGCCCACAGAAGGCGTGCGTTTTAGTCGGTTCGAGTCCGACATAACCTCCTCCTCCGACCCCGGCGGGGGAGGTATCCGTGGGGATTTTTCGCACGATAAAAAAATAAAAAAAAACACCTCTGATATTGCGAATGTTTACATACACCAATAATCTCTTATCATACCGTATATGCTCGTTGCCACATATAAGTATTATATTCAAAAACAATTTTTTTTTCCTCGTACAGGCCAGCGTCAAATCCAAGACATCTATAAACAGATCAAGGATCTAAAAGTATCCGACAGGTCCCTGATCTGGAACAGCGATCTGATAGAGTCGTTGGAGCTGCAGAACTTGCTCATCAACGCGGTCCAGATAGTGGAAGCTGCTCTCGCCAGGGAGGAATCCCGCGGTGCTCATGCACGCGAAGACTTCAAGACCCGACGAGATGAATACGACTATTCCAAGTCACTGGATGGACAGGTGAGATATACATTCTTTTTTTAAATACGTACTTATAGTAGTAGTAATACTTACTTTCTTAATATTATAGAAAGTAACTCTGTCTGTTTGTTTGTCTGTCTGTCTGTCTGTCTGTTACGCTTTCACGCCTAAACCACTGAACCGATTTTGATGAAATTTGGTATAGGGGTAGATTAGACCTTGAGAAAGGGCATAGGCTATGTTTGGTCGCGATAACCGACATCCACGCGGGCGAAGCCGCGGGTAAAAGCTAGTATTACATACATACATGTACTCACGCCTGTTAATCGCCGAAGGGTTAGGCTATGATTTTCGGTCCCACGTAATAAAGGGCGAGCTTAGAGGGCGGGCACTTTGTCATGGACTGTATGTTTACTGTCGAATGGTGAACAGCCCTATCCCTTAGTCGCCAATTTAAGACACGCACAGGAAGAGATGGGTTGGTCCTATTCTACGTATTAAAACCCAAACAGACCAAAAAAGACATCCATATTTACAAATATTTGCATTAAACCAGCTACCTTCGAAAGTCTTCAATCGCGCTTCTGTCAATTATTACACAATTAATGACGAATGTATGGGATTTGACGTATGTATATGACAGTCGTCAACGTATGTCATGAACGTCAAATCAATCATTCAATTTTTCTTTCGAGACATTGAACAATTAATGGACATTAATAAACATTGAAAAAATACCTTCCTGTACGGTTTTATTGCTCCATTTAGAAATTTATTTCTTTACTTGTCTGCTGTTAAAAATTATGACTCATAATTATGTCATATGCATAATGCATAAAGTCAAATGGCATATTGTGCAATAAAACCAATGTCATTTATGACCGCATCCATTATACATCTATGTTTATTTTATTATGCAACATAGTATTTAATTTTCAAATGTGTGCGTTGCGTTAAGTGACACTAAGGCCTGTATTCCAGAACAATACTAGGTCCTGAATCTCAATTTTTAATGATAGATTGTCAATGACAATTTGCATAATATCGTCGTGTTGATTTCATCATTATTTTATTGACAGAGTAGAATTTGGACCACCCCATTACCTCCCATGTGGTGCCGTACAAGACGACTAAAGGATAGGGCATTTTAACATCAGACAAATATATACATACAGCCCAGACTCATACAGACAGAGTATGTATGTATGTATTGATTTTTATTTCCAAATAATCACGATACAACTATACAAAAGAGCGTAACCCTAAGATACTATAGATCACTGAATCTTAATTGTTCGTACCACCAGACCAAACTTCCCTTCGAGAAACACTGGAGAAAGCACACGATGATAAACACGGACGCCGAGACCGGCGAGACCAAGTTATCCTACAGACCCGTCATTGACTCGACACTCGACGCCCAGGAATGCAAGACCGTGCCACCCGTCATCAGAACGTACTAGACAAACACTGCACAACACGTAAGTAACACGTTAATATTGGATCAAGCTTTCAAATCTTTAGCTAGAACCATCCAGCTAAAGATTAATGACCGATTTTTTATTACGTACAGTGCGCACCACGAAACTTTACCCTAGAAGGCGTTGAGAGAATTCTGTTTCAAGGTTCATGATTAAAAAATCACCTGTTTTAGTTTTCGGTATCGTTTTCCTAACATCCTGTATAATGACTTTTCCTGACTGATTCATCAACGTAACCCTAAACTGCTCCGGGTTACAACCTTGTAATTTTGACTATATTTCAATTTTTGTAATTTTGTAAGCATCTACCCTTAGAGTGTACATTAAGCTATAGAGCGCCCCCTCAATAAGTATGAACCGTAGGCACGAGTATGAACAGTACCGAGGATCTTGGCTCAACCTCAATCAGTAGCAAAACAATACCCGTCAGAGTGACTTCTCTAAGCATCCACCAATTATTGAAAATACGATTTTTTTCCATGCAAAGCGAGAAGGCGTGCACGCCAGTTACTGAAGTACTTACGTATTAACTAGACATTTTGTATTTAACTTAATGTCAGTGTAGAATAAAAGGTTAACCTTATCATCTTTTTCTTATAAATATATTATACAAACAGTGTCATGATACTCGTTTTTTAATCAGTCACTATTTTTGTAGTCGCTCACTTATACTTCGATAAACCCTGAGTTTACTATTTAACTTAAACACCAATATTGATTGGTTCCGTATTATAATAACTACAGTTATTTTAACTATTTTCAAGACAACTACGGTCAAAAGAACTACTGTTTAAAACACCTAAAGATCGTTTCACATACTTTTGTAATAACTACTGGTCGAAACAAATAATGGACGATTCACCTACGGTTTATTCAACTACAATTAATTGTGCTAAGGTTGATTGAACTATGTATGAAATACCTAATAGTCGATTCACCTACGGTTTATTGATACTACTACTTTGTGACAGAAATTAACGTTGTTGCAAAACCGACTTCACGTAGTCTTGTCTGCCCTACCCCTAGAGTGTAATTTAAGCCCGCGAAGGCGCGGAGGAGTGAGGCGGCCCGCGAGCTAAGGAGCAGGTGGTTCTAACGAGCACTGCCGCGGCTGAGGCTGGCCGGCGCAGCCGGCCAGCAAGCCGAAGCTGCGGTAGTGATCGTCAGATCCATCTGCGACGATAAGGTCGCGTGGGACCGCCGGAGCTCCGCAGCGCCGGAGCCGTTACAGAAGCCATGCATGCTGTACGCAGCATGCAAGCAAGCATGCAAGCAATCATGCAAGCAGGCATGCATGCAAGCAAGCAGGTATGCAGCATGCAAGCAATCATGCAAGCAGGCATGCAGCATGCAAGCAATCATGCAGCAAGCATGGCTTCTTTAACGGCTCCGGCGCTGCGGGGCTCCGGCGGTCCCACGCGACCTTATCGTCGCAGATGGATCTGACGATCACTACCGCAGCTTCGGCTTGCTGGCCGGCTGAGCCGGCCAGCCTCAGCCACGGCAGTGCTCGTTAGAACCACCTGCTCCTCAGCTCGCGGGCCGCCTCGCCCCTCCGCGCCTTCGCGGGCTTAAATTACACTCTAGGGGTAGGGCAGACAAGACTACGTGAAGTCGGTTTTGCAACAACGTAAATTTCTGTCACAAAGTAGTAGTATCAATAAACCGTAGGCGAATCGACCATTAGGTATTTCAAACATAGTCAACATGTCCAATATCTTAAATGAACATTATGTTAATCGTCCGTTAGTTCAAATAATTTTAGTTTATCCGAAATTATGTGTATGAACCAGTAGTCGAGTCGACCAATATGTGTTATGACCATATGTGAATCAACCGTAGTTATCTTGAACATAGTTGAAATAACTTTAGATATTATGATACGGAACCTATTGATTATATGAGCGATTATATAAAGAAATGCTTTCTTACAGGTAATTTATTCTCAACATGGGTGCTGACTAAGCTCTTCAGCGTTGGTTGGCACAGCCCACACCACTGCCAACCGTTTAGTAATCATTTTAACGCCACTATTTTAATCATTATTTATTTATTATTTTAGCGTAAAACATAAGCACATCTTTTCTCTTTCTTAATCGATAAGTATAAGAATTCGAAATATAATCAGTACCTAAGAATCATGCGAAAATAAAATGAAAAAGATAATATATTTCATAAAAACATTACCAATCTACCCAATCTACATATTTTTGAACTGTGAAATGATTAATTTTTTATAGTTTTACACACATGAAGTTGTTACCAACCTGTACACGGAAAAGTGAGATATATGGTTACTGTTTTATCCAGTTTTATCACGTTGTTTGTTTTAATCGCCGATGAATATTTTGTAGATCTACGTTTTAAATCGTGATTTAGCATTTATTATGATTTTATAAAGCTATTTTGGCTTCAGCAGCCCCAATGTATGTACTTAAAAAAATATCGGCAAGGCACAAGCATCCATCATTATTTATAATCGTGTCATCCTTTTAATGTATTAAATGTGTAAGTGTGAGTGCCGTTAATTTTGTTAAGCCTTTATATACGTAGGTGTTATTTAGTGAATATCCTCATCTTTTTGTGTTTTGATAACTTTGCACTTGGGAATCTTGAGCTCGTTTAATCAATGGGTTATATTTTTATATTCTACTCTTTCAGTGTTCGTAACTTAAAACAATCTGCATCTTTAATTTTATATTCATTAATGACAAATCGCTCACCCAACAGGGTAATGACGGGATTATTATTTATGCTATTTTCAAGAGAAGTGTTTTAAACAATTTATAAGATGCATTTTTATCTTACAAAATGAATTTCAACTTTCTTGGAGTTACGTCATTGCTCCATTGGATGAGTGAAACGTAAACATTATATTTGAAATTAATTTGTCGTTCAGTATTACAATGAAATTATAATTAAAAGCATAAATGTACACTACGTAGATGTTAAGAATACCGAGATGTAAAAATATTGAATAGAAATATTGATAAAAAGTGTATGTGTATTTATTCCTTCAATATGTATGAAACGTCTTAAAATAAACTAATTCTCTTTTGCTTATTCATGGTATCTGTAGCAAACGCAGTGACTGAATGATGAAAATCGTGGATAGTGATGATCTAGTGTTGTGAAGGTTTCATTCAAAGGTATCTAGACAAGTCGTGAAAAAAAAAATTGAATTCAGGATTTAATTAAATCTCAAAAATAAAAATTAAATATTACGTAAATCGCTTTTTAAATGAATGAAAGAGTGAACATTTCTCTCATTCATTTAAAGCGCGATTGCACGTCAACATGTCAAGCTAAATTTATCATGTGTGGCATATTGGTGAAAAGAACGCATACGAGAGCTACTAATACAACATCTGTGTAATACATTTTTATAGAAATAAAATAATCTAGAATCTTGTTTCTTGCTTGAATTCCTTTTCAAGACGTGATAGGAGTTCAAAATCGGAGGTATCGTCTAACGAGCTGGTTTGATTACGTGAACGAACGTGTAGCTTCATAAGTTCATACCTACTGAACGAATGATATAATCCATATTTCGAATTGCGTTTAGTTATGTAGGTAGTCATATTTATTTACTATGACTATGAATAAATAATGTAGTCACTACATACCACTCTTAAACGCATAAAATTATTTATCAAATAACGTCATAATGTAACATTATCAAACCAAGTCAAAGGTTACGTAGCGGCTGAATTTGAATTCTTCTTTGGACTTATGTAGGTGGGGTGCGATAAATCAGTCTAGAGCGGCAAAAGAGATTTAACCCTACACATGGGTTCTATAACATATATTCACGCCTATAAATCACAGAAGTGGTCGGTAGCGGTGTATTAATACATTTTTTTACATTTTTACAATCATAAGGATCAAATCTCTCTAAGAAACATGGTAAATTAAATGAAAGGAAGTCCTTGAAACCCAAAATTATAAATTCAATTTTTTAAAATCTTTGTATGCAGTTTTGTTTCTTTTAAAAAAATAAAAAGGTGTCTTCTTTAAGTTAAATGAGCTAACTTAAGGATTTAAAATACTTTCCCTCCATGTGGACTAGTTACGTAGCTCTGGTTTCGTAGACGGCCGAAGGGGTGGCATCGCCGTGGGACGCCCTGTATGTTTACTGTCGGATGGAGAACCCTATTCCTGAGTCTGCGATACCCACGTCAAGAGAGGGTGGCGCTATTTTACTCCACCGGGAACCAACACTTGGTGCTTTACGATATCCTTACTAGCGATACTCCTACATCATACAAGCAGAGGGAGAGCATGGCGCCCGTTCATTTACCCGAAATACCTACTTAGGTACAATCCGCAAACCAACCTAGACCTAGTGCTAGACCTAGAGCTAGTGAATTTGAGGCTCGACGATGCAATGATCTTAACAACAGATGGGACTATCTACATAACTAAAGCCAGGCCAGGTGTAATAAGTAATAAGCCAATAAATTATCAAAAAAGTACTTTCAAGTTTTTAGACATCAATACAGGGAATAAAAATGAACAGAATCCTGTTAATACTAAATAACATTATACCTCATTAAATTCGCTCAATCTATTTCATAATTCACTACGTCCAGTGCTGAAATAGAATTCTGTAGATCTTAGGGATGGTAAAGGATGTACAGAACGAGTGGACTTGACTACCTTTATTGGCCAGGTCATTGCTCCACTTAACATTCCGTTTCAGTAGCTCAGTATTTTTATCACAGTACATAAAATACTTATATAAACGTTTAGGTGGGTGTCGACGCACTCCACTAGCACGTGATCAACGTAGGTTGTACGTGTACCTAAGTTGGAATGATATGAGTTGAAGTTGCCGGGACAGAAATATAATTAACTACTGACTCCGCGAACTTCGAACCGCCTAACAGTCAATTCTTTTTTTTTTCTCAAGTTGTAAGAACCATCCTCTTACTTCAAGAAATATTCTAAGAAAAGAACTCAGACTAAAAGAATAGTATAGACAGAATGCTTCGAACAAACTCTTGAAGCCAAACATTTTCAATGTGTGCGTGTGCGGCTCGGATTTCCGTGTACCGATACCACTAACGGTGTGTGCGTAATGTTGCCGGCAAATGAAAAAGTCTCCCAGAAATATCTATGTACCTATTGGACATAATATGGAATATTTATTTGTTATAATAAATGTTATTATTCTATATCATTTAGACTAATGATTATTAGAATGGCGAGCTGATGTCTCTGCCTACCGCGGAAGGAAATAGGCATGTGAATGAACACTTTAGATTCTAAAGGATAAACAACAGTATCACAACACACAACAACGGTGTTGAAGTGCTCGTGGCCAAGTGCGCTCACTTTTCACTAAACGATCAGTGGGTTAAGCTACATAGACGCGATTGTAATTTGGATGGGTGACCTAAGTTGTATTTCATCTGAGCGCTTCAGTGCCTCGGACGGCACGTAAAACGTCAGTTAAGACTGAGGCCTATGTTGGTAACCTGAATATCTCTGTCAGTGGTTGGCCACTAATCAGAACTCAAGCTGGGAGGTCAGATTGCAGTCCCTCCCAAGATTGCCGAAAAAACCAAGCCACATATTATTAAGTAGATTGCAGACACAGATGTGATCGGGAGTTCGGGACTAAGGCAAGAATGATGTTGATGATGATGATGATGATGATTAGAAACATCAAGCTTGTCAACATTCATGATACTGTTTTTTTTACTCAGTACTTTACAAATTCCCACAAATACTGCAAAATATTTTATGGAAATGATAAAAAAATTATGGCAACACTGTAGAATATGGCGGAGGTTTTGTGTTCCTAGTTTGTGCCACTAAATTATTTAGAAAAATGTTATGAAATCTAATATGAAATAGTTATCTACTTATGAAACGATAATCCAGTATTATTTCTATGAATTGTTGATGTGTTTTTACACCTTTTCAATACACAATACGTCATATTTATAATATTTTGTTCAGCAGTGATCGGACGTGCGCATTCGTTCGCTGCTCACAAGGAGTGGCGAGCGCGAGCCAAGCGGTACCCCATTGCTATATGGTACTGCTTTTGGCGGCTTCACCGGCTAGCTCTAAGCATTCCGTCTATTCTAGTCTGAGGAAAAGAATTAGTGAAATCGGTTCAGCCGTTCTCGAGATTTGCGCTTAGCAACACATTTAGGGATTCATTTTTATAACATAGACAGGTACATAATAATATCATCACAGCGTTAGTTCCGGTTGCTTCCAAGTCCAACGCTTGTACTTAAGAAGAGCCCAAGGTTCGCTCTATCATTTTGCCTTGTTTTGACTTATCTTGGCATGAACGACTACCGTCAGAGCTCGTAACCCCGAAAGGAACGTCTGCACCAAAGCCTCATCCATTAAACAGAGAATTTTGGTCGCCAACGTGCTAGCTGGCCCCGAAGACCTTGGTGGAGCCAAAGGCTTACAAGGATTCCACCAACTTCAGGACACGACGACAATGGGGAGCCGGCGGCACAAGCGCGCCTCCTTATTTTCAGGGGCAAGATGTGGAGGCTGTGGTTCCCCCACCCGAGGAGAGCCATCTCGCCACCAAAGATAGCATTGGGTCTGCCGGGGTACGAGAGATATGTTAGGTACTTACTGTGTCACTTCCGAAAACTGAACACCCACTGACGGCGTGTGGTTTTAGTCGGTTCGAGTAAGACATAACCCCAGACAGGAAGGCGGTGTGCGGGGGGTATCCAAGGGATTGTCGCATTATAAGAAAAAGACAGAATGCGCTACTAATATGGGCGTACTTTTGCCCCACCCTGCTCTGCTATGCCGAAGTTAAATTTAAATTTTAAAATACACGACATCACCCCGAATTGACTTTTGCCCCATCCCATAAAGAAAGCTACGCCCATGGCCTACTAAGATATTTTTTTTATCCATAGCTCTACATATCTTGCCTATTTCAGCATTACGGCTTGGTACCTAATAAGTTATGTTTAAAATAATACATAAATACAGAATACTACATTAATGTAATGATGCATTATGTTCGTACTATAAGGCGGGCTTATCAGTGTGTTGAAGCTCGCCTGTGACAAGGGTCACACGGACGGTATCTTGAGTTTCGCTGCCACTTTGATAGTTACTCGTCTGACGTCTAGTGCTTCAGTTGAGTTCTTGTGCTCTCTTTGTCATCTCCCAGTTTTGAAACCCACATTGTGATTTCATGGTGCTGCTTGATTCGGTCAACTTAACGAAAACGAACGGTGTGTGTAAAGGTCCCGGCTTTAACGGCCACAAGATTGAAGTCCACAGCAATAAAAGTCTTCAAAAGATTTTCTTCAATCTGTGCAAAGGTATAGATAGTTATTATTGTACAATACTATTCATATTATATATTACGAGTAGGTATACCTACACATAGCTACGTACCTACAACTGCCTACAAGTGATTATGATTGGTATTTTCCAATTTGAAGTCTAGCCAGGCACCTACCTAGTTATCTCTAATAATAATAGATAATCAAATGAATATAAATTTGGATTCATCTCTGTGGGTAGGTATAATGGCGATTAAGCAATTAATTAGGTAGGTAACTAGTGTCCTATTTAATTTGACATAAGGCCCCGTATTGATATTAATTTGTATATATTATATGTATCTGGATCTACTATAGGTAATAAGTAGGTACATATGTTGCTCGTTAACATAATGTAGGTTAGGTCCTACATTGGGTCCTACATAAAGCAGATGTAGTACCTACCTTTATTGATAACAATCACCGATTTTTTGAGATTGACAATAACTGCTCATTCTATTATCTGTTTCACTGTACTGTTTCATTCTCAGTCTACGTACCTACCGTCAATACTCATCTCATCAACCTAGTTCTATCCTCCACTGCCCGGCGCCCGCAATAACTTTTTTGAATATTCTTACTAATATCTTCGGGGTTTTAGCCAATCTCACCTGCTGATTCATAGATGACACTCTTGTGCAGACATTCTTCTTGGGTTGAGTGGTTAGACCAAAGAAACCAAATTATGGAAAGCGGTAGAAGAGCGGTCCGCGGACTCCAAAATGCAGGTTTTGGATGCAACCGGGATTAGTGACGGGAAACGATGATGACCAATCAAATGCAACGTGTGAATAACCAAAAAAGAAATGATAAGAACATGGGGGAGTGTGAAACAGGCGACAGTCAGTTTACGAATTAGACTGTTGCCACCGTTTACACGGTTACACCTATTTTTTTTTTTATAAGTATAATAGCGATCATGGTTCCTTAACCACAAATGGTGTCATAGGTCATGCGTCAGGCGCGGTCACAGGCGACATGACCCCCCCCCAAAACCATGAACGTCATATTGAAAAGTCCCAGTACGAGGGGAGGGGGGGTTAAATTTCTTAAGGAATTTCCGAAGTGACCCCCCCCCCCCCCCCCAAACTTCAAGCTGCGACCGCGCCTGTCATGCGTCATTATTTCATATCCGTGCCGTGACCCTAGTGTTGATTAATTCGGACCAAGCTTAGCAATCAGAAGTTTATTTACCTCTAACACAAAACGCGATCAAGAATAGACATTATTAGGTACACAAGTTTAACTATAAAACATGTTGCTGTTTTCAGGCTGCCAGCTTGAGATTATGGCTTCAATCCCACCATCTGCGTTCTCTGCAGGGCGCATTCGCGAATCCCAGCGCGATATGAAGGTATCTAACACGAAAAAAGGAAACGAATCAACAAAGTTCTTTAATGAAACATGTAAGAATTTTTTTATACTATTGAAGTAGCAGAGAAGGAAAGGGAAACGACGCGCATGATGGTAAACCTATGAATCCCGGAATGGCGCGTCGCGTCGAACGCGCAGACCTTCTTCTACTGGACTAAGGCTAGTTCGCGGGGCGCTGGCCTAAGGAATACAGGCTCATAGGCCTGCGCCCCGTGAACCAGCCCGTGTGAAGCTTCAGAGATTTCAGAGAGGCACGCCGCCGTCTCTTTTGCTCAATGTGCACTGCGTGGAGGTTCCGGACGGACCAAGCTAGTAACAAGCTCTAAGTATTTATAGGTACCTACCTACGTCAAACGTCTATGTAGGTACTATTTTTATTATCTAGAACCTATGCCTATGTAGGTAGATACTATTTTTGTTATCTAGAAAGGCATTAACGCTTTAAAGTAAAACACAAATAGAATTAAATAAAAGTCGAGTAGGTACCTAGACATGAATGTTATCTTTATTTTCATGTAGGTATGTGCTTACCCACCGCACAGATCGGTTAATTAGGCATTAAGTATATGTACTTAGGTCTCTTATAGGTTTTGCACACAATTAAATAGTGTAACAGTTTATGCAAAACCAAATGCAATGCATCCCAATAATGGCGGCAATCGAACCCATAACCTCCCGTATAAACAGTCGAACGCTCTACCGCCATGTCACACTTTAATAAACTTTGCACTACTCCGACCATACTTCGACTTTCCATTAGCTTTTACCTCTACACAATTCATGATCTTCCTCTACTCTACCTACTGTATTAGCATAGTGCGACCCAGAGACAGGTTCCGTGTGCAAATCCTGGCAATTACCTAGTACCTACTTACCTATAACTGGAGGGGTTATTGCTCATTGAGAATACCTAGGTACTTACTAGTAATTTTATACCTAATGGGTGTTCCTTTAAATAAAGATAGGTATTAGCTACTATGTGTATAAATACGTGGTTCTTATAAAATAATTTCACGTGTTACAGTCATGGAGCTGTCACCTTTGAAGTACAATAGCAAATTAATGAACAGCATTTGGGGCCTGTACAACCGATACTCACCACATAATGTCAAGAAAGTCAACGATGCTCACATTTCCAATGCGGAGTTGCAGCAGTAAGTACATTTACCTACTTAAATTACTAATTTCATGTCGCACTAAACATCAATTTCTAGAAATGGTACTTAGGTGTAGTAGGTAGGTACCTATATTATCTAAGTAAAATAAAAAGAAGTATCTAAGTAGGTATGCACCTACTCTACCTCACTGTCTTAAATTAACCACCAAGGTAAAGGTATTATCACAAATGCTATGCTACTAACAAGCAAACAGAATCACCAAAAAATACTTACCTAAATAATGGATACGAATTTGTAACGAAATTAGCAGCAGCCAACCAAACCGCTGAGGTCTGAAGTGTAGGTAAAGTAATAGAGAGATAAGTACCCTTTGGTAACCCTTATAGTTATAAGTTAGGTATGTTATAACGTTAGGTAACTCTCACCTCTCCTGAGCGGCGACATACCCATCACCCGGATGTAAGCACTCTATACAGAAAACTAAGCAGAAAAAAGGCCAGTCTCACCTCGGCAGAACATTACCCGAAAGTAGCAACACCTCCCCCAAAGTAAACCTCTGATTATTGGATAATATGGAGGCGGTGCTATCTTTACTTTAACCCATCCCAAAAGCAATTTCTTTACATTTAGATCTGAGATTTAGATAAGTATAACACACTGAACACACTTCAAAAAAACATTAAGTAGGTACCTACCTATATTGTCCAATGTCGTACTTTTTGACGATTTGTAAGATTCATTGTATCTTAAATTTTATTACAGATCAGCTGGCAGCTCCAACACCAAGACTGAATCTATGATCAGTCTGCCATCAGCCAAACTTGACAATGTTTGGGCCACCATCAACCTTACACCATCTCATTAATAGATGTAAAACTTGCAGAAATTGATACAATAAATATTTTGTATTGTTAAAAATTTTTTGATTAAAAAAGTAGTTTTTTAAAATCACCAATATTTTTATTAAAAATCAATATTTTAGTTTGGGCTGCCTATAGAATAATCAAGCTTTACATAAGGTTCCTAGAATAGTGCACTTACCATTACCTTTCTATGCGAGATAGTAATTTCAGTTAGGTAGGTAGGTACGTATCTATCAAAAATCCCAAAGTTCAAAACATCTAAGATCAAAATACCCAAGGTACACCGAATGTACGAAATATCGAAGTTCAAAATCCCAAAAAAAAATATTTTATTTTCTTTGAAAAGACAGGCAGATTCACCGAGGTTCCTGGGACTTCCATTTTAGCTAGGCAATTGGGTATAACCCCAGTGGTCCGGCCTCCGGCCTTAATCGTAGACGTGACGGAACACTTTTTGGTTATAGTCAGTTCGATTCGCACCTCACCTGTGGTTAGGACCGCTGTTTGGCGACACGAAAGCCTTCCCCATCACCGTCGGGTACAAGGATCCGTCCTTAGTCCTTATACCTGTTCAGCGTGGTATTGGAAGTTTTGTCGCACAGCATCAGAAACTCACATGAGCAGCCTCCGTGGTTGCTCATGTATGATAAGATGATCATTAGCCTAGCCTCACACGCTTAAAGATCGCGTGAGGATCTCTCGCATCCGCGGCAGCCTCCATGTCATGACATCGCAGATAAAAAGCAAGAAAGCCGCCTTCGCTGGTGCGGCCACGTTTTGCGGCAACCACCGGGCACCGGATAGCAAATGCAATGGCGCTCCCGCTGGGTGGGCGCTAACTCATTGATGTGATGTAGTAACACTGAGGTAAACTATGTAGTAAAGTGTTTTAAGCTGTTGACATATTATAGATACTCCATTCGGTTAATAATCTTGATGTGTCTATTTAATATGTGTTATTTTAAAACTCAGTTTATAAAATAGATGCTTATTTTGAAAACACTATAGTATAGTTAAAATCTCGCTGCAGATAGTGCAGACTCGGTCATAAATCATTCGAGTGTTTCGCTCTCTTACAGTAGTATAAAACCTTATAAACGTGTTTTATTGTAAATCGACAGGTGAGCATTCTACCACTGAACCACAGATGCCGTCGGTCAACTAGCGCACATCCCTACGCCGATTATGATTTATGACCGAGTCTGCAGCGAGATTTTAACTATACTATAAAAATCTAAATACTGACTAACTGTGGTTTGATCAACATGTCGCACCCCCAGAGTGACAAAGACGTAAGATGAAAACACTAACTTTACAGGAGAGCAGAAAAACTGTTCAACCAGGTATATCTATTTTGTTTTTAATCCTATAATATTATGTTATATATCATTAAATAGGAAAAAAATCAACCTTTTTTGTTGTATATACTTAAAATTTCTGAAATTAGTAGGGTGATTAATATTTAATTATTAAAATCTTACAGCCGTTTTCCTTACTTACTTTCGACAACTCCTCGAATGTTATAATGGTTAATCTAATTATCGGTTTCCAAATTTTACTCATACCGTTACTATCCACGGTTACGTCTTTCATGAAGTTCTAAAAGATGATAAAATACGGGGAGTAACCACTGTTTACGCCTTTTTTCGTTGAATTATGTTTTAACTATCATAAAGTATATAGCTTTTACAGCTATTTTTGTCGATAGATAAAAATAAAACATAATGGTATGTCTGAATACAGGCTTCTTTCACATTATGTTTTATTAAATCATAATTGTATGGCATTTTAGGCTCTCGTTAAAACATAATTTCACTGGCGTAATGAAACAGGTTTTTAGAATATTATACTTTATTGCCATTTATAAAAATAATTGTTAAGTTGTAATTAGTAATTTTATAGCAAAAAGGTATAAGAATAGTAATCAATAAAAAAATTAAACAAAAACATTAATTTTCTTTCATAATCTTCATAATTGTTGGGCCAACGAATATTAATAGTAGCTGTTTGCTTATTTTTTTTTTTTATACCACTTAGTTGGCAGACAAGCACACGGCCCACCTGATGGGAAGCGGTCACCGTGGCCTATGGACGTATGCAACACCAGGGGCGTCACACTCGCGCTACCGACCCTGAAGTTCCACAGCTTGAGTGTGCGTGGGATGAAGTCCCTTTCAAACCGCACACTGCGCACCATTTCCGAACGCAATGTGTGAGGATGAATTCCCTGCCTGTGGCGAGAGGTGCGATGATAGAATGTAGCTGTTGGCATCATGTCAAATAGTTCTTCTGAGCGCAAACCATTGTATAAACGGTAAAACACACACAGTGAGGCAAAGTCTCTTCTGAGACTGAGAGGTTCCACATCGCCTGCGAGTATGGGATTGCCGACGAGCCTCAACGCCCGTCTTTGTACCGAGTCGAAGGGGTCAAGCTGGCAAGCTGGCGGTCCAGCAAAAAGGTAATAGCAGTACTCCATGTGGGGCCGAACCTGCGCCTTATAAAGGATGAGTCGTTGCCCCGCAGTGAAGTACTGCTTCGCCCTGTTGAGCACCCCAAGCTTCTTTGGTGCCAGCTTCACCTTGTCTTCTAAATGACTACGGTATTGGACATCGCTGGAGATATCGATACCAAGGATCCCGATACTCGAGGAAATGGTAAGCGGTGTGTCCAGGAATTGCGGTGCTACAATGAATGGAGTTTTCTTAGCGGTGAATACACATACTTGTGTCTAAGAGGGGTTGAATTGGACTAAATTTCGTCTGCCCCAATCGGAAACTCTATATAACGTAGTCTCGATTTCAGACACAAGTTATTCGCGACTTTCCTCTACTTCGGACAGAGGGATATTTGCACGGCCCGTGTAACAAGCGTCTCCAGTACTGTCGTCCGCATAGCAATTAATGGAGTCATCGGACAGCGTGTCATTGATATGCAGCAGAAACAGGGTTGGAGACAACACGGAGCCTTGTGGGACACCAGCGTTTATGTCCATGCGATCCGAGCAGCTGCCGTCAACGACGGCTTGGATACTTCTGTTGGACAAAAAGCTGGCAATCCATACGCATTATCCCTCGGGGAGTCCATAAGATGGTAGCTTTGCAAGAAGACCTCTGTGCCAGACCCGATCAAAGGCCTTTGCTATATCGAGGCTAACCGCCAGTGCCTCACCTCGAGTCTCGATGTCTTGCGCCCAATGGTTTGTGAGATACACAAGAAGGTCACCGGCTGAGCGACGGTGGCGAAAGCCGTACTGTCGGTCGCTCAGAAGATCGTTACCTTCAAGCTATCTCAGGAGCTGTGTATTAATGACACGCTCCATCACCTTCGAGAGGAGGGAGGTTATAGCAATAGGCCTGTAATTGGACGGGTCTGTCCTATCGCCTTTTTTGGGCACAGGATGCACGAATGTGGTCTTCCATGAAGCTGGAACTCGTCCCGCAGAGAGTGAAAGCGCGAAAAGTCGTGTAAGTACAGGGCACAACTCGGGAGCACGGTGCTTAAGCACCAACGCCGGTATGCCATCCGGCCCACTCCACTTTCGAACATCTAGGGAATTAAGTAGCCGCCGAACCATCCGTTGCGTGATTTTTACTTTATGCATTGAAGTATCACACCAGGGGATAATAGGTGGCTCGGCATTCCCATCGTTCATAGTCGAGTTTGATGCAAAGAGATTACCTAAAAGATCGGCCTTCTCCTTGGCGCCATGGGCCAGACTACCGTCGGGTTTCAGCAGCGGCGGAAGGCAGGACCGGCAGAAATTTCCCTCGGCAGCTTTGGCGAGCGACCAAAATGCGCGACTACCAGATGGGTACCGCGCAAGCCGCTCACCAATTCTGCCGATGAATTCAAACTTAGCCCTGGCGATTGCCTTCTTACTAGACCTCGAGGCGGCATTCAATTTCCGCTTCACTTCAGGCCGTGGCACATGCCTTATAAGCAGATTGTTTGTGAGTTCTCGCTTCTCTGCAGGACTTATTAAACCACGGCCGCTTACTCGCTCCTGTCGCGACCCAACGGTTAGGGTTCCATGCCCGCTAGGATCGCGTCAGCGACTGGTGTTGCACAGGAGCTTGGATCTTCTGAAGTGAAGCAAAGCTGCCTCCACGGGTACGACGCGAAGAATTCTCGCAGTCCATCCCAGTTTGCCGACTTGTAGTGCCAAACATGCCGGCACTGGGGTGGCCGCGGTGGTTCAGGCCGCGCGAGGGTCACTTGTGTCCGGACGAGATCCGAATTCCACGCGGGCGAAAAATATGGCGGTATGAAGTTCGCCGGGTCAGCTAATACCAAGATAAATCATACTTTAGGCGGACCCCGGACTCCGAGTTTACTCTTACAGTTTACTCTTCGTTACCCAGGGTATAGGTAGGTACCGCATAGACGTTTCCGGTTCCCCCATAACTATGACTAAGGTAGTCATAGGTATGGAGGAACCGGAACCGTAATATAATTATAAAAGCTTAAAAGTTCATACGTTTGCACGTCATCATCATCATCATTTAAGCCATAGGAAGTCCACTGCTGGACATAGGCCTCCCCTATAGATCTCCAATAAGTCCGGTTGGAAGCGGCTCGCATCCAGCGCGTTCCCGCGGCCTTGATAAGGTCGTCTGTCCACCTTGTGGGTGGACGTCCTATGCTGCGCTTGCCGATACGTAGCCTCCACTCGAGAACTTTTCGACCCCATCGGTCATTAGTCCTCCGTGCTATGTGCCCTGCCCACTGTCATTTCAAGTTGCTAATCCGCTGGGCTATGTCGGTAATCTTGGTTCTTCTACGGATCTCCTCGTTACTGATTCGATCTCGCAGAGAGACTCCGAGCATAGCCCTCTCCATAGCTCGTTGGGCTACTTTGAGCTTACTCATAAGGCCCATAGTAAGAGACCACGATTCAGTGCCATAAGTCATCACTGGTAACACACACTGGTCGAAAACTTTCGACTTGGGACACTGAGGTATGTCGGACGAGAAGATATTACGCAATTTTCCGAACGCTGCCCAGCCGAGTTGGATTCGGCGACTGACCTCTTTCTTGAAGTCGGACTTACCTAACTGGACTACTGGTCCTAGGTAGACGTACGAGTCAACAACTTCAAGAACCGAGCTCTCAACAGATATTGGGGTGGGTACAACATGGGCATTACACATAACCTTCGTCTTGTCCATGTTCATTTTAAGACCCACCTGTTGAGAAACTCGGTTGAGGCCATCGAGCATTGTGTTGAGATCTTCCATCGATTCTGCCATGACTACAATATCGTCGGCAAACCGGAGGTGAGTAATGTATTCGCTATTAATATTGATGCCGAATCCTTTCCATTCCAGGAGCTTGAAGGCGTTCTCCAAAGTGGCCGTAAACAGTTTAGGAGATATCACGTCTCCCTGTCTTACTCCTCTTTTCAAAGGGATCGCCTTCGAACTCTGTTCCTGTACTCGGACCGACATGGTGGCGTTATTATACAAACACTTCAACACTTCGATGTACCGATAGTCAATACGGCACCGCTGGAGAGACTCAAGCACAGCCCATATCTCGACCGAATCAAAGGCTTTCTCATAGTCCACAAACGCTAAGCAAAGTGGCAAATTATAATCTTCGGTCTTCTGTATAACTTGCCGCAGCGTATGGATGTGGTCTATGGTACTGTAGCCTCTTCGGAAACCGGCTTGTTCGGAAGGCTGGAAGTCATCAAGCCTGCGCTCGAGACGGTTCGTAATGACCCTTGAAAACAGCTTGTAAACATGGCTCAGAAGCGAGATGGGCCTGTAGTTCTTTAGTAAGGTATTGCCACCTTTCTTAAAGAACAGAACCACCACGCCTCTGTTCCACGCTTCTGGCGTTATGCCCTCGAGGACGATGGTGTTAAAGAGATTCTGAAGGACTTTAAGTACCGGTGTTCCACCCGCTTTCAGAAGCTCTGAAGTGATTCCGTCGTCACCCGGCGCCTTGTTGTTTTTAAGCTGATTCAGGGCCATTCTAATCTCGTACAGGCTGATGTCCGGGATATCCTCGGACATTAGAAATATTAGAATTTAGATTAATTATATTATTCCTACTACGAGCATAATTATTATAAATTTAATGTGAAAGTTTGTGAAGATGTTTGTATGTTTGTAACTCAATCACGTTCTAACGGCTGAAGAGATCGGGCTGAAATTTGGTACAATTGAAACATAATAATCAATAATAGCTATAAGTTGGGCTTCTTAATGGATCATTACGTATTTATAATGGGGAAGCATAAAGAATTAAGTACTGTTATCAGTAAGTGGCGCGTGAGTTATGAAACGTAAACAAACAACCACCACCCGCTTCACCCCTGTGCATGCGCTGTATCGACGAATACTCGAACCTTTCGGGCGTGTTCGCGATGTGTCCGCGATTACGTTCGCAAACTTGATAATATTATAAAGGGAAAAATGGTGTAAGCGTGATTACTTCCGCAAGCTTGATGATATTAAAAAGGGTGAAAAGAGGTAAGCACGATTATTTCGAAACTTGTATACGGGATATACTCTTAAACAGGGAGTACGGCTTTCTTTGTTTTATTAGTTTTATTTCATTTGGGATGTTAGTAGTCTTACGTTAGGCAGTTTATATTTTCATTAGACAATAAAAAGCTTATTTAGCAATACGTCTATAAATTTTGGCTATAACATAAGGAAACAAAAGAATAAGAATCTTTAGGTGTATTTTTATGAAATTTTACATACTTAAGTTGGCTTATCACCTTTTTTTACTTTGAAAATATATTTTTAATTAGTCGAATATTTTTTCTTTTCCTTTATAACACCCTAATTTTACGTCAGAATATTATGAAAAAAATTGACGTATTGTATCCTGACATCTACTATTCGAAACTGCAAAAAAAAAAAATTGACGTAACCTTACTTACGTCTTTGTCACTCTGGGGGTACGATGTGTTTTTTATAAAAAGTCGCCACAAGATTGTTTACCTTTGATTAAGTACCTAACCGAATGGAGACTAATGGAGTATAGTCATGTTAACACATACATTAATGCTGTTGCTGCATCTGTGGCGTAGCGGTACTTGAACGCGACACTGCCGGCCGCTACGCAGGAGGCGCGGGTTCGATCCCCGCTCAGTGCAAATATTTGTATGCATGAATATGAATATTTGCATTGGTCTGGGTGTTTCTATGTATAATATGTATGTATTTACGAAAAAAACTATTTTATCTAAGTATGTTTATCCACACTCTAGAACCCATAACACAAGCTGTGTAGAATGTACAGTCAGCGTCAGGGAAAACAGACCCCCTCATGCTTTCATATCATTAACAAGGGGGGTCCCTTTTCTCTGAAGCTTACTGTTTTACAATATGTAAAAAAAATTGTTGGCATAATAAAATCGATCTCCGTAGGTGTCTATGTATACCATGATATAAAAATATAACGCGCGTCCCCCTCCAGGGAGTCCACGGGGAGAAGCTGCCGCCTGTAGCCAATTCCGGCCGAGGCGAGAGCGGCCCTAGAGGGCTGCTTGAGGCTCTACACTTGTCCCTCTGGCTTGCAGAGGGCACAGGGACAGCTAGTTATACAACATGAAGCAAAAGCCCACGCCACTCATTTACTACCTCTGCATAAAAGCATAAGGTTAAAATGAAACTAACAAATAAACAATAATAATTTTTACTTTTAACAAGTCATACAATTTTAGTATTACCTATGTACAAGATAAAACGTACTACTCCTAAAGGAAAGTGACTATTATACCTATCACAGAAATCAAATTATCCCCTCAATATTTCACAAAATAATAAACTAAGCACATTTGCAGTCCTTTTCCTTACACTACACATCAAGGAGGTAACCGAGTGTACTTTCTAAGTTATTTGTTTCAGGGCTTAGAGTATATACATTGCTATAGAGCGCGCCTTACTAAGTATGAACAGTAGGCATGGGTATGAACAGTACCGAGGACGAGGATCTTGGTTCAATCTCAATCAGTAGCAAAATAATAACTGTCAAAGTGACTTCGCAAATAATATTTAGTTTGATATGTTACATACGTAAATCAATATTTTATAATATTTGTATAATAGTATTTATTGTTTTGTTTTTGTAATACATAAAATTGCACCATTATTTTGTACCTTGGCTTTAATTTTATCTATCCATATTAACCTCTCGACACCACAGACCTGAGTGATACATGCTCTCTATATAATAATGTAGGGATTGGTACTGAATCTCAACAGTCATCTAAGTTTCAGGCTCAACTAAGGGGTGATTGTACAGTTAGCTCACTCTTTATTAGTAGGTATATGAAATCATCACTTTATTATTAGTGTATTTTCAATTCTTAAATGTTCATTATCTCATTTTATTGAAATTATTTTTTTTGTTATTTAGAAATTTTTATCCCTATTCTAGAATCCAAAGCTTAACTTAAATTCGGTCTTGATAGTGCTATGTAATATGTACCAGAACATTATTATAACTTTTCAATAAATAAAGTGTTATAACCAGCATAATAGAAAAGTTACAGGACTCTTTGTGAAAGTGAACATTAAATGTTAAATAGATATTGTTAGGAACTTTCCAAAATCATTTTTACTATACTGCACTGCAATACTTTCTTTCAACATTTAAAAGTAAAGTTTGCAAATATATTAGTAATTCTAGTCTATTTTAATTGAAAAGCTTGCACCACATGAGCAACCTATTTCAGCATTAGGATTTTGCACTATCCTAAATGCAGATCTTATCAACTCCGTATGATAATCCACCATAGAACCTTTCACATACTCCAGAGAAGTCTCGTCGATCACTACTTTAACCCCATCTTTTTCAAAAGATCTGAAATATAGAAAAGAAAATATTAGAGATTGTATTCAAACTCTTGTAAATTATAAAAATTATAGACCTGGATTACTGTTTAAAAGATAGTGCTCCACGAATTTACAACACATTATGAAACTACTTCAACAATTAGCATTGTTTATGAGTTGAAGGACCAGACTAGAAGCTGTATTAACAATTATTTTTTCTCAAACATTCATGGAAATATTGTCATTATTTTCAAAACAAGAACATGCAAAGTATTGAATTAGTGGACAAAGAAAATCAAATCTTTTGCAGGAGCAGGAGCATGCCGCATGCTGGAGTGTTGTAATGTTCCAAATTAAAAAAATCCTTCTACATAATTATGTTTTTTTTAATTGATATGACTCTTATGACTTTTAATATTGATTAAATTTAATGTATAATATAAAGAGTATGTTTTATTTCCCTGCATTCTTTTGAGAAAAGCACTACATATGCCATGGTGGGTTGGCAACTCCCTGTATCATATTAATGAAGTTCTCGCCTACGGCTTTACCTTTGAACTCACACTCAATTTGCAAATGCCTATTTCCTGGCCTTAGCAATAATGTAATATTATTAAATATAATAAAACACTTGAGGCCCTGGTCCTGGTTTCACCAGAGAAGAATAGCAGCACTACTGACTTAATAAATAGAAACTATTCTTGAAGCAGGTTACATCCTTTACAAATTGTCAAAATATGAGCTACTTTTGAGTTCTTGAAGAGTACCAATTTAACATTTTTACATTTATAGATTAATAATTACACATACATAATGAAATGATGCGATGAAATAATTTCTGCAGTGATCATGTCTGATGTATAGATAATAAGCCTTCCACTTTGTTATTGTGTTCTCAATTTGATGTAATACTGGTGGCGAATTCGTGAAATTGCAAATTAATTTACTGTAATACATTTTTGGTATGTACATAGGAGTTGATAAAATCACAAATTCTGTACACAAACCTGTCATCTGCTGCTAATTTGTTATCCAAATCAAATTTATACTGAAAGCCAGAGCAACCTCCACTTTCCACGCAAATTCTTAAAAAAGTATCACTCTTATCGCACAACTGTTTTAGTTTTTGAACGCAGTTATCACTTATAGCAATATCATTGCTAGAATTCGAGTTCACAGCTTTTTGCGTAATAGACAGGTTATTTTTAAATTTCAATGGTGAGCAAGTATAGCCCAGGCTAACAAAACGTCTAGACCTCAAAAACATAGTAATTATTTAGCAAGTTATATTATAGATGAAACAAATTTACTATTGGTATGTTTCCTATTGATTGCGGAATATTTTATTCTTTAATATGAAACTTCATTGTTGAGAATTTGGTGATTAAACCAGAGATAAATACGATACGAGTGAAATGAAATGTCTGAAAACCGAAATTCGTAATAAAATGGAATCAAATCGTGCTGAAATCTGCAATCAGCTAATCATAAAAGATGAACAACAGATGTCAAATCAGATTTCAAGTCGTCACAAATGTCATGTCACTGTCATGATTGTTTTTTTTTTTAAATATATTTTGTTCATAGACTTAGATACATTTTGTTCCTTTCGGAACAGGCTAAGGTTCTATGACCATGCTGCCTTGTCATCAGTTATTTTTATTCTTATTTGGATGATGATGAGGATGATGATGATGATAATGGTGAGTTGATGATGATGATGATGACGATGATGATGATGATTGCTGCTTCAGTAAAGTGGTGGAAACTTTACTAAAGGCTTCTTACGGAGATTTGAAACCACGAGAAGTCACATCCTCGTGTTGGTCCCAGGCGCGGTCCGAGGAGGGGGGGGGGCACAGGGGACATGACCCCCCCCCCCCAAAACTATGCTCTCATATTGAAAAGTCCCAGTACGAGGGGAGGGGGGGTTAAATTTCTTAAAGAATTTCCGAAGTGTCCCCCCCCCCAAAACTTCAAGCTGCGACCGCGCCTGGTTGGTCCGCATTACAGTATTCGCCCTGCAATGGAGACGGACGTAAACGTATGGAGGACAACGCTGTAGCAGTGTACGCATTATGCTTTTACAGCATAATAAATAGATTATTAATTACTATACACTTTCCGTAGATCAATATAAATATTTATTTTTTAAAGTAAATATTCGAGGAGCAATAACGAAAGCCGTGTTTACTGATTAGCGCCATCTAGCGGTCTCGTATAGTTCATCGCGCTAGTATTGCCGCTCCTTTCACTCGCGCCGCCAAGCCGACATTCACAGCAACATACGCGGCAGTACTCGCGGCATGACGAATATACCATTCACACCACGTCTCTGCCCACTTCTCTCGCCATTTCCCTCGCTCTGCCGCGAGTTTGTAAACGCAGCATTAGGGTCATCAGTCACATCATTAACATATTTGGGATATACAGGGCGTCCCACGGCGATGCCACATGGAGGGAAAGTACCTTAAATCCTTAAGTTAGCTCATTTTGTTTAAAGGAGACATCATTTTATTTTTAAAAAGAAACAAAACTGCATACAAAGATTTTTAAAAATTCGCTTGCCACACCCGGTAATCGAACCGACTAAAAGCCGAAAAAGTAACATCCTGTATTTTTATGGCATCAATCGATAGTGTCAATCATAAGGATCAAATCTCTCTAAGAAACATGGTAAATTAAATGGAAGGAAGTCCTTGAAATCTAAAATTATAAATTCAATTTGGCAAAATAAATCACTTTAACACAAAGTTCATCCATCCATCTGATACCATATTAACAATAAAATTCCATATTTAAACTACTTTTCTTTTTTTATCGTGCTGACACCGCTGCTGGTCAGCAGTAGTATTTAGGTATGTCGAACTCAAACCGACTAAAACCGCACGCCATCTAAATTAACAGGTTATAAATTGATCCATAGGGCAATTCTCTTGCCATTTTTGTTGCACAGGGTACACCGCGTGCACTAGAAACCTGCACGCGGTGTACCCTATGCCACGAAAATGGCAAGAGAATTGCCCTATGGATCAACTTATAACCTGTTAATTTAGACGGCGTGCGGTTTTAGTCGGTTTGAGTTCGACATACCTAAATACTACTGCTGACCAGCAGCGGTGTCAGCACGATAAAAAAAGAAAAGTAGTTTAAATATGGAATTTTATTGTTAATATGGTATCAGATGGATGGATGAACTTTGTGTTAAAGTGATTTATTTTGCCAAATTGAATTTATAATTTTAGACTTCAAGGACTTCCTTCCATTTAATTTACCATGTTTCTTAGAGAGATTTGATCCTTATGATTGACACTATCGATTGATGCCATAAAAATACAGGATGTTACTTTTTCGGCTTTTAGTCGGTTCGATTACCGGGTGTGGCAAGCGAATTTTTAAAAATCTTTGAATGCAGTTTTGTTTCTTTTTAAAAATAAAATGATGTCTCCTTTAAACAAAATGAGCTAACTTAAGGATTTAAGGTACTTTCCCTCCATGTGGCATCGCCGTGGGACGCCCTGTATATACTAGGTGCTGGCGGCGGTATCTCGTGTAGTTTGTACCGGACAGTCTATGTCAGACGCACAAAAAAAAAAAAAAAAAGATAGGTCGTACGATATCCCGTGATGTGAAGAACGATATTTTTATAAAATAAATATATTTAAAGAACGTCTCTGTTTCAACTTCCGATGGCAAAACGATAGATGAACAACTAAAGAAAAGAATAACTTCAGTTGAAAAGTTCTGATTTTAATTATCACTTTACTTAGTTTCTACTCATCATTTGCCCTGAAATGATGATGATGATGATGATGACTTGAAAATGTTGAGTTGCTGGAGTATTTAAGTGCTTCTGTGATGTCTAAGTGTGCTTTGTGTTCGTATTCAGGGTAAGTTTCTTGTTAAAACGTAGACAATTCCATGGATAATCATCCACCAAGACCCTGGCGGCGGAAGCGTCCCCGGTGAACGGCCAGGCACTCCACTCCCCGGTAGTTCTCTAATTGTTCTAGAGGATATTTCTACAGTCAGTACAGCCACAGCCAAGAAGCGTGAGCGTGTCGTCCATACCTCACAGGAAGACGCTGTCCCTGCTAAAAAGACAATCACCATCGATGGAGTCGCTTGGGAGGGCAAGCGACTCCATCGATTCAAAATACATTTATTCACCCTGATTTTCAGGACAGAGTTTCAAGGCACTCAGAGTCGGACTCTGGTCCGTTTTTGGTCCACGTGACTAGGGACGTCGGCGATGCCTCTGCTAGAACAGAACAGTGTTCCGTTCCATTAAGTTTGGCCATTTCTTGTATGTCAACAAAATTACGAACATTATTGAAGGCAGTTTTAAGCGCAACAGACTTTCAGTCGAATTCAGAAATGCTAATAATGCCAACAACACTTTATTAGTCATCCATATTTAGCGTTCAATTCCCTCGTTTGCTACCTCACGAATGGGTATAGTTAGACCATAGGCTTAGATTAAGAGAACAGACAGGGTATACCCACAGGGGGGCCCCGTTCTACATATAGAAATTCTAGTTATACAAATATGAGGCAAACATGAATTGAACCTTGATTATATCACTTTGTCTCTTTTTTTCCAATATAATGTACAGTTGTGTCTGCTAAAAAGAGAAAAATATTTAAGTTATTGCTCACTTGGGAAAATGAGTATGAGAATTTGACAGCGTGCCGACATGATTTTTCCGTATACAGTCTGGCCAACGGAAGAAGAACAAATTTTTTCTCAAAACTTTTATATAGTTTTTCCTGGCGGGTGCCTGGCAGTCAGTATTTTAGTGTTCAAAAACGTCTTGATACTTGATACTCATCTATTGTTATATTTTCGGATATTTTTCAAGTGAATTGACACTGGCCAACTGTACGATGGTGCAGATAGCATCGAAATAATGGAATTGGGAAATAACTAATAACATCATGAGACTGATTCTAAACAAATGGAAATATGGTAACAACAATAGGAAAAATTAATTAAACTCGCTGTGAAGTACGGGGGTGAAATGGCTTGCATTTTAAGCGTGAAAAATGACTATCCTCGTTTTGTAGTGAAACTAAACTTCGGATCGAAAAAAATTAAATACTAAAACTTGAATGTCATTAACATTTAATTTAAAATCGAAGCCATGGTTCCTAAGAGCAGAAGTCGCTATCTCTTATAGTTTCTGACTTCTCCCTACTGACCCATTTGGATTGGTGCGTCCTACCTACGTCTCTTCTGTCTGGTCCGCGCATAAAATAAAAAATAAATTCGGCCAAGTGCGAGTCGGACTCGCCCATGAAGGGTTCCGTCCGTAGCAGCAAAGGCGAAAATTGCGGCTTATGACGTATTAAAAAAAACTACTGACTGGATCTCGTTCGAACCAATTTTTAGTGGTAGTTTTCATGGCAATTTATATTTTTTTTTTAGATTTATCATTCTCTTAGTTTAGAAGTTAGAGGGGGGGGGGGGGGGGGGACACACATTTTTCCACTTTGGAAGTATCTCTCGCGCAAACTATTCAGTTTAGAAAAAAATTATGTTAGAAACCTCAATAGCATTTTTAAAGACCTATCTATAGATACCCCACACGTATGGGTTTGATGAAAAAAAAAATAGAGTTTCAGTTCTCAGTATGGGGACCCCTAAAATTTAATGCTTTTTTTTATTTTTGTGTGAAATTCTTAATGCGGTTCACAGAATGCATCTTCTTACCAAGTTTCAACAGCATAGGCCTTATAGTTTCGGAGAAAAGTGGCTGTGACATACGGACGGACAGACAGACAGACAGACAGACGGACGGACAGACAGACATGACGAATCTATAAGGGTTCCGTTTTTTGCCATTTGGCTACGGAACCCTAAAAAGAGACCTCATTTTCAAACGAAATGCCCAAGTCTATGCGATTCTTAAAAAAAAATAACACATATTGATTGAATAGTCTATTTTTATAAATTGTGAAGAAAAATGACATTTCTGTGGCAATTTATTTTGGGAAATATGCGATAAACTGAAAATACTAAATTTAAAAAGTTACAGGAAGATGTTTTCGGAATATCGGGAGTAACATTAGCTTATGTTACTCAGGGGTAATGTAGCATTTTAACGGTGAACGGTGATTTTTCCACTAGCCTATTACTTTTTTGTGGCCGAATTCATTATAATCTGATGTTTATTAATCTTCTATATCTATATCTATATCAATTTATTTTGTTTACTCAATTAAAAATATTTACATCTATACTATTATAAAATTGTAAAGTGGTCGTGTCTGTACATTGGAGATATTTAAAAAAAATTACTTGGGTTATGTTATATTAACGATACTGAACACGAAAATATATTTTTTTCATTTCCTGTCTGTTTGTCTGTTTGTCTGTTTGTCTGTTTGTCCGCGATGGACGCAAAAACTACTGAACGGATTTTGATGCGGTTTTTTTTTGTTAGATAGGGCTTGGTCAGACTTAAAATCTTACGTTTGTTTGATCGCAATCGGTTGAGTAAAACCGGAGTTGTGAACAATATTGATATTATACGGAATATGAGTGGAAATATAGATGGCGCTTTTTTATTCTTATGGATGAAAGGACATCATTCAGATTGGGCTAATTTTTATTTTGCCGGCCAAAGAAAAAAAATACAATATTCGGTTAGAGCTTGTTCTTACTAACATTTTTTATTAGTGCGTCAAAGTTGAGGGACCACTTCCAATGGTTTTATTAGAGTTTAAAAATCTTAAAAATATACACTTTTTATGATACGAACTATTCAAAATAAATGAAAAATATTGTTATACATTGGAAGAATAGTTAATAAAAGCAATAAAAAATAAACCCCATACTGCATATTGTTGTTTTTCGTCCATTTATTTACGGCTAAAATTAAAAGTGTCGATTAAAGAAAATAAAATCCGCTAGAATTTTTCCTTATTAGCATTTTTTATTACGGCGTCATAGCTGAGGGACCACTTCCCTCGGTTTTATTTATATTCAAAAATCTTGAAAACATACATTTTTTATGATACGAACTATTGAAAATGAATTAAAAATATTGTTCTACAACGTGTTACATAAAGGTGTGGTCATATTTAAGGGTCGTTACACATGTCTGATAAGGAACTCCTGGGCACCGACTAAAGTACAAATAGTATTAAAGTGATGGCATCGTTAATCATCATACAAAATTTTAAAATTCCTTAAATTAATCGATACATTAGTAAACGGGGTAGGTGACATCACTATTGTATTTTGTCCTTTTGCGATAAGTTCACTCAGCTGTTCGCCTGGTAGCCAAACAGTATTTCGGCTATCAGGCGAACAGCTGCGTAGAGGTGTAAGTACCCTACCTACAATGGAGCTTACGGATACATTGACTAACACTTACCGGGGTCTACTTTCAGCGAAATGGTGATATACCTAATCTGGTAAGTGTACCTACAGCCACAGAAATGTACTTATTTATCACTTCACGAGCACGACTCAATGAGTTTTAACTATCACCTAAGTATGTCACATCACAAACACAAGTACTGAGGAGTTCATGCCGCCACAGTATGCGTAAATCTCCACGGCATGCGGCATACGTTTTTAAAATTTAAACAACGGCTCAAAATCACATACTATGTTCGCTATTTTTTCGTAATATTTTACACAAAATTGCATATTTTTAATAAACTTCAGATACAATGACTAAACAACTTGGTTGCTAAGAAACCACGGTCAAAAAGGTACATCTTATACCAGGAATGCAGAAAATAGTTTTTATTATGAATTATTTTAGGGTAACGTAGCATAATATTTTAAAAACTCTGACGAAATCACTCTTACATGTTATGTTATCCTGGTATTTGAATATGCTTTTTGTTTATTTTACTATGCTATTTTTTTAATTTTTTCATAACATTTTGATAAAATAAAACGTAAATTGATCCAAAAAATTTAAATTGGGTACAGAACCAATTTTAATTAGTATAATATTATGAGGTGTGGCTGCAAATTCGGTTGTCCACGGCTCCTGGTATTGAATGTAGGTTAACCTTAGGCAAAGGAAGCGTTTGAGACAGTCTCACATACAGCTGATAAATGATTTCAGAAACATAAAAACGTTTTCTTATTAATTAGTGAATTCTATCAACATTTTTAGACTATTTTAATAAGTTAGAAGCAACTTCAGAATTTCTTTGCCCGATAACATCATAAAATAAACTTATCTGGTAGTTGAGTAGGACGATATTGAGACTGTCTCACCAATTTAGATCGTTTGGTAATCCTACTCGGGTTCAAATTGTAGTTTATTTGTAAACAGCTCTTAACAGCGTGCTGTAGCCCTGGTTATTTTGTAGTGTTGTACGTTTATCGGCAATTTCCACCAGTTTACACATGGTCGATAAAAAAGAAAAGCATTTTTCTACGTCATAGCAAGTAAATCTGATTTGTTCCCCAAGCCAATATGTTATTTATATGACACTTAATGCGTCCCCCGAATATGACCACACCTTTCTGTAACACGTTGTATATTGGAAGAGTAGTTCATATAAGTAATAAAAAATAAACCGCATATTACATATCGTTGTTTTTCATCCATTTATCTAGGTTAAAAATTGAAAGTGCCAGTCAAAGAAAACAAATGTGATATTCCGCTAGAGCTTGTACGCGTTTGCATTTTTATTATGGTGTCAAAGCTGAAGGACAACTTCCCTTGGTTTTTTTTTTGAGTTCAAAAATCTTGGGTTTATACATTTTTTATACGTATTATTGAAAATGAATGAGAAATATTGATTTATATTGGTTAAAGGTGCATTTCCAATTGAACTTAGTAAATGAGTTCATCATATTCCACAGTTACAAGGCACTAATGGCAATGCCTTTTGGATGATTCGTGGACGATAGCAGTCACGTCATGTCCAGGTTCGTCAACATTATACATACATTATCATAGATAAAACAAGAAGGGTGAAGTGCAATGAAACAGTATTATTGCTCGTGTATTTTATTTTTATATGCTTATGCCAATAAGGACAAGCGCTAATGGAATATCATTTTTTTTTGGCCGGCACTTTCAATTTTAGACCTAAATAAACTAACGAAAAACAGCGATATGCAGTATGGGGTTTATTTGTTATTGCGTTTAATAACTATTCTTCCAATATAGAACAATATTTTTCATTCATTTTCAATATATCGTATCATAAAAATTATATGTTTCTAAGATTTTTGAACGCCAATAAAACCGAGGGCAGTGGTCTCTCAGCTTTGACGACGTAATAAAAAGTGCTGATGAGGACAAGCTCTAGCGGAATATCATATTTGTTTTCTTTGACCGGCACTTTCAATTTTGGATCTAAATGAATGGAAGAAAAACAACAATATGCAGTATAGGGTTTATTTTATATTGCTTTTATTAACTATTCTTCCAATGTAGAACAATATTTTTCATTTATTTTTAATAGTTCGTATCTTAAAAAGTGTATATTTTTAAGATTTTTAAACTCAAATAAAACCGTTGGAAGTGATCTCTCAACTTTGACGCAATAATAAAAAATGCTAGTAAGAACAAGCTCTAACAGAATATCGTATTTTTTTTCTTTGGCCGGCACTTTCAAAATTAGCCCAGATATGTATGGAGAGTGAATGTTCTCCTTTTATATCTTATTACATCCGAGCAAGTATGTAAATAAATAGACTTTAATTTACATATAAAGTTGTGTAAACAAATGCGATTTTAATCATGAAATTATTATTTTTTTGTCAATGAATTTATTTCCACCTGTGTAACTAGATGGCGTTAACGCGGTTTTGAACTTACTATGGTTTCGTTCCAACTGGACGTATATAAGCATTTTTAATCATTGTTTTTCAATTTTCTAATTTTGTCAGGTATGAAATAGAAAATAGATGTCGGTACTGTCTTAAGATGAGTTACAAAATCGTTTTCCACACAAAGACAGATTACTTAGAGCTTGATGAACAGGTGAAGGATATAGTGGAGTAGACATGAGATACAACGGGGAAGCGAAGGAGTAGTAGTAAGAGAGCTTGGATCATTAACTCCGGTACCATCAGCGTACTGAATGAGATGTACATCATTAGACGCGCCTTTAATTGGAGAACACGAAATGGCTATGCTGCAAAGTCAAAAACCTGGTGGTGATACCAAAAATCAATTTTGAAAATGCTAAAAAAATCGGTACCTAATATTGAAAGATTACCAATTTTCGTTTGTTCCTGGCAATAGAGGAGATTTAGGACTATATGATAGTGCAGTGCTGCAAGCCTCCATAACTGGCCTTGTCAGAGGCAGCACCTTGCAAAGTGCCGCCTGAAAACAGGTATCTGGTACGATCGAATTACCAAATAAAACCGGGCTCATCTGAAAGATCATCAAATTCTGAGTATGAAAAACTGGTGCTGCAAATCTTAAACACTGGCGAAGGTGGTTGCAGCAGCGATTGAAGATCGCGAGTTGCGCGTCTCGGTTTGGTATTTTCACATTTATAGAGTTACCAAAAAAAACAGGGCTCATCTGAAAGATCATCAAATTCTGTGTAGGAAAAACCGGTGCTGTAAATCTTAAACACTGGCGAAGGTAGTTGCAGCAGCGATTGAAGATCACGAGTTGCGCAACTCGGTTTTGTAATTTTCACATTAGTACGATCGAGTTACCAAAAAAAACAGAGCTCATCTGAAAGATCATAAAATTCTGTGTAGGAAAAACCGGTGCTGCAAATCTTAAACACTGGCGAAGGTGGTTGCAGCAGCGATTGAAGATCGCGAGTTGCGCGACTCGGTTTGGTATTTTCACATTAGTACGATCGAGGTACCAAAAAAAAAACAGGGCTCATCTGAAAGATCATCAAATTCTGCGTAAGAAAAACCGGTGCTACAAATCTTAAACACTGGTTTTTTGGAAATTCGATCGTACTAATATAAAAATCAAACCGAGCCGATCTTCAAACGCTGCTGCAACTACCTTCACCAGTGTTTAAGATTTGCAGCACCGGTTTTTCATACTCAGAATTTGATGATCTTTCAGATGAGCCCGCTCTTATTTGGTAATTCGATCGTACTAATATGGAAATACCTACCAAATCGAGTCGCGCAATGCGATATCTTCAAACGCTGCTGCAACCACCTTCACCAGTGTTTGAGATTTGCAGCACTGGTTTTTCTTACGCAGAATTTGATGATCTTTCAGATGAGCCCTGTTTTTTTTTGGTACCTCGATCGTACTAATGTCAAAATACCAAACCGAGTCGCGCAACTCGCGATCTTCAATCGCTGCTGCAACCACCTTCGCCAGTGTTTAAGATTTGCAGCACCGGTTTTTCCTACACAGAATTTGATGATTTTCAGATGAGCCCTGTTTTTTTTGGTAACTCGATCGTACTAATGTGAAAATTACAAAACCGAGTTGCGCAACTCGTGATCTTCAATCGCTGCTGCAACTACCTTCGCCAGTGTTTAAGATTTGCAGCACCGGTTTTTCCTACACAGAATTTGATGATCTTTCAGATGAGCCCTGTTTTTTTTGGTAACTCGATCGTATAAATGTGAAAATACCAAACCGAGACGCGCAACTCGCGATCTTCAATCGCTGCTGCAACCACCTTCGCCAGTGTTTAAGATTTGCAGCACCAGTTTTTCATACTCAGAATTTGATTATCTTTCAGATGAGCCCGGTTTTATTTGGTAATTCGATCGGACCAGATACCTGTTTTCAGGCGGCACTTTGCAAGGTGCTGCCTCTGACAAGGCCAGTTATGGAGGCTTGCAGCACTGCACTATCATATAGTCCTAAATCTCCTCTATTGCCAGGAACAAACGAAAATTGGTAATCTTTCAATATTAGGTACCGATTTTTTTAGCATTTTCAAAATTGATTTTTGGTATCACCACCAGGTTTTTGACTTTGCAGCATAGCCATTTCGTGTTCTCCAATTAAAGGCGCGTCTAATGATGTACATCTCATTCAGTACGCAGATGGTACCTGAGTTAATTATCCAAGCTCTCTTACTATAGGGGAGAGGGTGGGGGAAGGGCAAAGGTATTGGGAGTAGAGTAGAGAGTCGAGTAGATATTATGCATGCAGGTAGAACATTTTTTTTATACCACTTAGGTGGCAGACAAGCACACGGCCCACCTGCTGGAAAGTGGTTACTGTGCCCTATGAACGTATGCAATACCAGGGGCGTCATACTCGCCCTTCTTGAAGTACCCCATACTATAGTCGGGAGTCGTACTGTAGTCATGAGGTCGCAAACAAGCACGCGGCCCTCCTGATGGTAAGTGGTTACCTTGGCCTATGGGTGAGTGCAACACCAAGGGAGTCACACTTGTGCTGCCTACCCTGTAAGAACTAAGAGCAGGGATGGCGAACCTTTTTTGTGGCTATCGTATAACACGGGCGCATCTAAATACCTAGGTACTTTGTGGTGGCACTGCTGGCGTGCCCAAAAAATTGTGCCGCGTGCCACCTTTGGCACGTTTCGTGCCATTGGTTCGCCATTCCTGGATTAGAGCGTGATGAGGGATATAGTGGAGTAGACAAGAGATACAACGGGGAAGGGGAAGGAGTAGGGGAGAGGGTGGGGGAAGGGCAAAGGTATGGGGAGTAGAGACTCGAGTAAATAATGCAGGTAGAATTATTTTTTTTATACCACTTAGGTGGTAGACAAGCACACGGCCCACTTGATGGTAAGTGGTTACCGTGGCCTATGGGTGAGTGCAACACCAGGGGAGTCACACTCGAGCTGCCTACCCTGTAAGAACTTAGAGAATCTATGCCGTCAGCGCCCACTGATAGCACGAAGCACAAGCTACTCTCCAGTGAGCTTTAGCTACCCTACTCACCGTCGGAAACACAACACGAGGTTATTAAGCCGCGGCCTTCTGTAGGGCGGAGATACTTCCCCAGTCGGACTACTCCATTAGGACGAATATACCGTGGTGTACCTACCTCCTCGAGTCGAATAGAGAGGCGAGTACAATGTCTAATCAGCGTTCAACGCTCAACTTTCAGCACTATTTACAACACTACGCGATAAACGACATCCACGCGGGCGGAGCCGCGGGCAACAGCTAGTAATTACATAAAAAGCCTATACCTATACACAGATATCCGATGATATCCGGTGATATCCGTGCCTATATACAAAGCTGCAGGTTCAAGCGTCAAAGAATTCCTCCCCATCGACGTCAACTGGGAGGGTGGCCAGAAAGCTGGCGGCATTGCCACGTTGAATGGCATTACCTTACCAATACTTTGTGCAAGGAATAAACCAGCCCTTTGGTCACGGGTAGCGTCTATTAGGCGTTTTGAGATGTTTTTATAATATAATATAATAGACGGGCACTTGGACCCCATGATCTCAGCGATTCGACCCCAAACGGCTCAAATATGTAATTACCACTTAAAGGACATCATTCACGCTCCATACAAAAAGTACCCAAAAAAAAAATTGCCGGCCAACGAAAAAAAATGGTTTTATCGGTTAGAGAATGAAATTCTAAGATTTTTTTCTCTAGACGGCTAAGAGCTAAGACCGATTACTTATGAGTTATATGACTTAGAAATAATAAAAAATGCATTTATACGAATTCGTCTGAACAATTTTTACTTCATTACTATAGCAAAAATCAAATAATGATGATAAAGAATGACTTAATCTAGCTTAATAATAATATAATTATGACAAAAAGCCTCATCATCATCCCCATATAGACGTATTCTCCTGATTGCATCCGTGGCCAAGATGACCTCGGAGCTCAGGGTCCGCCTTCCGGCTCTTCCTCCTCCACTTCGCACGATCTTGGGCGTCCATGGTAGTGAGACCATTTGCACGCATGTCACCCTCCACGACGTCAAGCCAGGACTTCTTTGGCCTACCCCTTTTATCTGGACCCGGCGGGGGCGCCATTGCCGCAAGACGTGGCCGCACCAGCGAAGGCCAAAATGATAAAATGCAAGAGAGCCCTCTTGTATTTTATCCGCGATGTCACGGACATGGAGGCTGCCGCGGATGCGAGAGTTCCGTACGCGATCTTTACGCGTGACGCCGCACATCCTCTGGAACTCCCTTGGACCGCAGTGCCCACCAGATCACCGCGCGAGGAATACAGTCGAAGGCCTTCTGCATATCTAAGAATAGGCAGTGCAGGGGCGTGTTCTTCGCCCTGTATTTCCCCGCCACAATCCTTAGGGCGAACACCGGGTCCATGGTCCTGTGCCCGGGACGAAATCCGTACTGACAATCTGAGAGTGTACTTTCCTGTCGAATCCAGAAGTCGATTATCCGCTCATAGAGCTTCATGGTGTGGGTCATTATCTTTATACCGCGGTAACTGCCACACCCCTGCACCGATCCTTTGCCTTTTAGACTGGCGTGATGATGCTCAGCCTCCACTGACTTGGGATCTCACTGGTGAGGATTACGCGGTTGTAAAGATTTGCTAGAATGCTCACACCACGGGCACCCATTGCCTTCCAAGCCTCGATGGGGACTTCGTCGGGTCCGACAGCTTTCCGGTTCTTCATGCGGCGAATGGCAGTCTGGACTTCTGCAGGCGTTATCGGTAGCACTAGTCCTTGGTTCGGAGGGAGTTCAGGTGGCTGCACCTCTTTATGCTGCTTATTTAGCAGCTCCTGGAAGTATGAGCGCCATCTCTCCTTCACTGCGAATTTCTCGTACAGCAGATTACCCCCAGGGTCTTTAATGCAGCGGCACTTGGATAGACCCTGCGCCGCTTTGGCCCTGGAACGCACCAACTTATATAAATGAGCTTTTGCCCCTCAGACGATTAAAAATTTGTATATAGCGGTTGCAAGTGGTCTCGTTTGGCCCTGGCTATGGCTCTCCTGTTGGTGCGTTTTGCATCTTTGTACACATCGTGGTCTTCAGAAGATTTGGACGCTTGCCACTTTTTAAAGAAGGCTTTCTTCGCCCTGATCTCTCTCTGGACTGTGTCGTTCCACCACCAAGTGTCCTTGTCACACTTGCGTCCACCCTTAGACATGCCGAGTACCGCCCTCCCCGCCTCAAGAATAGCTACCGGAATCATGTCCCAGCAAACCTGTACTGGTTCGTCTACAGCCTCGGCGCACTTGTCACCGATGGCTGAGACCAGACTTTGGTTCTTGGCTTCATCCAGCAGCCACCACCTGATTCTGTGTTGGGCACGCTCGGCACGTTTGCCTTTGGGTCTCACGCGGAGGTCCATAAAAAGGAGACGGTGTTGGCTAGTGAGACTCTCCCCCGATATAACCTTGCAGTTGGCTACCTTGCTGATGCTGTGCCTCCTAGTGAGTAGGAAATCTACCTGGGTAGAGTTCCCTCCGCTCCTGTAGGTGACAAGGTGTTCGAATTTATTTTTGAAGTACGTGTTCACGATGGCAAGGTCGGCAGTCGCACACGTTCTAAGGATGTGCTCACCCTCTGGGTTGCGACTACCGTATCCAAAACCGCCGTGGACACGCCCAAACTCCTCAGACCCGTCACCCACATGACCGTTCAGGTCACCACCTAGGACAATTCCCTGCGACAGTGGGATGTCACGAAGCACTCCCCCGAGTTGTCCCAGAACAAGTTCTTTTCGGCTTCGCTACGCCCAGCCTGCGAAGCGTAGGCACTTATCAGGTGGGTTACAATTCCATCGATAAGCACCCTCACAACCATAAGCTGGGCGCTATAGCCCTTCACCTCCAAGATGTCATCCTGCAACGCCTGGGAGAGCACCACGCCCACCCCGGCCTGCCAATCAGGTGCACCTGTGTACATGAGCTGGTAGCCGTCCCCAATGTGCATGGAGCTACTGCCACCCCACCGAGTCTCCTGCAGGAACGCCACGGCCACTTTCCGCCTGCAGAGTGCGTCAGCCAACTTCCTCGTGTGACCGGTCAACGTGCTGATGTTCCACGTTGCGAAGCGGAGTTTTTGGGAACCAAGATGTTGGCCTAACGTCTTTAGCCGTGCCCGGCTCAGGCACGGTAGCCCTCGCCCAGTTGCGACACGAGGCAGGCGACCCTCATGTGCGCCGTTTTGCGGCGGCGGCGCCCTACCCTCATCCTGGTTCGTTTTCTTAGCCATTTCATAGTGATTTGGCAATTTTTGGCTTTTCCGGGGGCGACTGCCGTCCGACCCCCCAACCCCGAAGGGAAAGCCAGCGCCAGAGCCTCGTCCGTTGTTCAGCAGATGCATCGGCTTGCAGGTGAGGTTGGCTTGGGGCCCAAGATCTAGTGGACCCCCATACACCCTAATATGACAAAAAGCCTAATTATATACAATCATCATTAGGTACCTAAGTACCTACGTAGGTATTTATGTGTAGGTATTAGTGTTATAAAATATAATTATGTAAATGTAAATGCTCATTTTATGATTTTCGGAGATCCATTTTGGGACTTTGGTCGTTGGGAAGTTGGTCATAGACGTTTGTTGTAATAATAAAAAATGTGTAAAAGATCATTTGCGGTAAGATCACATAGTTTTTTTTTACTGGCCGGCACTTTAATTTTTGGGTACATTTTGAATGATGTCCTTTCTATATTTGCGCCGTATAAGGGTCTCTGCCGAAGCAGCAGCAGCGCACGCGCAGTCCGCAAACAAAAAAAAACTGTCCTAGGGTCCCATCATCTAACCATATGTTAAATTTTTAATTTAGCTGTCGATAACAGGATGTATATTAGGAAGGCTGAAAATGAGTGACCCAAGAGGGTCACCTTGTTGATACCCGACTGAATGGTCGGATGGTCGGGTTGGAGCGTCTGTTACGGGCCTAAAACGTTGTCCTTTTATAGTAATTTTTTAATTTAATTCATCTTTATCTTTATGTAATTAGTAATTATGTAAATAATTGTACCTAATTTATTAATGAAATAAAACCTATATTAGTATTAATACGAATTTATTATTAAAACGTTTTTTTAGGTACCTATCGCACTGTCGTGATTCTGATTGGTGCATAAAATATGACCAAAGTCATATCTTTTTCGTCGCCATTTTAGAGTGTGGACAACATACCTATATAATATGTCGATTACAAATATTACAATACGTTCTGATTCAGTCTTACTAGAGCGAACGCTACGAATGAATAACGTTAACGACACTCTCATTACGGGTAAATTTCACACAGTTGCAACACTCATACGAAAAACGCATAAGTTAGAGCGAGAGAAAATGACTGCAAACAGAGGGAGACAAGCGAAAACATGAGGAGGGCTGGCCAGCGGACCACCGATTGTACTGCTCGCTGTTAACGGAATATCGGAATAAGCCTAGAAAACGTAATGTAATTATTTCTTTATTTTATTTGTGATCGTATTTCAAAATAATACACATTAAAGAAAACGGCAAAAATGAAAGAAAATTTGTTTACGCACCCAACTTTGGAAAAATAATTTTCAATCAGTCTTATCTTCTTTAACAAACATAATGACACAAAAACTTATTGCTAGCATTTCTTTAATTCTGTTGATTTATTATGAAATAACAGTATCTTTGGGTGCAATAACATAAAATAGTACTGGGCACCCTACTCCACTTTGCGCGGCAGCGGTCAGAAGGCGGAGCTTATCGGCAAACTCGCGTCGAAGCTGGCTTCACTGTCAATTCGAGAGCCGCGGAGAGTACGCTCGCGTCTATTACGTGGTGTTTACAGTGAAGTGGATTTTGTGATGAGATTATCGAATGTCGTGAAGTGAAAGATAGTGTTGTTTTATTAAAAAGTGCAACTTGTGGGCTGTACAATGTTTATGGTTCACCTATAGTGAATAATCAAAATGTGTGGATCACAATTGTGTGTAAAATTGATTTATGCCACGTAGTGTCGCGAACGGGTAATGATTCCTAATGTGGAGTTTGAAGCAAGATGGTTAGAGAGACTCGGCATCTGTGGGTTGGAAATTTACCCGATAACATTCGTGAAGATCGAATAAGGGAGCACTTCAAACGGTAATATATATCAACAATACATACATACCTTTTGTGTTTATTTTCAGAGATCATTGACATGATTTTATAGTAGGTATCTTAGATGTCTTAGATTTTAAAGTTCTGTGTTTAGGTTTAAATAGATTTTTATGTTACTGATCTAATTCACCATTTACCTAGTCATCAAAAACATGACTGGGTACCAGTATTATACAGTACATTTAGGTATTATTATTAGAATAGAGTGATCCTCAAGTCATCTTACAATACGTGCCTCTTTCTCACCGTGTGGCGTCATGTCTGTGAACACGCGTTATACCAATTGAATTTAATACCTAATTACCTATAATAGAGATCTTTTGTTAATTATTATAGCCATAATTATTTTGGTTACCATTGTTTTATAACTTCATGTCTACTTACCAGACAAGGCAAGAGTTTTGACGATATGTCTGTATGCTATATTGTACGTACGGCTTTTTCCTTTAACGCTTATTTCCTATGATCAAGGCAGTTGTTCCATACACAATAGAATACAAATGTAATAAGTTTCTGTAAGTTTTCAGAATCAAACTCTAAATGCGTAGGTACGTATATCGATCGCTGTATCAAACCTTCTTATTTGACCAGACACGTTGGCGTTCTAGGTATAATATTAAGATTACATCTATATACCTATACGTAATAACGAGTCCATCAATTCTTATTTTTAGATTTAATATATCGCTTAATAAAACCTATAGGGTGGTGGCACCAATTATCGGCCATGTCAACATTTTTTGACCTTTGATTGATTGTAATTTTTTGATTTATAGCATTTGCTTTCTTGTAATGCCTTTTTTGGATAGAGGGATACTGAAACTCCATTACTACATTCGCAAAATTACCAATTCTTTGTTATTTTTTAAAATACAGAGGTTTTTTTCCGAGTATGTCGATTTCCCTTAATATCGGCCTCTAACACCCTAATTTCTGCCGCCTGTGACCCTAATATCGTCATACTTTTTCCAACGTGAATTTAGGTCAATAAAACTAAGTAAAGTAAAAAATTATAACGTTTTATATTCCAATTCAGGTTGAAATTTTTTTTTAACGCTTATCTATCATTAATTTGTCTTTTCTTTATATCTCAGCCTTAAAAATTACAGTAATTGCTGTTATTATAAACTAATGATCACAATGATTAAAAAAAATTAAGAGAAATAAAGATTTCCAAAATATATTATTATAAAGGAAAAATATTATTAAATAAAGTCAACAGAAAACTTGAATTTCTTTAAAGGCTTTTCAATTTAAATGCACTAAACAGTGACGGCAAGTAAAATCTTCTTTAGCCACATCAATATAATTTCGCCCACGATGAACTGTACACTTTAAGTGGAACCATTTGGGGCATTATGTCACAGTTAATATTTTTGACTTCATCTTCTTCGAAATCACTAATTCTATTTCACAGGCACCACAAATAATTTTCTACTTTTCTTCTTGAGAAGGTAAATCATGAGGTCAGTTACGCTGTCCTTTAATATTCTCTTCTTCTATTCATACTGTTCTTCTTCTAACTACTAGTTTTATTTTATTTGACTGGTTTATGTTCTATATTCCATTTTCCAGATTTTTCTTTCTTGACCAACGGGAATAACCCTCTGTATCTATTCTTCCAGGAAGTCTGTCTTGTAAAGTGATCCTAGGAATTTCGTGTTGTCGAAATGCTACTCTTCTTCTACTTCATCCTATTATTAATTCCTAGTCGCAACCGAAGCTTGCACCGAGACTAGACCTCGATATTTTCCGCGAAACGACTTCCATCTGTCCTCTACAACCCCAATGGTAACATCGAAGCATTGCATTACTGCCTGCTTCTTTGAACGGCATTTACTCCATCCCTTATTCTACTACGGTCATAGAAACATTAGAAACTATAGGGGTCATAGAACCTATAGGGGTCAAAGAACCTAAAGGGGTCATAGAACCTATAGGGGTCATAGAACCTATAGGGGTCATAGAACTTATAGGGGTCAGAACCTATGGGGGTCATAGAACCTATGGGGGTCATAGAACCTACAAGGATCATAGAACCTATAGGGGTCATAGAACCTATATGGGTCATAGAACCTATATGGGTCATAGAATCTATACGGTTTATGGAACCTATGGTCATATAACCATAGGTTTGAAACCTTTCTCTTTTTGTTGGGACGACATGATTATGGCATACTTGTTGACTAAAATTAAGATAACTAAGTATTTGTTCATTTTGCACCACGTCCCTGTTTATTATAAAGTTCAAAGGTTGTAGGACAGTAAGTACCCTGTACAAAATAAGGTGGCCGTTATTACGCATCGATTCTCTAGATATCGGCCGTAGCTGGCAAAAAAAGTTTTTAGGCGGCCGATGTTAGGATCTAGTCATCAAACAGAGCTGTTATTTCATTTTTAACCTTATTAATCTTACTGCTAATATACAAAATAGCTAAACATATAGTTTAGTGTTTTCATGCATTTCCCTAAAATCGACCAGGTGGCCGATATTGAGATTTATCCAAAATAAAGATCCCTAACCTCGACCCCGCGATGATTTCATAAAAAGTACAAATAAAATTAAAAACACACTACCTAAACGGTACTTCGACTGTTTTTCTTTAATAAAAAATAATATAAAATACCATAGGTATATTTAATTCCTTTCAAATACTATCCCACTCAGTGCGTCGACTCCGGGATTTGACTCGGAATTGCCACCAAATCACATACGTCGGTACCTGCGCGTGCTCTATTGCCACCTGAACGTTCAAAAGTGGAGGTACCCGCACCAAAATATGGAATGGTATTCGTATGGATATAGAGTCGCTTTTTGCATAAAACCTATAATAATTTCAGGATTATTTTCATAGTTATGTTCCATTTTCTCGAAAAGGCCGATATTAGGACGTGGCCGATAAAAGGAGACTTCACCCTACATAAGAATGTTGTTAAGTTTTAAACAGATAGGTAGTTCCAGTAAATGCCTTCAGTATAATTTTTTTAGTTTTAGTTAATACTTACATAAATTTTATATCCTTTTTTGTATCCTAAGCACTTATCGTTATCAAGGTATAAATTGAGTCTTTCTATAAGTTTTATTCAATTGCACTTCGATAAATAAAATCATCGTATTCGATGATCAATGCAAAGCGAATGACAATCTGCTTATTATAACGTTATAGGTTGGGTTGATCAATCCTAAAGAGTCACCTTTGTGCGTGGCCCTAAGTCACTGCACTGGTCACATTTTAGAGTAAAATTGCATTAGTTCGTCTGTGTTCCACTTTGATGATAACGTAATGGGTACCTTATAGTGATGTAACGAATATCAATTTCTAGACATCCGTAGATGCGAATATCTACCTGCCGACATCTGCGTATGCGGATACGAATATTCCTTGTCATTTGACGCCACATAACTAGACTCCGATTTGATAACTGGCATAGTGCACGATTCGATTGGAGGGATGAAATGATAATAGTAAATACAAGTACCTGTAAATAAGGTACTTGTGTTTACTCAATCGTCGCCAAGAATTTTGAACATCCAAGACGTGTCCATGTAGCTGATTGGTCAGAGTATTCCTCCCGTAAGGGACTGGCCGTATGTTCAAGTCCCATTTAAGATGTTCCCTTTTCCAATCTAAATCTATAGGAAAAGTTAGCATACTTACACTAATTGCTTTAAAATTTCATTAAATCGTAAAAATAAACTTTTTGTGCTAACTTGAAACTGGTGTTTCAATTCAACTGACTAATGCAGTCTGCGCTTTACAAGCCTAAAATGAAAGATTTACGGTCGATTGCCACTGAAAGAGCAGCGGCTTTTTGAGGCAAAATGTTACAAACCATTTTGACTTTTATCCACGAGAGAAAGACTTCAGTCGTTTAAAGGCAAAGGAAGGGCAGAACGAGACACTACCGAGGCAGCACGAACCTTCTCGTAACTATTTTTACCAACTATAGCAGCTGATGATATTGCATTGGTGACCTCAATATTGTCTGTCTGGAAAAGGCGCTAAACTAGACTTAGCGCTGAAATATAATGTTAAGGTCTAAAGGGTCTTTCAAATAGAACAGGTCGATATTGAAAGTTTGTAGCAGCCATGTAGTATTGGAGACATCTATCAAATCTGATGTTCTTTATTCAATCACTGATGTCAAAGCACCGTGGCAAGTTTCGCGGTTAAGCAGCATGTCCTAATGATAAAACTTTATTATCGAAATTAGTGTTCGTTAGTGCAATCGTTGTATCCATTTTACGGCAGTCGCGGTGGCCCAAAGTCGATTATTCAACGTTTGGTGGCCAAATTCGAGACGATCGGTTCAGTAAACAATCAACCAACACCCTTAGGTAAATGGAACCCCAGATCGGTCGAGAACATCGCCGCTGTCTATAAGAGTGTGCAAGTCTGAGGCGGTCAATTTCTTGCCGAACTCGGCCTTTCACAGACTTCAACTTGGAGAACGAGATTCAGGCCTGCACCTGTACATGATCCAACTGACCCAGAAGCTTAGATTTAATAACCATAGAAAACGTCTTTTGTTCGCTGGCTGAGTTGCACGACATTTGCACGATGTCATATTCCGAAGCTATTGGCATAAATGGGCTTCTCAAATAAGAATAATATTTCGCTAATATCTCACACACAGCTGGTTTTATTCAATTTCAATATCGACCCGTACTTGTTGCGAGACCCCTCATATACATTTAGTAGGCAATAAATGATCTAAATTAAAATTTTGTGGACGCGAACAGAGGCAGATTGGTGCGACGTGGGAAGATGTAAATGAAAAGAGGCACTTGAGAACGGTGGTCTGAAGCTTTTGTGAAAAGTGAGTACCTAATTGGCGTTGAATTGAGCAGATCCCACAATCATCTGATTAGGCAATGACTTGGTCGAGCACTTGGACTAGTCACCGTCGGGAACACCCAACAATTCCGAAATATTTAATTCCGAATTTCAATATTCCGATTTTCAAAATTCCGAATATTATAATTCCTAAGAAACAAAACTCCGAGTATTCAAAAACACGATAGTTATTGATCCGAAAGTTATTAATACGAATGTTCATTCTTCCGAATTTCATTATTACGAATAATTAAAAATCCGTAGTATTATTGGCCCGAAAAACGTTATTCCGAATTTCAAATTTCCGAAAATTCATTGTTCAAATTGAAAATTTGTATCAAAAATAGGTAAAAGTTAAAATTGATTTGACATGTTGCGCATTTAGAGTTGATTTTTTATAATAATAAATTAATTTTCTCGCCAATTATTACGTATAAAAATTAAGCCAAACCCGACTTGCCGTGGTCCTACTGCCGTGGTACTTGTTTGCCCTACACTAGAGTGTTATTTAAAAAACCGGAGGCGCGGAGGGAGGGCAGTCCTCGCCCGCAGTAACGAAGCTCAGGCGCCCGGGCGAGCTGGAGCGGCTGAGGCTGGTCGCCGGAGGCGACCAGCAAGCCGAAGCTGCGGAAGCGAGCATGGGTGCCCGAACTTTGTTACGCAAGGGCGGAAGGACTGTACATCCCGTAGCGCCGGAGAAGAGCGAAACTAATGCATGCCTGCATGCTTGCCTGAATGCATGCTTGCCTGAATGCATGCTTGCCTGCATGCATGCTTGCCTGCATGCATGCTTGCCTGCATTCTTGCCTGCATGCTTGCCTGCATGCATGCTTGTTACTGAAAGTTGTATGGCAACGTGTATTTTGTAATCATTACATAACATACATAACATAAACTCACGCCTATATCCCCGAAGGGGTAGGCAGAGGTGCTAGCACCCACATTTCGCCGTTTATGTTTAGGTCCCAATGTAATAGGTGGCGAGCCTATTGCCATTAACCGGGCACTTATAAACCTGCGATAAACCTGTAATCATTAGCATAAGTAAATTAAAATAATAGTTCAATAATTCTATTTCCTGTTTATCTCGTGTACCCCGAAAATAGCAACTATCCTACTTACCTCATGCAGGTTTACAAGGCGCTTGATTGTCGGGTTTGTATTGTTTCGGAGTTTTGATAATCGGAATTCGTATTTATGATATTTCGGATTATTAATAATTCGGAATTGTAATAGTTCGGTATCTTCAAATTCGGAATTTTAATATTCGCAGTTATAACCGTTAGGGATTTTGAAATTCGGGTTTTCAATAAATAGGATTTATGATACATCGGATATCTGACTTTCGGAATTTTGAATGATTCGGAATTATGAAATTCGGAATTTTCAAATTCGTGATTGTAACTTTCGGAATAAGGCTTTTCGTATTTATGTAGTGTACCCGTCACCGTCACAGTGTCGGTTCCACGTTTCGGCACCGTAAGTCATAACAGGTTGGACGCAAGACAATGTTAGGCCTCGAGTATTAATTCTTTAGGCATTTATCATGCTGGACTCCGATTCTACTAATAATTGTCAATCACAGTCACACACACCACAGACACTGCGAAAATATCATTTAATTTTAGACATGACGGTGATGGCATCTTGTAGTGTAGAGAGAATGAGAAAAATTAATGAAGTCTTTTTCATGTAATTTTGAACTTTCATAAGAATGAAGTCTAAAATTTAATGGCATATTTTGTAATGTCAGTGCTTGACAATAAAATTAACAGAATAGGTCGTTGGCGATTTCCACTGGTTTTGTACGCGAACGCCAAAGTGTAGAAATGTACAAAAAAAGGTTACTTAAGGACCAACCCATAAGGTACAGAGCGGTTGCGAACGAAAATTAGGTATTGAAGCGCTCTGCGCTAGTCAGCGCTACTGTCGCGATTGCGCCGTTTACGCACACATCTATATTCGCGTAGTCAGCTACTCTCGCATGGCTGCTGTTTCGTTGACCGGGTACGGGCAGCGTGAAAATTGATTAGTATAAACTCGTTTTAATCAAGGCTATCGGTTCTTCAACAGATGTGTTCACTGTGGTCAGCCTATTGCGAATTTAATGCTTCAAAGAAATGAGCATAATTCGCTCCATAGCCCATTGGGTGACTTTTCATTCGTGGACTAGACACACACGACTCGTGAATACGTCACGTGTCCACGAGTCGGAACAGTAAGGCATAATTTGCAGAACATAATAGTCGAGGACCCTCTTTTTTGAAGTTGAGGAGAAAACCCGACCTAATTTACTAATGCACAGCAATCTAATGGATCCCTTGATGATATTTTTATCGAAGTTGTATTTACCGCGCTGGATACCATATCCAAGGTAGACATATTCCCAAACAACTTCGAATATCGACCATTCGTCACCAATCGGTCTCGACTTGGCCGGTTCATTGAACAGTCTTGGTTTTGTACCAAATCGACCGTTGTGTGTGGTAACACACCAAGACTGACGCGTCGAACAGCTCCATTTCGGCTGTACAAGCATTTCACATAGGTGTTTGCGACTCCACAACTATGACAAAGTCATCGGCAAATCGAAGATGTGAGATATTGATACATTTATGTTTTATCCAGCGATTAAACAAAATCGCACAGGACCACAGATATCTGTCTAAGAGACTTCTTGATGTCTTTCAGTGCGTTGGTGATCATTAAGGAGATATGACATCCTCCTGTGTTACTCCACGCTGTAATGTTGTGGAGTTCATCTTTTGATCTTCGAGTTGGATGTATATCACCACGAATCGACTCGACATGGCGAGGCATCGGTGCAAAGCATCCCGAATGCCCAGGTCTCGATGTAGTCAAATGTTTTCACATAATCCATAAAAGCCATACAGTATAAATGTGGTCTACAGTGCTGTAGTCTTCGCGAAATTCGGCTTGTTCCGAGTTCCGACCCAGTTTGTGACGACTCTTGAGAACATCTTGTAAACGCGGTTCTAGTGGTGAGATGTATTTGTACACCGCACTCACACTCCATGAGTTAGGGGTTGAGCGCTACTGGATGTCCGAATTAAAGATGCTCCCAACGAGCATCTTTAATTCGGTTTTTTAAGATCGGTAGTAATTCGGTCACTGCAATCACGTAAAGAGTGCGTAAAACAGTCTGCACCCTAAAGGCGAGTCTCCTGCGCCAATTTTTATCATTTCATAAAAAGTCAACCACATCAAAAATTCACGTGTAATATTCTGTGATTTCGGTCTCTTAAGGTATTAAGGCCGACCGCATACGACAAACTGCCTACGCACGCAAGTAATGGGTACGCTGTATCTGCTGCATGCGTCGTCAGTTGTCGTGTGCGGTCGGTTTCGGAATCATACCTTTACAATTTTTTAAATTTTCTGCATTCAATTAGCCAAGTTACTTTTGATCTCAAAGCCAAATTCTGCTTATAATATTAGTGTACCCATAATATCCTCGAGGTACATATTTGGACCCAAGTAGCAAAAGAAACGAAGCCGGGGTACTATCCTCCCCCCCCCCTCCCCGTGCTATTCTCAAAGGACACCTCAATAAACGGGTACTACACGCGTTTTATATTTAAGGTTCGCTTAGACGAGTACAGTTTCTCGCACGTTTTGGTCCGAAAAATCGTATGCGACTATCACTAGCGCCATACCATTATCGTATCAAAGTGTTTACACACAGGCAAACACTATATTCTCGCCTGCGATTATATCATATGAGGCTCGCATGACGTAATCGCATATATTTGACATACGATTATTGCTTGAAAATTCTGGTAAAGCGTCGTTTACGATTGGCGCGTATTGAAATTTGTAGGACTAAATTTCAATACACGCCAATCTCATCATTGCTGTAAAAGGTCTTATGAGCGCAGATGTGTGAGGCGTGAATTGAAATATGTATTTGTTTGAACAATATTGAACTTTGTTTTTCTAAGAATAGAGTATGTATCTAGTAGGGTCTCTCTCCGTCTAGCGCCGTTTAAGTCATATTGACACGATCACATTGCTTAAAACGCAATGTGATCGTGTCAATATGTTACCGGTAATGTGTATAATTATAATCCGGTATTCTATACAATGCCTATGACCTAGGTAATGTATAGAATGGTTAAAACGTGTAGGTAATGTATGAAATATTATTTATTTTATACTTTACCCTAGGCATTCTTTACAATACCGAGTGCACACTCCGCACCCAGTAATGTACAGTCAGAGCTCATAAGTGCATTAGCACAATGTAAGGCTCGAAATGGTGTGGCGGCAGCCGCGCGCCGGCCCGGTTTTGCGTTTACATATATATGTGTGTGTGTGTCATCAGATACTAATACAGTAATTTACCAACCTAGTAAATTAACTGATAGCTAAGTGGCTGAAGCAAGATACTATTGATTCACAGTGATTAGAGATATTTGTGGTTCGATTCCAGCTTATAACGATTTTTTTATATTTATGACAAAAATATAATTTCAAATATTGATAAAGTAATTTTGCATGAAGATGGCATTCTTTTTACATTTTATGTTGATCTTTGCTAAAGTTTAACAAATAATAAATTCTACTTAAGAAACATATTTTATTCATCAACTTGATATTAATTTATAAATGAAACACAAAAAGTGTTATTGCAAGATCGTAGGATTCGAACCATCAACCTTTGCATTTCCATACACCTCATGCTAGAACCACTCGGCCACGGGTTGCATAAGTAGTAATAACGAAATTATCGATAATATTCCTACGGAAGAACAATTTATGTGTGTGTGTGTGTGTGTGTAAATTCTCTTAAAAGAAAAAGGTCCCAAGTAGCGCTAGAATGTTGACGCTATAGTTACGTAGGATTGCTACTGCACTTTTGAGTTCTACTGTACCTATGAAATGTTATCAAAAAAGATACCTACGTGTATTTGTTATAAAAAAATAACCAATACCCTATCTGTGTTCATGGCTTAGAGCCCCCGGTGGCCGACGCCCCCGTGGCTGAGGCCCTCCAAATTTTTATAGTTTCTACTTTTTCACAACCCTGTCAATGTCAATGACCCTATCATTGACTAGGTCAGTTTTAGGAGACCATTCTGATTGCAAAGTTAAGCATTTTTTTAATTTTTTTTTAATTAGCCAGGTCAGTCTAAAGATGGCTGCCGCGCAGAAGGTCTAAACTAGTTGCGCGGCAAATACGCGCCTTTTTCAATATTTGCTTTCGCCCTCAGTTTTTCGCTCTCTTAGTATTTTTGTACGCCATATTCAGTAATTTTGACATCCATAAATTGAATTTATTTTCGATCGTTTAATGCCTAAACAATTAGTGGAAAACGTACAAACAATGTATTTATTTTTACCCATTTTATATCTAGTACTGAATTATGCTGTTATTGCTATAAGTGTAACATAATACATATATATTATGGTACCATATCTTAATATTATGTATTTTACAGTTAAAACACAATTTTTGTTGGAACACGTTTTCCTATGTTACAACTAGTTTTATTTATGCTTTGGTTAAAACTAGAACTAACCAAAGCATTAGTAAACTCCTACTTAACAAATTTGAATATCAGTTGAAACTAATATTCTTACTAAACTAAGCGCGTTTTTCTGAAGCGAGTCAGTTAAATTTTGGGTTAGGTTAGAATGTGACCATTATAGCGCGAAGGCGAGCGAGCGTGTCGCGAGAGCGGCCGCCGCGCCAGTTCCCCTCTATTATAATGTGAATTCAAATTATATGATGTTATTTCTAGTTGTGACTAGGTATTTCTAGTTTAAACATAGGCATTTAGTAAAACTAGTTCAACTAGGGAAAAAGAGTTCTAACTAAAATTGGGTTTTAACTGTAATACAATAACAATCCATATCCATACTACTGAATACTACATAATATTATTAACGCGAAAAAAGTAACTCTGTCTGTTACGCTTTCATCTCCAAACCACTGAACCGATTTTGATGAAATTTGGTAAAGGGGTAGATTAAGACCTTGAGAAAGGACATAGGCTATGTTTGGTCCCGATAACCGACATCCACGCGGGCCTAGCCGCGGGCAAAAGCTAGCAACATATAATTATTCCGGTACATGTGTTTGTCCTGTAACTCCCTTTTAACAGCTGAACCGATTTAGATGAAAGTGTATGTATTTAAATGGGTTCCTTTCTGGGTGGTTTGAAAATACGTACAATTGAACCCGATAGCTAGCACTAGCTGTTGTATGTGCACTGATTTCCAGACAGGACGACGCGCGACGTCTACCGGGGCCGCTAGGGTTTTTTTGTATAAAAGTACTAGCTTGCCAGAATACTGCATTAATTATTATCATCACTTACTCGGAAGGCAGTTTTTTCTTTTAGCGGTTATTTTATTTGAAGATAGCACCGCGTCAGAAACTACGGCATTAACAGCACTCAACCGCCCCACCAAAGTTTTGCAATGTCGCGCTCCAAAAGCAGCATAGGTGCGCGGGTGGGGACAGACAGGTCGTCGAACTCTCGCCACAGGCAAAAATAACCGACACAGAAGCTATCATTCAAATTGAATTGGATATATTATTCTGTAAATTACATTCTACGTTTTAGAATAAACAAGTCAACTTCATAAAAATATTGAAATCGACATCATGTTAATGTGAAATGCTTTTTTGTTGCTTCTAACATCGTAAATGTGATTATAATAAGTTGTAGGTATAAATTATTATTATGTCAAAGCAACAGGACTATAAATCATTGCTAGTTCTGATTCCTTGGTGTCACTGTATCTTACACTCTGATGTATTTTTAATGTCAGTATGTATTTATTACAATTTACATGTTACTAGTACTAGCAATTTACTATTACTAGCTGACGGAATTCTGTTCCCGTTCAGGTGACCCATGGGATCAATTTTTTTTCAAATCTTGGAAACTGTAGAACTTTTGGAAAATACGTAAAAAAAAATATTATTCGGTCGAACCATTCTTGAGTTATCCGCTTAGCATTATCTAATCAAAGTATTCATTTAAAAATCCTTGTACGACTTAGCTTAGGAAATTGTTTAGCAGACCATTGACCATAAACGTTATTACATTTTTTACAAAAATATAGATATTAAATTGAATTATATAGAAATAGACAAAAAATAACAAATACAATTTATTCTTAATTGCCATCATTATTTAAAAACAACAGATTTTGGTAACAGTCTCTGTCTACATTATCAGTCAACAACGAATCACGCGCGAAACGCCACACATACGATAGAGCTGTGTTCGCCTTGGGTTGTAAGCAGTAGAGGCGCTCTGCGCCGTGCAAGAGAGCTGGCAACGTCGCAGTTTCATGTTTTGTACTTACGCGTTGTTGTATCATGTAGGTGGGTGTACTCTAATGATTTGTGCACCACGAACATATATTTTTATTTTTCAACATTGTAATTCCATAATAAATAGAATATAGATGTAATGTGTGTTTCATATTGAAATCAAAGAATCACTTCTATTCTATTGGGAATGAGGTTGAACAAATAAAATAAATATTACATTCAAAGGGGGTTGGGTAATGTTGGCGTCGTGTTGGAATTGAGCGGCCATCAATGAAATTGGTATAATATGAAAGTACAGTATAAAGTGATCAAAAGTTACTATGGACAAACTTCTCTAAACTATATCGGGACTTAGCTATACAGGGTGGTATTTTTCAACTTTACTTAGATGGAAGTACTCTAAATACTGGAGATAGCGAACTGAAAGGAACCCACTGAAAGGAAACATCCCCTTATTTTTTAAAAGAAACAAAACTGCATTCAAAGTTTTCTGAAAATGCCACACCCGGTAGTCGAACCGACTAAAATCTTCCTAAACCTTCTATTTCATGGATTTCCTTTTATTTAATTTACCAAGTTTGTTAGAGAGATTTGATCCTTATGATCGACCCTATCGATTGATGCAATAAAAATACAGGGTGTTATTTTTTCGAATTGAAGTCGGTTCGATTATAAGGCGTGGCAAACGATTTTTCAGCATTCCTTAAATGCAGTTCTGTTTCTTTTTTGTAAACATACTAAACTGTATTCAAAGTTTTCTGAAAATGCCACACCCGGTAGTCGAACCGACTGAAATCTTTCTAAATCTTCTATTTCATGAATTTCCTTTTATTTAATTTACCAAGTTTGTTAGAGAGATTTGATCCTAATGATCGACCCTATCGATTGATGCAATAAAAATATAGGGTGTTATTTTTTCGAATTTTAGTCGGTTCGATTACAGGGTGTGGCAAGCGATTTTTCGGCATTCCTTAAATGCAGTTCTGTTTCTTTTTTTAAATAAGGAAACATTTCCTTTGAATGAAATTCGCTATCTCCAGTATTTAGAGTACTATTCCTAGTGAGAAGGAAAACGGAAAGTAGCCCCCCGTAGCCAGATGGACTGAAATGGCGCACATTGGTAGAGGCCTATGTCTAGCAGTAGTCTGCAATAGGCTAATTGATTACAATTACTTCTTGGATGTCAATATGTAGAAAAAGTACCTACTCTTACTACCGGAAATAGCTAATTTCATTCAAAGGAAACACTCTCTTATTTAAAAAAAAATACAAGGCTGCATTTAAGGAATTTCGAAAAATCGCTTGCCACGCCCTGTAATCGAACCGACTAAAATTATAAAAAATAACACCCTGTATTTTTATTGCATCAATCGATAGAGTCGATCACAACGATCAAATGTCTTTAACAAACTTGGTAAATTAAATAAAAGGAAATCCATGAAATAGAAGATTTTGAAAGATTTTAGTCGGTTCGACTACCGGGTGTGGCATTTTCAGAAAACTATTAATACAGTTTAGTGTGTTTAAAAAAAAGAAACAGCACTGCATTTAAGGAATGCTGAAAAATCGTTTGCCACGCCTTATAATCGAACCGACTACAATTCGAAAAAATAACACCCTGTATTTTTTTTACATCAATCGATAGGGTCGATCATAGGGATCAAATCTCTCTAACAAACTTGGTAAATTAAATAAAAGGAAGTCCATGAAAAAGAAGGTTTTGTAAAATATTAGTCGGTTCGACTACCGGGTGTGGCATTTTCAAAAGTCTTTGAATGCAGTTTTGTTTCTTTTAAAAAATAAGGTAAAGTTTCCTTTAAGTAAAATTCGCTATCTTTAGTATGAGGGTATTTTCCTTCAAGGTAAAGTCGAAATGTTCCACCCTGTATATCGCAGCTCCGATATTACTTACAATGAAAATAATGACATTTGTACGTGTGTTTAACACAGTACAATGAAGTGGTATCAAAATTAATTATGGCCGCTGAAAAAATTAAGAACGCCACTGTCCATACTAGATTACCCAATCCCCTTTCAGATGAATAACTGCTACCGATGTTTTTTTAGTAACAAGTAATCCCTACTAATATTATAAATGTGAAAGTAACTCTGTCTGTCTGTCTGTCTCGCTTTCACGCCCAAACCACTGAACCGATTTTGATGAAATTTGGTATAGGGGTAGATTAGACCTTGAGAAAGGACATAGGCTATAGGCTATATTTGGTCGCGATAACCGACATCCACGCGGGCGGAGCCGCGGGCAAAAGCTAGTTAAAAACAATTGCGAAAATAGTAAAACATAAAAAGACACAAACAAGTGCACCCACTCTCCTATAATTATAGATGTCAGAATGACATTTAATACTATTTTATATTCCCTGAAATGACTTTAGGTACAATTTTTACATTGTGTTTGAACATTTTTTTAAAAAAATTATACCACTTAGGTGGCAGACAAGCACACGGCCCACCTGATGGAAAGTGGTTACCGTGGCCTATGAAAATATGAAATAAATAATTTATTATTATTATTATGGACGTATGCAACACCAGGGGCGTCACACTCGTGCTGCCGACCCTGAAGAAAACTTCTAATGCCCTTCTTGAAGAACCCCATATTGTAAATTTAAAATTTAAAACAAAATGATAATAATATACATATGTAGTAACTTTATTGAGAAAGCTGCGCAATCCGACTTGGATAGGGTTAGATTAGGTTAGAAGACCTTTAGCCTTCGTGGTTATTTTTTTTATACCCATGCAGAAACAAGTCATTTGCCTAGATGTTTCATTAAATGGCTAAGCATGTAATTAAACGTCATCGATCCAAGCCATTTGCCTGGCCGTTTAATTAAATGACTGAACCGGCCGTTTATTGAACGGCGCCGTTTAGTTAACAGCCTAGCTAGGCAGTTAATTGAACGGCTGATTAAGCTAGTTGGCTGCGACATATACATAGGGTTTCGTAACAATATAACTAGGCGAAATAGGACGTAAATATGAAAATAGTATTTTAATCATTTTTGACCCCAATTATTTGTACTGGTGAATACAATTTTAGTCATACGGACTCACAAGAAACTACATATTAAAAAAAAAAACTGTTAAGACATGAATAGGAAACCACAGAATGTGAGGTCTCTGTAAAATAATCTTGGTAGCCGGTCGCAAGTAGGACGCAGTCTGCTGCGATCGATGCCAGCCAGCCGGTCCAATGGCACCAAAGGGGGGTGAGGCAGAGTAGTGCGCAAATCGCACTTGCGCCGACTAACCTGGAAGAGGGGTGCGACGTGAAACATTCGTGCACAATTTTTATAAAAGTGTTTATAAATACACTTGTTTTGTGCGTATAAATAGACCTTGAAAGTAACTAAGGTGTGCATTACTATTTTAAAGTGTCCATACTTCATTATAATTTATAATGTATGAGTGGAATGTATTGTTTATTTTTACCTTTACTTTGATTTTTACGAATTTTGCACTATAGCTACATGTTTTTTTTTTCTTTATGAAAGAGGTTCTATAAAATGGTAGGACGAAGTAGTTCCCTCAAGCGAGTGTCTTTTGAGAGTAAAGCAGCGTTGCTTCTTGATGTTGAGTTGCCACCTATAACTAAGTAAATTTTACTGAGGTTTTTTCATTGCAATGCCAAATACTTAGGTCTCGTTTCTTATACCGGTCAGGGTTAACCTTAATCAGTACAGGACAGGAACGATGATTTGCCGGGACTATGAGGAAAAAAACCTCCGTAAAGCTACTCTAACAAAAAAGTACAGCTATCCTTGATTTTCTTGTTAAATACTTTTTAGAGCGTGAATTTTCAGTAGTCGAGTTTTGGTGTTTCAACTTATTATTTTATTAATATTATTATTTTTTTTTAATACCACTTAGGTGGCAGACAAGCACACGGCCCACCTTATTTTGGGAAAAGCAACACCTTATAATTTATATTTATTACATATTTGAATGTGCTAACTATGCCCTTTCATTTGATACCAAATACGACGAATTTCTCTCAAATTTATTTTTTTACACAGTACTTTATGATCGCTAGAGGACGTCATTTAGCCTATAAAGGACGGAAACTCTTAACGATGCCTTATATGTAATAATAAGTTCGTTAGGATCTATGAGGGAATAGATCATCCTACATACATTATAGCCTGACAAAACCATAACCCTCCTTTAGCTTCATCGCAGTCGGGTAAAAAGCGTGGTCGAAGCTCCAAACACTTCATGCTAACTTCACATCTAATGAATTGTGCACAAAGTTACTATTATCCTCAGAAAAGTAAATAAACATCGTTTTTAAAGAATTCGGGGTAGGACGTAGACGGTAGACGTGAAATATGTGAGACAAAATTTAAGCGTACCGTTTTGTTACATGGAGTAAAAATCTGACGTATAGCCTCAACCGAATTAAGATTTGACCAGAAAAAAAAACTAGTAGCATTTTTTTTAGGAATTCTTTGAGGGTCACTGATAGTTTAAGGCCCGTATTCTCGAACGATGTTCCGTCCTGAATCTCTATTTATCTGAGAATATATTGTATAGATAGATTGTCAAATATGTCTATTCTATACAATTTGTCCTCAGATAAATTGAAATTCAGAACTGAGTACCATTCTCGAGCCCGTGTTCCGGAACAACGCTCCGTTGTGAATCGACACTTACAATGACATTAGAACTGTCATTTAGAATACAATCTGTCCTCGAATCTATACTCCATTCGGTTAGGTATTTAACTAAAGGTAAACAATTTTTATAAAAATACATATTAAACAAATAAACTACTTAAACTAGGCTAACTAAGGGGCTGTCCATTAATCACGTGATGTTTTTTTTCCCCCATTCCCCCATGGTGATACGTGGTGAAGTTTTAGACTACAAGCCCCCCACCCCCTCCCTCCCTAGCCAAAATCACGTGTATTTTTTTATTCATTATTTAATACTAGAAACTAAGAATCGTGACAAAAATCACCAGTTATAAGAAAAAATAAATACACGTGATATCCCAATATACCCCTCCCTCCCCCCTGGTGATATTTCGTGATGTTTATGGACAGTCCCTAACGTGACTAACTCGTAGTTCAATTTCAGTTTTTAGTCTAAACTCATTTTAAGGGTTTATAAAGAGAATAATACTAATAAACTGAGTTTTTAAGTAAAACATCAAAATTATACATCCAACATTGTTTACGTTTAGTTAAGTATGTACCTAACCGAATGGAGTATAGTTATAAATCGAGATTCAAGACTGAGTATCGTTATGGAATACCGGCCGGCCTAGACTAGAATACGGGCTTAAATTTCGTGATAATATGTATTTGGTTCGTTGCGTTCTCCGCCATCTTAAATTTTAAGGGTGAATTTTTCTTTATTGAATAACTGATTTAATTTTACATGAAAAATGGCAATAACAAAGTTGTTTACAATTAAATTAGCTACAATATGGTTATCATAATTATTTTCTAGGACCGATATTTTTCGATTTATTAAGTAAAAAAGTGATGAATTTAAATACAAAAATGAAGTAAATAAAAAAGAAAATGAACTGGTCGAAAGGATAGCCAAAATTTTTGTATTTTTTTTCTTTATTAACGTTATTTCTGGTTGTAAAGAATTTAATTTGCAACCACTATTTTTACAAATCTTCTGTACGACGACGAATAGTTCGCACAATATAAGCCCCAATAGATCGCCGGAATTAGTAAAAATATTACTACAATTGTCTCCTTTATGCACATAACATACTAGTACATATTAGTACCTTTCTGTGATGGCTAACATACCATTATTCCAGTCAGTTATGTAAACATCGCGCGTCGTCTTTCTAACTTTAGTCTTACTCATAGCCTGGGAGTGTTGTAAAGAATGAAAACAATTCAATAAAAACTTCCTTTATAAACTACTAGCTTTTGCCCGCGGCTCCGCCCGCGTGGATGTCGGTTATCGCGACCAAACATAGCCTATGTCCTTTCTCAAGGTCTAATCTACCCCTATACCAAATTTCATCAAAATCGGTTCAGCGGGTTAGTCGTAAAATCGAGACAGACAGACAGACAGAGTTACTTTCGCATTTATAATATTAGTAGGGATTTCTTGTTATTTTCTTGTATAGATTTATAACTTGGTTTAGTTATGAATGATTCTTCAAACTTCTATATTATTTATGATAATAAAAATATTGAATGAATTAACAATACAGTTTTATGTGTAACATTGCCAGATTAATATACATACTTGCATAATCATTATCTATGGACAACAGCAAGCATAGGGAGAAATGGGTGGAATCAAGAGGGAGACTAGGTGTTGTAATATTATTATGCAACGCGAAAGTTGCTGCCTGACGGGTGTACAGGGTGAGAGCGAGGGCACCACCCCGTACACAGTATATCTCAGCTCCACCCACGCCCCTCGTTCTATCGACCTGCGCAAGCATCCGGCCCGGCGTCGCTGTTACGAGCATAGCCGAACCGACCAACTGTATTGAACTTCATACCTATGGCAGTCAACTCATTTAATTCAATTTAATTTTATACATCACGATGAAGTCCAGGATTGAACCGTAATATGAGAGTAAATTTACAGTGATTATTTATCGTTTATAGTTGTGATATAATAAAACGTAATTAATTATAATATACGGGGGCTCGCGGATTTGGCCGACTAGCATATTGGTCAGTTAGAATAGGTCCGACTAGTCGACTGACTGACACTTTGCCCGTTTGGGTTATGTTGCTGGAAACGAACATCATCGCTTACGGGGGAAGACATACCTAGGAACTGGTTCAGGTAGATTACCTTCTTAATTACTTACTGCAAACTTCTTAATTATCCGCTTAACCTGGCATTGGTCGTAGCTGCGTATGATGAGACTGAAATTGGCAACCAAATTGTAGCAGTCAAACACATTATAACGTATTAGAGCCCGTTATCGCGATCAAATCTAATATATAAAATTCTCGTGTCACAGTTTTCGTTGCCATACTCCTCCGAAACGGCTTGACCGATTTTGATGAAATTTTTTGTGCTTATCCGGTATCTATGAGAATCGGCCAACATCTATTTTTCATACCCCTAAGTGATAAGAGTGCAGCGGAACGGGATTTGAATACCACGCGGGCCGAAAATATGGCGGTACGAAGTTCGCCGAAGTTCGAATCTACCTCTGTACCAAATTTCATCAAAATCGGTTCAGTGGTTTAGGCGTGAAAGAACCTCTGTATCAATTTTTCATCAAAATCGATTCAGTGGTTTAGGCGTGAAAGAGTGAGAGAGTTACTAGAGAGACAGACAGAGGGAGAGAGTTACTTTCGCATTTACAATATCAGTGAGATTTGCAGTTATTAGAATGACAGCAGTTCAATTATTGACCTGTTTTAAGAGTTCATGGTATGGGCCCAGTATTTCAGTTGTAATTATCTATCAACGTTATTCCATTTAAGCAAAGCTGGAATTCCAATTTCGGCTACTACAATTTTGTTGATAATTTTGGCTGCCAATTTCAGCCTCATCCGCGTATATAAGCGACATGACACCTTTTACAGGAGGAGCTTATAACGTAGTAACTTTGTTATTTTAACGAATAGGTACTTCTATTGTGTTATAAGCGTGAATTATGTGTTATAGAACATTTTTTTTTATTTCTCTTTTTTAACCCCCGACAAAAAGAGGGGTGTTATAAGTTCGTTTAGTGAACGTTACTTATTTTGTGACGTACAAATATTTTTCTAAATAGGTTCGTAAATTATAGACATAAAATATCGAACTACAAACTCATTTAGGGGATATAGGCGCGATGTCATGTTAATGTTATGTAACAACAAAAACAAGATAAGCGACAGCAGCAATCGCTGTTGGTATTTTGGCATTTATTGAAGAGCTCTGATGTTCACTCAAACGGTTCGGCGACTCCTTCTGCTGCACCATTAAGCTCTGGAATCCTTACCAGTTCACGTGTTTCCCTCTTCCTACAGTCCCAAGTCCTTCAAGTGGGGCGTGAAAAAGCATCTGAAGAGGCCGTCAAGCTGAGTGCCACCATTGTAATATGCTCTCTTCCGAGACTTTACTCTTCAGCTTATCATCACCCGAGATGTGAAGTCAAATTGACGTGTCCTATATATATAAAGAAAAAGATGCCTGTCTCCGATCATGTCTATCCATTCTCACAAACCTTCGCATTTTTCGGATCACCAGTTTATCTAGCTGATAGGTGTCTATTTACTTATTCACGGCTTACACTCTAGAATACGTTTTTGGCAATCGGAACATTTAGCTGATGTATCCATTCCATTATCGCTTCTGTTAGCTGCTGATGGTATATATTATAATAGCAGACCCGCCCCGGCTTCGCCCGTGGCATACTTCGAAAACCCGAAGCACCCCTTTAAACCGTATATGCCCGCAATTAAATTTTCAAATAATGTATGGGAATTTGCTGGATTTGTTGGTGGTCAGGCGGCCTTTAGTAGCGTGATGATATTTACCCTATAAACCTTGCTCAATCAATAAACGGGCCTTTCAACACAAAAGAATTCTTCAATTCGATCGCGATCGATACGCTATGCGGACAGTACCGGAGATGCATGTTACACGGGCCGTTCAAACATTCCTCTGTCCGAGGTGGAGGAAAGTCGCGAACAACATTTTCAATTCAACCCCTGTAAAACACAAGTATTTGCATTCACCGCTTAAAATCATTTATAATCAATCATTTATAAATCATCCTTTATAAGGCGCAGGTTCGGCCCCACATGGAGTACTGCTGTCACCTTTTTGCTGGGGCACCTGCATGCCAGCTTGACCCCTTTGACTCGGTACAAAGACGGGCATTGAGGCTCGTCGGCAATCCCATACTCGCAGGCGATGTGGAACCTCTCAGTCTCAGAAGAGACTTTGCCTCACTGTGTGTGTTTTACCGTCTATACAATGGTTTGTGCTCAGAAGAACTGTTTGACATGATGCCAACAGCTACATTCTATCATCGCACCTCTCGCCACAGGCAGGGAATTCATCCTCACACATTGCGTCCGGAAACGGTACGCACTGTGCAGTTTGAAAGGCATTTCATCCCACGCACACTCAGGCTGTGGAATGAACTCCCTGCGGTGGTTTTCCCAAGCGACTACAATATGGGGTTCTTCAAGAAGGGCATTAGAAGGTTTCTTCAGGGTCGGCAGCGCGAGTGTGACGCCCCTGGTGTTGCATGCGTCCATAGGCCACGGTGACCGCTTCCCATCAGGTGGGCCGTGTGCTTGTCTGCCAAATAAGTGGTATAAAAAAAAACCCTATTTACTGTAGCGTCACAATTATTCTTGAACACAAGATTCACCTCTCCTCGAGATCGGGTCCTAGGTGTCGACATCTCCAGCGACGTACATTACCTTAAATGCTTGAAAGACGTGGCCATAGTGACTCCTAAATTAAATAAGATAAACCTATCTAGTGTGGGTCCATTTCTCGTAGGTATCTATCTGTGTCGTAGCGCGCAGTGCCATATTCTGTGGACAATAATATGTATTTGATTTTCTACCAATTAGTTGACAAATTTTCTAATTCGAGTACCTACCAACATTGATGAAAAATAAACCGAAACTCCTAATATTCCCGTTAACCTCTCCAGCTAAGCTAAATTGCTTGTGTTAGGTTAGGAGTGAGTTCACGTCGGTAGTGTAATGGCCAGGATTCGAACCCGGGACCTAGGGTCGACTCCTTAACAACTAAGCTACCGACGGCGACGCTTCCGACGAATATGGTTTCCAGTAGCCGCCATATTGAATTTTCACTAACGTCATGTCTTTAGTGACACTCGCCGGACTAAAGCGCCCCACACACTAATAGTTTACCGAACCACAACCGGATGATATCAGCCTGTCAGTTAATCGCAATAGCCCACACACTTACGATTTCATTTACGGTTTTAGACTGAGGGCTAAAAAGATCCGAGAGTGTGTAGTCGCTTGACGATGCCGGTTAGTGCCGACAGTTATAGGCCGGACAGTCTATGGCCGTCAGCATTTTTTACGTGATAGGATAACATCCGACCAAAAGATTAAAATAATGTTATTCTTTTAGTTTGAGGTAATAAAATTATGATGACATTGATGACTTATGAACGTCTGCTGAATGTAGTGTGTTGACAGGCGATCGTACGGTGCGTAACTGTCGACTCACAACTGCTAGTGTGTAGCCGCAAAAGCGGCAGCAGTTCACTGCCGGTAGGCCAATATCGATTTAGTGTGTTGGCGCTATTGGCTTAGAACTGCAGGTCGCACAATAGGACCAAACAGGGCAGGCGGACTGTTAATGTGTGGGTGATGTAAGAGGAATTGAATGACGCGTGAATCATAAAAATTGGCCTAGGCGTTTGGTCTGTATTGTTCTTGAAAAGTTCTCAAAATTACATACAAAAATACATTACCAATCCTTTTCGTCGCGCGGTCGGGTAAAAACATCCTGTTTCGTAGATTAGAGCGAACTGACACCTGGAATCGACTTAGTTTTATACTATGTATAAATAAATATTGTAGGACTTAGAATAAATATTGTATAGATCTATGTAGTCATGAAGATTTCTTCATTTTATCATGTCACCCATACTGTGTACATTGTACATACTTTCAAAAGCATTGTATGTATATGATTTTGAAGCTCTATAACTGTATAACTATCACATTGTAGTTCATTGTCTTGGCACTGTTGTATATTGTGCAGTTCAAGAGAATCGCCTGGCTATGTGAACTGAAAGTAGCATTCGTACGCAAACAGTTACTATTGTAAGTGTCAGTGAAGAAAAGTCTTTGTTACTACTCGTACTTAAGCTAAGTACCGTACACCGTTACACGTATATGTCACCAATTGTCAATATTAAAATAAAAATTAAAAGTTTTATGCGGTTATCTTTTACGCGGCGAGCGATACCGAGCGATGACCAGGCAAGGCAAATAGACTGTCTACAGACACGTTGGCATTGACCATCGCTCGACCAGCGTGTATAGGAAGCATTAAATTAATTATTTAATTGTATTAGCGATATGACAGTATCTGTGTTGTAGTTGCCACATAGCATAAATATTTGAATATTGTGCAGTGTTCCCAACTATTTTGGGTCATTCATTTGCCGGGGGTGAGATTGCCACTGGCATACCTATCAGGCTAACGAGTGCAACCCTGATTCGTCTCTCGTATTACATTGATGGCACTCAGCCATCAGCTCCTTCTGGGTCCTCCCCAGGTAATCAACGAAACATCCATTCCCGGTGATCACCTGCATCAGCCAATACGAGAGGCTCTCTTCTAGGTTTCTACCCATTATGGAGGACTAACTAAGTCCTCCATAATGGGTCTTACCAACACACGCGTGCCCTGCGCGTGGTCGCTGCTTCTGCTCCACAATTATATCTTGGCGAAGCTAGAATTTCGATTTCTCAAGACTCAGGTTCGCGTCCCCGCTCCCGCGCTACCTTTCGGTACCGATATAGCACGGAAAGGGCTCTCGCCTCCAGGTCCCATGGTGGAGTTCTGGTAAGAAAACTCGCCGCCTTGAAGGCTATCGTAGGGTACCCTCGGATGAACCTGATGGATATCATCCAATGTGGAGCGCCCAGTCTGTACACATTCTGTTCTTCAGGGCCTATACGGGGCCACGGACCGCACGATCCTCGCTTAAAGACACCTGCAAGAGTCATCCGGGTCCCCCAAGTCCCACCGCCCGTAGAGCATGAGTCCCAAATATTTTATTTTGGGCTTCATGCCAGGGGCATTACCTTCCACCGTGAGGCTGGTTCCCGCAGATGGCACGCGCTGAGGCCCATGAATTCAGTTTAATGCAGAGCCACCTCGAGAACTAGCTGCCGGATCCGCTCCGGTTGTGACTTTCAGGGTCGTTTCGCGGTGTGTAGCACCGCATGCGGGCACAGTTTAATGGCCCAAGCCGCCATTATTTCGATATTTTTTATTTATTATTTAGGGCGTGTATTACAAAGTGACACCAAAGCTAAGCGTCCACCTATCGGTATCGTACGCAACGGACGCAATGCATCAAACGGATCATAATATTCTTTTGTGTAGAACGTCAAACAAGTGCGTCCACCAATCCGCGTCGTCGTACTGATCGCACGCATCTGCATTGCCGAGGCTGATGCTCCGAGAAAGTCGCGTTGGCAATCCGATTGCTAGTAGTTGCGGCGGTAAATACGATCGCGCTGTCGATCAGGTGGACGCATTGTAAAAAAATCATCCGTTTGATGCGATACGTCCGATGCGCACGATGCCGAAAGGTGGACGCTTAGTTTAAGGCGACTGAGCGGCGCGTAAGTACTTACGTATGAGCCAACAGTTCACTGAATTTTTTAGGACGCTTGTGCGCATTTGCCAATCTATCTAGATATATAGTCAAAGGCTTATAAATGCAAAAAATTGTTAGAGACTCACGACGCTTAAAAACTAAACACTTTCATTTTTTGTAATTTGTACTCTCGTACTTTAGTTCACCCTATTTGGAAATCCATGGTTTCAGGAACAGATCGTCATAATTACCTACATGTATTACAAAATGGTAAATTAGTCGTGACATTGGAGACGTTTAAAAATGATCATGCATCATGACTACTCGAGAAAAAATGCATGTCTCTTTTTAGGGTCCGTAGCCAAATGGCAAAAAACGGAACCCTTATAGATTCGTCATGTCTGTCCGTCCGTATGTCACAGCCACTTTTCTCCGAAACTATAAGGCCTATGCTGTTGAAACTTGGTAAGTAGATGTATTCTGTGAACCGCATTAAGAATTTCATACAAAAATAGAAAAAAAGCATTTTGGGGGTCCCCATACTTGGAACTGAAACTCAAAAAAAATTTTTTCATCAAACCCATACGTGTTAACCTATAGAGGTTAGTGGAAAAATGTGTCCCCCCGTCCGTCCCCCCCCCCCCCCCCCCCCCTCTAACTTCTAAAATAAGAGAATGATAAATCTAAAAACAAAAAAGATGTACATTGCCATGTAAACTTCCACCAAAAATTGGTTTGAATGAGATCCAGTAAGTAGTTTTTTTTTAATACGTCATAAACCGCTATTTTCGCCTTTGCTGCTACGGAACCCTTCATGGGCGAGTCCGACTCGCACTTGGCCGGTTTTATTTTAAATTACTTTGTTTTTTAAAACCCTCCGATATTCGATCCCCTTATTATGATATTTTCAACTACCAGGACCACAATTTTTCAAATAATTTTGTTTTTTTTTTAAGAAGCACAGCTATCCATCACAACTTACTAGTGGTATCGAAGTTCTGTAGTTAGAATAGTAGTTGAAATTTTAAGGCTCCAACTACTCGAAACAGCTGTCATAGAAGTTCGTATGAGGACATTTTCAATTTTTGGACACGTTGTACATAGTCAGAGGTGAAAAGCTATCTAAACAAGTTATCATTTTCCTTTGATTTTATACATACTAATATTCATTTATTTAATACTAGCTGACCCGGCGAACTTCGTACCGCCATATTTGCCGCCCGCGTGGTATTATCTCTAAATTTATCAGTGTTTCTCTACAATATTATGCATGTATTACCTATACATATAAACCATCTATTAAAAAAAACCGCTTCAAAATCCGTTGCGTAGTTTTGAAGATTTAAGCATACATAGGGACGGACAGACAGCGATAGCGACTTTAATATGTAGTGATAGTGAAGTGATGATTGTAAATGCGAAAGTAACTTTGTGTGTCTGTTTCGCTTTCACGTCTAAACCACTGAACCGATTTAGATGAAATGTGGTTGAGTTGAGATGTATTGAGTTTGGTAAAGGCTTTTTTTCTTTTCAAGTCCCTTTTTTCGTGATAAAAAGTAGCCAATGCCCTAACATAGGTATAAGTTATACTCACTATCTCCCACCAAGACTGAAAACCGTCTGTTTTTACTGATCAAAATGGCATACATTCCGTCGATAAATGCCTTTCATAAAGTTTGTTATTCGTTGTTCGGAATAACGGTAAAGCGGCCTGCTTTTGCAGACTGACAACCAATGCAACGGTACACATTACGTCTCATTCACGCGGGTTTTCAAACAAGTTAATAGAAGTAATATTAAAGATAAGTAGGTATACAATAATTACATATTGCTCGTGACATATATCTTGTACCTAAAATGTGCTCTTTAGGCGCTGTAAAGTTAACTTCTATAAAAATTACTAGCTTCCCACCCGCTTTTTTATTATGTATTTATTATTCACAAAAAACAACATAAATACATACATAGAAAGCAAACCATAAGCTACTTGAGCTTGTCTGGAATGCTGTACCTGTTTCAAACAGGGTTACTGGTAACTCGACGTATTCCTTTCAGGGGGTGGGTGTTAGAGGACCCAAAATGATACAATTTTGACCCCCCATAATATGTATGGCCGAAAATCAAGAGTTTTCGAAATAATTGACTTTTTTAGTTTTTTCAGTATTAATCCAGAATTCAGCCTTAACTAAAAAAAACCTTTTAAACAGAAAAATTGTGGAGCATTTTATTAAAAAAAAAAAAAAACAATTTTCACTCAACTCTCCAGTAATTGTTGTTTGTCTCAAAAAATACTATGGCACAAATTGCGGAAAACGCTTGTGCGTTTATTCGGCTTTCCAAAAAGATAATGACATCCATTGAATAATATTGTGTTCAGTTTATGAAAAAAGTGAGTTTTAATAAGCGTGGGCGAAAAGGTGAAAACGCGCCAAGGACATTTTCGTTGTTTAGGATCGGCATATTGGGCGCAAGGACATCCGTTTTTCATTTTATCTAAGCTCAGTGTCGTATATCGTATATTAGTTACAATTTTGACCCGCGTAAGCACGTTTTGTTGTAATCTGCCTACCCTCAAATCATTCGTGGAATACTTAGCTTTCATTCCTTGCCTTTGTTGCTATTATTATTATTATTTAATATCACTTTAATGTTAATTTGACTCCATATTATAATATTCTAAAATAATAATTCGAATATGCCGATGTCATGTTTTGTTTTTATCCGAGAATATCAACATCGCTTTTCCTTGACGTCGACTATACGAAGTCGTCATATTAAAGTAGTCTTCACATCTCTTCCAAGTAGAAAATTTTTCTCAGCGACCCGATATTAGTAACTTTGACTAAGCCAATTTTTTTAACCATAATAGTATCGTTTTATGGTATAAATTTAACTAGTAGGTGATTTTCTTCATCTATTATAGCAAAACAAAATTGCAAAAAATTTACGTTTCGGTGAGAAGATGACCACATACGTAAGTACAGGCATGCCATCCACATGTTGCCATGAGTCACCGAGGGATACACACGGGCTTAAATCGTTTAAGTTTAAGCTGCTGATATCAAGTCGCCACGGGCTTTATTGGTGGGTCAGCAGGTTTGACGTGTAGACAGCTAAATAATACTATTTTTAAACTATCGCGATGTAAACTCATCGTTTTTGTGATATTTACGTAACATAACTTAACGTCGGCACAAGTAAGTTCGAAAATAACAATTAATCGCGATATCACAAAAACTATGAGCTTAATAATAGTGAGGTATTCGGTAGTGATAACAACCAAAGCAGGGGAAGTATTTCCATGAATCATTTGAAGCTAGCCAGATTACCTTGTGCCCAATATGCGAATCCTAAACAATGAAATTGTCCTTGGCGCAGTTTCGCTCACGCTTATTAAAACTCACTTTTTTTCACAAATACAATATTATTCTATAAATAAATAAATAAATATTGTAGGACATTCTACACAACGCTATCTAGACCCAAAGTAAGCATAGCTATGAACGTCATTACCTTTTTGGAACGCTGAATAAACGCACAAGTTTTCCCCGCAATTTGTACGCTCACTGCTTTAGTATTTTTTGAGACAAACAACAATCACTGGTAGGTAGGTGAAAATTGAAAATTATTTTTGTTTATAAAATGCTCCACAATTTTTTTTATTACTATTTTAGGTTAGTAAAAGTATTACCTACAAAATTAAATTTTAACAATAAATTATACTGACTCCATCTTTTGCTTAGATTTATTTCTATCATCAGCAGCTTAACATCACAAGACCATGATTTTCAGAGATAAATACTCAAATTGCGTTAAAGCAGCAGAAACAGTGTTTTGCCATAATTTTGAGGATGTTCCTAGATCCCGTTATCCAATCCTGACTACCTGGATCCTTTCATCTGATTCAGGCGCCCTGAACCACCCTTCCCTTTCCAACAAAACAAAGATCATAAAAATCCGTTTCGCAAATTACGGCTTTTATTATTTATTACTTGCTGTAAAGTATCATTAAAGTTGTATTTTATTAATTTTCACTATACTGTAATTTTAATAGAAAGCGCCTATGCATTTGTTTTTGAAAACTAAACTACATTCATATGATTGCTAACACACAACAAGTAAGCGTCTTTTTCCGGTTTTTGAAAAATTTCCCTCGATTTCCCCAGGATGATAGCATCAGATCCGGTCGTCTTGGATATGGGACCACTCAGAAAGTATCCTCTATATCTAACAAAAATATAATTTTAAAAATCCATTCAGTATTAGTTTTTCAATCGCGTAACAAACAGACAAAAAACAGTGATAGAATTGAGAACCTCCTTCTTTTTTGAAGACGGTTAAAATAAATTAGTATAAGCCCCACTTTGCAAAAACTTTTTTTATTTGCACTTGAAGGCTGAATTCTGGGTTAGGTGATTAACACACGATACCGCTCTCCGCCGCGGAGGGCGGTGCGGTAAGGCGAATTTTGTAGCGATGCCTCGCGCGGTAAGGCGGTTTACGCGCCTGTCAGCGCGAATGGACTTAACGTCAGCGTCAGCAAACTGTGGGAATTTTCAACCTGATTGAGAAATTGTGAATTCAGCACCGTTCTTAGTAGTTTCTTAAATATGTAAGTTAATAGCACCGTTCTTAGTAGTTTCTTAAATATGTAAGTTAATCTTCTTAGTCATGTCAGTGTGGCATTTTGCACATTCCATTTTAAATATTCATTGACTGGTATCATGATGATCTTCGTACTAACTATTTTAAAATAACTACAGGTCGAATTATAGACTGTTACAGCATGAATGAGCACGAATTTCAACAGGCTTAAGAGGCAGGTCTAACTAACATTGGTAGAAAACAAAACAAATTTGGTCTTAGTTACGTTTAAAGTTAGAACGTTTATGGTCAACCATTTCATGACACTGCTCAGGCAGTACTCATCATTACCACGGGCCTCTCTCCAGTCATGTCCGTGGATTACAAGGACTGTGTCATCAGCATATTTTATTATCTTGCAGTTGGGTTAAGACAGTTGACAGAGCTCATTGACGTATATAAGAAAAAGGATTGGCCCTAATACAATCCCCTGCGCAACGCCGAAAGCAAGAGACCTCTGTTTACTCAAGTAGGTGTCTACTTTAGTGTACTGCTCACGGTTAGCTAGCCAGGCAACTCCTGAAGATATCATGAGCGGCACCGTGCACGCCAATGTCCTCCAGTTTTGGAACTTGAAAAATAGGAACAGAGACAGTATCGAAGCCTTGAAGAGATCCAGGAAGATATATAGATTTTTTCGCTTCTTTTCAAAGTTATCAATAATAGTATCAGAAAGCTTTAACACGGCATCCTCCCTGGATACGCTCCTCCTGAAACCGAATTGATTGGACGCTAAGATTTTGAATTTCAAAATATATTCAATGAGTCTAGTGTATACGACTTTTTCGGAGATTTTCGAAATTGTTGAAAGTAAGGAAATGGGTCTAAAATTGGAAACATTGTCTTTAGCGCCCGATTTATAATCGGATGCACACCGGAAGTTTTCAATACGTGAAGGAAAACATAAGTTAATGATTTTAACAAGAACTGGAATTATGGCATGTCTAGTAGCCTTAACCACAACAGCAGTTATGTCATCCGGTCCAAAAGCGCTTTGATCCTTGAGACTAAGTATAATATTTTCCAATTCTGTAAGAAGTGCATACATTCAATAAGAAGTGAAAATAAAAATACCCATAGGGCGCGTACAGAAATTATCAAAATTATTATATCAAAATACATAATGAGAATTATAGTCGGTTAAAAAAGGTCCAAAGGGAGTAGTATTAGTAGTTAGTGTAGCTGCTGATCTATATCGTAGTAGGTCTAACTATATTTTTGTCTAACTAGCGATTTGATCTATATTGTAGTAGGTCTAACTCTCTTTTTGCCTAACTCTTGATTTGTTTAGGCATAACGCGATGTAGTCATTCTGCGAATTAGACATACCCCGCGTAAACGAAATATAATACACGTGGCACATACAAATGGCGGCCTTATCACTCTGCGGCTATTATACGAGGGCCACACCGAAAAGATCGGGAATGGAATACTTTTGAATAAATTAAACTTAAAATCCTTTTGGTATTTGAAATTTTGTGCTCAATCAAACTCAATTCTGTTTTTGAAATTAAAAAAAAAAATTAAAACAAAAGAGTGGTAGCTATTTCAAATTGACAAGTCAGTGTGAAAATGGAGCTGAACATTTCCGTGCGATAATTTTTCACAACTTTCGCCTCGCAATGTCTCGCCGAACTTGTTTCTATTATGAACTTGAAGCACCTAGTAAAACGACTATCAATCAAACAATCAATCAATCAATTAGCCTACTGCAGTCCACTGCTGGACATAAGCCTCTCCCAATACGCGCTACGTTTGCCGATCTTCCGCCTTCCACATCCAGTCTGTCCCAGCCACCTTTCGCAGGTCATCAGTCCACCTAGCTAGGGGGTGTCCCACCTTCCGTTTACCTTCGCGCGGTCTCCACTCTAGGACTCGTTAACTCCAACGGCCATCAGTCCTTCGGCAGATGTGGCCAGCCCACTGCCACTTCAGCTATATAAAACGACTTATATATCGCTGGTATTCTGATTTCTGAGTTTCGTCGAGGACGTTCTTCTCTTACCACAGTACCTTCTACTGGTCGGTCAAAAACAGCGGCAACACAAGAAAATGTCGATGCTGTACGCCAAAGGCATGTGACATACGAGCAGATACGGGCTTCTCTCAGCATTGGTATGACAGCCATTCAAACAATATTGCACGATGAACTGCGTGTCAGAAAGTTAGTTTCCCGCTGGGTGCCCCATCGTTTGACAGAAGAACAAAAGTCGGCTCGTGTTAATTGGTGTCGCCCTGCTCTGCAACGGTTCGATAGAGGGAGCTCAAATGCAGTTTACAATATCGTCTCGGGTGATGAATCGTGGATATATTCATATGAGCCCGAAAGAAAACATCAATCGGCTGTTGGGGTCTACGAAGGTGAGGTCAAGCCAACAAAAGTTGTGCGCTCTTGTAGCGTATCGAAAAAAATGGTGGCTTCGTTGGTGTCGAAAACCGGACAGAACGGTTACTGCTAATTGGTACACAACAGTTTGTTTGTCGGAAGTCATAAGAGAACTTCGTAAAAGTAATCCGAATCGCCGCCTAATCCTTCACCACGATAATGCGAGCTCCCACACCGTCGGCAAACGATCACATTTTTTAATTAGGAAAACGTGGAGTTGCTGGACGATCCTCCATACAGCCCTGACCTGAGCCCCAATGATTACTTTATATTCCCAAGAACTAAAGATTTGTTACGTGGTCAACGGTTTCAAGGTCCAGAAGAGGCAGTCGAAGCTTACAAATCGGCCGTTTTGACTATGTCCATTTCAGACTGGAATTACTGTTACAATAATTGATTTGAACGAATGCAAAGGTGCATCGATTGTTACGGAGAATACTTCGAAAAGCAATGAAAATAAATGTTATTGTAATATCTTTCTAGTTTTTTCTTTTCCCGATCATTTCGGTGTGGCCCTCGTAATTTAATTGTAAAATGGTCTCCGTCGGGCCTGTACATTGGAGATATATGTATAATATTTAAAAAGAAATGCTTGGGTTATGTTATATTAACGATACTGAACATAATTATATTTTCTTTCCGCGGTGGACGCAGAAACTGCTGACCGAATTTGGTGCGGTTTTTTTTGTTTGAAAGGTTTGGCTTGTTCCAACTTAAAATCTTACATTTGTTTCATAGCAAACGGGTCAGTAAGACCGGAGATATGAGCAAAAGTCTCGTTAACCGGCACCCGCGCGGGCGGGACTCGGAAGGCTAGTTAGTTAATTATTATATGTATTGCGAAATTACAATCCAAAGTCGTGATCCGATCAAAGGACCAATCGCGAATAATATGTACCTATAGATTATAATATTATCTGGATCTAATAAAGTTACGAAGTTCATTATGCTTTGAAAATTCTGTAACATATGTACCGCATTTAATTTAAGAACGCTACTGATGTTTCTAAATACCTATTACATATTCCATTACATAGGTATCTGCTAACTTAATTTAACAGTATTATATGATTCCTGTAGTTGACACAAATGGTTCGTAGGTACTGTAGGTAGGTAGTTATTTGAAAGATCATTATTTTCTTTTTATAATTTTATCCGGACGTTAAACCTAGTTTCCTTTGAACCTAATATAGTACCTACACGTCTGCTTATTACTATTTTACTACAGGAAACTTTACAACAACTACATATTTATTTTAGAATAACATACAACATACCAAGGATCACTCCTTTGTATCATTGGGGTTATGCTAGTAAAAATATACCTAACTTGCTTAAAAATATTAAAACGCATACTCCATCGAACAACGCTCGATTGAAGCTTGTTGTAGCTATTCAGAAAGTAGATGACGTCATCGTGCCGGTATCTCCCTTCCCCCTCCCTCGCGTACACCGATCGTTTTCCTTGCCTGGCTCGCCGACACTACCTCCCCTCGAACCCCGCACCCTCGCCCGGTTCCCTGTGCTACCTCAAACACACGCGCAGTTGTTGAGTCGAGTTTCACACGGAAACCGGCTACGGCAACGAGTGCGGCCATGTTGTAAGACATAAAACTGGCAACGTCGCACCAGACATCGACCGATATAATCGCTTTTGGCGTTCGTTGATTAAATTTCTCAAAGATTACAGTACATGTTTAGACTTTAGTGATTCTCATACAAATAATGTTCTCTTTCTTGCAAAAAAAGAGAACATTATTTTCAGCTAAAATTTAAATCTACTTATGTACCTACTTAGGTATAAACAGTTAGACTTTGTGTACAATAAGTACCTAATTAGTTAAAATACCGCATGGATCTTATAAGTACTTCATCTATCTATCGGTACAGTTGGTTTTCATTGGTAGGTTAGTTATTGGTTGCTATTTTTCTAATACCTACCTTATGGGTACTAGTGTTGTGTAGTTACTGAAGTTTTATCTGCTTAATACATGCATAAATCGTTTTTCGTAAATAATAATGCTATTATTATCATAATGATAATGTAATATTATGTACATGTATGATTTATCGCGTTCACGACTGCGTATTGATAGAGAATGGGGAGGTAAACTGCCACTAGCGGCACGGTTTGGCAACAAGGCTTATCTCCGATACCTACTGCGACTGCGAGTCGAGCTGTTGATCGGAACGGCAACAACTGCGCCTTTTTGTAGTATGTCTCACTCGCTCGCTCTCGCGTCATGCCGACGCGCACCGCTGCTCGTCCGGTTAGACGTGCCCGACTAGTTGTTTATTTTTTAATCATAAAGGTGCGTGGCGTGCCTCTTCAAAGAATTCTATTTTGTACGCTGCCAAAAGTGGTATAATAGTTTAAAGACATTTCACGTAGGTTCCTACTTTATGCGGTAAACTAATTGTGGGTTACTTACCAATACTTCTTCTTCCTCCTAGCGTTAATTCCCAGTCGCATCCGAAGCTTTCAGCTCGGAGTCTGGGGTCCGCTTTTACCAGTCATAGCTACAGATTTGGCTAGACCACGATATTTGCCGTGAAGCGATTGCCATCTGACCTCCACGACCCAATGTTAACATTAGGCGATATCGAAGCTTTGCAGCTAGACCGTTGTTTTTGGACTTTTTAGGGCACCAACTACCCGTAACGACTGCCATAGATGTTCTTATGGCAACCGGGACCGACGGCTTAACGTGCTCTCCGAGGCACGACCAGACCAATGCAAATACCCATATTTAATGCACACAAATATTTGCACTGAGCGGGGATCGAACCCGCGCCTCCTGCGTAGCGGCCGCGTTCACTACCGCTACGCCACGGAGGCTGTCCTTTCGGTTACTTACCAATACGATGAGCCAAAAAGTTAAACAATGTAAAAACAATACCTACCTATGCCACGGGACGGGACATATTTATTACATACCTAAAATGTGCTCAAAATATGCTCTATTCTACACGCTCAGTACACGTTTCTTGGGTCTTTTGAAGTAAGCATGGGGCACGCTACGGTGGTGGACGAGCTCAAATTCACCAAGCTTAGATTATTACAAAACTATCTGCGCCTTGTTTGACTCGCGACTTGGTCCAAGGTATATGTCCCGCGGTGTATGTTATTGTAAATGCCATGGAGAAGACGATCTGACTTAGTCGTGGAAGTAAACAGGGAGACACAGTCGACACAGAATATTCGCGTTGGAAATTCTTTAAATTCTTCGGGGATATCTTTCTATATTATATTATAAACTAGCTGACCCGGCGAACTTCGTGCCGCCATATTTTCCGCCCGCGTGGTATTCAGATCCCGTTCCTGCTATACTTTCTATTCAAATTTCCATGTTAGATTCTGATCCCGTTCCCGCTGCACCTTCAATTTTCTGTTGCAATTTTCATTTGATAAAAAAAGTATCCTATGTCCTTCTCCTGGTTCTAAGCTACATCCCCACCAATTTTTAGCCAAATCAGTTCAGCCGTTCTTGAGTTATAAATAGTGTAACTAAAACGACTTTCTTTTATATCTAATAATATAATATACAGGGTGGAAGATTTTAACCTTACCTGGAGGGCAAGTGCTTTAAATACTGGAGATAGCGAATTTCACTCAAAAGAAACATTCCTTTATTTTTAAAAAGAAACAAAACTGCATTCATAGATTTTTGAAAATTCGCTTGCCACACCCGGTAATCGAATCGACTAAAATACGAAAAAATAACATACTGTATTTTTATAGCATCAATCGATAGTGTCAATTATGAGGATCAAATCTCTCTAATAAACATGGTAAATTAAATGAAAGGAAGTCCATAAAATCTTAACTTATAAATTCAATTCTAACAGACACAGTACTTTTGGTCAAGGAGTCATCACATACCTTATCAACAATAAAGAAGTTATCTTAGACGCTATTTATTTATTAAAATAAGTACTAAATGCCTGAACTTTGATTCCGATTTAGAATGTAACGTTATTGGGTAACGCCTAAAAGTACTCAGGTCTCCCGGTTTAGGTCCAAGATACGTGTCTCGAGGTATACTTGGTTGGGCTTGGGAACCTCTGCGTGGTACACCGCATCGCACCCTGGGCAACGGAGATGATGAGAGCATTGCCGTATTGGTTATTGGTAATTAACCTGACGGCGGCGTGCGGTTTTAGTCGGTTCGAGTGCCACATTAATACCCCTGCTGGCCAGCGGGGGTATTCGCATGAAGAAGAGGAACAAGTAATTTAAATATGGAATTTTATTGTTGATATGATATCTGATGGGATCCTTGAGTTAAGTTATTTATTTAGTTAAATTGAATTTAAAAAGACAGTTTTCAGGGATTTCCTTTCATTTAATTAACCATGTTTGTTAGACAGATTTGATCCTCACGATTTACACTATTGATTGATGTCATAAAACTACAAGATGTTATTTTTTCGAATTTTAGTTGGTTCGATTACCAGGTGTGGCAAGCGAATTTTCAAAAAATTATGAATGCAGTTTTATTTCTTTTTAAAAATAAAGGAATGTTTCCTTTGAGTGAAATTTGCTATCTCCAGTATTTAGAGAACTTTCCCTCCAGGTAAGGTTAAAATCTTCCACCCTGTATATATATATATATACGTATATAACATAACATAAACTCACGCCTATATCCCCGAAGGGGTAGGCAGAGGTGCTAGCACCCACATTTCGCCGTTTATGTTTAAGTCCCAATGTAATAGGTGGCGAGCCTATATACAGGGTGTCCCAAAATTCAAGGATAAGCCGGTAACAGAGGGTGGCCCTACTTATGGCTGCTCTGGAAAAAATAAGAAAAAAAATGTATCTCTATTTTTTTTTTAATTATTTAAACTTTTTTAAAATCTTTGGAAATTCGGTACCCCTAATGATATTTTCAACTACCAGGTCCACAATTTTGCAAATATTTCTGAACTCTATTCTGTATTAGCAAGCTAAGAAGTATGACTATCCACCAACACCCTGAAAAATTCTAGAATATTTGTATTTATTTTACAAAAATAAGTCAAAATATTTTTTTGTCGTCAAATTTTCATACATTTTTACTTTCGACCCAATTTATCTTATCTCGGTGGAAAAAAAAAGTATGAACACCACTATGGCATTCTTTTTCAAAAATTGGCGCAACTATCCAAGATTTCAAAATGGTATAATTTGGGTATGATACTATGATGAAATACTAAAAAAAAAATTTTTTTTGTAAATAAGAATCACATTTAATACATTGCTCTTATTGAAAATCACCAGATTTACTTTGTACACAATGCATTCATCCTCAATAAAAAATCATTGACGGGACTTGTGACAAAGTGGTAACCGAGTAGGTTATCACATTACGAGGTTAAGCAACATAAGCCAGGGTGGTTTTTGGGATGGATTGAACCATTCTTAAAACATTAAGACACCTCCATTCCTCAGAAAGTACGTTAGGCCGTCGATCGTAGTGGCCATACGAGCATCTATGACAGTTGTTACGGGTAGTCGGAGCCCTAAAAGTCCAACAACTGGACGCACTACATAACTTTGATATCGCCAATGGGTTATGGAGGAACTGAAGGAACTTCGTAGTTTCAGTAGTTCCTTTGAAGGAACTATAGGGAAAAAAGTCCCAGTAGTTCCTTCAAAGGAACTGGCAAAGGAAATGAAGGAACTTTGTAGTCTCAGTAGTTCCTTCGAAGGAACTATAGGGAAAAAAAGTCGCAGTAGTTCCTTCAAAGGAACTGGCAAAGGAACTGAAGGAACTTTGTAGTCTCAGTAGTTCCTTCGAAGGAACTATAGGGAAAATAGTCCCAGTAGTTCCTTCAAAGGAACTGGCAAAATAACTGAAGGAACTTTGTAGTCTCAGTAGTTCCTTCGAAGGAACTATAGGGAAAAAAAGTCCCAGTAGTTCCTTCAAAGAAACTGGCAAAGGAACTGAAGGAACTTTGTAGTCTCAGTAGTTCCTTTAGTTCCTTCGAAGGAACTGTAGGGACAAAAAAGTCCCAGTAGTCCCTTCAAAGGAACTAGCAAAGGAACTACTGGGAATAAACGTTTATTTATGGAGTCTTTTGATCCCCACATGAAATAGAATCGATTGGCACCGAAAAAAATTTTTTGAACATTTTGCATTTTTTTTGCTAACTGTAAGATTTTTGCAAAATCTGTGAAGTAGTTCAAAATATCTCAAAAAGTTAGGGAAGGTCTCCTAAGAACGTTTTGCTCTAACTACAACGGTTAAGGTACTTGCCCTTACTGCCCCGTTTCAAAAATACACCCTGTTATAATGAATATTTTAGAATCTATCGCAATATGAAAGTAACGCGCGGGCAATTTAATTCAAGCAGAAATGCCGATCAAAGTCAGACCACGGCATCTATACCTTTGTATTAATTCTTATCTAAATAAATCGTATGGTATTCCAGATTGTTTCAATAACTGTTGATTACTTTTTGATTTATTGAAATCGGAAGTTCTATTCCAAAGATATTACGAAATCATAATGTCAATAAATCCGGTAAATTCCCATACATTATTTTGAAAACTAATGCAAATGCACTAATAGACTACTGGCCCGTGTAGAAAAATGATGGGTCATCTGAACCACCAGGTGACCTATATAGAACGATATAAGAGCATAAAATAATAAGATTCAGCACTATGCCGTCACTTGTAAGCTGTCCAACTGAGTGCAGGTGAGCATTCAAAAGCACATGTAGAGTGAGTACATTTTGGTCATATATTTTTGTACGGCATTCTTAACCATCGATAGATCCATGAAAAATAACAAGAAAACGCGTAGTGCCGTACAAAAATGGTGATCCACAAAGTCGGAATTTTTATTTTATTTTCCGACAATTTCCAGGGTAAATTTGGTCATTTGATTTTGTACGGCATCCGTTTCATACTATTTCAATACTGCTTCTAATCCATTATTCCGCAACGCCGTACAAAAATCATGATCCAAGGGGAAATAATCGAGGGTTACAAACCCCTCTCTTTCCGTGGTCCAAGGGGTGATTTGACACAACATGAAATAAATTTATTTTGAAAGTATTTTATGCATAGATAATATTTTTTCATATGCCGTACATTTTTGATGGTCCATAGGGGAAAAAAAACTGAAAAAGAAAAAATCAAAAAGAAAAAATCCATATAACGAAATGTAAGGTGAATTTTTTTTGATACGGCATTTTTGAAAGGCATAATTGAAAGGTGCTAATCATTAGCCATAGTTCATAGCACATAACACAATAATAATATATGAAAGTCATCTAAAATTAACACAAAGTGGTTTTGAAAAGCCTCATATGATTTATAACGCAATATTCATCCCAAGAAAACAAAAAGTTATTAAGTGTTCCATTTTCAAATCCATACTAATATTATAAATGCGAAAATAACTCTGTCTATCTGTCTGTCTTTCTGTCTGTCTGTCTGTTAAGAATAATAATTCATATAAACCTAGCTGTTACCCGCGACTCCACCCGCGTGGACGTCAGTTATCGCGACCAAACATAGCCTGTATCCTTTCCTAAGGTCTAATCTATCTCTGTTCCAATTTTCTTCAAAATCGGGTCAGTGGTTTAGGCGTAAAAGCGTAATAGACAGACAGACAGACAGAGTTACTTTCGCATTTAGAATATTAGTATGGATATGGATTTGAAAATGGAACACTTAATAACATTTTGTTTTCTTGGAATGAATGTTATGTTTCAAATCAAACGAGCCTTTTCAAAACCACTTTATATTATTTTAGATAACTTTTACATTATTCTTATGTTATGTGACTTATGATTAGCATCATCAACAATATAACAACGACAAAAAACGAAAAAAAAATTTTTGTTTGTTCACAGTCACTTCGACCCAGGTTTGATTCCCGGTTATGTATGAGAGTTTGAGGAAAAACTTGAATGCCATTATTATTAAATCTAAAATCGAAGCCATGGTTCCTAAGAACAAATCTTTCTATCTCTCATAGTTTCTGACTTCTCCCTACTGACCCATTTAGATTGATCACCCTGTATAGTCTGCATAAAAATGTACGGCATCATATTTTCCTAATTTATCTATGTTAATACTATTTAAAACAAGGGATAAAATGTAGAAAACTGCTATATTTCATTAATCTATGATATTTAAAGTTTTACAATAATAAGCAAAATTTCAGTTTTTGTATTTCTCTATAATTTTTTTTAGAACGGTTTCTTTTGAACGGCAATACTATATAACAATTGTATTTTACAATATCAGGTTAAAAAAAAAGTTCCCGTACAGGATCAAATGATTTTACAGCTTTATAAATCAAGAATACGATGAAATTAACATAATTATTGATAATACATTCAAATGAACAATCATTTTTTGACGGCATTATTTATAATAGTACTTTTGAATGCCAGATAATGTTTTGGAACCAAAGCCGTATTTTTTCAAATCACCCCGTGGACCACGGAAAGAGAGGGGTTTGTAACCCTCGATTATTTCCCCTTGGATCATGATTTTTGTACGGCGTTGTGGAATAATGGATTAGAAGCAGTATTGAAATAGTATGAAACGGATGCCGTACAAAATCAAATGACCAAATTTACCCTGGAAATTGTCGGAAAATAAAATAAAAATTCCGACTTTGTGGATCACCATTTTTGTACGGCACTACGCCTTTTCTTGTTATTTTTCATGGATCTATCGATGGTTAAGAATGCCGTACAAAAATATATGACCAAAATGTACTCACTCTACATGTGCTTTTGAATGCTCACCTGCACTCAGTTGGACAGCTTACAAGTGACGGCATAGTGCTGAATCTTATTATTTTATGCTCTTATATCGTTCTATATAGGTCACCTGGTGGTTCAGATGACCCATAATTTTTCTACACGGGCCAGTAGTCTATAAGGCATGGGCTAAAAGGATGCAACGGGTGTTCAAATTATGTCACGAGCGAAGACGGGGAGGTTCAGCTGAACACAACGGGATCCGAATGGCAACGGGCAACGGAGGCGGTAGCTCCCCTCACCCACGGGAGGCGCTACCGCCTACGGCAAATACCTGCAGCAACGGGAGCAGCTCTGTAAAGGGCTGCTTAGAGGCTTCCCACATGTCCCTCTGACTACCAGAGGGCCCAGTGGAGAGCAGGAAAGGGGAGGGCTGGTCACCGAGCGCGGGCGTGAGGATTACAGGTGTGGCCTCCTGTCACCCGTTCACGCCCGTCTCCTCCCTTTCCGGGATTTGATAGGGACATCGTGCTTCCCACTTCTGAGAGGGTCATCTTAAAATTGTAGATGGCCCAGGGTCAGCCGGGGAGTGCGGAATATGCCCTAGGCAATCTTACACTCCAGCAACTGAAGACCCGCGACGGCATGCGTTTTAGTGGGTCCGAATTCGACATAACCACTCCTGATGGCCGAAGGGGGTGGTATCCGAGGGCACTTTAGCACGAAAAAGAAGTTGGAACGGAATCCGAATTCCACGCGGGCGGAGCCGCGGGCAACAGCTAGTTATAAATAAAATCTAGCTATCTTAATTTTAACCTTTATAATATTTCGAGTCCGCCATCTTGATCGCTTAATTCAAATTCAAAAACCACCGTAACCCCCAAAACGATACCCATATCGATCGCTGAATGGATAATTATATTCGTATTCAGCATTCCAGAAAATCTAAGACATCAAAAACAATTTTAACTTGTTTTTGATGTCTTAGATTTTCTGACGCCTGAACCTGCAGCTTTGTATATAGATAATACAAAGCTGCAGATTCAGGCGTCAAAGAATTCCTCCCCATCGACGTCAACTGGGAGGGTGGCCAGAAGGCTGGCGGCATTGCCACGTTAAATGGCAATACCAATCCTTTGTGCAAGGAAAAAACCAGCCCTCTGGTCACGGGTAGCGTCTATTAAACGTTTTGAAACAAGTCCAATCACTTTTTAATGAAATTCACTACAAATGAGTCAGCCCAGAGTAAAATGTGTAGCTACTCGGTACGGCCCCCCCCCCCCCTCTCCGTCCCAATTCCGCTCACCCCGCACGATTGCTCTGTCTAGAGAGACGGCTTTGTCGATAGACTGTATGAAATTCATTAGACTATGGTATGAAGGTATGATTCCGGTTGCTTGCGGTTTCTCAATGGTCCCTATTATCCGTATCGGAGTTTAACAAGTAATGGGTACGCTGTATGTGCTACACGCGTCTGTCGTTGTTGTCATGCGGTCGGCTTTGGAATCATATCTTTATGATTTGATTATATTTTCTGAAAAAGAAAAATGAAATACGTCGGGGGCTGAAGTTGAGGTCAATTGTTGTCAAAAATTGATCTCAACCCTAGTTCCTTGTGTACACAAAAATTTAGGAAATGCAAACATTTTGGTGGAGGTAGTTAAAATTAGATTTTTAGATCATTGATATGTGAAAGATTTTTTCTCTTTACAGCTATGGCCGAGTCCAGAATGTCAAATTGTTGGGTCGGACTGACAATGTTACCACGGGTGTGGTTGCTAGCGGAACCAGTGGCGTATGTGCTACAGTTGCCTTTATGGACATTAAGTCTGCATCAAAGGCACACAACGCCGAGCACGTGCTGGACGAACGCACGCTTACCACCGAATACTATGAGCCGGCGGCGATACCATCGGCTGCGGGAGCGCCCTCGGCCGGCTCTTCTCCTGCCGGCTCTGGCTACTCAGGTTCTTCGTCCTCCGTGAATTCTACTCCCGCTCCCACTTCCGTGTCACGCTACCACCTGTCGTGAGTATAAGTTTTTCTGTGCTTAATCATTTGAAACGGTGATTCATTTTTTGTTTGGCTGCTAAGCCTGGATTTTGCCTCTAAAAATCCGTTCGACTAGTAACGCGCTTAGTACAAAATAGTAACACAGTTTGATTATGTTTGATAGCAGTTGGTAAAATTTCAGGCTTAACTTTAATTTATTTTACTTAACATTTTTACATACTGAAACTACATAAAAATGATCACCGTTTATAGACAATCATGGCTTAAACCCACTGCTTTTAATTTTGGCGAGTAATGGACATTTTAATACATTTATGTCATTTTTCTTATTAACTTACCAAGCTAGTTCGACAGCTAAAATAAAAAATGAGCCCTTACTTGAGGTAGAAAAATAAAGTAGTGTTAAACTCTTAAGATAACTGGGTCCATTGTTTTCTCTATCACACACTATATCGATTAATTACTATGTTGTTCCTAGTAAACAATAACTAAGCGATTTGTCCACACACCACTATGCTTCATAGCAGATTTCCCTTTGACATTTTAGTAAAGTTACTCAAAAGTTGCAATATAATTTCATATGAATAATAGTACATTATGGTACAAGTGAGCAACGTTGGTGATTACCGCCGAGGCGCCATTGAGACCCGAGCCGCCAGGCGAGGGTCTTAAGACAGCCGAGGACGGTAATCATCATGCTCACACGTGCCATACGACGTTTTACAACACACTTGCGAATAAAATAATACTACAAATACTAAATAAACAATACTACAAATTAATTCGTTTTCCTATGCGCGCGCATTTAACAATGGCGGTCGACCATATTTAAAAAAAAATGAGGTTTGAACTTAACTTTTTTTTACTCTGTTTTTTTTTTCTGTCCTTAGATAAAAAAAAAGTTAAATTTGAGCGAAAATTTTGTTTATTACACAAGTATTACAAGTTGAAATTATTTATTTAAATACGAAAATGCATCAAATGACCATACAATAGGCGTATTAATTTATTCGTACTATTAAACACGTTATTTTTTGTATCAAAACTTTTTTAAGAACATAGACAATTATAGACACTTCCTATAAAATTTAAAAAAGAATCTATAACTCACTTTTGTGAATAATAGCAATGAAAAAGTCACAGTTTTATAATAGGTGTCATTCCGTGCTTAATTGCGGTAAAATAATATCACTTTTATGAGCAGGTGTGTTGTAAAAATTATTTTTATTACAATAATGTGTCCACAATTATTATCTCATAAATTATGATATAAACTTTCTGAATTAGTAATTTTAGTTTAATATTAAACAGTAGCTGAATCATAGACTTGATTTAATAATGTCTATGATATTTGGTCTATATTTAGTTACTTTGATAGTGTTTTCATGAAAGTTTGAAAGTATGTAAAGTTTTCCTATTTTAGTTATGAAAAAAAAAATCATAACTTCCATGATGGGATTTGAACCCGCGATTAGTCCCTTACAGAGTGATGCTCTGACTAGTAATTCTCCAATTACATTATGTCTTGGGGCGACGCTCATAGGTCATAATTCGGAATTTAGCTGGCCTAAAATCAAAATTTCAAAGTAGCTATAAACTCAAGAGAGGGTTACATAATCATACGCCTACGGTCATATCAAATAAGCTTGATTCAACTACGGTTGATTCACCTACGTTTAAAACGTGTATTTAAAGACTGAGTAGTATAGTTTGGCCAACGAAAGGTGAATAAATCATTTTTTCAAAACTTTTATATGACAATATTTTTTTCCTGTCAGTTGGTATCTTTCGAAAACGTCTTGATACTCCAGACTTAGATACTTACTATAATAAACAATTTTCCGATAATTTTAGTGATTAATTAATTTTGAATACTGGTCAATTGTATAATAATTATACAATTGGCCAGTATTCCATTTATGCAATTAAAAAAATATTATTATTCAAAATATGAAAAAATATTATTATTAAAAATATTCAAAAATATTATTATTGAAAATATGAAAAAATATTATTATTCAAAATATTAAAAAAATATTATTCAAAATATTATCATAATTAACACCTCTACCTCCACCCTTAATCAGCAATAGAACGGATGACAATTAAAAGACAGAATGGTGGCAGGGGGATGATAGATTGGAAAATACTTTGGGAAGGGCAGGTACAAAAGTTAAGAAACTTCTTTTATGAAAAATCTAACCTCAGTAATATACACAAAGCAACGGTAGAATCCGACACAAATTACACACCACTAAATCTGACCGACAGAAACAAAGACTTTACTACTGCACAGTGCACAGCATACAGAAAACCTGAAATTAACCAAATGGCGCAGTAAACAATTACATGGACGACACATCCACGATTTAGAACAACCTCATATAGATCCCCGGGCATCTAATAAATGGATAAAACTAGGCTCATTATTCCCTGAAACTGAAGGTTTCATGATAAGTATTCAAGAGTAAATACGAAAAATTACAGGAAGTACATAATTAAAGATTCCAGTACCTTAGATGACAAATGTAGGAAATGCCACCGTCACTCTGAAACTATTTAGCATATTACCGGAGGCTGTCCTAGCTTAGCTCAATCAGACTACACACATCGACACAATCAAATAGCACAAATCATTCATCAGAAACTTGCCATCAGTCATAAACTCATATCCAATAAACCTACGCCATACTACCAATACAACCCAAAACCTGTACTGGAAAGCACCAACCACAAATTATACTTTGATAGAGCAATATTAACAAACAAAACCATCCACAACAATAGACCCGACATCACTTTAATTGACAAACAAAATAAAGTAGTATTTCTCATTGACATTGTAGTACCCAATACTCACAATCTCAATAAAACAATTACTGAAAAAATAAACAAGTACACAGAACTAAAAGAAGAAATAATTAGAATTTGGAAAATGAATAAAGTCTACATAGTGCCTCTGGTGCTGTCCAGTACGGGATTAATACCCAAACATTTATTACAAGCCCTCAAAATAATAGACATAGCCGAAAGTACATATATGACGATGCAGAAGGCTGCCATTTTAAATACATGCCGCATAATTCGCAAATTTCTCCAAGAAGATTTAAGCAACCAACCCGTACTACCAGTACATGAAACTCACTTGGTTTAGGCCCGTGATTTCATTAAATTAACCGAAGTGTCTTAAACACGTCGTGAACAAAAACAGCACTAAATAATAATAATAATATTCTACAACATTCTACACAACGCTATCTAGACCCACGGTAAGCTTAATTAGCTTGTGTTATGGAATCTAGAATGCGAATATACATACTTAGATACTTTTTTTTTGTAAATACAAACATATTATACATAGAAACACCCAGACCAATGCAAATATTTTTATATTCATGCATACAAATATTGGCACTGAGCGGGGATCGAACCCGCGCCTCCTGCGTTGCAGCCGCGTTCACTACCGCTACGCCACAGAGGCAGTCAGTCATATTACATATTATTATGATTATTGATTTTCAATACCCAATACATTATAGTAATTGGTCAATTATTTTAAAATTTGGGGCATTGAGTACCATACATGTACATTATTATAACTTCAAAGATTTACTTAATATAAACCTGTTTAATAGAGTGTGGCCTGATGACTGGCAATTAATTACTTACCAATAAAAACTGTCGCGATTGTTATTAATTAAAATCTTAACAAAATAAGATTTACTTAACTCAGTTTCATAGTAAAAGTTGTTTGTATTAATAAGTACACGTCAATTCTGTGCGATCACACAAGTTTACTATCACGACGCTACTTAAAGACATATCATTAGTCCTATGTAGACAAATTTTTATGAATATGTAATAAAAAAAAAGAAAACAAAATCATAGTATCAACTCCTCGGTGCATAGTCTAGTGTTGCAACTTGCAACCTGTTAATTTTTTAAATTTGCTCCAGTTTTCTTGAACCACCTTTCGCGGGCCAAACTATAGTTCATTCACCTACGTTTGGTTAAACTATATTTGATTGCAGTATTGAATGATTCATGTAATAATTGTTTAAGATAATGATTATTTCAACTAATGGAATACTAACCTACGATTAGGATTTAATTTTAGTGCCCACGATTACCAAAAATATTTTTTTATACTTAACCGTAAGTGAATCGTCATGAACCGTTGAATTGAATGAAATAGCGTTCAATCAGGTTAAGTACTAAAATACCGAAAATTAAAATCCCGAAGTTCAAAATCCCGAATTTCAAAATCCCGAATGTACGAAATACCGAAGTACGATATACCGAAGTTCAAAATCCCGAAGTTCAGAATCCCGAAAGTTCAAAATCCCGAAAATGAGATTTTGATTCGCGTTACCGATGCTAGGCATCCTGGTTTAATTTTTATACTTATTTTTTACAACGGGGGTAATTTTAAAATTACTACTTCGTTTCTCGTCTACTTTGGCTAATTGGTTTCGTCATCGCGTCGTACGTTAGTACAACCGAGTAGGTAATTTATAATTATGTAACTATAATATAAATATATCAATCGATCAATCACTCAATTAGCCCATTGCAGACCACTGCTGGACATAGGTCTCTCCCAATATGCGCCACGTTTGCCGATCATCCGCCTTCCGCATCCAGTCTGTCCCAGCCATCTTTCGCAAGTCGTCGGTCCACATGGCTAGGGAAATCAATATATGGAGGAGGTCATTCTCATGCCCTTTTAACCTATAATGTTTCCATGTTGAGGTGCGCAATGCCCACCTCGCATAATCCGACTTGGATAGATTAGGTTAGAAGGCTACGGCGGGAGCCTTAGCCGAAGGCTAAGGCTCCCGCCGTAGCCTGGTTGTTTTTGCCGTGTTTTTGCCGTGGCCTGGTTATTTTTTTTGTAACCACCCAAAAATTTTATTTTCGGGATTTTAAACTTCGGTATTTTGTACTTCGGGATTTTGTACTTTCGGTATTTTAAACTTTCGGTATTTTGAACATTCGGTCAAACGAACATTCGGGATTTTGAATTGCGGTCTTTCGTACGTCGCACTAAGGTTTAATTTCGTTAAAAGTTGCCCATAAGTCCAATTTTCAAAAATGATCAAACCTCTTAATGATTTACACCAATCGACAGCCAGATAAATTCTTTATATGAAACTACCTTCAAATGTACGTATAATCACTTTATTTATTAGTAGTCACTCGGTAAAGTTTAATATTGTACGCGATTAATATTGTTACTTGTTGACGTATAAAATTAACTTAATGTTTGTGTTTTGCTCTTCGCTTATTTTTGTTTGAAACCGATTTGTTTGAATAATGGATAGTAATAATGAAGGTAAGAAGTGTTGTATTAATATGTTTTAGCATTAATAGTCTTACATTTGGCCCAGATATATCAACATATTACTTGCCCGTTTTGAAGACTAAAAATAATCGTGTTACCAACCTTCTCGAAGGTTTATGTTTATGAGTAGGGCAAAGTGCGGCTATAAGTTTAATATCATCCTATAGGTTTAGCTATCCACTATATAGTATTAAAATAAAATTTTGCTAATTTTTGCTAATCTGTATAATATGACCCATTTTAGGACAAAGGGTGACAAATCACTTTTTTATATTTTTTTTATTAAGTGAGTATATTTATTTTTCTATCTTCCAGGATGTAAAAATTATACTAGAAGTCAATTATTTGATGTTATTAAACTGTCACCAATGAAAAATATTGATAAAAAATTCGAGTATTTGTATACACATTTAGCCAACGAAACTGGTTGCAAACAGGACACTATTAAAAATATTCTCAAGACATTTAAGAGTAATTTCAATACACGGCACTTCAGTGATAAAACACGCTATTCTTCCAATAGACCAGCTGTCTGAAGAAGCAGCGGAGGCAAGGAATAAACACTTTAGGCAATATAGAATAAATTTCGCTCGCAAATTTACAAGAGAAGATTGCAATTACGATGTACTGTGCAGACTATTGCTTTCCTCAGATCCGTTTCTCTCTTGTTCACGTTTAGTGAATCACAGAAATAAAATCGGCCAAGTGCGAGTCGGACTCGCCCATGAAGGTTTCCGTAGTAGCAAAGGCGAAAATTGCGGTTTATGACGTATTAAAAAAAAACTACTGACTGGATTTCGTTCGAACCAATTTTAGTGCAAGTTTGCATGGCAATTTACATCATATATTTTTTTAGATTTATCATTCTCTTATTTTAGAAGTTAGGGGGGGGGGGGGGGGGGGGGGAGGCACACACATTTTTCCACTTCGGAAGTGTCTCTCGCGCAAACTATTCAGTTTACAAAAAAAATATTTTAGAAACCTCAATAGCATTTTTAAAGACCTATCTATAGATACCCCACACGTATGGGTTTGATGAAAAAAAAAATTTTGAGTTTCAGTTCTAAGTATGGGGACCCCCAAAATTCAATGCTTTTTTTTTTTATTTTTGTGTGAAATTCTTAATGCGGTTCACAGCATAGGCCTTATAGTTTTGGAGAAAAGTGGCTGTGAGATACGGACGGACAGACATGACGAATCTATAAGGGTTCCGTTTTTTGCCATTTGGCTACGGAACCCTAAAAAAGAACCCCTGTCATCAAAAGCTTTGGAGCTATTAGCTTCTGAAAACTCAAATAAAACTTATGATGTAATAGAGGGAAACCGATCAGAGGAAACACATTATGACGATTGTAGTCACGAAGACGATGATGATGACGAAGTCTAATGACGAAAATGTTTCGGTGTACTTAAAATTGTTATAAGCCTAACAATTTTAAGTGCAAGAGTTACCACAGAAACATCTTAATCTTATGTTCAAATATCTTTATTTTTTTTAGGATTAATTGATGATTTTTTCTTTGCAATGAATATTCTAAATCACTAAATTAATATATATTTTCTTTCAAATACACCTTTTCGACTAAGTAAAGCAAAGAAATATTTTTGGGCAACTTTTAATGAAATTAAACCATAGTGCGTCGTCGGTATTATGAAATTCGGTATTGTAAGCTTCGGGATTTTGATATGTAACCGTTCAATCAACCACAGGCTAATTATAGTTGGATAAACCGCGAAACATAGTTATTAAATAATATATATTTTTAAACTCTGCCCAAAAGGTGATGGACAATATGTATAATACCCGGTAAATTTGATTATTAAATAATTATTATCGAGTTGCCCTCTCATATCTAATAAATTGAGCATTATGTATGATGCCTAATTAATTACTTGGCCCATAACAGATATACTTGATTTCTATTGACATAAATTTTAGTTCATTTCTAAGTCAAAAACGATCACACTGTCTATGTAAATTGTGTTACTAGTAAAAAAAAAATTGACATTTAGCTGGAGATTGAGACTGAATTTTGAACAGAGTATTATTACGAAAATTGGAGGATCAATTCTTAGTTTACCTGCTGACTGAATTTTGAACAGAGTATTATTACGAAAATTGGAGGATCAATTCTTAGTTTACCTGCTGACCAATTCTATCCCGATTACTAGAAGTAGCTCAATTCTTTTTGCTGGGTCACAAAACTCGATTCGAAGCTGACCAGACTCTTTAACTGACCATTGAAATTATTTGAATCAAATTTCAAGGAATATGCATTAATCTATGATGGTGTGTGATAGAAAAATTAAACTAATTGTTTATTTGTGTACTTAATAGTGGTTTTAGTGCCCTGGTGTCGGATATGCTTGAATATATTTTTGTTTAGAATTTGGCATTCTTCCCAAGTGTTCGTATTATGTCATTTATGTTCTCATGCATTTCAGTTTCATTGTGCTTATTTATTTAATTGGCAATTAATCCTAAAGTGGCATGTTATATCTCCATAAATGCACATGGAAGGTGCCGCCGCCGCCACTGCCTCCGCCGCCGCCGCCCTTCAGTGATTCTTCTTTATTATTTATGGATTGCAGTGAATAACTTGGATTGCAGTGCGGATTTTTTTTGGAAAAGTGACTTGTGTAGTGTTTAAAAATGTGACAGTGAATGTAAATAGTGATCGAGTGCAGTGAATCCGACATGTCGTCGGTGGGATTTGTTTGAAGCTGTCACTGTGGCTGGCGGCGGCCATATGATTTTCCCTATGCACCTTGTTCTTAACTATGTGTTTTAGTAACTCTTGTTTACAAAAATAATGATACCGTGAGCTTACGTATTATCCCAACTTATGATACTGCGGATAGTAAAATAGTTGTTCTGCTATCTTCATATTATATTTTATAGGTTTCGTGTCAATGGTGTTACGTAATTATACTGACGTGACGCACAAAATTACCATAAAATAAACTATATAAATAACTTAGTTTTCAGATTCAGACATTATGCTGATTCACACCACTTACTTTATTAGTACTCTAGCCCACTGAAAGGGCTCTAGCACTATAATTAAATCGTAAATTTCATTTTACGTCTAAAGCCGGCCACCCACTAACAGTTTATCGAACGACAACCGGATGATATCGGTCTGTCAGTTCATCGCAATAGCCCACACACTTAGTTTCGTATACGATTTTGGACTGACGGCTAATATTTCTGATTCTGGTCAGCAAAGACAGTTGAAGCCGGACAGTCTATGGCCGTCGTATTTTATACGTAACTAGCTGACCCGGCGAACTTCGTACCGCCATATTTTCTGATCCCGTTCCCGCTGCATATCTCTAAATTTATCAGTGTTTCTCTACAATATTATGCATGTATTATACATATAAACCTTCATATTGAATCACTCTATCTATTAAAAAATACCGCTTCAAAATCCGTTCCGTAGTTTTGAAGATTTAAGCATACATAGGGACGGACAGACAGCGACAGCGACTTTGTTTTATAATATTATGTAGAGATAACATACAGACTAAAAGAATAAAATAATGTTAGTATTTTAGTCTGAGGTAATAAAATTATGATGACATAAGGACTGCAGGCCACCCGATAGGACTAGAAACTGCAGGCGGACTGTTAGTGGGAGGCCGCCTTTACATTCAATGCAAATGCGTTTAGCCTGTACTTGTTTCCGGGAAAAAAACTAAGCTGAAAAACATTTAAAAAAATACGAATTCTTTCTCCCATTATGCAGTTAAGGTATGATTCCGAAGGTGAACGCATACGACAACAACAAACGCACTCAGCTTGTCATTGGTCGATCTCCAGTGGCATCACCCAGTCCGACCAATGACAATCTCTGTCGAGCACAACGTTGCAACAAGCAACTTTAATTCCAACTTTCCATCCGTTTGGTGGGTCCAACCCCACCAAACGGATCGCATCGCATACGAACGGACGCGGTCACATCGGAACGCGACCGGCCGGACGTCATCGCATAGACCGCACGGCCCGCATCGCAACGCATAGCAACGGATGCGGCCACATCCGAACGCGACCGGCCGCAGTCAAGCTGTCGTGCGTGACTTGGTAATACATATATAAACTTTAAACACTGTGATAATAAGATATAATTTTGTTTAAAGATAGTAAAATCCGTTACAAATGTTACGATGCGATGCAATGCGGTCCGTTTGGTGGGGTTGAACCTTAATTCGATCGGTTGTTTTGTATGTTTGTTACACGATTTTAATAGAAAGAGGTCAGTCGCCGAATCCAACTCGGCTGGGCAGCGTTCGGAAAATTGCGTAATATCTTCTCATCCGACATACCTCCAATGTCTCAAGTCGAAAGTTTTTGACCAGTGTGTGTTACCAGTGATGACTTATGGCACTGAAAGGTGGTCCCTCACTATGGGCCTTATGAGTAAGCTCAAAGTAGCCCAACGAGCTATGGAGAGGGCTATGCTCGGAGTCTCTCTGCGAGATCGAATCAGAAACGAGATCCGTAGAAGAATCAAGGTTACCGTCATAGCCCAGCGGATTAGCAAGTTGAAATGGCAGTAGGCAGGGCACATAGCACGGAGGACTGATGACCGATGGGCTCGAAAAGTTCTCGAGTGGAGGCCACGTATCGGCAAGCGCAGCGTAGGACGTCCACCCGCAAGGTGGACAGACGACCTTATTAAGGTCGCGGGAACGCGCTGGATGCGAGCCGCTTCCAACCTGTCTTATTGGAGATCTATTGATTGATTCCTATGGCTGAAATGATGATGATGATGATGATATGAACGGATTTTTATTTTTCCTAATTTATTGGATGGAGGATACATTCAGAATGGTCCCATATCCTAGGAGTCCGGATCTAATGCTGAGATCCTGGGAAAGTTGATAGTCCTAGAGCTGGTATGATTTTTGAGTACATGCTTGAGGCAAGCTGAAAACTTGTCACACCACTCTCCTGTTACACCCCACACGAAGCTGCAGACCTGGCTGGTGGGTACGGGGGCTAAATCAACCCCCGATTTTTTTTTTTTAAACCTGTTTGAAGCAATATGCAATTTTTATAATGTTGTAGTTTAATGTATACCACATTAAAAAAAAGGCCAGGCGACTTAGTGGGGGCTTTATAATTGCCAGGCGGGTTTGCCTCGGATTATGAGGGAAACCCTCAAAATTCAAGAAAACGCTCCTTATTTAGTGTTAGCAATCATGACTGCCTCTGTGGCGTAGCGGTAGTAAACGCGGCCGCTACACAGGAGGCGCGGGTACGATCCCCGCTCAGTGCAAATATTTGTATTCATGAATATGGGTATTTCCATTGGTCTGGTCGTGCCTCGGAGAGCACGTTAAAGCGTCGGTCCCGTTTGCTAAACGAACATCTATGGCAGTTGTTACGGGTAGTTGGAGCCCTAAAAAGTCCAACAAAATCGATCCAGCTGCAATGCTTCGATATCACCTAATGTCACCATTGGGTTGTGGAGGTCAGATGACAATCGCTTCACGGAAAATATCGAAGTCCAGCCAAATCCGTAGTTAAGACTGGTAAAGCGGACCCCAGACTCCGAGGTAAAAGCTTCGGATGCGACTGGGAATTAATGCTAGGATGAAGAAGAATCATAACAATGCTGGTTAGTTGTTATGTTATCATCATCATCATCATCATCTTAACCACGAAGCTCAGGGTCCGCCTTCCGGCTCTTCCATCTCCACTTCGCACGATCTTGGGCGTCCATTCTAGTGAGACCATTTACACGCATGCCATCCTTCACGACGTCAAGCCGACTTCTTTGGCCTACCAGGCATTTGCTACCCACGTAGCTCGGCGGTTGCCACAAGACATGGCCGCGCCAGTGAAGGCGGCTTTCTTGCATTTTATTTGCGATGTCACTGACATGGAGGATACCGCGGATGCGAGAGTTCCTCACGCGATCTTTACGCGTGACGCCGTACATCCACCGCAGCATTTACATCTCCGTGACACGCAGCTCCTGCTTGTGTCGCTCCAGGAGCGACCACGCCTCACAAGCATGTAAGAGGACAGACTTAATGATCGTTTTATAGACCTGCCCCTTCAACCTGACTGGCATTTTAGGATCACTCGTGACGCCATCCATTTCTTGCCACTTGGCCCACGTGGCAGCAATGCGTGTCCTAACGTCGTAGTCGATTTCACCAGTCACATGAAGAACAGATCCCAGGTACTTAACCTGGTCCGTGCGCTCGACCAAATCATCACCTATGCAGACGGGTGTGGGATCTGCCGAGTTTAATGCCAAGTATTCTGTCTTCGCTACATTTAGCTTCAGGCCGACGTTCGCAAGCGTCTCCTTCCACCCTTTCACGCGTCGCACCAATCTGCTCTTGTCCGCGTCCATCAGCGCAATATCAACAGCATACGTGAGCAGTTTCTGTACTGTCCGAAAAAACGTCTAATACCACGCTGAACAGGTAAGGACTAAGGATGGATCCTTGGTGTACCTCGACGTTGATGGGGAAGGCCCGGAACCGGAATCGTGGTACATGTCTCGGAGAATTACACGCTGTATGACACAAACGCGATTCGTCGTATACCGCAGTGCCTACCAGATCACCTCGCGAGGAACACAGGCGAAGGCCTTCTGCATATCTAAAAATGCAGTGCAGGGGCGGGTTCTTCGCTCGTTATTTCCCCGCCACAATCCTTAGGGCAAACACTGGATCCAAGATGGAACAACTTTTTAACGAATTCTATCGCGATTTATTTGGTAGTATAAGGCCCCTTCCTGACTTCGCGGTTCAGCATCGGTGTGGCATCTGTATGCGGTTTTACTGACAGTATACCGTGTCGGTCAGATCTTTATCGGTATACTGTCGATAAGTTGCCTGCATGATCGATACCATCAGACGCGTTTGTGCCGTCATCGAGAAATAATGTCTTCGTCAGATGAAGACGTCGTTGCCTGTTACATGTACTTACGATTGCGTAGAAAAAGAAAGAAGTATTGGGTACACCCGTATATTGCCAAAAATATTTCTTGCAGACTTTAACGCGGCACCGGCGGCGGCACAACAACTTTCGCAAGATGACGTAAAATTCCGAGCGATGTATAAGATGTCAAAACAAAGTTATCGTGAACTTCTGTGTCTTATTGGATCTCTAATTACCAAACAACGCTCGGTATTCCGGATTCTACTGGATCGCCGTACTGCAATGCAGTATGCCGCACGTATAACGCCCCGCTCTCGCACGGCCCGCGCCAATCAGAATGCGTGTAACTAAATATAGGCGCTCGGTAACGAAGCGGTAAAAAATTTACTGCATGTAATTTACAGTTTACTGCACCGATACCGCACCGCGAAGTCAGGAAGGGGCCTAATTCGCGAATATGGTTGCTGAAAAGGAGCCGAAACGTCGGGCTAAATGAAAATATGTAAAACCAAATAAATAGCGATATAATTAGTTAAATGGTGGTTTTATACACTTAGAATATACAGGGTGGAAAAATAAGTCGCGCTCCGGAGGGAATAAAATCCTTAAGTTGGTTCATTTTACTTGAAGGAGACATTCCTTTATTTTTAAAAAGAAACAAAACTGCATTCAAAGATTTTAGAAAATTCGCTTGCCACACCCGGAAATCGAACCGACTAAAATCTGAAAAAGTAACATCCTGTATTTTTATTTTATCAAGCGATAGTGTCAATTATAAGTATTAAATCTCTCTAAGAAACATGGTAAATTAAATGAAAGGAAATTCACAAAATCTTAACTTATAAATTTAATGCAAACAGACACAGCACTTTTATTCAAGGAGCCATCAGAGCCGTCAAGTTACATTCTAAACAGGTAACAAAGTTCAGTCATTTAGTACTCATTTTAATTCATAAATTTCATTAAAGGTCACGAAAGTCTTATGTTGAAAAGGTATCTGATCTGATGGCTCCTTGAATAAAAGTGCTGTGTCTGTTTGCATTAAAGGACATCATTCAAAACGTACCCAAAAATTAAAGTGCCGGCCAGTAAAAAAAAACTGTGATCTTACGGCAAATGATCTTATAAACATTTTTTATTATTACAACAAACGTCTACGACCAACTTTTATACCCAAAATGGATCTCCGAAAATCATAAAATGAGCATTTACATTTACATAATTATATTTTATAACACTAATACTTACACATAAATACCTACGTTGGTACTTAGGTACCTAATGATGATTGTATATAATTAGGCTTCTTGTCATATTAGGGTGTATGGGGGTCCACTAGATCTTGGGCCCCAAGCCAACTTCACCTGCAAGCCGGTGCATCTGCTGAACAACGGACGAGGCTCTGGCGCTGGCTTTCCCTTCGGGGTTGGGGGGTCGGATGGCAGTCGCCCCCGGAAAAGCCAAAAATTGCCAAATCACTATGAAATGGCTAAGAAAACGAACCAGGATGAGGGTAGGGCGCCGCCGCAAAACGGCGCGCATGAGTGTCGCCCGCCTCGTGTCGCAAGTGGGCGAGGGCTACCGTGCCTGAGCCGGGCACGGCTAAAGACGTTAGGCCAACATCTTGGTTCCCAAAAACTCCGCTTCGCAATGTGGAACATCGGCACGTTGACCGGTCGCACGAGGGAGTTGGCTGACGCACTCTGCAGGCGGAGAGTGGCCGTGGCGTTCCTGCAGGAGACTCAGTGGGGTGGCAGTAGCTCCATGCAAATTGGGGACGGCTACCAGCTGATGTACACAGGTACACCTGATGGGCAGGCCGGGGTGGGCGTGGTGCTCTCCCGGGCGTTGCAGGATGACATCTTGGAGGTAAAGGGCTATAGCGCCCGGCTTATGGTTGTGAGGGTACTTATCGATGGAATTGTACCCCACCTGATAAGTGCCTACGCTTCGCAGGGCGTTAGCGAAGCCGAAAAGATCTCGTTCTGGGACACTGGGACCAACTCGGGGGAGTGCTTCGTGACATCCCGCTGTCGCAGGGAATTGTCCTGGGCGGTGACCTGAACGTTCATGTGGGTGACGGGTCTGAGAAGTTTGGGCATGTCCACGGCGGTTTTGGATACCGTAGTCGCAACCCAGAGGGTGAGCACATCCTTTGAACGTGTGCGACTGCCGACCTTGCCATCGTGAAGCATCGTGGAGCAGGGGAACTCTACCCAGGTAGATTTCCTACTCACTAAGAGACACAGCATCAGCAAGGTGGCCAACTGCAAGGTAATACCCGGGGAGAGTCTCACTAGCCAACACCGTCTCCTTGTCATGGACCTCAGCGTGAGACCCAAAGGCAAACGTGCCGAGCGTGCCCAACGCAGAATCAGGTGATGGCTGCTTGATGAAGCCAAGAACCAAAGTCTGGTCTTAGCCATCGGTGACAAGTGCGCCGAGGCTGTAGACGAGCCAGTACAGGTTTGCTGGGACAGGATTCCGGCAGCTATTCTTGAGGCGGGGAGGGCGGTGCTCGGCATGTCTAAGGGTGGACGCAAGTATGACAAGGACACTTGGTGGTGGAACGACACAGTCCAGAGAGAGATCAGGGCGAAGAAAGCCCTCTTTAAAAAGTGGCAAGCGTCCAAATCTTCCGAAGACCACGATGTGTACAAAGATGCAAAACGCACCACCAGGAGAGCCATAGCCAGGGCCAAACGCGACCACTTGCAACCGCTATATACAAAGTTGGAATCGTCTGAGGGGCAAAAGCTCACGTATAAGTTGGTGCGTTCCAGGGCCAAAGCGGCGCAGGGTCTATCCAAGTGCCGCTGCATTAAAGACCCTGGGGGTAATCTGCTGTACGAGAAAGTCGCAGTTAAGGAGAGATGGCGCTCATACTTCCGAGCTGCTAAATAAGCAGCATAAAGAGGTGCAGCCACCTGACCTCCCTCCGAACCAAGGACTAGTGCTACCGATAACGCCTGCAGAAGTCCAGACTGCCATTCGCCGCATGAAGAACCGGAAAGCTGTCGAATCCGACGAAGTCCCCATCGAGGCTTGGAAGGCCATGGGTGCCCGTGGTGTGAGCATTCTAGCAAATCTTTACAACCGCGTACTCCTCACCAGTGAGATCCCAAGTCAGTGGAGGCTGAGCATCATCACGTCAGTCTTAAAAGGCAAGGGATTGGTGCAGGAGTGTGGCAGTTAACGCGGTATAAAGATAATGTCCCACACCATGAAGCTCTATGAGCGGATAATCGACTCCCGGATCCGACAGGAAAGTACTCTCTTGGATTGTCAGTACGGGTTTCGTCCCGGGCACGGGACCATGGACCCGGTGTTCGCCCTAAGGATTGTGGCGGGGAAATACAGGGCGAAGAACACGCCCCTGCACTGCCTATTCTTAGTTCCTCGCGCGGTGATCTGGCGGGCACTGCGGTCCAAGGGAGTTCCAGAGATAAGTAAGCATTGACACCATCCGAGACATGTACTACGATTCCGGTTCCGTGGTTAGGACTGCTGTTGGCGACTCGAAAGCCTTCCCCATCACCGTCGGGGTACACCAAGGATCCGTCCTTAGTCCTTACCTGTTCAGCGTGGTATTAGACGTTTTGTCGGACAGCATCAGAAACTCACATGAGCAGCCTCCGTGGTTGCTCATGTATGCTGATGATATTGCGCTGATGGACGCGGACAGGAGCAGATTGGTGCGACGCGTGAAAGGATGGAAAGAAGCGCTTGAGAACGGCGGTCTGAAGCTAAATGTAGCGAAGACAGAATACTTAGCGTTTAACTCCACAGATCCCACACCCGTCCGCATAGGCGATGATTTGGTCGAGCGCACGGACCAGGTTAAGTACCTGGGATCTGTACTTCATGTGACCGGTGAGATCGACCGCGACGTCAAGGCACGCATTGCTGCCGCGTGGGCCAAGTGGCGAGAAATGACTGGCGTCACCTGTGATCCTAAATTGCCAGTCAGGTTGAAGGGGCAGGTCTATAAGACGATCATTAGGCCTGTTCTCTTGTATGGTTGTGAGGCGTGGCCGCTGCTCGAGCGACACAAGCAAGAGCTGCGTGTCACGGAGATGAAAATGTTGCGGTGGATGTGCGGCGTTCCGCGTTACGCGTAAAGATCGCGTACGGAACTCTCGCATCCGCGGCAGCCTCCATGTCCGTGATATCGCGGATAAAATGCAAGAGAGCCGCCTTCGCTGGTGCGGCCACGTCTTGCGGCAACCGCCAGGCTACGTGGGGAACAAATGCCTGGCAATGGTACCCCCGCCGGGTCCAGGTAAAAGGGGTAGGCCAAAGAAGTCCTGGCTTGACGTCGTGGAGGGTGATATGCGTGCTAATGGTCTCACTACCATGGACGCCCAAGATCGTGCGAAGTGGAGAAGGAAGAGCCGGTGGACCCTGAGCTTCGAGGTCATCTTGGCCACGGATGGAATCAGGAGAATACGTCTATATGCAGATGATGAATATTAGTAGGATAAGTGGGCCATGTGCTTGTCTGCCACCTAAGTGGTATAAAAAAAAAAAAAAAAGTGAAAAAATACTTCAATCAACTCGGTAAGTACTAAGTACATGCTTAAATTAACTCGGTGCTGGAATCGTAATACTACGCAGAGTGTACCGGAAAATCCTCTATGCTTAGCTAATTCGGTCCGTACCAAATCCGGTCGTCTGTTAGTACTTTTGAATAACTACGTAGTCTTGCCATAAATATGTAACACGGCACGGCCGTAAGCCGTAACACTATTTTCTCGGAGCACATTAGGCCATTTTCTACCCCCTATAACTTCGTTGTGGATAAACGTCAAAGCCTGATGAGGACTTCGGTTATCAAGTAAGCACTGTAAAAAACTTTATATTTGAAATTTCATTCAATTTGAACCAGTAGTAATTATAACTAGTCAAAGTTTGCAGTTTTGCAGTGAGTGACTGACTGACCGATCTTCATAACTCTAAAGGCACTTTTAGCAGACATAGAAGCCTCAAATTTAGAAGACAAGTAGTGTTTAGTTTACAAATCAAGATAAAATTAAAATAGTCTAATTTCAGTCTCCACTGCATAAATAACTTTGTAATCTTATATAAATTTAAAGGATTACAACGTTACATTTGCAGTAAATGAGTCTTTGTACCTGAATTCATCAATCAATCATCCATATTAATACCAGTCTAACGAAATAATGTATGTAATGACCGGGACTGAGACCGGTACTGGGACCGGCAGGCTTATTAGCTAACTCGCGATAGCAAAGCGATAGCAAAATTTGCGCGGTAATCGAACAAAAACGACAAATTGGTAATACGTATCACATTTGACAGAAAGCGATCAGCGAAAAAGGCGCAATCATAGTACAACCGATTTAGCTCAATTAAGGGGCAAACCTAGAAATAATTCCTAGTAGCAATTTTCTTTCTGAATTCGTTGAGGGAGGTCCCTGGTAGTCTAAGTTTCGATTTGCGTGGTATTCGGTTCGTTGCGTTCTCCGTGATCTTGAATTTATGGATACATTTTTGTTTACTGAATAAATCGTTTAGTTCTAATTTTACACAGTAAGTTGTTACTACAAAGTTGTTTAGAATTAAATTTTCTACAGTCTAACTCTTCTTAATTTTTTTCTAGATCGATATTTTTTGATTTATACCCCAAAAAGTGGTAAATCTTTGTTTGACTTTTTTGACTTATGAAAAATTCCTAGTAGCAATTTTCTTTCGGCAATCATGAAGGAAGGTCCCTAGCATTTGATTTTGCGTGGTATTTGGTTTGTTGCGTTAACGGCTATCTTGAATTTAAAGGTAAATTTTTGTTTACCGAATAAGTCGTTTAGTTTTATTTCTACACGAAAAATAGTTACTACAAAGTTGTTAAGAATTCAATTTCCTACCTTTCAGTATTCATAATTTTCCGCTAGGATCAATATTTTTCGATGTATACCCCAATAAGGTGGTGAAATTGTATTCGATTTTTTGACAAAGGAAAAACTCCTAGTAGTAATTTTCTTTAGAAATTAGTTGAAGCAGGTCATTGGCAGTTAGGGTTGCCAACCATACTGTTTAAAACAGTATTATACTGTTTTACACCCAATTATACTGTTTACTGTTCAACAAACAAACAGTATCCAAAATACTGTTTTCAGCATCAAAATGCATAACACTACAAAAATGTGCAGCAATTGATGCAATTTTAATTAATTGGGCACCAATTTGCAATTATTTTATAAGTGTAGGTGTTGATTGTCCCATGATAATCCAAAATTTATTAATGATAAATCATAATATAGAAAATAATACAGTTAACAGCTATCTTCTATTTGCCAGCCATATTAAATCTTTTAATTTATCCACCGGTGGCACACACCAATGACTTTTCGATGCTTTTCGAAGTTGTGTGTATTTATCGCAGGTTTATAAGTGCCCGGTTAATGGCAATAGGCTCGCCACCTATTATGTACATTGGGACCTAAACATAAACGGCGAAATGTGGGTGCTAGCACCTCTGCCTACCCCTTCGGGGATATAGGCGTGAGTTTATGATATGTTATGTTTAATTTATCCATAAAAAAATTGATGGGAACCATATTACCATTTTAGATGTTTACGAAACCATGCTTTCTTTTAAGACAGACAGATCTAAGGGGGCAAAATAGGTGACGAACCCTTGTATGTAAAACCGTATTTTGTGAACCGGATTTTTATGATCTTTGTTTTGTTGGAGAGAGAAAGTTGGTTCAGGGAGCCAGAATCGGATGACAGGATCAAGGGAGTCAGGATTGGATAACAGGATCTAGGGAAATCCTCAAAATGATGGCAAAACACTGTTTCTGCTGTTTTAACATAATTTAATTTCAGTATTTGCATTTTAAAATTATCTGCTCGTGATTTTAAGCTGCTGATGATAGGAACCTAAGCAAAGGATGGACGATGGATCGATTATAACTCACTAAAAAGAGAAAAAGAAATTAACAGCCTCTCGGGCTAGGCACCGCAGTTATTTTTAGCTTTTTAGTGCCTCTTTTTCGTTTCTTGAAGTCGGTTAAACTTTTTTGTTAAAATTAATTTATGTAATTTTGTAAAATACTGTTCTATTTTCTAGAATACTGTTCAATTTTCTTCTCAGACCTAAATATACTTTTTTTCTCGAAAAAAGAGTTGGCAACCCTATTGGCAGTCTAAATTTCGATTTGCGTGGTATTCGGTTCATTGCATTCTTCACCATTTTGAATTGAAGTGTGAAATTTTAGTTACTGAATAAGTCGTCTATTTTTAATTTTACACGAATAAATTTTCGTGTAAAAATAAAACTAAACGACTTATTCGCCAAACAAAAATTTACCCTTAAATTCAAGATGGGCGATAACGTAATAAACCGAATACCACGCAAAACCAAATGTAGACTGCTAGTAACATCCATTAATGAATTCCGAAAGAAAATTGCTACTAGGCATTTTTCTTAAGTCAAAAAAAGTCAAACAAAGATTTACCACTTTTTGGGGTATAAATCAAAAAATATCGATCCTAGGAAAAAATTATGAACAGCAAAATTGTAGAAAATTTAATTCTAAACAACTTTGTAGTAATAATTTTTCATGTAAAATTAAAAATAAACGACTTATTTATACTCTATTCATTTGGCCGTGAGACAAAGTATAAACAAACAAAACACTAATTGTCAAACTTTAGGATACGAACCTTTGGGCCGGTTCTCTTTTACGTCTTTGAATATATTAATAATAGTCTCTTTATCCGTAGAACGCATTAGAATATGCTTGGAACGGTTTTTCTTCGGCAAAATAAGCAAAATAAAAGTTCAAGCACCGCTCGGACCAAGTTCATTCATTTTCGCCGATATCAACGTTCAGATAACAGAAACTGCACAATAACTAAATAAAAACTTAACACAACTATACAACATAACAAGATTAACAACTTTAACAAAGAATTATCAGGAATTACCGAAAATAATCCGCGCAGAAAACACTCATGTCAACCCGTTCATCAAAAGTAAAAATGGTGGGTATAACCCGGCTAAATACGGAAACTATTAATTCTACTTTCATTACTTAGAATTACTGTTCACCTTCATTTAGTAGTATTAAAATGCGGTTAAAGTTTGAGATTCACAACATTTTTAGGTCTTTTATAAGGTCAATTCTGATAAATATTTAAATATTAGTTATAAAAATATAAAAAGTGTTAAGCTAAACGAATTCTTTAATATTCAGCTTGTGATAAAGAATATCACCTAAAATATGCAGTATTGTTTATAGTTTATCTTGCTCCTTACATAGTAAAAATATTTATTTGTTATTATGTTCAATTATTAATTAAAAAATGACACCTAAAGAACCTTTTTTATGGTTTGTTTACATTTTGTCTCACGGCCAAATGAATAGAGTATAGTAAACAAATATGTACCCTTAAATTCAAGATGGCGGAGAACGCAACGAACCGAATACCACGCAAATCGAAATTTAGACGGCCAGTAACCTCCCTCTATGAATTCCGAAAGAAAATTGCTACTAGGAATTATTCCTGTGTCAAAATCCTAATTTTCTCGTACTATAAGAAATGTCATCGCGATCACTCAAAAGGTCCTTTTTTAATGGCCGCCATTGTGAAAATAATAAATACAGAAATTTCCATTGTAAAAAACCAAGTGGTAAATCAAGAAACACATATAAATTAGTCTTAGAAACAAAACTATCGCTATTTTTCAGTTCCGCAGCATATAATTGTTAAGGCGATCTGATCGCAAATCCTTACGTAATACCAATTTTTTGACGTATCGCGATCCATCGCGCAGTGATCTCGTTCTTACTGCTCATCGCTCGCTCGCTGGTCGCGAAAAGTTAGCTAATAAACCTGCGGGACTGAAACTGGAACTGGGACTGGACTTGGACCGAGACCGGGACGCACAGAGATAGCGGAGAGGAAATAGACAAAAAGAAATGAAATGCCATCAAAAACAATACTTGTAAAAAAATGCCAAGCCTCGCCCTCGGTTCATCTACCGCAAAAAGTTGTGAGATCCATGTACTCGTAATATCCGTTCCGTCTTCTGTCTTAAATTATTACGTAACGAGCTTTTAGAATGAATATACAATAAATTGACTTGGCAATCGCACTATATACTCGTATGTATTCAGATGTGTGATACATTGTGTTTTCATGCGATGGCCAAGTTAATTTATTATATACTAACTGTTGCCCGCGGCTCCGCCCCCGTGGAATTCGGATTTTGTTCCAACTTTTCTTACGTACTGAAGTTCCATCGGATACCACCTCGTCGGCCATCAGCAGTGGTTATGTGGGACTCGGGCCGACTAAAACCATATACCGTCTCGGGTCTCCGTTGCCCAAGGTGCATTGCACGGAGGTTCCGGACCACGCATTCGGTTCCCGTTGCATTTTCTGTTCTGACACCATCCCCCTCGTCTTCGCTCGTAACATACTTAGAACCCCCGTTGCACCCCTTTAACCCATACCCGTATAAATAGTTCTCAAATAATGTATAGGAATCTACTGGATTTCTAATATCTTTTGAATAGAACGTCCGATTTCAATAATTCAATAAATTCGGCCAAGTGCGAGTCGGACTCGCCCATGAAGGGTTCCGTAGTAGCAAAGGCAAAAATTGCGGTTTATGACGTATTAAAAAAAAAAACTACTGACTGGATCTCGTTCGAACCAATTTTTAGTGGAAGTTTGCATGGCAATTTAAATCATATATATTTTTTAGATTTATCATTCTCTTATTTTAGAAGTTAGAGGGGGGAGGGGGGACACATTTTTCCACTTTGGAAGTGTCTCTCGCGCAAACTATTCAGTTTAGAAAAAAATCATGTTAGAAACCTCAATAGCATTTTTAAAGACCTATCTATAGATACCCAACACGTATGGTTGTGATGAAAAAAAAAAAATTTAAGTTTCAGTTCTAAGTATGGGGACCCCCAAAGGGGATTGGGTAATCTAGTATGGACAGTGGCGTTCTTAATTTTTTCAGCGGCCATCAATAATTTTGATACCACTTCATTGTCGTGTGTTAAACACACGTACAAATGTCATTATTTTCATTGTAAGTAATATCGGAGCTGCGATATACAGGGTGCAACATTTCGACTTTACCTTGAAGGAAAGTACCCTCATACTAAAGATAGCGAATTTTACTTAAAGGAAACATTACCTTATTTTTAAAAAGAAACAAAACTGCATTCAAAGTCTTTTGAAAATGCCACACCCGGTAGTCGAACCGACTAATATCTTACAAGACCTTCTCTTTCATGGATTTCCTTTTATTTAATTTACCATGTTTTTAGAGAGATTTGATCCTTATGATCGACCTTATCGATTGATGCAATAAAAATACAGGGTGTTATTTTTCGAATTGTAGTCGGTTCGATTATAAGGCGTGGCAAACGATTTTTCAGCATTCCTTAAATGCAGTGCTGTTTCTTTTTTTAAAACACACTAAACTGTATTCAAAGTTTTCTGAAAATGCCACACCCGGTAGTCGAACCGACTAAAATGTTTCTAAATCTTCTATTTCATGGATTTCCTTTTATTTAATTTACCAAGTTTGTTAGAGACATTTGATCGTTGTGATCGACTCTATCGATTGATGCAATAAAAATATAGGATGTTATTTTTTCGAATTGTTCGATTGTGAGACGTGGCAAACGATTTTTCAGCATTCCTTAAATGCAGTTCTGTTTCTTTTTTAAAAACATACTAAACTGTATTCAAAGTTTTCTGAAAATACCACACCCGGTAGTCGAACAGACTAAAATCTTTCTAAATCTTCTTTTTCATGGATTTCCTTTTATTTAATTTACAAAGTTTGTTAGAGAGAATTGATCCGTATGATCGATCCGATCGATTGTTGCAATAAAAATACAGGGTGTTATTTTTTATAATTTTAGTCGGTTCGATTACAGAGCGCGGCAAGCGATTTTTAGAAATTCCTTAAATGCAGCTTTGTATTTTTTTAAATAAGAGAGTGTTTCCCTTGAATGAAATTAGCTATTTCCGGTAGTAAGAATAGGTACTTTTCCTACATATTAACACACAAGAAGTAATTATTGTAATCAATTAGCCTATTGCAGACTACTGTTAGACATAGGCCTCTACCAATGTGCACCATTTCAGTCCATCTGGCTAGGGGGGGCGAGGGGGGCTACTTTCCGTTTTCCTTCTCGCTAGGAAAAGTACTCTAAATACTGGAGATAGCGAATTTCATTCAAAGGAAATGTTTCCTTATTTAAAAAAAGAAACAGAACTGCATTTAAGGAATGCCGAAAAATCGTATGCCACGCCTTATAATCGAACCGACTACAATTCGAAAAATAACACCCTGTATTTTTATTGCATCAATCGATAGGGTCGATCATAAGGATCAAATCTCTCTAACAAACTTGGTAAATTTAATAAAAGGAAATCCATGAAATAGAAGGTTTAGGAAGATTTTAGTCGGTTCGACTACCGGGTGTGGCATTTTCAGAAAACTTTGAATGCAGTTTTGTTTCTTTTAAAAAATAAGGGAATGTTTCCTTTCAGTGGAATTCACTATCTCCAGTATTTAGAGTATTTCCATCTAAGTAAAGTTGAAAAATACCACCCTGTATAGCTAAGCCCCGATATAGTTTAGAGAAGTTTGTCCATAGTAACTTTTGATCACTTTATACTGTACTTTCATATTATACCAATTTCATTGATGGCCGCTCAATTCCAACACGACGCCAACATTACCCAACCCCCTTTGCTTTTTTTCTATTTTTGTATGAAATTCTTAATGCGGTTCACACAATACATCTACTTACCAAGTTTCAACAGCATAGGCCTTATAGTTTCGGAGAAAAGTGGCTGTGACATACGGACGGACAGACAGACATGACGAATCTATAAGGGTTCCGTTTTTTGCCATTTGGCTACGGAACCCTAAAAAGTAGGTAATCAACAGGTATTGAAACAATCTCGAATACGGAATAATTTATTTAGATAAGAAATAATACAAAGGTGTAGATTCCGTAGTCTGATCGGCATTTCGCTTCCTGATCAGAAGGTCTAAGTAGCTGAATGACCAACATCGCGAAACGTCTAAGGCAGGGGTCGGCAAGTAGTTTTAGGATACTTTAGGAACTTTTTGAAAATAAAGATTAAAATAATAATAAATAGTAAAGTAACTTATAAACGATTTACAAAATTTTAGTTATCATCATTATCGTCGTCCAAGGAGCTATCACTATAATCTGTATCTGAACTACCTATATCTGTATTCTTCGGGTACAGAACAGATATAAATGAAATTAGTTTGATGATCATCAAAAGCTAGTAATGCTTCTACCTCTTTTGATAACTTCTTCTTCTCTTTTTTGTTATACTTTCGTCGTATGTTACTCAACAAAGGATCTGAAGATAAAAGAAGATTGTTGAGTATATCCTCGTTTGATGCAAGACTACTACACTTTCGGGTGTGGTCCGATCTAACCTTTCTGAAGTCCTTGTTCCTGGCTTCTGATGCTTCTTCAGATCCGTGTATCAGCAACTTATGCAAGCTTGATGGCATGTAATACCATGAGTAGAATTCAACGTCTAAATTTGCTGTTGCAACGCAATACTCTTTCAGCATTGTTAAATTTATTTGCTCACCCGAAGAAATGCACTGTAATAAAACAGCTATTCTTTGTATTAACCCTTTGTCTAATCCTGTGATTCGGGCTGTTGTATCTGCATCAGCAAAGAATCTCCGAGCCCCATTACCGGTATGTGTTACCACTGCCTTGCTTGACTGCATCCAGCAGTAAGCCAGTGTCTTTACGAAAAGTCTCCTGTATCATATATTTTCTTTCTTTTGTCTTCTGCTGCAATTCTTTGCCTCTTGCTTGCCATGATTTGATTTCTATTTTATATGAAAAATGTGCAACAAACACTCCATGGACCTTATCCAACAAAAGAGGATATACTCAACAATCTTTTTTTATCCTCAGATTTTTTGTTGAGTAACATACGACGAAAGTACAACAAAAAAGAGAAGAAGTTATCAAAAGAGGTCGAAGCGTTACTAGTTTTTGATGATCATCAAACTAATTTCATTTATATCTGTTCTGTATCCAAAGAATACAGATATAGGTAGTCCAGATACAGATTATAGTAATAGCTCCTTGGACGATGGTAATGATGATAACTAAAATTTTGTAAATCGTTTCTATGTTACTTTACTATATTTTAATCTTTATTTTCAGAAAGTTTTAAGTTTTCTTATACATTTGAATCTTTATGATCATTATTTCGTATCAAATATATAATTAACTAGCTGACCCGGCGAACTTCGTACCGCCATATTTTCTGATCCCCTTCCCGCAGCATATCTCTAAATTTATCAGTGTTTCACTACAATATTAAGCATGTATTATACATATAAACCTTTCTCTTGAATCACTCTATCTATTAAAAAAAACCGCTTCAAAATCCGTTGCGTAGTTTTGAAGATTTAATCATACATAGGGACGGACAGACAGCGACAGTGACTTTATTTTATAATATGTAGTGATAGTGAAGTGATAGTGATGGTGAAGTGATATCTCACTTTGACATTTTTTTTTCCTATTCTGGCCCTTGATTTTTACGGGAGTGACTGCCTTCTGACCCACCTACCCCAAGAAGAAAGACTGCGCCTCCTCCGTTAATCAGCAGCTACACGAGTAGCTGAAGTTGACTCAGACCTCTTGACTTTTGCGGGAGTGACTGCCGTCTGACCCACCTACCCCAAAGCCCCGAAGTGCAGCTAGTCTCGTTCGTTCATCAAGAGGTACTCCTAAGAGTATTTTTCCCACTTTAATTTTTTTATCTTCATATTTTACACATTTTATAGACTCCGGAGTCTTTTCGCGTTCGAAGAATATGAGAGTTTCATTTTCATCACTGGATGAAGTCATTTTATGATTAAGAAACAAACAGAAACTTTTAGAAGGAAAATTGCACAGAAAATTGGCGACATTTTTTTTTCTTAATTTAAACTGAGCCACATTCCATCCAGCCAGTTACTACATTTAGGTGGCTTGTAGTACCTTTTTATTGTGAGAGTGTGCAACCTCTTTGCATGTTTTACTACAATCCGTACATTCGCGCATGTTCCAAATTCAAATTTTTTTATTCACTCAGTGAAATAAAGAGCGTTTTATTTACTGTTTTTGATGAATCACGGGCCCTTTTACGAGTGTCAATGGTGAAAAAGATTTAAAAATATTGAGGAACCTTAAAGCTTTCTGTGAGTTTTCTAAAATATCAATATGTATTAAAATCGCCACATACAACTACCGTCTTCTTACATTTATATATCTTTTTTAAGGTTTCTTCCATAATAGACTCAAACAGGTTGTATTTTCCAGAAGGAGGTCTATAGACGCTAATAATAATAAATTGCTCAAGCTCCGCACATGATAGTTCAATATTTTGCTCACTAGAGAGTGCTACTATATCTTTTCTGTCTTTAGATTTTAATTTGTTATTAATTAAGATGAGTGACCCACCTCTCGTGATTACTAATGATAATACAACTAATGATTTTATATAAGTAACTAATGATTTTGTATAAGTATAGACTAGACCCACACGAAGTGCAAAAGACAAAGTTGTAGAGGATTTAATTAGCTTTTATTATGCCATACAACACAATTTCGTACAAAGCACCGTTTCCGAGAAATAAGCAAAAAACCAAAAAACGGGACCTTCTTTCCCCCCTCCCCCCTCGGGCTCACCTCGGAGGGGTCAGGACTTTTAGTATGTTTATCTCCTAACTAGTCCGAACAAAGTTCTTAAGTCAAAATTTCTGCAGCCGACTTTTCCATCCACACCCCTCTTGTGAGCATTCATTTACTAGACTATTAGGCAGGACTCGTACCCGCGACCAGTTCCTAACAGGGGAAATGCTCTGACAACTTCAGTCAATTGTTTGGACGGAGTAATCACTAAACAATGTTTAAAACTACTACAATATGGGGTTCTTCAAGAAGGGCATTAGAAGGTTTCTTCAGGGTCGGCAGCACGAGTGTGACGCCCCTGGTGTTGCATACGTCCATAGGCCACGGTAGCCACTTTCCATCAGGTGGGCCGTGTGCTTGTCTGCCACCTAAGTGGTATAAAAAAAAAAAAAAAAATGATTATAACATCACACAACATCAGCTAACAACTATTGGACGTAGATGGCTCCCACCGCGGTGCACCGTCGCGTCGCCCCGGGATGGTTGTATAGAAGAATTTTAGAGCACTCAAGGCGTGACTCTTTGACAGCGTCTGACGCACATCTATGGCAGTCGTTACGGATAGTTGGAGCTCAAAAAAGTCTAATAACTAAGTCTAATATCGCTATTGGCAGCCTCCGTGGCGTAGCGGCAGTGAACGCGGCCGCTACGCAGGAGCGCAGGTTCGATCCCCGCTCAGTGCAAATATTTGTGTGCATGAAATATGGTTATTTGCATTTGTCTGGCCGTGCCTCAGAGAGCATGTTACGGTTGCCATAAGAACATCTATGGCAGTAGTTACGAGTAGTTGGAGCCCTAAAAAGTCCAAAAAAAAAAACAACGGTCTAGCTGCAAAGCTTCGATATCGCCTAATGTTACCATTGGGTTGTAGAGGTCAGATGGCAATCGCTTCATGGAAAATATCGAGGTCTAGCCAAATCCGTAGTTAAGACTGGTAAAGCGGACTCCAGACTCCGAGCTGAAAGTTTCGGATGCGACTGGGAAATAACGCTAGGATGAAGAAGATCGCTATTGGGTTGTGGAAGTCAGATAGCAGTCGCTTCACGAAAAATATGACTATTTCCTCGCAGCCAAACTATATACCTATTATACTAAGGAGTGCAAGCGTGAATGTTGGACGGAAGTAAAAACTGTCTGTATAAAAAATATTTACTGCACAAAAAAGTGTCCTCAAAGCGCCTAAAAAAGTTTTCACTTGTAAAAAAATTGTGACCCTACAGGAGTGCCGATAATAATTCATATCGGCACTCCTGGAGGGTCACAATTTTTTTTTCACCATTGACACTCGAAAAAGGGTCCGTGATTCATCAAAAACAGTGAATAAAACGCTCTTTATTTCACTGAGTGAATAAAAAAAATTGAATTTGGAACATGCGCGAATGTACGGATTGTAGGTAGTAAAACATGCAAAGAGGTTGCACCAAAGATATTATATATAAAAAGAAGTAGATTCGTTATTGCGCGAAAATCGTGAAGATTCGAAAACGAGTCAATTGGAACGTTTGCCTCTAGTACCGCGTGCCGAGCGGCGCCGGCCGGACGTTGAGCGGAAGCATCAGTGACTTATAAAAATAACGAAAATGCCATCGTATGTTTATAGACACTGCACGAACTATTACTCTAAAGTTAATACATCGAAAGGGAGTTCATATCACATGGAAATAATACATATTTCGACTGATAAAGACCAAATTTCTGACTTTCATAATATTCAAGTTAAAATTGTTAAAAAGAGACAGTATGATATAATTTGGTGCGTGAGCGACAAGGACGTGTGTGATCCGAACATAGATTAAAGTACAGATGAGAATATCGTAGGCATTAAACTCACTACATACTACCTCCCAATTTTAATTTGTTGTTTTTTATAATTGCCTACTAATACTATGTGGTTCAAGTAAGTTAATAAGTGCGAACTTCACTTCACTGGCAAGTATCTACTTAGGTAAGTACCTACTTGTTAAAATTTGTAGGTACTATTGGCAGCAACAAAATAATGAAATAGAATAAACATACCTACCTAGCTTTTTTATACTTAACTAGCTGCCCCGGCGAACTTCGTACCGCCATATTTTCGGCCCGCGTGGTATTCAAATCCCGTTCCCGCTGCACCCTTATCACTTAGGGGGATGAAAAATAGATGTTGGCCGATTCTCATAGATACCGGATAAGCACAAAAAATTTCATCAAAATCGGTCGAGCCGTTTCGGAGGAGTTCGATTACGCACCCCGTGACAGAAGAATTTTATATATTAGAAGATACAATAACAATGACAAACAAACATCTTTGTCTAAACAAAATTACGCAGTTATCTCAAACTTCATTTTACTGGCAAGTACCTACTTAGGTACTTGTTAAAATTGTACTACTGACAGCAACAAAATAATGAAATTTAAAAATTATACCTAGCTTTTTCATAATACATTAACAAAGTTAAACAAACATCTTTGTCTTAAACAAAATTAGGCAATAACCTCAATTCAGAGAGCTCTGTACCTTCTTTTTCAATAATTTTGTTAGCCTATGTCACCGACTAGCAACCGCACTGTGATTGGTACATTGTTATCATTAAAGTACAAGTGACAAACAATAGCTGTCTTCTTCTTTTATATTGTATTTTTCATGTCCTCTCTTTTCAATCCATTGGTTATGTAGGGAAGTGTAGATGAATTAAAAATGTGTGTGTGTGAGTTCGGCACATTTTTCTACGTTGATTTGTAAGCATATGACATGTCTATGTTATGAAACGTCTTTGGGTTGCACACTCTCACTCACTATAAAAACGTACTAAAAGCCACTTAAATCTTATCACTGGCTGGATGGAATTTGGCTCCATTCAAAAAAAATGCCGCCATTTTTCTGTACAATTTTTCTTGTAAAAGTTTCTGTTTGTTTCTTAATTTTAAAATGACTTCATCCGGTGATGAAAATGAAATTCTCGAACGCGAAAAGACTCTGGAGTCTTTTCGCGCTAAAGCGGTAGCTATTACTGATAATTTGCTGCTTCTTTGATGTACTATCCATAACAAAATTTAATTCATGATCACAGAGTAATTGTCCCTCGCTACGCTCGGGATTCTACCACAGAAACCTTCGCTCCTCTCGGGATACAACTTGGTGCCTCGAAAAGAATTCATCTTTTTTCACTTGTTGGGTAATCTACTATTTCATTTCTCATACTCGGAAAGTATTGATCTGATTATTCTTCCCTCCCTAGGGAGGGAAAAACTCATACAAATTACTTCCCACCCTAGGGCCGGAATGAACTTTTAAAATAGAACTGCTGTCAGCTGTGAAGAGTTTTATGCAAAAAAAAATGCTGCGGCCATGTGACTTTCTAAACAGCCAGTGTGAACTTAGCGCAAACTTCTTTGAGCGGAATGAGCTGCAACAAGTTCCATATTTGAAATTTAAAGGTCGACATTAATAAAATTGGCGGGATATTATTATATCTGTTATGTATCTCTGTGACCTGTGACGGAATTAAAAAAAGGAATAATCTTTTATGGAAAGATTTTGAATATTAAGGTCCTTCTAAACGAGCGATGTTTTATTGCAATTAGTGGCTGCAACACTGGCCCGGCAACATTGCAACTATTGCAAGCAATACCGGCCAGTATCGCAGTAATGTCCCGGCCATATAGCCAAAAATGTTTTGTGTTGCCACATATAGCCGATGTTGCCCTGATGGGTTGCCGGACGATCGCTAGGCGGTCGATTTTACTGCAATATTGCTCGGCCAGTTCTATTGTTGTTTCAGTCGCTCTCTTTGTTATAGCACAGTCTATCTTTTTCTACGCGAATTGTTAAATAATTTACTTTCTCATCCTAGCGTTAATTCCCAGTCGCATCCGAAGCTTTTCAGCTCGGAGTCTGGGGTCCGCTTTACCGTCTTAACTACAGATTTGGCTAGACCTCGATATTTTTTCGTGAAGCGACAGCCCAATGATAACATTATGCGATATCGAAGCTTTGCAGCTAGACCGTTGTTTTTTTTTTGGATTTTTTAGGGCTCCAACTACCCGTAACGACTGCCATAGATGTTCTTATGGCAACCGGGACCGACGGCTTAACGTGCTCTCCGAGGCACGACCAGACCAATGCAAATACCCATATTTCATGAACACAAATATTTGAACTGAGCGGGGATCGAACCCGCGCCTCCTGCGTAGTTAAATAATTTACTATCAAGGCTTATTTCTAGACTTAAATTATCTAATGTTTCACGCCTATTTTAGTAAGGTCGAATCCACAACCTCTTCTTTTTCTGTTTATTTTTTAATAAAACAATATAAGCTGCTGCAACAAGTGTGATTTCGTCAGCCATTGTTGCCGGTTTGTGTAGCCCGTTTATGAATCTGCATCAAGATTCATACTATTGCAGACATATTTGCAACACATTGCCCAGCTATTGATTGTTCGGCCATCAGTTGCAATGAAATATTTTTTGAGATTGCCGGGCAATCAGTTGCCAATAGTGCAGCCACAATTGCAGAAAAACATGACCCGTTTAGAAGGGCACTTAAAAATGAGTTCAAGCGATTCTGGACTGTAGACACCAGATTCAATTATAGACGAGGCAAATTGTGTTATTGAAAATCTTTTGCCAGATATCTCAAAAGAAAGATACATAAATAAACACATACAATGATTTTATGAAGTGGCGAGCAGTGAAGAATATTAAATAGGTACTGCTCATATTATTAATATTATCAATGAATAGCTTAGATAAATATTAAATAACTAGTTTTATTTTCCTCATATTCGAAATGAAAAGTATAGTGCTTAACTCGGGTAAAAGAATCAATTCCGACTCGGACATAGCTACCTCGCGAATTGATTCTTTCCACCCTCGGTTAACAATCTACTATACCAACCAACCAACATGTTCTAGTCCTAACCATTTTAAATTTCGAACTCTGCATTCCTAAGAGGCCGTGTTCAAACTTTTTGAATATCGAATAAGTTTTCAACTATCAAGCCGGCTTTTGACTATGGGATGTAATATATATTACATCTTGAGATATATATTACATCCCGCGATTGCTGTTTACACTGTAAGATATATATTTGGGATAGTTCAGTAGCTTTACCATGAGTTGACACCAAAATTTGACAACTTCGTTACCCTATCGAACTGCGTACGCGAATCTGATTGGTCTGTGTAGAATGCATGCGCGAGTTCCCTGACTTCTGATTGCTCAGTTTAAAATGACAACGTGATTTCGCATGCGCGATCAAACGTCGCCATTCAAACGGGCGAGACAGGGGGAGGCGTGTTGTCCGGGGACGTGAGGTAAAATATACACCTTCAAATATCGCTCGAAAAAATATTTTTAGTTTGGGATGTAATATATATTATAGCGTAGTGTAAACGGTCTCGTACAAAATGTATGACGAGCGATATGTCAAGATGTAATATATATTACATTACATCCCATAGTCAAAAGCCACCTTGAAGGTGGCTTTTGACTATGGGATGTTAAAAAAATATTTAAGACCTATAAACGAAAGGTCGAATAATAGAACACTGAATGTTATTTGATGGATTTCTGTTCAAAATACTGAAAGTTATAAATCCTATCGCGGGGAGTTCATTCCACAGCTTGAGTGTGCGAGGGATGAAGTTCCTTTCATACCGCACAGTGCGCACCATTTCCGGTCGCAATGTGTGAGGATGAACTCCCCGCCTATGACGAGAAGTGCGATGATAGAATGTAGCTGTGGGCATCATGTCAAACAATTCATCTGAGCACAGCACAAAAAGTTATTGATGTAATTTTACTCATTAGGTAACGTACTTTCGATATCAGTTTAAAGTTTTTTATATCTGTAATAGTTACGGAATAATCGCCTGGACACACTTAACGATTACACCCTGTATATTTTTAAACTCTTTTCTGTATCAGCAAGTTAAAAGGCATGGCTATCCATCACCACTCTGTAACATTATAGAATATTTAACGATTACACCCTGTATATTTTTAAACTCTTTTCTGTATCAGCAAGTTAAAAGGCATGGCTATCCATCACCACTCTGTAACACTATAGAATACTAGCTGTTGCCCGCGGCTTCGCCCGCGTGGATGTCGTTTATCGCGTGGTGTTGTAAATAGTGCTGAAAGTTGAGCGTTGAATGCTGATTAGACATTGTACTCGCCTCTCTATTCGACTCGAGGAGGTAGGTACACAACGGTATATTCGTATAATCGAGCAGTCCGACTGGGGAAGTATCTCCGCCCTACAGAAGGCTGCGGCTTAATAACCTCGTGTTGTGTTTCCGACGGTGAGTAGGGTAGCTCACTGGAGAGGAGCTTGTGCTTTGTGCTGTCAGTGGGAAAACCAAAGGCTTTGTCCGACTTATCTTTTGCGCTGACGGCACAGATTCTCGTAAGTTCTTACAGGGTAGGCAGCACGAGTGTGACTCCCCTGGTGCTGCACTCACCCATAGGCCACGGTAACCACTTACCATCACGAGGGTCGGGTCGTGTGCTTGTTTGCGACCTCATTACTACAGTACGACTCACGACCATAGTATGGGGTACTTCAAGAGTGTGACGCCCCTGGTGTTGCATACGTTCATAGGACACAGTAACCACTTTCCGTCAGGTGGGCCGTGTGCTCGTCTGCCACTTAAGTGGTTTAAAAAAAACTTTCTTCATGCATATCTACTCTCTACTCCCCATACTTTTGCCCTTCCCCTTCTCCTTCGCTTCCCCGTTGTATCTCTTGTCTACTCCACTATATATCCTTCACCACGCTCTAAGTAATTTGTCTTTGTATGGAAAACGATTTTGTAAATTGTAACTGATCTTAAGACAGTACCGACATCTATTTCATACCATATATTATGTCAAAATAGAAACTAAAAAAAACGAATAAAAATGATTAAATACGACCAGTTGGAACGAAACCATAGTAAGTTCAAAACCGCGTTAACGCCATCTAGTTGTGCATGTGAAACTAAATCATCGACAAAAATGAATAATTTCATGATTAAAAACGCATTTGTTTATACAACTGTAAATGTAAATTAATAGTACATTATGGTACAAGCGTGTAAAGTTTGGCGACATTGAGACCCGAGGACGGTAATCACCATACACGCGAGTGGCATACGAATAAAATAATACTAAAAATACTACATAACACAATCAAAACATAATAGTAAAAATCTATTTGTTGTCATACTTGTCATAAATATGCGCGCGCATCTAACATTTTTTTTATTTGGTCCTTTCGAAACAGGCTAAGGTGCTATCACCACGCTGCCTTGTCATCTACTTACTTATTTGAATTATGATTTTTTTTCTCTGTAAATACTCACAGAGAAAAAAAAATACATTTTAGTGAAAGTTTTGTTTATTAAACACGTACTACAAGTTGAAATTGTCTTTTAATCAATGAAATTAAAAAAAAGAAGTCTATAACTCATTTTTGTGAATAATAGCAATGAAAAAGTCACAGTTTTATAATAGGTGTCATTCCGTGCTTAATTGCGGTGAAATAAAAGCCTGTTTATAAGCAAGTGTGTTGAAAAGTCTATTTATTTACATACTTGCTCGGATGAAATAAGATATTCTATACTTCCGCTCATATTCCGTATAATATCAATATTATACCAGAACCTTCAAAAAGGCACTTATACACCCAATCTACAAGGCTGGAGACAGAGACCGAGTCACAAATTACAGGCCCATTGCTGTTTTACCTTTGCTATCCAAAATACTCGAGCGACTCATGAACTCCAGATTAACGAGTTATCTCGAGAAAAATCGAATCCTGTCACCGTCGCAATACGGGTTTCGCATGGGTCGATCGACTAGTGACGCAGTGCATGATCTCATTAATAATATAGTCAGAAAATTGGACGAGGGTCAAAAAGTATTGGGTATCTTCCTGGACTTGGCCAAAGCCTTTTACACGGTCTCTGTTTCTATCCTTTTAGAGAAGTTGGAACACATTGGGATAAGGGGCGACCAACTAAAACTGTTTGCAGATTACCTCAATGGCCGTGTACAGAGCGTTAAGATAGATGGTCACATAAATAAAGAACTACCAGTCACCTATGGAGTTCCTCAAGGGAGTATTATCTCTGCAACTCTTTTCCTCATCTATATTAACGATCTGTGCTCAATGAATCTACAGGAAGGTAACATATACACCTTCGCGGATGATACTGCACTCGTGTTCCACTCCGACTCGTGGGAGAGTGTACTCAGTTACGCCCAAACGGGGCTAGATACCGTGACCAAATGGCTGGCGAAGCACTATCTGACTCTCAACACGAAAAAATCACTATGCATACCATTTGCTATTCGGAATAGCGCTTCTCTTTCTACTCTCTCTCTACCTATCATAGTACATACATGCATACCTATACACAACACAATCTGTCGGTGCACACACCTTCGCAGGGCCCCATCAGTTAAATATCTTGGTGTAATACTAGATCCTTTCTTGGATTTTCATCTGCACATAGAAACTCTTGCGTCTAGAATCCGTAAATTAATATATACTTTTTCAAAAACCTCAGACATGTAGCGGATGAAGATCTAAGAAAGACAGTTTACTTCGCCCTGTGTCAATCGCTATTATCCTACTGTATCACGGCATGGGGTGGTGCAGACAAAACAATTATAGTTCAGGTGGAAAGAGCCCAGCGAGCGATACTGAAAGTGTCTCATTTCCTGCCCTTTCTATCGAAAGGGCAGGAAATGAGACACGACGATGTTGTATGAGTAGTGCAAGGTGCTGACTGTCCGTCAATTATTCATCCTTCACGTCATACTCAAACAACACTCGTTGTTAAACTACAACCCAGCTGCACCGTTAAATAAGAGACGATTCAGGCCTGTCGACCGCACCCTTGACTCGTTCAACAAACAGTTTACAAATAGGTTTTTCTGTTTCCTTGGCGGGTATATTTATAATAACCTCAATAAAATACTACCCTATATAACCTAACGAAATCACTGTGCAAAAAAAGAACCAGTGAATGGCTCATGACATTGGACTATGACAATACTGAATGTCTTCTAACAGTCCCTGTTTAAAACTCCGGATACTAACCAAACACACAGAACACACACACACACACACACGCGCTCACATACACGCACACACACGCACGCGCATCTATTATCTACTAACCGTGACATTACCTACTAAAACAAAAAATGTAATTGATATTGTGTTGTACTCGAATCTACATCGAATTAATTATTATAGTACTCTCATACCATTAAACATACAACAAGATAGTTTGTATTCTGTTGTCATATTTTATCATCTAACTAGCCACTAGAGATTGCGACTAGTATAGGTACTGTACTACAAGTCTAATGGGTGCGTACTGGTGGCCTGAAATACAGGATTCTTCCTAGTTTAGGCACCAGTCTCCCACATAGAAAAATATGTATAGATAGATTAAGTCAACCTTTAATATTGTATATTCCAAATATGTGGTGAGAAAATAAATGTTATTCTTATTCTTATTGTTCACAACTCCGGTTCTACTCAACCGATTGCGATCAAACAAACGTAAGATTTTAAGTCTGACCAAGCCCATACTAACAAAAAAAAACCGCATCAAAATCCGTTCATTAGTTTTTGCGTCCATCGCGGACAAACCGACAGACAGACAAACAGACAGGAAATGAAAAAAAATATATTTTCGTGTTCAGTATCGTTAATATAACATAACATTTTTTAAATATCTCCAATGTACAGACACGACCACTTTACAATTTTATAATAGTATAGATTTGTATTTTTTTTTTCCTCCTTCTGACGATATTTGTAGTTATTTTACAAAAATAAGTCAAAATATTTATTTTTCCTAAAATTTTCGTAGATTTTTACTTTCCACCCACTTTATCTTATGACGGTGAAAAAAAAAAGTATGGACACCACTATAGCATCCTTTTTTAAAAATTAGCGCAACTATCTAAGATTTCAAAATGGTATGATACTCTAATGAAATACAAAAAAAAACAAAACATTTTTTTGTAAATAAGAATCACATTTCATACATTGCTTTTATTGAAAATCACCAGATTTACGAGTACTTTGTACACAATGCATTCATCATCAATAAAAAATCATTAACGGGACTCGTGACTAAGTGGTAACCGAGTAGGTTAACACATAACGAGGTTAAGCAACACAAGCCAGGTTGGTTTCGGATGGATGACCATTCTTAAGACATTGAGACACCTCCATTCCTCAGAGGTACGTAAGGCCGTCGATCCCGATGGCCATACCCAATGACATTTCATAACATAGACATGTCATATGCTTACAAATCAACGTAGAAAAATGTGCCGAACTCACACACACACATTTTTAATTCATCTACACTTTTGGTGTATTAACTTTAGAGTAATAGTTCGTGCAGTGTCTTTATACATACGATGGCATTTTCGTTATTTTTTTAAGTCACTGATGCTTCCGCTCAACGTCCGACCGGCGCCGCTCGGCACGCGGTACTAGAGGCAAACGTTCCAATTGACTCGTTTTCGGATCTTCATGATTTTCGCGCAATAACATATCTACTTCTTTTTATATAATATCTTTGGCCATACCGATGGATTCCTAAAAGTCCAGCAACTGGACTCACTACATAACTTTGATATCGCCAGTGGGTTGTGGAGGTCAGGTGGCAGTCGCTTCACGGAAAATTTCGCAGTTCTGTTGTTTCACAGTTAACCCAGAAATCCGACTCTGTTATTTTGTAGAGGCTCAGAGGATGCTGTGTTGAAAATAAATATTGTGAAAAAATTAAATAAACATACCTAAAAGGAGACGGGGACTTCTGGGCCAAAATTGTAATGAGTTGAGATATGACTTAAAAAAAGCTGTATTTTTTTCTATTTCAAAATATTAAAAAACCAGCTCAATTGAAAGTCTGGAAGACGAGAAATCTTAAAACTAAGTTTATTCCACTAGCAAAATAAAATATCGATTACTAAAAATTATTTAAACAATATTGCGTATTTAAACACTTGCATCACAATTTGTTATTAAATCAATCAGAGTGAACAAAACTTAATCATAATAATAATAATAACCATTTAAAATACCAAATAATAGTGTAATAAAAATAAATTCTGAATCGATTTCCGTTAATCGATTAATTATTTCTTGTGTTTATCAACTGTATTTTTAAGCTGTGACAGCTGACAGCTCCATTTTCAGTCAATCAGTTTATTTATTCAATCTTCAAAATTAATTATTTTATCGAAAAATTGTATATTTACACGGCTTATGGGATATACAATTGTATATAAAATATGTACAAAAGTATGCTATATCAGTATGCTGTATCAGTTTATTGGTTTAAATCCAATGATCAATTGACTTCTGCGTTTTGAGTATTTCCAGTTGATTTCTTGATTATATTCCCTTAACAGTGATTTCTCTTTACGGACTTCTAGCTTGCTCCTGGTTACCTTAAAGTACAATGATAAACTTGTTTACTTGTTTGAGTTTTGCTCGGTATTTTGGATTTTGACATGGATCTCTGTGTGAATTGTGGCATAGAAAATGAAGTAAATAAGGTAATATATTTCCACCTGCGCACTTCTTAGACAATACTCTAATTATTATTGAAGAAGAATAAAAGATCATTATTATTTAAAGTGTTTTTTTTTTAACATAACATCCTTGTACTCCATATCTTTAAAATCTCTTTGTAAGTTTAGTACATTATCCCTGAGTAAAATATAATACAGTACAATTTAAAAGTATTTTAAGATAAGAAAAATGACCACTTTCTATTAAAACACCACAGAAATCACAGTTCTAAAATGTCAATTTCTTGCATAACCTCACTTTTACTAAATCTCTTATAACTCTGCTCTCAGATATCCAAAATCTGCAGAATTTTCAGGGATGGTTTAATAATTTATATGCTCTTAATTGATACCACCCTCATCTTATTACATTTTTGGCCCAAGAATGTATGAAAGCCTCCCCATCTCCTTTATAATTATTGCATTACTGTTAATATTTTTTTATTGTACCTACATGTTTAAATTTTTGCCACTGGCATTAATACATTATTTTTCGTGCATATCTTTTGCCAATAATGTAATCCGCAGCCGCATTGATATTTGTATGAAACTAATCCAGCGTTGCAATTGCTTTCGGAGACCTAATTGATTTTAAGGGAATTCCAATAAAACTCTGAGCCTCGGATTTCCCTGGTAACTGTGAAGCGATATTTCGATATTTTCCGGAAGGCGACTGCCACCTGACCTCCACAACCCACTGACGATATTGAAGTTATGTAGTTAGACCAGTTGTTGGACTTTTAGGAAATTTCAAATTTGGTTCAAAAATGAAAGTGCCGGCCAAAGAAAAAAAAATACAATATTTCGGTAGAACTTGTCCTTACTAGCATTTTTTATTATGGCGTCAAAGTTGAGGGACTACTTCCATCGGTTTTATTTGAGTTTAAAAATCTTGAAAATATACACTTTTCATGATACGAACTACTGAAAATAAATGAAAAACATTGTTCTAGATTGGAAGAATCTACACTATATTATAATATTATAATTATAACTAGCTGCCCCGGCGAACTTCGTACCGCCATATTTTCGGCCCGCGTGGTATTCAAATCCCGCTCCCGCTGCACCCTTATCACTTAGGGGGATGAAAAATAGATGTTGGCCGATTCTCATAGATACCGGATAAGCACAAAAAAATTCATCAAAATCGGTCAAGCCGTTTCGGAGGAGTTCGATTACGCACCCCGTGACAGAAGAATTTTATATATTAGAAAATAAAACTTTATAGTTACCAAATAAAAAATAAGGGTTGATCGTAGAGGGGTGAAAATTTAGGGTTGCATGTATTTTTGTATGATGTATCATAAAAAATTAAAAACAAAAAATTTTGTCTGAAAAATAAAAAATAAAAATTAAGGGGTGGACCACCCTTAACATTTAGGGGGATGAAAAATAGATGTTGGCCGATTCTCATAGATACCGGATAAGCACAAAAAATTTCATCAAAATCGGTCAAGCCTTTTCGGAGGAGTTCACATTTGTGACACGAGAATTTTATATATAAGATATAGACTACTGGCCCGTGTACAAAAATGATGGGTCATTTGAACCACCAGGTGACCTATATAGAACGATATAAGAACATAAAATAATAAGATTCAGCACTATGCCGTCACTTGTAAGCTGTCCAACTGAGTGCAGGTGAGTACAGGTACAAAGTACAGGTAGAGTGAGTACATTTTGGTCATATATTTTTGTACGGCATTCTTACCATCGATAGATCCATGAAAAATAACAAGCAAACGCGTAGTGCTGTACAAAAAATGGTGAGCCACAAAGTCGGAATTTTTATTTTATTTTCCGACATTACCAGGGTAAATTTGGTCATTTGATTTTGTACGGCATCAGTTTCATAATATTTCAATACTGCTTCTAATCCATTATTCCGCAACGCCGTACAAAAATCATGCGACATGGTGAAGTAATCGTGGGTTACAACCCCCTCTTCTTCACCTGCACTCAGTTGGACAGCTTACAAGTGACGGCATAGTGCTGAATCTTATTATTTTATGCTCTTATATCGTTCTATAAAGGTCACCTGGTGGTTCAGATGACCCATCATTTTTCTACACGGGCCAGTAGTCTAATATACAGGGCGTCCCACGGCATGTTTCTTAGAGAGATTTGATCCTTATGATTGACACTATCGATTGATGCCATAAAAATACAGGATGTTACTTTTTCGGATTTTAGTCGGTTCGATTACCGGGTGTGGCAAGCGAATTTTTAAAAATCTTTGAATGCAGTTTTGTTTCTTTTTAAAAATAAAATGATGTCTCCTTTAAACAAAATGAGCTAACTTAAGGATTTAAGGTACTTTCCCTCCATGTGGCATCGCCGTGGGACGCCCTGTATATTATATAATATAATATATATTATATAATGTAATATATATTATATAATATAATATATAATAATATTATAAAGAGGAAAGATTTGTTTTTTTTTGTTTGTTTGTTTGTAACTAATAGGCTCCGAAACTACTGGACCGATTTCAATAATTCTTTCACTTATACAAAGCTACAATATCTGGGAGTAATATAGGCTATAATTAATTTTCAAAAAAATTAGGGATCCTTGCTAAAACTTCAATAATGTAGCCCAAGGTGTAAAAAAATGACCTAAAAATTCCTTACATCGCGTAACGCTGCGAAAACTATTGAAGATAGAACAAAATAATGTATTGTGGAAATGTACCTATAACTTAAAAAGGTCTACATAAAAGTCCGCGACAGCATATGTCTATCTAATAAGGGTAGCCCACAATAACCATTTTTATCTTTTACAAATTATAAAAAAATGTGTCATTTTCGAAGCTATTTTTAATAATATAGTGTTAAGCGTTCTGTGATTAAATACGTTAGATACATTGTTTAATTCATGTAGATCAAAATTGCCCTTCACACTATACAGGGCGTCCCACGGCGATGCCACATGGAGGGAAAGTACCTTAAATCCTTAAGTTAGCTCATTTTTTTTAAAGGAGACTTCATTTTATTTTTAAAAAGAAACAAAACTGCATTCAAAGATTTTTTAAAATTCGCTTGCCACACCCGGTAATCGAACCGACTAAAAGCCGAAAAAGTAACATCCTGTATTTCTATGGCATCAATCGATAGTGTCAATCATAAGGATCAAATCTCTCTAAGAAACATGGTAAATTAAATGAAAGGAAGTCCTTGAAATCTAAAATTATAAATTCAATTTGGCAAAATAAATCACTTTAACTCAAAGTTCATCCATCCATCTGATACCATATTAACAATAAAACTCCATATTTAAACTACTTTTCTTTTTTTATCGTGCTGACACCGCTGCTGGTAAGCAGTAGTATTTAGGTATGTCGAACTCAAACCGACTAAAACCGCACGCCGTCTAAATTAACAGGTTATAAGTTGATCCATAGGGCAATTCTCTTGCCATTTTCGTTGCACAGGGTACACCGCGTGCAGGTTTCTAAACAAGCACCCAAAAATAACTACCTACCCTACCTACACATATCTCATGCAGTTACCCAATAAAGTTACATTCTAAACAGGTAACAAAGTTCATTCATTTAGTACTCATTTTACTAAATAAATTTCATCAAAGATATCTCTAGTGTTGATACCTTGTGAGAAATTCTTACAAGGTATCAACACTAGAGATATCTTTGATGTGTTGATACCTTGTAAGAAATTCTTAAAAGGTATCAACACTAGAGATATCTTTGATTTGATTAGAAACCTGCACGCGGTGTACCCTGTGCAACGAAAATGGGAAAATGGCAAGAAAATTGCCCTATGGATCAACTTATAACCTGTTAATTTAGATGGCGTGCGGTTTTAGTCGGTTTGAGTTCGACATACCTAAATACTACTGCTGACCAGCAGCGGTGTCAGCACGATAAAAAAAGAAAAGTAGTTTAAATATGTAATTTTATTGTTAATATGGTATCAGATGGATGGATGAACTTTGAGTTAAAGTGTTTTATTTTGCCAAATTGAATTTATAATCTTAGATTTCAAGGACTTCCTTTCGTTTAATTTACCATGTTTATTAGAGAGATTTGATCCTTATGATTGACACTATCGATTGATGCCATAAAAATACAGGATGTTACTTTTTCGGCTTTTAGTCGGTTCGATTACCGGGTGTGGCAAGCGAATTTTAAAAAATCTATGAATGCAGTTTTGTTTCTTTTTAAAAATAAAATGAAGTCTCCTTTAAACAAAATGAGCTAACTTAAGGATTTAAGGTACTTTCCCTCCATGTGGCATCGCCGTGGGACGCCCTGTATAATTACAATGAATAATTTAGAATCTATCGCAATATGAAAGTAACGCGCGACGATATAAATTCAAGCCGAAATGCCGATCAAAGTCAGACCACGGAATCTATACCTTTGTATTAATTCTTATCTAAATAAATCGTTTGGTTTAAGATTGTTTCAATACCATTTTTTTTTTTTTTTTTTTTTTATCGTGCGTAAAATCCCCTCGGATACCTCCCCCGCCGGAGCCGGAGGAGGAGGTTATGTCGGACTCGAACCGACTAAAACGCACGCCGACTGTGGGCCGTCCGTTGCCGGAGGTGAGATTGTTGTAGCCGTATCCCTCGCACCCCGGCCGACCCAGGGCCATATCTCTCGATCTGGCCCTCTCCCGATGTGGGGACCGTAGAGTCCCAACTCGCCCCCGGGTATGGGGAGGCACGCAATGCGCACCGCCGCCGTGGCCTAGATTGTTTCAATACCTGTTGATTACTTTTTGAATTATTGAAATCAGACGTTATATTCAAAAGATATCACGAAATTATAATGTCAATAAATCCGGGAAATTCCCATACATTATTTGAAAACTAATTACGGGCATGGGCTAAAAGGGTGCAACTTGTGTTCGAAGTATGTCACGAGCGAAGACAGGGAAGGTCAGCTGAACACAAGATGCAACGGGAACGGGATCCGAATGCGGGATTGGAACCTCCATGTGATGCATCCTGGGTAACGGAGGCAGTAGCGCCCCTCACCCAGGGGAGGCGCTACCGTCTACGGCAAATACCTACTACAGCAAAGGGAGCAGCTCTATAGAGAGCTGCTCAGAGGCTTCCCACATGTCCCTCTGACTACCAGGGCCCAGTGGAGAGTAGAAAAGGGGAGGGCTGGTCACCGAGCGCGGGCGTGAGGATTATAGGCGCGGCCTCCTGTTGTCACCCCTTCACGCCCGTCTCCTCCCTTTCCGGGATTCGATAGGAGACATCGTGCTTCCCACTTCTGAGAGGGCCATCTTAAAATTGTAGATGGCCCAGGGTCTGCCGGGGAGCGCGGAATATGCCCTAGGCACACTCCAGCAACTGAAGACCCGCGACGGCATGCTGTTTTAGTGGGTCCGAATTCGACATGGCACTCCTGATGGCCGACGGGGGTGGTATCCGAGGCAATTTTTGCACGAAAAAAAGTTGGAACGGAATCCGAATTCCACGCGGGCGGAGCCGCAGGCAACAGCTAGTACATTATATAGAGCAGGCGCGGCACTAGGTTGTGGGCACAGGTACCCGAAAATCGGTCAAGTGCGAGTCGTAGTGCGAACTCATGTCAAGCATGTTAATGTTAATGTCTTTGGTGGCGTTGGTCTCACATTGACCTGTTGAATTTAACGCGGCGAGACGAAAATCGAAAATCGAACCTTATGGAGTAGGGTGCAGAAATCGCAGGGACAAATGCTAGTGCTAGTAGTTAATAAAAGCAATAAAAAGTAAAGGAGGTGGATACTCTTCCATACATTCGTGGGCCTGATTGACAGAAAATGGAGCTGTCAGCTGTCACAGCTTAAAAATACAGTAATCGATTAACGGAAATCTATTCAGAATTTATTTTTATTACACTATTATTTGGTATTTTAAATGGTTATTATTATTATTATGATTAAGTTTTGTTCACTCTGATTGATTTAATATCAAATTGTGATGCAAGTGTTATAATACGCAATATTGTTTAAATAATTTTTAGTAATCGATATTTTATTTTGCTAGTGAAATAAATTTAGTTTTAAGATTTCTCGTCTTCAAGATTTTCAATTGAGCTGGTTTTTTAATATTTTGAAATAGAAAAAAATACCGCTTTTTTTAAGTCATATCTCAACTCATTACAATTTTGGCCCAGAAGTCCCCGTCTCCTTTTGGTCCAAAATTTAATGTGCTGGAATCTGAATTTGTTTACAGAGATTTCAACCAGGTTCGATTCCCGGTTATGTATGAGAGTTTGAAGGAAAGTTTTAATGTCATTATCATTAAATTTAAAATCGTACTGACCCATTTGGATTGATCTCCCTGTATAGTGATTTATGTTTCTTGAAAAAGTGGTATCCCACAGAACGTCATTTTACTGCAGCTAATTAAAGGCTTTGTCAAACAGAGCGCGTTATTAAATGCTTTGGCGAATGGTACGTCGCGTTGGAGCGTCGGGCTAGTCTTTTGGTGTGACATGAAACTAGCGCGACGTTAAAACGCGACGCTAACGCGGCGTTAATAACGCGTTCTGTTTGGCAAAGCCTTAAACTAAACGACTTATTCGATAAACAAAAACTTACCCTTAAATTCAAGATGGCTGATAACGCAACGAACCGAATAACACGCAAAACCAAATGTAGACTGCTAGTTACCTCCCGCAATGAATTTTGAAAGAAAATTGCTACTAGGATTTGTTATAATTAATAATAAAGTTATATATTATATATAGACTGCTAGTTACCTCCCGCAATGAATTTTGAAAGAAAATTGCTACTAGGATTTGTTATAATTAATAATAAAGTTATATATTATATATATATATATGTATTATAGTTATAATTGTAATTAATAATAAATAAAATTTTAGCCGTATCTACATCTGTCAGAGTCCTTATCTTATTTACAGCGAAGGAAGCTGAACTTAATCTACTGGCTATTTTTTCAATATGTGATTCCCACTGCAGTTTGGCATCAATACTTAAACCTAAGAACACTGTTGATTCCACAAGGTTCAACACCTGACCATTGAGTTGTACATTGGTTTCCACCTGTTCAACATTACGTAGGGTAAATTTAATACATTTAGTTTTATTCCCATTAAGGCAAAGATTATTTGTACTAAACCAATGGACCACTCTTGTTATTGCACCATTCACTTCGTCATAACTGTTTAATTGCGTCTTAATTTTAAATATTAACGAAGTATCGTCAGCAAATAAAATAATACTATTTTTGTCCCTTACGTAGTAAGGGAGGTCGTTTATACAGGGTGTCCCAAAATTCAAGGATAAGCCGGTAACAGAGGGTGGCCCTACTTATGGCTGCTCTGGAAAAAAAAAATATATCTCTATTTTTTTTTTTAATTATTTAAACTTTTTTAAAATCCTTCAAAATTCGGTACCCCTAATGATATTTTCAACTACCAGGCCCACAATTTTGCAAATATGTTTGAACTCTTTTCTGTATTAGCAAGCTAAAAAGCATAGCTATCCATCACCACCCTGAAAAATTATGGAATATTTGTAGTTATTTTACAAAAATAAGTCAAAATATTTTTTTGTCGTCAAATTTTCATACATTTTTGCTTTCGACCCACTTTATCTTATCTCGGTGGAAAAAAAAATATGGACACCACTATGGCATCCTTTTTTAAAAATTGGCGCAAGTATCCAAAATTTCAAAATGGTATGATTCGGGTATGATAATCCAATAAAATAATCAAAAAAAATGTTTTTAAGTAGGTAAATAAGAATCACATTTACATACATTGCTTTTATTGAAAATCACCAGATTTATTTTGTACACAATGCACTCATTATCAATAAAAAATCATTGACGGGACTCATGACTAATTAGTAACCAAGTAGTTTAACACATAACGAGGTTAACCAACACAAGCCAGGTTGGTTTTCGGATGGATGACCATTCTAAAGACATTGAGACACCTCCCTTCATTCCTAAGAGAGTACCTTAGGCCGTCGATCCCGGTGGCCATACGAGTATCTATGACAGTTGTTACGGGTAGTAGGAGTCCTAAAAGTCTAACAACTAGTCATCGTCATCTTCATGGATACGCATTTTCCTGATTGCATCCGTGGCCAAGATAACCTCGGAGCTCAGAGTCCGCCTTCCAGTTCTTCCTTCTCCACTTCGCCAAGTCAAACTGGTCTAAATAGAGAGCTTCGATATCGGCAGTGGGTTGTGGAGATCAGGTGGCAGTCGCCTCCCGGAAAATATCGAAGTTCAGCGCTTCACAGTTAGCCCGGAAATCCGAGGCTCAGAGTTTTATTGGAATTGTCTTAAGAACAATTAAGTCATCAAAAAAATAGTAACAATAATGCAATATTTAAAATTATACCATTACATATGTTTGTTTAATTATTTTTTAACAGTATGGATTTTCATCACTCATCATCCTCTAAACCTTTACAAAATACAGAGTCGGATTTTATAGTTAACTGTGAAACAGCAGAACCGCGAAATTTTCCGTGAAGCGACTGCCACCTGACCTCCACAACCCATTGGTGATATCAAAGTTATGTAGTGAGTCCAGTTGTTGGACTTTTAGGGCTCCGACTACCCGTAACAACTGTCATAGATGCTCGTATGGCCACCAGTATCGACGGCCTAACGTACTCTCTGAGGAATGGAGGTGTTTCAATGTCTTAAGAATGGTCATCCATCCGAAAACCAACCTGGCTTGTATTGCTTAACCTCGATATGTGTTAACCTACTAAGTTACCAATTAGTCACGAGTCCCGGCAATGATTTTTTATTGATGACGAATGCATTGTGTACAAAATAAATCTGGTGATTTTCAATAAAAGCAATGTATGTAATGTGATTCTTATTTACTTAAAAAACATTTTTTGAGTATTTTATTGGATTATTATACCCAAATCATACCATTTTGAAATCTTGGATAGTTGTGCCAATTTTTAAAAAAGGATGCCATAGTGGTGTCCATACTTTTTTTTCCCACTGTGATAAGATAAAGTGGGTCGAAAGTAAAAATGTATGAAAATTTAACGACAAAAAAATATTATGACTTATTTTTGTAAAATAACTACAGATCTATATTCTATAATTTTTCAGGGTGGTGATGGATAGCCATGCTTTTTAGCTTGCTAATACAGAAAAGAGTTTAAAAATATTTGCAAAATTGTGGGCCTGGTAGTTGAAAATATCATTAGGGGTACCGAATTTCGAATGATTTTAAAAAAGTTTAATTAATTAAAAAAAATAGAGGTTTAATTTTTTTCTTTTTTTTTCCAGAGCAGCCATAAGTAGGGCCACCCTCTGTTGCCGGCTTATCCTTGGATTTTGGGACACCCTGTATAAATTAAGAATAAAAATGGTCATAGTATCGAACCCTGTGGAACGCCCATCGAAACCACAGATCCTACTGAGCGTGTACCGTTAACATCGACCCTCTGAATTCTATTGTTCAAATATGAAGTCAGAAGATCGAGAGCCTTGTTCCTTATTCCGTAATGTTCCAATTTCCTGATTAATGTGTCATGGTACTCATGGTGGACGCAATCGAAAGCCTTGGATAGATCACAGTAGACACCCAATGCATCATGCTTATCTTCCCAGGCTTCGTGAATACAATTTAACAATTCTACCCCAGCATCGGTGGTCGAATCGAACGTCCTTTAGTAAACCCAAACTGTTTATCATGAAACAGTTTGTTTTCACCAAAATGGGTTAGCATCTGTCCTAGAATTGGTTTCTCAAATACCTTACTCAAGGTCGGCAACACAGAAACGGCGACCCGTTTTAGGAGGATCTGTGGTGCTGCCAGCCTTGAAGAAACGTATGACTTTGCTATGTTTCATTAAATCAGGAAATATACCGTTGCTGACACAGTCATTAAACACAGTTGCTAGATGGGGAGCAATGACATCAATAATACTTGACACAGTTTTGACTGATAATCCCCATAGTAGATCCGCGGTCTTTTTAATATCAATAGATTTAACGCGTTGGTGATATCCTTGCTATTAACAACTGAGAATACTAAAGTGTCCTCACATTTTTTTATTGATTCCATAAGCAATGACTCGGCGGTGGTGGAAGACGACTGGAGAGTTTTGGTTGTCAATAAGGGAATGTTTGTAAAAAAAAATTCAAACTCTGTCGCAACTTCCATGTCCTCCGTGACATGGCGATCTTCTATTTTTAAATGGAAATCTCTCGCGACTGATGAAAATTTCCCACATTCAGAATTTATTATGTTCCAAGTAGTCTTAATTTTATTAACAGAATTCGATATTTTCTTTTTAATGAAGTTTGACTTCGCAAAGGAACAGGCTTGCTTGAATATTTTGGAGTAATTTCTAACATAATTCTGAAAAGCAGGGTTGAAATTGTATGATTTTTCAGAATACAGATTAAACAATCTCCTCCTACTTCTATAGATTCCCGTCGTTGCCCAGTCACTGAAAATAGGACGCTCGCCAATCGATATTGTTTTTGAGGTAAAAATTCTCCCAAACTCAGTATTGATTAGGTTAATTAGATCTGCATATGAATCTTCTACACTAGTATACGAGGGCAAGTCAGGTAGTTTATTCACTATACTTTCTTTAAAAGAGTCTAAACGATGCTGGTTAATCGGTACAAATTTAATTTCCTTTTTACTAACTTTACAATTATTTCTCACAGGACATTAATTGACCACGGTGGTCCGAGCCTACCGCATCCACAATACATTTATTAATTGGTTTAATATCCGTGAAAATATTATCAATACATGTGGCACTAGTTGCAGTTATTCTGGTAGGTTCCAAGAACATATTAATAAGATTAAAGGACTTGAACAGATTTAACATTTTGTTTCTCTCTACTGGCACTAGGGTGTTTTCTAATATATTTACATTGAAGTCTCCACAAACTATTATTGCCTTTTTGGAGTAACGGCATTTAAAAAGCGCTTCTTCCATCCTTTCTTCAAATCTTGCATAGGGCGCGTCCGGGGGGCTGTATACGCTTAATACAATGAACTGCTCAAACTCAATACTCGCTATCTCAATAACTCGCTCAATAGAGAGGCTTACTAAGTCTTTACGTTGTTTAAATTTTATATTCTTATTAATCATTATTAGACTGCCTCCCCGTTTAAAATTTCTTCTACTGAACGAGCTTGCGACCTGGTGCTTTTTGAAGTTGAACATGACCTCATGGTCTTTCAACCAATGCTCCGTTACACAAAAAATATCGATATTTTTAAGTGTCATGTGCAACTCCAATTCCAATTCTTTGCCCTTTATCAAGCCTTCAACATTCTGGTGCACCAGGTTTAATATCTTATTTTTACTATTTAAATTGCATACGGGAGACTCGACTGTCTCAAAAGCCGCATGACCATGTGGCTTACCGGCATTGGGACGTATTGTAAAAAAAGTTGCGAGATTTTTTATCTGTTGTCAAGAAGTCCTGTCACTTATTTTGGATAAAATTATCCACTATGTCAGTACTATTATTATTATGTCGCTCAATAAAAGCTATGTTATTAGACAGAAAGACAGAAAGTTGCCTAGTACATTTGCAACCTGTCGTTGCAAAGATTTTGAGAGTCATTCACCATCTCGCGATCGTCAAATTCGCGAGCGCGCGCGAGTTGGCAATTTTTGATTTCGAATTATTTTTTCGTTGCCATCTCGCGCGCATGCTAAAGTACAGTCAGATAAAAAAGGATCAAAGAAAATATGAAAAAGAAAACTAATGTATACTCGCGTCTTTACCTGCATTGGTTGATGCGCTGCGAATGTTTTTTTTTTTCATCTTAGATTTCGATATAGACTTGCAAAGTGAGACTAGGCCACTAGGGGGACACGGCCGATATTATGATATCTGTTATGAGTAGCCGTCGTATGAAATTAGATTTTTTTTTTTCGCTTATCTTTCACTTTAGGCTGTATTTAAGATAAATTTCACAATGTTTCACATATTACACTGGTTAAAATATTAACAAGAATAAAAAAAGTATTTATTGTAATTTTTATTTTATTACATATTTTTTTTATGATATTTGTAATTCATTTTAAATTAGTGTAGTGTTTTAATGTATATATTTATTGTAAAATATTATATAAAGCTATTATTTTTATTGGAATAAAAAATGGATAAATGGTTGGGGTAAGTAGTTCGGGTATCGAATAATTCCTCCTCGTCGATTTTTACTGGTAAAGTGCCCAAAAGACGGGCGACATTGCGCCGTCGGATGGTAAGGTTTTTTTATGCCAGACTAATTTCGTATCTTTTTCAAGGATTAAATAAATTATAATTATTATAATTATTATTAAACGTTATTTGCGAAGTCATTTTGACGGGTATTGTTTTGCTACTGATTGAGATTGAGCCAGGAGCCTTGGTACTGTTCATACCCGTAATAGCAGTTCGTACTTGTAAGGCGCGCTCTAGAGCAATATATACTCTAAGGTGGCATCTAAGTCTTGCACGTGTTGTCCTAATAGGAAAGGAGAGGGTGGGAATAATTGGAAGAGCTCATCAGAACATTCACCATGGTAGAGACGGTAAAATAACGCCAAAGATGCCACATCTCTACGCAACTGTAAAGGCTCGAGGGTGTTAGTGACCTCAGGATTCCCAATAATGCGGACCGCACGTCGCTGCATAATTTTACTAGTAACATAACAGTAAAATTATTATAACAAACCCCAATCTGTGATTTTAATAGTTGCTAAGACTGTGATTAATCTTATTGGTACCTACCTAATATAAGTAATAGAACCAAAAAAGGTATTTTATTATTATTACTATTTTGATTATATTTGGGCAGCATCTCGTCAGTAAGCTTGACCGAATTCTGAACCACATTTCTCAATGGGGCTCTGAAAACCTGGTCGAGTTCAATACCAAGAAGACGCAGGTATGTGCGTTTACAGCAAAGGCTCTCCTTTCCTTCTCCTTTTGCTAATTCCTTTTAAATTATTGATGACTACGTTGTTGATTTGATTTTTGTTTTATTTACTTAGCTTTCGACAATACACATAATAAGTAACAGACGAAATTCTTGAGTCATTGTAATATTGTTGATTCGCTGAATATTGTTAGTTATTATTAGAAAAATAAGCATTTTGCCGTGTTGTTTTAAATTATATACCTATAGGTATCTCTCTCAAAAACTGTTATCTTTTACTTCAAACTCAAGTCGTATAAATCTATATTGAGATGGTCAAATTTTGTTACGCATTTTCAAATAATTAATGCACGTGAACGCATGCTTAAGTTTTCTATTTTTCTATATATTTCTTTATAACATAATGACAAAATAATAGCTTCATCCACGTCCATTTTCAAAGCTCTGCCGAAACAAACTGACAAACTCTCGCAAAACGCGGTAGCGCTTATACCTCGGGATCGGGACTCGTATCTTAGACCTGAATCACGAGACTAACGAGGTCCTAGCTCCCACCGTAGCACCCCATGCTATTCTCAAAAGACACATTTTAGGTGCAAGATATAATGTCCCGAGTAACCACTGACCTCCGTTAACGCGCGTTAAATGTGAAGCTAGCCTAAAATATCTCGTACATTTAAAATAGGTACCTAATTTAATCTATTACAACGTTTTTGTAGCTGACTGTACACAAATACGTCATATTTTCACAAACGCGCGAGTGATGACACAAAAATAATTCAAAATCGAAAATTACCAACTCGCGCGCGCTCGCGAATTTGACGATCGCGAGATGGTGAATGACTCGATTTTGATAGTGTAAAACTATCTAATGTCAAAATACCATCTTTATAGAGCAACCTAAATCGTCTGCAATCTTTCTAGACGTCCACTTTCGACCCATATTCAAATCTATATCTATATGTATATACTTACTAATAATAGAGCTGAAGAGTTTGTTTGTTTGTTTATTTGAACGCGCTAATCTCAGGAACTATCAATTCAAATTGAAAAATTCTTTTTCTGTCGAATAGTCCATTTATTGACGAAGGTTTATAGGCTATATAACATCACGCTACCACAAAAGGGAGCGGAGCAGTGATCATAAATGTCACCAAATCCGGCAGATTTCCAAACAAATCTATACTAGTGATGAAACTAATATTCGCATGTTTTTGCCACATTCGCATTCGCATTCGCAAAAATTCGTATGCGAATGTTATCAGTAAAAAAATTAGTAGGTCAATAAAATCGACTATAAAATCAAAACCCATTATAGTTGGGCAGCCGATTACATAAAATATAGAAATATTTATAAAATAAAACGGTTTAATAAACGTGATAATAATTTACAATATTTACATTGCGAATTATTATCACGTTTATTATTATTTAACCGTTTTATATTGCGCACCACTTTCTATAACCACCGTTATTCATGAACGTATACTTTAGTGTCACAAAGATGCCAACATAAAAAGATGAAACTCATATTATGTCAAGTATGTGTCAAGTCAAGTGTCACAATATTTTCGTTTCAATGTTATTGGTTTTCTAGTTTTTATCAATTAATTTCTCAATAACCCCATGTACTGTTGCAATATACATTTATATTTCAGATAATACTTAATACAGGCTTCACAATGCAGTTTTTACATATATGTAACATGACAAACAAAAGTGTGAGACAATCCCCATACTATATGGGCATTCTCCTTTGCTACCTTCCTGCGTACAGTCAACAAAGTAGTTAGGGTTGTACTTTTTCGTATAACGTTGTAGGTAAATGTGCAAACGTATCGCCTTTGTTGACTATACATAGATTAAGCTTAAATTGTCTGGTTAGCAGAATTGACACATGTTATTTAAAAATTAACCTCCCTTATTTTAATCTAACGCGTACGTGCAAATCCAATGGTATTATTTTCACACTCACGCATTTTTATACTGGCTGGAGGAATTTTGTCAATATAATATATCAAAATAATAATGATGTTTGAATTCACGGACACGATGTTTTAAATTCAATTTTACTTTACCCTCTAGCTAGAAGATAAAAACGACTTTTGCACTCAGATATCGAAGAGCAAAAATACCCTTTTCACCATTGACACTCGAAAAAGGGCCCGTGATTCATCAAAAACAGTGAATAAAACGCTCTTTGTTTCACCGAGTGAATAAAAAAATTGGATTTGTAACATGCGCGAATGTACGGATTCTAGTGAAACATGCAAAGAGATTGCACACTCTCACTATAAAAACGTACTAAAAGTCACCTAAATGTAATAACTGGCTGGATGGAATGTGGCTCAGTTTAAATTAAGAAAAAAAAAAATGCCGCCATTTTCTGTGTAATTTTCCTTGTAAAAGTTTCTGTTTGTCTCATAATCATAAAATGACTTCATCTAGTGATGAAAATGAAACTCATTTTCTCGAGCGCGAAAAGACTCCTGAGTCTTTTCGCTACGCTACCGGAGAAACCTTCACTCCTCTCGGGATACAACTTGGTGCCTCGAAAAGAATTCACCTTTTTTTCACTTGTTGGGTAATCTACTATTTTACCATCGACACTCGACAAAGGGCCAGCGATTCCTCAAAAACAGTGAATAAAACACTCTTTGTTTCACTGAGTGACTCATTTTAAATTAAGAAAAAAAATTCCGTGAAAATTTCCATGTAAAAGTTACTGTTTGTCTCTTAATCCAGTGATGAAAGTTGAACACTCTTTCCAGAGTCTTTTCGCGTTAAAGAGGCTGATAATTTGCAACTTTTTTTATGTATTACCCACAAGAAAATTTAATTAATAATCAAAGAGTAATTATTTTCTCGTAGTCAATGATAAAAAGCAGAGTACATAACACGTGAAAATAGTAGATTACCCAACAAGTGAAAAAAAGATGAATTCTTTTCGAGGCACTGAGTTGTATCCCGAGAGGAGCGAAGCTTTCTGCGGTAGAATCCCGAGCGTAGCGAGGGATTCTAGATAGAAAGCTGAGCGTATCGAGGGATACAAGAGCCGAGATGAATTCTTTTTTCACGTGTTAGGTACTCAACTTTTCACCATTGACTACGAGAAAACGATTACTCTGTGATTATGAATTACATTTTGTTATGGGTAGTACACAAAAGAAGCAGCAAATTATCAGTAATAGCTACCGCTTTAGCGCGAAAAGACTCAGGAGTCTTTTCGCGTTCGAGAATATGAGTTTCATTTTCATCACTAGATGAAGTCATTTTATGATTATGAGACAAACATAAACTTTTACAAGGAAAATTACACAGAAAATGGCGGCATTTTTTTTTCTTAATTTAAACTGAGCCGCATTCCATCCAGCCAGTGATTACATTTAGGTGGCTTTTAGTACGTTTTTATAGTGAGAGTGTGCAACCTCTTTGCATATTTCACTAGAATCCGTACATTCGCGCATGTTCCAAATTCAAATTTTTTTATTCACTCGGTGAAACAAAGAGCGTTTTATTCACTGTTTTTGATGAATCACGGGCCCTTTTTCGAGTGTCAATGGTGAAAAAGAATTTATCCCGGCTCTTGCATACCTTGATCTGCTTAGATTTCTATCTAGAAACCTTCTACCGTAGAAACCTTCGCTCCTCTCGGGATACAACTTAGTGCCTCAAAAAGAATTCATCTTTTTTTCACTTGTTGGCTAATCTACTATTCCGAGGTGGGGGAAAATTATTTTCTTTTACTTTAATAAAGTTTGAAAAATCAAATTTTCGGCAATTCTCTACACGGAATACAAACAAACGCATCTCGAGAATGCCACAATTGGCAGCAAATTTGAACAAAAGTGAACATTCGCATTCGCATTAGCGAATGTCAGTGACTGATATTCGCATTCGCGAATGTTCAAAAAACGACATTCGTTACATCACTAATCTATACTAACACATATTGAAGAGGAAAAATTTGTATTTTTGTATTCGACTAAGCGCAAAAACTACTGGAGCGATTTCAAAAATTCTTTTACCATTAGAAAGCTGCATTATCACTGACTAACATAGGCTATATTATATTTTTTTTTAAATTAGGGATCCTTACTAAAACTTCAATAATATAATACAAGGTGTAAAAAAAATACCTAAAACATTTCTTACATCGCGTGCGCTGCGAGAACTATTGATGATAGAACAAAATAATGTACTGCGGAATATAACTTAAAAAGGTCTACATAAAATTCCGCAATAGCATTATGTCTATCTCCTAAGGAAAACCCACAGCAACCATTTTTGTCTTTTACAAATTACAAAAAAATAATGTCATTTTCAAAGCAATTTTAACAACTTTTCATGGTCAACTGAGCCCACATCAATACAGTATTATTTCTTATCCAATTAAATACGTTAGTTAGATGATCAAAATTGCCATTCAAACTATATGATTACAATGAAGAACTTCAGAGTTAGGTATCGCAATTTGATTGGCCGCAACGGGAGCGGCCCTGTAGAGGGATGCTTAAAGGCTTCCCACATGTCCCTCTGACTACCAGAGGGCACAGTGGAGGCCAGGCCTGGGGCGGGCTGGTCATCAAGCGCAGGCGTGGGGAGTCGAGGAGCGTGGAACTACAAGTAGGTAGTGCCATTGGATAGATAGAGCCACGGGGAAGTCACGGGAATATGCCCAGCCCAAGGCAATCTTACACCCCCCGCCCGGCATCTGAAGACCCGAGACGGCATATGTTTTTAGTCGGTCCGAGTCCGACATAACCACTCCTGACGGCCGACGGGGGTGGTATCCGAGGAACCTTCAGTACGTAAGAAAAGTTGCAACGGAATCCGAATTCCACGCGGGCGGAGTCGCGGGCAACAGCTAGTCAACTACCTATAATTTTTCTTGTTGAAGTATCTACAATTTTTATTTTACCCATTTTATTATTAAATCAAGCAAACATTTTTGATAAAAAGTGTGAAAATGGCGTGGCGGCAAAACGCATAATGTGCGTTGCGTTAGAAATGTTATTTTTGCCAGAATTTTTTTTTTTTTAACGTAAACCTTTGTTTCTAATTAGTTGTCCAAGCGAACATTGTCAAAAAATTACTATTAGAACTATTGGGATAGATGATGAAGTCTTTGAAGTCTCTTACTTAAAGTACTTTAATAGTACATTATGGTACAAGTGAGCAACGTTGGTGATTACCGCCGAGGCGCCATTGAGACCCGAGCCGCCAGGCGAGGGTCTTAAGACAGCCGAGGACGGTAATCATCATGCTCACACGTGCCATACGACGTTTTACAACACACTTGCGAATAAAATAATACTAAAAAATACTAAATAAACAATACTACAAATTAATTCGTTTTCCTATGCGCGCGCATTTAACAATGGCGGTCGACCATATTTAAAAAAAAAATGACTTTTTTTTACTCTGTTTTTTTTTCTGTACTTAGAGAAAAAAAAAAGTTCAATTTGAGCGAAAATTTTGTTTATTACACAAGTATTACAAGTTGAAATTATTTATTTAAATACGAAAATGCATCAAATGACCATAGGCGTATTAATTTATTCGTACTATTAAACACGTTATTTTTTGTATCAAAACTTTTTTAAGAACATAGACAATTATAGACACTTCCTATAAAATTTAAAAAAGAATCTATAACTCACTTTTGTGAATAATAGTAATGAAAAAGTCACAGTTTTATAATAGGTGTCATTCCGTGCTTAATTGCGGTAAAATAATATCACTGTTATGAGCAGGTGTGTTGTAAAAGGTATTAAATATTCTCTGATGTCACACATAATGACATAATATAATAAACTATTGCTTGAATGGAGTATTAAGAAGTTACATGTGTTTCTAATTATCTGCCCACCACTGTATATACAGGGTGTCCCAAAATTCAAGGATAAACCGGCCACGGAGGGTGGGCCCTACTTATGGCTGCTCAGAAAAAAAAAAGAAAAAAATATATCTCTATTTTTTTTAATTACTCAAACTTTTTTAAAATCCTTCGATATTTGGTACCCCTTATGATATTTTCAACTACCAGGCCCACAATTTTGCAAATATTTTTAAACTCTTTTCTGTATTAGCAAGCTAAGAAGCATGGCTATTCATCTCCACCCTGTAAAATTATAGAACATTTGTAGTTATTTTACAAAAATAAGTCAAAATATTTTTTTTTTCGTAAAATTCTATAGATTTCTACTTTCGACCCACTCGGTGAAAAAAAAAGTACAAACACCACTATGGCATCCTTTTTTAAAAATTGGCGCATCCATCCCAGATTTCAAAATGGTATGATTTGGATATGATACTCTAATGAAATACTAAATTTTTTTTTTTTTGGAAATAAATATCACATTTCATACATTGCTTTTATTGACAATCATCAGATTTACTTTGTACACAATGCATTCATCATCAATAAAAAATCATTGACGGAACTTGTGACAACACAAGTCAGGTTGGTTTTCGGATTGATGACCATTCTTAAGACATTGAGACACCTCTGTTCGTCAGAGAGTACGTGAGGCCGTCGATCGCGGTGGCCATATGAGTGTCTATGACAGTTGTTACGGGTAGTGGGAGCCCTAAAAGTCCAACAACTCGACTCACTACATAACTTCGATATCGCCAGTGGGTTGTAGAGGTCAGGTGGCAGTCGCTTCACGGAAAATGTCGCAGTTCTGTTGTTTCACAGTTAACCCAGAAATCCGACTCTGTATTTTGCAAAGGCTCACGCTCAGAGGATGATGAGTGTTGAAAATCAATATTTTGAAAAAATTAAACAAACAATGATATAATTTTATAATTATTTTATATCATATTTCTTTACGAGTTATGTGATATTCTATGAATATTATTACCTTTTTGGAAAGCTGATTAAACTTACAAGTTATTGCAGTAATTTGTACGCTTAGTGCCATAGTATTTTTTTGAGAAAAACAACTGACTGGACGGAAAGGTGAAAAATAAAAATTAAAAAAAATATGATACGGTCCCATTTTTTTCTATCTAAAGTGTTTTTAATTATTCTTTTAGTATTTTGGGTTCTTTGACGTATCACCCTCGAAAATAAATTAAAATAATTCCGACTCGGCAAACTTTTTTTTTATTTGCACTTGAAGGTTGAAATCTGGGTTGGTACGAAAAAAACAAAGTCAATTATTTCCAAAACCATTGATTTTCGCCAATACATATGTGGGCTCCAAATTGTAGCATTTTGGGTCCCCTAACACCCCCTGACAGAAATACGTCGAGTTACCAATAACCCTGTATAATGAAAAAATATATTAAAATGAATCCCTATTTCCCTTGTCAGTCTTGTCACGCCATCACGCGTGAACGGCCAGACTGATTTCGCTAATTCTTTTTTAGAATATTCCTTGAAGTACGAGGATGGTTCTTACGGAGAGAAATAATATAATAATATTTAAAAAAATGTCTGAAAAATCTAAAGGTGTGACCAAACAGAGCGCGGCGCGCGCGGCAATCATTGCCAGCCGCGCGCGAATGTTATTACTGTTCGTTCGCCGGTGATTGTGTGTGGACGGATTTCTATCTATCTATACTATTATATAATTGTAAAGTGGTCGTGTCTGTACATTGGAGATATTTAAAAAAAAATACTTGGGTTATGTTACGTTAACGATACTGAACACGAAAATATTTTTTTTTAATTTCCTGTCTGTTTGTCTGTTTGTCTGTTTGTCCACGATGGACGCAAAAACTACTGGACGGATTTTGATGCGGTTTTTTTTGTTAGAAAGGGCTTGCTCAGACTTAAAATCTTACGTTTGTTTGATCGGAATCGGTTGAGTAGAACCGAAGTTGTGAACAATTATGATAATAAACGGAAAATGGCCCGATAGACAGATGGCGTTTTTATTTTTATTGGTCAATTTTTATAGCTTATTACATCCGAGCAAGAATGTCAATTTATAGACTTTATTTTTACATACACAATTGTGTAAACTAACACGTTTTTAATCATGAAATTAAAATTTGAATTATTAAGATTTAGTTACAGAATCATAACTAGATGGCGTTCTCGCATTTAAATTCAAGCTATCGTTTGGTTTCAAACTACCGATATACCCGAACCGGTATTTAGTATTACTCTTTTTAACTTCTAATTTGTCAATTTGTGTTATAGATTTTGGTACAGTCTTAAGATCCGTTACAAAATCGTTTTTCACGCAAAGACAGATTAGAGCTTGGCGAACGCGAAGTACCTATTATAATTGAGTAGACAGGGTAGGTACAGGTAGTGCGAGAAGGGCAAAGGAATGGGGACTAAAGAGTCGAGTAGATATCCAGGTAGGAAGATTCTTATATACCACTTAAGTGGCAAACAAGCACCCGACCCACCTGATTGAAAGTGGTTACTGTGGCCTATGGACGTATGCAACTCCAGAGGCGTCACACTCGCCCTTCTTGAAGTACCCCATCCCAATACTATTGTCGTGAGTCGTACTGTAATAGTGAAGTCGAGTATAGTGGCATCGAGTAGAGACGCGAATACAGAGTGGAGTACTCGTACCTACTACGTGGAGTACAGAGTCAAGTAGGAGCCGAATAGAGAGGCGAGTACAGTGTTTAATCTTTTTTTTTATATATACTACATACTTAGGTTGCAGACAAGCACACGGCCCTCCTGATGTTAATAGGTTACGCAACACCAGGGGCGTCACACCCGTGCTATGCTGTAAGAACAGAGGGATTCTGTGCCGTCAGCGCGAAAGATAAGTAGGGCAAAGCCTTTGGTTTTCCCACTGACAGCACAAAATCTTTGGCTACCCTACTCACCGTCAGAAACACTACACGAGGTTATTAGGTAAGTCGCGATCTTCTGTAGGGCCAGTCGGACTGCTCGATTGGGACGGATATACCGTCGTTTCCTACCTCCTCTAAAAAATAAAGCTCCTCTAATCAGCGTTCAACGCGCAACTCTCTGCACTAAAATTTATAACACCACGCGATAAACGACATCCACGCGGGCGGAGCCGCGGGCAACAGCTAGTACTATTATATAATTGTAAATTGGAAATGTTTGTCCGCGATGGACGCAAAAACTACTGAGCGGATTTCGATGCGGTTTTTTTTGTTAGAAAGGTCTTGGTCAGACTTAAAATCTTACGTTTGTTTGATTGCAATCGGTTGAGTAGAACCGGGGATAAGAGATCCACGCGGGCGGAGCCGCGGGCGGAGCCGCGGGCGGAAGGCTAGTTATGAAATAACACGGATATGGAAGTAGAATGGATGGACGTTATAATGTTAGACGACGAAGCCATTCTGGACTGGATTAGACCACTAAATAGGGAAAAATAATAATAAAAAGGAAAATAATTTTACATACTACTCATGCTTGTAAAACCTTGTAGGGGCAGGCAGAGGCCTACTAACACCCACATTTCGCTAACTATGATTTTAAGTCCCACGTAATAGGAGCGTATTACCGTCTAGCGGGCACTTTGTCTTTTTTCACAGCCTGTCACAACACAGCATGTCAGCAGATACAAAAGAACAATTAATGTTTAAAAATTTTGTTTATTAACAATTACGTATGGATGAAATTTTGAAGCATTTATTATGCTAACTGTTCAAATCGATTAAGAAAGGGAAAAAGAATCGACCTCGGACGGGACTCGAACCCGCGATCTTTCCCTTACAGGGGGAACGCTCTGACCACTAAGCCACGAGACACGTACGAAATCGATCCAAACTCCCTTATACAACCGTCTTAAGTCGGTCGTAAGGTCGATTCTTTTTCCCTTTCTTAATCGAATTACATAATGGTTTTACATGTCACCTTATTAAATACTAAATGCAAATAAATTGTTAATTAATGCATTATCTATTATCTATAATCCATTAAAGTACAGCTAGTTATTAAAAAAATACTTATCTATGAATAATATAAAAATGGATGTTGCCAAGCGCAAAACTCGAGAACGGTTCGACCGATTCGGTAAATTATTTTTGCGAAGTTATTTAGGTTCCACGGAATGTTTTTATGTAAATAAACATAAATGGCATGCTGTCTTTGAGACATAACCTCCTTGATGGTTTTCTACCCCTGTACCATGGCGAATGTTCTGATGAGCTGTTCCGAGTAGTCCCACCCTCTGTCCTTTCTTACACATAACAGCACGTGCAGGGCTTAGATGCTACCCGCATACGGTGCAAACAATTACATCATGAACTAAGCGGTTCGGCGATTCTTAAAGTCGCACCATAAAGTCTTGAAACTCTTTTCCACGTGTTTTCTTCTTCATTGTGCCCTTCTAAACGGGCCTTGTTTTTCTGCAATATGTGGCTGCACTATTGGCAACTAATTGCCCGGCAACATCAAAAATATTTCATTGCAACTGATGGCCGAACAATTAATGGCTGGGCAATGTGTTGCAAATATATCTGCAATAGTATAGCTCTTGATGCAGATTCATAAACGGGCTACACAAACCGGCAACAATGGCTGAAGAAATCACACTTGTTGCAGCAGCTTATATTGTTTTATTAAAAAATAAACAGAAAAAGAAGAGATTGTGGATTCGACCTTACTTAAATAGGCGTGAAACTTTAGATAATTTAAGTCTAGAAATAAGCCTTGATAGTAAATTATTTAACAATTCGCGTAGAAAAGGATAGACTGTGTCATAACAAGGAGAGCGACTGAAACAACAATAGAACTGGCCGGGCAATATTGCAGTAAAATCGACCGCCTAGCGATCGTCCGGCAACCCATTGCGGCAATATCGGCCATATGTGGCAACACAAAACATGTTTGGCTATATGGCCGGGACATTACTGCGATACTTGCCGGTATTGCTTGCAATAGTTGCAATGTTACCGGGCCACAGTGTTGCAGCCACTAATTGCAGTAAAACATTTAGAAGCACCTATACAGTCCCGGGTCCCTTTAATCGGGGTAGGGAGTAGGGACCGCCATTCTAGGGTCTATAAATATAATGACTGTCACTTTTCTCTGGACAGCACCCTTACTATCAGGCGAGGTGCTGTCAATTTGAGGTGATTAGAGTATTTTCCATCCACGGTATTTAGATTAGAGTATTTTCCATCCAACTCTGGGTCGAAAAATTCTACGTCCCGATATGGTTTAGAGAAGTTTCTCCATAGTACCTTTTGATCACTTTATACTGTTTTAATTTTTTAAATATTTTTAAGGCCCCGAATCAGGTCAGCATTGAAAAATCTGTATTTTCGAACCGTTGTTCTTATCTATATCTATATCTATACTAATATTATAAAGAGGAAAGATTTGTACCTATTTTTGTATGTTTGTAAGGAATAGGCTCCGGAACTACTGTACCGATTTCAATAATTCTTTCACCTATAGAAAGCTACACTATCTGGGAGTAACATAGGCTATATAACATCACGCTACTACTAAAGGGAGCGGAGCAGTGAGCATAAATGTCAATAAATCGGGCAGATCCATATATTAAAGTTGGACCGGAATCCGAATTCCACGCGGGCGGAGCCGCGGGCAACAGCTAGTTAACTATAAAACTTACAGATCTAGAATTTACATGCCTGAATACTACAGGATATACAGAATAACTTCTCCTTTTCATAAATTAAACAAAAAAGGACGAAATAGTTGAAAAGAGGCTCTGAACTGAACATCACTCTATCTACTCTTTCTTAGTAAACCAAATATTTTCTATAATATGTATCCAAATAATCTAAAATTTTACATATGTCTTAAATAAGTGTATTAGCAGGACGTGACCTTCTTAGTTAGTAATGGTTGCCTATAAAGTTACCTATTAAAATTGGTTTTACTGATTTTTACGGTTCAAATATGAGCGAATGACCTTGAGCATTTGTATGGTCAAAGTCATTCGCGTATCCTTCCTTCCTCTTAGCGTTAATTCCCAGTCGCATCCGAAGCTTTCAGCTCGGAGTCTGGGGTCCGCTTTTAGCAGTCTTAACCACGGATTTGGCTAGACCTCGATATTTTCCGTGAAGCGATTGTCATCTGACTTCCACAACCCAATGTTAATATTAGGCGATATCAAAGCTTTGCAGTTAGACCGTTGTTTTTGGATTTTTGAGGGCTCCAACTACCCGTAACGACTGCCATAGATGTTCTAATGGCAACCGGGACCGACGGCTTAACGTGCTCTCCGAGGCACGACCAGACCAATGCAAATACTCATATTTCATTCACACAAATATTTGCACTGAGCGGGGATCGAACCCGCGCCTCCTGCGTAGCGGCCGCATTCACAACCGCTACGCCACGGAGGCTGTCATGTCATCAACATATAACATTTGGTTTAAAAAAAGCAGGATTATACACAAATGAAATTTGAAATTATTATAAACAACAAACATTAAGCAATACTCGTATCTCCTATCACGAGTATCTAAGTATAAAGGGTATATTACATAATCGCGTATGTAATCACCTTAAGGCGTCAAATTGACAGCACCTCGCCTGATAGTAAGGGTGCTGTCCAGAGAAAAGTGGCAGTCATTATATTTATAGACGCTAAAATGGCGGTCCCTACTCCCTACCCCGATTAAAGGGTCCCGGGACTGTATGAAGAAGAAAACACGTGGAAAAGAGTTTCAAGACTTTATGGTGCGACTTTAAGAATCGCCGAACCGCTTAGTTCTTGATGGAATTGTTTGCACCGTATGTAGCATCTAAGCCCTGCACGTGCTGTTATGTGTAAGAAAGGACAGAGGGTGGGACTACTCGGAACAGCTCATCAGAACATTCGCCATGGTACAGGGGTAGAAAACCATCAAGGAGGTTATGTCTCAAAGACAGCATGCCATTTATGTTTATTTACGCCCGTAGCACATCTCCGCCGTTTCGCGGCGGACAGCGGAACTGCTAGTTGAGTTTCGCTGTGTTCAAGTGTAGCTGGAGCAGCGAAACATGAGCGGAACTTGACACTTGTTATCTAATATGGAGCGCGTACCCGAATCTAACTGGTCCGTGTAGAACGCATGCGCCAACTACCTGACTTCTGATTGCTCCGTTCAACATGATAACGTATTTTTCGCATGCGCGAACTTGATACCGTGCGTCAAGAACTTTCAAAATCAACAGGGCCGAAATTGGGTAATTGACTGTCTAGTTAAATTATTAGTTACTTTATGGTGAGTGATAGGAAAAGGAGATGTTCACTTTTTGTATGGACAATGGGGACACTAATTTGCACAAATATAATATATATAAATTAGTTTTATATTTAATACCATTATACGTTAACATTACATTTAGATAAATATAATATTAATACAATTAAAAGTCTATTATTATAATAAAAAGCGTACCTTCCACATTTAATTCTCTCTGAATTTCTAGCCATGCTTGCAATTTTTTCACGTTATTTTTATAATGTGGATGGCTTATTAAATAAATAACGGGTCTATTTCTGATCTCTATGAGAAGCTTTTCGGTATATTCCACGCCCATCATTTAAAAAAACGTAGTTACGCTCAGTAGCTTTACCATGGTAAAGCTTAGCTTAGCTTTAGTAGGTCTTTATTTGCTAGCCTATGTTACTCCCATTATTGAAATCAGTCAACAACAAACAAAAAAAAACAAGAAAAGGACTTTCCTCTTTAGAATATTAGTGTACCTAGATGTAGGTAATACCATCCTGTACAAAAAACTGTAGACGGCGAAAAAATAATCAAAGTAAAACTTTTTTACTGATTTTGATTCATTTGGAATTTAAAAGACCCCTATTGCGGCCCTGCAATTTACGTGTTACGTAAAATTGTCACGTGACAACACTGACAAAATAGCGGACGAAGCGCGGAGGTGTGAACGGCATAGGCGAAACTTGCGCGGCGAAAGAGATAGAAGATAGGTAAATCTATGCATTTGAACATGCCGTTTCGCTAGAGTTTCGCTCCTCGTACAACTGACAGAACATGGCGAAACGACCGCGGTTCCGCTATACGCGGTTTCGCGGCGGAGATGTGCTACAGGCGTTACATAAAAACATTCCGTGGAACCTAAATAACTTCACAAAAATAATTTACCGCATCGGTCGAGCGGTTCTCGAGTTTTGCGCTTGGCAACATTCATTTTTATATTATTCATAGATAAGTATTTTTTTTAATAACTAGCTGTACTTTAATGGATTATAGATAATAGATAATGCATTAATTAACAATTTATTTGCATTTAGTATTTAATAAGGTGACATGTAAAACCATATGTAATTCGATTAAGGAAGGGAAAAAGAATCGACCTTACGACCGACTTAAGACGGTTGTATAAGGGAGTTTGGATCGATTTCGTACGTGTCTCGGTGGCTTAGTGGTCAGAGCGTTCCCCCTGTAAGGGAAAGATCGCGGGTTCGAGTCCCGTCCGAGGTCGATTCTTTTTCCCTTTCTTAATCGATTGATATAATAAAAATATAAGGTGTTATATTTTCGGATTTTAGTCGGTTCGATTACCGGGCGTGGCAAGCGATTTTCCGGAAATCCTCACACCACGAAAATAATGAATAATATCCGTTTTGTTTCTTTTTAAAAATAAGGAAACGGTTTCCTTTGAATTAAATTAACTATATATCTATTGGTATTGAATTTAGTTCGTCGCGCTTAATTAAATTTTCAATTGTTTTACGTTTTAAGTTACTTACGAGTATTCGTTTCAATAGATTGTTTGAATGGTAATTTTGATCTACATGCTCATCGTATCCAGAGACGTTTTTCTCTTCTGAAACAAAAAATGACATTTCTTTATTAAACTACCATTACACATTTGGAACGCTTCGAGCAGCAATCATAAAGATTTTTCTTTTTACAGCGGTGGAGAAGATAGTTCCAGCAACACGTGTCCGATAGCAGCGTCTGCTGCAGCTCCCGCTACGTGGCGTGGTACAAATGATAGTGCCACCGAGTATTGTCGTCGTGGTAACACGCCGGCAGCATACGGCAGGTACCAGCGCAACAACTCTACCGCACCTTACTCTACACCACCTTCCAATGTGGAAAGGTATTTATTATTTTCTTTAGTATTCATTGGAGCATAAAAAAGTGGAAGACTACAAAGTAATCTAGCAAAACTAACAGGTGTAATGGAATACTCAGTGAATAAATACCTTTATCAGTTATTATATCACTAATACCCTTAGAGTATACATTATATATAGAGCGCGCATATCACTCAGGTCTTTGGCGCCGAGTGTTATCAGATACTTTGCGAATTTTGCGATGGTATAGCGCACCTATAGTGACGTTTCATGCATTACCGAAAATATCAATAAATGCACTTATTAATGTTGTTATGAAGTTTTTTGTTCGATTTGATAAAATCAACAAAATACAAAAAAACGTCATTTTGCATATTACAAAAACAATTATTACTACAAATATACGATGTTGTATAAAATTTTGATTTAATATATCGAATTGATTATTTGCGAAGTCATTTTGTCGGGTATTGTTTTGCTACTGATTGAGGTTGAGCCAGGAGCCTCGGTACTGTTCGTATCCGTGATAGAGGTTCATACCTACTTGTAAGGCGCGCTCTATAGCAATGTATACTCTAAGCTAATACCTAATACAAGGAGTTTTTCTTTATAGACTATCTTCGTGAAACCCACGTTGATACATGAGAAGACTTAAAGAAAGACTCAAAAAATGGTACTTACTGCCCGCACGTCTTTCAGTTACTTGATGTTATCCCTCGGAATGAAAACCTCAATGTCCTGTAGAATTTATTATTCATTATTTTCGTGGTGTATTATAACTAACTCAAAAAATGGTACTTACTGCCCGCACATCTTTCAGTTACTTGATGTTATCCCTCGGAATGAAAACCTCAATGTCTTGTAGAATTTATTATTCATTATTTTCGTGGTGTATTATATTTTAGTTAAGGTGCTTCTAAACGGGCGATGTTTTACTGCAATTAGTGACTGCAACACTGTGGCCCGGCAACATTGCAACTATTGCAAGCAATACCGGCCAGTATTGCAGTAATGTCCCGGCCATATAGCCAAACATGTTTTGTATTGCCACATATGGCCGATGTTGCCACGATGGGTTGCCGGACGATCGCTAGGCGGTCGATTTTACTGCAATATTGCTCGGCCAGTTCTATTATTGTTGTTTCAGTCGCTCCCCTTGGTTATGGCACAGTTTATCCTTTTCTACGCGAATTGTTAAATAATTTATTATCAAGGCTTGTTTCTAGATTTAAATTATCTAAAGTTTCACGCCTATTTAAGTAAGGTCGAATCCACAATCTCTTCTTATTCTGTTTATTTTTTAATAAAACAATATAAGCTGCTGCAACAAGTGTGATTTCGTCAGCCATTGTTGCCGGTTTGTGTAGCCCTTTTATGAATCTGCATCAAGAGCCATACTATTGCAGACATTTTTGCAACACATTGCCCAGCCATTGATTGTTCGGCCATCAGTTGCAATGAAATATTTTTGAGATTGCCGGGCAATCAGTTGCCAATAGTGCAGCCATATATTGCAGAAAAACATGGCCCGTTTAGAAGGGCACTTACATAAGCCTATATTTAGCATTATTAGGCCCGTATTCCAGAATGACGCTCAACTCAAACTCGATTCACCTGAGGACAGATTGTATAGAACTATAGACAATCTATCTGATAGCCTGTCAAATCTGTGGAATCTGTGCATACAATCTTGCCTCAGGTAAACCGAGATTCAGCTGAGTGGCATTCTAGAATACGGGCCTTAAAGTAGTTTTTTTTTACTATTTCATTTTGTTAAATGACTGTTGTGTGTTGTATCTTGTACGTTTTGTTGACGCTTAATGTAAATCTTAAAGAAATAATAAAATAAAAAAACCAATCAAGTGCAAGGTCGGACTTGCGCAGAGGTCAATTTGGATATTAGGGATTTGGCCATTCTTGAGTTTGGACATTTTGGGTTATGGAAGGGATATTCTGGGATATGGACGTTTTGCACTCTCTGGACCTTTTGGGAAGTGGACATTCTAAACCTAATAATTTTCATTTAATTGTTTACTTTAGAAGTAAATATACGACTAAATATTCTGCGGATATTTTGAGCGTCGACCTGTTGTCGTTAATAATATAGAGACTTTTTACGCTTTTTTGTATGGAAGCAAATTAAGTATGTTGTAAGGAGTTACAACATACATAATCTATTTTTCAAGTTAATATGTCACTAATAGACTAGACTCGATAATTTTTGAAACAAAAATAAATAATAGTAGGATGAAACCCGTTATAAAAGGAAGAGAATATAACAAAAATAAAAGGAAAAATAATTTACGGGCGATCTGAGGTCGGGAAGTGGAAGGGGGTGAGTTTTTAGGGGTAAAAACGGTTTATTTCGATTTCCGGCAAAACTACAAGTCCTATGGGAAAAAATTAAATGACAAAGTTTTAAGTAATGAGACCTACAACTTTTGTAAATACACTTTTTTCACATAACCTCAAAATTTATGTGAAAAATTGAAATAATCAAGTTTTTGGTTTTTTATTTTTATCTTATATAAAAACAATTATTTTCTCACGAAATTTGGTGAAAACTTACCTTTTTATGTCCTTAAGACACTGTAATTTTTTTGATTTGAAATATTTATTTTTTCACCTTATTTTGACTTAATATAGAAAACCACCCTAATTTTCAAACGAAAATTCTCGCGTCAAAATATCAGCTTTTTAAAAAAAGTTGGGGAGATTTTTGTTCGTTGAAATCTCTTCTTTCTGATAGTGTAAAAAAATATATAAATATATATCCATTTACTATCGTAAATGTTCTCATAAAATGCAAAGAAACATGGCTTAAAATGCAATATGGGGTTTATTTTTTATTGCTTTTATTAACTATTCTTCCAATCTAGGTTGGTAAATCGTTTGTAGGCAATTGTATAAAAATATTTAATAAAATTCCTCAGGATTTGGTTGACTAAGTTTAAAATTAAAATAAAAAATTGTTTAATGGAAAAAGGATTCTATAAAGTAGATGAATATCTTAATGATAAAAATGCATGGTTCGGTAGTTGGTTCTACTGAGAAGATACCAGCAAGAAACTCAGAGAACTCAATTATCCTTTTTATTTTATTTTTTCAAATATAGATTTTATACAATTTATAATGTGCGAGCAATCAGTGATTATCCTAATATATATTTTTCACTTTTAACCATTTTCAAACGTATCGGCCCCGGTCTATAACCATTCCGTAAATATTTCTAGCGTCTGTCTGTTGCTGTTATTAATATTATGGAAAAATATCATATTTATTGTTTGTACAGGAGGAAGTATTGTAAAATAATATTAATAAAATACTACAAATACTAATAAAAACAGCAACAAAAGTTTTTATTAGTATTTGTTTAATGGCACTGTAAAGCATATAATGCGTCCCGCCGGCCGCCCTTCGACATTAATAGTACTTATATTCAGAAGTAAATAATAATATTTTCCTGTAACGTTTCGACCACTGTATCGGTTTATCATCAACGTTGCCAGTGGTTTCCAGTATGGCGAAACGATTTTGATGTTCCAGTTAGGAGTTTTCCTACGCCAAGGTTGCTTAGAGTGCTAAGGTTGGAGAGTCGATCGCTTTATTCTGAGGGACTTTTTAGCTTTGCTTTCGGTTATACTTAAAATCTTACGTTTCTTTGATCGCAATAAGTTGGGTTGAACTGGAGATATCAGTAAGAGTCGCGTTGACTGACATCCACGCGGGTGCAACCACGGGCATACGATAGTGTTTTTTACCCGACTACGGCGAAGCCAAAGGAGGGTTATGATTTTGACAGGCTATGTATGTATGTATGTATGTATGTATGTATGTTCGTTTGTTCCCTCATAGCTCTTTAACTACTTATTAGAACTGGACAATCGAGGTATCGTTAGAAGCGTCTTGATCGTCCGCTGGTATATCACGTGTCACTAAATCTAATGTGGCGCCCTCTGGCGGTCATAAAGTACTGCATTAAAAACTAAACTTGAGATAAATAGACCGTGTTTGGTATCAAATTAAAGGGCTCAATTAGCACATTTCAAATATGTATAAATTATTGGGTGAATTACGTTTTCCGCAGCCAGAGGGTACAAGAAGGAAACTAGAATCACTTAAACGAGATTTATTTAACTCTAACTAACCTAAAGGTGGTGAATGTACTCGATGTTAGAAATACATTACACCGTATTAGCCTAAAGGTGAATGTACTCGATATTAGAACTACATTACACCTTACTAACCTAAGCGAATGAGTTCGATATGAGAACTACATTCTTAACTATACTAACGACTACGTTCGATGCTAGAACAGAAGTGAGTATATTTATTTTAATTAAAGATGTAAAATCAGTTCGCGTATTGATGCAATCGATTCTCAAATCTGCTGACGGTGCGGCACGAGGCGAATGCACGAGGCTGCTCGCTGCACGGGGCGCTGATGCTGCAACTCGTACTTGCTCTCCTTATAATCTGGGTCGTTATATGTATAGCGGGTTCATGCGGGTTTGCCTATGTAACTCCTCCACCCTCAGAAAAGCAATTATTTTCCAACTTTCAGTGAAAATATTGCTGGTATAGTCGGTTTTCCAGGTTCTTCATGTGTCTCATTTTGTTGGACGCTGGGATTCTTTTCTGTTGAATTTTGTTGTTTCTTTCTCCAGAACCGGCGAACTATGATGCTTGAGATACTTATGATTGTGCCAGTTATAATTGTATAGAGTAGTATAGTTGTGTGATAAATTGTTCCAGAGGAATTTTTCAGTTGCAGCGGAGGCTGGGTTATAATTTTATCTTGACTAGTATGTAGTGATCTTGACTGGAGCGCATGAGTTATTAAGGGCTGATTAGAGATGATTCCCTGGATACAGTCGAGAAGTTCTCCCATTGGATAATTCATCTCTTCCTCGCAGAGATGATACTGGTTCAACTTCGGGCATTCAGCCTCTATGTACTTAAAAGCTTTTGACATATGTTGCTAGGAAGGGATAAGGAGGGATCAAACTATATTCTAGTTTGTTGGGAACTATAGTTAATCTGTATAAATCGAACTTGGTGGGAGAGATTATTGGTAATTTGAATATAATAACTATTCTTTTTCCTGTATAATAGTAACCGGGTCTTATTATAAGGTAGTATTCTCTCAAGTCTAGATCTAAAATCTGTTCAGAGCTGTAAATTAGTTTTAATATGTTAACTATGATGTAGAGTTACCAGGAATTGTTTCCTGAAACTTGGGTAATTTATATTGGTACAGGTGAATAGGGATTCTAGTACAGTCAGTAATTAAGTAATTATCTTTAAGGTCTATTTGAGCGCCATCTAACTGATCTAATCCTATTTAATCGTCGAGATGGTTATGGAATTTATAGATAAAAAAAAACTTTACATTAGACTGGTCATTAAAAATTTTGATATACTAGGTAAAACTGGTAAGGGAAAGAAAAGGAAGCAACAGTTTAGAAAAGTTTCAAGTACTTACAAATACAATTCTTCTTGCGTATCGATAGCTGGTTATTCTCCCTTCTTTTGATGGCTGCAGCTCTCGTAGGTAATAAATTAAATTCGTTTTATATAACTAGTTTTTTTTTCTTTTTTTATACTATATTCCGGATCCTTCCTGTGCTATCAATGTCTGGATAACCTCCCCTGCGGTTTCACGTAGATTCTGGATATTCGATGAGGTATTAAGATACCGACAGCGACTATCGGAGTCAGCACTCACCAGGTTAACGATTTTTGGAAACCTATGCCGCGCCGCGCACTGCCTCGAATATCCTACCGACTGCGCCAATTACGTTTTCCGCAGCCAGAGGGTACAAGAAGGAAACTAGAATCACTTAAACGAGATTTATTTAACTCTAACTAACCTAAAGGTGGTGAATGTACTCGATGTTAGAAATACATTACACCGTATTAGCCTAAAGGTGAATGTACTCGATATTAGAACTACATTACACCTTACTAACCTAAGCGAATGAGTTCGATATGAGAACTACATTCTTAACTATACTAACGACTACGTTCGATGCTAGAACAGAAGTGAGTATATTTATTTTAATTAAAGATGTAAAATCAGTTCGCGTATTGATGCAATCGATTCTCAAATCTGCTGACGGTGCGGCACGAGGCGAATGCACGAGGCTGCTCGCTGCACGGGGCGCTGATGCTGCAACTCGTACTTGCTCTCCTTATAATCTGGGTCGTTATATGTATAGCGGGTTCATGCGGGTTTGCCTATGTAACTGGTGTTGCTTGCCCCAAAATAATAAAAATAAAAATAAAGTTTAAAACTTTAACAAAACAATACTTTCTAGGAAAAAGTGGCATACGACCACGGCTATTCTTGATATTTTCTTGTTTAATACTTTTTAGGACGTGATTTTGCAGTAGTCGGGTTTTAGTTTTAATATATGATTAAAAAGAATAATGGCCAAAATCCCCCTACATAAAATTGCTCGATATGATTTTTCACGTTTAACTTCAAATAGCACATCATAATAAGTTTTTAGGATTACACGCTGCTTGTCACAAACGCTAAAATCATTCACGAAGGAAGACGAAATAAATATACCTACATAACTATTTGGTTTTATATATTTGTAAGTATTGACATGTCAATACAGCAGCCTCAACATGGCGACAAAGACATACTCGTTTCTCTTCGGTTCTCTTGGACCAACAAGTCGAACGAAACCAAAGAGATACGACGAAGACATAGTATCTCACTCGTCTGCATTATGACGTCTTGGTCACGTGGCACCTTTTGTTACCATCTTACTTTTGACGTTTATCATTTATCAATCCGGCAGATTCCCATAGATATGTCGCAGCCAACTACTTTAATCAGCCACAATTCAACTGCCTAGGCGGTTAACTAAACAGCGCCGTTCAATAAACTACCTAAATGATATTCAGCCATTTAATTAAACGGCTAGGCAAATGACTTGCAACGATGACGTTTAATTACTTGCCTAGCCATTTAATGAAACAGCTAGGCAAATGACTTGTGCTGTGATTGCATGGCTATAAAAAAATAACACAATATAAAACTTGTTCATGAATAAAATATATACTGAAAATACTGAAAAAATCTATCACTAACTTTGTGTCTTATTTCGGGGTAGTGACCTATCGTGCGAATGGCCTAAGGCCTAAGCAATAGTCAGCCAGTCTGTTAAATGTACAACATTACTGAATATCATTCAGGCCGTTTATTGAATGGCGCCGTTTAGTTAACAGCCAAGGCGGTTAATTGAACGGCTGATTAAGCTACATATTTGGCGGCGACAAATGTGTTACTAACACATATAGGGTTAAAGGAGAACAACGGGATTTCGAAATATGTCATGGGCGAAACCGGGGAGGGCCGGCTATTCAATTTGAGGGGCCCGGAGGACTCTTGCAGGAGACTACGCGGGTGTCGTGCGGTCCATAGCTCTACGAGTATATGGGTGCCCCATAATATATGGGCGGACAACCTGAAGGCCAGGCACGTGAACCGGCTGCATAAACCGCAGCGGATGATGGCCTCCAGGGCCATTAGGGGGTACAGCAACCCTTTGAAGCAGCGAGTCTCCTTGCCGGATCGCCACCGTGGATCCTAGAAGCGAGAACCCTTTCGGCGCTATATCGGTTCCGAAAGGAGGCGCGAGAGCGGAGACACGATCCTGAGCCTGAAAAAATTCGGACCGTGAAATCCCGATTCACGGGGATATGGTGGCGGAGAGTGAGCTACGACTTGGGCGACCACGCACAGGGCACGCCGTAGTAGCGGCGGTAAGACCCATCATGGGGGAGTGGCTAGAGAGACCATACGGCGGCCTCTCGCTCTAGCTGACGCAGATTATCACCGGGCACGGGTGCTTCGGCCGATATCTGCATAGGATCGCGAAAAAATTGCCAACGTCTGAGTGCCATCACTGCGACGCGAGCGAGGACTCGACGCTGCACACGCTCACGGAGTTTCCGGCGTGGGAGATGCCGAGACGGGAGCTGGTGGTGACCCTCGAAGTGAGAGTTCTCACGCTCGCCACTTTGCTCGTAGCGATGTATCGCTGCGCGGATGCGTGGGCTACCGGCGCCTCCTTCTGCGAGCAAGTAATGCTCGTGAAGGAGGCGGCGGAGCGGGAGCGAAGGAGAATCGCAGACCTTGCGGCCCGCGACTAGCGGAGGAGAATAGCAAACCACGCCGCCTGCGACGAGCGGCGGCAACTCGGGTGTCGGAGGTCGCAGAATGACCTCCGTCCCCCATGAGCGCGGGCCTAGGGGTGACGGGTGGAGCCGCCTGTCACCTTAGCAGAAGCAGGCTGCGGTGGCGGCGTGGTTCCCCATACCGGGGGCGAGTTAGGTTCTCTGTGGTCCCCACACCGGAAGAGGGCCAGATCGATAGAATGATGTGGTCCTGGGTCGGCCGGGGTGCGAGGGATATGCGACAATCTCACCTCCGGCAACCGACGGCCCACGGACGGCGTGTATTTTAGTCGGTTCGAGTCCGACATAACCTCCTCCTCAGGCTCCGGCGGATCCGTCCGTGGGGATTTCGCGATAAAAAAAAAGAGAATTTGACGGTTAGTCCGTTATCCGTCGACGTTCACGGTAGTAGTCACTTAGTTTTATTTTACCACGAAAGATTTAATGGCTTCACATACAGCCAATTTGTGAGTTAATTGAAAATGGTGTTTAAAATAATTGTATTATTCATATCATGGCAATTATATAACACACCTAATTGTATACATACATTATCCCAATAATATATAACATTCCACTGTATGATCGAGATTTTTCTATGCTGGCTGTATTTTTGTGGTTTTAATGACCACGGGACGATAAATATAAACGACCGTAGGTATGTCATTTACTCGTTGATTGTTTCCAAACGTATCACGAAGGAAACGGCATCATTGAATATAATATACTCAAGTCAATTATCTTAAATTTTATATTTCATTCAGTCTCTTTCAAAACAAATAAATGTGCTGAAAAATTTTAGAGAATTATTGCATTAAGATAACCAAATATGTACGATTTTTTGAAACTCTTGCTGTTAACAAACTCACAATATGCCAATGTTCTTTCAACACGAAATGCATTTTTCCTGTCGTACTGGCCGTTTGAAAATTCTTAAACTTTTTGGCCACCAATCAAGAAAGTTTGCCTACCACTGTTCTAGACTCTAGCTATCACGGTATTCACGGTTCATGAGATACGGCCTGGTGAAAGACAAATATACGGACAGATAACCCAGGGTCACCAGGAGTGCGCGGGCAATTTTCGTATGAAAAAAGGTCAGACAGTCAAAGTCAGTCTTAAGATGGGTGACCATGACCATTCTTAATGTTTCAAGGTTAAGTCAACAAACATTATTAAAATTTCATCCCATGGGAGTAAAATATGGCATGAACGGTTGAAGTTTTTTAAAAAGAGTAGGTACTAGAAACCGAAATTATACTAGTATGTATTAAGTTTAGGTATGGGTGTGACTTAGGTACTCTTTGAACAAGTTATTTTGATGTACCTAGAAAATAGGAATGGTATCTGTTTATGTATGTATTATGCAAATGTTAGTTACTTACGCTACGGTTTGGTTAAGTGTGTACCTTATTTAGATTATGCTATATGGTGTCTCCTCGGTCCCTGAATTAAGTTCAATGTTGCTCTAATTAGTAGTAGTAAGGATTTTTAAAGGAGTTCTATAAATTGTTTCAGAACTACACCACACCATCGATGGTATGCTACTGGAGACAGAGTTTCGGGAGCGACTGGTGGTGAAAGTACGCCAAGTACGCCTGGCGGTGGTACTGAGGGTGGACGTCGAAGGCGCCATTCGGGTTCTGGCTCATCGCGGTCTGACTCGAGTTCGCCAGAACCAAGCGATACATCTCGTGCTTCCACACCTGCAACACAGCCACCCCTCTCCTCACATCATACAAATCACAGAACGCCACCAACTCTGCAACATCAAGTATGTTTACATTTTTAGATTATGCTATACACTTGAATTGGATATAATAATTATCTAGTAGAATTCTCAAATTTACAGCGCTCCTCTAAATTTCTTTACAAATAGATGGACAACATTATTTTAGTTAGTATACCTAAATGTAAAAGTAGGTACTTGGTTCATCTAACTAAATACATCCAAACTCTTTTATTAAATGTAAGTAACTTAAGCTCAAAAGTGAAAAGACATAGAATCCGTTCAATTTACAAATCTGAGGTTACAATAATTCGCACCCCGCAGAAAGTTGGTAGGATTCTTTAAAATTCCATTATAAATATAATCCAAAAGTCCAATCGATCCGATACCTGGATTTTTTTTTCGGGGTCAATGATCTCAAAAATGAGTTTGTCGCGATTTTCAGCAAAACAGTAAGTTGTATCAGAAAAAGGTCTTAGACAAAGTTAAAGATCATGCAATAATCTATAAAAAAATCCGGTCATTTGCGAGTCTGGCTCACGCATAATATGTACTCGTTCCTTACGAAACTGAACTATGGCGCGAACTAGTGCTACATGAACGGCAATATAAAAGTATAAAATCTAATTCTAATCAACGCAATCAAAGGATTGCGTTGATTAGAATTAGATTTTAGGGTACTTCCCGTCTAGCTAGAATCATGCACTTTGGGACGAAGCAAGTTCTTATACCTAATAGTAGTGTTTCGTCCCAAATTGCATGATTCTAGCTCAAAAGGAAGTACTCTAAAATCAAGCTATTCAACGCAAAAGTAGGTATGTATATTGCCGTCTATGTAGCACAAGTTCGTGCCTCAATTCAGTTTTGTAAGGAACCTTTAACCTCACACTTGACAGGGTTCTTATAGATATAGATAATTGTGATAATTTAACTTTGTCTCAGACGTTTTCACAATAAAACTTACCGTTTTGCTGAAAATCGCGAAAAACCCGTTATTGTTGTTTTTTTAACGAATTCCAAACAAGTTACGACGGGCTATCAAAGCGACACGTACGTTCGTGGATAGGATAGGATGAGGATTCCCGCCGCGGGTTACGTCTTGCTCATGCAACCACAGATGGTTTGGTAGCAGAACGTCCCATTCCCAAACTCGTCACTCTGTTTCAGATGGTCCCATACCTAGATAGTCCTATTCCCAGATCGTCCCATTCCTAGATTGTCCTATTCCCAAATTGTCCCATTCCCAGATGGTCCCAGGGATGGTAATGACGCAGTTTTAATGATAGGGGTATGAATAAAAAAATACTACTTTAATTAACATACAAATTAACTTTTATAGATGTTTTTTAATTACAATGTAGTATGAAAAATAAACTAAATCAAAGAGTTGTCATCTTTTAGTAGTAAAATAATAGTAAAGCAAATGATAAAATATCAATCGCTCTCAGTATTTAAGATGGACACTGCCCACATTTTTTTATAACCACATACAAGGATTTTGACTTCAGGATTTTAATATAGAAAAGAAAACACAAAAGGACGTTAAATCATGTTTATTTACGTAATTAAGTTGAACTCAAAATTGTGAATTAAAACATATTAACTAAATATTTGAAGCTATAGCGGAGCGGAAAATCCTTGTGTGGGTGATTATAAAAAATATTATGTGATATAGTGTCTAATCCAAATACATTTTTTAATGATGTTTTATCATTTGTTTTACAACTAAAAGGTGACAACTCTTTGATTCAGTTTCTTTTCATACTATATTGTAATTAAAAAATTTCAATAAAAGTTAATTTGTATGTTAATTAAAGTAGTATTTTTTATTCATACCCCTATCGTAAAAACTGCGTCATGCGTTACCATCCCTGGGACCATCTGGGAATGGGACGATCTGGGAATAGGACAATCTGGGAATGGGACGATCTGGGAATAGGACTATCTGGGAATGGGACCATCTGAAACAGAGTGACGAGTTTGTGAATGGGACGTTCTGCTACCAAACCCCACAGATTACTAACATATGCTGCGTTCCGATTTACGCCAAAGTTGCTGATAGTTCCCGGCTGATTTTCCCGTTCCGAATCACACGTTCTCTGATAAGCGCGAAATTTAAAATGATTTACAATAAATTAGTAACTTCAGAATCTGAACGTGACCATGTTAGTTTGTCATTGACCCATAATGCCAATGACTAACGCCTGGCTTGAGGATAGCTGCTCTAGCCTATCTCTAAAAAAGAAAAACATAAATGTATTGTATTACAGAAATATGTTCTCGTATCCTTCTTATGCTCTTAGATAACTACTTAGTATAAATAAGGATACGAGAACATATTTCTGTAATTTTTTAGAAAAGTTATTGCGTATTTTCTATATAAAAAAAAAATAGGTTTTAGTTGCCTGAGCTTGATTTCGCTTTTTCCAATTTATAACAATAGGTTTTAGATAAATATAAGAGTACCTTTATAATACAAGTCGATTGCCCCGTGGGTCAAAACCAAAATTTTGTCCCCTTTCATAACAATTTCATGTCTATCGACTTTGAGTGATTCTTACCAAATAAAAAAATTGATTTCGTAGTGGAATACTACCTTAAGTTCGTATTAAATTTATTTGTGATGGTTCAGTGATATATGAAGTGGATATAATAAAATCGTACCATAATCATCATCCTCCTACCCTTATCCCAAGTCTATTTGGGGTCGGCGCAACATTGTGTGCTTTTTCCATTCATCTCTATTTTCATTCATCTCAACATTCACTCCTTTCTTAACCATATCATCTTTCACACAGTCCATCCACCTCCTTTTAGGTCTTCCTCTCCCCTTGTAGCCATCCACTTCCATAGTTAATGCCTTCCTTACGATATTACTTTCATCCCTACGCATTACATGTCCGAACCAAGACAAACGATTTCCTCGAAGCTGCTCCGTGATCGGTGCTACATTCAAACTTCCTCTAATATATTCATTCCTAATCTTATCCAGTCTTGTCACACCACACATCCATCTCAACATTCGCATCTCTGCTACATGCAATCGTCTTTCATCCGTCGCTTTTACGAGCCAGATTTCCGATCCATACAGGACGGCAGGCCGGGTCTTGCTCTTATAGATTTTCCCTTAAGTCTAAGAGGCATTCGCGAGTCACACGTAGTTGCCGTGACCTGCCGCCATTTCATCCAACCAACGTTAATCCGGTGCTTTACGGCTCGATCTAATCCTCCATCGCTTTGCAGTAGGGAACCGAGATACCTAAAATCGGAGCAGGTTGGTATAGGAGCGCCATCAAGCGCTATGACCGTGGGACCAGAGAGACCGCCGAAATCGCAGAACATGTATTCGGTTTTGGTTCTGCTAATTTTCAGGCCAAGACCTCGGTTCCAGCCTCACCAACAAGGACAATGTCGTCAGCAAAAAGCATACAACAGGGTGCCTCATCCTGTATATCCGATGTCAGTACATCCATTACTAACAGGAAGAGGTACGGGCTTAGTGTCGACCCTTGGTGTAAGCCTACAGCCACACTAAACTCATCGGTGCTCCCCGCGGCCGACCGGACATGCGTATGGGATTGCCTGTACATAGCACGGCAGGCTTATTAGCTAACTTTTCGCGACCAGCGAGCGAGCGATGAGCAGTAAGAACGAGATCACTGCGCGATGGATCGCGATACGTCAAAAAAATTGGTATTACGTAAGGCTTTGCGATCAGATCGCCTTAACACTGATATGCTGCGGAACTGAAAAATAGTGATAGTTTTGTTTCTAAGACTAATTAATATGTGTTTCTTAATTTACCACTGGTTTTTTAAAATGAAAATTTCTGTATTTATTATTTTCACAATGGCGGCCATTAAAAAAGGACCTTTGAGTGATCGCGATCTGACATTTCTTATCGCGCCTTTTTCGCTGATCGCTTGCTGTCAAATGTGATACGTAATACCAATTTGCCATTTTTGCGCGATTACCGCGCAAATTTTGCTATCGCTTTGCTATCTCGAGTTAGCTAATAAGCCTGCGGATTAACTCTACATACTTCACTGGCACACCTTTCTCTTTCAGCGCTCACCACAAAACCTTTCGAGGTACTTTGTCGTACGCCTTTTCGAGGTCCACAAACACCATGTGCAGGTTCTTATGCACACGTCTATATTTTTCGCCTAGTTGGCGCAATGTATTTGCATTGCGCCAATTGCAAATACGGCATCTGTGGTACCCCTGGCATAAAACCGAACTGGTTTTGGGTGACCTCACTCTCCTCTCGCAATCGATTCTCTATTACTTTCTCCCCCACTTTCATACTATGTGACATGAGCTTTATTCCTCGATAGTTATTGCAGTCCTGTACATCGCCTTTGTTTTTAAAAATGGGCACTAGTTTACTACTGCACCATTCGCGTGGGATCATCACTTCCTGCAACAACTTATTGAAGAATAAAGTCAGCCACCGACATCCATCTTCTCCCAATAACTTCCATACTTCCACTGGTATTCCATCTGGCCCTATCGCTTTGCCATTCTTCATACTTTTTACCGCTCTTCTTACTTTATCCACACCGATCTCTTTTACCAAACCCATTGCCCAGACTTATCTTCTAGCACTCTATTCCATACGTTCTCTTCATTCAATAGTTTTTCAAAATATGTCTTCCATCGTTCTTTTATATCATCCTCTTGCTACAAAATCTGTCCTCCGTCATCTTTTATACATTTAACATGTTTAATATCTTTCGTTCTTTCTTCTCTCATTTTTGCCATTCGGAAAAGTTCCTTTTGGCCGCAAGGTTCATCAAGCCGACTATATATTTTATCTTGTGCGATTGCCTTGGATATTGCTACTACCTTTTTTGCTCTATTTTTGCAGTCCTTATAAATCATCTTTTTTTCTTCCCTCATACTCACATTTTCAACAGCAACTTTTTGCCACTCTTTGAACGCCTTTTTCTTTTCTATAAATCGTACCATAATATCTCCCTCAAAAAAACCTATGTCCAACTTTATTTGATTGATTTCAATGTTTTAAATTGATACAAAAAATGTTCTTAAGGGTTTTATTTATTCAAATAGTATTTATGATCTTAACCAGCATATGCATTATGCGTAAATTCATTCAATATAAATTCTAGGTAACAAATTATATAAATATAATTTAAAAACAATAAAACTAGTAGTAGTCTCAAAATGATTTCTTTTGTGTTATTCCTCTAAGTAACGCAAAATTTTATTAAAAATAGTTTTTTTTTAATCTTACTACAGTAAACATTGCCGGAAATATCTCACCAATACACCACCAATCACTGCGCGGCAGCCATATCGTTGTATGTCAAGCAAATCAAAAGTGTTGTGCGTGTAGTGAAAAATAAACATTTATTGGTTTTTTTTCGAAAATTCCTGTAAAAGCAACATGAAGTATGTTTGGTCTGAAATTTATTATCGGAAAACTGTTTTGTATGAGCTATTCAGTCGGTTATGAGCTGTAATCATTAGGTGAATAGTGTATCTTCAATTGAAATTAACCTTTTAAAAAATATTCATAAATTTTTCTTTATGTCACATTACTCACATTTTTATGTGATTATATAATAATATGATTTCTAGATTAAATACAAAATGTTTCATTGTAATTTTATTATGAATAAAAATAAAACCAATTGACTGTATTCTTACATCATAAACTAGCTTTTTAATTTTTAACTTTTCCTCTGTGTTACGTTTATGTGGACACGGAAAGGCACAAAATTTTGGTTTTGACCCCCGTATTATTTATATTACTACTATATAAGTAGGTATTCTGTGGTAACTCTTAACTCGCCAACACGAGTTGCGTGTATAGCGGAAAGCGGAAATACGGGACTGAGGCGCGCTTCGACTGACATTGTATATACTGTTTAATCTATTGGGGTGTTTTGATGCAAGTGATATAGGTACATAGCTGTATTTATAGTCACCGCCAAAAACCTTTGTTCCTGTCTGCTCTCAGCTCTCGAAAAAATACCCGCCATCCGCCTCACCATACTATCAGCTCGTGTTGGTGGTCTCTCGTGTTTATGATTATTAATTTTAACCGACTTCAAAAAAGGAGGAGGTTCTCAATTCGTATATTTATATTTTTTTATTTATTTAATAATTGTAAATTTTACTTCAATAGTGGGCGTCGACGGCGAATGGCAGACCATTAGCCATCTGTGTGCGAAATCTACCGACTAGATCCACCGACAGTTCTCTAAAAGATGGCCTTTACCACGAATACAAGAAACACGGCAAAGTAGTATGGGTTAAAGTCGTTGGTCAGAATGCAGATCGGTATGCAGTGGTCCGTTTCAAAAAGCCATCTGACGTGGAGAAAGCATTAGAAGTATCCCAGGATAAACTTTTTTTTGGGTGCAAAATCTCTGTTGCCCCGCACCAGAGTTGTGATGAAGATGCTGATTCGGCTAAACCTTACGAGACTGATATCGACGAATATCATCCAAAGGTAAACATTTACTTGGATTTTTGTGTATTTATTCATGATTACGCTTTATAACATGACATATATATATTTTATTTAATATGTTATATATTATATAGAGTCTTTCAACGTTATTATAAAGGTGCTTCTAAACGGGCGATGTTTTACTGCAATTAGTGGCTGCAACACTGTGGCCCCGCAACATAGCAACTATTGCAAGCAATACCGCCCAGTATTGCAGTAATATCCCGGCCATATAGCCAAACATGTTTTGTGTTGCCACATTATGGCCGATATTGCCGCGATGGGTTGCCGCCTGCCGGACGATCGCTAGGCGGTCGATTTTACTGCGATATTGCTCGGCCAGTTCTATTGTTGTTTCAGTCGCTCTCTTTGTTATAGCACAGTCTATCCTTTTCTACGCGAATTGTTAAATAATTTATTATCAAGGCTTGTTTCTAGACTTAAATTATCTAAAGTTTCACGCCTATTTAATAAGTAAGGTCGAATCCACAATCTCTTCTTATTCTGTTTATTTTTTAATAAACAAGTGTGATTTCGTCAGCCATTGTTGCCGGTTTGTGTAGTGTAGCCCGTTTATGAATCTGCATCAAGAGCCAAACTATTGCAGCATATTTGCAACACATTGCCCAGCCATTGATTGTTCGGCCATCAGTTGCAATGAAATATTTTTGAGATTGCCGGGCAATCAGTTGCCAATAGTGCAGCCACATATTGCAGAAAAACATGGCCCGTTTTTCTAAACGGGCCTTCTGGGCACTAACCATCTTTAAGAAGTTCGATTTAGTATTTTTTTTTAAATAAGTAAAAAATAAACAGCTCTTTATTAATAATTTTCTCGTAAGTGTGTGATAATAATTTACACTTTAATTTTCAGGCAACTAGGACACTATTTATCGGTAATTTAGAAAAAGATGTGACGCAACAGCAACTACGAGACAAATTTAAACATTTCGGACGAATAATTGAGATCGATATTAAAAAAGGAAGTAGTGGCGGTGCAGGCTATGCGTTTTGCCAATACGCCTCGATATCGAGTGTGGTGGAAGCTATTCGCGCAATGGACGGCGAATATGTGGGCGGATCGCGTGTAAAACTGGGATTTGGCAAACCTGTGGCTACTACTTGCGTGTGGGTAGATGGGCTCACCGAGCACACGGAAAAGCAGGTATGATTATTTTTCAAATCTGATTGAGCATTAAAAAGTAATGAATTTGTAATCTTTACCCGACTACGGCAGAGGCAAAGGAGGGTTATTTTGTCAGGCTATGTTTGTCTGTATGTACATCTGTTCTCTCATAGCGCCTCAACTACTTGTTAGAACTTACCAATGAGGTATCGTTAGAAGCGTCTTGAGCGTTTGATTGTCCTCTAAGTATGGGCTACATGGCGTGTCACTGAATCTAATAATAAAATAAAAAAATTGAGATAAATATGTCTTGTTTGGTATCAAATAAAAGGGCTTAATTAGCACATTTCAAATCTATATAAATAATTTGCTGTTGCTTGCCCCAATGTAAATAGCCAATATAAAAAAAAAGTTTAAAACTAAAATCCGACTACTGAAAGCTTACACTCTTAAAAGTATTAAGAAAATATCAAGGATAGCTGTGTATACCACCGTGTCGTATACCACTTTTCCCTAGAATGTATTGTTTTGTTAGAGTAGGTCACCTCCGGGCCAGTGATTAGTCTCAAGGTTCAAGTGTAAGTGTGTCGCCGCCGGAACAGATGATTCAAAATAGTAATGAAACAAATTGAGTATGAAACTTGACAATTGATTTGAAAGACTCACTGGTAACTGTTAAAACTGATACGTACAGGCAAGATTTCATACGAGATTTATTGAGTTCATGCGTGTATCTAACGGGTGGAAGGTCAGTGTTGATGGCGTCATTGCGTCGCCCGATTCAATAAAGATAGAACAAGCGCGGTTTTAACATGTTTTGCTACTTATTTAGCAATTTGTGACTACAATATTATTTCTATGGAATGCTACCACACTACATTGCTTGTGGCGTAGACTTTGCGTATAGAAACCCCGCCGGTCTTCACCTCATCGGAGCTAATTATGAGGTTTTATGCCGCACTCATACCGACTAAAACCGCAAGATGTTTCGTCACGGTGTTCGTTTTATTGGTATGTGGCTGAGAAATCTGATACGGTCTAGAAAGAATATCCCAGAGACTACGGTCTTAAACGGTCTTGACCACTGACATGGGAAACCCCGATGTGTTGTTGGGATCTTAATCACCGACTCCCCTATATATAGAGGAACGTTAAGGAAGTAACATAAGGCGAAGAGGACATTGGTTGCAACTTAAAAGAATCCTAGTTAAGAGTTCAAGTAGAGAGCTAGGATATGGATAGAGGAGGTAGAGATATTCAACGTATTTCGCTCAGTTTATAGACCAGGAATGCATAAATTAAGGCAGTAAACGTGACCCCCATAGACTAAATCGTAACCTCCAGAGCTCTTGGACTTACGACTCACTCGAGGAGCCCTCAAGGCGTGCCTGGCGGCCCAAATTGGTATTCATACTTATTCTGCGTTCAGTACACTGGGCTGCTCAAGCAACACGGCATACTTTGAAGCATCTATGACTAGTTTCTTTCGTCCCAATTTTGATGCGCGTTTCAATACAGTTTTAACTACCCATGGGACTTCCCGAGTGTCATCGGTGTGTTCGTAGGTCACTAACTACTGTTGATCCTGTTGTACGGAAGTTACCTACAGTACTGGGAATGAGGATGGGATTAGTTTCATAGAAATGAACAAAAAGAGCACATTTTATAAATTAATTTCACTATCGTTATGTAACCTCTATTGGGGTTATCTGCATCTCGTAAACAGCGTTGTGATGGGTAGTCGACAGTCGAACGGATTATCGTATAAATTTGTATTTAAGAAAGTCTTCAAATATAGTTTGAATACAATATACCTGCGTTTAGCTACAACGTATATTCGAGGTAGGTGGCGACGTGTCCAATACACATTTGGACAGTTGTTGCCTCACCTCGAGTAAAGAAACTTTATAAGTTGAGGGATAAAGTTACAACTATGAACTCAAAATCATTAAATGAGGTTGAGTCAAGGCGAGGGAATGTTGAGGTTTCGACTTAGAATATGGGTGTCAGTGAATGTGCGGGACCGTCGCGACCGCTAGAACAATGTGTGCGTGCGGCAGGTGCTGTCCGCGGTGTCGCGGTGCGGCGGCGCCACGTCGGTGTGCGTGGACCGCGCGGCGGGCGCGGCGCTGGTGCACTTCGAGCAGGCGGCGGCGGCGGGCGCGGCCGTGCGCGAGCTGCGCCGCGTGGCCGCCACCGTGTCCGCCGCCGAACCCGACCATCCGCGCCTCTGTGTCGACTACGCATCGCGCGAGTGCCAGGTGAAGCAATCCTACCCTCTACCCGTTACAACATGTTGCCTAGCTCGATTCCCATGGCTATAATTAGATATTAATTAAAAAGAGTACATAAGCATTCACTATTTGGAAGTGAAATTGTAAATTTTTGCAAACACCCTGGACACTTTCCAACGTAACAATTAGGTGTAAGTTATACGATTGAAGTTTCTTCCGGACTGCCCTTGATCACGCGGGCGACGACGTGTACGTTGACTAGGTAGTAACTCATTTCAGTGCTTGACATAGCGTATTGGGTCCGTTCTGCACGTAGCAGTAATATTCTATGGCATTGATGTAAGGCTGGGTTGCTGGCTGGCTGGCTCTTTGCATTCTCAAATATCATAAAAAAAGATTTTTAGTTTTATACAGCTGGTCGAATATAAACGTTCGGCAATTATATGTAATGCATAGAAATATAAAAAAAATATCCTACCACCAATATAAACACGTGATATGAGATTTTAATTAGGATTTTATTATCGATATGTTACATATAAAGATATGATATGATATTTTTTTTTCAATCTTTCTGTCAATAGACTCCTATTTGAACACAGCAAAGGGGTACACAGAAATAAGGTTATAACACCCAAATTTCCGAAAAGTAGGCTTTTCGGTCCTCGTAACCAAGCCTATTGCAGTTTTTCATTGCTTGTTGGGTGGAGAACAGCCTATCTCTATAACAATATACACCAACCATGACAAGAGATTAGGTAGCCTTTATATTTTAGTTCGTCGGGAAAATTAATACTGTGTATAATATTCTAAATATCTTTTTAGGAGGCGTTTTACGAACAACTGGATAAAAATGGCGGTAATGCAGCGTTGTCAGGGTCTGAACGACTGGCTGGTGATCTCACAGTAACGCGGTACATGACAACGCCTCGCCATGAACCCATAAGGTTTGTATACATTTTTTTAATTTTTATATCGTCGTTGAAGTACCAATACCTCCTAACAGACACTTTCGGCCCAATGACTTTCATAATGCTATAGATGTAAAACTCTTATTCGCATAGATAGATTTAACTCCTTGTCTTAAATTTATTTCCCAAAAAGTTTCTAGAGCTATGTGAAAATACCGTATCTGTAGGTGATAAGATGCTCAAATTTCTTTTTGAAATACGTGCTCATGATGGCAAGGCCGGTAGCCGGACACGTTCCGAGGATGCGTTCAAAACAGCATCTTAGCACAACTTCAATGGTACCTATGGTATTTTTTTTTATCGGCAGGTACGACGCGTGTACTTCACGATCGCGGGCTTCCAGTTATGGTCGTGCTTCATCTAGAACGCCTCGTTACACAACGCTTGACCACTATGATGCTACTGAATATGCTGCGGACCGACGGTACAGGTGACACGTAGACTTATTTCACCCCTGACAATATCAGAAAAAAAAAAAAACATTTAGTTTTATTTGCTTCAGATTTTCTAAAGCATATAAAACTATATTTTTTCAAAGGAAATAAGCACGAAATCTGCACTTAAATCATAAAATAAAATGTCTTCTGTATTTTTCAGTCAGGGGTGTTACAAAAGTTTGGATTCTGCATACAATCGTGTTTGTCTAATATGCTACTGTGTTTTTATAGGGTTTATGATGACGTGGGCTCTAGCCCACAGCCTGAGGACGCACCATACGAGGAGCGGTTGCAATCGGTAGTGGTGTCGCCGCACCGAACGAGACGACACCGCCGCGACTCTAGCCCTGAGGATCGCAAACACTCTAAGGTAGATACAGAGTTTAACTATTATTACACACAAAGTTACAACGTCAGCGTAAATACTTGATTGGTTTTTAATGATTGTTGCGTAACAATGACGTTATTATAGTTTTTAATCTTCATCACATACAAAAAGATTTTTTCTAAACGCTATTCTATAATAGTTTCAGATATTAGTGCATTCAAACAAGCAAACAAATTTATTTGTATTATTATATTATTAGTTTATTAAAATTTATTTGTATTATTATATTATTTGTGAGAAAAAACTTGTAATGTAGCTTTTTTTAACCGCGTTATGTAATTTAATTTTTTCTTTATGTTTACCCAAGGAGCGGCATCGAAGTGTTGGCACCCGGCGTTCACGTTCAGGTTCGCGTGGGGTAGAAAAACACGGGCCACGTCGCAGGCACAGACGGCGTCGCGACGGCTCCGGCTCTCACTCGCGCGCCGGCACTCCGCTGCGCGACGAGCCCGACGCGCCGCCGGCCGAGCCGCGCCGCGCGCCGCGCGAGCGCCCGCCACTACCCATGAGTCTGCCGTTGCCCAAATTCGCCGTACAGCTGCTACGCACCGTGCCGCCCACGCCCCGTCCTGCACCCGCACCTGCGCCTGACTCACCGCCGCGGCCACCCTCTGCATCGTCTTCTAGCGGAGGCTCTGCCCCACATTCGCCCTCACTCGAGGAGCGTATTCGCAGCCTCGATGAAAAACTTAACGGATCCCGCATTCTAACGGACGCACCGGATCGAAGTCGACTCAGGCACCGGCTGCTGGAAGTCGACATTAATGAGGTGAAGCCATCGGAGGTGGTGCGGTCTCTGCTCGCAAAGCGTTCCGTGTTCGACGAGGACTCCGAGCGGCTCGAGGGTGCTGGACGCGCTCCCAGCCCGGGCGCTAGTCCTCGAGCGCGCGTGGGTCCGTGCACGCCACGAGCACTACGCTACCCCTTTCCAGCGCATCCGCCGCCGCCGCCACCTACGCCGCCGGCGCCGCCCACGCCGCCTGCCCCGCCCACGCCGCCTACGCCGCCCACGCCGCCCGCGCCGCAGACGCCGCCCGCGCCGCAGACGCCACCCGCACCGCAGACGCCTACGGATGACCCGCGTGCGCATCCTAGAACGCCCGACACGTTTGATCGCGAGGCGACCCACGCAAACGTTGGCAGATCGTCCTCTTCGCCTCTCGAGTTCGAAAGCGATTTGAAGTCATTTGAGATCAACATTGATTCTCGTTTAAGTGACAAAGAGATCGCTATTCCTATACTGACCACAAGGAGCTCGCTCGACGAAAAGGAGCTAACTGTTGCTATAAACGAGATTGAAATAGCATCTCGGAAGCGAGTTGCAAACTATTCTAGTAACACAAGCAGTCTCCGAAGTCAAACAGATGGTCCCGATAATAAAGCGATAGATACCAGTGTTACTGTTATTAAAAAAGAATTATTTAGCCCTGACGATCGAGGGACCGACTGTTTAACTTTTCATGCAGAAGATAACAGTGCTCGCGAAGTTATGGATATGTTATTGAAAAGAGTTGAAAGTTATCATGAAAATCAAAAGTTCGAATCACAGATTGATAAAAAATGTAAATTCATCAAAGACAATGTTAATAAATCAGAATTTCAGAAACAAGAAAAAAGAACTGAACTAGATAGCGAAAGCAAACTAGATCCACTGTGTAAAATAGATAGTCACAAAAATAAGGATATACAAGAGAATTATATTGCCAAAGAATTAATGGAATTTGAAATGCAACCGAATCATCTGAGTGCAATCAATTCTATTAAATCAAACAATTTAGATTTGCCAAATCAGGAATTAAAAAGCAATGACAAAGGTGTTAAAGACAGACACATTCATAATTACAATGTTGCAAAACTTGAGAAAGAGAACATTCAGTTTGATAAAACATTTGAAAAGGAAAAGTTTGCACCTGTGTTATCTGATAAGAAAATTACAGACTGTGAAAAGAACTACGAAGATCGTATGAAAACTGATCGCGAGAAAAATAGACACTGTAAAGATAAAATTGAAAAAGAGAAACACGAATCTGATAAAGACAAGTCTAAGAGCAAAACTGATAAAGCTACAGACAAATTACATATTGATATAACTGATAAGATCAAAATAGAAGGTGATAAAATCCACAAAGACAGAACTGATAAAGAAGCAGAAAAGAATAAACTTTTTGAGGATAAACCTATAAGACACTGTGCCGCCCCAATAGTACCTGTTAAGCATGAACATCGAAGAAAAGATAGGAATGAAAAAGATACGAGAAAAGATTCTGTAGATTTAGACTTAGTGGGTTCTAAAACAAAAAAAGATGATAAATACAAACATGATAGGTCAAAGAAAGATACTGACTCTAGAAGGGAAGTAAAAAAAGATTCAGATCCTATGAAACATCGTAAATCGTCGAGAGATGAAACGTCTAGGGATTTTTGTCGCAAAGATTCTACAGATTCTACGACTTCTAGAACATCTCACGAATCTTCTAAATTAAAAGAACCTGAAATCAATGAAGTTAAAGAAGATACTAAATCGAAATTTAGACATTCTGAATTGTTTCTTAAGCATGAAAATGATAAAGATATACATATGAAACTTGATATTAAGGAAGAAAAGGATATTGTCGCCTATGCGAAAAATAAACCTGAAATGAGCCTTGACCATCATTTGAAATCTAAAGCGGATATTACCGAAAAACAAAGACACTATTCCCTTGATTCACCAAGTGTTGATGCCAAACGTAAAGAACGTTTAAATTCCTGCTCTAGCTTGCCTTCCAACATTGGGCATAAACGAAGGATGTCTTCTCAAGATAGTCTTGATTCTTTCAACGAGGATGTCAAGAAGTGTCGAAACGATGCAAAACTTCCTGAAAGAAGAAATTCTAAAGATTCTCGCACTGATAATAGGCATAAGACTACAAAATTTAGTAAGGGTCATTTTGCCAAGATAATAGAAAGTAAAACAAAGGAAGATAAGAAAAACCACGTCAAACCCCCTGATGAGACTTATGTTGAATCTAAAGAAAATGATCGTAATGAGGTTAAAGATTCCAAAAATTCAGATAAAACAAAATCTTTAAAAAAGAGCCCTAAAGAAGAAATCGATGATAAATACAACCTGGATACACCTCCCGAAGGATTAAGATTAGACTTTCTTGCTACATTGGAACTTAGATCGAGTGAAGAAGATGAAAGACAAAGAGCTCTGAGAAAAGAGATGAAAGAAAAAAAACGTATTCAACAATTACAACAAATTCAGGAATTACAAATGCAACAAGAGTTACATCAAGCGGAATGTATGGGTAAAATTAAAGATGACAAAAAGCTGAAATGTGAAGATAAGAAGAAAGAAATAGCCCATGAGAAGAGAATGTCAACAGACCGTAAAAGCAGAGATGAAAAGATTGATAATGCCAAACGTAAAACTCGTAAACTAGTAAATAGCAGTGACAGTTCTGATTCTGATGAACCTAAAAAACATTCGATATTTGACATAGTCGATGATGGCCCAATTTACATATCAATGTACGATAAAGTCAAAGCCCGCTCATGTAAAAATATGCAAAAACAAGAAGAAGAGAAACGTCAAGAAAAGATAAAAGCGAAATTTAGTCAGCTAAAACAAAGCCGAGCAAAGCGTGAAGAAAAGAAAAGATCTAGTTGGGATGAAGATAGTGATTCCGACCAGGATAGAAAGAAACATCAGAAGTCGTCCATGGACAATTCAACAGACGAGGATAATATGGTTATACACACCAAGAAAAGAGATAAAATTCTAGGACTAGATTATGACCGTGGTAAAATTGACGACTATTTCGATGGTAGTACAAATGATGAGGATATGCGCAGTAAATTGTCTCGTAAAAATTCCAGAACTCGCATTATATCAGATACATCAGACGACGATATTTCAAAGAGAAGTCTAAGCAAAAGTCCAATGTTTCTTGAAGTTAAAAACGAGTTACTTTCAGATTCCGAATCGATGCCAAGATTGAAAATTAATAATATAAAAGAGCTGGAAAACAACGGAAAAAAACATTCTCTATTAAATTTATTTGGAAAGAGTGACAGCGATGATAGTAAACTGAGGTTAAATCTTGATAATGATAATGGATATAAATCTAGCTTCATGAAATCTTTGTCTAATGATTTTTCTTCTGAGAACGAATCCATATCTAACAAAATTATTGGAGAAAATCGAAGGAAACACAAGAAAAAGCAAAGAAAACACAAGTCTGCATACTCGGATGAAGAAACCAAAATTGAAAACAGTGATACTAGTTTACTAGAAGGAGATAAACATAACTGTGAAAAACAACGTCGTCACAGTAACAAAAAGGAAAAAAGAAAAGATAAATTGCGTGATAGTTTGGATACAGATGACACACGCGATGAAAAAAGCAAATTAAAGAGGGAGAAGAAATCTGTAAATAATAGTTTTGATATGAACCATGAAGGTATCTCAAATAATATGAAAAAAGATGGGAAAATGGAAGATATTTTTGGGCCACTATCCGATGAATCAGACAGAGATACACGAGAACTTAGTACTCATAAAACCGATTACATTACCCATGATATCGAAGCAATGTTTAGTGCAAACTCTGATTTCAAACTTAAAGATAAAGATGACAATAAACGCAGGAAGGAGAAAAAACGCAAGGAAAAACGATACTTGAAAGAAGATGATAATAGTTTAGATGTTGACGCTGTAAGTAAAGCGATAGAAGCTCGGTTGTTTGCTGACGCGTTAGAGGATGTTGACAGTCGCGTCAAAGTAGAAACGCTGTCTGAAAGCCTTAATAAAATAAATCACAGTGACCTAAAATATATTGAAGCTAATATAATTAATGAAATAGCTAAACATGATAAATTAAAAAAGGAGTGCAAAGAAAAGAAAAAAAAGAAGAAGAAAAGCAGGGAGGACCGTCAAATCCGCAAAGAACATCATCATTTTTATCATCAAGACAAGGTTGAGAAGCCTGAAAATCTTGATCATCACATTACCGATATAGTAGAAGTATCTCCCAATACAATGTTATTAGACATACCTTTACCAAATGACGAGCAAAATATAAATCATGATGAAAAGATCGATGACTCACTCACCCACAGTCTTCCTAGGTTAACTGACAGTCCACCTATTATAATACAATCGGATGAAAACGCTGATTCTAAAACCATAAGCGAAGGCAACGTCGTTCTTGAGGATGATAAAATTCAATACATAGAAAATAAAGAAATTGAAATTGAAGAAATTCCTATGCCACCACCATATGAAACTGTGGTAACAACAGACATAAGTGAAGTTCCTTTACCAAATGAACCTTTGCCGAGCAACTTAAATCATAATCGAGACGATTTTCTATCTAATTTCAGTAGCGATGGTGATTTATGTGAAGATGCCGTGCGTAATATAACTAATTCTGAGAAAGAGATAGACAAGGGGGAGAAGGCTTCAGATATAGAAGTTGCATCATGTAAAATAGAAAAGAAACCAGACGAAAAGCCTAGAGCTATTATTTCACAAGAAGAAACCGAGGATGCGGTTGCTGCTCTGCTAGGTGAAAGTTTTGGTGGTAAAGTAAACGATTTTTCTAATTATGAAGAAACAGAAAACAATTCTACACACCAGATTGAAATAGAGAGCGCAGCCATAGGAAGTACAAATATTCCTGAAGAGGATGCTGAAGAAATGCGACAAGCTGTTCAGAATCTTAATGCTAGCGAAATGGAAATGAAACCAGACACTCCTGCCTCAGACAATGACTTACTACTAATTGACACTGATACTGAAGAAACTGAAGAATCTGCTCAAGATGCGATAGAAAAGTTGCCAGTTAATATTATAGCCACAAATCAAGCATTAAATCCAGTCTCTGATCAAAATAATCTCTCTGCTAATATAGTTGCACAAAATAAATCTTCATTAATACCAACTGTAAATACTACTGTCAGTGAACCTAATATCAAAGCAAGTGCGAGAGAAGATTCAGATGTAAAGATCCACTTAGCGAAACGAGAGAATCCGGTGCAGATAATTACATCAACTGCAACACCTGTGATAACTTCTTGGACCTTGAGTAATAACAAGTTACTTGAACCTCATGTATTAAATATTCAAGCAAATTCTAGCTCGAAGAACGAAATCAAACCAACTCACATTACTGCCAACATTGTAAAGATTAAAGCTCCGGGTACACAGTCTCAGAACATAGAAACAAATGCTTCAACAAGACCTATACTGACTTCAGGCAGGGTAAATGCCCCATATCAGGTTATCAATCAAATGATCCGTCCTCCGGTATCTAACATGCAACCCCCTACTATAAAAATTCCAGAGCCTCACATATTATACCAAAAACCACAAGGTATAGTGATATCACCACGAATGTCAAATGACCCAAGAATGCAGAGCCCAAAAGCGAGCCCACAGAGTGAAGGTATGACATCACCGCGTCTGACAAATGTGGCTATCTTAAGTTCCTCTCCACAAAATTTAAATTCTGTTGGAATGGCTTCACCCACTGCCATACAGCAGAGATCACCTGGTCAAGTTACAGTCGTGCGAATGCAGCAGCCTCCGTTGAGTCCCATTCAAGCAATGCATATACCACACGGAGCAAGGACTATGTTGTCACCAAACAGACCTAATTCAGTACTTGTGCAAACTCAACGCACACCAATTCACTTTGCACCAGTCTTGGCGCCTATGTCGAAACAAATGAATGTCAACAATTTAGTTCAGCAAAATAAGGGAATAAGTGTAACTTCTACTATAATGCATCAGCAAAAAATGATTTCGGGTGATTGTAGAAAAAGTGAACCAAGAACTATTGTTGAAAGTATTGCGGAAAATCCTAAAATTATTTTGTCGCCAACTAATATGAAACATAGCACCAATGCTACAGTTATGGCCCAGAATCGTTTAATATCCATGCAAACAGGTATACACGTTGGTAATATAAGTTCACCTGTACATCTAAATAATAAAGTATTGATCAATACTGTGAGCCAATTAAATGAGAAAAGAGAAAACCAAACTCCAAAACAGGAACAAATGAGTCATATCCCTTTTGGATCTGGCCCAATTATACATGTAGCTGGAGTTAACAATTTAACATCATCAATTATACAGAGTGGTCCAAAAACTGTGTCATGCAACATGCAGGAACCAAGTAAGATCAACCGAAGTCAAGGTTCTAACGTTATACATTCTTTAAATACCCAACGAATATTGACTCAGACACCTTTGACTAACGTCATACAGTTAGAGGGGAATAAAGTACCCACTACGCCCAAAGTACCAACTGTATTGTCAATGGCATCAATAAGACCACCTTCATTCATAGCAAAATTAGAATTATCTACATCATCTACCGTTGCGACTACCACTGTTACAAATGCATCTCCTTTCTTATTAAAAACTAGTAGTGCCGTTACGCCTGTCAGGCCTCCTCAATTCGAGAAAAATATGGATCAACATGCCTCTGTATTGTTGCAAAACCACACACGAGAAAATGAATCGAAAATTGATGAGGCTGAAGTAAAAAATGTCATTAAAATGTGTGAGGCGAAAGAACAACGAGAAACACCATCAAAACCGTCACCCACTCCTATTGAACACAATACTAAATGCGAAACGGATTTTGAAGAACTGTTAAAAGATAATACCAACGAGATAAAGGTAACAAATGATCCTGAAAAGAAATTAGAAGTAAATGTTGGTAAAACTGTAACTTTAATTACTACTGCTATTCAAAATCGGGAAGAAGATAAATCCATTGAAAATGTTAAAAAGGAAACTGTACCCAGTGATACGTATAAAATGCAACCATTGTTTCAAAATATTCAAGAAGAAAAAAGTGATCAAAATAATAGTAGTCAGACATGTGAGTTAGTGAAAGAACCGCTGAGTGTAGAAAATAACACAATTCAATCAAATTCCAGTTTAGAGACATCAATCAGAGTTAATGAAAACATATGTAATAATGAGATTAAAAACAATTCTACTGAAAGTGAAGAATCTCTAAAGGCAGACAATTCAGATAAAAGTAGTGAAAACAATATTCTAACATTATTGCCGACAAAATCTGAACCAAATGATAATTCGTTGAGAAATGATGAAAACGATTCATGGAGTGCAAAAGATATAAATATTGAGTCTGTAATTAAAAAAGTAGATTCTTTATGTAACGAAAATGTGGAAATTATTAAGAAAGAAGACGAAAAAGTTATTGATTCTGTTGAACTTGATTCCAAATTCACTGAAAACACTGTAGACAAAACACCACATATTAAAGCGGTTCCTGTTAATGTCCAAACAGAAAATGTTAATGATAAAGCTGAAGAGCCTCTATGTGATAAAATTATACCAGCGGCTACCCCTAAGAGAGGCGGAAGGAACATTAGAGGCAAAAAATCTGATAAAAATCCAGACAGGGTACAAACTAGACAAATTTCTAAACCATCGAGAGGCGGCACTTCTAAACGAGGTAGAGGTAGAGCTAAAGTAGATAAAAAAATTAAGAATTTAGTCAATCACAGTACGACAACCATGCCTGGTGATGTGTATGATTTCCACGAGGATTCAGGTGACGAAACAGCAAGTTCACCTAATAAAACTGAGGCACGTCCACGATTGATCTTAACAATTAAAAGTCCCCTCTTGGGACTTTCCAATATGATGGCCACGTCAACTCTCAGCATAACCCCAAAAGATCAACAGAAGCCACTCGATAAGAATAAGGAAGAGAAGAACGAGGAGTTGATATCGCCATCGCCAAATACTCGAAAATCGCGCAGGTTACAGGAGAAAGACGTTCACCGTACTACGGTCGACGACGTCATTGAAGATGTTATCAAAGGGCCTGTCAAATCAGGCAAGGAGAGTAACAAAAAGAGGCCTACCAGACAGACAGTTGCCAAAACTGGCCAGGAAAAGGTTACTGGGTTAGATGTACGAAAATCTCCACGCGGCGTCAAACGAACGAGAGATCGAAGTATATCGGATGCGTCGGCCGACAGCGGAGATGAAAGGGGTGGCAAGGATGGAATTAAGGATACGAAAGTGCCACGTATCGATGAAATGGTGGACGTCGCGCAACCCGAGGTGGCAATCCAACCGCGGCCTACACTTCCACCGCAGGTTCCACCGGCTACACCGGCGCCGACGCCGACCCCGGCGCCGACTCCGACTCCGACGCCGACTCCGACGCCTATACCGATAACTAAACCTCCCAAGAAGATGATCTCAGAGATAAGTGCCAAGTTAGCCTGTGCTTTCGAGGCTGCCGCGGCATCCGGCGTCGTCGATCGCACACCGACCGAATTACCACGGCCAGTCGTCGAATCTACACCTCCTGCGCACGGTGGTGGCGAAGCTACGCTGCCGCGGCGGCCGTGCGACGCCGTGCCCAGTGCGCTGGTGCCGGTGGGCGCCACCGAGGCGACGGACGCGCGCGTGCAGTCGCCGGCGCTGCCGCACCGGCCGCCGTCCGCGCCGTCCACGCCGTCCATGCACCGGCCGGCCGACCGCGCCACCCCGGTGCTCATTCGCTCCGTGCGCTCGCGCTCGCCCGCCACCGCGGCCGCCGCGGCGCACGACGAGAGCGGGCGCGCGTGCGGGGGCGCGGGCGGGCGCGCCGTGGGCGAGGCGCCGCTGGCGGGCGGCGGCGCGGGCGCGGCGGCGGCCCCGCGCGTGTTCCGCGGGTACGCCGCCACGGCCAGCCTGCCGCGCGGCGCGCACCACCCGCCGCACCCGCCGCCCGACCACCACCACCTCGTCAAGCAGATCGCCGTCGTCGGCCCGCAGCCGCACCACCACCACCCCGGTGAGTCCACGCCACACGCACCCAATACATTACTGGTACTTCTATAGGGACTGACTATAGTCAAAATTATAATTTTGAACTGACTAAACAAATGTTCCTGCTGAAAAACATTTATTACCAATTTTTATCTTAGGTACATATTTAACGTGCCATTATGGCCTTCCACATTGTATAATGTTTTTTAATTATAACTTAGTTCTTGCTTTATCTAATGGTCAAGTTCCCATTCCCTTGGGTTACGGGAACGGGAACAGAATTCCACTCAGGCGAACGGGAACAGGAACAGAATACCACGCGGGTGAAGCCGCGGACATCAGCTAGTTATATTAGAATACTGTATTTTCTTTTTTATTGAATGACAATTTCCGTTTCAGGTGCCGCTTCTAGAGTGACTATTGCGAGTGTACCGTCGATCAGCCCGCAGGGTCAAATCGCAATGGTAATTATATATTTCTTTATAACAAGACACCAATGTTTACTTACAAAATACATAACCTTGATTCTGTTCATGCCATCCGGAACAGTCGGCTGATTTAGTTAGAAGCCCTCCGCCTGCACATCAACAAACTTCTCCTGTTACCCCGGTATATCTCAATGTAATAATACTATTTTATTTTTGCAATGGCAAATAGGACCTAAGCGTGGCTGAATTACGTATTCACGTAGTAGAGATTTATGCAATAATAAAACTATTTGCTTACAGGGCGATGGAATGTATCCTCACTTCTCGCATCAACATTACCAGATGTATCAACAACATTTCCGCGCTACACAACACGAAAGTCGAGCTACATCTTCGCCATATACAAGGTACCTTTATTATAAACATTCTTTTTTATGCTTTAATAAATACATGTAACGTGGAGCCGATCTTAGCCTGTACTCTTACTTTCCCGATGTTCCAAATGAAAAGCAGTTTACTGTAGCCCCACATAAACAGAAGAGAGAATTTATCATAATAGAAGTTATCTCAATTTGTTGTTTCGTTGATAAGTATTTACTTATGAGCTATTATCTAAACTGCTCAATGTACACGTTTGATATTCATAGTCTACTCTAGATAAATAAATAATCATTCATCAATATGTAGGTGTATAATTATCCATAGAGTATTTGTGACTTCCAGCGCTTTAGTCATTCGTCATTGCCATCGTTTGACGGAAGTGTATGTTAATAACTACTCGTATAATACTGCCCGTATTATAGTTATTTTCAAGTAAGTCTTCTGTAAAAGCGCTTCACACTAAGGCCTCTTCATGAATAGCATCGAGTGTGGCGTGTCTGTTTAGACATGGTACAATTTTATTATTTGTGTAACAATGCTGGTAGTTTTGCTTTTAGGTCAGTTCACATTTATCATTAACATTTCGCCGTGTCTTTGATATTGTAGCTGAATCCTATTGAGGAAAATATTTTCAACCAACTGTACAGCACCTATTTTGCCACCGCCTTTTCGTGGCCCCACCAACCATCTTGGATATAACGGGTCGAAACTTGGGAGACTTGCGCCCTACTGGTGTCTACTTTCTTTCGGGAGGCGCATTTCTTGACTCTTGACAAATATTTGACCACTTTCACTAGATACATATCTAGGGTAGCACGCCACGCTAAATGACTTCGTCGTTAGAGACCACATGAGTTTAGCGAATTTCGTGCCAAACGCGCGCAATACTCCACAGCTCCAACTCCACAATGTTTCATTAGCTATATACTGCACCGCCACAGGCTATTCCAGCGCGGTACGGCATATCGCATAATATTTTGGTATAATCGATTTCAGTATCATAGGCCGGCCCACCGGTCCACCGGTCCTCGTAAGCGTTAAAGACTACAATAGTCACGGTTGTTCCCTCAGGTCGCTGGAGGCGGAAGGCTCAGAGGCGCCGACGCCGCCGCTGGAGCTGCGGCGGCCGCCGTCGGCGCGCGTGCCGCCGCGGCCCGTGCACTCGCCCGCGCCCGAGCTGTTCCGCGGCGCGGACGCGGAGGCGGACGCGTACCGGCGCGGCGAGTGCGTGGTGCGGCGCGCGCCGCCCGTGGCCGTGTACGTTGCGCGCTCGCCGCCGCCCGCGCACGCCGCCGCGCGCGCCGCGCCCGTGGGCCCGCCGCACGCCTCGCAGGTGCCGCGCGAGGCCGACTCGCTGCAGATGCTGCTCCGGGTGCGTACTGACATCCGAGCCCACCTCCTTTGGTGTGGCTCTAAAGAAGCTTGTCATAATTATATATTGTTTCTTCTTCCATTCCCGTAAAACGAGTGCCTTATATTCTGTAGTCTGAAGCTTTTTTATCTTTAGTAAGCAAGTTTTCAACACGAGTTTACAAAAAAATTATGTGGCTCCAAGTATAAAATTTGCACAGTTAAAGTTTGTGTGTTAAAGAGCACAGAAAGCTAATATTTTTATTTTCTTATTGATTACAGCGTTATCCGGTGATGTGGCAGGGGCTGTTAGCGCTGAAGAATGACTCGGCAGCGGTCCAGATGCACTTCGTGGGCGGCAACCCCGGCGTCGCCGGGGACACGCTGTCGCGTCACGCCGATGGGTCTACGCCGCTGCTACGTATCGCACAGCGCATGCGCCTCGAGCCTCTACAGCTCGACCAGGTGCACCGAAAGATGAAGGTTAGTGTGAACTCAGACACTCCCGCGCTACGTCGGGCGCTACGACGCTACGCCGCTCTCTCTGACCGTACTTTTCTTTTCAACAGATGGAAAATGAGCATTGCATGCTACTAGCGCTACCGTGTGGCCGCGATCACATGGACGTGCTGCAGCAGTCGAACAACCTGACCGCCGGCTTCATTACGTATCTGCAGCGCAAACAGGCCGCTGGTATCGTCAATATTGCACCTCCTGGACATCAACAGGTATTGATGGCACAGCTAATCGCGCCCCAAAGGCGTATTTTTTTTTGCTAGACAATTTGTACCAGGCTAGGATTTGGTTTTAGGAGAGTATGTAAGTGTGAACCAAAAAGTTCGTATCTGAAGTGTATGGTGACTATGTTTTGTGACCTGTCACTAAGCATAGATAAGCATAGATAATGATATGTGAAACAATTTCTTATGTGCCATTTTCCGTTTCTACTCTTGTAATATTTGTTTTTCTTTTTAGGCTATGTATACGGTCCACATCTTCCCATCATGTGACTTCGCCAATGAAAACTTAAACCGCATCGCACCCGACCTCATGCATCGTGTCGCAGATATAGCTCACCTCCTAATTGTTATAGCTACTGTGTGAGGCATTTCATTATACCAACTTGCTATTCAACACTTTGAAGATAATCATTATGTGCAACGCATGCATATTGTGTAATGTATGCATGTTGTGCAATGCATGCATAAAAATATGGATGCTTTTACTTAGCCTAAAGATATAGTAATATTATCAATTTCTGGATTGGACGCTATTTTCCCTGAATTAGATATAAAGTGGTCATCGTATGAAGATGATACTATTGTTTTAAAAAAGCATTGTAAATAAGGCCAGGTTGTGAAAAAAAAGTTGTCTTCATTTTTATTGTAGCATTAGATCGACCTGGTAGAACTTACGAAGAAACTTTGGTCATTTGAAGAATGACGAAAGTTTTTAGGAATTGAGTTGTATTACCTCTGAGAAAGTAAAGTCTCGTCGTGGTTATGTAACGTCAGTTATTTATTGTTATCGCGTTTCGCGGCGTCGTCACCGACGGCGGCCCACGTGCCTGTATAAAGTCTCACCTAGTTAGATAAGCAGCCGTCACTTATTTAAGTTCTAGATATAAGTCATAGCTTATTTGTAAAGTACTTTTGTTATGGTCGACTGGGTTCGACGATATTCGGAGTTTAAATTTTTAAAAAATAATAAATAGATGGCAAAGTCAGTTGATAAATATATTTAATTTTCGTTTCCGATTAGATGAGTGGCAATCTAACGAGCATTTTTATTGTTAGTGTAAATTGTTATTTTGTTTTAAGCGAATTAGGTCTAAAGTAATTTAAATTTTGTAAATATCGAATCTATCCGTACTAAAGTTCGATTTCGCTTAGATCATTACGGTAGGTAATGGAAAACTTGAGAATACTGGGTCAAATGATTATCGTTTATGTGTAAAAATCAATCTTAGTTAAGTAATTAAGTTATTTAAAATAATAAGGGAAAAAATACACGTGGAAAATAAACTGTGATTCTGACTTTTAAATGTAGACTGTAGGTAGCCCTATTTTATGGAGCATAGAGAGCAGTGTGCTAAGCGGCAGCACACTCATGGCAAGTACGGCCTCGCCTTTAGCGATATCGGATTTCTATTGAATATTGTCTTAGCTGGGTGATCTGTCTCTATGTATCACGATGCGAGTTTGTTGTCGCTCGAACATAAGTTATCTTGCTCGCAGGTATCTCAAGTACTGGCCGTGTATGCCTGTCTAAAGTTATAAATTGCAGTAAGCCACGTTTAACAAAGTACGCCACGGGTAAATACCTATTTGTCAACACTTGACTTAACAAACATTCAATAGTCACCTAATCTTTTTACATTATTTTAACCCAAAAAGACTTCGAGTATATACGTAGGCATAAATTCCTTTTCGATTGCGAATGTAAAATACTTTAATAATTGTATGATAGGCGATTAATCATCAAACAAACAAGTCCTTTTCATTAAATAACTAACAATTGGCTATCCCAGCGATTATTGTTTGTGTATTGGTTCACGAACTCACGAGTATACTGCTTGTGACAGTTTAGAATATTATGCATATTTTTAATGGAACTGTACTTTTGACAGGAGCAAGGTTCTTACTATGTGCGTAGCGGCGTTAAAACAAATGAATGCGTGGTAGTTACACTATAATAATTGTTAAATACGGCTCCGTTACATGACGGTTACATAAAATATCTAGATGGTGTTTATACCATCCTACTTCTCTCTCTTTTAGAATAAATAGCAAAATTCGTAATGACCGTCATTTGATTACTATTACTTGAAAATTACGAAACAGGCCCTTTTAATAATTTGGATTTATAAGATAACTTAATTTAAATTTCTTCAACATTCCCTTTTTTATTTCATTGATAATTATCGTACGCTATCTAGGCGACACATTAGGATCGTGTAAGAGATACGTAAAATGGAAGTATAATGCATGATTGTCGCGCATTCTTTCGGTTTGGAATAGGCATCGTGGCGGGGCGGCCGCGCCGGCGCCAGGCGGACGTGTTCGGATCTCATTGCTGCTTTAACTGCGGGCCACCGCTCAGGTTATTCTCTACTTTACTCACCATCCTCATTTGCCGCTGTTGATTTGTGACATATAGATTTTTTAAATCGCCACGTTACAAGCACAACCTGTTTTTGTAGTAGTTTTATTTTATCAAAGTTGTTTACTTTTAAACAACAGACCTACAACAATATTGTACTTCTCATAATTGATTTAAGTTTTAGCTGTAGGATCACTTCCCGAATGATTAATCCGGCATCTCGCATATACCTGCATTATTAATATAGTTAGACAAATGGTGCGACTGTGCTGTCGTACGTAAAAATAAAGTACAAAATATTTTATGTATTGTAATTTTATATTGTACGATATAAATTTATAGCACAGGTAATAATATTATTACGTATATTCTTTTTAAGATTTAAAATTAGAATGTATAAATATAATAACTGTATTGTTTGTCATATTTCCGTCGCAAACAGTTCTTAACTTGGCTAGGAGGAACACTAACGAACTCATCACTTCGTCCATTAATTTTAAAATATCTATAATTTTACTAGCAAACAGACGCCCAATGATGTACTCGTAAAATCTTATTTGAACCCCTTAAAAAGGAGTTCAATGTAAATAAGCCTTCTTGAAATATAGTATATGACGGTATTTAGACACGCTATTGAAAAAAGAATGAGATAAGAAACAAATGAGAATTATAAATAATAATTTATTGCTGTGAAAATATTTACTGTTTTTTTTTGTAACTGGGATGTAGTTGTTTATTATGATTGTAACATTAGTCAAACATTTTAATTGAACCAGGGCCTTAAAACAAAGACTTGTTCGATTCTCAAGAGATGTCGATTATGTGATTTTCCATGTGAAAGTATTAGTCAAGTCACAAAATGAAACAACAAGAACAAAATGGAAACCATAACGTGCGAAACATTTTTGCCTAAACAGATTTATTTTAAACGATTAAAATCATGAAATACTTTAATAAAGTGTGTTCCATACATTTCAATAATTTATTATAAAATATAGCGGTTTTGGAGTATTTGTACCGATTTTGTGCCAGTCAGTCTCAGAACTAGGCATGTTGGAACTACCTACAAGTAATTTCATAATTTGTTCGTAAAGTTATTGTGACTTGACCAATACGAAACGTCTGAACTATAAAATAAATAATATTATTATCCTACATTGGTCGAACTGTTGATGTCTTTATTTTCATTACTATTAGGATGAAAATGTATCACATAACTTAGTAAATAACTACATCCTTCTATGGTACGCTATTAAAATGTCAATTATTAATACTTAATATTAATATCCTGCAAGATTTCTATGTTTCACATAAAATACATTTGGAATCAATGGCTGAAGCCATATCTGTTGCAGATTTAACAGCATGTGAGAAGTATAATATAGTTTTGTAATTTAAACCAAAATGAAAGTGAACCCATGCCGGTGCGCCTTCAAGCTGGTTTATTGAGGGTGCAACGATGTCGGTTACTTTTTGTTCACTTCCATTGGAGATGCCTTCCATTCTGTTCTCAAGCATGAAGTGGTTACATGAGGATGGAATGTCTAGATTCCTCGGGTCACCTTCGTTAGTGTCTGTTACTGGTGTGTGAGACGATAGTTTAAATATATGTAAAAATAACATTTGATCTCAAGTGTGCAGCAAAAGAGAAAGTGAGTTAGATTGTTATAGAGTAACAGTTGCGTACGGACGAGACCCGATACCAGTGTGCTCGATGTTGGGTTTGATTCTAACGGAGCGTACAGATAGAAAAGAATATTGTGATCATAATTATACTATAGTTTTAAAGCTAGAATGTAGAGATAATTGTATATTTTGTACATATTGAAAATAGTATTGTATCTTTACTTCCCTTTATCCAAACAACCCAGACTCCTGTGTGTTATGTACCTCCTACCTACCAATACTATTAAAAAAATATTACATAATGTGGCTTCTATTATTTGTTCACCTTTTCCATTTACTTAGTAGCATTTTAAGTTTACGTAATCAGGTTCTTTTATCAAAAATAGTACATTATGGTACAAGCGTGTAAAGGTGGTGATTACCGCTGAGGCGACATTGAGACCCGAGCCGCAAGGCGAGGGTCTTAAGAGAGCCGAGGACGGTAATCATCATACACGCGAGTGCCATACGACTATTTTCAACACACTTGCGAATAAAATAATACTAAAAATACTACATAACACAAAACACAATAGTAAAATTCTATTTGTTGTCATATGCGCGCGCAACTAACATTTTTTTTATTTGTTCCTTTCGGAACAGGCTAAGGTGCTATCACCATTCTGCCTTGTCATCCGTTCAGTCGCGTATGGTCAAACTCGCAATCGGTCAAGTGACTGAAAAACCGTCAAAATCGTATTAGGTCAAAATTGCGATTGGTCCATATCTCAACCTGTCAAAATAGCAATTGGTCCATATCGCGAATGGTCATATTTGCATTTTTTCTAATCGCAAATAGTCAAGTTCGCAAACAGTCAAAATCGCAAACGGTCAAATTCGCAAACAGTCAAGATCGCAATCGGTCGAATATTTTACTTCACAAGTAGCTCGTAAGATAATGTATACCAATCCGTCGCCTTATATATTAAATTGGACCAATCGCGCCTTAAGGTTACTAAACTGTTACAGTCAAATACAAACAATACTGAAGATTAAAAATAAAATTAAGGTTCAATAGTATTTATTAATAATCAACACGAAAAACTTTATATAAGGTATTAAATATATATACTTATAATTTGTGGCATATATAATAACAATAACATAATATTTTACTAATAATTATTTTACATAATTATTGGTTAAAATAACCAGGTTACATATAGTCCTCATAATGTATGTATATACATTATATTACCTATCTACTAGATCTATATCTATACTTATCATTTTTCTATGCTTTTTCATATAAAAATGTATTTTATAGTAAGCCACAGAAAAAATGCAAACCTAATTGAGAATTTAAATTAACTAAGAAAGAATATAATAAATGGCAACAATTGAATGAATTAAGAAAATTTATTCAATTTTTGCCATTTATCACGTATTCGGCAATTAGTACTATTTTCATAGATAACTGGTAAGGCTACAAAAATCCTTACTAATATTATAAATGCGAAAGTAACTCTGTCTGTCTGTCTACCTTTTCACGCCTAAACCGCTGAACCGATTTTGATGAATTTTGGTATAGAGATAGACCCTGAAGGACATAGGCTATCTTTTATCCCGAATTCCGATCCACAAAGATGTTAAACTGTTGAAACGTTTTGAAAAATTGTGGTAAAACAGATAACTTCACCCTTGAATAATACATAAAGACATACCTTTAGTATATCTACGTATAGATGAATACAAAATTCATCTACAACAGCTGGACTGTTCGCCACAAGCTTGACGTTTTGCTATTTTGACGGTTTGCTAATTTGACGGTTTGCTATTTTGACGCTTTACTATTTTGGCGGTTTGCCGTTTTGACGCTTTGCTATAATGACGACTTGCTATATTGACGGTTCGCTATTTTGACTAACTGCTATTTTGACTAGTCGCGATTCTATGAATTTGACCGATTGCGAATTTGACCATACGCGACTGAACGCTTGTCATCTACTTACTTATTTGAATCACTTATGATATTTTTTTTCTCTGTAAATACTCAGAGAAAAAAAATACATTTTAGTGAAAGTTTTGTTTATTAAACACGTATTACAAGTTGAAATTATCTTTTAAAATAAGGAAATTGCATGAAGTGAGCAAGCAATAGGTCTTAGAGTATATAAGATTATCTTATATACTCCGCAATTAAGCACGGAATGACACCTATTATAAAACTATGACTTTTTCATTATTATTATTCACAAGTGAGTTATAGACTTCTTTTTTTTTTTAAATTTCATTGATGAAAAAGTCATAGTTTTATAATAGGTGTCATTCCGTGCTTAATTGCGGTGAAATAAAAGCCTGTTTATAAGCAAGTGTGTTGAAAATGTTATTTACGGTTACGACTTTCAGCGTTATACCACCGAGTTATAGAACTGGGTGTGGATTGCCAATTCCAAAAATACGAGGAATTTAGGAATAAATAAAGAAATACGAAGAATACTCAGTTTCGAACCCGATTTTGATGAAAACTAAAACTGCACCAGTTGATTTTAAGAAAAATAATATTCCTTACAAGGAATGAACCTATTCATTGATTTTGAAAACATAACACATATCGTTAATGAGAAACGAACTCTGGAAAGTATATAGGTAGCCAAACTTATCAAAGATCTCATTTTAAACAAAGTACTTCCTCCTTGCGTTATGTCATTCATTACTTCCCAGAATTCGTTCAAGCTCTCTGAACAATCATGCGTGTGAGAGCCCTGGTGGAGGAAGTAGGTACTGGCTGTGTCTTCTGACATCGTACTGTGCTCCTGCTTCCCCGGTAGTACAGGCACAGTGATGTGATGAAATACCAACAATATGAATGGTCAATTCCCACTAACTGCGACCGGCAACTGAATTTTGAAGCAAAATATTACAAAATAAATAATTTTGAACCCCTCCCTTGCCTTCAGATGATCATGCTGGACTCGTGGTCACACCAGTAGAGGCGTGGCGCCGCGAGATGACGCACGGCTACACGAACCTTACAACTATTTCTAGTAATAATTAACGACCGCCACCCTTTCCCTTTCAGCGGGAATTGACCCTAAGTATCTAATAGTAGCCCATGACGCTCAGGAGCAGTTCACCGGATTCTCGATTCACCAGATTCGCAACTTACCAGATTCTCAACTCACCAGAGATTAGCCCACGGCTTGTCTAATCATATTCTGCCCTCCGTGCCCACGGCCCATGAATCCCATCATACATCTTTATAACACTACTGATCCACAGTATAACCACAGGTATAACATTGAATATACCTACCTACACAAGAAAATGTAGCTTTAGTAACTATGTAAATCAATGAGTGTAGCTACCACTTTTATAACACCTTAGTGGGCATAATCTAGAAACGATAAAATTAATGAAACAATTGCAAAAACGCTATTAAAATATTTATTAACAGATTCTCAAGTCTAGAATACATACAACAATGATAAAATAGGGATGTTCTCAATGGGATTTCTCCCATTAAGTAGGTACATACTGCTTAACATCACAATTTTTCCTCTAAATTGCAAAATAAATTATTACCTAACTAAACTGAAACTAACTTTCACGTGTAAACTTCTACACTGCCGTGACGTCACTGCTTGCTTGACACGAAAGATTGTTGCATACGGGGCGCTTTCGAGCGGTGAGAGAAATAAAAACCTTCAAAAGTATCTGCCATAACATCCCTATTTAGACTATTTACTTGTAATAATTATTACTTTCATCACAAACAATTATTTCGTTGTAGGATGAAATAATACCTTAACGTTGTGGCGAATAAAATGTAAAAAACATGAAATTGAGCGCCTCTGTCACCCCAGCACAAGCAGGCCATGAGCCATGACGCGACGTGCCACCCTCACCCATCCTCTTTCCTGGTCCAAAACCGTTGTTGGCTCAGGGTCAGCCGGGATTCGAGGGAAATGCCTCATTGGGTGGTTACACCTTAGATAGATTGAGACCAGAGACAGCGTGCGGTTTCAGTCGGTTTGAGTTCGACAGAACATAACCACCGCGAGTGGTAGGTAGGTATCTGGTATCCGTCGGGATTTCCCATTGACTTAAAGGAGTTTCCGCACAAAAATGTAGAGACGTTTTTATTTTCATTTGCAAAAGAAATAGAGAAGGGTTCTCTTTAAACATTTTTTTTGTATTCGATTTCTTTTAATAATAATACAATTAATTTGAACATTCATCAAATTTAATACATACCTAGTCCTAATTATGAGGCTCCAAAGTTACCGTAACGATGGACCACCAAAAATCATGAATAGTTGGAAAATGTTGTTTTTGCAAACTTATAAAAATTCTTAAAACATTGGAGGAACAAGAAAGCGTGTGATAGGTACCTACCTATCACACGCTGGTAGATACCTACCTATCATTCTGGTAGATAGGTATCTACCAGAAAAATTCTTCAATCACTTAAATGACAAATAATATAATTTTTTAAGTTTATAAGGTAGGTAAGGCATACCTACCTATTTTCCCACTATGGCTATACAAACTAAAAACTTTGACAATCAACCACTAAACCTATACCTAGCTATTCTAATAGTCTAACGATTTAATGCTAGTCGTTCATGCAATAGAACATAATAAAACATCTATACATACATATATCTGCATATATGTTATGTATTTGTCTACCAATGAGAGGGACTTAACAACCCTGTTTCATCATGAGATCCGCTAGTTTAAAGATCCGCAGCCAACTAAAAGTTTCTGGTTGTTGGGGAGCTGAACCCGAGGTGGATGCAGCAGCGGCATCTGTGTTAGAAGACGTGCGTTGTGGTGACCCCGCAGAATGGACAGGTGATTTCTTCTCACTCTTTTGGTTGTCGGGCGACTTGGTGATGGCTGGTGACGTCATTCTGCAATTGATAAGCACATTTTTGAATAGGCCAGTCCTATATGACAAGCTCTGTATAATTTGGATCTACATTATACAATAATATGTCCAATGTCCATGGCTCAACCCTCTGGGAGTCGAGCCCGTTCCGTTTTGTTCTGGCAACACTGGCCAGATTAGAGAAAACTCATGCCTATCCGGAGATCTGCCTGATGTATGTTACATACGTATATTACCCACATAATAATATATTATGTCCTATAATTAATTAGGTAATTATTTTATAATCAAATATTAATTTAAATTATTTATTATATAAATCATTAATCATCAATATGATTAATTAATAATTAATTATAATTATATAAAATTTATTTCTCTATATTTATTTGTGGTGCGGTAATGAATATTTTTTTGCCAGATAGTAACATTATCTAAGTATTAAGTACCCACGTACTTACCGAAATAAAACGCCCAATGCCCTTATCTATTCTAGAGTTCTCTATAAAAAACTTACAAAACTACACATTTACTTACATTATGTTATATTTAGGTATTAAGAATAATATATTATTATGGTTCAAAGTATTATACCGAGATTAAGTTACGGAAAGATTCATATTTCACAGGCATGAGCGTGACCAGAACAATGGGTTGTTTCAGAACTACCGGGGCCAAGATCCTTTTATTACCCACTTATATAATATATCTAAGCTAAATATTTACTGAGTCGACAAGTACCTAGGTACTGAGGGTTTTCTACAAAGGTAGGTAATAAGTTAGAGATTAACCAATGAAAAGAGCAAATTGATGAAGTGGTTGGAAATCTCTGTGAGTGGATGGTACGTAGAGAGGTAGAGACACAGTGTAGAGATGACCATCTAAAACGCGTCGCACTTGTCGTCCGTGACCTCATTAGTGCAATCGTTGTATAATAGAACAGTTTTGAGGTCGTCATGTTGCTAGCGATATATACTTACTTGATGAATAGCAACTGTGCGCCTACATACTGTTAGTTACTGTTATGTCCCTACATAGTTTCGATATCGAAAAAAATAAATATTTACCTACCTACTTATTTTTTAGTTTTATAATCTAACTTTATCTTTAATTGATTAGGTAGTTAAGGTAACGGGCAAGAACTGTAATTTTAGAATTTAATTTCTTTAGAATTAGTTGTAGGTATGTAGGTACACACGGCGCCAGACCTCGGTTTACAGGCCACACCAACATAAAGGAAGTGTGCGTGACAGCAATACTATTAATACATTGCTTAAAGATGTGTGTGTCATAACAAGTAAACCAATCAGGGCCTTTGACGCGCTCACACAATTGCTATTTTACTTACATAAAATGCACCAAGGTTATAATATCATATTCTAAACTAATTTTATGAAATGTATGCAGCATTTTGTTTCTATAACTAATAGGAGTTATCAAATTTAGTCACTATACTATCTGTTCTCATAGTCGAGATGGATAAGAATGCAGGTAAGTAAGTTTGGACCTCACCGTTGTCGCCGGTCGTTGGTTCGGAACTTAACAACGGAATTCTCTTTTTGTCATTCGTGCATCTTTATGTCAGTCAATTTAATAGACATAACATTTTATTTTATGTTCCAATATCTTTTTAGAAGTTTATAATAATTATACTTATGTGTTTTTTATATTTTTTATTAAAGATCAAATATTTTCATCTGATACTTAATTAATTATTATCTATAAATAATTAATTATACCCATACTTAAGAAAAATATCATGCTTATATTGTAAATATATTATTGCATTGCAACAATAAGTTAATTATTTTATTTTCCTTTCCTTTTATCCATTAAGAATAAATAGTATCATCAAGGAAATATACAAAAAATATATTAAATTATATTATATATATGAATTTTATACACTTAGTTTCCTGTAAATAAACTAGACCAATTGGACTTCAATATTTATTGAGGAACAAAAAGTGCACCTCGCTCGAGGACCGAACCCGGTATTGATTCTATTGGTTCAGCTGCATATTTAAACCATTCAGCTATATCTACTTATTCGTTTCTCGCTAAATATGCTATTATAACTTGGTGCAGTGGCTATCATCAATACCTATATTTCATGTAAGTAAAATAGCGATTGTGTGAGTGCGTCAAGGGCCCTGATTGGTTTACTTGTTATGACACACACATCTTTAAGCAATGTATTAATAGTATTGCTGTCACGCACACTTCCTTTATGTTGGTGTGGCCTGTAAACCGAGGTCTGGCGCCGTGTGTACCTATCAGAAATTTAGAATATTTTATAAATAGTTAAGCTAAATAGTTTACATCTCCGTAATTTTGCTACCTTTTAATCATTAGTTCAATCATTATTAGCAATAATAACATGGTGTAAGTCTGAGGGTGTAACTAGATTCTTTTTATACTGAATAAGCACTTGTACTTTTTCACAATATGTATTTTATTTTTGAACCTGACCGGTTTCGCCTTACTTTAATAGAAAATAGGTAGGTATGCGTGCTTACGGGTAAGATTTCTGGTGATAGTTTTTTTATAACGAAGACTTAGCACATATTGTTTTATAGTTTTAAATTCAGAAGTTGCCGGAGGTGTCTATTTATTTTTTGCTTGGGTTAACATAATTAAAACACCTACCTACTGTATAATAATGCTTTGAAACTGGATATGGCATATGATGGCTGATTATTTTCAAGTAGAGCAATGACCTCTACGTGACCTGGAAAATAGGTGGAATGTGGAATATCACCAGCGACCTATTTCATTATTTCGTAGTTGCGTTAGTTAGATAGCCAGACGCACTAACACGGTTATGTGTCGTAGCATATTATTATGATATTATTGTGATAAGTACCGATCTATACATATTATACTTATTTTTTCAGGATGAGTTAGGCGCTTTTTACACTTTGATTAGGGATTAGTGCTAGTTCATACATTTTCTTGAAAATCTTGAAAAGGTACCTACTCGCTATTTTGCTCTGTGCAATCAGAATAGTTCTTTAGTTTTATTTTTACTTCATGACTCTAAGTAGGTAGGTACCTACTAATACCACGAGGCAATATTATAATTTCTAAGTGCATTATATTATTATACTTAATATAATATTTTAAAATTACTTACAACCGTGCATCATACTGAATTAGTTACAAAAATTAAAATTGCCTCTACTTATAATGTGTCTCTATTTTATGTGGTAAGTTTTACCAGCATTATAATAAATTATTTAATAAATAATTAAAATTCAGCGACGTTTGGTAAAAATTGAGCCACTCGATTTACCAACGTTACAAAAGTTACTGTTAGCATAATTGTTATTTTAAAAATCTACATAAATATCTACTCTGGCGCGGCACGGTAGCGTTATTATTAAGATAACAAGCAAGGACCTACACATAACATTCTCAGTGAAAAAAAGTAATATTCTTGAAAATTTGGAGGCCAATATTAATACTAGGTAGGTAGATAGGTACTAATAGACATCAAACTTTGGACAAACAGCGATTCCTACCTATCTGCCTAAGTTTTGATTTTATGTTCGATTTTAATAGGTTGGTACCTACCTAGGTCTAGGTACATTTTGTGGAGTATGATACATAAGTAGATAGTTTATGTAAGGTTAGTACACCTAGTAGTAGGTACTGGTAGGTACTGCATAATGTACCTACTAGGTAATATTAGGTATACTGATGACAATAAATGTCCAAAAAAATATCCACGGCACCAGGGACAGAACATGCTCTTAGATGTTTTATATACTTAATAGGTATGTGTTAAATACTCACGTAAAATTCAAGATGTTGAATAAGTTCTTGGTACGGTACCTAATGTAGGTACAATGTTACACCAAATGTTTTTGTTACTTTATTTATAAGTTTCGGTAACACAGTCTTCACAAAAATATTAATATTTAGAGCAATGTCCCAGCCGGAACACTTATTGTATTCACCGAGGCCGAGAATACGCGATACGTCCGCCTAACTCAGTAACGATGTTTAGTTTGTCTGCCAGCTGCTGCCAGTGGCTTGTTATTGGTACATGGTCGGGCCGGGTCAGTCATGTCGGTGATCTATGGTTCTAAATTGATGTCAAACGTGCTGTCTCACATAATAAGAAAGAACTCCCTAGTATCATGCTCAGTACATTTCAATCCTACCTAACATAAATAGATTAACGTTTTCCTGTCTTACACGCGAAAGTTACCTACCTAAAGTCAGGTCAGGACCCATTGGACATTGGGAGGTCAGAGAAATACAGACAAACCACGCATAGGTGCCTAAGAGGCATATTGTTGATTGTTCAAAGTAGTAGGTATACGTACACATCTACATCATATTAGCGTACAGGAGGGGTTAGGGAGGTTAGATGACCGTCCCTACCACAAAAGCTAAATCCAAACGATGAGAATGAGTAACCAGACCCCGAACTCTAAAGTGAAAGCCTGGGTGCAACCGAGGGGTCGAGGTCGGGTCGTCGCCGTCGGGGTCACGGATATTAGAAAATACTTAGGTTATTTTATATCAACGTTTCTTTGCTGGAATTTTTGTCTGTTTTTTTGTCCGCGATATGGACGCAAAACTACTGAACGGATTTTGACGCGGCTTTTTTGTTTGAAAGGTCTTGGTGAGACTTAAAATCTTAGCATCTGAAATATGACCAAAAATCGCGATAACCGACAGACACGAGGGTGGAGCTGCGGTTATAGGCTAGTGTGTTAATAAATATTATCCTTATTGTATGGTGTACTGGGTCGCATACTACATATTCTATCGCATTGTATGCCCATTACCTTTCCCATCCATTACCTAAGTACCTATATTAATAGTAGGTTAAGTTGAGGCAGGTGATCCGTGAGAACTACAGTACTGTTAGTGTGTAGGTATAATCGTATAATATTGTATTGATTATAGGTATTTTATAAACGTACAATTATAACAATATACCACATGTACCTGCTTATAGGTATGCCTTCTCTAGATTGTAACCTGCAGGACTAGGTAGGTAGGATGTGTTTGGCGTATAAATGACTTCGATTATGCCTAATAAATAACTAGAACACTTCTTGACCAAATATTACGCTTCCTTTGACCGACTTATAAAAATATATTGTGAAAAGTTTGCGTGCGTGCCTCTATATTTGTCGACCCGAATGGATGCGGTCCGTTGACCCCAATCCTTTGCAATCCGACGAAGCCTTTACTTAATTTCGTCCGTTTTACTACATATAGGACCTACGTACCTACATCTGCCTACCATCGATGATTAAAATACCAATATGTAAAATGAATTAACGATGTGATGTCAGCTCTTAGGTCAGCTGCAGAGACATCACCATACGTACTTATTTTTCAGAAAGTGAATACCTACCTAGGTATTTTTCGAAACATTAAGTACGTTGGTAGGTACTTAGGAATGCACTTATGTATTCTCACACTTTAATTATCATTATTAACAGTCTTTAATCAATAAGTGAAGGATTGAATTGAAAGGAGTCAAAGCTAGGGTTAGGTTACGAAAGTTAGGTAGGTTGGTAGGCACCTACCTATAAAGACATTTCGAAATTATTTAAAACTTCACTATACCTACCTAATTAGTTACCGGCTTAATTCAAGTATTTCCCTATTTTTTCAGGTTTTATTTACTTCAGTATATTTTGTAAAATGTTATAAGTAGGTATATGCTGCACCTATAGTATTAAATTGACTTTACAAAGCTAAGTAAATATATTTGTCATTATTATAGCTCATGTAAATCCTTGAAACCCGTTATATAACGTCCGAGAACGAACTGCAGAGGAAAGGCACATTTGTTATCTTTTTGTACATGACCTACTTAGGTAGTGTAAAAACGTAACCTTTTTATTTTCGTATACAGAAAGTCGATGATATTTAATCTTAGGCATTGAGAGTACCACACTCTAATAAAAATAATTCTACGTACTAGAAAACAAAAGGATGACATTGACAACGAAAATAGTCCTCTTGTAACATAGTCTTGTAACCAAGTTAAAGTATTAAACACAGCGGATAAATTCTTGAAAGTAGATTGGAAGTTGAAATGGGTTGCGTTATACATTATAAAATAATAAAAATGTTACCTTGGTGAGTGATGGGGCTTCTTTCGTGGAAGATAAGTCGTATGTTTATTTATAATAATATACACGAAGGCGTTTGTGGAGCGAGCTGGGCGGGCGGAGAGTCGGCAGTGCCGCGCAACTGTCGTCCCCGATGCGCACCGGCGACTTGATCCGACTGCGCACTACGCGACGCGACGCTACTAAGCTAATTCTATGTGTGATGTGATACGAATAAGAACGCTTTTGGACCCAACAGAGTCCCCATCCACGCCTGGAAAGTGATGGGTGCCCGTAGTGTGAGCATCCTCACAAATCTTTATACTTAAGTGTGTACTCCTCACCGGTAAGATCCCGAGCCAATGGAGGCTGAGTGTCATCTCTCTAGTCTTCAAAGTTGGTACGGGAATGTGGAAATTACCACGGTATGAAGGTCAATATCTCAGATCATGAAGCTCTACAAGAGGATAATCGACTCACGGATCTGATAAGAGTACTCAGAGTGTCAATGTATGTTTCGACCAGGGTTACGGGATCGTGGATGCGGCGTTTGCCTTAGGCCTTTGGTGGTTTTCCACCAAAGGCCTAAGGCAAACGCCGCATTTCTATACAGGTATTTCTATACAGGACGAAGAATACGCCTCTGCATTGCCTGTTCCTGGACATGCCGAAGACTCTATACTATAGGCTTCGACTGTGTTCCTCGTGCAGTGATCTTGTTGATACTGCGCAAAAGGGGTTCCAGAGGTTTAGGATTCCACGGTTCGCACCGCAGCTGTCGCGCTTAATGACGATGATCGTGAGTTGATACAAGGCTTCCTACAATAACTGTCAAGTGACTAAACTGACAAAACCAAATTAAAAGTAGTAAAAAAGAAGGAAAGGGAGTAGCAAATTTAATCCACTCCCCATAAATTCCCTTGGAGTCCAATCTATACGAGTATACTCTACTACAGATTGATTGAATACAAATCCACGGTTTTTTCATATGGTGAAACTTCTACATGCCACCTTACCATGGTTAATACGGAACGCTTAATATCGTAGTAGTAATGCCTATTCTCGAGAGCAGCTACTATTAAGCATAGCGGAATCTCTACCAGCGCTTTCCAAGTTTTTGCCATCATTGATGTCGATATCGCCTTTTCAAGCCCGTTTCGACTCTTCTGGTCAGATAGTAGAGCTGTTCATTTTCTTTTGAGGGTAGAACGGATATTGTGACCATAGGGTCATGAGGGCTCGGTGAACCACTACACTCTACTCGCTACTGGCAGTACGCTTCAGGCGACAATTTTAGGTTATCTGCAATATTATCTACTTGTTGTATCTTTTCATAACTTTGATTACCTACTTTTGAAATGTACGATAAGCCAGTGCCCCAACTATTAGGTTAATCTGTGCTAGTGTGATGAGGTGTAGATACACATTTTACATTTCAAATATTATAAGACTTTGTGATATACAATACTAGCTGTCCCGGCGAACTTCGTACCGCCATATTTTTCCCGTTCCCGCTGCACCTATTTTCTCATCCTTTAAACCTTCCACGAATATTTCAAGACTAAAATTAGCCAAATCGGTTCAGCTGTTCTTGAGTTATAAAATAACAACGAAAAGTGGCATTGATTTTTATATATTAGAAGATTATAAGCACTAGAAATAATATAGAGCACCTTGTAATTTGTGATAGTCGAATCTAAACAAACAGTGATTTGTGTCTCTACAAGATTAGGAATGCACTTATCTCCTACGTCAAGCCTTTTTTTACTATCTTCAAATTAGACATCATCATAAATCGAGCTAGATTTAATTAAAATTGGTTGGTGATAGTTATTTAAATAATAGGTATGTAGATGAAAAATAAGGTTGGAATTGAACCGTTTGCTCTACTAGGCTACTCATTAAAACATACCTTAAGTAAACATGTTCGTAAATAGACCAAAAAACTCCACTGAGTTCCTCGTTAGGGCTGAGTTCCTTGTGAACCAGTGATCTGCTTTTTTAGTATAGTTTGTAATGTAATTATTATCCGAGATAAGGAAAGCTCGAAATAAAACACTGTGCCAACCCGTCCGGCCAGCGTGGAAATAGTAGGCCCAAACCTCCAAACATAGGGAGAGGCCCGTGTCCAGCAGTGGACGGTTAGCGATAGGCTAATTGATTGATTGACCGGCCCAGAACGCAGTTAATTTTATGCAGGCGCATGAAACGAATGCTCTATTTTGTAAGATCTATAGACTCTATACAGAATAAAATTACTATTTTTGACTTTAACTTCGGTAATACTCTATTTATTAGGACTTTTTTAATACATGATTTATTCTGCGACATAAGTATGTTACTACGACCTCTAGCGAATTATGAACGTACTACTTCACTGTACACTTCCTCAAACCTGTGTGACTCGTACTTTCAACTTGCTTGCAATTCAGCATCGGTGTCGGTGTCGTACTGTTTGTATCATAATTCTCTGTTCTCTTATCGTGGGCTAGATGGCGTCTATAGCAAATAAATAATACATACATACATACAATATCTATAGGTACATACATTACATACATATCACGCTTTTATCCCTGGAGGGTTAGGCAGAGGTGAATTAACACCTACATTTCACCTAAAGCCTGAGCCGTGAGCCTATTACCGTATACAAATAAATAATTACTAAACGATTTCCTGAAAATTTTGTTTTCAACGATCTTCAGCGCCCATGAAAATATACCTACGTACCTACCTATGTTATATTATAATATATGTGATGATCTGATGATATTGTACTGCATAATAGATAAAATGGTACAAGAAATTTGTTTTGCACCGTACAGCACGAAGTTCTTTCCGTCTTTATTCATAAAAATAAAAAGAGCCGGTTAATTTCCAACCAACTAACTTGACAATCTCGCTTCCGGTCCCCAAGGCCATCAGGGATTTGTCAACATCTCTTGCTTAGGTATTACTCTTGACTAGTTAACTTGCTTTGCTATTCGGCACTGTTAATATCTATACGTGCACTTCTATCACGTTTATACAGCTGTAGACTTGAAAGTAATTTACATTTTAAAATGTTCCATAGAGCCACCTCGCACTACCAGCTTAGAGGGACTTTACACTTGATTTATAGACGTAGGTAACTGCTAAAAAATTCAAATTTTTGCGGCGTGCTATAGTTTTCATTTAAAACCTGTTTTATAACTTTGGAAACATCTATTAAACTGCATTAAACTGTTACTGCTCTCTATTATTTGGAACCCGCAGAAACTTATTTACAAAAGAACATAATATTTTAATTTTTTTAATTACTTGTCTGACTGCCGTTTGAATACTTGATTTCAGGATCTGCACCAGTGCATTGTCCGTCAATTGTAGTGACTTGCAGCCCTTGCAGGTGAGGTTAGCTTGGTCTTCCAATCTCGGTCCCTTGAAGCATCGCGCGAAACAAGAATTATGGCACAATTATTTTTCAAACATTGATTTTTAAAGACTAGCCATGTTCTACTGTATCTGCCTAATATTGATGATGTTGGTTACGAGTCTTTAGTACATACCTACATAATTTTATTCCATAGTAGATATACCTAGATACTTAATTTCCTACAGAAGTTTGAATGCTTCCCCTTGACAAAATGAATGAATTATTTATTATTAAGGTAAAACAAGTTTGAATTGCGGTCGTGTCAGTAATTTATATACGGTGTTGCTAACATCTGCTGTCTGCATATTCAAGCTTGTAATACAAACTTAGTTCAAGACGTGATTCACGTCAGCGATTCCTGATTACTAGATACGGCAAATTAAAAAGCGCACACGCGTAACATTTAGAATTAATGGCGGTACTAGGTGTGTATAATCTACAGGAAGTTCACATTAAAAATCCAACGATTGTAAGCTATATTAGTTAATATCAATTTTATGTTGATATACAAATTTTAAAAATAAGGAAATTAGCAATATCGCAGAAGGGCGTGAGTGTCTTAACGTGAAACAAGTACAGGAACTTATCTTAAATAAAACTTACTAATAATGAATAAGTCCAATCTTTTTATGGTGTACAATAAAGAACATAATCCTATGTTATCTTAAAAATACTGATAGATATAATATTCTTCAAATACTTAATTATTTTAATTTTGTTACCGGTCTGTCATAAAAAACGGATTTTTATAACAATTTGGTGGCTGTGTAACAACTTCGCGACAGTCATCCTCCATTAATAATGTCATACAGTAGACACATTTCCTATGAATATTCAACTTTTCCATACTGTAGAGGTGGAAATAGTTGTGTTTTTTGACAGGCATGCTTATGTGCCCATTGTCACTTCAGTTTGCTAATTTGCCGAGTTATAGGTATATAAGTTAGAATACCAACAGAAAAATAATCGTAAGTAAGTTAAGGTAAGTTAAGGTAAGTTTCATTCTTTGTCGGATGACTTTCTTACAAATTTTATACTTCTCGCGACTTCGTTTGCGGTGAGTTCGTTTTACCCCCTTAGGGGTGGAGTTTCGTAAAATCCGTTCTTAGCGGATATCTACGCCCTATAAGGAATCTACCTGACTTTCAAGTTGCTTGGTTCAAGATGTTATAGTTGCTAAAATTTCGTGATTAATCAGTGAGTGGTATTTCGCTTTGTATATAGATTAATCTTATCTCATCTAGAATTTGTATGTTGGTGTTGTTGTCGTAAGTTCGTCGGTTGCAGCGGGTGACTTATTAACTTACACAGATATTACGTAACAACAACAGGTGCTTAGGAAAAACATTGAACGAGGTGCATTTCATTAAGTTTCACCCTACAGCTTAGTAATAGGTACTCTACATCATGTTAGAAGAAATCTGTATTTTTTAGATAAGTATCTTATTGATCACTTACAAAATTCAAACGTTGAAGTAAAAGTTACGTTGTTCTCAACCAATAAGTGCATATGGAGCGAAAGTTTAAACTTTCTGTATCTAGCTAGAGGTATCTGGTATTTGAGACAGACCCGTGACGGTGCACAGTTGCAGTCGGTCCAAGTCCGATGGCCGACGGGGGTGGCAATCGCACGAAGAAAAAGATATCTGGGATCTTACCTATATCCCTATTTGAAGAAAGAATTCCTATTTGAAGAAATGCTCACCGGCTACATTATCAAGCTGGTGGCAATCTCCAGTACTGATGGTATTCGATTTCAACTATGCTGCTCATTATACTACGATAGGGTTGCCATAAGTGTGGGGACCCAGACCGGGACATTTGAAGAAAAATTAGTAAAGGTAGAAAAATAGGAACTTTTATTACAACAACTTTTAACACTGCCATTAAGACCCGGGCTTCCTATGTTTTCTGAAAGGCGAAAAATTATCAGAATTAACTTCTGATAATTGTACAAAATATTTTGACGAAATTAACATTAAGTTAAACATCATCTTCATGTAGACGCTTTCTCCCGATTGCATCCCTGGCCAAGATGACCCCGGAGCTCAGGGTCCGCCTTCCGGCTCTTCCTCCTCCACTTGACACGATCTTGGGCGTCCATGGTAGTGAGACCATTTGCACGCATATCACTCTCCACGACGTCAAGCCAGGACTTCTTGGGCCTATCCCTTCTACCTCGACCCGGCGGGGGCGCCATTGTCAGGCATTTGCTACCCACGTATCCTGGCGGTTGCCGCAAGACGTGGCCGCACCAGCGAAGGCGGCTCTCTTGCATTTTATCTGCGATGTCATGGACATGAAGGCTGCCGCGGCTGCAAGAGTTCCTCACGCAGCATTTTTTTCTCCGTGACATGCAGCTCTTACGTGCTTACGCTCTTGCTCTCACAACCATGTAAGAGGACAGGCTTAATGATCGTCTTATAGACCTGCCCCTTCAACCTGACTGGCATTTTGGGATCACCCGTGACGCCAGTCATTTCTCACCACCTAGCCCACGCGGAAGCAATGCGTGCCCTGATGTAGTAGTCGATTTCACTGGTCACATGAAGTACAGATCCCAGGTACTTAAACCGAATCATCGCCTATGCGGAACGGTGTGAAATCTGTCGAGTTTAACGCTAAACTTTCTGTCATCGCTACATTTAGCTTCATACCACCGTTCTCAAGCGCTTCCTTCCACACTTTCACGTGTTGCACCAATCTGCTCCTGTCCGCGTCCTTCAGCGCAATATCATCAGCATACATGATCAACCACGGAGGCTGCTTACGGAGGTTTTCTGATATTGTCCAACAAGACGTCTAATACCGAGCTGAACAAGTAAGGACTAAGGACGGATCCTTGGTGTACTCCGATGGTGATGGGGAAGGCTTTTGAGTCACCAAAAGCACTCCGAACCACGGAACCAGAATCATGATACATATCTTGGATGGTGTCAATGTAGGTCTCTGGAACTCCCTTAACCCACAGTACCCACCAGATTCTGCATGTCTAAGAATAGGCAGTGCAGGGGCGTGTTCTTTGCCCTGTATTTCCCCACCACAATCCTTAGGGCGAACACCGGATCCATGATCCCGTGCCCGGGACGAAACCCATACTGACACTCCGAGAGTGTACTCTCCTGTCGGATCCGGGAGTCGATTATCTGCTCATAGAGCTTCATGGTGTGGGACATTATCTTTATACCGCGGTTACTACCACACTCCTGCACCGATCCATTGCCTTTGAATACTGGCGTAATGAAGCTCAGTCTCCACTGGCTCAGGATCTCACGGTGAGAAGTACGCGGTTATACAGATTTGTTAGAATGCTCACACCACGAGCACCCAATGCACCCATTGCCTTCCAAGCCTCGATGGGGTTTCCAAGCCGAGTCTGTACTTCTGCAGGCGTTATCGGTGGCACTAGTCCTTGTTTCGGAAAGAGGTCTGGTGGATGCACCTCTTGCTGCTTATTCAGCATGTCGTTGGAAGTATGAGCGCCATCTGTCCTTCATCGCGTTTTTCTCGTAAAATCATTGGCCCCGGGGTCTTTATTACTCATTAACATATTCATGTATGGAAAAATATCAGCGCTTTCGTCGTTCTATCTACGTATTAATAGCCTAGCTACTTAGTCGCGTTCATTGTAGGTATATTACTGTTTACCAACCAAGTCCAGCTCTCTAATATAATACTAAAAATGTTTAACCGGGACAATTTGCTTATTGGCCGGGACGCCGGGACACCAGGCCTGAAACGGGGACATGTCCCGGCGTACGGGGACGTATGGCAACCCTATCCTACGAACAACACAAACAAGACATTTATTCCAACCAGTTCATAAAACGGGTCAATTGATAAAATAACTTATCTTACAAGACGTTTCAGCTGAATATTGACCTTCTTTATAAGTTCTACTCCTAGTACTTAGTCTACCTGCAACGCTTTGTGTTCTGAGAAATTATTGTAGGTGGTTCCCATGGGTACTTTACACAATCGGCATCGGAACGTTAGCTACCTATGTTCACTCTCCAATTTATAAGCAGAGTTTATCAAGTACCCGCAGACTACTAAGTTATAAGATAACCGATAAAATGCGAAGCTTTTCAGTGTATGAATGTGTAAGAGTACCACTAAAACAGTCAAACAAGGTACGAATTAATTTACAATTACATTAGAAAATGAAACAGGAATAAATAGGAAAGTTACAAGAGTATTTTATAGATTTTTGTCGCCAATATTTTACACATACAACTCCTGAAAAAATTTTAAGACGTGTGGGGAGTCATAAGTTTAATGGTTCTTAGCTATACTCCACTTATGAAGATCTATTGATTCATCACGTGTCGTTACTTCCACGGGTCCGATGGATTTAAAATTTGGTAAATTTAGGTACAGTCACATTGGGACTCTATGATATGGTAACCTTAACCTGGTGTTGCAGCTGTATTATTAGCGCTTATTGTTATAATTTCCATTACGAGCAATTATCTTTTGAAACAATATTTGTGTGAATTTTCCAAGTTACATATATATAAAACTTGTACTTGGCTATTGATTAGAATGCTACTAGAGATAATATATGTTCTATCTCAAATCAGGGTGGCCCAATCCCGGCCAGGCCTATCCTACCCGCCTTATAGCTCGGCGTGGTAATAAAATAAGCAGTTTTTCCGATTCGACGTTTTATCGTGTCGCTACAAATTCTCCAACAATCGAGGAAATGTAGTTCGATCCTCTCCAGCGATTTGTGTACTAGAATAAGCCTACATCAGTAGATACCTGTTTGTGTTTCGAATAAAATATACAAGGATGCAGTACGGAAGATAAAGTCAGTTATTATGGAAATAAGTGTCGCTCTCAACTACTTCCGCAAGTACATCAATCTGGGTTTTAATTGATTTTTTGGGCTGAGCGATAATATTTTTCTAGAGTAAAAGTAGTCAGTTACGCCTTATATCAGCTATTTGCAGTAAAAATCCCGACAAAGTCACTTCATGGATTATCTGGAACAAATAGACCATAAGAAGTATAAGAAGTACCTATTATAGGTACCTAAGTAGTATTACCATAAGTATCGCACTTTCATGTAGGTACATACTAATTTAATGTGCTTCCATGTTACGTCAAACAATGAAACGTAAATTTTCTTTTTTTACACTTTTCTGCAAGGTTCAATTATTAATTTAACATAAAATATAAACATATTTTTTATACCACTTAGGTAGCACACAAGCACACGACCGACCTGATGAAAAGATGAAGTATATTTTTCGTAGCTTAATTGTTGACATCTTCAGCCAAACAATTTTGTAATTAGCATTTCTTTAATACCATACTACGTGTAGCAAGTAAACACTTGGGTTAAGTTTTCCCATAAATCAGGCGGGACTTTAGAACATTCTCGGGCTCACTTTGAACATCAGACCTCAGGTAAAATTATGCTTTGTTATTAACAACTTAATTTGTGTGCTATCAAAATATATGATAAGGTATTCAGAGATGAGCTTTACATCGTGTTGCTGTCGCTATTTAGTATTCTGTTTTATAATGATCTAGAATTGTTAATTTTAAATATTATGACGTGTGTTGTATTATTTTACTGAGAAATGTGGAAAACTTCTGTTCCCTAATCGTAATAGATAGAGTTTAAAGAGAATAGGTTATGGTCAGATGGCAGTCACTTCTGTAAAAGCAAAATATTGCCTATATAGAGTCCAAAAGCTAGAGGAGCAGTGACAACACAGAGCTTTTTTAATTAGCCCAGGATGAGCTGATTTTTTAAGCGGCTTAGGGGAGACGTTATAGTATTAAAAAAATAAAAGTGTTGCATCCATCACTCTCAACTCTTTTTTTATTAAGAAATAAAAAGTATAGTTATAATACAATTTATTAATTATAATAATAGTACATATAACTTAAATTAATAAAGGATTTCGATAGTACGAATAGGAATAAACAACGAAGTGGATGTGTGTTAGTACTATTTGTATCAAAATCGATTAACTTAGTGAGAAAAATATTTTCAGTTTTCACGGCTGCGTAGGCCGACAAATCGAATGTCTGTGCCATACCATATAGTGCCTGTATGCATTCGCGTTTAGAGTTGGCATCATATTTAATCCACTTCAAAAAAGTGGACGTTCTTAAATTCGCTGCATATGTATTTATTTTTTTACGTTTAGCGCAGTTCTTTTGTTATTGTTTTAGATTATTTGTGAGTTTGCACACGTGGTTCACGGCAGAGTAGAATTTGGGCCACCTCATCTCCTCCCATGTGGTGTCGTACAAGGCGACTAAGGGATAGGGCTGTTTAACATCAGACAAATATATACAGTCCAGACTCAGCTTATACATGGCTCGAGTCAACAATAGTGCTCTGAAAACGGCAATAGGCTCACCCCCTATTACGTGGGACAGTAATAAAATGATTGGTGAAATGTGGGTGTTAATTCACCTCTGCCTAACCCTCCGGGGATAGAGGCGTGATTGTATGTATGTATGTATGTTGCACGGGTTCAATTTAAAATGCTTTTAGTCTAAAATTATCTAAAATCACACCTGATGGTAAGTGATGATGTTTTCTAAGTTTGTCGTCATACCATATTAGGGACTCGCTCGACCCAAATCCAACTTACCTATAGAGGTAACTTGGGTTTGGGTTGCGTTGTTGTGTTGAATTGGGTGGGTCTTAGGGTCCATATAAACCTCATACGACTAAAGGAACTGCTACTAACTTTCTACTAAAATGTAAATTTTGTTTCGTTCACATTACCTTTTTATAACGTACCTATTCATTATAAGAGGTCATTCCACATAGGACTAGCCTAATTACCCAGCATTGAATTTGTTAAATATCTAATTTTCAACAAACCTCTGTCGGATTGGAATAATATTAACTCAGTATTTCATTCGAGAATGTAGAACAAATTTAAATAAAATCTGAATATGTAATTTAAAAGTATTATCTTAAAAGGTCACACGGTTAAATCATAAAGAAATTATAAGACCTGAAGGTTCACTCGGACGCGGGATAAATATAATTCGTTCTACCTGAGCTTTACAAAAGGAAATTGAGTTTTCAATTGGAATTACATTTACTGTTTTGCCCTAAAAACACAGAACCCTCATCTAATCCTAATTTGTTGGAGGATTTAGTCCGAGCGCGAAATCGTTTCAGGTTGAGAAAGTCTGTGGTCTGTACGCTTATAGAGAGCCTCCCAAAAATTTGCATACGCACTGATATGCAACGTCTAAATACTCTCCTTTACCTATCTATTTTATCGATTATTATGTGACGTGTTAATTGTTGCAGAGTATCTATTTTATTACATAGTTATTCTAATTAAATTTTTATGAGGCCGTGTCTATAGATTTTCTCGATTAAAGGGTCTGTTTCTCGGGATGGACTTAAATACTACTGCGAAATGGATTTTGATACAGTTTTTTTTGTTAGCAAGGTCTAGGCAGAAAAACTCATCTCTAAGTTTCTATTGCAATCGGTTGAGTAGAACAAGATAGGTACATGGGCAAAAGTCGCGATAACAGATTTCCACGCGGGCGGAGCCGCGGGCAGCAGCTAATAGTAAATAAACATATTTTTGTGTGATTCTGTAATATATTTACAAATTTACATATTTACCCAATACTAGGTGCCTATAAGTAGACCTAGATACGAATGAGGTCACCGGCACTGTTGCCCGTAACAAACTCCCGAATGAAAATTACCCAGTAAAACTAATTACCTTTTACTTTCACAGAATAAACAGCTTTCAGAGGAACTCCAACGAAAGTAGCCTTAAGGAGACCCATTGTGTCAACTTTGAGCAGTTTACGCTGAGCGTCAAAAGTTTTCTTGCACAGGTTTTCTTGCCATTTGTTATTGCTGTGTATAATTCGCAAGACATTTTGTTAGCAAAGATGTTTTGGAGGCGAAGATTGGGTTGTGTGCGATGCGTCGTAAACACGCCTCTGGGAAATACCTGACGGAACCTACGGCTGGAGACCACTTTCCCTTCAGCCGAGTTTGCTGAGTAAGCGAACGCTCATTGACGTACTTTACCCACTTTAACTCCGCTGTTTTTTCTTGCGCTATTGTTGGAGGTGTAATAGCTATCTGCTGAAGGCAAATACCCTTTTTTTCGTTAACTCTGCGTCGTTTAGGGGCTGTAGTGTTTCGCCGAATCGTTGCTTATTATCGGTAAAGAGAACGTTGAGCGTTCGTTGAAGTACCTAATCTTCGCAAATGAACTGTTATAGATGTAATCTTAAGAAATATTAGGGTAATTTTGGAATTTCCGTATATATTTGATTTTGTCGTGTGTTGATTATCTTGAATACTATTTCGGTTTCACAACTAAAGTGATAAATCTATAGATAAACATTACCTGAAAGTAATTAGAGTCTTCAAAAACTAGATACGTTTTAACCAACAATATTTTCATTTAAAAGATGGTTGGATTGATGGATCTTGTATTTTTTTTTTTTGTATATAAGTGGTGTGAAGTGAAGATCCATGCCTGTCAATCTCCGAAGGTGTCTGCAGCCTAGGTGTCATAGTTTTTTTATCTAAGTAAATAATGCTGGTTGATGAATTTATTTATTTACGTAGGTATATTACGAACCATTTGGTTAAGATTATTAACTTTAAGTTTGAAGTAACTTTTGTTAAGATTTGGTTAACTCTTAATTTAGTGTTTCAAATAATAAAACAACTAATCTGATACACAACAATCATAAAAAAGTAAAATTACTTAGGCCAATAGATTAAATGGTATTTAAAAAAAAGTCCATCAAAGTCCAATATTTTGAAAACAGTTCAGTTTGGGGAGGGGGTTCCTTGGTGAAATTTGTCAGAAATGGTGGGAACTGGCCAGGGGTGGTTCACATAATTTCTGATCGAAGGGGTTCACACGTCTTTAATAACGATGTTAATACCATAGTAACTCTTCTAATAGCTAGCTATGTGCCCATTATTAACGTTATGATAATTTTATTGCGTATTAGCATAGGTGAAAAATATTTATAAATAAATCGCCTGAATAAGAAATATGAAGCAAATTTCTTATTCCGACGATTTCATGTAAAATACTTGAATATTACATGAAAGTGTTATATTCGCTGTACCGAAAGCTGTAAATCAATTCGGTTTCATAAAAATATCTGTAGGAGATTTACTAGATATCGGGGCCCGGCCCACGGTGGGAAATATGAAAATTGGAAATACATGCACGGCCCGATACGGCGTCAAATAAATTTCAACCCTATTTGTAAGCGAACCTCAATATCGCAAAGTACAGTTGGTACTTGTATGGCCGGGGATGTCGCTCCGTTCCGTCGAGTCGCACCGAGATGACGATCTCAATGCGAATTGGAAAATTGTTCGATCGACTCAGCGCTGTGAGTGCATAATGCCTTTTTGTTTGTCCTGCAGTTCCAATTGCTTTGGCCGAAGTATGATTACGAAATTAGTTACACAAACAATCATCATGAAATGCAAGTACATTTATCAGTGTTTGTGAAGATGTTCGGATGATTTTGGATGTTTGGGAGTTTGAATATTTGTTATTCCATCAAGCTCGAATGGCTGATTGAATTTGGCTAAAATTTGCTACAGGGATTAGATACGTACAATAAATACATAGTGTCATCAAGTAAATAATGATACAAAACAATTAATCGGGCTAGCAGTTATATAAGTTTAGTAACATGCGTTAGTGGATTCGATTCTTCTTTTTAATTTCTTTTTTTTTAACATAGGACCCGTAAGCACAGAATAAGTAATAGTATCTACTACGCCGTAAGGATGAAGTCAAAGTCTCGGAAAAGTGGGTCTGCGTTATAGACACGTACCATGTTACAATGGTGGCACTTAGGCTTAGCTTGACGGTCTCATCAGATGCTTTATCACGGCCCGCTTAAGGGACCCAGGACTATAAGCAGAAGGAAAAACGTGAACTGGTAAGGAATATCAGGTCTTAATGGTGCGGCAGAAGAAGGAGTCGCCGAACTGAAAAAATGGTGATAGATGTAAGATCAAATCGAACTCGAACCACGATATCGTTTTATAAACCACTCGGCTACCTCTAAGTTTTATATCAATTGATTACCTACACGTATACAGAATGACATCATAGTGCCATTACATTGGTACGAAGGATTTTTCTAATAAAATAAAAAAGGTTTTGTCCTTGCGGCGTGTGACCTAGTTCGGTTTGAGTGGGATTACAGAAGGGACCCAATGTTTTGCCCATCAGAGTTTAATGCGTTCCCAGCCGTCCGTACTCATCCCATCGGAAGCTAACTAATTAGAATCTATTTTCTCTTTTCTTATATAGCGGACCACCTGTTTATGTAGGGTTTTAAATGAAAGGAAACATTGTAGTGATTGGAGCCCTCGTGTGCGCTGAAAATGAAGTAAATTAGATATTTTATTATTATAGTACCTACCGACTGTACGTTTGTGTTCATAATTATTATAAGTTAATTTTCATGTAAAAGAACGGCACAGAAAAAAAAGAGTTTTTTTTTATAAAGAATAGTAGTAAATTGCTAATTAATAATATTCTGTCCATTACTAGAGGTAATAGAAATGACTAGTATTTCTGTTAACCCCTCCAGCTAAGCTAAATTGTTCGTGTGAGGAGTGGGTTCACGTCAGTAATGGCTAGGATTCGAACCCCGGACCTTCTGATGGTAAGGCCTGCACTTAACCACTGAGCTACCGACGACGCTTCAATTAGACGTCGAGTTGTTTGTTCTTATTTTTCCTGTTCCATGTGCAAAAGGATGATTTTACTAAATATGTAATATAGTACTTAATGAGGCAAGTCAATCTCACGTGATAGCCAGTGCACCTGCTGATTAGTGATCACAAATTTAAACAAAGCCGGCAGATTATCGCTTGAAGGGTGATACAGGGTTTCGAAATATGCCACGGGCGAAGTCGGGGCTGGAAGACTAGAATTTAACAATAGAATCGGGTTCGATCCCCGCTCAGTGCCAATATTTGTATGCATGAATATAAATATTTGCATTGGTCTGGGTGTTTCTATGTATAATATGTATGTATTTACAAAAAAAAAAAAAAAAAGTATCTAAGTATGTATATCCGCATTCTAGATTCCATAACACAAGCTAATTAAGCTTACCATGGGTCTAGAAAGCGTTGTGTAGAATGTTGTGGAATATTTATTATTATTATTATTATTATCTGTAGAGCCTCTAGCTAGAATCAGAAATTTCGTAATTTATGAACTATTTCAATAAAAATATTTGAATTTTCATTAAATTTCAATACTTTCTAGTGAGGAACACTACTAATAAATAATAAATACTAAACTACTGTGTTTTTTTAATTGAATGCTAAACGTATTTTTTTAATGACCGCCATAAATTGACAGAAACGTAGGTAAAGCAAATAAAGCAGTCGTGCAGAGAAAGGTCTACTCTTACAAACTAACAGGCTACTATGTTATTCAAGTGCCTCGGGGGCTCAATAGCTCACTCGTGCTTAACGGCTATTGTTAACGATCGATTAATTTATTCTGTGAATTAGTGATGTCATAAACTAACTTGAGCAGTTAGTAGCCGATTGAGAGTTAGCTACAAAACTTGTGTAGCATTTCATCTGTACTAAGTATCCTTTCTAATCTCTAAATCATGGTATTCCCTCGGTTCGGTAAATACTAATATTTATTACGTTGATCTTTGGATCTATTAATAAACTAGAGTAAAACGACTGATTAGTCTAACTACAGAATTTCTATATCGCCAATTGGTCGTGGAGGTCAGATGGCAGTCGCTTCACGGTAAATGTTATTATTTCAAATTCTATCCGATTCCATCATCAATAAAGGAAAATATCCTTATTATAGTGCGGAATTCCCCGGATGTAAAATTTGCTATCTTCAGTATGTAAAGTACTTTACCTTACGTCCGGGTGCGATTTAGAAAATAAATTTCACTTTGTATACGTGTGATACCTCAGTAGGAATCCCAGAAACGTTGTCAATCCTCGGCAACTTCAAATAAATCGCAATAGAGTCCGTTTAAAATATTTTTAATATATGACTTTAATATTTTTAATACTTCTACAATTCATATTTAACCGTCCCACAAACATGCAATTATTCCTTTTATTTGCTTAAGCTAGGTCTAAACTAACCAAACATTGTTTGTTACTCTAGATACTGAAATATTTAGAACATTGTATAGGAAAAACGACTCAGGCGGTAAACTGCGGTGCTTATTATTCAGATGGTGACTTCCCGTTCCCGCTTACTCAGGACAGATTGTCGTTTGGACTACATTTTTGGATACGTTTGTCACGCTGCTTGTCGTGTTTCCTTTTGATTTGTTATTTTTGTCATTCCTTTCTTGACTAAGTACTTGAATCCATTATTTATCGATGATAAAGTGGTATTGGTTAGATTGATTTGTGTAAAAAATGAAAAGCTTTCTCGTGCCAGGGAATCCTTAGCCTGGTAAAGTATTCATATATTAATAATATTAATATTCAACATGATATCGGAATTATTCAATTTATTTTTTACTTTTTACTTTTTTGAATACTTTTTGAATTCGTACATTTAAGAGTATTACGTAGGACTAGGTTTTGTATTTTAGAATAAAAAGTAATATTCATAATATACTAACGGGCCTATTGCGTCTCCTTAGTTAAGGAAATAAAGAGTTGGGTTGAAGTTAAAGAAAAAGTGAATAGCCGCGATTTTCTGTAGATTTTCTACTGTCGGGAATCTGTTTTGAACTTGAAATCGAATTCTTGAAGCTTGAAGCAAGAAAGCTTTAAGTCTTAATATTTTTGAACATACCTACTAATTAATCTGTGAAATTGACTTCACTCAATCAGATAGTAAGCTTCTGTAAAATCTAAAAAATTAAGACCATTCTGTCATATAATAACATTATAGTTTTACTTATATTCTGTATTGTGACGCCCGCCGTGGCCAGTCCGATGTTTGAATACACAAATAAGCAGACACAATTGTCAGTCCGTGTACTGCCAGAATAACAATGCGTTTTCAATGGACGGTAGACATACATAATAGAGAACATGATTTTGTAAAACTGGAAAGCAGGCGCTTTGATAATGATCACTCTACATCAATTGAAAAAAAAAAAACATTTTACTTTAGTTTGCTTAGAACTAACCATTCAAGTAGCTTAATAAAATATAGAGTAGAGCTATATAACGCGAATAACCAAATCGTGTTGCTTGCGCTTGAATTCGCGTACTGATGCTACATAAACAGGCTCGGAGCCGCAGCGAAGCTTCCACACATCCCACGTTATGAAATGGGAATTAAATTGTCTGTGAAGAATACAACAGGATTACCGTTTATTCCCACCTAACCCCAGTTTATTCGAAATAAATTGTTAACCGTTCATTGCTTGCTCGAGATCGATTTGATAAGGAGCTTTGTTGTTTGAGCAGCGATGGACGCGCAACAATGGCTATATTCGTGCCCCGTATCGACACGTGCCGCCTCGTAGTCGTAAGGTTGCATTGCAGCTGGATGTAACTTGGCACGGTTTGTATAAAGTAAGCACTAGACGAATTTGAAATTATCCAGGTACGATATATAGATTTACTTTATAGAAATGAAAGATTACAATGGATGCAAATTTGACAAAATACTGACTAGCCAACAGACTTGTTTTTCCATCTATAATTTTGCATGTATTACCCGTGGTACACCCATTGATACAACTGGTTGTACCACAGGGCTTTTTTTTTCCCGATGGATCAACTGGTTGTACCACATGGCTTTTTTTTTCCGATGTTTAATCGGAAGGTTCTTACAAGATCGGTAGCATGAGTGTGCCCACCAATGCCTCTGGTGTTGCATACCTCTATAAGCCACGGTAACCAGTTTCCATCAGGTGTGCCGTGTATGGACACGACACACTAACCACTTAGGTGGCAGAAATGCCTCTGCCACTTAAGTGGTCTAAAATAAAAAGCCTCTTTCGGGCTGGTTCTCCCTCGCTGGCACCTAGTTATTGTAGCCTATCACGTCACTATTTTGTATGATTGTTTATAACTCGTGTCATGTGTGTAAAAATAACTGCAAGGCTATAAATATAAATGGGAATCATCGATGGGGTTGATCAAATAAAAAAAAACCTTGCTTAAATATTTATCTATAAGTTTTCAATGTACATTTTATATTGTCTAAATAAACCTAGAATTTTATGAATCAGTAGCTGTTAATCAAGATAATCAAAATGATGATATTCGTGATGAAAGTACGACGGCTTGTCCGTTTCAATGCGTTTGGATAAGCTTTGTTTAAAGGACGGTATGTCTAAAGGATAAGAGGTTTCAAACATATAGTGATGGTTATTTTCTGCATCCGAAAAATATTTTATGGATTTGTAATTCATTATGGTTGGCTTGGGTTTTTCAGGAAGCATTAGATATTTTGATGGAACTGCAGGATACTTATTTAGAAGTGGTCTATTAGGAGTAATTAATGTAGGATTTCTCTTGACAAATTTTAAATACTCTGCTTGAGATGTTTTTGTAACATTACTGTTTATTTTATTACTCTTTGGTGTATATTTTATTATTAATTTTGTGCTGTGATTTGAATTTACATATTCAGGTAACTTATGCCCTGTCAAATTGTCTATGTTTTGTTTAGTTGGTAGTTTGTGAACCAATGCCATTGGCAATAAATCAGGAGCTCTTGCCATATTCCAATCAACATTAGATGGATGTGAGTGAGTGGTGCTAGTATTCATTGGCACTATGTTCTTGTTATTTATCATATATACTGCTTTTATTGTTACTGGATTATACCTGAAATATTCTGGGGTTTCATACATTCTTCTGTAGCCGTTGTCTACTATATTTGTCGTTTTCGGCAGTAAATTTACATTAAAGCTGACATCAGGCTGACTGCTAACTTTGTAGGTGTTGTTAATTTTTGTATCGTTTTTTTGCATGTTTGTTAATATGTTTTCGATATCTTGTAAAGTCAATGGCTTCGCGGTACTAGCAAATGTGTTAACTTCATCTTCTAGGCTAAACAGATTCATTTGGTAGTTATCTCTGTAAAAATGCAAATTTGCCAAGTAAGATTTTAGGTTCGGCAATGCTGATCTGACATATCGCTCCCAGTACGATTGAGGTGCGTACCTATTTTCATTTAATATTGAATGAATTGATTCTTGCAGACTTTTTTCCACTGGTGTTTCTGTTGTTGTATAACCTAATTTGGCATCTTCATCTCGTATCAATGAAGCTATTTGACGTCCTAAATTCATAAAGTATTCATCGTTTTGATCTTTTATTACTGAAGATTTAGGTGTTAAATTTTCACTGTTATCATGTATAAATGGCATTTCTTGATTGTACATTCTACGGGTTTCCGGTAACTTTTCTACTATTTGTGTACTTATATGAGAGGATAATGGTGATTCAGTGCCATTCAGTTTAGCTCTATGAATAAGCTGAGATAAATACTTAAAATTAACATCTTTTAATTTTCGGTTCTTTTCTTTTTGATTTTGATGTTTCACTTTATGTACAGGTATAAGAGGAATATCACCTACTAAATCCGTTTCATCTATTTGATCATATGCGTCATTACTTTGACCATTTTGTAAACGTTTCTTCATTTTTAGTCTCTCTTGCAAATTATTCAACTGTGAAAAAAACATGAGTATTAATTTAGATCTTAATAATATTAATTATTTATCAATGTGAAAGTTTGTGAAGATGTTTGTAATATCCCATGGGATCCTGTCCTATGGTTTGAGGGAACGGGAACAAAATTCCACGTTGATGGAGCCGCAGGCAGCAGATAGTTTCACATATGTCTGGACTTTTCATAAATACTTACTAAATTGATTCGCTCTAGCTGCTTGGCAGTAAGTTTCAATCTGAAAATTTCGAAATAAAAATGTTATAGCTGAAAGAATCTGATAGGCCTTTGGGGACATGAATTTTGAATAAACTACCTTAGTCTTATATTATATCAATAGTGGAATGTCTAGCCTTTTTAAATCAAGCTGTATTGCACCATACTTATATTGAGAGTATGGCCTTAAATTACTAAAATCTGCACGAATGTATGATTAAGTACTTTACCTAGGTTCGGGATCTCTGGATCGCATTAAAAATAGTTCTTCAGATGACTTTGGGGCTGGTGGCGGTTTTCTCCCTCTATGCATTTTGGGCCTAGAGCGTAAACCACTTCTAAGAATATTCTCAGATGGAGTATCTGATGCAGCGTCTGGTGGCGACTCAGATATAGACTCTTGTGGCGACTCAGATGCAGGCGTTGGTGGCGGCTCAGATTCCGCAGGTGCATTTGGCTCAGTCATCGTTGAACTTTCCTCGTGTTTCGTCGATTCATTGGCACTAACACTTGTAGCGCCAGAAGTAGGTTTAGCATCGCTTGCAACGGTAGTACTACCAGAATCGTTTTCCTTTACTCCTATAAAAATATTATAGTTATTGTTCATATTTTACGTTTACTTTTTATTATGATAGTAACGGGTCACACTAAGTACAACTCCCATAAATGTGGGAGTATTGAAGCTTGGAAGAAGAAGATCACAATAAACTATTATTAGAAGTGTGTGCAAACCTATGAAAGGAAGGAACGGAGCCATTGGAGGTACTGGTACCATGGGATACATAGGCATTATCGGTGGTGGTGGCAAACCTATTGGTGGATAATAAGGTGATTCCATGTTTGGTAAGAAAATAAATGATGGTAACGGTGGCCGTGGCCTTCTGTTGAATATTATAACTTTTTTATGACCATGATCTCTATCGTCTTTTTTAGTTTTGTCTTCACTACTACTGCTTTCAGAACTAGATTTGGAACTGCTACTTGAAGAGTCCTCATCAGAATCAGATCCTGCATCGGAATCAAATAAACTATCGTCTTCTGTGATGCGAAGTAACTTCCTTCTCAAACCGTGTACTTTTGATTTGCCTTTTTTACCTTTGCTTCTCGAAAGCTTATGTGCTTTTCTTTTCTTTTTAACAGTTTTAGTATCACCACTACCGTCCATATTTCTACGGCTTCCTCGAATATTCTTAATACCATCACCATTACTTTTGCTATCAGGTGTTAATAGGCCATTGTTCATTCTTCTGGTCAAAGGTTTGTCATCATTTGTGCTATTTATTACCTGAGTTTCTATAGTTTTAAAAAATTGATTATATAGCCATTCACCTAGGTCGTCGTTATCATTAGACATTTCTTCACCCATTTCATTTAAACTATTGGTGGTAGTTTGAGTTGGAACGTTTTGTATCATCGTTGGCGTGTTCAAAGGATAAATCCGGTTAGGATCAGACATATAGAGCCGCCTGATACCCTCGGATAATTTTACGCTGTAAATATAAAATTAATATATTAAATAAAGCAATGCAGACGAAGATGAAATGTTATAATTATTATTTATTGTGTAATATTCTAGCAAAAACAATGTTACTCGTAGTAAGTAACTAATGATGTCGCAGCGGTACTGAAAATTATTAAGTTGTCAGTTTTTATTATTATACTAGCTGACCCCGCGAACTTCGTACCGCCTTTTGTTTTAAATTGTTCTCGCCGTAATAACCATCCTCGTACTTTAAGATATATTCTAAAAAAAGAATTAGCGAAATCGGTTCAGCCGTTCTTGAGATTTGCGCTTAGCAACACATTTAAGGATTCATTTTTATATTATAGATTGTGTTAGTTTTTTTTTGATAATATACTATTTCTAGTTAATAAAACAGTTAATCATATATTCCTAAAACTATTGAAAAATAAGAAGTTAACAAAAAATATCACTACAAAAAAAAAATTAATAACAAAACTATCTAATCGATATTAAATAAATATGAAAGTAGTGTTATAATATATGGAGAACTTTTTTCAATTTTCAATCAAGTCAACACTTCATAACTATACCTTGTACCTATTATATGAACATATTATATCGCTTTAAGGACTAAGAGATAGATTTAGTTATAGTTACTTTGGTTCACATATTTTGGTTTCCGTGTCGAAGTAGTAACCTGGGTGGCAATGGCAGCCAATCACACAGCCGGGAATGCCATCGATGCAGTATTCAAATTTACCGTGCCTTCCACATTCTGTGAATGATATAAGTTACTATTTTTATAGGGATCTACTTTATTTTCAGTCAATTATTTAACAATATCTTCCAAATCATCCAATGGTTTCGTGTCCCAAAAAATTAAAAAACCGCCACCGTTAAGTAAATGACACGTACCCCCTATGACTATTAGCGTATTCCAAGTGGTACGCGTACCCCACTTGAAGAAACCCTAAGCACATAGCTTAGGGTTTCTTTGAACTAAAATTGTATTTATGTATAAGCTCGTAATTGGATGAGAAATGACAATGGAGAACTGTAATGCAGGCTGAAGTATTCATGCATCAAGTATTATTTTGTGGGCTGCCCAAGTTTATCGTTTTATGGTAAAACCAGACTATTACTTTCTATTAACTTTTAATAATCTTTGAAATCAATTATTTGCTTTCACCATCAAGGCCATTATAATTCTGCAGATAGCATAGTCAAAGGAATGCACTTCTTGCATACATCATAAAATAAATAAAATTTTGTCGTACCGTATCGCGATGCACCTTCCCCGACACGAGTGTAACACTGTTGTATCAATGACGTCACTGACAAACATACCAATAAAACATAAACCATTATTGTATTTAAAAAACAATGCTTGTTCTACTACCACATCAATGTTTCAAAAGAGTACTACGAAAACAAAACAGTCCTTATAACTGTTTTGGATTATTTCTAATGGTAACACAGGTATTACGCTTCTTTTTTTGAAATCACTAGCTCTACTAGCTCATGCTGTTTTGTATACTTTAAGTTATGCTAAAATATTGTCGTATTTACACAATAAGTACAGTCATCTATATGAAAACTAGGTTATAACTAGAAAAATTAAAAGGAGGTATATTTTCTAACAATGGTGCTCACTTTCACGACTTATTGGCATGCACTAAACAATGGGTGCATTGAAATGATAAGTAGCTTATATTAGTGAGGACTGGTTGCTACTTTAGGTTGTTTTATAATATATTTGATGATGATTGGAGGGGTGCCAATTTTGACGACAATCTTTTTTTGAAATTCTTTATTGTACACTGAAAATTATACTTTCAGACTCATAACAATAAAATTTTGATGAACAAAGGCGAGCTTAACTCATATTGACTTTTCTCCCAGCAAACCTTTGGGCGATAGAGGAAAAAGCGCAACAAAAGGGTGAAAAACAAGAATAAAATTGTAGAGAACTTAAGAAGATACATAGGTACAACCTTACATGTACATTATACCTATACAGTAGACGTATTACATAATTTCTTTTTCTGTTTTCAATTCTGTAACTCGAAACTCGGAATTTCAAACATATTTTATTGTATTTAGACTAAAAATACTTCTTATGCTTCAGTTCTATCTAGAATTAGGATCGTTATATGAACTTAGTACTCATACATAACAATAACCATTTATTCTGTAGCGGTGGAGTTATTGTGAATGCACCGGGGTACTTACTAAGGGATTACGGAATAACAAACATTTAGATACATTAAATTAATTTAAATTGTTAGGTACAAAGATCTTCTTGACATAATATTATAAAGGAAAGATAAAGCGTTTGTCTAATTCGCCTGATCAGTGAGTGCGAACCAGAATAAAATATTACTTCTGTCATACATACCTTTATACTTCACGTACTTACTTCACGTAGCGGCATATGTTTAACTTCGCGCATGTTTATCTCGTTTTAATAGAAATTTCTACATTATAAGCGTGAATTTTAAAGAAAACACTAAATGTGTTTTCCTGAAAGCATATGTCAAAAAAAAATGAAAAAGGCATTTTTTAACGGTTTCGCTTATACTCATAGTAGTAAAGGATTCAGGTTTATGGTTATGTTGCGTTGATCAGCGGGTAGGCTATAGGTATACACCTAAGGGTTAAAGCATCATACATAAGTTTGTTCGCAATGGATGCAAAAAGTACTGAGCGGATTTTGATGCGGTTTTCAAGATCTTGGTCAGACTTAAAATCTTACGATTGTTTGATTGCAATCGGTTCAGTTGTACCGGAGCCGCGGGCGGCAGTTAATTAAATATTACTAAGGTAACAAGTTTAGGTATTAGATAGATGTAAAGATTTTAAATGTATTACAATAATTTATTTTATAATTTTAATAATTAACAGTTCGTTTTGATGACAGAATTTTCTTTATACCACAATTAACTACTAAATAATAATTTACGTATCTTCATTAAGGTCAGGAATTCCTTTCAGTCCCCTGAAAAGAGCAATAAAATACATTTTTGTTAATGTCCAAATAAATACTCGTACTGTCGACAAAAGAGATATGTAGGTAGGTATACACCTTTACATACAACTTGATATAAAAAGGTGTATCTGCTTTGTCGACTGTACACTAAGTACTAGGTATCCCTATTACTAAATATCTGAGAAACAATGTAAATACTCAAAGGTGTTATAATAGTTAGGGTTACACTATGATGATGATGATGATGACGAAGAAGTGAAAGGTGTTAAAATTAAGTATACTTAATAATTTGAGATTAGGTCATTTTGTAGAAAGAGAAAATCAAGTCAATATCACTTCAAAGGGTGCTCGTAATGATATTCTTATCTATCTCAGTTGCGTTGCAACGTGTGAGGATGAATTCAGCTGCATTGCAACGTGTAAGGATGAATTCAGTTGCATTGTAGTGTGTGAGGATGAATTCTCTGTCTGTGGTAAGTGATGCGATAAAATGTGTCTATGTCACCATCTGTCCATGACAGCCTCTATGGCGTAGTGTGGGTTCGATTCCCGCTCAGTGCAAATATTTTTTTCCATGAATATGTCTATTTGCATTGATCTGGATATTTCTGTGCCTCGGAGAGCACGTTAAGCCATCGGTTCCAGTTGTCGTAGGAACATTTATGGTAGTCGTTACGGCTAGTTGGAGCCCTAAAAGTTCAAGAACTGTTCTAACTGCAATATTTCGATAAATGTGTTATGGAGGCAGATGGCAGTCGTTTCACGGAAAATATCGAAGCTCAGCCGCGTCGCGGTTTGACTGGAAGAGGTGGACCCCGGCTCTGAGGGAAGGCATGATGAGAATCCATGGAATCATATCGAACAATTGTACTGAACACACATTAGTCACGAATAATTACATTACTACTGACACTAAAAGAATTAGCGAATATGTACTCGTAGTTCCGGTGGCATAAACGTACGCGTGCTAATACGTAGTTGGAAAACATAAGGGTAATTTATATGAAGTTAAATGTTAAAATATGGTTAATTTAATTAAGTTTTAATATAGCAATGCGAAAATATCGTTACTTCGTGCAATCTTCAGGCAAGACGCATTTGTGCGTCCTGTCATCGCGCACGTATGGACGAGTGCAGATGCAGCCCGACTCGCAGAATGGGTAGCAGGGGCGCAGACGGTCCCGCGGGTTGTCGCACGACACAGAGGCGCAGCCCGCGAAACATGCCTCGTACCTTTATAATTAGAAAGAAAGCCTGTAGCTTAATACAATTAAACCTTAAATGTAATTAGAGTACAGAAGAGTGATTTATTGTTCTGTATAGTCGTACTGTGTTGCTCTTGCTACTGATAAATTAGCAAATTATTATTAGGGAGGGTTTTTTATACCATATATATCTACTCACTCTAATCATTTTTCGATTGTTTAGGTTCTACATGAAAGGTGAAAAACGAGCTTGTTGCCCTCAAATAGGATCTGTTACAATAGGTACTTCATGGTGCTGCTGAGAATTTCTACATTTGCTCAACCCGGAATTTGAACCCGGTATCTAATTATAACGGTCTTAGTAGCTACACTCGCTACTGCTATGTCAGTATAAAAGATCAAATATTACAGTTTTCATTTTGAAATCAGTCTTAACATAAATACCTTTCATGGGGTCTATCGCAGTTCATGTCTGATTTTGATTCAGTTTCTTTCTCCCTGAAAAAGCAATTGGTTTTGTATTATAAATTTAGAATAAAAAGTGTTCAACCAAACAACATTGTAATGTGTAACACATTAAAACACACTTACATATAAGCAGGTGGGTGGGCTTCTCTCTCGATATTCTTTGGATTCTGTGGCACATTGTTGTCAATGTCATAATGATTGCCCCGACCTCCTCCTCCCCTATAAGGCCCTTGCATATCGAGGTCTCTATCCCTGTCTCTCGGTCTTTCAGGTGAGTTGTAGGCTTTCTGGTCCTGCTCATCCAAATATCTCTGATTCTCATATTCGTACCTCCATCTATCATAGTCTTTATGCTCGTCTATAGGCTGCTTCATTAAGGTCTTTTTTCTCCAGTTCCTCCTGTCTTCTAATAGAGAGTGTCTCTTGCTTCCATCCACATCGTCATAGTCATAGGGACCTGGCCGATTCGCCCGTGCCACGAAGTTATCTGGAATATAAAAAACATCCTTGTCACCATTGTTTTGATCACCAGTTATAAGATCAACAGAAGAAACACTTACATAACAATAAAGCAACTAATAATATTTTCCGCATTTTGTGAACCTTTTTGTAAACGTGTATCAATAATAGCTCATAGTGTAATTCTCAAAATGGCGGCCAAATTTTGTTCCGTTTCACGTTACGGTGTATTTGCAACTAATCAGTAAAATTAAGCCTCGCTTTCACAAAAAAAAAGCAACCGAGCGGATGTGATTGCTTCCACGACTTTATCGATACTAATAAAAATGCTGAGCTAAGTGGCTATCAGCAAGGACTCTTCTTTTTTTATATAACACGAGCTACACTTCGTGGTTCATTTTTCTTGGCAAAAATACGTCAAAGCCTTCTTCATGAAAACACATATGATATAGTTATCATCATTCATTATATATGTTAATTAGATTATTTATAGAATAAAGGTCTACTGTAGTAGGCGGACCCCAGGTTCCTAGGTTTGTGCTCCGAGATAATAGCATCGAATGCAATCACGAGCGTCACTTAGTTGGTGATGATGATTAATCTTTGGCCTATGTGCCGAATTAGGCAAAAGTAATGTTACTTTTACCTAATTCCATTTGCAGATTGCACCAGTAAATTACTGTGCTGTGCGGAAGAGATTGAAATATTTTCTTGTATTTTAATTTATTAGTTATATTCTAATCTAATGTATTGCCTAGAGTAAATTACAGAGATCGATTGATACTGAAGTAGATGGGAATTTAATATACGAATACAACTAACTGTACTGTGACTGTAATGTGTTATTAATTGAATAAATACTATTAATTGAATTCGAGTACAACAATATAATGATATTTGTATGAAACAAATGAATTGGCAAACAAGTAAAATGCCTTACTATGAAACAATGAAACAGAGTTTTAAAATAAAATTTTATTTCAAATAATACACGGTGCAACAAAACACGTTTATGTAATTCTTTTAGCAGCAGTCCTATATGTCTCGCCCCCAATAAGTTTCCTAGGTTGGAGAGCTTTGATTGGAGGTGGAGCTATAACAATATTGAAGTAATTGCCCATTCTGGATACTTCTGAGCCTCGTTTGAACTCATCCTTCTGGTTGACGGTAATAGGGCTGATGTTGTTGTTTGGTAAGTCGTTCTCGGGGAAGTCGAGCGGCACATCGTCGCGTTTGTTGTGGGTTCTGGCCATCCTGCCAGGGTATTTGCCCAGCGGTGAAGCTCCTTTGTCTGACGATCTTTTCACTGGCACTGGTATTCCCATTTGTGTGCTGAAATATTAGCAAAGAAAATATTTTATTAGATTGTGAAGAAAAATCTATTTTCTGTCTGTCCTTCAAACTTTTGGCTGATAAATTATGTGGTATCTAATTAGTAAGTCAAAATGGATTTTTTCTGTTGCTATATTACCTGTACTACTAACATAACTATGCTTACTTTGGGTCTAGATAGCGCTGTCTATTGTGTCGTAGAAAGCAGTTGGACATTATGAAGCTAAACTATTGGATTTTTTTTGTCGTGCAATAACGTTAATGTTACGATGAAGTAGCATGCTGTTTTGGCTTTTTCGAAGTTCGAAATTGCCATGCTCGAAGATTGTAAATAAATTTACAACGTTGTTGAATGTCATCGGTTGATTGTTCATGACATTCATAAGTTCGTAAGAAATGTTACAATAGTTTTCCCTTCATTTCAAATTCAATTTTTTTTAATGAGTTACAATGCCTTGGTCACTGCCTAACTCGGAAATGAAGAGACGTACCTAGAGCTACGTTGATTACACACATCGAAAGGCCTTTCTTTCATACATTGCCATAGCATCGTAACTCAATTTCGCCAAAAAGTGAGATACAATGTTGTTGCATGGGGGTGTCTATATATAATGAGGAAACTAAAAAAGAGAAAGGATACGTACGGTGAACAGTCCTGGGGTAGTACGCATTGGTGGGTGCGATCATCCCTTACATAAGGGTCTTCACAGATGCAGCCTGGCTCGCAGTACGGGTAGCAGGGACGTAGATGGTTTCGTGGATTGTCACATGAGACTTCAGCACATCCCCCAAAACAGGGCTCATATACCTCATTCTGCCAATAGCATGCTGAAATTAGGTAATAATTATTTAGATAATTACGGCATTAAAATTAATTGGATTTTAATGAATTGGTGGATAAAGAGATGTAGAAAAACTGATTAGATAGAAAAAATACAAGGGTTTGCGGATATGGGTATATGTTAGCTAGAGAGCAATTAACAGTTAACCTATTGGTATTTTCTTGTTAGGTTAGCTTTTTGAGGCAAAATACTACAAGCCATTTTACTTTAGCCTACCTATTTTAACTACTTTAGCTTACCTATTAGGTACTATTCAAATGGAAATTCTACATATGGTATGTATTGCAGGAACAAAATATGCAAAGTATTACTATAAATTATGAGCTACCTGTAATACGATAGCGTAGTTAATAGAAACAAAACTAAAATGTACTAAATAGTAAAATTTTGAATTCTTAAAATATATTTCACACCTAACGAGTGCGCAATTTCTCACATCGGCACATTATTGGGTATCTGAGGGCACTAAATCTAGTTGCGGCTAGACTTTTCGTTTTGTAGTCGTTTCCACAGGTCCATTACTGGTCCCGGGGGTGCCACTAGATATCCCCAGACTTACAGCACTACTTCTAAAACTTAGTGTGCTTACACGAGATAAAATCGAATGTACGAGAGGAAAGCCTTTATAAAGTACTACAAACTTTTTGGAATCCCTCGGTGTTTGGGAATCGTGCTAGGTGTCCGACAAGACCTATTATTTTAAACGATTCTAATTAATGAATTTTTATTTTTAGGCTCCGATTTCTTTTGCTCTTTATAGCTTTTTGGGCATAAGAATATTCTCATTGATAATGTTTGACGTTTCTGAAATTTTATGTTCATAACTTGGGTTATTTAATTTCGGTTTGATTTGATAGATAATCCCAATCTGATACAAAAATGTTTGCGACAACTGTGATATTAATGATCATTACATTTTTGTTGATGCCTTTGTTAGCTCACCTTTCTAGGTTTTTGTCAATACCATCATTATTTGAATTTAAATGATTTTAAAATTAAGGCACACATGCAGTCATGCAATACTACTCGTCTATCGGAGCCAGTATTGCTAACATGTGCCTTATTCACATATTGTCTAGAAAATGTATCAGTAACAGAATTTTACCTTTCATAATTTTATCTTCATCTCTGCATATGCGATCCTGAATGTTTAGCGAAGCTACTATTAAAAAAACTAAATGTTTCATTGTAAAAACTGCTACAATCACACGTCTGTCCAAATCAATAGGTGCTATAACACTATCGGCGATTGTTTTCAAATATTTTTTCTCTGCTTTTTTGTTTGATCTTGTTTTCGTGTCGAGGTTCCGTTTTTAATCATAATTAATATATTGTAGGGACTGTTGGAGTTGAGGTACGGTAGGTATTTATGAGACATGATAAGGGTGGGGTCGCTAAACATAGAGAGAGCCGGTTAAGCCACGTTTGATTGAATTATTGCTTGCGTAGTAATTTCGAAGGTGGCGTCAGGTCACGTACTGCCGATATCATGAATATTATGTTACACTTTAGAAAATGTAACCTATTTACGTCGAAAGTTTTTAGATATTTAATTAAATAAGTACTTGTGCAAATATCATGTGAGGTTGTCTATTAATAGAAAGAGAGCTAAACTTTCATCATGCTTTTATTTTTAATTCATAAATGGGTGAATTTCAACAAATGCCATTTTTTTTTATCATATCGGTGAACTTTTTCATTTATATGTTTTTTGTATATTTTTCAGGTTTTGTGTAATCTTTATGATATCATGTATCCCCAAATTTAATATCATCAACGTATCATTTAAGATTATGGAGAAAATTTAGTTTGAATTTTGGTTTCCACCGACATGACAAACCCGCACCGATTATTTTTCTGTACACCGATTTGATAAGTTTATCCACCGAAATGATATACATATCCACCGATATGATTAAATATCCACCGAAATGATATAATCTATCCACCTTTGAACATCAAAAAGGAAATAGTAGGTGCCTTATTTTTACAAGAATGACTTAAAACTGAATACCTGACCTGTTCTTGGAGATCCAATTAAAATATATATGTTTTGGAATTATATAGGTACCTATTTTATTATATTTACTTTTCTTTTTTTATAATACATAATTAATTTAAAAAAAGAACGGTTATAAGCTGGTATCAATTAGCCTATTGCAGTCCACTGCTAGTCATAGGCCTCTCCCAATATGCGCCACGTTTGCTGATCCTCCGCCTTCCGCATCCAGTTCGTCCCAGCCACCTTTCATAGGTCGTCAGTCCACCTGGCTAGGGGGTGTCCCACCTTCCGTTTTCCTCCTCGCGGTCTCCACTCTAGGACTCGTCTGTTCCAACGGCAATCAGTCCTTCGGCAGATGTGGCCAGCCCACTACCACTTCAGCTTGCTTATTCTGCGAGCTATGTCAGTAACTTTGGTTCTATGTCGGATGACCTCGTTTCTAATTCTATTTTTCAAAGAAACTCCAAGCATAGCTTGCTCCCATAGCCTGCTGTGCGATTTTTAAGTCACGGACTAATCCCACCTTCAGTGGCCACGTTTCGGCACCGTAAGTCATAACAGGCAGGACGCACTGGTCGGAAAACCTTTGTTTTAGGGCATTGCGGCAAGGGGGAGGAGAGACCCGACGTAATTTGCCAAATGCTGCCCACCCCAGTTGAATTCTTCTGGCTACTTCTTTCTCGAAATTGTTTTTACCGAGCTGAATAACCTGCCCTAGATTTATTTTTTAACAACTTCGAGTGTCGCTCCTTCGATGGCAATCGCTCTCGGTACAACATGTTCGTTGAACACAATCTTCGTTTTATCCAAGTTTACACTGAGGCCGACTTATCGAGAAGCTCCATTCAAGCTGTGCATCATTTCGCCCAGTTGTTCCAGTGACTCCGTAACTATGACGATGTCGTCGGTGAACCGAGGGTGCGAGATGTACTCACCGTCGATGTTGATACCCCGCCCAGTCCAGCCCAGAGTCTTGAAGACGTCCTCCAATGCGTTGGTAAATAGTTTGGGAGATATAACATCTCCCTGTCTCACTTCACGTTGGAGGCTAATGGGTTTCGTCTTCTTCTTCGGCAGTGTCATACAAGCATCTCAGCACCTCGATGTACAATCGAGACGGCACCGCTGCAGGGCATCCAGCACTGCCCAGGTTTCGATAGAGTCGAAGGCTTTTTCGTAGTCCACATACGCCATACACAGCGGCTAGTTGTACTCCTGAGTCTTTTCTACAATCTGCCAAACAGTATGGATGTGGTCCACGGTACTATAGTCTTTTCAAAACCCGACTTGCTCAGGTGGCTGGAACTCGTCGAGCTTACCTGCGAGGCGATTTGTGACGACTCTCGAGAACAACTTGTAGACATGACTCAGGAGTGAGATGGCCTGCGTTCTTCAGCAAGGTCTTATCACCTTTTTTGAAGAACAGTACCACCGAACTCTCGCTCCATGCCCTAGGTGTTAGCCCTTGCGGGATGACGGAATTAAAGAGGCTTACTAGCTCTTTAAGGATTGGAGCCCCACCTGCTTTCAGCAGCTCAGTAGTAATTCCGTCATCACCAGGGTACCTGTTGTTCTTTAGTTGCCTGAGAACCACATCCTACCCCGCACTGCTCGAAATCTGGCATATCCTCGGTGTAGTGGTGCGTAAGTGGGGCTCTGTGGTCTTCATCGCTGTGTCCCGTCGGTTTACTCGTCCAATTAGAATTTTACTCATAGAATTTCTCGATCTCTTTGAGTATCTCGAACTTTGAGGTATTCGTTTTGCCATTCCCAGTTTCAAGTTTCGTGAGATGGGGCCTCCTCAACTGCTGAGCGAACACTTCCGACCCCCTATTACGCTCGATTGCGTCCTGAATGGTGTGAGTGTTGAAGCGGCGGAGGTCGCGTCATATCAGCTTTTTGACTCGCTGGTTTAAGGCTCTCCCATCTGACGAAGACGACTGTGTGGATGGTTGTTTACGCCTCTTTCTCATAAGTTCGAGAGTCTCAGGAGAGAGCTTGAGCTCTTGCTGTTTGCGTTTCACGGGAAACATCTTTCGAGACACTACCTGCAATGGTTTGACCACTATGTCGGCCTTCTCGTCAATGCCTCCCTAGAGGTTTCCAGTATTGCGAAACGATTTTGAAGTTCCAGTTGGAACTTTTCGGACCCTAGAGCTACTTGGAGCGGCGTAGGTGGGAGGGTTGACCTTATCATTCGGAATATTTCAGCTTTGATGTTGATATTTAGAGAGCCTCGGATAAGTCGGTGATCGCTTCCAGTAACTTGTTGATCACACTAAACTTGTTGATCCTAAATATGTGCTTAGGTACCGTTATGAAAAAAGTCTATATCGTTCCTTATCATAGTCCACTGCCTGTGGGAATTTTTCTTAAAGAAACTATTTATTAAGAAGAGCCTCTGTGACTCGAGGAAGCTGACTAGCATTTGCCCCCTGCGATTTCTGCATCCCACTCCATAAGATCCGATTTTCGTCTCGTCGCCTTCTTGTACTCCCACTTTGGTATTGAAGTCCCCCATGTATGTATGTGTTTATATGTATGTTCTTGTATGTTCCATTTTTCCTTTGTATACTTAATGAAATCTCACGGATCAACCGATATGATAAAACTACTCACCGAGATGATAAAATATCTACCGATATGATAAAGCAATCCACCGATGTGACAAAACTGTGCATTGATCATGAATCAAAACACCGATATTAGATGTAAGACACCGATTCGTCTTTTCTTATCATTTTCGGTGTAAATTATCATATCCGTGGTAATAAAGACCACCGATTACACCGATATGCGAACACCGACGTGAGAAATTACACACTTTTTAGACAATTAGAAAAAATGCATAATATCTAGGTTAAATTCAATAACAATCAATGAAGCTAATTCACTTACTACCTCTATTAGAACCAAACAACAATAAAAAAACTGCTTATTACACTAGAAAGATGGAACCACCGATAGTATAAAATAATTGTCCGGGAGCAACTAAAATGGCATACTTACGTTATTGGCGGGAATATGCAGCGATTTGACATACGTCCGTCCTGACTGCGCACTAGCAGGCACTAACGAGAGAAATAAAATTGGGGTGGGGACACTGTCGGACTCGTGGATATAAAGTTATGTGTTAATTACTTTTGGTCACCGATTTGAGAACATTTTGCAGGACAAGTACGTTTGTGCCTCTCAGTAATAATAATCGTTAATTATGTAATAAAATATGCCTTAGATTAATAATAAAACTAATATTCTATGAAATAGAATAATTTATATACTTAAATTACTTATTTTTATTAGCGTATGAGCTTTTTTGTTTGTAAAAAAAGTAGAGGGACAGCACCGATTTGAGAAAAATAGAGGTTTATGTATTTATTTCTACCTTTATATATAGTCCTAGCCAAAATATATTTTTGCCACAACCCATTAACAACCTATTGAATACTAAAAAAAATAATTCAGAACAATATTCCTTTTTTCAAATACTAATTTCACCAAAGACAAAAAAAAAAGCCATTTGGGAAATTCACCCAAATATTACATAAAAGTATGCAGCAAATCTTATGGTGTGCAATATGCCTGATTAAAAAGAGATATCAATGTCTCATCTAAGTTTACGGTTCCAGTCCAACTAATGTTCTACCAAAGTTGGAAGTGGTATATGTTTTGGGTCATTCTATGTCTATATGACATCATCATCCGAGCCTCAATTCCGATGACATTAAAAGCTTGCTTAAGTCAAACCACTTAGATCAATTCATGCATGCATGCAAGAATTCAGTTTTGTAATCGAAAACCAGTGACTTTACACGCAACAATCTGCCACAATGCCGTAGACATCGTCAGGTATCAATAAACTAGAGCCAATACGTGAAACAAACTCTTATTTTCGAGAACATTTCTAATTCCTTAAACGACAGTAAAATAAAAAAATAATCCTACTAATATTATAAATGTGAAAGTTTGTGAGAATGGATGTGTGGATGTGTGCATGTTTGTTACTCTTTCACGCATAAACGGCTGGACCAATTTGGTTGAAATTTGGTATGTATATAGGTTATACCCTGGATTAACATATAGGCTATATATTAGCGTCGAATGGGATCAGAATTCCACGCGGGCGGAGCCGCGGGCAGCAGCTAGTCTTTCATATAAAAATAAACTTTCATTGTAAGTCCCTTATGCGTTCCTATATCGTTCATCCGTTACCAATCAAACTTTGGTGAATTGTTGTGCACAAGCCCGTGAAGGCTCCTATCATAAAAAAGTATTAAAAGAAGTACCTCCACATTGCAGAATAACCCTGTATAATAACCTCGTGTTGTGTATCCGGTGGTGAGCACTGGAGAGGTTTTATGCTGTCAGTGGGAAGACCAAAGGTTGTCCTACTTGTCTTCTGCGCTGACGGCACAGAATCTCTCTGTTCCTATAGGGTCGGCAGCACGAGTGTGACTTCATCCAGTCCATCAGGTGGGCCGTGTGTTTGTCTACGATCTAAGTGGTATAAAAATTTAATATTTTTTTTCGTGGTTTGTCCTTTAAGGATGTCCATATCATTTACCTGTGAGGTGTGAGGATAGAGAAAGTGAATAACGGTAAAAGAATCAGATATGTATCGTGTAACGGTAAAAGGATCATATGAACGACATTAATTCCGACGATTCCTTTATTTCCATAATACGGACTGATAAGAAATTTATTTATACACCACTGAACTAGAAATCATTGCAAGGAACACACCATCGGTAAGGGATTAGTGCGGGCAAGTGATATTTGATGTCGACTTATAATAATAAATGAAACATGAAGGAAAGGGCGCGACCTGCGAAAGGTGGCTGGTACAGACTGGATGCTCAAGGCGGAGGATCGGCAAACGTGGTGCATATTGGGAGAGGTCTATATCCAGCAGTGGACTGCAATAGGCTAATTGATTGATTGATTAATTGATTGAAGGAAAGGGCATGATTTCTTACAATGACTATCTTCCTTTCTTACCTTACATTAACTACTACGACAACCTTTGTGGCGTAGCCGTAGAACATTCGACTGCTACGCAGAGGGCGCGTGTGTATATTTTTATGCATGAATATGAATATTTGCATTGGTCTGGGTGTTTCTATGTATAATATGTATGTATCTACCTAAAAAACATATCTAAGTATGTTTATCTGCATTCTAGAATCCATTATTTTGGATTTAGAGAGCGCTGTGTAGAATGAAGTAGATTTTTTTAACTGCAACAGCTCACTGTTAGGTAAATGCTTTTTAACTGTACTAGTAAGTTATACTATGAAAATAGTTATTTGTTATACAAGAGTGCAAAGTTGGTTTTTAACCGCGTGCTCAGTTTTGATGACCGAGCAAGCGAAAGATTCTAAATTTGAATCACGAGCGTAGCGAGTGATTCACAAATTAGAATCTTGAGCGTTAGCGAGGGAATCAAAAGAGCACAAGGTGAAAAATCTTTGCACTCGAGTGCAACACGTAACTTTTCATCCCACCTCAGCGAGGAAATATTGAAATGTTTCTCCTTCCTAGCGTTAATTCCCAGTCGCATCCGAAGCTTTCACCTTGGAGTCCGGGGTCCGCTTTACCAGTCTTAACTGCAGATTTGGCTGGACCTCGATATTTTCCGTGAAGCGACTGCCATCTGACCTCCACAACCCAATGGTGACATTAGGCGATATCGAAGCATTGCAGCTAGACCGTTGTTGTTGAACTTTTTAAGGCTCCAACTAGGTACCCGTAACGACTGCCATAGATGGTCGTATGGCATCCGTGACCGACGGCTTAACGTGCTCTCCAAGGCACGACTAGACCAATGCAAATACCTATTTTCATGCATAAAAAATATTTGCACTGAGCGGGGATCGAACCCAGTAATGGTAGTGAACGCGGCCGCTACGTAGGAGGCACCTGCGTAGCGGCCGCGTTCACTACCACTACGCCACGGAGGCTGTATAATATGTGTATTAATACTAATAATAAAATACAAAAAAAATAAAAATTCAACAACAATGTTCAACAATATGACGTGAAAAAAATTGATACGCGCAAACCAAATTTTAAAAAAAAAGTACACCAAGGAGGTTCCGAGTCTGAGTTTTTCATAAATTAAAAAAAAGTTGTATGATAAATTCGGCACCATAGAGGTAGAAGTAAATAGGTTTAATGATGTTTTGAGTTCACAAACCTAGTACACACGATGTTCTAAATTCAAATTTAAAGCCCGACCAATAAAATAAAAAACCCGTACTGGGGGCGCCAAAAACATCTATGATTATGACAACACCAAGTATAGTGATACACATGTAAAATGCCAATATTTTTCAACACACTTGCTTATGAACAGGCTTTTATTTCCCCGCAATTAAGCACGGAATGACACCTAATATAAAACTGTGACTTTTTCATTGCTTCTTCTTCCTCCTAGCGTTATTCCCAGTCGCATCCGAAGCTTTCAGCTTGGAGTCTGGGGTCCGCTTTTACCAGTCATAGCTACAGATTTGGCTAGACCTCGATATTTTCCGTGAAGCGATTGCCACCTGACCTCCACGACCCAATGTTAACATTAGGCGATATCGAAGCTTTGCAGCTAGACCGTTGTTTTTGGACTTTTTAGGGCACCAACTACCCGTAACGACTGCCATAGATGTCCTTATGGCAACCGGGACCGACGGCTTAACGTGCTCTCCGAGGCACGACCAGACCAATGCAAATACCCATATTTAATGCACACAAATATTTGCACTGAGCGGGGATCGAACCCGCGCCTCCTGCGTAGCGGCCGCGTTCACTACCGCTACGCCACGGAGGCTGTCATGTTTTTCATTGCTATTATTCACAAAAGTGAGTTATAGACTTCTTTTTTTTAATTTCATTAAGTTGCTTTGTTCTTAAGTTTCGATACAAAAAAGATCGTGTCCAATATTACAAACGAATTAATATAGAAAGAAAAGAAAAAGAAAGAACTTGTAGTACGTGTTTAATATACAAAACTTTCACTAAAATGTATTTTTTTTTCTCTGTTAAAAAGTTAAGTTTTTCTCTGTTAAGTTTTCTGGTTAAAATAGAAAAATAGACGCGGCGTGTTATACTGGTTACAAGGACTGGGCACAAATCACAACACAGTAGTATCCGTATAATAGTTTACTGCTTGGAATGGTAAATACAAGTTAGACATACAGTTACACCATGTATAGAACAGGGACCACGCGATATTGTTTTTCGGACTGCATAAAATTCTTGTATTTTATGCCTAACAGCACAGAGATCAAAATAATCGAGCATGATTTTCTTTTTTGCGTTAGGCTTATTTTTCTTAGGCGTAGAAAATACATTTGACGTTTGACCTTCTCTTCGTATTTTTATTACAGAAGATCGGGATATACCTAAAAATGTGAATAATAATTAGTCACAGTAAAATCAGTAGATTAGGCCAATTTCAGTGGCACGTACTCTATGATGTCCTACCCGTCATGTTGACAACAAGGTCCGTGATGTTATTTAGAGGAACAGAGTCCAATCCTTCCTACTTTTTATCCGACAAATACTTTGTTATATTATAAATTACTTTTCATAACTGGCTTTTAATAGTTTTCGGCATATTACTATAGTTTTGTAGTTTTGTAGCGCTCTCAAACTCAACAACACGCACAATTGACACCACACTGACAGATGACCATAATGACATTGTATAGATTGTTACCATATGAAGAAATTAGTTCCAATAGTTTACCGCAATATGGCGAGGTTTTTTATTTTACTGGTCGGGCTTTACTTTATCCTCTAGCTAGAGGATAAAAACGACTTTTACGCTCAGTTATCGAAGAGCAAAAGTACTCTTTCCGAGATGGTGGGATGAAAATCCTTTTTTTACATCAAGGCGAACAATGTACTACATGTTGGTACACTGAACTGGTAACAAATGTTTTCTATTGGTCAATAAACGTGTCACTTACAACTCACAATGTGAACGGATCAAGGGTCAAAACAGGTGTTATTTACCTCATTTTACAAGAACCTTAGCGACACAAGATGTCGTATTTTTGCTAAATCATATAGCGCGCCGGCTTGTTTCTTATTTTTTCCTTATGACCAAAATGTTGGTACTCGTATAATTGTGATAGATGTCCTTAAACGCCGAATATTCGCACAAAAGAGACAAAGACTATTCACAGACAATGAATAGTACGAGGAACAAGCGATAAATTGGGATTCCGATCTCTTTCACCCGCTATACTATAGGTATCTAAATACCTTATACGTGACTTGACAAGTGCTACAAGTAGTGGCTTTATATTAGTTTTTCGTTCAGAGGAAAGCATATTACGGGCTGTGGCAGAATAAACATTATGTTTCGTGTTATTGCTTTGTGTTTGCGTAAATATTATGACATGCAGCCTGTCGCCATTAGAAGCAACTTAACACATTCTAAGTTAAGCGATCACTTCATCTCTATAACCCCACAAACTAGAAAGGAAAATCTGCGCCATACCTAATCAGCAGGGATACCTGTTTGTGGAATCCCTCCTCTTGGCATAAAATTTTAAGGCAGAATATAGTTTGGCATAACGTTTTCGCATAACTTTCATTAGCATAATAATACTACTGCATAATAATCCTTTGGCATAATGCAAATGTTAGCATAACTATCATTTAGTATAATATGTTTTGCCATAAGAAGGAGTTGCATAAATTTTAAAGGCATATTGTTTATTCGTCTATTAATTATGAGCCATAAATATAAAAGATCATAACATTCCTTCTCATTCCGACTTGGATAGATTAGGTTAGAAAAAAAATAGAAAAAAGTTAGAAAAAAAATCATTAGTAAACCCCTGTTTGTAGATGAGGTGGGCTCGCAACACGATCTTAGTTGTACTATATGAGGTCTATTTATGATAGGAAAATAACCTTCACGAGGCAATCAGTCGGGTCAGTGCTGATATTTATTAAGGGTAGATTTGTTGAATAGGTTGGAAATTTTCAGCGGATCATCTATATTTGGTTTTACGGCCGGTGTGCTATGAAAAAAAAAACGATTGAACGCATTTATGTTTCGTATTGTCACAGATAATATAATACTAAGTATTGTTTAAATCTTTATTTAAAACAAGGGTTGTATAAATAACGGATTAAGTCTATATTTTTCTAAATTTACCCTTATAATAGGTATACAGAAATTTTATGATGTCTATTGTGAGTTGTGAGTAATCACTATCATCACTACATGTTATAAAACAAAGTCGCTGTCGCTGTCTGTCCGTCCCTATGTATGCTTAAATTTTCTAAACTACGCAACGGATTTTGAAGCGGTTTTTTTCAATAGATAAAGTGATTCAAGAGGAAGGTTTATATGTATAATACACATTAAAAAACACTGATAAATTAAGAGATTGTGCGAATATATGGCGGTACGAAGTTCGCCGGGTCAGCTAGTCTTATATATTTTCAGAATGGGCTCTCTTTTCCGAGACTGTCTTCAGCTTACATCAGGCGAGGTGAAGTCACATTGACGTGTCCTATATATAAAAAAATAAGTAGGTATATTATATTAGAACAGACGCTCGTAGAAGCAAGGATAATCCAAATCAATGGTAAGACTAAGATCCTGGGGTCAAAGTGCAAGCTCCGGATACTACCGGGAATAACGCGATTAGAAATTTAATAACAATTTATATTTTACAATGCAAAAAGCAGCAGATGAATCAGACGACGTTTAAAACAAAAACAAAATATTTCAATACAAACTGGATAATCTCTGCGTGTATGTTATAGTCTTATAGTATACATTTATGGCGAATTCGTGTTATTGTTAACAAGACTATTCGTGTAGGTGCAGGAAATTGAGCCGTTTCACGTTTACGGGCGAGGAGCGGGATCCGCTCCGCGAAAAACAGCTTACCCGATAAAATATGATTGGGTACGATCATTTTTATTACTCAGACGGTGCGTACACCTTCGAGGTCGGCTCATGTTTGTAAATAAACTGGAACGCTGTAGGCTGAACATGTTTCTATTCATTGTAATAACGTTTTGCGGTATTGAGGTAATAAAGCTTCGTGTTACAGGCTGCGCGTTGTCTAGTGGTCAATCGACATGGTTAAGAAAGGTTTGGTTTAGTTACGAATAAATAAACAAAATGAACCAATCATAAGGAGACTTTTTACGACGAAACTGGGCATTGAGATCCTGTTCGTGATGCGGTGGTTGAAATCTATGGCACACAGTTTAGGCCTGGGTTTTGGTTTAATAATAAGATCTATCTGAGTTCGGATTGCTTCAATTTTGTAAAGGTTCTCTCTAAAGCTAAACTAAGAAAAAGAAAATAATGTCTGCAATTTTACTTTTATGAATACGTTCTTACTTAGAAGCTCTATTTATCTGATTGGATTTTCTTTCTTAGCAAAGTAAATACAAACAGGGACTCTCCTCCAATCAACAATCTTCCGATATGTTTCAACTTAATTAAGTTCATGCATACGTTTAGCAGTTCCGTCGTACCTAAGAGTTATACATTCTCAGCACGTGCAGTACAAATTACAAGTAAAACGATCTGCTGTCCCTTTAAATAGACGTCTCTCGATTGAACATCCCTTTCCTATCAAAACAAATATTAGCTCGTCAAAAATAATTCTGAACCTTAACCAATTTAGACAGGATTCAGAATCGCATGGCAGGTTTGTCAAAACAGAAATGATCACCTACAACCCGCATTGGCCGGTCTCTAGGGTCCGAGAGTTCCAATATATTTGTGCGGGCTCGCGACCTGGCAACTCTTCAAGATTACTGTCAGCAAATAGGACGGGCCGACGTGCTCTGAAAAGGAGATGCCCGATAATGCGACCTAGTGCAGCCCACTTACGCTACGGAGTGGGCTCAGTAATAGCTTGATAATTTCTCTTTGATATTGCTGGCAGTTTTGTGTTATAAGAATACTTTTATACGGTATTCTAAGGAGTTTAAGTGGCTCGGAAAACAAAAGGATAGCGGTTATTGTTACTGAGAGATTTGATATCAGAAAAATTATTAATTGGTCTTTAGTTACTCTGTATTTATGCGAAGGTATGCTAGTATCGTATTAGGTACATGGAAATAAGTACTACAATTTATACGAAATAATTTAAGGACAAAGGTGAATTTCTATCCGATTAGTCTAAGTACAGAACTTTGATATCGCCAATAGACTGGAAATCCGATCCCAACGGAGTTGGGCAAAGGTTCGTGAATTTCATAAACACCAACATTACATAATTAACAGAGCACTACACTATTATCTGTTCTGTAGTACTACGACAAACTGAACAAAGATACCGGAGACACGCTTGCATACCGTCGTACCGAGACGAAATATTAGTCGAACATAACCGCCGCCGTGTCGTGGTGGTGACCGTAAATAAACCTTTGAACACGTATCTACATTCACAGAATAATGCAATGTACGTGCTAATGCATTCATGTTATTATCATGTCCTACAATCGATTAAAATATCTTGTGTTTATTATTAGCACGTGTAAGCAGACTTATAAGTAACTCTATCGATGTCTACTGTAGTTACTCGAAAAGTATCTGCAACTGCAATAATACTTCGATATCGCCAATGGGTTGTGGAGGTCAGATGGCATGAAGCGTCATGGAAATTATGGAAGCTCAGCCAAACCCGCAGTTGGACTGGAAAAAGCGGACACCAGACGCCGCCGAGGTGAAAGCTTCGGATGAGACTGGAATGGGATAAACGCTAGGATGAGGAATAAGAAGACATCGGTCTGTATCCATTAATTTAAATTGCAAGATACAATATCCATTAATTTAAATAGTAGCTACACGTCTCTCAATCATCGTATATATAGTCTTTCATGTTTTATTACAAAATTAACACATGAGCAGACAGAAAGTCTATAACCACATAATAATCAACACGAAAGAAAGATAATAACGAAGGCATTTGACAAAGTTTCGCTTTGAGCGTCGAGAAGAGAGTAAAAGGGAATCTATGTGAGTGTGAGTGGAGCTGCATAATTGAAAACCGCGGTTTGGCCCAATAACAATGGAACCCGTACAGTAACGTTCGCCGCGTATAAATTAGGGAATTATATTAATCGCGTATAACGTCGAGCGCCTCCGCCGCCCCACTACGCGTCTAACGAGCTCACTCTTGTTGCGGATTACGTACTTGTAGCTGAAAATTACACTTTATTACGGTTTGACTCTAGGAATCCGAGAACTTTAATTAGAAGATACGCTATACTGATATTAAAGTTTTATTATTTCACTACGAATGTTTAGGATTATATTATACGCTAACTTCATTTTACAGAAGTAAGTTAACAAGGTATTAAGAAAAATATTGTTAAGATTTTCCCTTTTGTGACCAGATTTTTTGTTTCATACTGAAAATGACAAAATAAGGAAGGTCATTTCTGGAGCCATTAGCGCACCCGGTGGTATTATTTAATATTAATTTGCGGCGTGCTACAGGGAGCACAATCAATTTGCGGGGTGATTATGTCGCGGAAATTAACGTAAGATAACACGGCATTACCGTTCTACCTGAGAAAGGATTTAATCTCCCAGATAAGTAAATGTATTGCCCTCAATTGCCAAAAAAGAACAGATATTTTCCGAAATATCTGTGGAGAAAACACTGTCATGTAATTGTCGCTGCAATCTAAACGAGCCCTTTCGAAACTCAGGGGAACTTCTTTCAACGGTTATCAGTAGGTTTCCCTACTATGTTCGAAGACCTTTGTTTATTATGAGTCTCGATACGCCTTATTACATATTTGGATGCTCCTTTAGCATTGTTTTATCCAACAACGAGCTGTTTAACAAACTTATCAGAGTTAAATATGTATGTTAGCCGAGAACAAAACTTCGTATTGTTCTGCAACATAATACAAACAGCAGAGATTAAAGTAGGTACAAATTTATTTGTATGTATCTATATGTTCATCAATCACAAGTTTCCGGCTTCGCCTAGCATTAGTCCGCAGTCGATGACGTAGCAGCTTCCATTAATACAACTTGCTCTATCACTGGCTAGGAACATTACTAGTTCCGCTACATCTTCCCCTCTAGTTATTTTTCCTAACGACGAGCTCATTTCAATTCCGGTAAACATTCTCTCACAATCTGTGTCACTCATGCCACCGCGACGAAACAATTCAGTTTTCACAGGTCCTGGATTAACAGCATTGACTCTGACACCTTTCGGTCCCAATTGAAGAGCAGTGCATTTAGTGAACATGTCGAGAGCTGCTTTCGACATGCAGTACGGGGTCATGATTGGCAGCGGTTTCTTTGATAATATACTTGAAATGATTACGATGTTTCCTTTACTTTTTATCAAGTAAGGTACAAGTTTAGTTGTGAGTAAGAACGTTCCGCGAAGATTGGTTGTCATGACACGGTCGTAAGCCTCTATCGGTGTGTGGGTTCCGGATATAAAGTTGACACCCGCGTTATTTATTAGAACATCGATCTTTGGAAACTTCTTTATAGTTGTTTCAACGATTCTTTCAACATCATGTTCTGAAGTTATATCGGCTACGATGAGTAGTGGTTTAAGCTGGTTTATTTTTTCGCACTGATGTCCGATTTTTGTTAGATTGTCTTGATTTCTAGCTACTAATATTAGCGTTGCTGAACATTGCGCGAATTTTAATGCACATTCTGCTCCTATACCGGAGCTTGCACCAGTTATTAATACGACTTTGTTACTGAAGGACATTTCGTCTGTCCTGAGCACAGGCTAAGTCACGACTGTTGGACATAATAACCGAGTCCTGTATTATACGTATTTGATGCCGGCAGTGAAATACTTCCGCGTGTCAATGCGACCGCAAGTGAAACTAAAAGGATCTAATGACAATTTAGTTTCCTATATTTGGTTTCGTTTATATGCGTAAATTCTTAGTTTTTCTTGTTGCTGTTTTGTATTTTCGAGAGGAATCACCTGTGGCTATGTATGTTTGTAAATGATATGTAGATGGAATACGTTAAAAAGCAATATTAAGTATACTACTTACAAGTCAAAAAGCAGAGGTGAATTTCACCAATCATTGTATTGGGTCCCACGTAATAACGTAATAGAGGGTGAGCCTATTGTCCTATTCTGGGCACTATGTATCTGAGGCTGAGTCTGGGCTGTTTATATTTGTCTAATGTTAAACACCCCTATCCCTTAGTCGCCTTGCACGACACCACAAGGGAAGAGATGGGGTGGCCCAAATTCTACTCGCACGCGACGTTTAAATATCAACGTATTTTGTTAGTCCAGTACAATATTATATCTATCCTTAGATTTATTCACTGTTTCTACATACATGTTTCAAGAACAGTGTAAATGAGAGTTGTGGCCTAATCAGCTTTCTAGTGAGATAGTGATATGATTGATATTATGCCTACACTAGCTGTTTGCCAAGACTTATTAAGGCGACGCTAAAATGTGATATATTTTATATGTTTATTCACATACTTTAACTGCATGTAAATATAGATTTATTGTACCTAACAGTAAAACTATTTAACTATTATAAAGTGAGATAGACTACATACTTCTTTTTATCAATTTAAGTTCAGGAAAACTTGGTAGTCAGGAGTGGAACATCTAAGGAGCCCAACTTCCCCTCCAGCCAATACACCCATCGAACAACAGACGAGGTCCTGCCGAATGTTATTCTTTTGGGGTTGGGAGTTATATGGCAGTCACACCCTTATAGCCAATACACCAAAATAACAAAAATGATTAGAAGGACTCTGGCCCTAAAATGGAGAGTTTCCAACTATTAAGTATTTTTTAGCCTTGAAGGTATCTAGGACAACGAAAGGATGAAGAAGATGATAGACGTAGGTACATCAGTCCCGTACGGTATTATTATTACGACAACAAAAATGGTATAGCAAAAATATTTCACTCAACACATGAAACTGAAAACTCAGATCTCGTGAACAATTAAACATCAAGGACTGAAATTATTGCTCGTTTATAAGTGATTAATGTGTCAATTAATATAATTGACGACCAGACACACTCTCTCCCGTATGTACTACTTTGAATTGTTTCGGCAGAACCCCAATAATAAATGGATGGGATTTGAACCAGTAATGACTTAATATCTAGCCTATTGCCTCTTAGTGTATAAGCCAAAGCCGTTTATTGTGGTTATCTCATACATATTCATTATATACACACACATACTGTTTTTGACAAGCTTCGGTAGCTTAGTGGCTCAATAGTTGGCCTTACGATCGCAAGGTCCAGTGTTCGGATCCTGGCCAATCAACTAGCGACGTGAAACCACGTTAGTTTAACTCGAGGGGTTAAATGCAATATTGGTACCTAATTTTGGTTACTAATTAAAAAATATACTTATCTCTGTAACGGATCGGCCTCGTCTCGCTACCAACCAGGCCACAACTGAACGGTGTAACGTAACCGGAGCGATACAGCACCTCTGGCATGTCGACACAGCTACTGTTAGGTGACATGGTGACACATTGCCTACGGTTCGATGACTACTGACTAATTGCTAGGCAGTAGGCACTAGGCAGAAACAGACACTGAGTATTTTTTTTATTATCGTGCGCAAAATCCCCGTGGATATCCTCCCTCCTCCCACCAGAGCGGGCGGGTGTGATTATGTCGGACACAAACCGATTAAACGCACTCTGTTTTTGGGTCTTTGGTTGCCGGAGGTCAGATTGCCGGAGACATACCTTTCGCATCTTTTTCGAGAGGGCCCCCTGTGTAGGTATTATGTGTATTACGTGTGATTGATGTTATACATCTCACATTGATAGTAGGTACCTACTTTATGAAAAGTAAGGCTGTGATAGATTGCTACCGCGGCATCACTTCTGATTAACACTTCTTGAAGCCCTCCATTCTGATTCTGACCTTACAATCGAGCTCGTGGAGGTGGCCACTTCTTTATGGTTTAACTTTAGATACTGGTAGGTACACTCCTGTATCAGTCGCTCAATGGTGCATTTGACCTTATACCTAATTCACGAATAAAAATATTCAGCCTAATCTAGTTAATATTTGGAAAATATTTTAGCCTCTACTCTTATCATAAGTTTGACGGGTATGTAGAGAACTCAAATTTAATTCACCTTTATATACATCTTTGATTAGAAAAATAGGACTACACATTATTTGCATTGTAATCTAATATTACACTAGATGGATTTGGGTTATAGTAAAAATTAAATAAAAGTCTTATTATTCCTTTTATACACTTTATTCCTTCCGTACATTTTATGAGTCATCTCGATATACGAAAGACAACATTTAAAATTTGAAGCGAATTTTATTTACATCGTCCCTTATTAATTTAAATCAACGAAACTTACTATAAAAGCTCCCTAAATTGTCTTTGGCACTTGCTTTACGCTAATTTTATTATGTTTAAGATGAAAAGTTTAGGACTGGATGAAGAAGAAAAGAAAGATCTTGAAATTTTATTTACGAAATTAAACCATGTTAAAACTGTTGAAATATATCATGTTTTTATTGTAATACAATTTTATTACCAATAATATAAAGAGAAGATTTGTGAACAATGAACTATATGAAAAGAAGTTAACTAACTATCAATTATCAAAATGTTAATTATCTTACTACACATTACAAAAATAGTACTTAACGAAATTAATTTCTGTATTAAAAAAAGAATGTTAGCGATCGTAATAACAAAGTAATTCGTATAGAAAGTAGTTCATTGTTCGATTGATTGACTTTAATAGGCTAATTGATTGATTGAATAGCAATCAATTAGCCTGCCTGCCGGCCTAAGGTAAGGACTTTACTGAATATTTTTTGGCATTATTTTACCAATGAACAGTAATATTTCAACAGAGTCAGAATGGTTTTATATAATGATAAGTATTTTTCTTTTCTAGTTTATTAGGTCAAGTATCACATCTGTTTAAACAATTATAATGATTGTATATGGTAAAGCAAACCCCAGACGCCGAAGTGAAAGCTTCGGATGGGACTGGGATTAACGCTAATATGAAGAAGAGTCTACAATACTGAATACATTAAACTTCACAATTTGGATGTAATCAACAAAACCTTTGATATTGTCGAAAGCTTACGTAACGTTTCTAACCGAACAAAAATCGATATGAAAATAAATCACCTTAGAATCCGTCAACAATTTTTGTTTTATTTCAAACAAATCCTTTATATCAAATATCCACAGAACCACATTCGCGATAGAATAAATGAAATATCCTGTAGCTTTACATTTCCCGTTGTCTGATTATGGATTTCAAAATGCATAGAATTTGTTCAAACATCTAAATGTATTGAAAAGGGATCCTCCATTTTGTAATAGCTAAGACATCCTCGCAGGTGGACGCTGGGCCTTAAGCAATAAGGATCGTGATGCCAATACTTGAAGAGGGAAACGGTTTATACTCCCGAGAGGGATTTGTTGCGGCTGTATAATTTACATATTTATGTAGAACTAACAATATTATCATTGCAGATTAGTTTTCTGTACGGTACATATTAATAATAAAGTTTCTTTAATTAAAGATTATTAATTCATTTTGTTGCTGCGGGTTTAAAAAGGCCACATTGATTCCGCTAAAAACGAATAACTTTATGAATTCCCAGTAGATCTCAATGGATTTCTATAAAATTCATATGATGGTTACTCATACAAACAGAATCATAATAATTCATTTACTAAGCTGATTCCAATTTCGTGTAAATATCGCCGCATGATAAAATATTATCCTAATACGATTCCAATAAAGTGACCTTTTTAGACCTGTTGGTTATGGTAACGAGATCTTTACTGTTTTGATTGGTACATCTACTGTTATCATGATCACATAAAATACATTAATTAGAAAATGTAGGAACTGCATTTCCTAATTAACTTTACATTAGGTACTACTCTAGGATACGAGAGATTACATCTGTTTCAGTGGTACTACATGATGTCTGCGTTGTTGCGAATGAAGCGAACTAGGAATGCAAATGTTCTATACGACTATTGCTACTCGTTATTTTAATTGATGTTAAAAGAGAGATAAAAACAGACTTTACTCGCAATTTAGGAACTAATCTTACTTGGGAAGAATTTCACCAATGAAAACTCCTTCAACTAAACCGAGTTATCTGGTTTTTCTCGTTAATTGAAAGAAAAAGAAGAAAAAGAAAGGAAGAAAGGAAGAAATTCAGCCTTAGTATAATAAACCTTCAAGTGAAATAAACCTTCAAGTGAAATAAACCTTCAAGTGAAATAAACCTTCAAGTGAAATGAACCTTCAAGTGAAATAAACCTTCAAGTGAAATAAACCTGTTTTTTTTTCTAAAATATTGTTACATTTGATGACAGATATTCACCAAAGTCATACGTATATGTGACATACTATATACGGTCGATAGAAAATTGGTGATAATGGAGGGAGTAAAATCTGTTAAATGCACTCTACCATACACTAGTAAATATGGCCGAATAGTAGCCATAAAACACTCGTAACTTTGTACAAAAATGATGTGTGTAAACACTGGAGGGAGTGCGATACTGGACGTTTGTGTTTTAACCACCCTTTTACACTTACAACACGTACTTATAGTTACGTAATAGTACATTATAATTAAATCTAAAGTACTTTATTAAAATAGTTTTTGGTGTGTACAGGAACTCAGCGGTGGAGTAGCGACTCGAAGTTCAATCTTTGTATTATGTTAGCAGTTTCATCCGAACAACCAGGACCTCAATTCTGCTATTTTATGTTAAAGTAAAACCATCTCCATAGACACCTTAAAAAAATCCGTTCAATTTTAGACTTTAAGCTTATGCAATTAAAGTTCAAAATTAAATGAAAAGAAGTTCATTACACTTTTTCATCTACTCTAACATTGATTAAAAACCTAAAATTAAATTAATATTTTTACAGTATCCGTGGTTTTGCAGAATCGGCTTTAGCAGAATCGAGGACCTGGTCAGTGTTCAGGGACTGGTGGAAACATTTCCAGAAAGTTTAGTTAAACAAACATTTACATAGAATAATGGTGTGGTACACTACGGAAATATAATATGGTCATATTTATGTATGTCTGGTTGCAATCGATATACATCGAACCAATTTATTATTATATTGTGCGACGAGGCATGAAGAAGGCTACACCACAATATTTCGCTCACAGCCATTTTTAAATGGATTTTGTTTCACTTATCAAAAACATTTTCGATGAACCGGAAACTGCAGAAATACGAGATGCGTTAGCTACAATAGGTGAACGTGAAATTACGAAAAATATAATATCAGCTCAAGCAGGTATATCTAAGTCTCATTGATAAAACAAAAGTACTTAAGATTACAATATATTATTAGTATATTCTATGATACCCTTAAAAATGTTGACATTAAAATTGGCTACGGTAGTTATGGACACATTTACATTTGAGTTTACGGTGATACATAATTTGCTTTGAAAGTAGATACTAAAGAGTCCATCATTTGAAAAGCAAACGCAACATTCATCAATGTTGTAAAAATTCATGGAAAACGTTCCCGGAACACGTGTTCAAAATTTTTCGAAACATTTTCTTATACAAGTTCAATGTATCTACTCGTGAACGAAAGTACAAAAGGTCGAATATTAACCAAAATATAATATTGTGTGTAAGTCATTTGGAAGTAATTTAAATCAGCGTCGTAAGCGCAATATGCAAATGTATCCTCTAAACATTAACATTAGAGCTAAAATGTAAAATCTAGTTTTATATAAAAATAAAGTCCCTACTTCTACCACTAGAAGCGGCTGTACATGTCTAACATTTAAAAGAAAATATTTACATTTACTACCAATGTACGCAGAAAATTAGACTAATTAGAAAAATCTAGACGTTGACTAGAAACTAGACACAGAATTTCGAAAAGTTGACTACTTATAATCGAACGACTAAGATTCGAGATCACAATATCGCTTGGCAATATAACCTTAATTATAACGACTAGTAACCTAATTGAGATCATAATCTAGCATATTTCTAGATGAATATACTATTATTTAATGTATCGATGACTAGTTTAAATTTATAAGCTCACTCGAGAGTTCATTGCATACAATTACGCAAATAAATACTGATATTAAATACTTTTGACTTATGTGATAAAATGTAACTTATGTTAAATGTAACTTCGGTCTTGTAATATATATTTTATGAAAAGATTGACAACGACTTAGATCAATCTTATTTCGTTTTTCTTCCGGAAAAGAATGGACTTACTTGGGGAACTGGATATATATATATATTTGTTGGATTGAGTTATGATGATAAGCTCGTATTGGTAATAGTTGGAGTTTAATATACGAAGGGCAGTGTTGAAGGTTGGGTTAATAAAAAAATATATGAGAAACAAACGTAGTGAGAATTCCTATGCATTTCTACACGGCTCCTAAAAATAATAAAATATCTTAGTTTTACCGCATGTAAAGCTCAAGCAAAATATTAACTTATTTTTTGGTGTTTAATAGTTTACTAAGAACATACAGTGTGTACCGAGTCGTAACACTTAGCTCTAAGAAGTTAGTGTTAGCAGAGGATATTCAGGAGTATTGTTCCAGGCTTCCTGAGCTTAGGAATTCTTGAGGTGGTGTGCGTCATGATCACAGCGGCGTAGAACAGCAAAGTGCGTCATTTGGAAGGTGTTGGTGGAGCGGCTACCTCGCTCCAGGGTACCCGTCATCGTGTAGCCCATGTTGAAGTCTGCCTGCGTCACGTTGGTTGTGAGATACAACTGATGGCAGAAGAAAAATATTGCGAAATCAGTAAATTTTGTAAGAATCTTCGTTAACGTTCGCCGTGAAGTTACTTTCTTCTCACTTATGGCTTATGCTCTGTTTCTGAATTGAGTTAACGCCTACTTGCGCATACTGAATATTATGAAACTGTGCGTAAGTAGACATTGATGGGACTCAACTTCAATTATATAATGCTGTCTATGGTTCAATATGGCCAGAATGTTTAGACAAGTCAGACGTTCTGTCCAAAACAAGTCATAAAAGGTGTATTCATCACTTAGAGTATCCAGATACTCTAAGATTCATCATGACATACCGTATGTAAGTGTCTTACGACTGGTAGTCAATGTCCGCTAAGGTTACAGAGGAGTTCCTTCTTAGAGTTTACCCGGATGTAAGATTTCATGGCAGGTCATAATTTGGAATTTCATATTCAAAACGTCTTATAAAGGGATGTCAAGGGATATAAAGGGACCCCTTACCTTAAAATCGGCATCAGTCCCCATATGTTTGAAGGTACCCACTATGTAGACGGCGTTGGCACCGCTTATCACCATCCGAGCATGGGTACTGTGTCTGTAACAATGAATAATAGAGGTTTTACGTGCTGTGATAATAAAAAAAAATCCTATCAAGACTGGTGAATATTTATTTATCGAGACTATTATTTAAAGGCACTTTTATTATAATACAATTTAAATATGTACAAAATTAAAAACTAAAACCGAACGCGTCGTGGAATCCTATTCAAGCTCACAGGTTAAAGTACAAATCCTCACACATTGCGACCTTAAGCGATGGAACTGTACTTCAGAACTTCATTTCGCTTCTAAGACTACAGTATGGGGTTCTTCAAGAAGCGCATTATAAGGTTCCTACAGGGTCTGCAGCTAGGGTATGAAACCCGTGATGTTGTACCCGTCCATAGGTCACTTTAAAACCACTTTCATTAGCTGGGCCGTGAGCTTGTCTGACATCTAAGTGGTTTCAAAACAAAGAAAAACACGTCGAGTTTTCAATACAGATATAATAAATCAAGGTTCCTCTTTAGATAACGTGTTTGTTTACACGTGTTGTCGAGACAGATAATGTGAGACGGTACTCGTACCACAGTTTGTCACGGTACACCCCGCCCGGGAAGAATTAGTGCACGACGCTTATACACCTTGCAATGTTTCCACGGTAATGTATTTGTACCAAGATTATGGGAATTGTTTCTTGTTTAGAGTATTTAATATATTGCGGATATATTTGTATAGGTAGGTGAATTTAAATCATATTTGTGTGTGTAGTTACTTTATTATAGTATCTTTTGTTATCTAATAAAATTCTATGCATTATTGTAGATTAGCAATAAGTTATGTGTATATCGCTTAAAACTAGCATCGTTAACGTGGTTGATAGTAGGCAACAACATCGATACGATTGGTGGTTAAGTAGTTTCGTAGTAATCTCTTAATTATCTTAGATAAAGATTTAGAGATGACACAGTTTTGAACCTGGCCATTACACCAGCAATGTGAACCCTTTAACACAAAGTCCTCTTCCTCCCCCTCCAAGGATTTTTTTAGACCACTTAGGTGGCAGACAAGCACACGGCCCACCTGATGGAAAGTGATTACCATGGTCTATGGACGTGTACAAAACCAGGGGAGTCACAATCGTGAATTATGAAGCAGAGAAATTCTGTGCCGTTTTAGTACTCTTTAAAAGAAACAACTGCTGTAACTGTGTCAGAGCAGATTTCCTTTCTTCCTTGAGATTTCCAAATCATAAACGTATCCGTATTTTTTGTCAAAGTCGGGGGAGCACCGTAGATTCATTATGGCAGTACCGTCCACGACAATCTTGTAATACGCCGGACAACGCGGTGATTTATCTACGGTCCACTGCCTCATAACTACTGCCTCTACGAATTATTTGCTGTAACACAGACACGTCCTTCGTGATAAATTGTTATCAGAGGTCACCGCGTGGTTATTTTTAGAAGAATTGCCATTACCCGCATAAATGCGGAGTTTATATCTGCGTGAAATAGGGGTTTTTTGACCAAGGTAAATTTTTTACATCGCTGAAGAGTAAACAGCAAAGAGCTACAAAAATAGTAATAGTGATAGATATATGATAATTTCCGAACGGATTGTTACCTTTTTTTAAATGTCTATGCGAGATGTCAGATTCGGGCGGGCTCGGCAGAGCTGTCAGTTAAGTCAGTTTGAAAAAGGAGAACTAAGAAACTGTTTGTAGACTGATTTGTTTTAAAAACTTTGTTGTTTGCACTTGCTTATGAACAGGCTTTTATTTCCCCGCAATTAAGCACGGAATGACACCTAATATAAAACTGTGACTTTTTCATTGCTTCTTCTTCCTCCTAGCGTTATTCCCAGTCGCATCCGAAGCTTTCAGCTTGGAGTCTGGGGTCCGCTTTTACCAGTCATAGCTACAGATTTGGCTAGACCTCGATATTTTCCGTGAAGCGATTGCCACCTGACCTCCACGACCCAATGTTAACATTAGGCGATATCGAAGCTTTGCAGCTAGACCGTTGTTTTTGGACTTTTTAGGGCACCAACTACCCGTAACGACTGCCATAGATGTCCTTATGGCAACCGGGACCGACGGCTTAACGTGCTCTCCGAGGCACGACCAGACCAATGCAAATACCCATATTTAATGCACACAAATATTTGCACTGAGCGGGGATCGAACCCGCGCCTCCTGCGTAGCGGCCGCGTTCACTACCGCTACGCCACGGAGGCTGTCATGTTTTTCATTGCTATTATTCACAAAAGTGAGTTATAGACTTCTTTTTTTTAATTTCATTAAGTTGCTTTGTTCTTAAGTTTCGATACAAAAAAGATCGTGTCCAATATTACAAACGAATTAATATAGAAAGAAAAGAAAAAGAAAGAACTTGTAGTACGTGTTTAATATACAAAACTTTCACTAAAATGTATTTTTTTTTCTCTGTTAAAAAGTTAAGTTTTTCTCTGTTAAGTTTTCTGGTTAAAATAGAAAAATAGACGCGGCGTGTTATACTGGTTACAAGGACTGGGCACAAATCACAACACAGTAGTATCCGTATAATAGTTTACTGCTTGGAATGGTAAATACAAGTTAGACATACAGTTACACCATGTATAGAACAGGGACCACGCGATATTGTTTTTCGGACTGCATAAAATTCTTGTATTTTATGCCTAACAGCACAGAGATCAAAATAATCGAGCATGATTTTCTTTTTTGCGTTAGGCTTATTTTTCTTAGGCGTAGAAAATACATTTGACGTTTGACCTTCTCTTCGTATTTTTATTACAGAAGATCGGGATATACCTAAAAATGTGAATAATAATTAGTCACAGTAAAATCAGTAGATTAGGCCAATTTCAGTGGCACGTACTCTATGATGTCCTACCCGTCATGTTGACAACAAGGTCCGTGATGTTATTTAGAGGAACAGAGTCCAATCCTTCCTACTTTTTATCCGACAAATACTTTGTTATATTATAAATTACTTTTCATAACTGGCTTTTAATAGTTTTCGGCATATTACTATAGTTTTGTAGTTTTGTAGCGCTCTCAAACTCAACAACACGCACAATTGACACCACACTGACAGATGACCATAATGACATTGTATAGATTGTTACCATATGAAGAAATTAGTTCCAATAGTTTACCGCAATATGGCGAGGTTTTTTATTTTACTGGTCGGGCTTTACTTTATCCTCTAGCTAGAGGATAAAAACGACTTTTACGCTCAGTTATCGAAGAGCAAAAGTACTCTTTCCGAGATGGTGGGATGAAAATCCTTTTTTTACATCAAGGCGAACAATGTACTACATGTTGGTACACTGAACTGGTAACAAATGTTTTCTATTGGTCAATAAACGTGTCACTTACAACTCACAATGTGAACGGATCAAGGGTCAAAACAGGTGTTATTTACCTCATTTTACAAGAACCTTAGCGACACAAGATGTCGTATTTTTGCTAAATCATATAGCGCGCCGGCTTGTTTCTTATTTTTTCCTTATGACCAAAATGTTGGTACTCGTATAATTGTGATAGATGTCCTTAAACGCCGAATATTCGCACAAAAGAGACAAAGACTATTCACAGACAATGAATAGTACGAGGAACAAGCGATAAATTGGGATTCCGATCTCTTTCACCCGCTATACTATAGGTATCTAAATACCTTATACGTGACTTGACAAGTGCTACAAGTAGTGGCTTTATATTAGTTTTTCGTTCAGAGGAAAGCATATTACGGGCTGTGGCAGAATAAACATTATGTTTCGTGTTATTGCTTTGTGTTTGCGTAAATATTATGACATGCAGCCTGTCGCCATTAGAAGCAACTTAACACATTCTAAGTTAAGCGATCACTTCATCTCTATAACCCCACAAACTAGAAAGGAAAATCTGCGCCATACCTAATCAGCAGGGATACCTGTTTGTGGAATCCCTCCTCTTGGCATAAAATTTTAAGGCAGAATATAGTTTGGCATAACGTTTTCGCATAACTTTCATTAGCATAATAATACTACTGCATAATAATCCTTTGGCATAATGCAAATGTTAGCATAACTATCATTTAGTATAATATGTTTTGCCATAAGAAGGAGTTGCATAAATTTTAAAGGCATATTGTTTATTCGTCTATTAATTATGAGCCATAAATATAAAAGATCATAACATTCCTTCTCATTCCGACTTGGATAGATTAGGTTAGAAAAAAAATAGAAAAAAGTTAGAAAAAAAATCATTAGTAAACCCCTGTTTGTAGATGAGGTGGGCTCGCAACACGATCTTAGTTGTACTATATGAGGTCTATTTATGATAGGAAAATAACCTTCACGAGGCAATCAGTCGGGTCAGTGCTGATATTTATTAAGGGTAGATTTGTTGAATAGGTTGGAAATTTTCAGCGGATCATCTATATTTGGTTTTACGGCCGGTGTGCTATGAAAAAAAAAACGATTGAACGCATTTATGTTTCGTATTGTCACAGATAATATAATACTAAGTATTGTTTAAATCTTTATTTAAAACAAGGGTTGTATAAATAACGGATTAAGTCTATATTTTTCTAAATTTACCCTTATAATAGGTATACAGAAATTTTATGATGTCTATTGTGAGTTGTGAGTAATCACTATCATCACTACATGTTATAAAACAAAGTCGCTGTCGCTGTCTGTCCGTCCCTATGTATGCTTAAATTTTCTAAACTACGCAACGGATTTTGAAGCGGTTTTTTTCAATAGATAAAGTGATTCAAGAGGAAGGTTTATATGTATAATACACATTAAAAAACACTGATAAATTAAGAGATTGTGCGAATATATGGCGGTACGAAGTTCGCCGGGTCAGCTAGTCTTATATATTTTCAGAATGGGCTCTCTTTTCCGAGACTGTCTTCAGCTTACATCAGGCGAGGTGAAGTCACATTGACGTGTCCTATATATAAAAAAATAAGTAGGTATATTATATTAGAACAGACGCTCGTAGAAGCAAGGATAATCCAAATCAATGGTAAGACTAAGATCCTGGGGTCAAAGTGCAAGCTCCGGATACTACCGGGAATAACGCGATTAGAAATTTAATAACAATTTATATTTTACAATGCAAAAAGCAGCAGATGAATCAGACGACGTTTAAAACAAAAACAAAATATTTCAATACAAACTGGATAATCTCTGCGTGTATGTTATAGTCTTATAGTATACATTTATGGCGAATTCGTGTTATTGTTAACAAGACTATTCGTGTAGGTGCAGGAAATTGAGCCGTTTCACGTTTACGGGCGAGGAGCGGGATCCGCTCCGCGAAAAACAGCTTACCCGATAAAATATGATTGGGTACGATCATTTTTATTACTCAGACGGTGCGTACACCTTCGAGGTCGGCTCATGTTTGTAAATAAACTGGAACGCTGTAGGCTGAACATGTTTCTATTCATTGTAATAACGTTTTGCGGTATTGAGGTAATAAAGCTTCGTGTTACAGGCTGCGCGTTGTCTAGTGGTCAATCGACATGGTTAAGAAAGGTTTGGTTTAGTTACGAATAAATAAACAAAATGAACCAATCATAAGGAGACTTTTTACGACGAAACTGGGCATTGAGATCCTGTTCGTGATGCGGTGGTTGAAATCTATGGCACACAGTTTAGGCCTGGGTTTTGGTTTAATAATAAGATCTATCTGAGTTCGGATTGCTTCAATTTTGTAAAGGTTCTCTCTAAAGCTAAACTAAGAAAAAGAAAATAATGTCTGCAATTTTACTTTTATGAATACGTTCTTACTTAGAAGCTCTATTTATCTGATTGGATTTTCTTTCTTAGCAAAGTAAATACAAACAGGGACTCTCCTCCAATCAACAATCTTCCGATATGTTTCAACTTAATTAAGTTCATGCATACGTTTAGCAGTTCCGTCGTACCTAAGAGTTATACATTCTCAGCACGTGCAGTACAAATTACAAGTAAAACGATCTGCTGTCCCTTTAAATAGACGTCTCTCGATTGAACATCCCTTTCCTATCAAAACAAATATTAGCTCGTCAAAAATAATTCTGAACCTTAACCAATTTAGACAGGATTCAGAATCGCATGGCAGGTTTGTCAAAACAGAAATGATCACCTACAACCCGCATTGGCCGGTCTCTAGGGTCCGAGAGTTCCAATATATTTGTGCGGGCTCGCGACCTGGCAACTCTTCAAGATTACTGTCAGCAAATAGGACGGGCCGACGTGCTCTGAAAAGGAGATGCCCGATAATGCGACCTAGTGCAGCCCACTTACGCTACGGAGTGGGCTCAGTAATAGCTTGATAATTTCTCTTTGATATTGCTGGCAGTTTTGTGTTATAAGAATACTTTTATACGGTATTCTAAGGAGTTTAAGTGGCTCGGAAAACAAAAGGATAGCGGTTATTGTTACTGAGAGATTTGATATCAGAAAAATTATTAATTGGTCTTTAGTTACTCTGTATTTATGCGAAGGTATGCTAGTATCGTATTAGGTACATGGAAATAAGTACTACAATTTATACGAAATAATTTAAGGACAAAGGTGAATTTCTATCCGATTAGTCTAAGTACAGAACTTTGATATCGCCAATAGACTGGAAATCCGATCCCAACGGAGTTGGGCAAAGGTTCGTGAATTTCATAAACACCAACATTACATAATTAACAGAGCACTACACTATTATCTGTTCTGTAGTACTACGACAAACTGAACAAAGATACCGGAGACACGCTTGCATACCGTCGTACCGAGACGAAATATTAGTCGAACATAACCGCCGCCGTGTCGTGGTGGTGACCGTAAATAAACCTTTGAACACGTATCTACATTCACAGAATAATGCAATGTACGTGCTAATGCATTCATGTTATTATCATGTCCTACAATCGATTAAAATATCTTGTGTTTATTATTAGCACGTGTAAGCAGACTTATAAGTAACTCTATCGATGTCTATGTGAAAGCTTCGGATGAGACTGGAATGGGATAAACGCTAGGATGAGGAATAAGAAGACATCGGTCTGTATCCATTAATTTAAATTGCAAGATACAATATCCATTAATTTAAATAGTAGCTACACGTCTCTCAATCATCGTATATATAGTCTTTCATGTTTTATTACAAAATTAACACATGAGCAGACAGAAAGTCTATAACCACATAATAATCAACACGAAAGAAAGATAATAACGAAGGCATTTGACAAAGTTTCGCTTTGAGCGTCGAGAAGAGAGTAAAAGGGAATCTATGTGAGTGTGAGTGGAGCTGCATAATTGAAAACCGCGGTTTGGCCCAATAACAATGGAACCCGTACAGTAACGTTCGCCGCGTATAAATTAGGGAATTATATTAATCGCGTATAACGTCGAGCGCCTCCGCCGCCCCACTACGCGTCTAACGAGCTCACTCTTGTTGCGGATTACGTACTTGTAGCTGAAAATTACACTTTATTACGGTTTGACTCTAGGAATCCGAGAACTTTAATTAGAAGATACGCTATACTGATATTAAAGTTTTATTATTTCACTACGAATGTTTAGGATTATATTATACGCTAACTTCATTTTACAGAAGTAAGTTAACAAGGTATTAAGAAAAATATTGTTAAGATTTTCCCTTTTGTGACCAGATTTTTTGTTTCATACTGAAAATGACAAAATAAGGAAGGTCATTTCTGGAGCCATTAGCGCACCCGGTGGTATTATTTAATATTAATTTGCGGCGTGCTACAGGGAGCACAATCAATTTGCGGGGTGATTATGTCGCGGAAATTAACGTAAGATAACACGGCATTACCGTTCTACCTGAGAAAGGATTTAATCTCCCAGATAAGTAAATGTATTGCCCTCAATTGCCAAAAAAGAACAGATATTTTCCGAAATATCTGTGGAGAAAACACTGTCATGTAATTGTCGCTGCAATCTAAACGAGCCCTTTCGAAACTCAGGGGAACTTCTTTCAACGGTTATCAGTAGGTTTCCCTACTATGTTCGAAGACCTTTGTTTATTATGAGTCTCGATACGCCTTATTACATATTTGGATGCTCCTTTAGCATTGTTTTATCCAACAACGAGCTGTTTAACAAACTTATCAGAGTTAAATATGTATGTTAGCCGAGAACAAAACTTCGTATTGTTCTGCAACATAATACAAACAGCAGAGATTAAAGTAGGTACAAATTTATTTGTATGTATCTATATGTTCATCAATCACAAGTTTCCGGCTTCGCCTAGCATTAGTCCGCAGTCGATGACGTAGCAGCTTCCATTAATACAACTTGCTCTATCACTGGCTAGGAACATTACTAGTTCCGCTACATCTTCCCCTCTAGTTATTTTTCCTAACGACGAGCTCATTTCAATTCCGGTAAACATTCTCTCACAATCTGTGTCACTCATGCCACCGCGACGAAACAATTCAGTTTTCACAGGTCCTGGATTAACAGCATTGACTCTGACACCTTTCGGTCCCAATTGAAGAGCAGTGCATTTAGTGAACATGTCGAGAGCTGCTTTCGACATGCAGTACGGGGTCATGATTGGCAGCGGTTTCTTTGATAATATACTTGAAATGATTACGATGTTTCCTTTACTTTTTATCAAGTAAGGTACAAGTTTAGTTGTGAGTAAGAACGTTCCGCGAAGATTGGTTGTCATGACACGGTCGTAAGCCTCTATCGGTGTGTGGGTTCCGGATATAAAGTTGACACCCGCGTTATTTATTAGAACATCGATCTTTGGAAACTTCTTTATAGTTGTTTCAACGATTCTTTCAACATCATGTTCTGAAGTTATATCGGCTACGATGAGTAGTGGTTTAAGCTGGTTTATTTTTTCGCACTGATGTCCGATTTTTGTTAGATTGTCTTGATTTCTAGCTACTAATATTAGCGTTGCTGAACATTGCGCGAATTTTAATGCACATTCTGCTCCTATACCGGAGCTTGCACCAGTTATTAATACGACTTTGTTACTGAAGGACATTTCGTCTGTCCTGAGCACAGGCTAAGTCACGACTGTTGGACATAATAACCGAGTCCTGTATTATACGTATTTGATGCCGGCAGTGAAATACTTCCGCGTGTCAATGCGACCGCAAGTGAAACTAAAAGGATCTAATGACAACTTAGTTTCCTATATTTGGTTTCGTTTATATGCGTAAATTCTTAGTTTTTCTTGTTGCTGTTTTGTATTTTCGAGAGGAATCACCTGTGGCTATGTATGTTTGTAAATGATATGTAGATGGAATACGTTAAAAAGCAATATTAAGTATACTACTTACAAGTCAAAAAGCAGAGGTGAATTTCACCAATCATTGTATTGGGTCCCACGTAATAACGTAATAGAGGGTGAGCCTATTGTCCTATTCTGGGCACTATGTATCTGAGGCTGAGTCTGGGCTGTTTATATTTGTCTAATGTTAAACACCCCTATCCCTTAGTCGCCTTGCACGACACCACAAGGGAAGAGATGGGGTGGCCCAAATTCTACTCGCACGCGACGTTTAAATATCAACGTATTTTGTTAGTCCAGTACAATATTATATCTATCCTTAGATTTATTCACTGTTTCTACATACATGTTTCAAGAACAGTGTAAATGAGAGTTGTGGTCTAATCAGCTTTCTAGTGAGATAGTGATATGATTGATATTATGCCTACACTAGCTGTTTGCCAAGACTTATTAAGGCGACGCTAAAATGTGATATATTTTATATGTTTATTCACATACTTTAACTGCATGTAAATATAGATTTATTGTACCTAACAGTAAAACTATTTAACTATTATAAAGTGAGATAGACTACATACTTCTTTTTATCAATTTAAGTTCAGGAAAACTTGGTAGTCAGGAGTGGAACATCTAAGGAGCCCAACTTCCCCTCCAGCCAATACACCCATCGAACAACAGACGAGGTCCTGCCGAATGTTATTCTTTTGGGGTTGGGAGTTATATGGCAGTCACACCCTTATAGCCAATACACCAAAATAACAAAAATGATTAGAAGGACTCTGGCCCTAAAATGGAGAGTTTCCAACTATTAAGTATTTTTTAGCCTTGAAGGTATCTAGGACAACGAAAGGATGAAGAAGATGATAGACGTAGGTACATCAGTCCCGTACGGTATTATTATTACGACAACAAAAATGGTATAGCAAAAATATTTCACTCAACACATGAAACTGAAAACTCAGATCTCGTGAACAATTAAACATCAAGGACTGAAATTATTGCTCGTTTATAAGTGATTAATGTGTCAATTAATATAATTGACGACCAGACACACTCTCTCCCGTATGTACTACTTTGAATTGTTTCGGCAGAACCCCAATAATAAATGGATGGGATTTGAACCAGTAATGACTTAATATCTAGCCTATTGCCTCTTAGTGTATAAGCCAAAGCCGTTTATTGTGGTTATCTCATACATATTCATTATATACACACACATACTGTTTTTGACAAGCTTCGGTAGCTTAGTGGCTCAATAGTTGGCCTTACGATCGCAAGGTCCAGTGTTCGGATCCTGGCCAATCAACTAGCGACGTGAAACCACGTTAGTTTAACTCGAGGGGTTAAATGCAATATTGGTACCTAATTTTGGTTACTAATTAAAAAATATACTTATCTCTGTAACGGATCGGCCTCGTCTCGCTACCAACCAGGCCACAACTGAACGGTGTAACGTAACCGGAGCGATACAGCACCTCTGGCATGTCGACACAGCTACTGTTAGGTGACATGGTGACACATTGCCTACGGTTCGATGACTACTGACTAATTGCTAGGCAGTAGGCACTAGGCAGAAACAGACACTGAGTATTTTTTTTATTATCGTGCGCAAAATCCCCGTGGATATCCTCCCTCCTCCCACCAGAGCGGGCGGGTGTGATTATGTCGGACACAAACCGATTAAACGCACTCTGTTTTTGGGTCTTTGGTTGCCGGAGGTCAGATTGCCGGAGACATACCTTTCGCATCTTTTTCGAGAGGGCCCCCTGTGTAGGTATTATGTGTATTACGTGTGATTGATGTTATACATCTCACATTGATAGTAGGTACCTACTTTATGAAAAGTAAGGCTGTGATAGATTGCTACCGCGGCATCACTTCTGATTAACACTTCTTGAAGCCCTCCATTCTGATTCTGACCTTACAATCGAGCTCGTGGAGGTGGCCACTTCTTTATGGTTTAACTTTAGATACTGGTAGGTACACTCCTGTATCAGTCGCTCAATGGTGCATTTGACCTTATACCTAATTCACGAATAAAAATATTCAGCCTAATCTAGTTAATATTTGGAAAATATTTTAGCCTCTACTCTTATCATAAGTTTGACGGGTATGTAGAGAACTCAAATTTAATTCACCTTTATATACATCTTTGATTAGAAAAATAGGACTACACATTATTTGCATTGTAATCTAATATTACACTAGATGGATTTGGGTTATAGTAAAAATTAAATAAAAGTCTTATTATTCCTTTTATACACTTTATTCCTTCCGTACATTTTATGAGTCATCTCGATATACGAAAGACAACATTTAAAATTTGAAGCGAATTTTATTTACATCGTCCCTTATTAATTTAAATCAACGAAACTTACTATAAAAGCTCCCTAAATTGTCTTTGGCACTTGCTTTACGCTAATTTTATTATGTTTAAGATGAAAAGTTTAGGACTGGATGAAGAAGAAAAGAAAGATCTTGAAATTTTATTTACGAAATTAAACCATGTTAAAACTGTTGAAATATATCATGTTTTTATTGTAATACAATTTTATTACCAATAATATAAAGAGAAGATTTGTGAACAATGAACTATATGAAAAGAAGTTAACTAACTATCAATTATCAAAATGTTAATTATCTTACTACACATTACAAAAATAGTACTTAACGAAATTAATTTCTGTATTAAAAAAAGAATGTTAGCGATCGTAATAACAAAGTAATTCGTATAGAAAGTAGTTCATTGTTCGATTGATTGACTTTAATAGGCTAATTGATTGATTGAATAGCAATCAATTAGCCTGCCTGCCGGCCTAAGGTAAGGACTTTACTGAATATTTTTTGGCATTATTTTACCAATGAACAGTAATATTTCAACAGAGTCAGAATGGTTTTATATAATGATAAGTATTTTTCTTTTCTAGTTTATTAGGTCAAGTATCACATCTGTTTAAACAATTATAATGATTGTATATGGTAAAGCAAACCCCAGACGCCGAAGTGAAAGCTTCGGATGGGACTGGGATTAACGCTAATATGAAGAAGAGTCTACAATACTGAATACATTAAACTTCACAATTTGGATGTAATCAACAAAACCTTTGATATTGTCGAAAGCTTACGTAACGTTTCTAACCGAACAAAAATCGATATGAAAATAAATCACCTTAGAATCCGTCAACAATTTTTGTTTTATTTCAAACAAATCCTTTATATCAAATATCCACAGAACCACATTCGCGATAGAATAAATGAAATATCCTGTAGCTTTACATTTCCCGTTGTCTGATTATGGATTTCAAAATGCATAGAATTTGTTCAAACATCTAAATGTATTGAAAAGGGATCCTCCATTTTGTAATAGCTAAGACATCCTCGCAGGTGGACGCTGGGCCTTAAGCAATAAGGATCGTGATGCCAATACTTGAAGAGGGAAACGGTTTATACTCCCGAGAGGGATTTGTTGCGGCTGTATAATTTACATATTTATGTAGAACTAACAATATTATCATTGCAGATTAGTTTTCTGTACGGTACATATTAATAATAAAGTTTCTTTAATTAAAGATTATTAATTCATTTTGTTGCTGCGGGTTTAAAAAGGCCACATTGATTCCGCTAAAAACGAATAACTTTATGAATTCCCAGTAGATCTCAATGGATTTCTATAAAATTCATATGATGGTTACTCATACAAACAGAATCATAATAATTCATTTACTAAGCTGATTCCAATTTCGTGTAAATATCGCCGCATGATAAAATATTATCCTAATACGATTCCAATAAAGTGACCTTTTTAGACCTGTTGGTTATGGTAACGAGATCTTTACTGTTTTGATTGGTACATCTACTGTTATCATGATCACATAAAATACATTAATTAGAAAATGTAGGAACTGCATTTCCTAATTAACTTTACATTAGGTACTACTCTAGGATACGAGAGATTACATCTGTTTCAGTGGTACTACATGATGTCTGCGTTGTTGCGAATGAAGCGAACTAGGAATGCAAATGTTCTATACGACTATTGCTACTCGTTATTTTAATTGATGTTAAAAGAGAGATAAAAACAGACTTTACTCGCAATTTAGGAACTAATCTTACTTGGGAAGAATTTCACCAATGAAAACTCCTTCAACTAAACCGAGTTATCTGGTTTTTCTCGTTAATTGAAAGAAAAAGAAGAAAAAGAAAGGAAGAAAGGAAGAAATTCAGCCTTAGTATAATAAACCTTCAAGTGAAATAAACCTTCAAGTGAAATAAACCTTCAAGTGAAATAAACCTTCAAGTGAAATGAACCTTCAAGTGAAATAAACCTTCAAGTGAAATAAACCTGTTTTTTTTTCTAAAATATTGTTACATTTGATGACAGATATTCACCAAAGTCATACGTATATGTGACATACTATATACGGTCGATAGAAAATTGGTGATAATGGAGGGAGTAAAATCTGTTAAATGCACTCTACCATACACTAGTAAATATGGCCGAATAGTAGCCATAAAACACTCGTAACTTTGTACAAAAATGATGTGTGTAAACACTGGAGGGAGTGCGATACTGGACGTTTGTGTTTTAACCACCCTTTTACACTTACAACACGTACTTATAGTTACGTAATAGTACATTATAATTAAATCTAAAGTACTTTATTAAAATAGTTTTTGGTGTGTACAGGAACTCAGCGGTGGAGTAGCGACTCGAAGTTCAATCTTTGTATTATGTTAGCAGTTTCATCCGAACAACCAGGACCTCAATTCTGCTATTTTATGTTAAAGTAAAACCATCTCCATAGACACCTTAAAAAAATCCGTTCAATTTTAGACTTTAAGCTTATGCAATTAAAGTTCAAAATTAAATGAAAAGAAGTTCATTACACTTTTTCATCTACTCTAACATTGATTAAAAACCTAAAATTAAATTAATATTTTTACAGTATCCGTGGTTTTGCAGAATCGGCTTTAGCAGAATCGAGGACCTGGTCAGTGTTCAGGGACTGGTGGAAACATTTCCAGAAAGTTTAGTTAAACAAACATTTACATAGAATAATGGTGTGGTACACTACGGAAATATAATATGGTCATATTTATGTATGTCTGGTTGCAATCGATATACATCGAACCAATTTATTATTATATTGTGCGACGAGGCATGAAGAAGGCTACACCACAATATTTCGCTCACAGCCATTTTTAAATGGATTTTGTTTCACTTATCAAAAACATTTTCGATGAACCGGAAACTGCAGAAATACGAGATGCGTTAGCTACAATAGGTGAACGTGAAATTACGAAAAATATAATATCAGCTCAAGCAGGTATATCTAAGTCTCATTGATAAAACAAAAGTACTTAAGATTACAATATATTATTAGTATATTCTATGATACCCTTAAAAATGTTGACATTAAAATTGGCTACGGTAGTTATGGACACATTTACATTTGAGTTTACGGTGATACATAATTTGCTTTGAAAGTAGATACTAAAGAGTCCATCATTTGAAAAGCAAACGCAACATTCATCAATGTTGTAAAAATTCATGGAAAACGTTCCCGGAACACGTGTTCAAAATTTTTCGAAACATTTTCTTATACAAGTTCAATGTATCTACTCGTGAACGAAAGTACAAAAGGTCGAATATTAACCAAAATATAATATTGTGTGTAAGTCATTTGGAAGTAATTTAAATCAGCGTCGTAAGCGCAATATGCAAATGTATCCTCTAAACATTAACATTAGAGCTAAAATGTAAAATCTAGTTTTATATAAAAATAAAGTCCCTACTTCTACCACTAGAAGCGGCTGTACATGTCTAACATTTAAAAGAAAATATTTACATTTACTACCAATGTACGCAGAAAATTAGACTAATTAGAAAAATCTAGACGTTGACTAGAAACTAGACACAGAATTTCGAAAAGTTGACTACTTATAATCGAACGACTAAGATTCGAGATCACAATATCGCTTGGCAATATAACCTTAATTATAACGACTAGTAACCTAATTGAGATCATAATCTAGCATATTTCTAGATGAATATACTATTATTTAATGTATCGATGACTAGTTTAAATTTATAAGCTCACTCGAGAGTTCATTGCATACAATTACGCAAATAAATACTGATATTAAATACTTTTGACTTATGTGATAAAATGTAACTTATGTTAAATGTAACTTCGGTCTTGTAATATATATTTTATGAAAAGATTGACAACGACTTAGATCAATCTTATTTCGTTTTTCTTCCGGAAAAGAATGGACTTACTTGGGGAACTGGATATATATATATATTTGTTGGATTGAGTTATGATGATAAGCTCGTATTGGTAATAGTTGGAGTTTAATATACGAAGGGCAGTGTTGAAGGTTGGGTTAATAAAAAAATATATGAGAAACAAACGTAGTGAGAATTCCTATGCATTTCTACACGGCTCCTAAAAATAATAAAATATCTTAGTTTTACCGCATGTAAAGCTCAAGCAAAATATTAACTTATTTTTTGGTGTTTAATAGTTTACTAAGAACATACAGTGTGTACCGAGTCGTAACACTTAGCTCTAAGAAGTTAGTGTTAGCAGAGGATATTCAGGAGTATTGTTCCAGGCTTCCTGAGCTTAGGAATTCTTGAGGTGGTGTGCGTCATGATCACAGCGGCGTAGAACAGCAAAGTGCGTCATTTGGAAGGTGTTGGTGGAGCGGCTACCTCGCTCCAGGGTACCCGTCATCGTGTAGCCCATGTTGAAGTCTGCCTGCGTCACGTTGGTTGTGAGATACAACTGATGGCAGAAGAAAAATATTGCGAAATCAGTAAATTTTGTAAGAATCTTCGTTAACGTTCGCCGTGAAGTTACTTTCTTCTCACTTATGGCTTATGCTCTGTTTCTGAATTGAGTTAACGCCTACTTGCGCATACTGAATATTATGAAACTGTGCGTAAGTAGACATTGATGGGACTCAACTTCAATTATATAATGCTGTCTATGGTTCAATATGGCCAGAATGTTTAGACAAGTCAGACGTTCTGTCCAAAACAAGTCATAAAAGGTGTATTCATCACTTAGAGTATCCAGATACTCTAAGATTCATCATGACATACCGTATGTAAGTGTCTTACGACTGGTAGTCAATGTCCGCTAAGGTTACAGAGGAGTTCCTTCTTAGAGTTTACCCGGATGTAAGATTTCATGGCAGGTCATAATTTGGAATTTCATATTCAAAACGTCTTATAAAGGGATGTCAAGGGATATAAAGGGACCCCTTACCTTAAAATCGGCATCAGTCCCCATATGTTTGAAGGTACCCACTATGTAGACGGCGTTGGCACCGCTTATCACCATCCGAGCATGGGTACTGTGTCTGTAACAATGAATAATAGAGGTTTTACGTGCTGTGATAATAAAAAAAAATCCTATCAAGACTGGTGAATATTTATTTATCGAGACTATTATTTAAAGGCACTTTTATTATAATACAATTTAAATATGTACAAAATTAAAAACTAAAACCGAACGCGTCGTGGAATCCTATTCAAGCTCACAGGTTAAAGTACAAATCCTCACACATTGCGACCTTAAGCGATGGAACTGTACTTCAGAACTTCATTTCGCTTCTAAGACTACAGTATGGGGTTCTTCAAGAAGCGCATTATAAGGTTCCTACAGGGTCTGCAGCTAGGGTATGAAACCCGTGATGTTGTACCCGTCCATAGGTCACTTTAAAACCACTTTCATTAGCTGGGCCGTGAGCTTGTCTGACATCTAAGTGGTTTCAAAACAAAGAAAAACACGTCGAGTTTTCAATACAGATATAATAAATCAAGGTTCCTCTTTAGATAACGTGTTTGTTTACACGTGTTGTCGAGACAGATAATGTGAGACGGTACTCGTACCACAGTTTGTCACGGTACACCCCGCCCGGGAAGAATTAGTGCACGACGCTTATACACCTTGCAATGTTTCCACGGTAATGTATTTGTACCAAGATTATGGGAATTGTTTCTTGTTTAGAGTATTTAATATATTGCGGATATATTTGTATAGGTAGGTGAATTTAAATCATATTTGTGTGTGTAGTTACTTTATTATAGTATCTTTTGTTATCTAATAAAATTCTATGCATTATTGTAGATTAGCAATAAGTTATGTGTATATCGCTTAAAACTAGCATCGTTAACGTGGTTGATAGTAGGCAACAACATCGATACGATTGGTGGTTAAATAGTTTCGTAGTAATCTCTTAATTATCTTAGATAAAGATTTAGAGATGACACAGTTTTGAACCTGGCCATTACACCAGCAATGTGAACCCTTTAACACAAAGTCCTCTTCCTCCCCCTCCAAGGATTTTTTTAGACCACTTAGGTGGCAGACAAGCACACGGCCCACCTGATGGAAAGTGATTACCATGGTCTATGGACGTGTACAAAACCAGGGGAGTCACAATCGTGAATTATGAAGCAGAGAAATTCTGTGCCGTTTTAGTACTCTTTAAAAGAAACAACTGCTGTAACTGTGTCAGAGCAGATTTCCTTTCTTCCTTGAGATTTCCAAATCATAAACGTATCCGTATTTTTTGTCAAAGTCGGGGGAGCACCGTAGATTCATTATGGCAGTACCGTCCACGACAATCTTGTAATACGCCGGACAACGCGGTGATTTATCTACGGTCCACTGCCTCATAACTACTGCCTCTACGAATTATTTGCTGTAACACAGACACGTCCTTCGTGATAAATTGTTATCAGAGGTCACCGCGTGGTTATTTTTAGAAGAATTGCCATTACCCGCATAAATGCGGAGTTTATATCTGCGTGAAATAGGGGTTTTTTGACCAAGGTAAATTTTTTACATCGCTGAAGAGTAAACAGCAAAGAGCTACAAAAATAGTAATAGTGATAGATATATGATAATTTCCGAACGGATTGTTACCTTTTTTTAAATGTCTATGCGAGATGTCAGATTCGGGCGGGCTCGGCAGAGCTGTCAGTTAAGTCAGTTTGAAAAAGGAGAACTAAGAAACTGTTTGTAGACTGATTTGTTTTAAAAACTTTGTTGTTTGCACTTGCTTATGAACAGGCTTTTATTTCCCCGCAATTAAGCACGGAATGACACCTAATATAAAACTGTGACTTTTTCATTGCTTCTTCTTCCTCCTAGCGTTATTCCCAGTCGCATCCGAAGCTTTCAGCTTGGAGTCTGGGGTCCGCTTTTACCAGTCATAGCTACAGATTTGGCTAGACCTCGATATTTTCCGTGAAGCGATTGCCACCTGACCTCCACGACCCAATGTTAACATTAGGCGATATCGAAGCTTTGCAGCTAGACCGTTGTTTTTGGACTTTTTAGGGCACCAACTACCCGTAACGACTGCCATAGATGTCCTTATGGCAACCGGGACCGACGGCTTAACGTGCTCTCCGAGGCACGACCAGACCAATGCAAATACCCATATTTAATGCACACAAATATTTGCACTGAGCGGGGATCGAACCCGCGCCTCCTGCGTAGCGGCCGCGTTCACTACCGCTACGCCACGGAGGCTGTCATGTTTTTCATTGCTATTATTCACAAAAGTGAGTTATAGACTTCTTTTTTTTAATTTCATTAAGTTGCTTTGTTCTTAAGTTTCGATACAAAAAAGATCGTGTCCAATATTACAAACGAATTAATATAGAAAGAAAAGAAAAAGAAAGAACTTGTAGTACGTGTTTAATATACAAAACTTTCACTAAAATGTATTTTTTTTTCTCTGTTAAAAAGTTAAGTTTTTCTCTGTTAAGTTTTCTGGTTAAAATAGAAAAATAGACGCGGCGTGTTATACTGGTTACAAGGACTGGGCACAAATCACAACACAGTAGTATCCGTATAATAGTTTACTGCTTGGAATGGTAAATACAAGTTAGACATACAGTTACACCATGTATAGAACAGGGACCACGCGATATTGTTTTTCGGACTGCATAAAATTCTTGTATTTTATGCCTAACAGCACAGAGATCAAAATAATCGAGCATGATTTTCTTTTTTGCGTTAGGCTTATTTTTCTTAGGCGTAGAAAATACATTTGACGTTTGACCTTCTCTTCGTATTTTTATTACAGAAGATCGGGATATACCTAAAAATGTGAATAATAATTAGTCACAGTAAAATCAGTAGATTAGGCCAATTTCAGTGGCACGTACTCTATGATGTCCTACCCGTCATGTTGACAACAAGGTCCGTGATGTTATTTAGAGGAACAGAGTCCAATCCTTCCTACTTTTTATCCGACAAATACTTTGTTATATTATAAATTACTTTTCATAACTGGCTTTTAATAGTTTTCGGCATATTACTATAGTTTTGTAGTTTTGTAGCGCTCTCAAACTCAACAACACGCACAATTGACACCACACTGACAGATGACCATAATGACATTGTATAGATTGTTACCATATGAAGAAATTAGTTCCAATAGTTTACCGCAATATGGCGAGGTTTTTTATTTTACTGGTCGGGCTTTACTTTATCCTCTAGCTAGAGGATAAAAACGACTTTTACGCTCAGTTATCGAAGAGCAAAAGTACTCTTTCCGAGATGGTGGGATGAAAATCCTTTTTTTACATCAAGGCGAACAATGTACTACATGTTGGTACACTGAACTGGTAACAAATGTTTTCTATTGGTCAATAAACGTGTCACTTACAACTCACAATGTGAACGGATCAAGGGTCAAAACAGGTGTTATTTACCTCATTTTACAAGAACCTTAGCGACACAAGATGTCGTATTTTTGCTAAATCATATAGCGCGCCGGCTTGTTTCTTATTTTTTCCTTATGACCAAAATGTTGGTACTCGTATAATTGTGATAGATGTCCTTAAACGCCGAATATTCGCACAAAAGAGACAAAGACTATTCACAGACAATGAATAGTACGAGGAACAAGCGATAAATTGGGATTCCGATCTCTTTCACCCGCTATACTATAGGTATCTAAATACCTTATACGTGACTTGACAAGTGCTACAAGTAGTGGCTTTATATTAGTTTTTCGTTCAGAGGAAAGCATATTACGGGCTGTGGCAGAATAAACATTATGTTTCGTGTTATTGCTTTGTGTTTGCGTAAATATTATGACATGCAGCCTGTCGCCATTAGAAGCAACTTAACACATTCTAAGTTAAGCGATCACTTCATCTCTATAACCCCACAAACTAGAAAGGAAAATCTGCGCCATACCTAATCAGCAGGGATACCTGTTTGTGGAATCCCTCCTCTTGGCATAAAATTTTAAGGCAGAATATAGTTTGGCATAACGTTTTCGCATAACTTTCATTAGCATAATAATACTACTGCATAATAATCCTTTGGCATAATGCAAATGTTAGCATAACTATCATTTAGTATAATATGTTTTGCCATAAGAAGGAGTTGCATAAATTTTAAAGGCATATTGTTTATTCGTCTATTAATTATGAGCCATAAATATAAAAGATCATAACATTCCTTCTCATTCCGACTTGGATAGATTAGGTTAGAAAAAAAATAGAAAAAAGTTAGAAAAAAAATCATTAGTAAACCCCTGTTTGTAGATGAGGTGGGCTCGCAACACGATCTTAGTTGTACTATATGAGGTCTATTTATGATAGGAAAATAACCTTCACGAGGCAATCAGTCGGGTCAGTGCTGATATTTATTAAGGGTAGATTTGTTGAATAGGTTGGAAATTTTCAGCGGATCATCTATATTTGGTTTTACGGCCGGTGTGCTATGAAAAAAAAAACGATTGAACGCATTTATGTTTCGTATTGTCACAGATAATATAATACTAAGTATTGTTTAAATCTTTATTTAAAACAAGGGTTGTATAAATAACGGATTAAGTCTATATTTTTCTAAATTTACCCTTATAATAGGTATACAGAAATTTTATGATGTCTATTGTGAGTTGTGAGTAATCACTATCATCACTACATGTTATAAAACAAAGTCGCTGTCGCTGTCTGTCCGTCCCTATGTATGCTTAAATTTTCTAAACTACGCAACGGATTTTGAAGCGGTTTTTTTCAATAGATAAAGTGATTCAAGAGGAAGGTTTATATGTATAATACACATTAAAAAACACTGATAAATTAAGAGATTGTGCGAATATATGGCGGTACGAAGTTCGCCGGGTCAGCTAGTCTTATATATTTTCAGAATGGGCTCTCTTTTCCGAGACTGTCTTCAGCTTACATCAGGCGAGGTGAAGTCACATTGACGTGTCCTATATATAAAAAAATAAGTAGGTATATTATATTAGAACAGACGCTCGTAGAAGCAAGGATAATCCAAATCAATGGTAAGACTAAGATCCTGGGGTCAAAGTGCAAGCTCCGGATACTACCGGGAATAACGCGATTAGAAATTTAATAACAATTTATATTTTACAATGCAAAAAGCAGCAGATGAATCAGACGACGTTTAAAACAAAAACAAAATATTTCAATACAAACTGGATAATCTCTGCGTGTATGTTATAGTCTTATAGTATACATTTATGGCGAATTCGTGTTATTGTTAACAAGACTATTCGTGTAGGTGCAGGAAATTGAGCCGTTTCACGTTTACGGGCGAGGAGCGGGATCCGCTCCGCGAAAAACAGCTTACCCGATAAAATATGATTGGGTACGATCATTTTTATTACTCAGACGGTGCGTACACCTTCGAGGTCGGCTCATGTTTGTAAATAAACTGGAACGCTGTAGGCTGAACATGTTTCTATTCATTGTAATAACGTTTTGCGGTATTGAGGTAATAAAGCTTCGTGTTACAGGCTGCGCGTTGTCTAGTGGTCAATCGACATGGTTAAGAAAGGTTTGGTTTAGTTACGAATAAATAAACAAAATGAACCAATCATAAGGAGACTTTTTACGACGAAACTGGGCATTGAGATCCTGTTCGTGATGCGGTGGTTGAAATCTATGGCACACAGTTTAGGCCTGGGTTTTGGTTTAATAATAAGATCTATCTGAGTTCGGATTGCTTCAATTTTGTAAAGGTTCTCTCTAAAGCTAAACTAAGAAAAAGAAAATAATGTCTGCAATTTTACTTTTATGAATACGTTCTTACTTAGAAGCTCTATTTATCTGATTGGATTTTCTTTCTTAGCAAAGTAAATACAAACAGGGACTCTCCTCCAATCAACAATCTTCCGATATGTTTCAACTTAATTAAGTTCATGCATACGTTTAGCAGTTCCGTCGTACCTAAGAGTTATACATTCTCAGCACGTGCAGTACAAATTACAAGTAAAACGATCTGCTGTCCCTTTAAATAGACGTCTCTCGATTGAACATCCCTTTCCTATCAAAACAAATATTAGCTCGTCAAAAATAATTCTGAACCTTAACCAATTTAGACAGGATTCAGAATCGCATGGCAGGTTTGTCAAAACAGAAATGATCACCTACAACCCGCATTGGCCGGTCTCTAGGGTCCGAGAGTTCCAATATATTTGTGCGGGCTCGCGACCTGGCAACTCTTCAAGATTACTGTCAGCAAATAGGACGGGCCGACGTGCTCTGAAAAGGAGATGCCCGATAATGCGACCTAGTGCAGCCCACTTACGCTACAGAGTGGGCTCAGTAATAGCTTGATAATTTCTCTTTGATATTGCTGGCAGTTTTGTGTTATAAGAATACTTTTATACGGTATTCTAAGGAGTTTAAGTGCCTCGGAAACCAAATGAATAGCGGTTATTGTTACTGAGAGATTTAATATCAGAAAATTTATTAATTGGTCTTTAGTTACTCTGTATTTATGCGAAGGTGTATACTAGTATCGTAGTAGGTACATGGAAATAAGTTCTACAATTTATACGAAATAATTTAAGGACAAAGGTGAATTTCTGTCCGACTAGTCTAAGTACAGAACTTTGATATCCCCAATAGACTGGAAATCCGATCCCAACTGAGTTGGGCAAAGGTTCGTGAATTTCATAAACACCAACATTACATAATTAACAGAGCACTACACTATTATCTGTTCTGTGGTACTACGACAAACTGAACAAAGTTACCGGAGACACGCTTGCGTACCGTCGTACCGAGACGAAATATTAGTCGAACAAATTATTATTATTATAACCGCCGTGTCGTAGTCGTAGTGGTGACCGTAAATAAACCTTTGAACACGTATCTACATTCACAGAATAATGCAATGTACGTGCTAATGCATTCATGTTATTATATGTCCTGCAATCGATTAAAATATCTTGTGTTTATTATTTGCACGTGTAAGTAGACTTATAAGTAACTCTATCAATGTCTACTGTAGTTACTCAAAAAGAATATGCAACTGCAATACTTCGATATCGCCAATGGGTTGTGGAGGTCAGATGGCAGTCGCTTCACGGAAATTATGGAAGCTCAGCCAAACTCGCAGTTGGACTGGAAAAACACCAGACGCCGAGGTGAAAGCTTCGGATGAGACTGGGATGGGATAAACGCTAGGATGAGGAATAAGAAGACATCGGTCTGTATCCATTAATTTAAATTGCAAGATACAATATCCATTAATTTAAATAGTAGCTACACGCCTCTCAATCATCGTATATATAGTCTTTCATGTTTTATTACAAAGGAGACGGGGAGGCTTTCATACATTCTTGGGCCAAAAATGTAATAAGATGAGGGTGGTATCAATTAAGAGCATATAAATTATTAAACCATCCCTGAAAATTCTGCAGATTTTGGATATCTGAGAGCAGAGTTATAAGAGATTTAGTAAAAGTGAGGTTATGCAAGAAATTGACATTTTAGAACTGTGATTTCTGTGGTGTTTTAATAGAAAGTGGTCATTTTTTTATCTTAAAATACTTTTAAATTGTACTGTATTATATTTCACTCAGGGATAATGTACGAAAACTTACAAAGAGATTTTAAAGATATGGAGTACAAGGATGTTATGTTAAAAAAAAAACACTTTAAATAATAATGATCTTTTATTCTTCTTCAATAATAATTAGAGTATTGTCTAAGAAGTGCGCAGGTGGAAATATATTACCTTATATAGTTCATTTTCTATGCCACAATTCACACAGAGATCCATGTCAAAATCCAAAATACCGAGCAAAACTCAAACAAGTAAACAAGTTTATCATTGTACTTTAAGGTAACCAGGAGCAAGCTGAGAAGTCCGTAAAGAGAAATCACTGTTAAGGGAATATAATCAAGAAATCAACTGGAAATACTCAAAACGCAGAAGTCAATTGATCATTGGATTTAAACCAATAAACTGATACAGCATACTGATATAGCATACTTTTGGACATATTTTATAAACAATTGTATATCCCTTATGCCGTGTAAATATACAATTTTTCGATAAAATAATTAATTTTGAAGATTGAATAAATAAACTGATTGACTGAAAATGGACCTGTCAGCTGTCACAGCTTAAAAATACAGTTGATAAACACAAGAAATAATTAATCGATTAACGGAAATCGATTCAGAATTTATTTTTATTACACTATTATTTGGTTTTTTAAATGGTTATTATTATTATAATGATTAAGTTTTGTTCACTCTGATTGATTTAATATCAAATTGTGATGCAAGTGTTTTAATACGCAATATTGTTTAAATATTTTTTAGTAATCAATATTTTATTTTGCTAGTGGAATAAACTTAGTTTTAAGATTACTCGTCTTCCAGACTTTCAATTGAGCTGGTTTTTTAATATTTTGAAATAGAAAAAAATACCGCTTTTTTTAAGTCATATCTCAACTCATTACAATTTTGGCCCAGAAGTCCCCGTCTCCATTAACACATGAGCAGACAGAAAGTCTATAACCACATAATAATCAACACGAAAGAAAGATAATTACGAAGGCATTTGACAAAGTTTCGCTTTGAGCGTCGAGAAGAGAGTAAAAGGGAATCTATGTGAGTGTGAGTGGAGCTGCATAATTGAAAACCGCGGTTTGGCCCAATAACAATGGAACCGCGCCGCGTATAAATTAGGGAATTATATTAATCGCGTATAACGTCGAGCGCCTCCGCCGCCCCACTACGCGCCTAACGAGCTCACTCTTGTTGCGGATTACGTACTTGTAGCTGAAAATTACACTTTATTACGGTTTGACTCTAGGAATCCGAGAACTTTAATTAGAAGATACGCTATACTGATATTAAAGTTTTATTATTTCACTACGAATGTTTAGGATTATCTTATACGCTAACTTCATTTTACAGAAGTAAGTTAACAAGGTATTAAGAAAAATATTGTTAAGATTTTCCCTTTTGTGACCAGATTTTTTGTTTCACACTGAAAATAACAAAATAAGGAAGGTCATTTCTGGAGCCATTAGCGCACCCGGTGGTATTATTTAATATTAATTTGCGGCGTGCTACAGGGAGCACAATCAATTTGCGGGGTGATTATGTCGCGGAAATTAACGTAAGATAACACGGCATTACCGTTCTACCTGAGAAAGGATTTAATCTCCCAGATAAGTAAATGTATTGCCCTCAATTGCCAAAAAAGAACAGATATTTCGGAGAAAACACTGTCATGTAATTGTCACTGCAATCTAAACGAGCCCTTTCGAAACTCAGGGGAACTTCTTTCAACGGTTATCAGTAGGTTTCCCTACTATGTTCGAAGACCTTTGTTTATTATGAGTCTCGATACGCCTTATTACATATTTGGATGCTCCTTTAGCATTGTTTTATCCAACAACGAGCTGTTTAACAAACTTATCAGAGTTAAATATGTATGTTAGCCGAGAACAAAACTTCGTATTGTTCTGCAACATAATACAAACAGCAGAGATTAAAGTACAAATTTATTTGTATGTATCTGTATGTTCATCAATCACAAGTTTCCGGCTTCGCCTAGCATTAGGCCGCAGTCGATGACGTAGCAGCTTCCATTAATACAACTTGCTCTATCACTGGCTAGGAACATTACTAGTTCCGCTACATCTTCCCCTCTAGTTATTTTTCCTAACGACGAGCTCATTTCAATTCCGGTAAACATTTTCTCACAATCTGTGTCACTCATGCCACCGCGACGAAACAGTTCAGTTTTCACAGGTCCTGGATTAACAGCATTGACTCTGACTCCTTTCGGTCCCAATTGAAGAGCAGTGCATTTAGTGAACATGTCGAGAGCTGCTTTCGACATACAGTACGGGGTCATGATTGGCAGCGGTTTCTTTGATAATATACTTGAAATGATTACGATGTTTCCTTTACTTTTTATCAAGTAAGGCACAAGTTTAGTTGTGAGTAAGAACGTTCCGCGGAGATTGGTTGTCATGACACAGTCGTAAGCCTCTATCGGTGTGTGTGCTCCGGATATAAAGTTGACACCCGCGTTATTTATTAGAACATCGATCTTTGGAAACTTCTTTATAGTTTCCTCAACGATTCTTTCAACATCATGTTCTGAAGTTATATCGGCTACGATGAGTAGTGGTTTAAGCTGGTTTATTTTTTCGCACTGATGTCCGATTTTTGTTAGATTGTCTTGATTTCTAGCTACTAATACTAGCGTTGCTGAACATTGCGCGAATTTTAATGCACATGCTGCTCCTATACCGGAGCTTGCACCAGTTATTAATACGACTTTGTTACTGAAGGACATTTCGTCTGTCCTGAGCACAGGCTAAGTCACGACTGTTGGACATAATAAACGAGTCCTGTATTATACGTATTTGATGCCGGCAGTGAAATACTTCCGCGTGTCAATGCGACCGCAAGTGAAACTAAAAGGATCTAATGACAACTTAGTTTCCTATATTTGGTTTCGTTTATATGCGTGAATTTTTAGTTTTTCTTGTTGCTGTTTTGTATTTTCGAGAGGAAGCAAGATTGGTCTTTGAATTATCAAAATCATCTGTGGCTATCTATGTGGCTATGTATGTTTGTAAATGATATGTAGATGGAATACGTTAAAAATCAATATTAAGTATACTACTTACAAGTCAAAAAGCAGAGGTGAATTTCACCAATCATTGTATTGGGTCCAACGTAATAACGTAATAGAGGGTGAGCCTATTGTCCTATTCTGGGCACTATTGTTAACGCCAGCCATGTATCTGAGGCTGAGTCTGGGCTGTTTATATTTGTCTAATGTTAAACACCCCTATCCATTAGTCGCCTTGCACGACACCACACGGGAAGAGATGGGGTGGCCCAAATTCTACTCTGCACACGACGTTTAAATATCAACGTATTTTGTTAGTCCAGTACAATATTATATCCTTAGATTTATTCCCTGTTTCTACATACATGTTTCAAGAAAAGTGTAAATGAGAGTTGTGTTCTAATCAGCTTTCTAGTGAGATAGTGATATGATTGATATATGCCTACACTAGCTGTTTGCCAAGACTTATTAAGGCGACGCTAAAATGTGATATATTTTATATGTTTATTCACAAACTTTAACTGCATGTAAATATAGATTTATTGTACCTAACAGTAAAACTATTTAACTATTATAAAGTGAGTTGGACTACATACTTCTTTTTATCAATTTAAGTTCAGGAAAACTTGGTAGTCAGGAGTGAAATATCTAAGAAGCCCAACTTGCCCTCCAGCCAATACACCTATCGAACAACAGACGAGGTTCTGGTGAAAGTTTTCCTTTCAGGGTTGGGAGTCAAATGGCAGTCGCACCCTTATAGCCAATACACCAAAATAACAAAAATGGTTAGAAGGACTCTGGCCCTAAAATAGAAACCTTCCAACTATTAAGTATTTTTTAGCCTTGAAGATATCCAGGACAACGAAAGGAGGAAGAAGAAGATAGTCGTAGGTACATCAGTACCGTACGGTATTATTAATACGACAACAATAATGGTATAGCAAAAATATTTCACTCAACACATGAAACTGAAAACTCAGATCTCGTGAACAATTAAACATCATGGACTGAAATTATTGCTCGTTTATAAGTGATTAATGTGTCAATTAATATAATTGACGACCAGACACACACTCTCCCGTATGTACTACTTTGAATTGTTTCGGCAGATCCCCTATAATAAATGGATGGGATTTGAAACAGTAATGACTTAATATCTAGCCTATTGTCTCTTAGTGTTTATGCCAAAGCCGTTTATTGTGGTTATCTCATATTCATTATATACACACACACATACTGTTTTTGACAAGCTTCGGTAGCTTAGTGGCTAAATAGTCGGCCTTACGATCGCAAGGTCCAGTGTTCGGATCCTGGCTAATCAACTAGTGACGTGAAACCACGTTAGTTTAACTCAAGGGGTTAGATGCAATATTAATACTTAATTTTGGTTACTTATTAAAAAATATACTTATCTCGGTAACGGATCGGCCTCGTCTCGCTACCAACCAGGCCAAAACTGAACGGTGGTAACGTAACCGGAGCGATACAACACCTCTGGCATGTCGACACTGCTACTGTTAGGCGACATGGTGACACATTACCTACGGTTCGATGACTACTGACTAATTGCTAGGCAAAAACAGAGATACACCGGGTATTATTTCTTTTTTTCATCGTGGGCAAATTCCCCGTGGTTAGGTTAGGTTCCTGCCGGAGTCGGCGGGGATGGTTATGTCAGACTAGAACCGATTAAAACGTACTCTGTTTTTGGGTATTCGGTTGCCGGAGGTGAGATTGCCGGAGACATACCTTTCGCATCTTTTTCGAGAGGGCCCCCTGTGTAGGTATTATGTCTCTATTTGTATTACGTGTGATTGATATTATACATCTCACATTGATAGTAGGTACCTACTTTATGAAAAGTAAGGCTGTCATAGGGGCTACCGCGGCATCACTTCCGATTAACACTTCTTGAAGCCCTCCACTCTGATTCTGACCTTACAATCGTGATCGTGGAGGTGGCCACTTCTTTATGGTTAAATTTTAGATACTGGTAGGTACACTCCTGTATCAGTCGCTCAATGGTGCATTTGACCTTATAATTCACGAATAAAAATATTCAGCCTAATCTAGTTAATATTTGGAAAATATTTTAGCCTCTACTCTTATCATAAGTTTGACGGGTATGTAGAGAACTCAAATTAATTTCACCTTTATTATACATCTTTGATTAGAAACATAGGACTACACATTATATGCATTGTAATCTAATATTACACTAGATGGATTTGGGTTATAGTAAAAATTAAATAAAAGTCTTATTATTCCTTTTATACACTTTATTCCTTCCGAACATTTTATGGAGTCATCTCGATATACGAAAGACAACATTTAAAATTTGAAGCGAATTTTATTTACATCGTCCCTTATTAATTTAAATCAACGAAACTTACTATAAAAGCTCCCTAAATTGTCTTTGGCACTTGCTTTACGCTAATTTTATTATGTTTAAGATGAAAAGTTTAGGACTGGATGAAGAAGAAAAGAAAGATCTTGACATTTTATTTACGAAATTAAACCATGTTAAAACTGTTGAAATATATCATTTTTTTATTGTACCTAATACAATTTTATTACCAATAATATAAAGAGAAGATTTGTGAACAATAAACTATATGAAAAGAAGTTAACTAACTATCAATTTATTATCAAAATGTTAATTAACTTACTACACATTACAAAAATAGTAACGAAATTAATTTCTGTATTAAAAAAAGAATGTTAGCGATCGTAATAACAAAGTAATTCGTATAGAAAGTAGTTCATTGTTCGATTGATTGACTTTAATAGGCTAATTGATTGATTGAATAGCAATCAATTAGCCTGCCTGCCGGTCTAAAGCGAGGACTTTACTGAATATTTTTAAGTATTATTCTACCAATGAACCGTAATATTTCAACAGAGTCAGAATGGTTTTATATAATGATAAGTATTTTTCTTTTCTAGTTTATTAGGTCAAGTATCACATCTGTTTAAACAATTATAATGATTGTATATGGTAAAGCACACCCCAGACGCCGAAGTGAAAGCTTCGGATGGGACTGGGATTAACGCTAATATGAAGAAGAGTCTACAATACTGTATACATTATACTTCACAATTTGGATGTAATTAACAAAACCTTTGATATTGTCGAAAGCTTGCATAACGTTTCTAACCGAACAAAAATCGATATGAAAATAAATCACCTTAGAATCCGTCAACAATTTTTGTTTTATTTCAAACAAATCCTTTACATCAAATATCCACAGAACCACATTCGCGATAGAATAAATGAAATATCCCGTAGCTTTACATTTCCTGTTGTCTGATTATGGATTTCAAAATGCATAGAATTTGTTCAAACATCTAAATGTATTGAAAAGGGATCCTCCATTTTGTAATAGCTAAGACATCCTCGCAGGTGGACGCTGGGCCTTAAGCAATAAGGATCGTGATGCCAATACTTGAAGAGGGAAACGGTTTATACTCCCGAGAGGGATTTGTTGCGGCTGTATAATTTACATATTTATGTAGAACTAACAATATTATCATTGCAGATTAGTTTTCTGTACGGTACATATTAATAACAAAGTTTCTTTAATTAAAGAGTATTAATTCATTTTGCTGCTGCGGGTCTAAAAAGGTCACATTGATTCCGCTAAAAACGAAGAACTTCATGTATTCCCAATAGATCGCAATAGATATTAATTTCGTGTAAATCGCCACATGATAAAATATTATCCTAGTACGATTCCAATGAAGTGGCCTTTTTAGACCTGCTGGTTAATCAAATCGATTTAGAAAGAGATTTAGATTTTCTCTTTCTTAATCGATTTGAACAGTTAGTATAATAAATGCTTTAAAATTTAATTCAACTGCTGGATAATGTAGCGAGATCTTTACTGAGAAATTAGTATATGTACTGTTATCATGATCACATAAAATACATTAACTAGGAACTGCATTCCCTAATTAACAAATTTACATTACTACTCTAGGATACGAGAGATTACATCTGTTTCAGTGGCATCTACATGATGTCTGCGTTGTTGCGAATGAAGCGAACTAGGAATGCAAATGTTCTATACGACTATTGCTACTCGTTATTTTAATTGATGTTAAAAGAGAGATAAAAACAGACTTTACTCGCAATTTAGGAACTAATCTTACTTCATACTTGGGAAGAATTTCACCGAAGAAAACTCCTTCAACTAAACCGAGTTATCTGGTTTTTCTCTTTAATTGAAAGAAAAAGAAGAAAAAGAAAGGAAGAAAGGAAGAAATTCAGCCTTAGTATAATAAACCTTCAAGTGAAATAAACCTTCAAGTGAAATAAACCTTCAAGTGAAATAAACCTTCAAGTGAAATAAACCTTCAAGTGAAATAAACCTTCAAGTGAAATAAACCTTCAAGTGAAATAAACCTTCAAGTGAAATAAACCTTCAAGTGAAATAAACCTTCAAGTGAAATAAACCTTCAAGTGAAATAAACCTTCAAGTGAAATAAACCTGTTTTTTTTTCTAAAATATTGTTACATTTGATGACAGATATTCACCAAAGTCATACGTATATGTGACATACTATATGTCAATAGAAAATTGGTGATAATGGAGGGAGTAAAATCTGTTAAATGCACTCTACCATACACTAGTAAATATGGCCGAATAGTAGCCATAAAACACTCGTAACTTTGTACAAAAATGATGTGTGTAAACACTGGAGGGAGTGCGATACTGGACGTTTGTGTTTTAACCACCCTTTTACACTTACAACACGTACTTATAGTTACGTAATAGTACATTATAATTAAATCTAAAGTACGTTATTAAAATAGTTTTTGGTGTGTACAGGAACTCAGCGGTGGAGTAGCGACTCGAAGTTCAATCTTTGTATTATGTTAGCAGTTTCATCCGAACAACCAGGACCTCAATTCTGCTATTTTATGTTAAAGTAAAACCTTGAAAAAATCCGTTCAATTTTAGACTTTAAGCTTATGCAATTAAAGTTCAAAATTAAATGAAAAGAAGTTAATTACACTTTTTCATCTACTCTAACATCTACTCTAACTAAGCCGCGGTAGCCTAGTGGTATGGGTAATGGACTGCTGAGACGAGGTCTCGGGTTCGATCCCAGGTTTTACCATGGCACACACCAATGACTTTTCGATGCTTTTCGAAGTTATGTGTGTATTTATCGCAGGTTTATAAGCGCCCGGTTAATGGCAATAGGCTCGCCACCTATTACATTGGGACCTAAACATAAACGGCGAAATGTGGGTGCTAGCACCTCTGCCTACCCCTTCGGGGATATAGGCGTGAGTTTATGTTATGTTATGTTATGTTATGTAACATTGATTAAAAACCTAAAATTAAATAGAATATTTTTACAGTATCCGTGGCTTTGCAGAATTGGCTTTAGCAGAATCGAGAACTTGGTCAGTGTTCAGGGACTGGTGGAAACATTTCCAGAAAGTTTAGTTAAACAAACATTTACATAGAATAATGGTGTGGTACACTACGGAAATGTAATATGGTCATATTTATGTATGTCTGGTTGCAATCGATATACATCGAACCAATTTATTATTATATTGTGCGACGAGGCATGAAGAAGGCTACACCACAATATTTCGCTCACAGCCATTTTTAAATGGATTTTGTTTCACTTATCAAAAACATTTTCGTTGAACCGGAAACTGCAGAAATACGAGATGCGTGAGCTACAATAAGTGAACGTGAAATAACCAAAAATATAATATCAGCTCAAGCAGGTATATCTAAGTCTCATTGATAAAACAAAAGTACTTAAGATTACAATATGTTAATATTATATTCTATGATACCCTTAAAAATGTTGACATTAAAATTGGCTACGGTAGTTATGGACACATTTACATTTGCGTTTACGGTGATACATAATTTGCTTTGAAAGTAGATACTAAAGAGTCCATCATTTGAAAAGCAAACGCAACATTCATCAATGTTTGAAAAAATTCATGGAAAACGTTCCCGGAACACGTGTTCAAAATTTTTCGAAACATTTTCTTATACAAGTGCAATGTATCTACTCGTGAACGAAAGTACAAAAGGTCGAATATTAACCAAAATATAATATTGTGTGTAAGTCATTTGGAAGTAATTTAAATCAGCGTCGTAAGCGCAATATGCAAATGTATCCTCTAAACATTAACATTAGAGCTAAAATGTAAAATCTAGTTTTATATAAAAATAAAGTCCCTACTTCTACCACTAGAAGCGGCTGTACATGTCTAACATTTAAAAGAAAATATTTACATTTACTACCAATGTACGCAGAAAATTAGACTAATTAGAAAAATCTAGACGATGACTAGAAACTAGACACAGAATTTCGAAAAGTTGACTACTTATAATCGAACGACTAAGATTCGAGATCACAATATCGCTTGGCAATATAACCTTAATTATAACGACTAGTAACCTAATTGAGATCATAATCTAGCATATTTCTAGATGAATATACTATTATTTAATGTATCGATGACTAGTTTAAATTTATAAGCTCACTCGAGAGTTCATTGCATACAATTACGCAAATAAATACTGATATTAAATACTTTTGACTTATGTATAAGTACGGTTTTATGTGATAGAATGTAACTTATGTTAAATGTAACTTCGGTCTTGTAATATATATTTTATGAAAAGATTGACAACGAATTAGATCAATCTTATGTCGTTTTTCTTCTGGAAAAGAAGGCGCTTACTTGGGGAACTGGATATAGGTATATATATTTATTTAATTGAGTTATGATGATAAGCTCGTATTGGTAATAGTTGGAGTTTAATATACGAAGGGCAGTGTTGAAGGTTGGGTTAATAAAAAAATATATGAGAAACCAACGTAGTGAGAATTCCTATGCATTTCTACACGGCTCCTAAAAATAATAAAATATCTTAGTTTTACCGCATGTAAAGCTCAAGCAAATTATTAACATATTTCTTGGTGTTTAATAGTTTACTAAGAACATACAGTGTGTACCGAGTCGTAACACTTAGCTCTAAGAAGTTAGTGTTAGCAGAGGATATTCAGGAGTATTGTTCCAGGCTTCCTGAGCTTAGGAATTCTTGAGGTGGTGTGCGTCATGATCACAGCGGCGTAGAACAGCGAAGTGCGTCATTTGAAAGGTGTTGGTGGAGCGGCTACCTCGCTCCAGGGTACCCGTCATCGTGTAGCCCATGTTGAAGTCTGCCTGCGTCACGTTGGTTGTGAGATACAACTGGTGGCAGAAGAAAAATATTGCGAAATCAGTAAATTTTGTAAGAATCTTCGTTAACGTTCGCCGTTAAGTTACGTTCTTCTCACTTATGGCTTATGCTCTGTTTCTGAATTGAGTTAACGCCTACTTGCGCATACTGAATATTATGAAAACCGTACGAAACTGTGCGTAAGTAGACATTGATGGTACTCAACTTCAATTATATAATGCTGTCTATGGTTCAATATGGCCAGAATGTTTAGACAAGTCGGACGTTGTGTCCAAAACATGTCATAAAAGTTGTATTTATCATGATATACTGTATGTACTCTGTCTGTGTGTCTGTGTATGTGACTGGTAGTCAATGTCCGCCAGGGTAACGGTGGAGTTCCTTAGAGTTTACCCGGATGTAAGATTTCATGGCAGGTCATAATTTGGAATTTCATATTGAAAACGTCTTAAGGGATATAAAGGGAACCCTTACCTTAAAATCGGCATCAGTCCCCATATGTTTGAAGGTACCCACTATGTAGACGGCGTTGGCACCGCTTATCACCATCCGAGCATGGGTGCTGTGTCTGTAACAATAAATAATATAAGTTTTACGTGCTGTGAGAATATTCTATTCTATTCTATTCTATTCTACAAATCCTCATATAGAACGTAATCGTTGCGGTATGGAAGGAACTTCATCCCGCTTCCAAGCGACTACAATATGGGGTTCTTCAAGAAGGACATTAGAAGGTTCCTACAGAGTCTGCAGCTAGGGTATGACACCCGTGATGTTGCACTCGTCCATAGGTCACGGTAACCACTCTCCATTAGCTGGGTCGTGAGCTCGTCTGACATCTAAGTGGTTTCAAAACAAAGAAAAACACGTCGAGTTTTCAATACAGATATAATAAATCAAGGTTCCTCTTTAGATAACGTGTTTGTTTACACGTGTTGTCGAGACAGATAATGTGAGACGGTACTCGTACCACAGTTTGTCACGGTACACCCCGCCCGGGAAGAATTAGTGCACGACGCTTGTACGAGTACACCTTGCAATGTTTCCACGGTAATGTATTTGTACCAAGATTATGGGAATTGTTTCTTGTTTAGAGTATTTAATATATTGCGGATATATTTGTATAGGTATTGAATCATTTGTGTGTGTTAGTTAGTGTTCTTTTGTTAACTAATAAAATTCTATGCACTAATGTAGATTAGCAATGCGTTTTTTATATCGCTTAAAACTAGCATCGTTAACATGGTTGATAGTAGGCAACAACATCGATACGATTGGTGGTTCAGTAGTTAATCTCTTAATTATCTTAGATAAAGATTTAGAGATGACACAGTTTTGAACCTGGCCATTACACCAGCAATGTAAATCCTTTAACACAAAGTCCTCTTCCTCCCCCTCCAAGGATTTTTTAGACAACTTAGGTGGCAGACAAGCACACGGCCCACCTGATGGAAAGTGATTACCATAGTCTATGGACGTGTACAAAACCAGGGGAGTCACAATCGTGAATTATGAAGCAGAGAAATTCTGTGCCGTTTTAGTACTCTTTAAAAGAAACAACTGCCACAACTGTGTCAGAGGCGATTTTCTTTCTTCCTTGAGATTTCCAAATCATAAACGTATCCGTATTTTTTGTCAAAGTCGGGGGAGCACCGTAGATTCATTATGGCAGTACCGTCCACGACAATCTTGTAATACGCCGGGCAGCGCGGTGATTTATCTACGGTCCACTGCCTCATAACTACTGCCTCTACGAATTATTTGCTGTAACACAGACACGTCCTTCGTGATAAATTGTTATCAGAGGTCACCGCGTGGTTATTTTTAGAAGAATTGCCATTACCCGTATAAATGCGGAGTTTATATCTGCGTGAAATAGGGGTTTTAGTGACCAAGGTAAAATTTTTACATCGCTGATGAGTAAACAGCAAAGAGCTACAAAAATAGTAATAGTAAAAAAAATTATAATGTTGTATTTTCTTCATTGTTTCGAGTTCGTTATTTGTTGAATGCGAGTGAAATTCAGTTGTTCGGATGGATGTTCAGTTTTCTGTTAGAAAATTTTCATTAACAGCACGGAGTCATACAATAGCCGGTCTTTTTAGAATAGGTATAGGCGTGATTAAAAAAAAAATTCTTTATCCACGTCTGCAATAAAAACACGAAAGCTGAACACATAAGTGAATTGTGAACACAAAAAAATCTACCTAAAATGTTATTTTATTTTAGTACAATGTTCTTGAAGTTATAGCATACTTACTAGGATCTATGATCGTAACAATAACAAATGTAATGTTAAATGGCGTTGCGTGAACACTAAATATGTTGAAGCCGGCGGGCAATAAATACGAGTGGGTAATTGTAAATTGTATAATGTATATTATTCTTAAATGTTATAAGTAATATCAAATTACAGTGGTAATATAACAATAATTATCAAGATAATAGCTCCATATAATGTGTAGTTAAAAGTAAATTAGTTACGAACTCCATTTATACGTGTATATTTCGATACACGCAACGACTTGCGGACTGAATTTCGACAGTACAATACTTCGACATGTAGTGAACTTCGAAAACACGTAGATCGACAAGTCATTGCTTCGACAGACAATTATTAGACAACACACTCCTTCGAATGACCACTACTGCGACAGACGATTATTCGACAGACAACACTTAGACAAGATACACCTTCGAATTACCACTACTTCGACAGGTGATTACTCGACAGCCAAAACTTAGACAAGACACATCTACGAATGACTACTACTTCGATAGATTTTTTATCCTTCTTCCGAAATAAAATGCTCTGAAATGTACCTAATCAATTTCTTTAATTGTTCATAATGTTTTCGTTACATAAAATCAAAAAGGTGTACATTGATTAAATTATACGTTCTTCATTACACATAATATGGAGTTTTCTATTATTTCTTGGACATATAAGTAACATACGATATTCCGCTTAGGAATGAAATTATATCCATGTCATCTTTGAGTAACAAATGGTTTTGTAGTCTTTCGTTGAGTTGTAACTGTTTTTTTTTCTTTGGTTTTTCAATTTGAGCTAATATTCTCTGTATATCGTTTTCTGTACTTTTTATTTCTTTTTTAACTTCGTCTAAAGTTTTGAAAATGTTCATTTTTTTTCTGTTGAGTAGAGTATTCCATCTCATATGCCAGCTTTCGATAGAGTTTTGAGTAGTAGGAATTCCACATTCAATCGAGTCTGCAACCGACCACAATTCTGGTGGAAAAGTTGGTGGTATTTTTTCATAAATTACTTTAAGGGGACTTGTCTTGTTTTCTTTTTTTTTATATGTTCCACTAACGTATGTTTTGGAAAACCAATCGCTAAGTGGTTTCGCCTCAGCGGGTAATACTTTTTCTTTAATTTGTTCGAATGCAGATGGAATTTCCGATGCTGGAATATAAGCCAAGGCTGAAATATGTTTCAACTTGTGAGCGAAATCGCTGTCATTGGTGTACTTTTCATCTAAGCCAGTCCCCTCAATATGCCGCCAAATAATTTGCTTAAAATGAAATAAACAACATTTATGTTTTGCGTCAGGAAACACGCGCTGACTAGCATTGATTGCCGCTTTCTCGAAATCTGTTATTATCATTCGTGGCTTCAACTGTGTGCCGAATTTGTTAAAAATGTAGCGTTGTAATATTTCAAAATAAACGAAATAGGACTTTTCATTTTTTTTATTCATAAAGCCATATACGAGAGGAAGAATTTCATTGGTACTGTTCCTTTGACCGACTCTGCCTTGTATAGTATACATTTGATACAATAATAATGGACAACATTTAAAAGTTCCGTCCATAACCCAGAAATCAGAACAACTAAGTAATCTTAAATTTTCCTGGGTGCTAAAGACTAGCACAATGTCACCGTCCGAATTATAATGAGCAATTAAGAACTGTTCCCTCCCATCGATTGTTTTGTACTCTTCTGGAATGACCAGGTCTTCTAGCTTGGTAGGAATTTTCGGTAGCCCTTGGTTTCTAGTTCTGTTGATCATTCTTTTCATGGATGTTTTACTTGGCATAAATGGCGCACTGGTAGATGAGACATCTTGACTACATTGTTGTATAATTTGCACTGGGGTATCCATGCTCCCTCGAGCCTTTTCTTTGAGCTTCAGATGTAACTTACGTATTCTGATATTTTCGGGATCAGGTATATGGCTGTGTGGATGTATACTTTTACTTGCAACGTAATGTTTTCCGTCTCGTTTTACTGTTTTCAGTCCTACGATACACTTTTTGGAACACTTTTCAATGCAATTCCAATAAAACACATCATTTCGCACTCTGTTTATACAATAAATATAACCATCCAATATCAATTGCTCTTTTCCGTTTCGTGATAACACAATTTCGCACAAAGACATGATTTTAAAGCATAACTTAATTAAAACACATGTGAGCAATTTACTACTCAGCCTCCGATATAAAATTGATAGAATGACAAATGTGACAAGAACAATATAAAAGTACCCTCATTTACACCCAATATAAAAGTACCCTCATTTACACCCAATATAAAAGTACCCTCATTTACACCCAATATAAAAGTACCCTCATTTACACCTTGTTGAAAGACTACAAAACCATTTGTTACTCAAAGATGACATGGATATAATTTCATTCCTAAGCGGAATATTGTATGGTACTTATATGTCCAAGAAATAATAGAAAACTCCATATTATGTGTAATGAAAAATAATAAACCAGCAAGTAGGTACAGCAAAGAACGTATAATTTAATCAATGTACACCTTTTTGATTTTATGTAACGAAAACATTATGAACAATTAAAGAAATTGATTACATTTTAGAGCATTTTATTTCGGAAGAAGGATAAAAAATCTATCGAAGTAGTAGTCATTCGTAGATGTGTCTTGTCTAAGTTTTGGCTGTCGAGTAATCACCTGTCGAAGTAGTGGTAATTCGAAGGTGTATCTTGTCTAAGTGTTGTCTGTCGAATAATCGTCTGTCGAAGTAGTGGTCATTCGAAGGAGTGTGTTGTCTAATAATTGTCTGTCGAAGCAATGACTTGTCGATCTACGTGTTTTCGAAGTTCACTACATGTCGAAGTATTGTACTGTCGAAATTCAGTCCGCAAGTCACACGCAACTCCTGTTACCGCATACTAATTACACGGTTCCCTAGTAAGATTATTTAAAAATGGTGTGTTTCTGTTTCGTCTACAATTATGTATGTTTGTACCTAATATTATACAGCTGGTAGTCGCATAAATATTATAATAGTTGGATAGTTTGTTAGGTACTGACGAACCATGAATTTGTATTAAAATGATGTATGTTTGTAACTAATCTTAAACAATTTTTATTTCTTTTATATATAGCAAAGTAAATCTAGATAGTCCGTTTCCTATGAATGATTGTAACATTCAAGGTTTTTACGTGGCTTTCTTCCTGCAGAAAAGAGGGAAAAAGGGTAAACGGAAAGTAAATTAAGCCTTCGGCACTCTCACGATCCATAAGAAGTGCAGCGTATTACAAAACATTAGCTTTAAGTAGCAGAATGCATAATGCTTTATTTAATTAATTACGCTTGAGGGTGGTACGTCAAGTAGACTCATTTACGCAGGAAAAAGTTGTACTCTACCTCTTTTTTCTAATATACGCTAAATCCCCGCGGATAATTCTCGCTGGAGCCGGCGAGTAGAACTCTACCTCAGTTTTTCAGCTTTAATTAATAAAACAGAAATATGCAAATCATTAAGAAATAAAATAGGTACTTAGTAGTATTTTTTTATACCACTTAGGTGGCAGACAAGCACACAGCCCACCTGATGGAAAGTGGTTACCGTGGCCAGGGCCGTCACACTCGTGCTGCCAACTGTATTATATTTATTGAGAACCTCCTTGCTTTTTTAAGCTTGAAATATAACCGCGAAAAGTGATACTTTGGTGACACAAACTAACTCAAGGAGTTTCTCTTACGTTATGCAAACCAATTCCGAAAAGAAAAAGTTGCGTATAAACTTTGAAACTCGACTCTTCCTGATGCATTTGGAAAAGCCGAGGAGTTCGTATGCCGGTCACGTATCCCTGTTAGTAGGCCGCGAATCCAACACGTACCTACCGCAGCCCTAACAGCCCTGTAATGGCCGCCCTATAATAGCTCCGAACATCTTTCGACTACCCACCAGCAAATTAAAATCCCTTTATGCGCACTTTTGCGCTACTTTCTTCTAGCTAAGCGAAATTAAATGGACGTATTCGAAATTAGAACGTACGTTTGGGAAGAAGCTCTTTGGAATATCGATGTGATTGTAATCGAAACTTCTACATTGTTATTTCTGTACTAAGGGCGTTTATATTGGTTGTGTAATAATCTTTTACTACTGTTACTTGTATAATAGATATTAGTAAGTTGGAACCACGTATTCCTCAGTCATCCGTGGTTGGAATGCAAAGAAAAGTTCGACAACTGGGCCACATGGAATACTTCGACATCGCCAATCGGTTGTGAAGGTCAGTTGGCAGAAGAATCAATCATTATCATCAAGCTGTACCACCAAGCCAGGAAATAAACGATGAAATAAACAAAGGAAACCATAATTCAATGTCAGGCATTGTGCCCTTTTGCGTGGGGTGTCTAGGAGTGGCCATCTCCGTTCTTCTAGGAAGCATAACAGACCTTTAATGTTACCTACGGCTTTCTGGAGTGATCTGCAGCCTTCCGCTATTCCCGTACCCATACCTTAGATGCTGAACGCGTTCATCGTTCACTTTATAAGGTGAGGGGTGAGCTTATTTGTTGCCTACAAGGGCAGTAGAAAAAAGGCAACTTTAATTTATATCTTTTATAGGGCATAAAAATATGCTAGCTCTTACCCGCGGCTCCACCCGCATGGTAATCGCGACCAAACATAAACTATGTATTTGCCCAAGGTCTAATTTATCTCTGTACTCAATTTCATCAAAATGATTTCAGTGGTTTAGGCGTGACAGTTGAACAGACAGACAGACTAAGCTACTTTAGTATGGATGCTTTCAAAAAATATTTAGAAGAAAGAATTGTAGGAAACGAATTTACAACCTTCAGTACCATTGCAGTTGACTAGATCTAATGATGAAGTATAATGTCTGTATTTACTTTGTATCACAATGTTGCAGAATACTGATATTCTGTTCAGAAGTAAATGAAAAGTGACCAGGGAATTAAATGTTGTGAAGCTGTTTATTGTTGACATAACTTGTTAACTTGGGTCTGACAGTAAGAGTATTAGAGAACTGGACTCGAGTTTTCCAACAGATTACATTGTTTTGAAATGGCAATGGAATACCACATTTATGTTATAAATATTAATATCTTTTGAGGCACCTTTTGTTGGACCTGTCGGCTATGACAGTTTTTTCGTGTGTGTGTGCGCTAGATAATAAAATTAGAGTTAGCGCTAATAGCAGTAGAAATTACTGACTAGCGTAGTGCCTTTTTTTCGTGTGGAAATCCCCTTGGAACCCCCCAACCGACACAGATGAATTTGTCGGACCTGAACCGACTAAAACTGCACGCCGTTTCGGATCTTCAGTTTCCACGGTGTAAGATTGCCTAAAATATATCCCTCGCACCCCGGTGGAATCAGGGCGATTGGCGTAAGTGCCTATCTATCTAGTAATCTCATAAATGCCCGATATACACGAATACCTCAGTGCATTTTAATAAGAAAATTAACATAATATGCGATAAGTTCTTGAAGCGCTTTATATTGTTGCTTTTAAAACTTCTTTGAAAATAGGGCACAGCATAAAAATTACCATGAGATACAACTCATTTAGGCAAAATAGTGCGACGAGCGGCAATAATCGTTAACGCTAACAGCCCTCGTTTAAATGGCGTATCGCAACGTCCACGTTTTTCTCTTACATTACTTTTTGATCATTTCTCTGTTATAAAACTTTTGCCTTTTTAAATGAACTAAGTATATAGTTAAATGATTCTTGACAAAATTAAGTCTGTACATAAATGAGTTACTAAAATAATTCAATTATATAAATACTAAAATTGATACAAGGCGTGGGCGAATGAATAAATCTGTAAAGCTCTTGTAGGGGTACGAAAGTCAGTCAGATCAAGGACATTTTCCTGTATGAAAACAATTTTGGAAATAGAAGAAGCGAAAGGTGTGTGAAAATATGTCTTTGCCTACCGTAAAACAGGTAAAAGTTAACCGAAAATATCCGTTGACTCATCATTATACCCTAGTGTTATTCTCAGTGATATCTTGAATCCGAAGCTTTGAACTCGGGTTCCGCTTACTTCTTTTGGCTTGGTTTATAATATATGGCAGTTATGGAGCGAGTGCCTTCATATCTCCTGACTCCGAGAAGAAAACTTGCGTCAAAGCCTCGTCCGTATTTAGCAGGTGTACCGGTTTGCAGATTGGCTGTGTCCCAAAGGCCTTGGCCCCATACCCCCAAATAACCGTTGACAATCTGCTTTTAATAAAGCTCTAAGTACAATTACACAACATGTAATGAAATGTCTCGCAGAGTATCAGTTAAACCGACGTAATTTACAAAGAGATCTGCTAAGCAAGCGTTAAATAAATACTTTATGTTGTAGCGGTGTGATAATAAATAGCGCTTCATTCGCGCTAAGCCCTTAACGTCCGCCATCTTTATTTACGGCACGTTCGCGCTACTTCTCAGTCGACGGTGTGAGATCGCGCGATAGTGGCGCCACTTCCCGCCGTTTGTCAAACAGCGGCTTAGCGCGCTCACCTGAACCTCCGCAGTTAATTGCGAAAAGTACGTTAACGTGCTACAAACATGATATAATGTTTCCTCTCGGCTGTTAAAGCATTTAATTATATTTTTCACTAAGAACCTCCACTTTGCGGGAAAATTTCGTTGTGATTTTTTTTTGGTTAAATTCTTGCATTTTCTTTACAGCTTACATACCTACTGTAGCTTTTTAACATCGACACAAAGATTTCTTAAAAATAAAGCCGTAGAATACTTTAACGATTAGTGTTAAGAATAAAAAATTACGAAAATAAGATATTGTAGTACAAGAATACCTATATTATGACGATTTATTCGATTCATATATGCCTAGCTGCTGCCTGAGACTCCGCCTGCGTTGTCAATATCATCCATATACATTCAGCAATTTTCGCGTGGAAGCTTAACAAATAACCATCCATCCATCGTGAAAAAATATCACATCGAAAAAATAATACCACTATATTATTACCGTCTAGTTCCAGCTACTTCGATGACTTTGCAGCGCGACCGCCGCCACCAACACGGCTGCAGCGTCCAGTACGACGAAGAGGCGCTGCGAGCCCAGCCCTCCTCCGGGAACATCAGCACCTGCCAACAAAAAACAACTCAACTCAGAACCACAATATTATCAAAGCCGAAACCATTCTAATTGATTTTGTGAGTTCCATTTCGGTTTGTAAAACTTTCGTAATGAGAACAGACAAGTTTATTTCCATTTGCAAGTCCGCATAAATTAATTTAAAAAGTCTACTGCCGCAATCATTGCTAGCGAGTGCTTGAATGGCGTTGTTTTAACAATGAAGCTTGTACTATTCGTCTGACGAATATTTTACGAAATATTTTAAGCTAAAACGTAAAATAAGAGCTTCACGGAATGTTGAATACGAATTACCTAAATTACAAAACTTTACATGCCTTTCGACAGCGGGTTGAAAAATAGCTTTTTGGCTAAAACTAATATTGCAAGCTAGAAACAAAACAGAACGGAGTTGTAACGAAGTTGTTTCAGACGTTCGAGTTTACAACCGCGGGCTATAGGAGTGAGGAGCGAGTAACCCGCTCGGCGCTCGTTTACGTTTACAGCCGGAGTAGTTCCTTCGACAGCATCATCGATAACGCAAACGTGGAGGCATATTGCCACCGAGACTCGTTCGCTCGATTGGCTTCTGGCATTCCGTCCTCATTTTCTTCGCGGCGGGCGTCTTGGGCAATATTTTCTTTTTCTCTACCAAAATGTTTTCCTGCTTTCGACAATATTGCGTCAGTTTCAAAGGGGCGGAGTCGTCGGGGATGAAATCGCTTTCACATTGAGTGAGCACACTAATGATTGAGTTCCGTGCGGTTCGGACGAGTGGCGGGTTACCGGGGCGCACGGCGCGGTGGCGGCGGGCGGCGCGGCGTCTCGCACGGGGACACCGGCAGGACGCGTCCGCTCACCCCGTAGACCCTTTGATCAATGTACTCCACTGTTTAATGGATTTAAAAGCATTTCATTGTTACGGATTTTGAAATGCAAGAATTTCGTTTGATTCGTACTAAATTGAAACACTACATCGGTAGTGAATATTTAAACAGATTATACATAGTCATGTCTATGACCTCGGGGGCTCGATTAATAATTTGATTTGTTTATTTTTGTAAATGATATCTTGTTATTTATAGAATAGTGACCTCTTTATTGTTATTAGTTACCCCTTCCTAATTAGAAACAAGCTCTGTGTTTTTTTTTCCTTATATTTTTCTCTTCTACTTTGCACATATAGGTTACGGCTGTGCTGGCGTTACAAGCGTTTATATGACACAGTTTTTCCTTACCATTATTAGATGGACAGTGTGCTTTTTTATTTCTAAACGTGGCTTTCCAAATTGCGTGGCTTTGCGGATAGACGCGACCGAACACGCACTGAGGCAAGCAAGAGTATGGTCTATAGATAGAAGGGCAGACAAGTCCACAGCAATGTACCGTATCCGTGGTTTCGAAACAGACCGACTAGCATATACCATAGAAAGCTATTGAAGGGCGGTGTGTGTCTGTGGGCATTTGCTCTGCGTGACGAAATTTGCAGAAGTCATCGCAAAATCATACCGTGGAAAATCTCATATTTCACTTAACGAAACTAATTAAATAAAATGTGATCAGGTTGTTAAGTTTCACTTGATACCACTTCTTATCTATCATTGTCTAGTGTTATAGGTGGCGGCAGATAAGCTACGAGAAGTTGTTCAAATCGCACTGTAACGTTTAAACTGCATCAGTAAATTGATGTATGTGACTAAAACTGGTAGTTGCGGATTTTAGATTTTTTCAGTATTTTTTTATAAAATACCTACCACATTAAGATGAAAAAAAAAAAAACAGTAGCTTAGTAAGTTTTTTCCTGAAAACTAGTTCGTGTCCATGCGCTATAAAAGCTATTTAACAATAAAATGGGTACGCTGCACTGCTGCACTAAACAAATACCTAACATTACTCGGTAAAATTGTCTAACCATGAATCAAACTTTTCTCATTAATATTTATTATGGAGCTATCTTTTCCCAACAAAACATAACAGAACAGGTATATCAATAGAGTTGCCGCTAAATTAATACAGCTGTTTAATGTTCAAAGTACGTCGGGTCGTAATATGAAGCTCTATGGCAGGGATGGCGAACCATTGGCACAATTTTTTGGGCACGCCACCAATGCCAGCAGTACCACCTGGGTTAGTAGGTGGGTAATCTGTGCCTATACCTATGCCATATTATCAGAAATTAATATTCCCCCAGCCCCAAATAATCTTACATTTTGGGGTCAACCAAATCAAATGTGAAATAATCGAAGATGAACACCCCCCCCTCCCCCCCGTCGGCACGTCTAGGACTTCATTGAACTTTTCTTTAGAATTAAGGCACGTTGATGCATAAAGGTTCGCCACCCCTGCTCTATGGAATAGTTGGAATTTGGTAAGTCACGTTTATTCCCCGCGGTGTGTGCCAACTCGCCGATGTCCATTACGAGTTTTGGATAGATAATTTCTAGCTAACGTTGGCCATCAGTACCTATTTGGTTATCTCTGAATGTGATTCCATAAAGGTTAACAGCATTATAAAATATTTATCAAAGAAAATTAGCGTCGGTTTTGTGTTGAATATTAATAAAAGCCGGTATGTCTTATCTTGTTAGTTGAAGTTATTTAGAAAGGAAAGCGGTGGTTGCAGGGTTTTGCTAATAGATAAAATCTTTCATTTTATGTTTGTGTAGGTTGTTACGGAGTTCTCAGTGCTGAAATGTAAGTAGTTTCCTCAAAGGGAATGCTTTAAGAGCGTACCAAAAGAACTTGAATACGAGCATTTAATTAGTTAATTAATTTCTTTTAATTGTTAATTATTATAATGTCCTTCTTTTAAATTCCTCCACTCGATTGAGATACACATATGTCTTACAGTTACTGAGTCATAAATTCATAACTTATTAATAGGTTATAAAGACATCTAAGCATAAAGCGTCGAGCACAATGCTGCGACAGCTTCGACAGAGATTATGATTGGTCGATCTCCAGTGACGTCATCCATTTCGACCAATGACAATCTTTATCAAGGCTGTCGCAGCGCTGTGCTTGACTCTGTATTCTTAGACAATTTCACAGTAGGATTATTGAAAAGAAAAATAAATAAATAACGGGAATAACAAACCAACATATTAATTATTCCAATTCTCAGCACACGCCTTCATCCTATAATACCGAGTTCATTGACATTACAAGAAGTTATGAAGAGCCCTCAGGTAAGTAGGATTTAATGGAAAAGCCATTATTACATTCAAGTGTGTATTTACCGTTGTCGGAGCCATCATGAACTGTATAAACTTAATTATTATATGTATTTTACTGTAATTTGCTCATAGAATTTTTTTAATGCCTGTTCTAAATGTTGTTTTCATAATTTGTTCTCAATTAGGTGGGTACATACATTTACGACAGTGCTGTAACTTTTTAAAATCCACACTAAGTACATAACTATTGAAAAAAAAACAGTATTTTTTATTAATGCTTGATTCCTTGTGTTATACATATATAATAACTGTGTTAAACATTTTCCGTTCAATTTTTCTAAAGATATTATAGATTAAACGATTAACGTCAATCTGTGGCATGTCGTTGGCCGACGCCTATTGTAGAATAGAACGATGAACGTATGGGATTGACACGTATTTTGAAGTTTTTGACGTTTATGACAGTCGCCAACAACATTGATCAATAAAAAATGACTTGTCTAGAGGAGTTAATAAGAGCATTTCAAATGCTTTGATTAGAGGTAAAATCGCCTATTTTGGAGTGACGATTTTTAAACGCTAGTGCGGATAAACCAACATTTAATTTACAGGTACGAGTATAAGGTATATCTACACACTTCACAACAGAGAATCAGTCAGCTATTACAATTTTAACTACAGCGACGTATTCAAGTATCTTCTGTGCGAGTTCTCCATCAAGTTTATAATTTTTTTATATTGGGACAGACAAAACCTATTCAAGCGGCCATTAGTATTCAAAGGCCCTCGTGGTGGCATCTATCAACACCTTTTTATATGAAGCAATCAGTTCGCGGCTCGAGTGTCATCCAATTACGCCGCGATTGCGAAACGATCTACTAATTACTTCTCAACTGTTCAGCGAACCTACGAACCTATTTAAAAGCATTGTTTTTTCGTTTTTATTATAGGTGTTTACGATTTTTTTCTAAGTATTTACTAAGCTAAGCTTAGTCGATTCCAAGTGTTATTGCAATACACATACATTATTTTCGTAAATACTTCTTAAGAGGTTCAATAAATAAATTACTGTCCGAGTCATCATGACGCACACTTTTCGGCTTTGTCTGTTACGGGTGTACGTTTCGTGGATGATATTATTATTCGGAGCTCGGAGTCTAGTGGACCTCGAGTTCCTTCTGCTCTTTTCGACCAATCCATCGGAAAACCTGCGCCAGAACCTCGTCCATTAATCATAAAGGTAGGTACCATAGTACAGCACCGACTTGAAGGTGGGGTTTTGGTAGGGGCCCCAAAAACCCATATAATTTGATTTTATAGGCATCTAATAATTAATTAATTAGAAGCTTCTTTTTGTAGTCGCTTACGACAGTTACGACCAAATAAACGTGACTTTAAGTATCTCTCAATATCGGGCAATCCAATTTATTTCAGTTTTTTTACGTTATACGAATGTAATAAAAAGTTCAAAAGAGCCGCGACACAATTTTTTTTCTAAACAGTTTATCTACAAGTAGTAGCAATGTAAAAACAAACGTAAAGTCAATGTAAAAACTTAACCGTTGTAAATTTAATAGGTATTATTTTAAAATGTCGATGCAGATTACACGGGGTCTGATGGAAGCAGTCGATAGTCACGCGCGCCCACTCCACGTCGAGTACTCGAGCCTCTGCGCCAGGCGCTGCATGTACAACCTGCAGTATGAGCATCAACTTACTAGAAGGGCTACCAAAGTTACCCAACAAATTATCTTTCCATTTTTAATTTTTTTGATAAGAGAAAATTCTTTTCAAGTTTATTTGAAGTTTGGGCTTTAATCAAAGGCTTTGTTCGTGTTATCAAACTTTCTTTGAAGATTGGATGAGTAAATGTAAATGATGGTGGAAAGTCTACCATGACTTTCCACCATCATTTGCATGTTATTGTGTGTCATTTACAGGCTAGTGTTTTGACAATTTACAATTTGAGAGATTTTGGAGCTTACTTCTTGCTTGGAATGACAAAATGAACTTTATAGAGGATAAATTGACAGCAGATTTCTAACAATTTCTAACGAAGTTCTAACACCACGTAACTATGTAAAAAATTGCAACGGATTCACCCCCTTATGTAGGTATAAACACATATCTGTGCAAATACATTGCGTTTTTTTACATACGTACATAATGTAACGACGATTTGCTATGTTGAAATTCCAATTCAAAAGTACGTATATGACTATCGCATTTTATTTAAGTCTTATAATCATACATTTAACATTTATTCAACTAAAATAGCTCTGAAAACTGCTTATAAACCTGAAAACAATTAGACTTACCTTGCATCGCAAACACAATAGAATCAAAGCACTAAACCAGTCAGAAATAACTAGTAAGCTTATGGTAGTTTTGTGTAATTCCTTGGTCTATGTCGCAGTCGAAGTCGACGCGCGGTAATTGGATTTAGTCTGGACTGCGAGTACGAGTGAGGATTACAGGTTTAAGGACGCACTAATGATACAATTTGTGTTTCCCAAAAGTTATAGAATTAATAAACGCGTTTGGAGGTTGTTTGTTAAACAACTACTTTGCTCTTAGGAGCTGTCCGTGAGAGGTGTGTAGAACTAAAAATATTTTTCTCTTCTAGTCTTAACTTTACAGGACGAATTTAAGAGCAATTATATATTGGCGCTATTTAATCCTAAACTAAGCACAGTGCATTAATAGTTTTATAACTTTGGAAATCGTACGTACGATAAAATTTTAGTATCGCAACTCCCTGCATAAAGCGATATATACTTTCAGAAACGTTTAACTTAAACCATATTTATTTATTCGTAAACGTTAAACTCGTTTACGATGTAGTTGAACAGCAGGTAGATACAATCAAATGTTTTACTTAACATCCGAGCGGTTATTCCGATTGCATCCAAATCTAGCACTTCGAAGCTCAGGATCCGCTGTAAAGATTTGGCTTATATTGGTTTAAAGGGAGTGACTTCTGTCTGACCCTCCAATCTCGAGAGGAAATCCTGCATCAGAGCCTTGTCTGTTTACCAGTAGGTGTGCCGCATGCAGTGCTCATATCTATATTCCTGAGCCGCGTCATATTGCGCGTCAGGCGGGAACAACTGGGGTGTTACCCAACTTGTTGCGCAACAGGGTTTGCGCGTGTAAAAGTTCAGCTGGTTAAAGTATTCCACTAGAATGGGATTAGGTGGTGTTAAATTTTCTGATATAATTTAAAAAAGTATTATAAAGCACATTTACGACGCCATAGTCAAAACGGCAGCAATAATAGTTGTAAGCTGAAGCTTACAACTTTTGTGAACAAAATACCCTGTTATATTACACGAATGTATCTATATTAATCGTAGTTGGGTAATCTCGCATAAGTATACATAAACTATAAGAATATTATACATGTACTGTATGTGTGTACTAGCCTTTAATCTTGGTCCTGAGAGAGAACAAAGTTTGCGAGGATATTATCATTCTTTTATATTGCGGTATCTGTTTGTACAGTCTACGAGTTTGTTTAGGACCGAGCGATTGATTTATGAAAATAACTTGACTGGATGTCTCGTAACACCATATACGAGTATAATACTGAAATATAAGAATGTTCCTTTGATATATTAAAGATGACTGTTCTGTTTCTCTGACCACGAGAAATATTCATAGAAATATTATAAATAATACCTATTCGTTGTCACTGTTATCAGCAGTAGCTGTACTCTGATGATTTTTTGACAAGTTAGACAACTATGTCTTTTGATTGCGACCCTTTTCTTTCTGATATCTGTAAGATCACTGTTATTTGGCTGTTCATAGGCTCTGTGTATATATTATTAACTTGCGAATGTTCTTGCTAAATATTAGTAAGGTCGGTTTGCTGATAGGGCTAAACGGTGGCAGATATTGGGTACAGAGATACCGAGTGCTCTTTATCCCAGCCACACATTCCCATATGTTCAGGTACGGGTACGGATAGAATATCACGCTAGTTAGTGATAAATATAAGATGACCGTGTAATTCAGTGCATTAAATACCTACGAGGAGCGTTTACAGAGTCCTGTTGACAAGTAAGTTTATGAGGGAAGTTCGCGATAACGTCGCTCGTCCTGTCGCAAGTGTCGCAACCCGCATCATCTGCAGTCTTTACACTGACGTCTACAACTTTCTACCTCACTACTACTTTATGGTGTCGTGGTGGCGTCACACTGAATTCTATATTTTTATTGACACTTAATTCAACTTGAACTAGTAAAATTGGAAGTCAATACTGAGACTCATAGAGATAATAAATACGGGAGGAGAAATGGTACCACGACTGGAGTAGAGGGAATACGACCTCTATACGAATATAAGATTATTCGTATCTTTACTCGGTGCAGATATAAGCAACTGCATAACGAAAATGTTAAATAAATTAACTACACTACGATTATCAAACTGTGGGGTAAATGAAATGTTCCGTAATTTTCAGCTATCTATGTTTGCAGTTGTATTAAATTAGATTGAAGTACAGCGCACTAAATAATACTACGAATTTTCGGCTCGAGTGAAACTGGTGCAAAATAAATTTAAATTAACTGTAGCTGGCAACATTTAGTTGAAATTCATCCATATTGACATTTACGTTTCCGTGCTGCAGCCCTGGCCGCGGGTTCCGTGTCAAAATTTAATTAACCTGTACCAGTAGAGTTCGCCAGGTAAATAGAGCTCTGGATGATTTGAGCTCACTTCATCGGCTTTCATTAGTAGCTGGGAGCTCTACATGTGCTTTACTAATAAACCTAGTACCTAGAGGTCGGCGAGCTCTAGAAATATCTGACTGAAATTAATTAAAGCTCTCTGTGCTACATATTATGCATGGCTCGTTGACATATTTTCATGGTACTTGCAGCCAGAGGTAATCTGGATATTTCTCTTAATAAGTGTAAGATTTCAAATGACATGGTGAAGAATTTTATTTTTATCTGATACATATTTCTTTCATGGCTTTTATAAAAAGATCGTTATGTTTTTAATATATTGGTGTCGTTACGTCGGACTCGAACCGACTAAATCGCACGCCCTCTGTGGGTCACGGGAAGTGAGATTGTTAGAGACAAATCTCTCGCACCCTGGCCGACCCAGGGTCATTTCTTTCGAGCTGACACTCCTCGGGTGTGGGTACCACGGAGTCCCCACTTAGCCCCCGGGTATGGGGAGGCGCGTATTGCGCTGCCGCCTGCTTCTGCTAGGGTAGAAAAGTGGCTCTACTAGTCGCCTAAACTGATAAGTTTTAGTTAAGGAAAAAATACTGTGTATGAAAATATATATCCCAAAGATGTTAATGATGTGACCGATGACCTTAAGAGAAGCTTCGACGGTATATGATGAACTTGTAAATAACTTGATACCCAAAAGGTCAACGCAGTCTAAAGTACTTAATAAGTCCTTTGGCCTGATCCATTGACTTTTCAATCTCCTTGGTCTTATTTTCACCAAGTTAAATTGAGTCTTGTTATCTTGCCATTTCCGGTTAAATATCAGTTTTCCACAGAGCGATTGCCATCTGACCCTTTTAACTCAAAGGGATAAGTATATACAGATTGAATTTAAATTCGGATAATTCCCTTAATCAAGGATCCAGGAAGGGTCCGATGTTCTGGCAAAAATATATTAGTTATGAGGGTCTCGCGACTTGCGAATACCTCATATGTCCACATACTGCTAGGGTCTCGAAAACAAAAATAGGAACGTTATGAAAGAAGTTCCAACCGAAAAAGTAAATGTTAAAGAGTTTTGATCTAAAGACTATTTTGATTCCCATTAATTAGGCCAATACTGTTCTATCTATCCTACTGTATTTACACCCATATCATCATACCATATAGGTATACCTATGTGAGGAGTAAAATAACAAGATTTATTAATAAAATTCTGGTGGTGGAAAAAATGTCTAAAGTAGTCTCAACGTAAGAGGCCCACTATGACATTTGTCATTTGGACGTAACTAGGGATGTAACCACACCACTCGGTACACGATACTCAAGATAAATCGATTCAAGTTTGTATGCGTATTTGATCGATTAGAATATGTATTGTATTGTAGTGTAAAGTTCATTGGCTTAAAGTTCTAATTAGAAAATTTAATCTAAACTTTGATATTGTAGGTATTTTTAAACAATACAATACTGCAAAAAGTCAATTTTCTTTCATTTAACATTTTTATTACAATAATATTCACTCAATAATAACCAATAGAAATCGCATGAAAATGAATCTTTAGTAAATCATTTTCTTGATACCTACTGTCTGAAGTTTACGCTTAGATCACTTATTGAAATGAAACCACTTTTTAACGGCTTCTATATGGCGTGGCGGTAGTGAACGCGACTGCTACTCATGAGGCGTGGGTCGATCCCCGCTCAGTGCAATTATTTGTATGCCTGAATATGGGTATTTGCTTTGGTCAGGTCGTGCCTTAGAGAGCATGTTACGGGTAGTTGGAACGGGTGTGCGTTATTTTATAGCTAATTGTTTTATAGTATTTCGTTTCACATAAAATTTTTCTCATATTTTCGTTTCATAGAATAATCAATACACAGAATACTTGCTTTGAAGATTTTTAAATCATTGATTTTTGTTTCACATAAAGTTTTATGTTAGAATAATCATATCATAGAATAACAAATCAAATATTCTTTATTATCATAACATACATTAAATATAAAATCGTTTGGCATACCACTCAAAAGATATAAAACTTATTCGCGCTAAGATAATTGGACGGAGCCCCGCGGAGCGGGGCTCCTATTTCTGGGTGGCTTTAATAAAAATAACCACGAAGGCTAAGGCGGGAGCGAAGCGGAGCGGAGCTCCCGCCTTAGCCTTCTAACCTAACCTATCCAAGTCGGGGTACTCTGAGTCGAGGTGTAAACTATAATGACGTGTTCTAAATTATTAAACGTTAGACCAAATTATTTTCGATTATGGTGGTGGTTTAATATACCTTAAAAAATAATTCTACTGTTTGATAAGTTTATTAAACAAAAAAATGTAAATAAAAATTCATTAAATGGTTTTTCTGTGAAATATGTTTCATTCTGGTAAATTGTCTTCGAAACAATAATATTCGAAATAAAAATATAAGTACCAAATATTATGTGAAACATTTTCTGGGAAACGAAATTCTATGAAATTTATGTCTGCGAAACAAGGGGCTCCCAGTTGGAACCCTATAAGTACAATCTAGTCTAGCTGCAGGGCTTCGATATCGCCCAATATCGCCATTGGGTTGTGGAGATCATTAGATGGCAGTCGCTTCCGTGAAGAATATATATATATTCGAATATATATATATATATATATATATATATATATATATATATATATATATATATATATATATATATCACGGATTTTCAAACGCTTCCTTTTATTTGTGCTTCGTCTCAAATTTCAGGATTCTCGCTCAACGAGGAGTACCCTAAAATCAAACTTCTAATTCAACGCAATCAAAGTATTGCCGGTCTTGTAGTATATTGCCGGCCATGTAGCATATTGCCAGTACTGTAGCATATTGCTGGTCATGTAGCATATTGCCGGTCATGTAGCATTAGTTCGCACCACAATTCAGTTTCGTGAGGAATCTTTAATGCGCAAACACGAGTCGTGTTTGCGCATTAACACACGTTTTGCACTTGACCGGATTTTTACAGATAAGTGTACGATCTTTAACTTTGTCTTAGACATTTTTATGATAAAATTAAAAAAATATCTTAATCGATTTATTTTTACCATAACCAATTTATTAATAGTCTGTGGAGAGTATAAAAAACTCGTTATGGACAGCACTGAGCGGAGTGGGCGGTACCCATCAATGAAAAATGTCATTCTACGTTTGAAAAATATCATTGTTTTACGTTCTCAAAATTGAGAACTTCATGGACTTGAAATGTCCAAACGGGCTTTTTACATAGCGATTACTTTAGGGTGTTGAATTAGGAAATACAAGTCTCTACTCAACATGGAAAACGGTTCTTTGGATATTATACACCTTATGAGCACCTCCACAACAATTCGAGTGTTTTTATGCACTTTATAACTGCCACGGTGGGCAGTATACCTAGGTATATTACATACAGATGGAAACGGATGTTTTGTCAGCAAAGCGGCGATATTGGTGGGTATCGCGCGGTGCGGGCCACACGCGACCGGTAGAACTGTCAATTTGCAGTTTGATGATACGACAAAGGGGCGGAAAGCTCGAGCACCGAATGTCCGAATTCGCGATACCGCTGTAACTCAATTTTGTGACCGCTTCCAATTTAGCTGCAAAGAGTTTAGAATACTATCAGAAGCTCTCTCGATTTTGCTGTGAATTGTACTGGAGTGTGTTTATTTACGATGTAAATTGTTTGTTGTGTGGATAAAACTATTCTTCTCGTGACCACGGCTGCTGAAAAACAGCCAAAATATTGCGATCGGTGTAAATAATCAAGTAACACCAAATTACTGAGTCTCTGAGATTTTTCTTCTTGAGTACACCAGATTCTCCGTGGCACATAGGTAACGTGGGAGACACCGTACGCTTTCAGTTCTCTTTCAGTACCGTACTCATTCAGGTCCATTAGCTCTGGTTACATGAGCCCGAGGAAAATCTGAACAAAAAAAAACAAAAGAGGCACTACCTCTTTTGCATACAACTGATCGCATTCTCATGACTCACAGACACATTCTAAGGATAAAAAGTATATATGTGCTATTTCAGACTATAATCTATTTGTGCGTACAATTTCATCGAGATACATTCTGACGTGATTCAGTAACAAAAATCCATCTATCGATCGATTAAGAATGGAAAATTCGCCCCAAGACGGTAGGCGAGGCTCGGTAGCTCAGTGGTCAGAGCTCTCTTCCTGTAAGGGACTAGTAGTGGGTTCAAGTCCCGTCTGAGCGTGTCACTTTTTCATTCGTAATCGAATTGAATACTCAGCATACTAATTGCTTTAAAATTTCATCCCTCTATCTATACTAGGTAAGGCATTTATAATAATAGTAAGGTTTTGATAAAGATTGGGTTTTCGATGGAATTAGTGCATATCATTTGGAGAGCATGAATATGAGCCAATGCATAAATTATTAATGCATGCGCTTTGTAGCTAATTAGGGATAGACGTCAATCGTATTAGTGTTACTGGTAATGATTTCACAAACAAATCCAGTTTATAAGCATTAATATTGAAAGCGGATTAAAATTACATTGATTAATTCATTGTTAATACAGTGTTAATCGGTATTGTATTATAGACCTACTGTAAGCCTAAAAATACACATTTTGGTCAAAGTTTCAAACTTAGCTGGTTTATAACATGAATTTTTAATCATTCTCTCAGAACAAGAACAAGACAAAGCCTAGAACCATTTAAGACAAAAGTATAGAACCCAGCTAATATTATAAATGTTTGTGAAGATGTTTGGATGTTTATTATTCAATAAACAGTCAGTTTTATATACTTACATAAAGTCAGGTGAGTATTTCGGTAAGGTTTATTTATGAATGCAATTTAGGCTATTGTGTTGGTTGCAAGTACCTAATAATTTATATAAAAAAGTAATTTGTTTTGGGTTTGGTTAACCTTAGGTTTGTTTTATATAAAAATCAAATCCAATGAAAAAGTAATCCTGAAACTTGGTTGTATGTTTGGAAATATCGCAGAACATACACAAAAGAAATACCTACATACACTCGAACATAGAAGTCGGATATTCCCTTTTGAAGTCGGTTAAAAAAAGATGAACTTCACACAAGAATAACTTTGTTTCAAATATCATTTTCCTTAAATCTTTTGACCTCAACGTACAAGGAAATTAAGACTCAGTGGCCAGACAATTGTATTACAGGCCGATTTATTCCAACAAGAAATCAATTCTCTACAACCAAGACTTTTAATTGGACGATAAAGGGAATAAATTGGAAGAAATAATTTCATTTGCGGTCTGATCGGGTGGTTTGCTCCGTTGCTAGGCAACGAGGGTGACAACATCGCCGGAGGCACGTCGCTCGTTGAAGGGTGATGTGGCTTATCAGATAATTGACTCCAACTAGTGGTGACATGGAATGGCAGGGAAGCTTTTTGGACGAATGCGAAATATTTATGTCACGTCCGGAATTTTTTTTTTTTTTTTTTAAAGAATATTAGCAACCGAAATTACTAATATTCCCGTTAACCCCTCCAACTAAGCTAAATTGCTTGTGCTAGGAGTGGGTTCACGTCAGTAGTGTAATGGCCAGGATTCGAACCCGGGACCTAAATTGATGATTACCCGATATGTAAAGAGTAGTTTCTTTATAACTAGATTATATTATGGAGAGATAGGGATGAAGAAGGCAAGGAAAGTCAAATATTTGTATAAGACTTGTAATATTTTCCACATAACCGTATAATTCCCTAACATAGTGGGCAATAATGATGATAATTTAACAAAAAATATTATGCATTTGGGGATGAACATATCGTAGTATAGTAGGCAAAATACGTATTGGTTTGGTAGTTCCCCAATCAAAACTCCGCAGTGCTAAAAAATTAGGCATTAGAAATATCAACCGGTGGAGTAGTGATACATCTTCAATGAAATACCAATGAACTTACTGCTATTTTTCTTTTTGGACATTCTTTTGCGTTATTACGTCGTCGTCAATAGGTAATTGCAATTAAATAATTAGTTTCAGTTATTGACGATTGTGTAATATTAGAACTTGCGTTAATTATTATGTGAACACGTCCTTACATGCACAACATATCAAAATAGACACGGATTAGCACATTTTCTTCTACATAAACATGAGTCAGTTCTATAAAATATAACCAGAAAGGAGAAATAATACATGGGTTAATAAATCGCAATCTTGGCATTCACGAAAAAAAAATCTTGGCAGAGTTCACATCAAGGATATTTCGCAGAGATCTATTTTATATGTATAATATTTCTGAGAACCCTCGGGCCTACTCTGTTATCACCATATAGTTGATTTGCCGCCTTATTTATACTCGGTCTATTCTGTGAGATTGCTAGACTTTATTATCGTGGCAGATTTACTATTTACTTTCATGAATGTCGCATGATTTCTTTAGGTTTTGTATATTATATGTAAAACTCTCTTTTATTTAGTATATTAAGTAGGTATATACCTGAGTTTATTATTACAAAGAACAATTAATATAGATACACACATAATATATGGGTGCATAGTGCATATGTTGTAATATGATGGTAATATTATCATTGCTCACTTCGTAGAGCAAAAAGGTAGGACATGACTACTTGTTAATAAGTTGTGTTAAAATTTTTTTTTTTCAAGATTTATTTCATGATCACCTAGTATATGATCATGAATTTATAAAGGTCTTTTCGAAGTGAGATTAGGCTTAATTTTTAACCGACTTCAAAAAGGAGGTTCTCAATTCGTACCCAATTTTTTTTTCCTCTTGACGGACCCTAAAAAGCTTTCGAATGCTTTTGACCGTACCAGGTCCGGTGAGACATCACACTCTCAATCGCTGTTGAGTAAGAACAAGCTACAATTTATTTCCGTTACTTGATATACTTAGGTAGGTAGTTATATCAGTACCACGTAAATGATTCAACCTATCAAATAATATATCGGTGTAACTTCTAATACAATCAGCACAGCGTACGATATCATAACGACAGTACAAAGCTATGGTAAGCAAGTAAGTTGGGAAGTAATAACGACTCATCATGCATGCATAAACTTCACTGATGCCAATATACGCGAGGGGAGATATACTATGTAAATGTTTTATTTAGTTTCGTGTGTATGAAGTAAGTTATTACGGCTTTATTGCCAATTTGAATTAATAAGCCGCCTTGATTAGAAATATTGACTTATGTACAAACTGTTTTGTTATTAACATACCGACTATTATTATTAACTTCACTTGTAATTATGTTTGTAAACAAATCTTGGAAGTTAATCATGTTTTAATTGCTGTATACATATTATCTTTGTAATAACATATCCGGATGCTGAAGATAAAAAAATTAAGATAGTTCAACTGCTACGAAATTTTTTACCACCTCGGAGGCCAATGTCAATATTTATGTCTTATTTTGTTCATTATTTTGAAAGGTCTTTTTTTTGAGTTGTGTTGATCTGTAAAAATGAAAGTGTAAGCTAATTAAGTCGCTGACATATTCAAATAAAGTGAAGTGTGATGGCGTACCGATTGTAGGTAGTATATTGAACTGAAACTAAAAAAAAATATAGGAAAAAGTGATTTCAATATTTTATATCTGTGTTCTAATAAAATAGTAAAATGCATCAACGCGTGTGAGCGAGCAATGTAAATCGCGTTATAGTGGTGACAGCTGTTGATATGAACGTGGCAGTTGGGAGCCAGGTGTTATGGAGAAAAGCGTTTCAATATGTAGCAGTTTTTTTATTATGTTCACTGTACACTCAATTCTTTACAAGATGGTATATTCGTTCGAATAACATTTTTTTTGTACGGAGGTTTTTTGGGAAAAAATAAAATTTTCATGGCTCTACCAGCTCTACTTTGCATTGTAATTTTTGATCAGCAACTTAGTTTAACGAAATTTTTAAACAGTTGCAGGATTTGAGGTGGAGTGTGTGTGCCCTGAAGAGACATGGCCGTGAGTAGGTATGTATATTAAAGAAAGCACATTTCAGAAATCATCATACTATGTAGAGTATTGTAAAACATTTATTTTTGCATCACAACATCGACTAGAAATTAGAAATAAAATACTATGGTATTGTTTTTTTGAAGTTCACATTTTTCAGTAGATACATAGCGTTCTTTTTGCTACAATTAACTATTTGCTTTGAGATCAGATCTACATTAGCGCAACGTATTTAAGGTACTAGCAATAACGTATCGATCAATGGTATAATGGAAAAAATTATAGTATCATATTATTATTATCAAAGAATAAATCTATTTGATTAATTCGCAATATTCTTTCTTTCATATTTCATAGAGATTCTTTTTTTTTAAATCTTAAAACTACGAGTATACTTACTACTGCTTACATGGCAAAATATCGTGATAGAGGAGGGATAATATTGGAAAGTAGTACAAAAACGAAGATATATTTCCACGTTCAAGAATACAGTCGAGTACATCAGTAGCTACCGCCCAGCGTCGATTCGGCGCCTCGGGCGTTCGACGCGAGTAATGCACAAAGGGCGCTAAGTGGCAGCCGCAGTTCATCGATGAAACAAAGGGAATATTACCCGGAACACTGGTAAAAATTGAAATACTCCGACACAAAGAGAAGTGGCTTGTAAGCCGCAAATTATTTTGTTTACGATTGTACTGTTCATATTTTGCAAGCTACCCGGGTGAGCGCGTGCTCGTTAACAATCGCGAAATATATTTTTTAATAAAAAATTTGACGGTCCCCGTTTGTATGGAATAAAATATTTAAATTGAATGAAAAAGGATTTGATGTCTTTTAACGCGTTTGTTTGAACAAAATTTTAAAGAATTTATTGAGTTAATATTTTCTACTAAATTTATTTATTAAAATAGTATATGGAACTGGCTACTTGTAAAATTTAAACTGAAAGATGTAGCATACATGCAGTTAGTATTATTTCATAACTATATTTCTTCAAAATGAATGCAGTCAGATTTCAGCATCGCTATTTTTATAACACGCGACAATGAAGCTTTTCATTTCTGGATTTCGAGGCACAAAATGTTTATCTGCCTAGGGCCAGAACTCGTGACTCGATTTTCTGCATCTCTGGCCCGCTCGTCAAACTGTCAGCACTACTTAGCAGGCTTTAATAGCCTCCCTGCCGGCACCACGGCGTATTTGTAGGCTGTTAGCGCTGCACTAACAATATTATTGGTGTACAGTACAGTCAGTCGCAAAATACATATTTTGAAATTCCAGTCAGAGTAAAAAGTTTGTAAAGAGTTTATCTCTCACAGCCAGATCATAAATAAATTGGATCTGATATTACTTAATTCTGTGGATTCAGATTCATGTATAATTTCAGTGGATGATATTTTTTTAATTCATAAATAGGATATACCTACATATTTACTTCATTTAATTTTTTTTATCAGTGTGATGATGTGTTACATGTTATGTGATTACCTATGGGTTTATACCTTACCTAAAATATTATGTACTTATACTATTTTTATAACCATTTTACTCTCTATATGGAAAACTTTCAGGAGTTCAGTTTACAGTGTCATCTTATGGTAGATATTGGATAATGTGTACCTATCTCTAAAATTCTTAAGCTGCTAGCAACTAGCACCAACAGTAAAGGGTATACGTAACTGTTGGCGTTAGTTAAATACAGGATATTGAAATACAGGATACTACTTACCTAGTTTGGGCACCAGTCTCTCACATAAACTGGTATAATAATGTTAAGTCAACTCCAACTATGTAAGCAATATTGTGGTGAGAAAAATGAACATTTTTCTTTTTGTAGTTAGCAACCTTTTTTAAGCAACCCTAAAAGTATCAGAAACATCACCCTCCTAAACTGAAATATGTAATAGGTGCTTACTGATACGGAATAACAACCACAATCAAATATTTTCTGCGAGCACAATCAATTTAATATAAATAAGCAACCAACACAAATTGAAATAATAAAAACGGTTGCTACGCTAACAGCCGATGATTACCGAAGGCATAAAGTGTGCTCTCCAGGGACGAGCTGAATTTAATAGCTGGACATAATTCGATTGTTCCGGCCTGCCCGTCTGTGAAACTATATTCCTTTTGCGTCATGAAGAGCACCATCGCCCGCGAATATTGTTTCAGTATTTTTATAAAATTGCAGTACGAGCTGTCGCGAACTGTGCACATAAAATGTTCGTTGAAATAAAAATTAATTAAACACTAGGTAGCGGTAGTGAACGCGGCCACTACGCAGGAGGCGCGGGTTAGATCCCCGCTCGGTGCAAATATTTGTGTGCATGAAATATGAGTATTTGCATTGGTCTGGTCGTGCCTCGGAGAGCACGTTAAGCCGTCGGTCCCGGTTGCCATAAGAACATCTATGGCAGTCGTTACGGGTAGTTGGAGCCCTAAAAAGTCTAAAAACAACGGTCTAGCTACAAAGCTTCGATATCGCCTAATGTTAACATTGGGTTGTGGAGGTCAGATGGCAATCGCTAATATCGCTAATAAATCTAAAAGTTTGTGTATTTTTAAATGGTGTTTTATTAGGGTAGATAAGGTATTTAGAGCGTGATAAATTCTCGCTCGATGAAAAAAATAGTGCAAGCATACTGCACTGTGACGCAAGTAATGTAGAAGTAATAGTTATAAATCGAGTTTCAGGACTGAGTAGGTATTGTTCTGGAATAAGTATAGGCCTAGGCCAGGAATAGTAAAGATAATGGTTTGCATGGAAATAAAACCTGAGCGTGAAAGTTTAAATTTTGATTCAGGTAGGTACCTAAACAAAATGGTGAAAATGTTGATTATTTATTAATACACGCCTATCTAAGGTTGTAGGTTTTTCCAAAATTTGAATTTCATGTTTGTATTCGTATATGTACAGGCTTTTGAAAGACCGCTTTCGTATTCCCGCTGGAAATCAAAAGCTGTGTGTGAATAAATGACCCAGTACTTTGAGGTATATTTTTAGGTTATTTTATCAAATAAATAACAAATTTGCTCTCTTTTTTATTTTGCTTTTACTACATCCCTTTCTACAGCTGTTTACTGCCTAGCATTGGTGACGCATTAATGATTCCCTTAGTAAGTGTCCATTCGTTCGTTTCGTTCAAACCTTAGATTTTAGAAAACATATATAGTGTTCGGAGTAATTAAACGCGCATTTACATATCAAAGCCATTAACATCGAATATCATGCGATAAAAATATTAAAGTGCTACATTTGTATCGCCTATAGCCGCACACTTGCCAACAATATCGTAATAGCGGTCATCAAAATAAAATTGGGAATGAATGGGCGTCACGCAGGGTAAGACGTGGACCTAGCATTAGTTATACGGCGCGGCTGGGCCGAAGACAAATAGCCTCCATTCGAAGATATTGTCGGTAACGTATCGCGAAACGACCAAAACATGTTTATTGAGATTCTCCCAGAAATCGGGGAGATGACGCGCCGTATACGAAATGGTTTTCTATTTACTATTCACTTATACTCCGCTACATGAATTGTACATTTATTTTTTGTATTTTCGTTGGCCCTGATTCCGTTAGCTAAAACGTTCGTGATATAACTAACTTTTGTGCGAAAGTAGTTGGATTTGCCATGAAGAGAAAATAAAGAAAGTAGGAAGTTTGTATTGTTGAGAAACAAGACAGTAATATCTGTAGGCATAACCATTATGTCTGAATGTTAGTAATAAAGTGAAACTTACATAAATCATATGTGTCCCTGAAGAGTTAGGGTAAATTGCCTAAGGAAGGAAGAATAAAAGAAAAATATTTTATTGTATACTATCATGCTGCTTTGTTACTTTTCGAGTAAACGTCTCACGACTTGTGTCGTAACTTAAACTTGACAAATAATTACTGATAATCGGAATTAATGGACCAACCATTAATTCCGATTATCAGTAATACGAACTGTAAGTAATCGCTGTTGGCAGTCGACGTTTAATTAGTAAACGAGACGAAATAACACGGCTACAATACATCTTCGACAGGCTCCTAATACCTGTCGTATTATGGATTACCAATGATAATATAATCAGTAATCACACACATCTAAGTAGTATGCCTTATAATATCTCACTTTTAACATTAAGATGATGCGATTATGACGAGGTATTACCAAAATAGCATTATGAGAGTAAATTGCTTCAATAAATATTAGTATACAGGGCGTCCCACGGCGATGCCACATGGAGGGAAAGTACCTTAAATCCTTAAGTTAGCTCATTTTACTTAAAGGAGACATCATTTTATTTTTAAAAAGAAACAAAACTGCATTTAAAGATTTTTAAAAATTCGCTTGCCACACCCGGTAATCGAACCGACTAAAATCCGAAAAAGTAACACCCTGTATTTTTATGGAATCAATCGATAGTGTCAATCATAAGGATCAAATCTCTCTAAGAAACATGGTAAATTAAATGAAAGGAAGTCCTTAAATCTAACATTATAAATTCAATTTGGCAAAATAAAACACTTTAATCCAAAGTTCATCCATCCATCTGATACCATATTAACAATAAAATGCCATATTTAAACTACTTTTCTTTTTTTATCGTGCTGACACCGCTGCTGGTCAGCAGTAGTATTTAGGTATGTCGAACTCAAACCGACTAAAACCGCACGCCGTCTAAATTAACAGGTTATAAGTTGATCCATAGGGCAATTCTCTTGCCATTTGCGTTGCACAGGGTACACCGCGTGCAGGTTTCTAATCAAGCACCCAAAAATAACTACCTACCCTACCTACACATACCTCATGCAGTTACCCAATAAAGTTACATTCTAAACAGGTAACAAAGTTCATTCATTTAGTACTCAATAAATAAATTTCATCAAAGATATCTCTAGTGTTGATACCTTGTGAGAAATTCTTACAAGGTATCAACACTAGAGATATCTTTGATGTGTTGATACCTTGTGAGAAATTCTTACAAGGTATCAACACTAGAGATATCTTTGATTTGATTAGAAACCTGCACGCGGTGTGTACCCTGTGCAACGAAAATGGCAAGAGAATTGCCCTATGGATCAACTTATAACCTGTTAATTTAGATGGCGTGCGGTTTTAGTCGGTTTGAGTTCGACATACCTAAATACTACTGCTGACCAGCAGTGGTTTCAGCACGATAAAAAAAGAAAAGCAGTTTAAATATGGAATTTTATTGTTAATATGGTATCAGATGGATGGATGAACTTTGAGTTAAAGTGTTTTATTTTGCCAAATTGAATTTATAATTTTAGATTTCAAGGACTTCCTTTCGTTTAATTTACCATGTTTCTTAGAGAGATTTGATCCTTATGATTGACACTATCGATTGATGCCATAAAAATACAGGATGTTACTTTTTCGGATTTTAGTCGGTTCGATTACCGGGTGTGGCAAGCGAATTTTTTAAATCTTTGAATGCAGTTTTGTTTCTTTTTAAAAATAAAATGATGTCTCCTTTAAACAAAATGAGCTAACTTAAGGATTTAAGGTACTTTCCCTCCATGTGGCATCGCCGTGGGACGCCCTGTATATAATTTTCATGTGATCTATATCTTTAGTGATATTAATCTGCCGGTGACTTACATTTGCGTTGGTTTTATTAAGTCAACAACATATATAATGCTGTAAAATTTATAATACTACTAGCTGATGTCCGCGGCTTCGCCCACGTGAAATTTTGATCCCGTTCCAGCAACCCATGGGAACCCAATCACAGGATAAGGAGTAGCGTCTGTGTTATTCCAGACTATTATCTATACAAATTCCTGTACAAAATTTCTTTTCAGCCGTTAGAGCGTGATTGAATAACAAACATCTTCGCAAACTGTCACATTTATAATGTTAGTAAGAAGACTACACAATAGTATTATTTTCGTAAAAGTATAAACACAAGAGAAAACAGGGTGTTCGTATTTGCAACATCAGCGAACAATCAGTCTCGTTAGGTCCCCGTTGGGCGCCAATTACAGATCGATATTGGTCTGATTGCACGGAAAATAACTGCGAGGGAAACAAGCCTTGTAAACTAAATGTGTATATCAACAGTAACTGTGCTAATAAGCACTTATTTATAATGTATCGAATGGAAATTATATTTAGTCCATATTTTGATCATATTTAACAATATTTTTTCAGATTGGATGTAATGGTTTAATATCAGTAATATTTATTCAGATTTTTAATTTCATATTCGTATTTGATGTAAATAAAATTATAACCTCATCACCTTTTCCTGACTGTCTGTAACGCAGGGCCGAAAAGTTGAAGCTAAAGAAGTTATTATGGAAATTTCACCCCTCAGGGAGTTAAATTAGTAATCAATGGCTCTTCTATCGATAGACAGTAATGAGAATATCGGAATCATGATTGATCTATTATTCTATAACCATAATAATAAACTTGGCATAGCAGTTAACTTGAAACTTAACAAAGCATAGTTAAGCAAAATGACTACAAATAAAAAAATATATCTTATACCCAATATTCACGGAAATCAAACCCTTAAAACCTTACAATACAATCACACACAAACAAACCAATAACCACAAAATCAACCAGCTACTCATATAATATGAAGTACAATCTACAAGTGTACAGAATGATGAATGTGTAATATGAAAATGAAACGAAAATGCTATTTTTCAGCTTCATTCGTCAGGGAGTATTTAACGATGCCGCTGCACCCCACGGAGGTGTTGGTAATGTCCAATTTACAATTCACGCGTGGCCCTAATGTGATTTATCCGACCCTTTGTGACTCGGACCCGGTGCATTCCACCCGGATAAATTGCCTCCGACGTAGAAAGGTAAACACATTTGCAATCATTCTGCTTTTATGCTACGTTTTTCTGATATATTCTATTATATAGCGAAATATGCCTTTGAAGATAATATGAAAAAATTGAAGAATATAATTATATTGTTTGATATACAGGTATTGCAAGTAGCACTCATTATCATCATAAACATGGTGTTTCCAATGCCCTTACTGGCTTCGGCATTCGTGCTTCAGACGAAAAATATTTGAAATCGTAAGTTAAACGTATCAAGAGAACGGAGCCTTGCGATTGGCTGCCTGCCTACTAGGAAACTGTGTGTGTGTGTGAAGCCTGCCAATCGCAATGCTCCGTTCTCTCCATACGTTTACATTACGAATTCAAACGTTTTTCGTGCTTGGGGCACTGATTGCATTTGATTCCCTCACCTCAGAGCCTTGAATTTGCCCTCCGTATATGACTAACTAACAGTAATACTAACATTTTTTAAAGCTGTTCCTATATTCAGTGTAATGGACGAACGGTAGGATTGACATGGATAATTTCTATAGATAATACATTAACAAAAGTTCAAATAATATGAGAGTGTGGATTGTTTATAAAAAAAATAAATGTTGCCATATAAAATTACGTCGTTACCCGCCGTAGGTATTTTAATAAATCTAAACAAATTGCATTCCAGTGGGGAAGGGTAACAAAATTCCTCCGGCTTATCCTTTCAGATTTATTAATTCACATATTTTTGTATGATAAATCGTGAAATATCGATGATATATACTTTTAACCTGATTTTTTATTAAACCAATCCACCATATGACCTCTAAAACGTAGCCGTAGAACGTTCGACTGCCAAGTCAGAGATCGCGGGTTCGATTCCTCCTCAGGGACCTTAGACAAAGTGACATTCTATTGGCGAAAACGCCAGTGGAATCGCTAATTGTAGTATGAAATTGACTTAAATCATTAATATAACTAATTTGTTTTTCATGAAATTTGAGTCTTTGTAACTCGAAATACATTATTTACCTTATCATTATTACTATAATCACCGCAATGTCTCGAAATCCATTGTTAAAACCTTAAAAATGGTTCGCTTCAGCGCGATTCCATCAATAGAATTTGTCTGTCTTTGTCTGCCGCTGCACCCCACGGAGGTGTTGGTAATGTCCAATTTACAATTCACGCGTGGCCCTAATGTGATTTATCCGACCCTTTGTGACTCGGACCCGGTGCATTCCACCCGGATAAATTGCCTCCGACGTAGAAAGGTAAACACATTTGCAATCATTCTGCTTTTATGCTACGTTTTTCTGATATATTCTATTATATAGCGAAATATGCCTTTGAAGATAATATGAAAAAATTGAAGAATATAATTATATTGTTTGATATACAGGTATTGCAAGTAGCACTCATTATCATCATAAACATGGTGTTTCCAATGCCCTTACTGGCTTCGGCATTCGTGCTTCGGACGAAAAATATTTGAAATCGTAAGTTAAACGTATCAAGAGAACGGAGCCTTGCGATTGGCTGCCTGCCTACTAGGAAACTGTGTGTGTGTGTGAAGCCTGCCAATCGCAATGCTCCGTTCTCTTCATACGTTTACATTACGAATTCAAACGTTTTTCGTGCTTGGGGCACTGATTGCATTTGATTCCCTCACCTCAGAGCCTTGAATTTGCCCTCCGTATATGACTAACTAACAGTAATACTAACATGTTTTAAAGCTGTACCTATATTCAGTGTAATTGACGAACGGTAGGATTGACATGGATAATTTCTATAGATAATACATTAACAAAAGTTCAAATAATATAAAGTGTGGATTGTTTAATAATAAAAAAATATATGTTGCCATATAAAATTACGTCGTTACCCGCCGTAGGTATTTTAATAAATCTAAACAAATTGCATTCCAGTGGGGAAGGGTAACAAAATTCCTCCGGCTTATCCTTTCAGATTTATTAATTCACATATTTTTGTATGATACATCGTGAAATATCGATGATATATACTTTTAATCTGATTTTTTATTAAACCAATCCACCATATGACCTCTAAAACGTAGCCGTAGAACGTTCGACTGCCAAGTCAGAGATCGCGGGGTCGATTCCACCTCAGTTTAAATATATATATTTCGAATGGTCTGGATATTATATTATGTATTTAATTATGTATGTATTTAATTCCAAAAAAGTATATAAGTATGTTTATCCGTATTATTATAAGACAGATATGTACACTATGTACAGCCCAGGCTCAGCCTCAGATGCATGGCTCGAGTTTTTTTTTTTTTTTTTTATACAGGACACGTCAATTTGACTTCGCCTCGCCTGATGGTAAGCTGAAGGCAAAGTCAACAATAGTACCCAGAATTCAGCAATGGGCTCACCTCACGGCATATTACGTGGGACCTAATACAATGACTGGTGAAATGTGGGTGTTAATTCACCTCTGCTTAACCTTCCGGGGACAAAGGCGTGATTGTATGTATGTATGTATGTTATCCGTATTCTGCAGCCCATAAACAAGCGCTGCTTAGTTTATATTTAGATGGTACTAGTATAATAATAGCAATCCAATGACCAACTACATAACTACGGCCTATGTGTGTGAACATATAACTCGAGGGTGTACATCGTCAGTCGTGTGAACTGGTAAGTAACAAGTGCAGGTGGCACAACTGGTAACCGTTCTCATGGAGAGCATACGTTCTATTTTGTTGTGTACGTGTTTTCAGCCGTATTTGCAGGTTTTTTGCACCTGCATATCGACTAAAATGAATTAAAAATCAGCTTGAAAAAAAAATGGAAATAATAAAAAATTGGGGTATTTTTCAGTGCGTGGATGGCTTGCATGGCTTGCAATGCTACAGGTATCAATTGCGCTTTTCCACCTATCAACATTATGTTTATTTATATTATGTTATTATAAATCTGTGCATAAATCTTAAATAAAAATAAAATAAATAAAACATTCAGAGTTCGCAGGTTTGATTTCCACTCTGTGCAATTCATATATCTATCCATGAACAATCTATTTGCATCTATCTATGTATAATGTGTAGGTATGTATTTACAAAAAAAAATTATATATAGTATGAGATTCATAGATAGTATGAAATGTATATATTTATCCGCCTTCTAGCTGTCATATTGCATGTTATGCTAACTTTTTCTCTAGAGTGTGCTATGTAATATGTTTTAGAATCTTAGAATTTAGACCTCTTGCACTGTAAGTAACAGTAACGTAACGTGAAGAGGATATACTACCCACTACTGACTCTAAAAATAGTACAGGTCGATAAAAAGCGAGTGGGTAACGGGTCTACCTACCTTCTGTTACTTAGCAGTAGAAACGGGCTTTTTTTAGTACAAGATGTCCGACTTGATTGGGGAAGTACCGACGGCCTTTCATCATATATTGACGTTAAGAAGTAAAATGTAGTATTCGTACTTTTGATAGATAGATAATTCTTTATTGTACAAAATAGATCTATAGAGATATCGCTAGAAGCTATTTCAACCAAGCAACCTAGATAAAAACAAAAGATATGGTGTAGTTATCAAATGAATTCTTTTGATGATAACTAAAGACCATTCTCCTTTTATTTACCTTGCTGTTGTCTCTCCACTAGTAGAAACACAAAAATATTCTGTTAATGGCTTTAACCTGTCCCCTGTAAAAACATGACTACAGAAAATTGGTTTTTGTTACACATCTGACTGTTATAAACCGCATCAAAATCTGTTCAGTAATTTTTGCGCCATTCCGAACAAACAGGCAAGAATTTCAATAAAATATTTTTGTGTTCAGTGTTGCTAACATAACATTCCTAGCCCAAGTTTTTAAAAATATATCTAATGCATAGACACGTCCACCTAACAATGTAATAGTATCTACCTATAGATAGATTCAATCGCAAAAATTACAAATTTTGTTTCCGAGACAGCCATCTCACAATTGCCAATAAACTGTATCAATATATCTTGTTCAAAACTAAATCCAGCATCTCATACGTCTGCTATATAAATAACTCGACAATATAGTGAATATAATGTTTTCATTATATTCTTCAGACGTTCAACGTCCCTAAATTGAGTTGAGCAAATGTCGTTACGCCTCGTTTCTATAACTAAATAAGCATTCAGTTCTCGAAAGGAAAACAGAACTTCGTAAAAGAATTTTTAGGTAAATATCACTAAGAGAAAATTGTAATACATCGCGGAGATAAAACCCAGATGGCTGCAAGATATTTCGAAAAAAAAAAAAAAGAGAACGAACTTGTTTCATTCCTCGACAAAATATTGGAGTCGTATTGAAAGATCTTTATGAATACTCGATTGCTTCAAATAATCTGTGAATTTAATAGACGAGATTCAATATATATTTTGAAATATTTACCTGCCGATTGAGGTTATGAATCTATGCATTTAATGCCGTTGACATGAAATATATCGTTTTATAAACCCGGACTTCGAGGTGAGAGCCTCGTATGCGACTGGGACCAAGTTGAAGAAGATGATGATAAAAAAAGATATTTACTTTTTTTTCCATAGAATGTGTAACCAAGATGAAGTGACCATGCCAGCTACCGCTTGTGCGACACAATGCTGTAGCTGTACACTGTATGGATCAAAATGATAGGTATAGCGAGAGACTATTAGCCAACAACTTTTTGATGCTGTCTTACAGATATCTTAGAGATATTATAAAAAGGCACGCAAGACGTAGCACACAAAGACAAATAATTTGGGTTAACAACTGGCCTTTGCCCCGTGACACACTTGAAGAAAAGCAGTAGCAGAAAAGTTGGTTAAATAATATACCATATCATGAGAAAAAAGTATCTTTGTTAAATCCACCCATTGGTATTCTCCATTTCATTAGCTTGAACTTAACTATTGCTAAGAAAGTATTTCTCCGAATCCGATATCAAGTTGTATTCAATGAGTTCCATTGGATAAAACGTGAGTATAGTTTTACAGATTTTCACAAGTGGAATCCAGCCTTAGCTTCGTATGTATGTGAGCTTAAAGCATTACATAATTTAGCAAGGTATGAGACGGTAAAGGATTGTAGGAGTATATATTACGTGGCGAGAGAATCCACCTGTGTACTAATTAAAATGTAACACCAATCTCCTTGACACCGCAGTTTGTACCCGTATACAGTTGAGTTCACTCTATTAATTTTAGATATTGTCGTGATCAATTTTCAAATTAAAATGGATACTTAACAGTCAAGTCTATTCATTTCATTAAACATCGAAATGGTGAGTTAAAATGAATGACATGAAGAAGTGTGACGTCACATTTCACCAATATTAAATAATTTTCTGTTAGTGATTGGGTGGATGATTAAAATGATAATATAAGAACGGAGGTAATTACCGCTATTTTATTTTTCTTTAGGTATTTAAAAAGCTAAAAACTTGTTGGAGAAATTATACATTTAATTATGGTAATGATTCTTACTTCATAGATAAATAAATAATCCATACAAGTTACATTTAATTCTTTAAAGAGCTGTTCAAATAGAAGTACAAAATATCCCGACCCTTTTGTTCAACAAAGAAAACAAATAGACCCCAATCCAATATTCAATAAATTCCCATGTTTCAACAAGGTTATGGGAGTCGTCGGCGAGAACGTGGTGGCCAAGTTCTGTGACCCAACTTCCGTGTAAAAGAAACGATAGGAATTCGATTTAAACCCTCCGTGCGCAACGTCTTTCCTGAATGTAAATCGGGGTAAATTCGGACCCCACTAAGTTGACTTATAATAATTTTAAATTATTGTAAAAGACGTTTTGTTCTCCGTTTTTGCTCTAAAAGTACAAAAGAAATAACTGTGCAGATTAACATGTCTATTTGTTAGTGACTCTGTCTCAGATAATTCCTTGGTAAAGAAAGAAAGAAAGAAGATATTTTTTATTCAACCTAGCAATACACTGTTCAACAAGACAAAAACTACAACATTGGTACATGATATGACTGCTTAAAAATTTTCTATCTTTCAGAATCAGTACTTTTTCCTGTATCAAAAGCTTTGAATCGATGGGTACATCCTTTTCTATACACCTAAGAACGTGTATGATTATTGTCTCAGTATATAAGGCATGAACTAAACCAACAAACTCACGTATAAATCTTCACTATGAAACTTTTCGAGTTAAGAATACTTTAGATAAATTATTTAAAGTTTTTTAATTGGAACGTCGCTGCTATAAGAAATAACAAGCATCCTGTAATGTAAACATAATATAAATGAGCATACAATCCGACTTCTAATCGTAATACTATGAACTATTGCACCATTAGCCTAATGTATGTGTACAAATGAATGATGCTCTGTTTTCCTTGTTTCGTATACCATTAATTCAATTAGTATAAAATTGTAGTGAGAGTGAAACCAGTGGTAGTGTTCATACGAGTATCAAGAGAACTCGGAATAGGGTAGATCGATATAATAATATTTACTAAAACTGTGCACCGTTTACCGCCGGTACTCCAGTTCCTCCGTGATCATGGTGTTTACAACAGCGCCGAAATATCGTATATTCAATACAATAATTGGTAAATATCCCGATAGCTCTAATAGTAATATCATTAAAAGTCGCGCAGCGGGCTATGGAGCGAGCTATGCTTGGAGTTTCTTTGAAGGATAGAATTCGCAACGAGGTTATCCGACATAGAACCAAAGTTACCAACATAGCTCGCAGAATAAGTAAGCTGAAGTGGCAGTGGGCTGGCCACATCTGCCGAAGGACCGATGGCCGTTGGAGCAAACGAGTCCTAGAGTGGAGACCGCGCGTAGGAAAACGGAAGGTGGGACATCCCCTAGCCAGGTGGACCGACGACCTGCGAAAGGTGGCTGGGACGGACTGGATGCGGAAGGCGGAGACACCCATTGGGAGAGGCCTATGTCCAGCAGTGGACTGCAGTAGGCTAATTGATTGATTGATTAATAAAAGTTTTTAGAGCTAAGGTTCCTCACTCGATAAAAATATAAAAGAATAGAAAGCGGCATTAGTAAGTTACAAGTAACAAAACGAGTAGCACAAACTGCTCCGTTGACAATACGTCGAAGAACTCTAGAGACCTCCTCACTCACTTCACGTACACAACGAAGTTACTTTATCGATATTTTGTACAATACAGATACTTTTCCAATCTAAAATAGTTTACAGTTAAATTGAAGGAAATGGAATGAAATGTAATGCCATGATTCAATTATGTGAGTTACAATGAACATAGGAATAAAACTATTTTTAACGGTTCGATCGCTATTTATTTACAGTTATTTTATTATTTACACTGATCCCGACATTTCGGTTACTTATCTGTAGTCAAATGAAATGAATTGCGATAGAAACTGTTAAAAACAGTTTTATTCCAATGTGTAATATTGAAAACTATGGTTTATTTACACATTAATTGCAAAATGTACCTCATTTTGGTTATGGACGCGGAGGGTCCGTGTATGCAGAAGTTCCTCGTATGACCTTTACGCGTCATTCAGCAGATCCACTGCCGCATGTTCATCTCCGAGACCCACAGCATATTTATTGAATCATATTTCATTCAACGTACCAACAAAGTCAACCTTTGTGGCTTTGGTCAGCAAAGGTAACCAACAAAGACGGCCTCTGTGGCGTAGCGGTAGAACATTCGGCGCTAGGCGCGCGGGTTCGACTCTCTCTCAGTACAAATATGTGTTTACATGAATATATATATTATATTTGCATTGGTTTACAAAAAAACGTATCTAAGTATGTTTATCCGCATTCTAGATTCAATAACACTAGCTAGATAAGTTATGACCTAAGTATATTAAGTCGTTTGTAATATTGAAAACGATCTTTTTGTATCGAAACTTTTTTACAAACAAAGCAACTTAATAAATGAAATTTAAAAAACGATCTTCAACTCACTTGTGAATAATAGCAATGAAAAAGTCACAGTTTGATAATACGTTACGTGCTTAATTGCGGTGAAATATAATCCTATTTATAAGCAATTGTGTTGAAAAAGTTAATTTATTCCTTTTTCCCCGAGACTTTGCCTTTAGCTTACCATCAGGCGAGGTGAAGTCAAATTGACGTGTCCTATATAAAAAATATATAGATATATTTTCTTGCATAATTTAAAGTAGTAGTGTACCAAATACACAGAAATATCCAGACCAATGCAAATGTATCTAGCTAGGCACATATTCAATTCATGCATACAAATATGACTGCCTCCGTGGCGTAGCGGTAGTGAACGCGGCCGCTACGCAGGAGGCGCGGGTTCGATCCCCGCTCAGTGCAAATATTTGTGTGCATGAATATGAATATTTGCATTGGTCTGGGTGTTTCTATGTATAATATGTATGTATTTACAAAAAAAAATGTATCTAAGTATGTTTATCCGCATTCTAGAACCCATAACACAAGCTAGTTAAGCTATGCTTACTTTGGGTCTAGATAGCGTTGTGTAGAATGTCCTACAATATTTATTTAAAAAAAAAAAAAAAAAAAAGGTACTGGAAGGTAAAGAAGGAAGGAAAGAAAGAAAAATATTTTATTTAAGTTACTCACAATGTGTCGTATGCTAATGTAGAATGTAGAACCATACTTATTCTGTGGTAGAACTTCAAGAACACTACCACAATTCCGACCATCAAAATTACACCATTCACTTCATCAATGTAATGAATCCCTGCCCTTTAATTACCAAAACTGGCTACTCACAGGATAATGTAATCCAATACGCCTGTGATAATATAGTACTACTGACGCAAATGAATTATAGACTGCACATATTAATTACAGTCGAGCGTCGATGATTGGCTTCTCGCGTAATTACACGATACTCGGTATAGAACGTTTTCTCGCTTTCATATTCCTAACTAATATTACAAATTAAATAGCTGTTGCTGATAGCTCCTGCTAGAAATACTGAATAATTGCATTAACATATAAGTTAGTGCAAATAATACACTGGCCATGAAGGACTTAATATTATAATTTTTTTTCTGCAATGTTATAATATTACGCATGCTGGTTATCCGTAATTGGCAAATGTATCCCACATTACTCTCTAAACATGTCTTATTATCAATTTGTAATACGTTTGCTGTGGATAAACCTAAATAAATAAATAAATATATATATAAAGAAATAAATCAATAAATGTGAAAGTTATGTATGGATGGTTAAATATGTGTATGAATACACAGCGTTAGTCCCGGTTGCATTTAAAGTTGTACGTTATTGCACAAGATATATTCTTCTATTTCTTCTCTTTGTCTTATATTGACTTTTGCGAAGGTCTCTGCTGTTTGACCTCCTCCTTATCTTTTAATCAGCATGTGAGATTGGCTTGGGTCGCGCAAACCTTAGTTGAGCCCATTGACTTATAGTAACAATATATATCAATGTTCGAACCCCTATACACACCGTTGTAAGTCAATAGGTATAATGCATCGTTTACACGAGGTGAGTTTCTCGCCCGCATGATATGCGCATTCGAAAACGCCAGTGGAATCACTATTGTAGTATGAAATTGATATAAATCTTTAAATAATATAACAATATTTTTTTAAATGAAATTTTAGTCTTTGTAACTCGAAATACATTATTTAACTTATCATTATTACTATAACCACCGCAATGTCCCGAAATCCATTGTTAAAACCTTAAAAATGGTTCGCTTCAGCGCGATTTCATCAATAGAATGTCACTTTGTCTAGGGCCCCTTATTAATTATCGAAAGGACAGAAAAAACTTGCTTCGTTTACACGAGGCGAGTTACTCGCCCGCACGATACGATTATCGAAAGGACAGAAAAATTCGCGGGCGAGAAACTCTCCTTGTGTAAACGACGCTTCAAGCAATAATCGTATGTCAAACATATGTAGGCGATTACGTCACATGCGAGTCTCGTATGATATAATCGTAGCCGAGAATGTAGTATTTGCCTGTGTTTTGATACGATAATGGTATGGCGATTATTGCTAGCGATAGTCGCGTACGATTTTTTGGACTGAAACGTGCGAGTAACTCTCCTCGTGTAAACGAGCCTTAAGACGCAAATTTACACACTTTCATTTGTTATACACAACGTGGTCCTCGGAGATTTACGAACAATCTTGGACCCTTGTATCTTCCACAAAATTTGTAAGATACAACTTATAAATTTAGCAACAGGTTACACAATATTTATGATAATCACCAGCTGCCTTACATGCAAATTACTTACCTTATAAGATAATTTCTAAGTCAATAAATATGTTTCCGCAGCCACTGAATTAATTTAGAAGCCATCTGTTTGAAACTGGTGACGCAAATGTTTAATAAAGTAGCATGGATGTATTGGAATCTGTAGGTTGTAAGTATATAGAGAGGTGGATCTCGACTTTAAGTCAGTTGTGAATATAGTGGCAATCAATGACTTTTATGTATACAGACCGTAACGGAACAAAAAAAATCGGCCAAGTGCGAGTCGGACTCGCCCATAAAGGGTTTCGTAGTAGCAAAGGCGAAAATTGCGGTTTATGACGTATTAAATAAAAACTACTGACTGGATTTTATTCGAACCAATTTATAGTGGAAGTTTGCATGGCAATTTACATCATATATTTTTTTTAGATTTATCATTCTCTTATTTTAGAAGTTAGAGGGGGGACACACACATTTTTCCACTTTGGAAGTGTCTCTCGCGCAAAAACTGAATAGGTTTAGACAAATAGGTTATAAAATATATAAATAGGTTATAGGTTTAAAAAAATGTTAGAAACCTCAATAGCATTTTTAAAGACCTATCTATAAATACCACACACGTATGGGTTTGATGAAAAAAAAAATTGAGTTTCAGTTCTAAGTATGGGGACCCCCAAAATTTAATGCTTTTTTTTATTTTTGTATGAAATTCTTAATGCGGTTCACAGAATACATCTTCTTACCAAGTTTCAACAGCATAGGCCTTATAGTTTCGGAGAAAAGTGGCTGTGACATACGGACGGACAGACAGACAGACGGACGGACAGACATGACGAATCTATAAGGGTTCCGTTTTTTGCTATTTGGCTATGGTATCGCAAAAGACCACTATATTACCAATAAAAAGTTGCGCATTGTGCAACTTTTTGTAGCTGTTTGTAAATGATATGACAAAAAATCACGCTATGCCTATGCAGATAGGTGTTAAAATTCATCAACTTATTAATGAGACTATCTCATCACGGAAAGTATCGAAGTTCAGTCCAATAAGATAAGATAAGATAAGATAAGATAAGATAAGATAAGATAAGATAAGATAAGATAAGATAAGATAAGATAAGATAAGATAAGATAAGATAAGATAAGATAAGATAAGATAAGATAAGATAAGATAAGATAAGATAAGATAAGATACGATAAGATAAGATAAGATACGATAAGATAAGATAAGATAAGATAAGATAAGATAAGATAAGATAAGATAAGATTATTATGTATTGTACACAAACAAACTAACACTCATCATGGTTTAACTGTAAAACCGACCCCAAATGAGTTGACTAAAGGGTCAGAGAATGATGATGTTGATAAATCTAGTTTCTGGGTCCCGTTCCAAATATGAAATACGAAATTCATTTCCATTTCACGATCCGTGACACTATTTTTGTTCTAAACGGCTTGTATAAACCTCTGTGTTAGTTATGAGCATAGAAGGAGTAAATAGTCTATTACTAATAGGGAATCGAATCAATCAAAAGGAAAGAAAGAATTAAAGACACATTCAACGACAGATCTAAAGCTTTTATCTGAAATGCGAAATATATTATCTTAATTCAAACAAACTGAAATGAAATTGACGTTGTTGTACTTTTCCGTATTATTATTTGCATTCTATGAATATAGTAAACAAATTCTTCTCGGTCTTATATTGTGGCTGACGTTGAGCTTGTGTTTTCAGCCAATTTAAGTTGTTCGCCTAACTCGCGGCCACGTCTACGCTTTCGTAGCGCTACGGGCTACGGCTACGAGGCTACGATACTTTAGTTGTACATTTTGCACAAGTCATTATATTCATAAAGTTTTAACTTTATTCCAAGATAAGATACCTTTTTAAATTGATACTGATGGTGCTATATTTCATTTGCTGTTGAGACAGTGAGATATTTATATTATAAACTTGATAGAAATAGTATCTACGGGGTCCTATTAAGATCTTTGGGACCCAAGCCAATCTCCTCACCAACTAGCTGGTTCACCTGCCGATCAACGGAAACGGGGATTCCCCTAGATGTTAGGGGACTGAAGGAAGCCAAAAAAATATTAAAGAGCCGGCATGCGATGGTATGCTGGGGGGCCCAGCTTTCTATCTTTTTTTTTTTCGAATTAACTTGGTTGTCAGTTTTCACCTCAGACAAGATAAACTTTAAGTCAAGAGAAAATAAAAATAAACTTTATTAAAACTTAGGTACTAGTTTTTGTAGTAAAATGTGAGTTACAATTTTTTCATTTGTTGGTGACTGTGGCGACGTAATAGCGTTCTTTGTCGTGGAATTAGCAATCAGCCAGCGACTCTCCACCGCCGCTGAAAAAAAATACAGCCTCCGAGCTTTTCTTAATTGCTGCGCAGATAAGCTTTACGCCGCAGCCCTTGCCGCACAAATTACTATTATTTATTTAACGACTCAACTAAATGAAAATATGAAATACGCAACCCCTTTACCCTCAAAATATCTAAGACACTCATTCCTCCATACGGTCAACTAAAATTAAACCCTATTACCGACTCAAAAGTGTTTAAAAATGTTAAAGCGAATCACCAGAAGCCTTTTAACCACCGCATCTCGTTATAAGGCACGTAAAACTTTACGTTTCTTCTTCTTGAAAGAAAAAAATGAAGACGGTAGAAGTTTGCCACTTTACCGGCGTTAAAATGAACTTCGTTTAAAGACTGAATTGTATTTCAAACTTGTTAATTCCCGGCTCCGGCGCAGTTACTTAAGTAAGTCTTTCATTAGGGCTCGTCACGTGAGTCGAATTATAAAACGGCCAGTTTTAAAGGTTTGTTAAAAAATTCAAAAGACAATGATACGACGTCCATCCGCAATTCGAAAACCCTTCATTGCTCGACTTTAGCTCGGCGCTCTCTTCTGAATACAAAAGAGGCGCGTTGCCTAACAACTTTTTATTAACCGTAACCGATCGTATTTTTGGATAAAGTTACTTTCTATTCGGTAAACTTAAGGTCGCTTTCGCATAATAAATGAATAGAATACTTTTTGTCCCTGGAAATAAACGGGTAACCACCCCGCCTGTATATTAACACAAACAGTTAACTCGGAGACCAATCAATTAAAATTATACGGTGTCTCCAACATCAATTGTCTAGAAAGGTATAGCCTAGAAAGACGTTTCGAAAAATAAATACTCACCAACTCTCGGTAAATAATGAAATGCAAAAGATTAATCACATTAAAGTGTATTGAAATCGATTGGACAGCGTTCATATACCTAATTTAACGTTTTGAAATTATCAACACGTGCGACTGTTGTAATGATGGTTATGACAACCAATTATTTTTTATCGTTTGATCTGTTCTCGTTTACGCTGACTAAATATGCATTTCATGATCAGAATGTATTAATTTAGTCACTCGCAACGATAACATCGTTTGGGGGTAATTAATGTATCAGTTAACTATATTTTATTTATACATAATAATTTATCAATAGTGACAAATTGACAATGTTTATTAAATCGCGTGGGACCGCGTTCGACACAATTATTTTTGATATAACTTCGTTACTGATTGGATTGGTGCCGATTTGGCATGTCAATATTTTATATTACATTGCGGTCTGAAATTATTATTTAAAATTAGGGTTAAGCAAACTAATTAATTGTAACGAACTGTGTTTGTGCCAATTACATAAATTAATTTAATATTAATTTGTTAGTTTAGTTAGACCTAATTAGATTCTTTTTGGTCATTCTTTCACATAGCAGGAAAGTAGATTAGCCTAATTTTGTGGTTCTTTGATTGGATTTCTAATCCTTAGATGCTAGAATGGACTGCAGACAGGTATATAATAGTATAGTAGTATATAATAACTATACTAATAGTGGTATATAACAAGAAGATTTAACGTAGGCATCGAACCATACCCGTTTCGATTTCAAATCAATTCATTGCAGTCGTTAGTGAGTGAAGTTGCGTAACAGATAACCGAATGCCCGTTATCCTGTATATCTCTTAGTCCACCCTCCAATTAACGTACACTAACCCAGTAATGGAAGTGTGCAACCACAATTCAGTTTACTCAATAGTTTTCCTACAAAAGAGCAGCTCTATAGATGTTCAATGAACACGCACATTGAGAGGCAGGCTGCACTCGACCGGGGTTACAAAAAGGACCTACGTCTGTCGAGAGTCGACGGGGAACTCTGTATGACAATGAAATACACTTTCACCCCGCCGCGTGTGAATGCAAATAGGGTAAAACTTTGGTTTACTGCCAACATAGGCATACCGTCGCTATAAATATAAAGATTTTATCAAACCCTACACGCGCTTATTAAATAAAGAAAGTTACGTAAACCACTTTATTAGCAGCACGAAAAGAAAGAAACACGAACATATGAAAAAGGGACAAAATAAAGAGGAATGTCAAAACTTTTTATCCAGTTTGGATTGTTGATTCCTTTTTTTATATTTTTCTGACAACATTATTACTGTAGCCTCTTTGTTGGATATCCTCTTTACTTGTTAAGACCTGCGTGTGATCAAGTTTCACGGCGTTTTCCTTTAAATATAGACTTATTCACGTTACTGAAATATGTAATACTTTGCAAACATAATGGTATATATTGTGAAAAGTCTTTTTTTTAATAGGATATAAAAAATTTTCGCCTGTTGTTGTATCATGGTGTGAGACTTTTGATTTCAATTATACAATATACCTAATTGTTAAAGTTAAGTAAAGTTTTAAAACCCTCATAGTAATTTACTGTATAACAGTCATACAACTTTTAACTCATTAACACAAAACACTTATAAAATGCAATATTAATTCGTGGAAAATGGTGTGGGATATGCGTTTACCTATCAGACATGTGAACACATGTTAACTTGTAATATCAATTTATAACGCATGACTGTAAAATGTTCGAATAAATAAATAAATACTATTACTTAAATAAAAATAAAACAACAATATACGATATTATTTTCTTCTGGCATTATATCCTGCTAATATTATAAACGCGAAAGTTTGTAAGTATGAGAAATGTATGTGAGGATGTTTGTTACTCTTTCACGTTAAAACTACTGAATGGATTTTAATGAAACTTTACAATAATATAGCTTATACATCAGAATAACACATGGGCGATGTACGGGATCAGAATTCCATGAGGGTGGGGCCGTCGGCAACAGCTAGTATACCATATTATTATGATAAGTGTGAATACTTTTTCTCCACACTCCTAAAGTGTCTTCAAACTATAAATCAAACATATGGAGGTAGGTACTATTGAGACAAAAGAAGCGCATCTCGCAAGCCCGTACTGTGCCAGACATTTATAGTGCCATCTGCAATTATTCAGATTGAACTGCGGGTTTCAATACGATTAATCCTTCGAGGAAGCCATTAATATTGATGGACGCGAATTCCTAATGAAAAATGTAGTCGTTTGTAGCATTTATTCAGGATTGAAACAAAGAGTTGAGTGTTGAAAAATGACAAAAAGAACTATCTTCGTATTCTGCACAGTTATTTAACAACTTCGTATTTTTGCAGGAAATAAATTTCATGCTACTTAACTCCTTATGGTATGATTCTGAAGCTGACCGCATACGACAACTGTAGACGACCGTAGCAGGTACGCGTAATTCATTGCGGCTTCACAATAATCTCCTTTAGCCGTATCGGAGTGTAACAAGAAATGGGTACGCTGTATCTGCTACATGCGTCTGCAGTTGTCGTGTGCGGTCAGCTTTGGAATCACCAATCAATCTTAGATATCGGCCATCAATTTTTTTTAATGTGGTTTTAAAAATGTTCCAATTTGAATCCTACTGGGTCCTAAGATTAACGCGTTCAACTAACAAACTAACTCTTCAGCTTTATAATATTAGTATAGATAGTATAAAGAGCCAAAATCCGTCCAGTTCTACCTGACACACTTCCTGGTTGAAATTCATAGTATCTGCCTGCAGCCACAAATAGTTTGTGAACTTTGAATGACAGTAACGGGTGAGGTGAGGTGTGAAATCACTGTTCATTTAGAGGCGGAGTGAGGGACTGTCTGAGCCACCCTCGTCTCTTCAATGGAGGCATTTCCGAAGGTATTATGAATACAGCGGCTAGCTATAGATATGTCTAAGCACCGCTAGTGTCAGTGGCTTAGTGTAAATAATCCTAGTAATATTATAAATGTGGAAGTTTGTGAAGAAGTTTATATAATTATGTTTGGATGGTTGTGTTATGTTGTGTTTCTTGTGGAATCATACTCTAACGGCTGAAAAGATCTGGCTTGGTACAAGGAATATATATAGTCTGGAATAATATATAGGGTACTGTTTATCCCGGGAATAGGTTCTCATGAATAGCGGGAACGCGATCAAGTTTTACGCAGGTGAAGCCGCGGGTATCGGCTAGTGTAATATACATGAATTTAGTTTCTTCATGGAGATTTTATAGATGTTGTGTATAAACACGTATTTATTCCGCCTTCTGCATCCAGTCTATCCCATCCTCTTTTTGGGGTCATCAGTTCGTCTAGCTAAGGGGCGTCCCCCCTTCCGTTTTCCTTTTCTCCTGTATATAGGTACCTAATACAGAGGTGTAGTAGTACATATATTTTAATATTTTTAGCGTTTCCACGTCATAGAAGGAGTCTAATATGCCAATAATATAGTGTATGTAATGTACTTACATATACTATATTCTACTTATAAAATCTTTTGCGGATAAAATGTCACCTAACTCGAGTGAACCTACATGTGTCGTAGCTCAGTATCTTGCTAGTATTGCGCTGAATTACGGATTTGTAAGTATCTACACCACCTATCAGCGTTGGTAAGCCTAACTTTTTTTATAACTTTTTAATATTGCATATCGATATGACTTCACCTTGCCTGATAGTATACCATTGTAGACGCCAACAATGCTAAAATAGTTATTTCTAGTTTGACCCGAATCTACGCGACAAATTACCATTCAATTTTATTTCAGTAGTAACAAATTCCAAATAGGAGCCTATTTAGGATTTGTTACGAGTGACTACCACGAATACTCGAAACATGTACCTAGACTACTGGGCCTCAATTCGGCTAAAGCAAAACCATTGTCATGCCACTGACACTGCAAGAAAATTCATTTTAATTTTAGCCCTTAAAGTAATATAGTTAACTAGCCTTCCGCCCGCGGCTCCGCCCGCGTGCATCTCGGTTAACGCGACCCTTGCTCATATCTTCGGTTCTAAATATTTTCGTGTTCAGTATCGTTAACTTAACATAACCAACCCAATTTTTTTTTTAAATATCTCCAATGTACAGACACGACCACTTTAAAATTATATAATAGTAAATAGATAGAAGTTCAAAATTAAATGGATTTTGTAGAGTGAATGAAAGAGTGTAATGAAACTCTTTTCAGTTAATTTTTGACTGGAAGTCTATCGAAATAAGGTCTGAAATTAAATGCAATTTTTTGCAATCTCTGTGGTATCACAGTTGTTGCGCTTTAGCGGAATCGGGGGCCAAGTGTACTACCAGTTCCCTATTAATAGTGTTACTAGGCAACTGGTAGTACACCAGTATTCTAGTATATGATACAAGTTTTATGATATGCCATAAAAAACACAGACATACTGTCGGCAAACATCAAAGTATAGATGGCTATCTATCAATCCAATATCTGCTATTGTAGCATTACGAATTCTATTGTTTGGTTGAAAATCGTTCGAGCTTTGACTGACAGCCGATAACGGTTTTCATTTTGAATATCAAATTGATGCCAAATTGCATATTTTGGACAGAAATGGTTATTTTTAGTGACGGATGAAATACGATAAAGTAGAGATGTGAATGTTAAGTTTGATGTATGATGTAATGAGAATGGATAGAATAAGGAATGAGTGCATTAGTTTCTAGATAGTTCAGGAATAGGTCCCAGGTTTAGATTCTGGCCATCACACTAAGTGAACTACTAACTAACTAGCTAACACAAACTTAGCTGATAGGGTTTGGAGGAATAGTAAATAATAAATAATAAATAAATATTCTACAACATTCTACACAACGCTATCTAGACCCATGGTAAGCTTAATTAGCTTGTGTTATGGAATCTAGAATGCGGATATACATACTTAGATATTTTTTTTTGTAAATACATAAATATTATACATAGAAATACCCAGACCAATGCAAATATTTATATTTCATGCATACAAGTATTGGCACTGTGCGGGGATCGAACCCGCGCCTCCTGCGTAGCAGCCGAGTTCACTACCGCTACGCCACAGAGGCAGTCAATAGGTACTAATAATTTCGGTCACTCAATCAATTAGCCTATTGCAGTCCACTGCTGGACATGGGCCTCTCCCAATAAGAGCCACGTTTGCCGATCCTCCGCCTTCCGGTGTTCAACAATAGCTAGTTTTGTACTGAGTCATATGTCAGAGGGGTCATTATACTATTGTAAGATATAAAAATGTTTCCAGAAATATAATTAATCCTTAAGTTCGCAAACAATCGTTAGGAGTTAATAGAGTTGGCAACGGATACTGGCTACTAATACTGAGCGAGAAAGATATGCGAGACATGCAACGTCATTGGACATAAACTTGTCGTAAATTCTAAATAGACGATGGTTGCCAAAACGCCTCGCTAGGTCTTACAAGTTTTTTTTAATAGTTTTACATAACATAACATAAACTCACGCCTATATCCCCCAAGGGGCAGGCAGAGGTGCTAGCACACCCACATTTAATAGTTTTATCTTTAAATATCTACCTTATTTTCTAACAAGTAATAGACATTACTTTAGCGTATTTATTCCGATAGGAAACAGTATTTTTTTGGCATTGAAAGGCTAATCTTAGTCAGATCCAATAAATTTAACATAATTGAAGATATTCAGCTTAGCTACGAATATGAGAAAAGTAAAATTTGTGTTCTCTTATGCCAGTAAAGAAATTAAAGTGATTTCTGCGGAGATTGAAAGACGCGGTTCGCTCGGTTATTTACCAACCAAAATGAGTTTTCTAAAAGATCCAAATAGCTTTCTCGCACAAAATGGTAAATTCACCTCATCATATCGGATCTTGAAGACCTTTTACTAACAAATGAGGTGATAGACCAACATAAAACATAGTTTGCAGAAAAAAAGTATAGGCAAAAAAGTACTTAGATGTTTTAAATTTTTCAATAATATATAGATTCTATTTCATAGATATTATTTGATACGTAGTAAGTTAATTGACGTCGTTTTATTTTCGACGTTTTATTGTAAATAGTCTCTATTCTGTCTTTCAGTAAGTACATAATATGTATTTTTATACCACTTAGGTCACTATAGGTTCGTATCTTCAGTAGGTTCATTGTCGAATCATCAGGTATTTACTTTTTTTAACTACATTTTTTTGTAATAAAAATATATTTCATAAAATAATAAACAAAACATAAAATATATTAACTTGTGTATAAACATTTTTATAGCTTTATTTCAGAGCAAAGATCGTCTTGGAATGTTTTAGTGTTCAATAACTAGGATAGGAACAAGAATTTGTCATAAATCTATCATAAATGTGTCCTAAAAAGCACCCAAGAAATAGTTTACTACACAAAAAATACAAAAGTTCTTTTACCTTTAGTAGATTTAAAAAAAATGTTAAGTAAGTTCGTATTCATCCCTGTCTAATAAATCTAGTTAGACAAAATGCAAATGAGTTCTGACTAACTTTGAAAAACGAAGTTTGAATTTTCAGCGTACCCACGCTGTTCCATACATAATAATACCTGTCTCCTTGTGTCTGTCTAATACGCACAGACAACCGGGGGTGAAAGTACCGAGTGTTTGCACACCCATCCTCTACAGCCGTCGATGGGATAATAGCAGTACTCGGCGCGACACTGAGCCTCGCTGAAGCCACGTCAGATTTACGGTTTAATGAATTCCATACCGTATAAATACGTTATCGGTTTATCCTATTCGGAGTTAGACATTCGTGAAATGAAATTTTCGGACTTACCCTGGATGGCCTTTTATATGATATTTAAAGGTCTTTTATTGATTTTTAGCTAACAGTACAAAGGGTTTCTTACATGAATTTCATGTAGGCACACTGGCGTAAGATGGAAATGTGCCTTTCTTTGACAATATTTCTGAATGAAATTTTGAAGCATTTATTATGCTAACTATTCAAATCGATTTAGAAAGGAAAAAGAATCGACTTTAGTGGGACTCGAACCCGCGATCTTTCCCTCCTTTCTTCTTTCTCCTTTCTTTTTCCTTTCGATATCGAATATTTCTGAAAATTGCAATTTAAGTATTCATTGAAAATGTGAACAAGGGATTCACCAGTTATGACCACTTGTTTTTACACTAAGGCAGTAAGCATACGAGTTGCCCGATTGCAAGTGGTTACCGTAACCTATGGATGATACACCAGACCAATTTTTATAAATAATGTAACTCTAAAATGAAATGAAATCAATGAATTCTCACTTCCAGTACGTAACATGAAGTCGCTAAACAAGATTTCTCTGATAATATACAACAAAGCGCTCGGGAATAAATACCAATTTTCACCTCAAAAGAAATCTATCTACGGAGGCGACGAGCAGCCAATCGGAAAGCAAACGCAAGGTAAATATTATTTGGAGATTTCCTTGAACACTAGTGAGGGTTTGAAGTCACGTAGCCGCCAGTGATTTCAATTTCGCGAGAAGAAATCGTGCAACCGTAACCGAAGGATCTCTCGAGTAGTGAAAGTACAGGAGACACGACGAGAATTATAAGATTTACGAATAAGTACAACAGCAAAATGTGATTTTTTACGTGATAACTGTAAGTAAACTAAGTTTTTTTCGAAATTATTTACCTTATTTGTCAATGGAAATATGAACTTTCACAGATATAGAATTTTAAAATATCGAAATTCAACCAAATGAGCAGTTAGACTAGTAAAGCGGACGAGACTCCGAGATGAAAGTTACAGATACGGCTGGGATTAACGCAAGATGAAAAAGAGGATAGAATTTTATTATTTAACTTGTACCCATACTTTACCAATGTGTAGATATATGGACAAGACCTTCAGGGCCAATACAACCCCACTTCCAAAACAGTTATACGTGTTGATTGACGATCGAGGTTCTTGCACGGGTTTTTTTCTCGGGGTTGGAGGTTCAGAGGATAGTCGTTCCCATAAAAGTCGTATTAGTTAACCCAAAAGGAGAAGAAGGGGAAAAGTCAGGTTGGCTTGGCGGGGTCCCAAAAACACCAGGCGTGTGTTGTTAAACCGTAAATTAATTATTATTTCTGTTGAAAAATGTTTTTCGAAAAGAAATCGTATAAACAATGTTCGTTAATGCAACGCAATATTCCTCACATACATAAACAATATAGTAGGAATAGTAGCGGGATCCGTTGTCTCGAGGGAATGTGGCTGCGGGCCCATATTAAATCGCACGTCGTACTGCCTGACTTATTGCACGCTCTTTAAAATCTTCCAACCCACCTCAACGATATTGAACAAGTTTCTAACTCAGAGCAAAGTTATATAGGGAAGTCTTTCATTTAGGTTGTTATCTGTAGAAGGTGCTAGACGTTTACGTTTCGTAATGTTAATGGTATTGCTCAAGGGTCATTTCAAGGGCCCCGGCTAAAAGCTATTTGTCAAGTTGAGATATTTGAGTCTAAGGATTAACATTACTCTGATTGAATTGTACCTACGTTACAAGTAGCTCTTTTGTTGACTATTAATTTAATCAGTTTTGCGTCTTTTATAGATATAAGCTGGTTACTATTGGAAGTTTATGCGAATACCACTTAATGAGATAAAACTAATTTTTAACGGATTCTATCGCGTTTCATTTGGTAGGTATTATTGGGTATTATTTTATTTTTTACACTAAGTCCGATTGAAAAGCAACCGGAACGTCGGTTTTACTTATATTAGTTTTATTGTTTTTTTAATAAACGAATGCATGTAATGATTCCTAGAAAACACCCATACAATGCAAATAAAATACTACAAGTCTTTGCACTGAATCATTGCGAAAATCGAACCCGCACCCCATAACCCCATAACGCGAATGCACTACCGCCATGCCACCGAGGTATAAGCGATGTATGGGTCTTTGACTATACAGCATAGTAACTATACGGAAACTATAGAATTCGAATGAATAAATATATAGCATTCGAATGAGGCGCCTACTTTGTTTCTGCCAGAACAAAAAAGGTTTCTCACCGGTAGTGGGTATACTCGGCGGGATGCAAACTCGTAGCCTTTCGATAACAAATTCGGAGCCTTATGAATATTTTAGTTTGAACTGATTTCATTAACATTTAAATTACTACTACTTACTTTTACAATTCCTGTGGGGCCCAATTTGTTACTAAACCACCTCAAATAAAGGTATTTTCCATTCTAAGGTTTAAAAATAACTTTGGTTAATTCTGTGTCTGTTACTTTACGTTAAAGTAAATGTGGGTAGTACTAAATCTTTTTCTTATTCAATATTGAAGCTCAAATTCACATTAGACGTAAAAAGTGTTGGAGCAGCTGGTAGCTATCGACTCGTTCAGAAACAAATGTTCAACTTGTTAGTGGAGGATAAGTTGCATGTTTGAACTTGCATCAGTTCTACAGGGGATGCATTTTAAAAATGTCCGGCACGCCGAAGTATAGGCAAACTAAAGCAGTTTAGTAAACAAGTCTTCTTGTAGAGGCCCGGATAAGTAGGTATAGTCCGTAATTTTAGTATGATAGGAGGACTTTCCACCACCTCTCAATTACTTCTATTGTAGTATACAATATATAGTAAAGACCTTGTCAAGCTATACCAATTGTTTTTGTGCCGTACAGTCAGCATCAGATTATTATTAACCAGAAAAGAAGAATATTGACCAGAATCAATTTTCGGTCATTATGTGAGTTAGTAGAGTGTATATTATATTCATATGTGCAAACACGCCTGTCGATGATACCTAATGAAGTATATAAAGTCAAAAAGATGTTAACTTTTACATTTACTTTTCACTTTTATTGTACTTTTCTACATAATATCAATCTGATGCTGACAGTACAAGTACATCTAATAATATCTCAAATGCAGGTACAAGCATAATTGTACAGTGGGAATTTAGGGTTCGGTTTTGGAATAGACGTATCGCTTGTACTAGCTTCTAGTGACTGTATAGCTACGATTTCAAGAATCTATGGGCAACTAGCTTTTGTTCCTACCTTCACCAGCTTAAAATTTGGCAGTAATATCTATTGATAAGCTCTTACCTATTGTTTAATTGTTCTAAAGACCAGCCCCCTTAGACAAGTGACAATTCGTTGGCCGGCGTTTTTTTAGAACAAAATGACGAATGTATAGAATTTTACGTATGTGACAGTCTTCAACGTATATTAATGTCAAATCCCATACATTGGTCATTCTCTTCTACAATTTGTCAACGAATTGCCACTTGTCTGGGGGGCAGAGGCAGAACCAGAAGAAAAAGCATGAAATGACCTACTCCAATGAATTGATACCCGAAAAATTCTAGAGAGGATTGGAGGATTCCAGAGAAATGTTTGCAATAAAAAATATAGCCTTTTACAGGTTATACTCAACCTATAGGTATGCCAAATTTCAGGCTTATCCTGACAGCCGTGTTTGTGTTATTGAGTAATAAAATAACAAATATATAAAACCCTTATCTTTTATAATGTTAGTACGATGATAGGATAAGGGATATAACGTAAAATGTTGCCTTTAAAAAGCAATTATTATGTAAATGTCGGCTGAGGGTCCTATTTTTCCGAATTGTGTTTCTAACCCATTATAGAGACTGTCGATATTGATAAAGGAAAACCAGTCGATCAGAATAAGGTATAATTTCAAATATCCAAATGTTTCGTGAAAAATCAGTAAAGCCTTTATAGCATTTGACAAATAAAAGACCTCTGAGCCTTTTACTTTTAAGTCGTGATGTCAAATACAGACAAGTAACAGCTTCGAACATTTCCCGACTGATATAAAATAGGTACTTCCCGTAACCGGGATAGATTTGATGTGAAAGGCGGAGGATCGGATGCTGTGGCGTAAATTGGAAAAGCTCTATATCCAATATCGTGGACTATGATAGTTTGATTGATTGATTGAAGCGTATTGGTAGTGTATTGGTGGTGAAACTTACTATCGTGTGTTATTGGTTCCAAGTCAACTGATTGAACTACCGACTACTGAACGCACTCCTCATTAGAGATATTAAGAAAGAAAGAAAAAAGTTTTATTTGAGTAATCTGCACAATGTGAAATAATACAGCAATACAATAATATGACCAAGTATGAGTATGTTAATATAATGTGACCAATAAACAAATATTTTAAGACATTCTACGCTGCTATCTAGACCTAAAGTAAGCAAAGCTTAACTAGCTTGTATTATGAGTTCTATACTTAACACATTTTTTGTAAATAAGTACATAAATGTTATTTATAAAAACCACCCAGACAATTGTAAATATATACAATCATATTCGTGCATAAAAAAATATTTTGGACTGTAGAATCTGACTCGTGACTTCTGTAACTCAGACTCTCAGAGATCGGGGGTCGAACACGTACACCACTGACGTCGTTGTTTTTATAAATTAAAGGGTATATAAGAATTCAGGTCAATCAACACTTGTTCAAACGCTAGAGAAACTATAAAAGAATTCTTTGAATGACATTCAGACAGAGTAAATTATTACTCTCAACGACCGTTTCAGGTTCCACCAATATTCATTGCAGCTGAGCTAGCTGTGGACTGTGGGCAACTACGATTAACTATATGAGGATTACGGATATTCGTATCTGATCAAGTTTAGAAGTTCAATAATATAATTGATGAAAAAGTTTCACTCTGAGTGGGTATCGGGTTACTAAATATCTGTATCTATATTTTATGAAGATAATTACGTTATGTGGAACCGTGAAATATAGTTGGAGAAATGTAGGTATTATAATAATTATACACCTCTGTCGGGGATTCAGAGGCTTGAATTTAAATATTATGTACCAACGTATGTGATTTTGTTATTTGTACACAAACAGCCTTTAAGCGACTAAGCTGTTCGAAACCTCATTCAACACTTTCAACAGTTTGTCTGCGACGCGGCTGAACGTCGATATTTTCCTTAAAGTAACTGCCATCTGACCTCCACAACACATTAGCGATATCGAAGTTCTGTAGTCAGACCAGTTGGACTTTTTAGGGATTTAACTAGGTACCCGAAACGACTACCATAGATGTTCGTATAGCAACCGGGACCGTATATAATTTAAAATATACTACGTAGGCATAAATATAACCAAGAAGATGAATCATGCTAAAAATGTTTTTCAAATATTAAATATCAAAAAATATACTTAGATAAAATATTTCGTCTATTTTATCCAAAGGTTACTAAGCGCTTGTTCCTGGAACGGACAAAGTCTATTGGGTACGGAAATTCTCAGTAACCGATACAGAGCGTGGAAAGTTACTAGACAACAATAGCATGGTATAAATAAGTAAGGAGTACTTTGTCTCGCAGCGTCCTTGAAATCAATATATCTACGGCATCTTGGCAGATAAATCGCACACATACCAGGCCACTCAGAAAGTTTTGCGAAAAAAAGGTTTTATTGGCACTTGCTTATTTTAAAGTAATAATACCATTGTTCCAATTTTGAATTTCCCTCCACAATTTTTTGAGAGCCAAATCAAATTACCGTGTCTCATTTAAAAATGGATCTGCATCGAGAACATTTTCGTGCGATGATTTTTACAATTTTTAAATGTGGCCCAAAACCTGATGAGTCATTTGATCGACTTCATATTGCTTTTATGGGTGAAGCACCTTCCAAAGCAACCACCTACCGATGGTATAGCGAGTTCAAGCGCGGGCGCCTAACTTTTGGGAATGAACAAAGGAGTGGTCGTCCTACTACGGCTGTCACAGAGGAAAATGTGCTGGTAGTAAAAAATGAATCCTGAATTTATCAATACGATCCTGAAAACATAGCGTCAGTCGACAGTTTGGCTGTTCTCATCGCCGGAACATGCGCTAGTAGCTTTCGAAAAGGCCGTGGAAAAGGTGTCTGCGGCGGACTGGAAAAAAAGTCTCGAAAATTGGTTCAGACGCATGAAACTTTGTATAGAGGCTAGTGGAGAGTTCCTTGAAAAGATTTAATAAAAATATTTTATCCATAGCAGTTAGTTTTTTAGTTTCTCAAAACTTTCTGAGTGTCCCACGTATATGCCCTTTGATATTACACATTTGCCCCATATTTGATTTTTTTTACAAATGAAGACCCTTTTGACCACAATCTAACACGATGATAAGTGAATAATAGTTTTAAAAGTATTTGATTTTACCGGTTGTATGTAAGGTATGGCTGATGGCCGTTGGAGCAGACGAGTCCTAGAGTGGAGATCACGAGAAGGCACAAAAGTAATACAGGTCCCGGTCGGGTTCAACATAGGAATTACAATCAATCAATTTCTTTGCTTCCGCATACAGACAATCCCATCTACCTTTATAAAGTCAAGAACTTGAAGGTGTAAGTTCAGAATACCAAACTTACTTTTAAATCCAAAGTTGTAATAAATATCGGCCCAACACTACCGTTGTATAACATAGTGTGAATGTCTACTAATCTCTAGATTATGTTAATGTGAAGGTACTTATGCAGAAATCCGATCTTTTTTGAAGAGATACGCTCTTTATATTCAAATCTCCAGAGAGTAAAAAGTATGTAAATCATGAAAGGGATATAGTTGCTTATAGTATAATACTTATTCTTTTGCCTATGATGTCATCCTCGCGTATATTATATAGCTGACGTGACTGAAGTCAAAGTTTGGAACTACTTTTTCTATTAGCATTTGTTTATAGGGTAAGTTGGTAAGAGGTAATAAGTATACAGATAAACACAAAGTTATTTTTGCATTTGAATATGAAAGTAGATTCCGGGTATTTTGTGTTGTTGTCGCTCTATTAAAAATCTGTTTCTTTTTGTATTATGTACTTAACAGCGGCCTAAAAACGTTTGCAAAAGCAGTGCCTTCAGGCGGTATTCTGTTACTTAAAGTATGGGTGTTTTTTTGTACATGTGTGTATTTACAAAAGAAAAATATATTTAAATATGTATGACCGCATTAGCTATGCTTACTTTGGGTCTAGTATATGTAATTGAATTTCCTAGAATATTTAGTAGTAGAGTAATTGTCAGCCCATTCATACTGGGGGAATTGATGGTTCTATAAATTTTATGTTCTCTACTAATTAATTATTTATTACCACACACAGCTTCAAAACATTACAATAAAGATCTCACAAAATCCCTTAGAACGTTTGTACTTAGTGTGAATTTTCAAGAAAAATTCGCAGCGACAAAAAGAGTCAAGAATAAAATGGAAGCAAAAAGTGCACAAAACGTGTTCTACAGACACTTAAATAAATAACGAGTCTTGAAACCACATATTAAAGCGGGTTGAGGTTCTCGCACTCAACTAAAAGTGCGACCACGCTGTGTGATTGTTTCGAGTCTGGATGTATTCAGCGCTGTGATTTCCATGTCAGATATTTGTTACTATGGTAAAGAATTTTTACACCCGTTGCACTTTTTTTAAAGAACAGCTTTTTGTTGTATGGAAAAATAAATAAACACACACATATTTAGACATGCTCTTATAACCTCATCAACCTGCCTCACCTTCTTAAATAAATTCGTCTTTTGTACACGTGTGTCACTAAACTAAACTCCTATTTAAATTAAGATTGGTGGACTATCTTCCTTGCTTTAGTTGGAGCAATTTCTGGCCATTGGACAACAGTGGGCGTGATTTTTAATATAGGTTCTTTTCTTATTGGCTTTATGAATATGGTCGTAATGTAAATGTAAACTTATTGATTTCGACGTCCATAATTAATACTTTACGATCTAAATATTCTTAATAATTAAAGATATTTATTTCGATTAGCAAGTAGGTACCTATGCAAGTAAAAAAATATGTAAGAAGGAAATACTAATAAAGATATTCTCGACAATACCTAAAGGTCAACTCACTATTTCATCCGACTTCGGGTCAATTCTTTCGACACTCTATTAATATGATTTACGTAGACGCCATTATACAAAGCCGACCAAATTTATACCATCTACCTATGTAATTCCAATTTATGGAACTTTCGCTTTGAAGTATTTTCTCATTCCGTCAGCATTTAATGTCAACAAAGGATTCCAAACACTTTTAATTACAAATTAGTAAACTCAGCATTTTTTCAAAGAAAAAAATCAGTTTTTCTGAATAATTATTATGCAAAGCTTAATTAACTGAGCGTAAATTAATTTACTTTTTAAGAAATTAGGGTGACAGTTTTGTAGAAGGGCGTCCTGCGACTGCCTACGAGATATTTTGTCATTAAGAAAATTGCTAATTTTTCTTTATAACGTTCTGATGGCGACGCTCATTAAAAATCATTTTTATGTCGACAACAAAATATTGAATAAATATTTTTCTCTGGCAACATAAAAATATGTCTTAGCTATTTTGTATGTGAGTGGAGTTTCCCAGATTGAAGCATCGATATAAAACCTGAGAGCTTTTCTCGTCTAGGCAGTTATATAGGTAGACACATTAGTCAGATTGAAACCTCTTTACCGAACTTAGAATTGCAAAATAGTGACTGCAGGCGCTCTCAAATGCTCTTTGATTCAAAGAACACATTTTATTTAGAAATTTTGGTTTGGAAATGCTACGATTGAAATTGATATTGATTGAGTATCGAGAATTTTCTGAAATGGTGATTCATAGAAAAAAGTAGGATATCAATTTTGTAGGTAATTGCATAATCTACAACTTTGTCTAAACTATTTTTGCGATATCATTTGCTATTTACGAGAAAAATTCGAGAATCCAATATATTAGGTATTGGACATTTATGTAGGTAACCTTGAATAAAAAAATGCAGAAGTTCAATCGATGGGGACTTTTGATATTTCTTTCATAATAGTGTATTAAGAACTCCACCAATTTTCAGCTCTATGCGAATTTATGTAAGCTCAAATCATTATTTTGTCTGTTTAATACAGCTTCATACACTTTTGCAACACAAATCGTTATGCATTTGTTTCCCCTGAAGTGTTTAATCAAAGAAGCGGAGCGACTCCTCGGCTGGAACTAATTCAATCTGAAGTTCGCACTTTCGCGGGCAACTTATTTGCCGTACTAGTTATGATCCTAATACAATGTAGGTACAGCGTGAACCCGAACTTGTATAATAATATTATTAAAACTATATACATTATTGGTAATGTAAATGTGTATTTCGTAAGTGCGGTTCTAGTCAACCACCGTGCCTAAAGATAGCCAAACTTCGATTAGATATTATTGAGATGAGAGCACTCTACCTTGAAATGTGGGTGGTTTTGGACGGGTCGGCAGTTTCATTTAAATAACAAGATTGTAATGGCTTTACAACTCGTACAGACTAATTATTTGTAGCATCGAATTCTGTTTTGCAATAGTTTAAGGTAATAACTCGGGTCTATAGGTAGCATCATTTGTGTCCGATAGATCAATACAGTTACTGTCCTGTCATACGAGTATTCCAAATATCAACGTTCTGAGTTATGTGGTGTATTACCTTCCATAGATTAAAAAAGACAACAATGTTATCGGTTTGAAGCCAATTCAAATAACATTTTGGCAAATCAGTGTCAACAAACTTGCCTATCATATACCCTAATGGGCATGATACCCAGGACAAATCATGTTATACCTATATCAAAATATTGATAACGACCGGTTGCCGTTCTATAACATAGATCGGTATTCTAGATACCTACTCTAGATTTGATAATGGAGATAGGGTTGCACGTTTAATACAACTTTATATAAAAAGGTGAAACCGTATCTCTTTTGTCGACTGTACATTGAAAACAAAAAAGTTACTTTATTATTTTTTTTTTTTTTTTTATACCACTTAGGTGGCAGACAAGCACACGGCCCACCTGATGGAAAGTGGTTACCGTGGCCTATGGACGTATGCAACACCAGGGGCGTCACACTCGCGCTGCCGACCCTGAAGAAACCTTCTAATGCCCTTCTTGAAGAACCCCATATTGTAGTCGCTTGGGAAAACCATCGCGGGGAGTTCATTCCACAGCTTGAGTGTGCGAAGGATGAAGTTCCTTTCATACCGCACAGTGCGCACCGTTTCCGGTCGCAATGTGTGAGGATGAACTCCCCGCCTATGACGAGAAGTGCGATGATAGAATGTAGCTGTGGGCATCATGTCAAACAATTCATCTGAGCACAAACCATTGTATAGGCGGTAAAACACACACAGTGAAGCAAAGTCTCTCCTGAGACTGAGTGGTTCCACATCGCCTGTGAGTATGGGATTGCCGACAAGCCTCAACGCCCGTCTTTGTACCGAGTCGAAAGGGTCAAGCTGGCACGCAGGCGCTCCGGCGAAAAGGTGACAGCAGTACTCCATGTGGGGCCGAACCTGTGCCTTATAAAGGAGTAGTCGTTGCCCCGCAGTGAAGTACTGCTTCGCCCTGTTGAGCACCCCAAGTTTCTTTGATGCCAACTTGACCTTGTCTTCCAGATGACTTCGGTATTGGACGTCGCTGGAGATATCGACACCATGAATCCCGATACTTGTGGAGATAGTGAGCGGTGTGCCCAGGAATTGCGGCGCTACAACAAATGGGGCCTTCTTAGCGGTGAATACACATACTTGTGTCTTGGTAGGGTTGAATTGGACTAAATTTAGTCGTCCCCAATCGGATACTCCAGAGAGAGTAGTCTCAATTTCGGACACAAGTTGTTCGCGACTCTCCTCCACTTCCGACCTAGGCATATTTGCACGGCCCGTGTAATACGTGTCACCGGTGCTGTCATCTGCATAGCAATGGATGGAGCCAGCAGACAGCATGTCATTGATATGCAGCAGAAACAAGGTCGGGGACAACACGGAGCCTTGCGGAACACCGGCGTTTATGTCCATGCGGTCCGAGCAGCTGCCATCGACGACGGCTTGAATACTTCTGTTGGACAAAAAGCTGGCAATCCATGCGCACAATATGATGTATGATGATGTTGTTGGATAAACGAATGAAATGCTGTAAAATATCATGCTTAAGTTGTATTCTTGTGTTGAATTTAAGTAATATTAGAACCACTCGACATGTTAGAATCGTTGTGTACACGTAGAAAATTCACAAGATTCTATTAGGTATAACCTCATTAAATACGATAGCTACACGATCGTTCCTAAACAGTTCTTTACAATATAGACTTTTTGTTATTTTGCTTACATTCCTCAAATTAAATGTTTATCGTGAGATCAATTAATGTCCAGCATGTGTTGCATTAATACCAACTAAATTTGCTCTTAGTTGACTATATGGAAAATTACGAATCCTTTTAACTGAGGTCCATATAATCTAGTCTCCATTGTATTACCGTTATATTATACAGACAAAATCCGTATAAAGGGCCCGGTACTTCTTACCCAAGTCCGAACAATATTTACCTGTGAAAAATATAACAATAGCTTATACACACCACTCACCTTTTTGGGCTTGCCGTTCTTCCTTAGCAACTTAGCGCAACAGAGGCCCCTGGTGTCGGGGAGTGGAGCAGGGGGTCGGCGCGACCAGCAGAGACGCCGAGGGCTCGCCACGGCGCCCGCCTCGCTGCGGGCCTCTTCCTTATCTTCACACATTACCACTACCCCTTACCACCCTGCTACCATTACACAACCCACGGAAAATCACAACCTCTAAGATATCGATGCTTTATGTGAACCTCTGGCATTGTTTTCGCCTATAAAACTAAGGCCAGTTGGCGATAGAACTATCTTTTGAACGTACGTTTTAGAAAATAGCGGCGATTTTACCTTTGCTATTACTACTAAAGCGTTACAAAAATAAACTATTGGACTTAAAAGCGATTAAGTTCGATAACTTTGTACTATTTTTAGAGGAAATAGTGGTAACTGCGACCGCTCTTTCTCTAATATGCTGTTTTAACGTCCGATCCAGCATCTGAAACAAAACAAAACAACATTAACATAACATTAACTAACGTACTAAAATCACAAGACTTACTTATTATGTATGTTTAGAACGGGTTTCCTACTTTAGTGCGAAAGCCGTATCATCGAATTTTGGTACTTCGAAAACCTTGCACCGACATCACCATACTGCGACGCCTCGTTATGGTAGAAAATGCCTATGGCATTAAGTCCACCTTTGTTCCTTAATTTTTATTTGTGCAAAAAGTTTAAATATATGATTCAATGTTGTAACTGTAACTCTTCAGATATCTAACCGCAATGATTATATTACTATTATTATCTTTTCGTCTCGGTATTGAGAATTCAGATATCAGTCATTCCAGTAAATGCCGTATATATATCGGGCTCTGGGATTAAAAATTTGAATGCAACCCTGAGCGATGCTTAAATGATAATAATGACATAGGTAGGTAGGTTATTTCGTTCCTTAACTATAGGTACCTAGTATCACAGAATAGATAATAGTCTAATACCTTTATTTGCATAAATAACGAAAATATGTTATTTATGTTGAAATTTTCATGCTTTATCCTTTTTATTCTGCAAACCTACATCAATTAATCGATTAGCCTATTACAGTCCACTTCTGGCCTCTCCCAACGAGTATTATATTATAATACCTAAAATAAAATACGTATAAACTTACATAGGTACTCCTTCTTCTTTCTACACGTACGAATCTTTACTACCCGTACCTACCTAAATATACGCAGCAATATAAAACAATCTACCTGCAACATAAACTTTATTACAAATTGCCTTTCACTGACGTAAAAATGTTTCAGACAAAAGTTAATGTCTATAGCATCCGACATAATCCAAGAGCCCCGTTGTAGCAGAAAGTTTGCACATTAATGGGTACAACGGCCTATCGGGACTTAAGTAAATGAAGCGATACAAAGAAACTGGAGTCAAAACAGATTTTAGGTTAAGTAAAAATAATCTGGTAAAGGAATTATCACGGTTTTATTTGGTTGGAAGTTTACAGAGCTGGGTATAAGCGCTTTAAGTCATTGATCGGAAAATAACACAGAGTAGGGAAATGTTTATATTAATAAGACAATCAACGCCCACTGGGAATAAAATTAATAGTTATTTGTTATACAAGAGTGCAAAGTTGCTTTTTAACCGCGTGCTCAGTTTTGATGACCGAGCAAGCGAAAGATTCTAAATTTGAATCACGAGCGTAGCGAGTGATTCACAAATTAGAATCTTGAGCGTTAGTGAGGGAATCAAAAGAGCACAAGGTGAAAAATCTTTGCACTCGAGTGCAACACGTAACTTTTCATCCCACCTCAGCGAGGAAATAATGAAATGCTTCTCCTTCCTAGCGTTAATTCCTAGTCGCATCCGAAGCTTTCACCTCTCAGTCTTAACTGCGGATTTGGCTGGACCTCGATATTTTCCGTGAAGCGACTGCCATCTGACCTCCACAACCCAATGGTGACATTAGGCGATATCGAAGCATTGCAGCTAGACCGTTGTTGTTGAACTTTTTAGGGCTCCAACTACCCGTAACGACTGCCATAGATGTTCGTATGGCATCCGTGACCGACGGCTTAGCGTGCTCTCCAAGGCACGAATACTCCAGTGGTGTTTTTGCAATAAATTATAATCCACGGCATACGGTTTAGCACTAGGTTACTGTTACTACATTGTTAGTATAAAAGGAGTTTCTTGTTTCCATTCCAGCATATAGGTTCATGTTTGTCTTTAAGTACCTGTGTATAAAATAATAATAAATAAATATCGTAGGACACCCAGACCAATGCAAATACCCATTTTCATGCATAAAAAATATTTGCACTGAGCGGAGATCGAACCCGTGCCTCCTGCGTAGCGGCCGCGTTCACTACCACTACGCCACAGAGGCTGTATAATATGTGTATTAATACTAATAATAAAATACAAAAAAATAAAAATTCAACAACAATGTTCAACAATATGACGTGAAAAAAATTGATGCGCGCAAAGCAAATTAAAAAAAAAAAGTGCACCAAGGAGGTTCCGAGTCTGAGTTTTTCATAAATAAAAAAAAAGTTGTATGATAAATTCGGCACCATAGAGGTAGAAGTAATAGGTTTAATGATGTTTTGAGTTCACAAACCTTCACAAACCTAGTACACACGATGCTCTAAATTCAAATTTACTTTATCCTCTAGAGGATAAAAACGACTTTTACGCTCAGTTATCGAAGAGCAAAAATACTCTTTCCGAGATGGTGGGATGAAAAAAAATTGCCTGCACCTATTCAGGTTTAGTTGGGTCGGTAAGCACTAGTTACTTGCGTTGTTACTTATGAGTAATCAGGGTGCAATGTGAGCATGTTTACAAACTTATTCATCATCATCCTCTGCCCTGCCTTTATGCCAATTTATTTCGATGATACTAGCTGTTGCCTGCGGCTCCGCCCGCGTGGATGTCGGTTATCGTGACCAAACGTAGCCCTATATATAAGCTATATTATTGTGAAGTTTCATTAAAATCCATTCAGTAGTTCTTACATGAAAGAGTAACAAACATTCATCCGCTCTTCCATACTTTCCAGTCCGACGTCATTCCCTCAGTTATTCCGTTGCTTACCGGGTCCTCTTTCACGCAAGGGTCATCCATGTCACCTTGGCACAACTAATTATATAATATTATTTTTATTTTTAGCTAGGTAATGTTATATAACTGCGGGCTTAGCACGCTAAAGTAATTAACGTCGACCTCAACAACCTTTAGGGTACAAGCAATAAGTAATTTATTAAACTAGAAATACCTACCAGAATGTCTGCGGCAATTACTGGTCACGAATTTTCTTTGGCACAAATATATTCGTAGAAGGCACCTGTGGTACGGAGCAATAAAGAAACTCTGGTCTTTGTAACGAAGTTCGGTTCAAAATGAGCTTAGATTAATTTCCATGTAATTTGTGTTCCAACCCGGTATTGGAGACGTGAAGTAAAAATGTAACTTGTAGACCTCACCCTGATGAATATTAAACACAATAAGGCTAATGAATGCGCTAACTTGCTCGACATAATTACGCTAACTCATTGAATTCCTTGTGAAACTCCAAGCAACTCTTATTTAAATTCACAACGAGTACTTTAGGGAGAATCTGTGTAGATTTAATTTATACCACTAGGTGGTAAACAGGCGATATTATAGTGAACTAGCAGCTCGACCCGGTTTCGCACGACTAAAATTCATATTTTAATCCCTAGGACTCTTACACATAAATACAATACGACATCGCGACGTGGTTTATTTTACGATGCGATATCGTATCATGGAAATCCAAAAATGGATTTATATTAGACCAAATGAATATAGAGCTTGAGCTAGAACTTAATATTTTAGTGGAACTGAAACATTTTTTCAGCGACAATTATACAGCCAGTTAATTTCTTACAAGCAATAATATCAATATACCTAATTGTTATGAATATTTTCACTTTTTTATTTATTTATTTATCAAAATATATAGGTACAAAGTAAACTTAACATAATGTACCGCTAAAGCTACTAGAGCTTGTATGCGATACAAGCGATTCTCATGTACCTACATAGACATCTCCAGCACTTAACAGTTCAACACGTAGGTAAGTACATAAATATAAGTTGAATACCTCCGTTACAAAGTTCACACCGCAGTTTTGGAATCATTCCAACAGCTAATATCCCATTCTGTTTGTCTTTGGAGGCAATAAAATGACTTTTATGCAAATCATACGAATTCTATACATTTTTGATGAGCCGCCGCCGACGCATCCACGGTGGTTAATTAATATATTTTCCATCAAACTCCGAAAGTTTCAAACTCAAGGATATTTTTGTGTAAATACTTGTTTGCATGAATATTCTCCGTTTATTCTTCTTTCTTAGCAAAAATATTACAATTCAATTTGTATATATTGTTATATATCTTGGTGACCTACGCCACCCTGCGTGCCAGTACACTTGCTAATTGAGGAACAAGGCTCTGATACATGCTTTCCTTTAGATTTAGAACTTGATAGATAAGCCATACCAGCTTAAAGACCTCTCCGAAGCACGAGTCCCCACAGTAAGACACCGTATTTCCACACCCGACGGGGTCTTCAATGGCTCTAGGTTAGCTGGGGTGTACGAGTACGACGGATACCCCAGGAGCTACCTCACCCTCGGCAACTGATAGCCCGAGACGGCCGTGCGGTTTTGGTCGTATCGAATAAGACTGACCTGACTGAACCTTGAAATGTGCTAACCTACTCAACCAAGAACCGCTTTCAATTGTGTATATGAACTGTGAATAGTTCACTGTAACTCGCATAACCAAGGTGTCACTAAGCCGGTCTCAGCCGTTCACGCGTGAGCCGTGACCATCGGTGTAATGCGACCAAAATCCTACTAATATTATATGTGAAAGTTGGTGAAGATTTAGATGTTTGTTACTAAATCACGCGTAAAACGTTGGAGAGAAATGGGATCTGGCAAACTACACATGCCAGTGGGCCCGTGGGAAACATACGTATAATCGCACTGAATAAGAAAGAGAAAAAAAAGAGAAAAAAGCTGTATGGGTGATATAAAAGGGAGTGAGTGTGGCTTAAAGATGGAAGGTCTGCATGTTAAGTGCCTCCTGAACGCGGATGACAAAGTCATACTTGCATCATCGTCAGAGGAGTTGTAGAAAATGATGAACGGCATGAATGAGGCGTTTAAAGTGAAAGGTATGAAATAAATGCGAGAAAGACGAAAGTTATAGTTTTTGAGAGAAACCAAGATGAGACTGAATGCGAGGTAAAGATTGAAGGCTAATGTATAGAACAAGTGTCAGAGTTTATATGTATCTATATATGTAAAAAGTAAGAAAATATTTTTGTTATGAACGTTAATGTAAAATATTCAGACTTAGATCATATACCTACAAATTAATGAAACTTTGCAAGTAAGTACTAATTAGTACACAATGACTACAATGAGTAAGTAGGTACGCTTAACTTTTCCATATATATTTAATTTTTTAAAAATCCAACATTCAGGGTGGGACTTAAAGAGTTACGGTCCCTTTCTAGGGAGGATTTTCGAATACAGTCTAAAATTCAGTTTTTTCGCAAGTCTCGACTTCTCGATTTTACCTTACTGAGATGAGATCCGATTCTCAGCACTCCATGGATTCACCGTGCGGTCGCCGGGTCCATAGCGTGATACAGAGAGGAACACCGTGACGGCGACTGGGACTTGCGACCCAGATGTAGGTTTAGGGTGGCCACCTTGTGATGCATCAGCGCTCACCTCCACCGTCAGTAGTGTTCCCCCCCCCCTACCGATCCAAATTTGGTAAGATCCTATCAATGCCGCTTTTGATATTCGATTTAGTAAAAAGTTTACTGAAGCTCTTGGCAATCCGAGGTCTTTAAGTAAGTTGTACAGGGATTTAGCTGGAATTCCCCTTGCTCCTACTTCTACGGCGTAGAGTTTAACCACGTAGCCGTTCTTGGTTAACTCGTTAGTCAAGTCAAAGTATTTGTTTGTCTTTATAGCGTGGTCTTTAGGTATATTAGTTTCCCACGGTACTGTGAGTTCTACAAGCACTGCACGCCTATGCGATCGTGAAAAAAGGAATATGTCGGGTCTGGATGATGAGGCACAGATATCCTCCGGTATTTTATATCTAGTGCTTCTCATACGCGTCTACGAGTATTATCCAGTCAACGGCAGCTATCAAAATTGAATATGGCTTTTGAGGTGATTTCTTTGAGCAGCCTTCCTTTACAAACACAATGTCATTTCTTTGGTTTGTGGTGTGGAATATAGGTATCACGATTGATAGGTAATCAAGTTAGGTCGAAATTTCCAAACCAATTTCTGCTTAGAATAGAAGATAGATAGATACTGATATTTATCTATAGTCTTGGAGGTAGGTACATTACTCTAATGAAGTAATTACACACGCCTTACTTATTTAGGGTGTTTCGGGTCTGGCTCCGTTCATTATAATTGTAGGGTGTAGGGTATTGTTGAAAAGGAACGAATGTAACATTTTCTATGTACAGTCAGCGTCAGAGAAAACAGACCCCTCAATACTTAAAGAATATCGCCGCCTGCGCCGGCCGCGTCACATGACTCACGAATGACGTCACGCGATGCGATCGTCGCTGAGCTGCAAACAGCTTCATCTGCCTTTTATTTGCATGTTCATATTTGTAATTTTCTGATATTTTTCGTCTTTCGGCTCAATTGTATACCAAGATACAACATACTCACAAAAAGATGCCACATTAATTTATGTGCCGTTTGAGGATACGAACCCGCATCTCCAGCGCCAGCCGATTACTTAGACCGCGCCTTACTCCACTAGGCTACGGTTCACTTGATAATAATGGCGAAAACATGAATACCATTACCTACTCCTATTATCGAACAAAGTTGATTACGGTGTTATTTTGTAGACTTTAAGGTTTAAATTTCAACTACACCATATGTGATAATAATAACTGCTCAATTGACTGAAAGATAAGGTTGCAATTAGTATAGATTTCTCGTTTAGTTCAATAGATTACGTTTGATACAGCTTATTGCACTACCGTCATTTTGTTTTTTACTTCAAAAACTTATCTGCTGTATGAGCTGCGGCTATAGTATTTTAATATCTGTGACAGCGTGCTAAGGTTGCAATTAGAATACTTCTTTGTCTTATTTACTAAACTGTGATTGAAGGTAACTTTATAATTCGTGGTAATTTGCATTGGTGTTAATCCTCCTCGTAATATTATTCAATTTATTAAGTTGTTGATCAGTTTTTTGAGTAAATTGAAAGTATGGTTCGAATAACAACATTTTTGAAAGCTAAAATTGTTATTCTCTGGGAGCAAGAATAGAGGCATAACGGTAAGAGTTACGATAAAAATATATTATATACCTATTTATTGCTTAATCATGTTACCTTTTCATTTACAAGTTAGATTTTTGGAGTTTCTTTTATTTATTATCATTTTCATTACAGGGAAATACAGTGCGTAGATGGATTCGAAGGTATCAAGCGACGGGTGATATAAAAAATGTGAACGCCAAGGACCTCGCCTAGTTGCTTACACTCATGAATCAGAACGGCACCATGATATTGTGGAAGTTCACTCAGTGGCACCACAGATTAATAAATAGTTACTACGTAACAGATACATCACTCCCATACAAAAGTGAAAATATCTACGCTATATTCACCTACAAAATTTTAATAATAATACCTGCTGCTCAGAACGCGAAGAATTGTACCTTAAACCCGCACTCATAGAGTCGAGACTGTGTTGCCCGCCGTGCGGGTGACGTCATCGTAAGAATGCGCTAGGGTTATATCTATGATGATTATTGTAATAAAACGAATTAACCACATTTTTTATTAGTCAATCCAATATGTTTTAGTTTTATATGATTTAAATTTTTTTTCTCTTCTCGGAATTTATTACATTTTATACCTAGTCGAAAATATCTTTAATCGCGTAAATAATTTGAATAAATAATATAAATCAACGGTTTATAACATTTGTAATACGGTGCTACTTTATAGCCCTTAGTGTACCTATAGGTAGGTATACAGTAAGGTATACCTACTGTATTTATAGTTTTCTCATAAGATTTTTCCAATTTTAATGCATTTAGATTAATCATTTTGTTCAAATCAGTTTGGTCAACCATTGGTATAAAATTACGAAATAATTTACAGTAGGTATAGCTGCGTGCTAAACGTGCGGTGCAGTGTGATGCGAGCGCTCAGGCGCGCGTTCGGCAGCCCTCTGCCAGTTTGTACAGTCGACTGTACGCCAAGCTGTAGGTGTTTATCGCGTGGCCTTGAGCGAGTGACGGAAGCCTGGTGGCACCCTTCAACCCTAAAAACATATAAGACTTAAGAACAAGCGGCGGTTAACATTAGGTAGGTAAGTAAATGATTATAATAATATTCTTTAAAATAAAATCACAAAAAAAAACAGATTTGAAAAGGTTTATTATTTTAGGTTACTGGATATGGATGTCTTCAATGGGCCCAGGCGAGCTAGTGGAAATAGGTGGCCGCATGAACAGTGAGCGATACCTTGAAGTGTTGAAAGACGTAATGCTGCGCATAATCAGTGCGGGTCGCATATCCAGAAGGACAAATTTACCTGGTTCAGGATAACCCTTTAGTGCATTCCGAATTGTGCAAGACTGGCTAAATGCACAAGAAGATATAACGGTGTTTGAGTGGCCGGCTAAAAGCCCGGATCTTAATCCTATAAAAAACTTGTGGGGTCAGATGGTTTTAAACTGGAACTAAGGTAAACAGAACTTAGGAACTAATGCGAAATAGTGTCCTAACATTCATAATAATAATATTATATTATTATTAATACCTAATCCCATTACTCTTGTTTACAAGTTTAGTAATCTTCTAATGTGTTAACGATGCACCATCTGACCTCACATATTTTTGTAATGTTGTGTTAAAAGGTTTACTTATCAGAAAATGTGATCAAAGAGGAAGATGTATATTGCTATACTGTTATAGTTTAGCATGTTGGTTCTTTCTTTGTGGTTCACAGGCATAAACAACATTTAATTTTTCAACCATTCTTTTATATTCAAAGATTATACAGAGTGTAAAAAATTAATGTTTGCGACTTTAAATAAATAAGTAAATAAATATTGTAGTTATGTTTCTAGAACTATGTATAATATTAAACATTTTATACTTCACTTAGACCCTAAGTGAAGTAAACATTTTATACTTAGGGTATTGTGTTTTGTCAATAAATTTACGTTTAAAAATAAGTAGTTATATCTAAAAATAAGTAACCCCAATTTAACTCAGATAGAAAAACTGTATACTCAACCAGGAAATGGACTCCATGTAGTCCTAGAAATGTAATTCGAGAAATAAATTAATATTGTTTATACAACAAGCCTATCTTTTCTTACAAACCTCATACCTACTATAAAATTTGATTCCTTAAATAATAATTAACAAAAGTGCTTAAGAGAATAAAAAAATAATTATACGAAATAAAAAAAGAACTTTGTGTCGGAGGATTTGAACCCCCGGTCACCGTATTCACAAAGCATAGGTCATAACCACTAGACCAACATGACATTTACACAAAGTTTCAAAAAACTTCAATGCTTTCATGTCATTATCAAGGGGGGTCCCTTTTCTCTGAAGCTTACTGTACATAAGAGTAATAAAATAAAAACCTACAATTAACGCAGGCAATTTAATGTTGCTGCAAGGGATAATGAGAATAGTAAGTTCGGTTGCTGTAAGCGCATACGCGTATAAGCACCCGTTCAGACACAGCACATCACAAATTTATAATTTTGAGTTGGCAATACCAACTTTGTCTGTTATTTTCGAACCACTTCAACCACACCCAAATTCTTTACTTCGCTTACCTATACAATACATTCAATACAACACCAATGTCCTATTAAACTAATTAAAATTATTGGCCATCATCAAGTTTGGATTTTTTGATTTTATGAGGCTCCTTGATGTCCGTGAAGACAGTTATGAATAGTTACTTTAAAAAACAATTCAACGGAGTTCAACACAAATAAATGCCCTGCTTTTAATTCTTAATGCATCTCAAGTTACGTCTAATTATAGGTATCCAAAAATAAAACAACGCAAAACATAAATTCCATACCTAATGTACGTACGTAGGGGCACCCACGTAATAGACGTCACTCACGAGCATCAGCTAAAAAAATGTTTTATTCCTCTGATTATAAAAGAACGACCATAAAATGAAAATATCAAAGCCTGAATCAATTACGTAAGATCGAAATATAAGCTGGTGAAACGTGGGTGTCTAATAAGGCACTCGTATCTAAACTTCACCTGCTGGAATATACAGGTGAGTAGGTATATTAAAAAGCGCTTTGAGAATAAAATCTCTTTATATTCAGTCTCATTAAGGAGTACAAATAAGTTCAAACCTACACTACAGTGAAGTTTGTTGACATGCTAGCGAATAAACGGAGCCTTTTTCGTTTTTCACTTTTCCACTCCTATGAAGTGTGCCCGCGTCTCGACGTCGACAGCGCATAAACTGCTTTTATTATAAAATCAAGCGCTTTTCACTCAAAAACGATAAGTACTCTTGTCTGGCGTTTGAACAACATGGAAATGAGAAGGAGGAAAATTAGCGGTAGGTATATTATGTCCATGAAGTTGGCTGTATTTACCCGCTTTTGTTTGCCACGCATGTGTTTGTAATAAAACAGAAAAGCTCCCGGTTTGTTTGTTCTCACTAGTTTCATTAGGCCGACCCGTGATGGAGGAAGTGGGAATACATGTTTTGTTGAGCGCGGAATAATTAGATAAATGGTAATATAATATACTGACTACCTTTGTGCCTATATATAATATGAGATAGGGATATACTTACTTGCGATTTTTTAATAATAAAATGTGTAGGTACTTAGATAACCAGATAACCATAATTATAACGAATTTACGAGTATGTGTTAAATACATAAGGTTTTAAAGAGAACTATAGAATATTTCCTTGGGTATTAACCCAAGCCCACTACATCTGGGAACCGATTCACCTACTGATTAACGGCAGTTGCTACCTAAAAGCCAAACTGAACCAAATGATGAAAAAAGGATATATAACCCAGGGCACTAAAGCACTAAGTGCAAGCTTTAAATGCAACCACGATTGGCGCTCGGTTGAAAATAGATGAACTTTTGTCTGAATATAAAATTTTCCGTGTGAAAACAACTGAATAAAATAATTCGAACAACAATGTGTAATACTGATAATAATAAATTAGTTCTTTTACCTTTTCTTTCACAATAAACATGAAGGTACAATGGAAAGGAACAATGTTACATTAACAGGTACAATGGCAATTTTATCGCTAGTGGCATCTTTTACAGGCCATTTTTTCGATGGGCTATATATTTTGATGTTAATGGTAGTTTTTAGTGTTTTGTCTGTAAGTTCATTTATTTAATAACGTGTTTGTACATTTAAGTATTATTAAGCATTAAACGTAACTAAGCCATGAATAAATTAATATTGAATGTTTGTAAATAATATTCTACATAGCTGAGTAGTTTACGACCGAGATGTCTCGGATTTGAAACCTGGACTAGTGACGTAAACCCTCTCCTTATTATGTATACCTATAAGAAATTTAGACTGTAGGGGTTGTGAATACTAGTAATTTCAGTGACCAGTACTCCTTAAAAAATACATTGAATGTATGTAAATATATTCTACATAATTAAGTAGAGTAGTAAAATTTTGGTTAAACAAATAAAATCGACCACAAAATCCAAAAAAGCACGAAAAGCAGGTACTTAATAAAAACAAAAAAGACAACTGATTTATAGATTTAATTCACAGACAGACAAATATGCATACGACTTTTATGTTGTATACTTCCTTTTTGAAGTCGGTTAAAAATGAGTATGAAACGCATAATATGAAAATAACATTCAAATTAATTCAAAATTATTTAAATGTTTGTTTTAGGAAAGTAATTGCAATAAACAATCACATTTTGTACCTACAGAAACAAAAGCCAAAAAAATATGTTTTAAATAAAACAAAGGAAGCAGATGTAATATTTAATTATCCTTACCGATCTATAGTAAATCTTAATCTGCACATCCGTAGATCACCCACGAAAACTGCGTTCGAAATTGACAATTTTAAAAGTCCCGTCGAAAGTTGTGTAGAAAGTTTTACGTAGCAGGGTTTACGCGACGCGCTACGGCGTAGCCGAGAGCTAGGACCGCTCTGAACTGGCGCCCGGCTGACGCCCGCCTTATATGTGCCGGGATTCGGCATTCGGCATCCCACCCGACCGTGTTCGTCCTTCCCGCCTAAACATCCCCCTTCCCCATCCCTCCCCAATCGGGTCCACATTGTCGAGCCGACGCGACATGCTACAGGATTATTTTAATAACCTGTCTCATAAAAAAACGGACTGGTTGTTCTTTACTTCAAATTAGATTATAATCCTGTACATAATATTATGGCACGAGTGAGGTATAATAGCATAGAATTTAGAAATAATAACGTGATGGTTAGGTATTTTTATCATTAAGTACCTAGTAACCATAAAATAAATTTTACGCGTTTGTTTCTCCAGTAAAGCATACCCCAACAAATTTTGAGACGGATTTTACTGCCACTTAGATATTTTTAAGGAATGTTCCTACTCCAGTAGATATTTATAATTCATCCCAAAGTAGCTGTAGCTCGCGACTCCACCCGCGTTTAATTCTGATCCCGTTCATCGATGATAGTAGCCTATGTTATGTAGCTTTCTAATGGCGAAGTTTTGAAATTCGTCAAGTAGTCTTTGAGTTTATTCGTTACATACAAAAATACAAATCTTTCCTCTTTATAATATTATTAATTAATTATTTAATTAAGTAGGTAAGTGGGTAGTTATAGATAAACTGTTGAAAAGCGGAAAATCAAACTAAACCTGACTCAGTGTCATGTCACAATTTCTTTATAAAAAGGTATTTTGTGTGTTTAATCCTTAATACCACCCTGACTTACAACCACTAGGGTTGCAAACAAGCATACGATACCTACTGATGAGAAGCGATCGTTGTTGCAGACACAATACATGTCTCTAGCTAGAGGCTCTTCGAATAATGAAATTTCAGAAAATTCTGTCACTTGATCTAAACGACTCATTTCATTGGAATCATTGGTCGAAGAGACTCGATAGACACAAGTCGTCATGATGAGGCTGCAAACGTCTCAGATAACTATGCGTTGTTGCCCTTGTCAACACTTTCTTATGGAGTTTTAGAAAAACGTGAGAATAGTAAAATAAAGTAGACAGCCTCCGAAGCGTAGCGGTAGTGAACGCGGCCGCTACGCAGGAGGCGCGGGTTCGATTCCCGCTCAGTGCAAATATTTGTGTGCATGAAATATGGGTATTTGCATTGGTCTGGTCGTGCCTCGGAGAGCACGTTAAGCCGTCGGTCCCGGTTGCCATAAGAACATCTATGGCAGTCGTTACGGGTAGTTGGAGCCCTAGAAAGTCCAACAACAACGGTCTAGCTGCAATGCTTTGATATCGCCTAATGTCACCATTGGGTTGTGGAAGTCAGATGGCATTCGCTTCATGGAAGATATCGAGGTCTAGCCAAATCCGCAGTTTAGACTGGTAAAGCGGACCCCAGACTTCGAAGTGAAAGCTTCGGATGCGACTGAGAATTAACGCTAGGAGAAAGAAGAATGAGAAATATTTCAGTCACATTATGCCAGGTTCGTCAACATTATAGATACATCATCATAGATAAAACTATTGCACGTGTATTTTATTTTTTATTACTTACGTTAATTACTTTTTTTTTACGTTACGGGTGGTTGGAGCCCAAAAAGTCGAAAAACAACGGTCTAGCACTAGCTGCAAAGCTTCGATATCGCCTAATGTTAACATTGGGTTGTGGAGGTCAGATGACAATCGTTTCACGCAAAACATCGAGGTCTAGCCAAATCCGTAGTTAAGACTGGTAAAGCGGACCCCAGACTCCGAGCTGAAAGCTTCAGATGCGACTGGGAATTAACGCTAGGAGGAAGAAGTAAAATAAAGTAGTCATTTCATAATCAGTAACCGCAGATAGGATACCTAAAGAGGTCGAACGATTCTAGATCATACTATGAAGCCATTGTTGAAATAAGAATTTGAATGTAGGTACTTAGCAGTAGGTAAATTGCAACAGTATGGAGTTACCAGAGGTGTAATACCATCCTCATTTCGCCAACTGTGATTTTCGGTCCCATGTTATAGGGGCGAGCTTATTGCAGTCAAGCGGGCACTTTGTCATGGGTTTAAATTCGTACCTATTGTACTTCTTAGGGTTAGGCAAATATTTATTGACACAAAAATTCTATGTTATCACTCCCATGTAATAGGCGACAAGCCTATTGCCGTCATACGAGCATTTCTGCCAGACTAATACGTCATTGTTTTAATATAAAGACTCAATTAAACTTTGCTCGATCTAGAAATCGAACCCAGGAACGTCAGCATGCCGTCTTTATCTTCACCGCTGCACCACCAAGGCAATCTTACTGACATATTGTAGGTACCTACTTAATATCTCAGTATAATGTTGTATATAAATCTTACCTTAACAATATTATACTTAAATTTATGTTATCTGTGCCTGAATTATGAAACAAAACATCCATACAAACGTAGTTAACAGCAATAATAATAAAAGAACTATGTTTACTACATATGAGATAAGAATAATAATGTCCCTATAATTTCCTATAAGAACATATACCAATATAGGTAAACGAACAAGTACTGTGCACAAATAAAGCACAGTTATTTCTTCGCAGATAACATTCGTTTATCTGTAGCCGAAGCTTCCGAAAATCAGTCATAAATAAAACTCACCTTAATATTTCTCGTACACTCAGCTCGTACATCACTTATTGTTTAAAACAAACAGCAGTCAATACACAACAAAAACCGAAAACATTAAACACAACACAATACAGTTTGTTTACATGAATCTAAGCTAAAAGATATAATAACATGTTGTGCAAGGGCGGGCTCGCAGCGCCGACTAGCGGCTGGCGCGCGAAGCTGGCGCTAGGGCGGCGTCGACAGGGGTAGCAGGGACCGGCTGTGTACCTTTCCCTCTCATTCGCACACACTTCGCCTTAATTGTCACAATACTATCGCGTTACGCAAAAACGACGCTTTTATCAATGACATAGGAGACATTATATTACTACGTACACGGTCGTAAGGCGCCCCCCACGCGTAGTGGCCTTGAGAGGGCCTGATGTTTTCATCCCGTGTGCGTAATAAAGCGCTTAGGGAGCGTACAAGTGACTTTAGCTGAAGGATTTATGGTGAATCTCTAAAATTAATTCGGTCCGATTGTGGCCCTCTCGCTTGTAGAGGGGTAAGGTACCTGATTTCAATATTTACATAATATTTATAAATCTGATTAAAATACGAACGATCTTTATTTTGAAATTGGAATGACATTTCGTTTATGTGAATTAATAAAAACAGAAAAATCTATTGAATTAAGCATTTATTTGTAAAATATAAAAATTATAACAACTTTGTGGACGAAACATTTTAGTTTCTTATTCCTACACGAGTATAAATTTTATTCAACATTTGACATGGAGTAATTGTACTTTTTTTTTATAACTAATCGTAATTATTATACAAATTATTAACAAAACAAAATAAATTATTTAAAATAATCAATTGCTGTTTTTGTAATTAATCTTCTATAATTATACAATAAGCACATTGTCCTTGGTTTTTGTACATAACTATAATTTTTAACCAATAAGCATGGGCTCTAGCTTGCCGGAAGAGTGGAGTTTCTCGACATCACTGCCACCTCCTACACAGGTTCCGTTGATGAACACCTGAGGTACCTAAAACAATACGAAATTGAATTAATATGACATCATACAGTTCTGAATCTGTAGTGTGCTGGTGATCATTATATTACAGACTATATCTGAGCCCGTACCATGAACTCTTAAAACAGGACAATCATTGAATGACTGTCATACTACCAACTGCAAATGTAACTTTGTAATTCTATATATTTCTATGGGATTACAAAGTTATTTATGTAGTTGGTACTATGATAGTCGTTCAATTATTGAACTGTTTTAAGAGCTTAAGGTAGATCTGCTGACCAACAAAAATCGAAGTGCAGTTTCGTTCTAGCATTGTGAACAATTGGAACTTACTTAATTTCTTTTTGTTATATCTAAGTATACTTATTATCTACAGTATGTATTTTTATTACGTACATAATTGATGATCTGTGTGGAGTCAGAGGTCGCGGATTCGATTCCGGCTCAGAGGAAATATTCCATAAACCATTACTTCACTGTAAGGATTGAGGTATGTTTCTTCTCGAGTAGAATCATCAAAGCTCCTTGCCACTTTTGGACAAGTGATATCTTTAATTGACCAATTAGGACCAAATGTTAAGAAACATCGTTGCTACAGCATAAAGACTTGGTTTATTTTTATACTACTTAGGTTGCAGACCAGCACACGGCTCTCCTGACGGTAAGTGGTTACCGTGGCCTATGGGCGAGTGCAAGACCAGGGCAGTCACACTCGTGCTGCCAACCCTGTAAGAACAGAACGATTCTGTGCCGTCAGCGCAAAAGATAAGTAGGACAAAGCCTTTGGTTTTCCCACTGACAGCACAAAATCTCTCCAGTGAGCCTTGGCTACCCACCGTCGGAAACACAACACGAGGTTATTAAGCCCCGGTGTTCTAAAGGGCGCCTCCGCCCTTCAGAACACCGGGGGGGGATTCCGTCCTAATCGAGTAATCCGACTGGGGAAGTACCTCTACTTCCCCAGTCGGATTGTCGCAGATTCGATTTCGGCTCAGAGGAAATATTCCACAAACCATTACTTCACTGTAAGGATACAGGTATGTTTCTGCTCGAGTAGAATCATCAAAGTTCCTTGGCACGTTTGGACAAGTGATATCTTTAATTGACCAATTAGGACCAAATGTTACGACACTTCGTTACTGCAGCATAAAGACTTGTTTTTTTTTATAGTACTTAGGTCACAGACCAGCACACGGTCCTCCTGACGGTAAGTGGTTACCGTGGCCTATGGGCGAGTGCAAGACCAGTAGGCACATGCTGTAACTTGCATCTCGAATGATCGAAGTGAGCTCGATAGCTGAATCCGCGGTGAGATGTCAATTTCGCATACAAATTGACATCTCACCGCGGATTCAGCTATCGAGCTCACTTCGATCATTCGAGATGTTTGTTACAGCATGTGCCTGCAGGGCAGTCACACTCGTGCTGCCAACCTTGTAAGAACAGAAAGATTCTGTGCCGTCAGCGCAAAAGATAAGTAGGACAAAGCCTTTGGTTTTCCCACTGACACATGACAGCACAAAATCTCTCCAGTGAGCACTGGCTACCCTACTCACCGGGTAGGAAGCACAACTCGAGGTTATTAAGCCGCGGTGTTCTGTACTTCCCCAGTCGGACTACTCGATTGGGATGGATATACCGCATTCTTTACCAATACCCATGTGTGTCATGTGATACCTAAGCTACTAGAAAGTGGCAAGGGGTCCCTATAACCCGATTTCTGCCAGCTTGTTCGACGAATTTTGCTTGAAATTCTTCCATACCAAATTGTTATGGCCATTCTATAAGAGGTCAGATTTTTTTCCATTGGCTTCCCTTTCGAAAATCTGTTGCTGCTGCCAGACTATCCTATGGATCTCAGTTGCTCAGAGTATTCCAACTAGAAAGGGATTGAAGTTCCATCCCGGATATTGACATTTCCAATTTAAATTCACCTTGCATAAATAAATCAGAAATTAAAGGCAATTGTGGTCTATGAGTATAGTTAAAATGAGTATTTTAATGAAAATGATGCTTAAAGTGCATAAATTGTTTGCATGAGTAAGCCATTTTTCCATACATATTTACATAGCTTGAGTACAAGCTAGCACTGATAATAATACAGAATAGAATACAGTGGCTAGTGTTGTGACCAAGCTTATCATGAAACTCACCACCCACCACCAAACACACAGTAATTTTCAAATTACGATGTCTCAAACAATCTGAATAGTTCATTCCTAGAAGAATTCGAAAATACAGTCACCTTTAATGGTTAAACAGTGATAACAACAGAAATATGTGGTTTTTGTTTATCAACTTATCAAGTAGAAGTTGTGGTTAATTTATGTATGCCTTCTCTCTATAGGTGCCTCTTTAATTCAGAAGGTTGCTACTACCTTCCTGTATTCTTCTCCATGAGTGGCCAATGGGAATTTGTTCGATGGAGGCAATGCCGGACTAATGCTATATTGGGCAATGCACTATTTACTAGTGTAGTGTCATTTATCTGCCTATATCTATAAATACATAGGTATTTGTTACATTCATCCATACTAATATTATAAATGCGAAAGTAACTCTGTCTGTCTGTCTGTTACGCTTTCACGCCTAAACCATTGAACCGATTTTGATAAAATTTGGTATAGGGGTAGTTTAGACCTTGAAAAGGGACATAGGCTATGTTTGGTCGCGATAACCGACATCTACGCGGGCGGAGCCGCGGGCAAAAGCTAGTTTTTTATATATCTTCATATATAATCAAGTTGTTACACTGTTTACATAATAATAGTAATATATTATAATCACAACTGGCAATGGATAACCCTGAACTCGTGACCTACAATATAATCATTGGAATTATAAAATAAATTGGATGTGACTACAAATATATATTATAACCAGAATATATTGCACCATAAATTGCAATAATTAATATCACAATGTGAATCAGATCCAGATTGCAGCATTATGATTGAACCAACTGCAAAAAATATAATACGTAAAAATGAATCACACTTATTATTGTTCTGAACATTTATATCTTAGACCTAAAATGTTCTCTATGCACACAGTTCAAGTTTGTTGGTTGTCTTTTGTCATTAGCATGGGGTGCTACTGAGGTGAAAGAGCTCAATTTCACCAAGTATATAGATTACTACATAATCTGCACACTCCAGGGATTTGTTTGTCTACCGATTTAGGTTTAAGATATGGGTCCCGGGGTATATTGCATTAATTGTATGTTAGTACAATGACCTCCATGTTTATTAGACAAACTGTTAGTGAACCAAATATTATGATGATGGATCCCACATAATGTGTTCATACAATGGGTTACCTAATGAATCTTAAAACCTATTTGTATAAACATACCACATTCTTGGTATCTTTATGACAGTTACAACCAGTCTGGTAGTTATACATAGAAGTTACTGTACCTATTGGTCACATAACAAAAGATGAGTAACAGTCTGCTTGCTTTTCCTTCCCTATAGCTTCTAGAAACATGAATACTTACTGTCTTTATCCCTGTTATTTTAGCTAAATTAGCCTGAATAGCACTGCCATCATCTCGCTCATCCAACTCATATGCTTGGTAAGGTTGTTTCACTTGACTAAACACCTGGAATTTATAAAAAGTATGGTTTAACTCACGAGCTAAGATTACTTTATCTGGATATTTTAGAACTAGATATTTTCTTATATATTTCTCATTGGGACAAACTTACACCAGGTTTTTAGGTTGTAGGATTATAAAAATATCAGCATAAAACCGGTTTAAAATATGAGTCATATTTGATACCAAAAATAGTATGAAAATTCTAGCGCAGCCATACTTACTTGTTTGGCCAATTTGCAATACGGGCAGTATGATTTTGAAAATATAACTACTTTATCTTTCGAGATTGCATCTTTAATTAATTGTTGAACATCAGCAGTGGACACCGAATTCGCCATTTTGGATGCTGCACCAGTACGAACAATTTTGGTAACTTGTGAGCCCATGTAAAGCCTACCGACGATTATGTATCACGGAATTCACGCCTCACGGAACGGAATTGACAGAATGATTTGACAGCTGAATCAATGTTGCCAAGTCCAGAAACACTTACTCCTAAAAAAGAAGTCGGACGTTCTAAAATCACCACTAGATTATTTGGAAAACTTCGTAAAAATCGACTTAACCATCAAACACACAAGAGTGTTATGATAATAGCGTTACGCATTGCTGCGTTTTTATCGCTGTTCAGATGGACTTATTTATATCGGAATATCGCCGGGTGCAGAAACGCATGCATCCTACTTCTATTTCGCCGTTCGTAGGTTTACGTGTACGTCGTTACATTCGTGAAAGTAAACTCGATAAAATTCGTGAACATAGACATAATACGATTTTCTGTTTTGATTTTCGTTATTATGAGTCAGACAGAGTTATGTGTTATTTTTTTATTTTAACAAATGTTGGAAACTAGTTTTAACTATTAAAAGACCCTCTTCCCCTTATTAAACGTCAAAAATCCCTATACAATTTTTTTCTAACTCCATTACGGGAAAATACTCCAGTGCTGACAACACCTAACTGAATGTCAATGTCAGCATGTGTCATGAATGTCAAAATTTGACATTCCTGAAGAAATAATATATAGTATTTAGTAAAAAAAAGATCCTGTTTGAGACTTTATGATTTGAGAACAATAAAAATTTGCTCTTACCAATTTGTGAAGAAGATTGATAATAATAATAATAATGTAGTAGTATCACAAAGTAGTTAGAGTTGTATAGTAAGCTGGGTCTCTGTTTATGAAAATTGGTCCGACGCATGCTGCTAATAGATGGCGTTATACTCGTAGTAGCAAAAGGGCCAAAGGACCAATTAACTTTGCTATACAGCAATTTAAACAAGGAACTAGTAATTATTTTTTTACCCTTTTACACTTTTATCTTAGGTACCTACATAGTGATAAAGGTCTTAGAATCAAGAAAAACTATCTTTTATATTCATAAAATCATAACATACGGTTTTGATACACTAAGGCCATTTTGGTGGATATTCTAGCTATTATTTGCTGCTTACAATGATCTTATCTTCCATATAAGACAGTTCTCTTTGCTTCTCCTACCTCTATCCAAAATTCAAAATACAGGGGTCACGGGGGCTATGACCCCCCCCCCCCCTCCCAAAAACCGTGCATGTCAAATTGAATAGTCTTCTTAGAATTTGTAAAATCATAAAAATATTTCTTTTTTGCTCCTTGTCGCGTCTTTAAAGGTAAAAAATTGGTAAAATTGTAATTTCATTATGGTAAATGTTCTTATAGATACGACGGACGTTTTGCTACGTTAACGGGATAGTGCTGAAAGATTGTTTACAACTTATGTGTCGAGGCACAATCGAGGCCCTATGGCGCCCAGCGTGGATGACGACGACGTGCCCTGTAAGAGACTGGTCGCGGGTTCGAGTCCCATCTGAGTCATTTCACCTTTTCCAATCCTAATCGATCTTGGAAAATTGGGCGGGAAGTACCTAGCTATATAATTAACATGACACTGAAACGAACTGATTGTAGGTAATTTGTTTCAGGTAAGTATGCCAGTAAGTACTTACCAACTGGACAGCACCAAACGCAAAAACGTAGACGTCATTCATTTTTCAGATCCTAACTCCTCACGCGCTAGGACCGCCAGCGGGTCTTTGGAATATGTATGGCGTAGGTACCTGGTTCTCCAGCAACACAGAATTATCGTAAGTAATACCATGTAGTTTATGTCCCACGAGTCCGTCATCATTAGCTCCAGCTCAGCAGCAAAAAAAAACCAAGGGGGTATCCGTACGTGAAATAAAAAGGTCAGTCTCGGCACAAATTATCATAGATAATGTGTGTTATCTGATCTGGCTGAGTGCCGCACTATATCAACATACAAGATCCAGAGTACACCTCCTTATCTATGTAATCAAGTAATAACCTAATACGGCTAATACTTTAGAACTAATATTTGTGGATATTAAAACCATTAAGGCCAACAGCTAACAGTGTTGGACGATGCACACGCTTTTGATAAGATTGTACCTAGGTATTTTTGGGTGTTTTGGGGGCCCCACCTAGACCTTCGGGATCCAAGGCGGCGAGGCTCTGGCGTAATTGTCCTCTTAGGGCCAGGAGGGCAGACGGCAGCCATCAAGTCTATCAAGAATAGGGAGTGGACCAAAGATTCCAAAGTGTAAGCTTTGAATGCAACCGGAACTAACGCCGCTGTGATGATGATGATGAGTATGGGTTTGAAATATTGTTTACTGTGGTCAACCATAAGAAAAGAAAAAATGATCAAACTACCTCTTTGTCTTTTCAAGAGGCTTTGAACGTCAGACCTTGGTCACAGTTCAAGTGAGTTATCTATTCATAGGTTGAAATTATGTAAGTACCTTCATATAAATGGGCCAATCTGGAAGTATATCGTACTCATTCAAATTAACAAATGGGGTAGTTAGGTACAGCTAAGAACTTATCTTATGAAGGTGCATATTGCTTGGGACATACCTACCTACATCTTGGACTGGACATAAATATGCTCAAAAGGTGCTCTACTCTATACGGTGCGCAGTACAAGTTTCTTGGGTGTCTTTTGAGATTTCCTTCCTCTTATAGTCCCGGGTCCTTTAAGCGGGGCGTGAAAAAGCATCTGATGAGGCCGTCAAGCTGAGTGCCACCATTGTAACATGGTACGTGTTGTAATGGTGGCCCTCTTTTCAGAGACTTTGCCTTCAGCTTACCATCAGGCGAGGCGAAGTCAAATTGACGTGTCCTATATAAAAAAAAAAAAAAAAAAAACATAATTTAAATGTGCCTAATAATCAATATTATCCCCATATCCCTAATACACGTTGGAATACATAAATATGTATCTACCAGACGTGATAATATTGTTGATAAATATTTAATACATTACTATTAATATGTAGGTACTTATTACGGTAATCATTTTAATTTTACTAACAGTGTAATTTTTACTTTCCGGTTAATTGTGTTTATGACTATATGAGGTCGCACAATTATCTTCGGGGGCTAAACCAACTTCACCTAACTGGTACACCTGCACTACTTGCAGATTAACGAACGAGGCTTTAGCGCAGGATTTCCTCTCGTAGTGGAGTTGAGACGGCAGTCGCTCACGTAAAAGTCAAGATAAACCATGATGAAAGACGGAGTAGGAGAGCAGGCCTCAGGCTTGAATGATATCGGGATTAAATTCGATTATGATAAATATACTTAGGTAGTAATAGGTACTTAACAACACTATTTTCTATAGGAGATATGATTCTTACTTTCCGTTTAAGTATTTCATGGTAAATTAAATAGATTGTTATGATTGGACTTCACAAAAGAAGACACGATGACGTAGGTACCTATTTCATTTGCATTGTGTTGTGACCACCTGACCAGCATTTATAAGTTTGATAGCATTTTCGTACAAATATATAAATGCTCAAACAGTAGGTAGGTTACCTACCTACCTATGTGAGTCAATTTTCCTTCGTAAACAATAAACAATGGATAGGTAGACAAAATAAGTATGGGTGTGTGTGTGTGTTAGTTACTTATTTAATGTCTTTAGTATAGTTACTGTAATTTTCCTCTTTTATGTACAAAACACGTAGAGCATCTATTTTTATAAATCAGGTGATTAGGTTAATACTAAAATGTACCGGAAAATCCGGTTTATATTTATTTGACCTAGTTATTAAATTTATAACGGTTGGAAAACCGCGACGAGCACAATGTTGGAATCGCACAGTTTATTGAAAGCGTATGGAGTTAGCGGATGTTATGCACAGTGATTTGTCACAGTAACCTATAATCTTACTAAAGGTATTATTGTGTAGATAAACACTTACCATAGGATATGGTCACCGAATTGTGTTTGAAATTTTACTACTGAATAGAAGATACGTCACAGTGGTGAAGGGTAGAAATTTTCCAATGGGAACATTTGTCACGTAATTAACAGCTCCTTCATAACTGCAGAGGAAAGCCGGCAGGAATCAGGTTATACGATCCCCTCGCCACTTATACATTAGTTCATTCAAATTTAATGTGAAAATATTACTAGCCTGCGTCCTAATCTGTGCAAAGAAATTAATCCTCGCCCTAAGTAGACCTTTTCCTCTATCCGCTGTCTCTAGTCTGGCATAGATCATAATCCTAACCAGCAATGTCCTTAAGGACCTCAAGAATGTTGGCAGATTGTTTTTGATCTTACACTTACACACATAAAAACATCGATTGTCAATAGAATACAGTTTAAGTTATTCAAATTCAATAAATAGGTAGGTACATAATTCACATCTCAAAGTCATAATCAGTATCATTGAGATCAGTATTATATATCAGAAATTCTATATTGTGTTGCGTGCTGTTAGAATGCTAGGAACATATACATACGGTTGTGGTATTCATATCAGATTGTAACCGCACTACGTATAACATTTTACTTACCGCGAACGGTACAATCAGGTACTTGCACCGTTCCGTTAACTAATTACAGAAGTTCAGGACTTATTGGTCTTGTTAAGGTAACCTTTGAGGTAGACACCATTAGTATTGTATTGAAATTTATGTGTGTCTGCAACTTTGTCGTGTTTTGTTGTTAGGCCCAATTCAGCTATGCTGTTTTGAAAATGCGTGATTCAAATTCAATTAACAAGAAAAGTGTAGAAGACTTTTGGTATTCAGTATGGTTTGGTTTATTGGAGTATGGTTTACCCTCCGTTACAAAATACCGACTGACGCAGGTTATCTCCGGGAAGGTTGTTTTCGGAGAACGCCTGTTTCAGATTAGGAAGAAGCCGACGTGTGTGTGTGTCTCATCACTACTATACATCACACGACAGAGGACGGGGTGTGTGGTGACTTGTGTGAGGTATCGAGACGTGATCTCGTGGTAGCCATTGGAGTTGGAGTCCTTTTGCACAGCACCATGATTCGGTAATGGTGCGGAGGACGAGCGCATAGGCCGCGGTGTCTTCCTTAAAAGAGGGTTGGACTTGTGGTTACCCCATTAAGATAGCGGCCTGTTCTCTCTGTCTATTCCGGAGAGAAAAAGAGGTGATTATTATAGGTAGGTATGTATGTAATTTTAATAGCTTCCATAACCATTAAAATCATGGGATATCACTCATCGGAATATATTAAATAAAATATCAAAAACAGTACTTGTTTACGTCCAAACTGCCAATGTAAAGCTATAATAATATATTTACACAGCAGCTGACGTAATATACAACATATTTATTTAACGAAATTTTAAATCTCCAGTATAAAAAGTTTAAAGCAATATGTAACTATTCCTAAATCGATATTAATGTATGTTGGATAATATAATAGGTATATAATACACTACTTTTACTATTGGCATTGTATACATACATACCTATCTACTATACAATGACCTCATCGATTGATGCCGTAAAAGTACCTACAGAATGATATCTACAATGTGGCAAGCGAGTTTCCTAAAATCTATGAATGGTGATCTGTTTCTTCTTAAAAATTAAGTAATGTTTCCTGTAAGTAAAACTTACTATCTCCTGTATTCAGAATACGTAGGTACTTTCCTTTCAGGTAGAGTTAAAAAATGTCATCCTGTAAATTACGTTCACGGAAGACAGATTTAGCAAAACTGAAGTTTTTTATGAGGGAAAAGCACTGATAACTAAAATGATTTGATGCAAATACTGCAAATAGGCGCCATGATCACGAAAGAAAATAACATAAACAACATAGTTACGTTTCAGACATAAAACATGTTGTTCATGCATTATTGTTTAGTCACGTTCAAACTGTGAATGTCAAATTAAATATTGATACTTATGTGTAGGTACCTATTTGTACAGTCGACAAAGGAGATACGGTTGCACTTTTTCATCATAATGTAGTTGTATGTAAAGGTGCAATCGTATCTCCTTTCCCGACTGTACAGTCAGCATCAGACTCTGACAACATGTGTTTCAACCTCTCAACATCAGACAGATCTATTTTGACTACAAAGTCTCAAAACGATCTTAGGTAATACCAAGGTCTGCAAGTCAAACTTTTTTATTGATTTATTCTATTATCATCCGAACTAAAGGTGTGTACAAAATATCAGAACAATCCAATCAGTCAAGAGGAAGGGGGGAATACTAAGGTACTAAGATCTTTTTAACCGACTTCAAAAAAGGAGGTTCTCAATTCGTACCCAATTTTTTTTTTTATTTTTTTTATTTTTTTGTATGTTTGTTACGCGATTGTGAAGCCAATTCTAGACGGATTTTGAAAATTCTTCTTGTGTTCGTAAGTAGATTATTCCGAAGTGGTCCCATTTTAATTTCGTAAAGATCTGATGATGGGTTTCCGAGATTAGACCAAGGAACTCTTCAAAAAGTACTAGGAAATCAGCCGCGATTGCTGCAATGGCATATTATTGCAATGTTTCTGCCATTACACATCATAACATCACGCCTGAGTCCTTTGAAGGGGTACGCAGAAGTGTTTAGAATATTCAGCTATATTTCCGGTGTATATGCATTGATTTTAAAAATTCTTTTTGAATAATGATTTAATTTTTTTTTTTGTGGCGTGGCCGGTTCGATCTGTATTGCAGTGTCAGCAGCGCATGTACAGTCAGGTCACTATACATGCGATGTACAGTCGTGAGACTGTACAAACTCACTAAAAAGAGAAAAATAAATTCATTTTTAACAAAAAAGTTTAACCGACTTCAAGAAACGAAAAAGAGGCACTGAAAAGCGAAAAATAACCTAATTTACAGACTTACTGATTTATTAGAAGTCGGTGCCAGCCAACTTTGTTTGTTGTGTCTGAACTACTATGATGCAATCAATTGAAATATGGCCTCTCTTGGGCTAGGTACCGACTTCTAATAAATCAGTAAGTCTGTAAATTAGGTTATTTTTCGCTTTTCAGTGCCTCTTTTTCGTTTCTTGAAGTCGGTTAAACTTTTTTGTTAAAAATGAATTTATTGAGTAATTTATTCGTCAAGATCGATCTGATGCTGACTGTATTAGCCTGTCGTACTGGCATCAATTTGTCTTTTAGTCGTGACTTCTACTAATGGATGGTTAGCACAAAATTAGCATTTCCTTCGAATTATATGTAGGTATAAGTACCAAATATTGTGTCAATTGCTATTATTAGAGAAATCCTCCATCTTGTTTTCATCTTGTTATTTAACGGGCAAATGTAAAGTGCTATTTAATATTATAATTAATTATTTTCCTATTTTTTGTCTCACAACAGAATTTATGCATGAATCAATGGTGAGAACCGGTAACTGTAGAAGCTGTGGAAAAAATCATCATATGTACAACAATAAAATTATTCACATCGGTTAGATAATAGTACCTAATATCAGCGTTCAACCAGCAAACACTTCAGCTTTATTATACTAATAACAATAAACACGTAGCTCGATAAAGTCAGGCAGAAAATAGTTACATCTCACTAGATGTAACTATTTGTAACTATGTGTTTAAGAATTTCGTCTTATCTCACTAGACAAGATGAAATTCTTAGCTATCCATGGATTCACTGAGCGGGTGCCGGGTCCATCGTGTGGCAGAGAGACAAACCCGAGCAGACCCCGAGACTTGTGACTCGGGCTGTAGGTTTAAACCCCTTTGTGACGTACATCAACACTGACCTTCACAACTCGTGTTTCTATCCCTGCCCCGCCAAATCTGGTATGAATCCGCTAGTGCAGCTTTAGATACTCGTTCTAGTATAGAGTTCTCTAGTAAGTAATTATACATGTCTTTTGTAATAACCGACATTTTGAAACGACTCTATAGGCAACTTTATAAAGGGTCAAACAACATCTTTAAAGCTCAAGTCAACCTGATCTGTATAGGCGGTACTTGCTAAACAACGAACGAGGAACGAGGCACAGGCTTCCTCCCGGTAAAGCCGATAAACCTTGGGTTCTAAAGACGCAAAAGGGAAATTGCTATGAGATCGATGATTATGAGGCAATGTTATAAAGTTTAAAGTAAACCTATCAAAAGAACGGACCATTGCGATTGGCAGGTTTCACAAGGATCATAGTAGGCAGGCGGCCAATTGTAATGCACCGTTCTCTCAATACCTTTACGATTAAGTAACCATTTATATCATCAATGCCTTTACGTTACCAATATGAATATTTTTTGTGCTCGGAGTGTTCAAATTTTATCAGGGACTCCATCGGTTCGCTAAAATCAATATGGGTGACGAATAAGACCTTATTATAAAGCTGAAGGTCTTTAAGACAATTTCTGAAATTGGAAGAATGACTCAGACAGTCATTAAAGCACCTATGCATGTAGGCACAACATAATATATTATAACCGTAGCATAAAAATATAACCTTGGCATTAAAGTTCATTTACAATAACAATGAAATATCACAAAAGTCAACAGCAAGGTCTTTGTTTTCTTTATATTAATACCGAAAGTCATTGCATTTTTGTCAATATGTATAATGAATATCCTATATTATTCGCAGGACAAGGAAAAGGACGCAGATTTTTTGTTAAACATAATTCCAAGCGATATGGGGTTCTTCAAGGGCATTAGAAGTTTCCTACAGGATCGCCGTGTGGTTCCCGGCAGAGTAGAATTTGGGCCACCCCATCTCTTCCCATGCGGTGTCGTTCAAGGTGACATCAGCCACCTAGACTCAGCTTCTGATGCATGGCTCGAGTCAGCAATAGGGCACTATTGTTGACTATTACTATTATTGTACCCCCATTACGTGGGACCTAATACACTGATTGGTGAAATGTGGTTGTTGTTTCACCTCTGCCTAACCCTCCAGGGATAAAGGCGTGATTACATGTACGTACGTATGTATGTATAACTCCGGACACGTATCTTGGACCTAAAACGTGTTCAAATATGCTCTATACGCGCAGTACTCATTTCTTGGGTGTCTGTTGAGGATAGCACGGGGTGCTACTGCGGTGGACGAGCTCACATTCAACAAGCGTAGATTATTACAAAGCAATCCGCAGGCGCCAGGCGTCCGGAGTTATAGTATGTAAAGGAAGGGCAGCTCGAGTATTCACGCTAAGCACTTTACATCAAATGGACCGTGTATTATCTGCCACCTAAGTGATATAAAAAAATGTAAATATCTTTTATCTAGAAGTCCATTGCATCCCATAAAAGCGGTTTCATTGACAAAACACCGCTCATTGATGTCAATGGAAGTTTAATCAACAACAAATTCTTGTGAAACACCACGCGACAGTGTACTCTTCCGGGTTGTGTGCACGTAAGTAGGTATAGTAACATACATAGATTGTTTTGAAACTTGATGCCACCTGGCTACACCTGCTGCACTTGTCCACCTTTAATGTACAGTGTGTACTGTGTACACATATTTATCACAAAATACATATTAGTACTACAACGTCTTTAAATCTAAATTTTACCAACAACTTTATCTCATTATGAAGATATTGAGTCGTCACGTGTGATTCTGTTCGTTTGCAATTTATAAAATCCCTTTTGCTCCGTAACTATATAATGGCTATGTAGTGACGATTTGTATTTAAATAATAATAATTGATTTAGATAATTACTTTTTTTATAATAGGACACGTCAATTTGACTTCGCTTCGCCTGGTGGTAAGCTGAAGGCAAAAAATTACACTGTGAGGATGTTCTTTGCCCGACTATCCCAATATAAATAGGACGAAAAGTATTGCTTTCTTTTAGAATGGAATGTCATGCAACACTTCTGGAGCTTTTCAGGCTCCAGAAATGAGGGTTTAGAATAACTCCAGTGGGTGAATTTCCCGGGGCTTAAAATTGCGTGGCATCGATGAAATCGGTACTAAAAATCATTTTTACAATACTCTAACATTTTTTTCTGGTTAGGCGATATAGTGATCTATGTGGAGCACTAAATATTTTATTAAATAGGATTATAGATTCGCCAAAAAAAAAATTTAAACCTCGAAATTTTTCATTGCCGTGTTTGTCCACACATCACCTATTGTGTTGTGATACCTCATTGATAAAAATCTATTGGTTTTTTTAATTAAAACCTAGTTTTATTTGATACGTGAATAGTTAAAGTATTGTTACGAAATACATTTATTCAAATATTTAGACAATACAACGAATGGTTAATAAAAGTTCATTTGTCCTAGAGTTACCTTTAATCGCCATGTTCTAAACATATTTTAGAATATCGTTTTATCTAACGACTTGTATCCTCCCTCATATCCGCTAAACGTTGCATATTGGTGCCGCCTAAGTGCTCGACATGGAAGGACGTACACACGTACCTGCGTTTTGGCACCATAAATAAAAGTATATCATTTTTATGTTACTGGACATTTTTTCTTTCATTACTGTGGATAGGTATAACTGTCTATTCCAATAAGTTTATCCTCTTGATTATACATTCAATAGAATGAAATTTATCTTGTTTATTTTAGTGAAGTGTTTATTACTTCGAATAATTAATAGATTTTTTCTTATATTATATTTTTGGCTCGTTTTTCACCACCGTGCTTTCATTTCCATGGTTTCCGTGGTCAAAATTTGCTATGGCAATGAAGAAAAAAACGCGGCAATGAAAAAAAAATCATTGCCATGCCTTGTAAAACAATTTAGTCTCATTGCCATGACCAGATGTTTCATTTCCGTAACTTATGTTCTCATCGCCATTGCATATTGACAAAAGTATATCATATTAATTTGTTAATTTCCAATTTCTTTTTCGTGTAAAAGAATTGGCGTCGTTTTGGAATTGAGCAGCCATGAATGAAAATGGTATAATATGAAAGTACCTGCAGTTTACCAGGTTTCTTAGAGAGATTCGAGTCTTATAATTAATCCTATCGATTAAAGCAATAAAAATACTGGCTGTTATTTTTTCCGATTTTAGTCGGTTCAATTACAGGATGTGGCAAGCGATTTTTCAGCATTCGTTAAACGCAGTTTTTTTTTCTTTTTAAAAATGAGGAAATGTTTCTTCTGAATGAAATTAGCTATCTCCAGTATTTAGAGTACTTTCCCTCCACATCTCCAATGCAAACGCGGTATCGTTTATCTAATACTAGCTGACCCAGCGAACTTCGTACCGCCATATTTTCTGATCCCATTCCCGCTGCATATCTCTAAATTTATCAATATTTCTCTACAATATTATGCATGTATTATACATATAAATCTTCCTCTTGAATTACTCTATCTATTAAAAAAACCGATTCTAAATCCGTTGCGTAATTTTGAAGATTTAAGCATACACCGGGACAGACAGACAGCCATCGATGGGGTTACACTCGAAGTTGTTTAAGAAAAAATCTGCCTGGGATAAGTTATCCAGCTTGGTAAAAACAACTCCTAGAAAAAACTAGCCAGGATCCACCTAGGTGGGGCAGCAGCAAAGGAAACACTCTCTTAATCTTAAAAAATACACTGCGTTTAAGGATTTCCAAAAAAATCGCTTGCCACACCCGGTAATCGAACCGAATAAAATCCGGATGAAGCTATATTTTAATTGCATCAATCGATAGGGTCAATCTTAGGGATCAAATATCTCTAACAAACTTGGTAAAATAAGTAAAAGGAAACCCTTAAAAGAGAAGGTATAGGAAGATTTTAGGCGGTTTGATCATCAGGTGTGTTATTTTTAGAAATCTTTGAATGCAGGTTTGTTTCCCTTTAAAAATAAGGTTATGTTTAATTTAAGTAAAATTCGCTATCTCTAGTATGAGGGTACTTTCCCTCCAGGTAAAGTCGAAATGTTCCACCCTGTATATCGCAGCTCTGATATTACTTACACTAAAAATAACGACACTCATACGCGTGTTTAACACAGTGCCACTGAAAAAATAAATGACGCCAATGTCCATACACAATTGCCTAATCCCCTTTGTATTTTTATTGTATGTAAGTATAATTTCTCATGTAAGTAGGTACATAAAGTATTATGTTTTATACTATGTATTTTCATTTCCATGGTTGATTTTTTCATTCCCTTGGTATATTTATTTCATGCCCGTGGATGCTTGTTTCATTGCCGCGCACGCATGTGTCATCGCCGTGGCGCGTAATTTTTGATCTTATATATCTCGTTAGCTTTTTTATTTATCTGCTAGATATTAAGCAAGAATACATATAGTATCAAAACCTATAATAAACGCGATTTGTTTTAACTACAAAACTTAAGGTAAAAAAAATCCACGGAATGAAGATTTTAATGGACCTGTTGAAATTCACCCCAGTATGTCCAACTATCTGTCCAACCGGTTGAACAAATTGGACAACTTTTCTCCAGGTTTTTCAACTTCAAAATTTAGTTGAACTAGCTGGACTGAAAATTACAATAAGTTCAGTATGTTCAACTATCTGTTCAACCGGTTGAACAAATTGGACAAATTTTCTCCAGGTTTTTCAACTTCAAAACGGAATTAGACCATGTTATTGTCATCTGAGGAAAGGAGATTCCGGTACCTGACTTCAATGATAGAGATCCTATTAAAACTATTCAGGGAGCTTGTTGTTTCTATTTGACGACCTTCATATATTTCAAATCCCATATACGTCATTTATCTACAGGACGCCGCGCCGCGCCGGCAAGAGTCACATGAGAGTGAAACGTCATTGTCTCAGTCTACCAGTGTTTGTTCCACCGCATACCTTTATAGCTTGTAACTATTAATTGGTTTGAGCATTAGTCTACAACAGTGTAAGTACCAATGTAGGCGTAACCAATTAGTTAACAAATGTCCGGCATTCTGCGTGAGTGTGTATACATTTTATATATTACACGATATATTATCTGACATGTCTTTAAGAATGTGAAACCAAAACAGTCATCAATCAAACTGATAAAAGTGTGCGATAGAAAGAGATAAGAATGGGCAATTTTAAGTGACTTCTTCAATAAAAATCTTGTTTTAAACTTGTCCTCTTTTACCATGTGGGCCATATTTTACAATTTTCTATTTGAGTAGGTAAGTGGATGAGGTGGTCTGTTCAGTCAATTTATCACTTAATTTAAGTTCGTCTTTGCATGCAAAGTCTATACTCTAAAGTATAAATCAACTGTTTCTGTTTCTGAAAGATTGATTACAACATCTTAAAAATAATGCCTCAGCCAATTTAAAAATGTTTAGAGAGAATATAGAAATTTACTCAATGATAACAAATTGAATATTAGGTAGGTGCGTGCAAAAATACAGATTTTCTGTAAAGAAGATACCTACTTCTAAGATGACAAACAAATATATTACCTGACTACCTGCAAACAATAAAAAAAGAGGTTTGGAACGCTTTTATTAATCGTAAGTAGGTACCTACCTACTCTAACGTGAAGTTGGACACTTCTATGGACTCCTTGTTTACGAATTAAGGTCTTTTAGTGCGATATCAGACCTAAAGACGAGTGAAAACTGTATAGAAACGATCTGAAACTCATAAGCAGCGAGAATATTTACCAATTGATATATTTAGGCTTTCAATGTTCCTGTAACATGTATTAACCGTTTATGTTTTAAGCTACCTCTCTAGTTGACTCTACCTCTACCAAATAAGGCCTTTTGGTTCGATGTCAAAACTAGAGTAGGTACGACAATATAGAGACGAACCGAAACTCATAAACAGAGAGACGACTCTTGGACAATAAATATAATTATTTGGCTTTAATTGTTCCTACGTCATGTATTTACAGTTTATGTTTTAAGGTAAAAAAAAAACATAATTTACCATCAGGGAGGATGTGTACTTGTTTGCCACATTAGTTGTAAAATATTGCAAGCAATATAATAGAAATGTTAAATCTAAGCATATTATGGTTGAGAAAATAACTAGGTCAAAAAACTGAACTGTAATATGGATGTTATCTGAAATAAATTTATTCAGCAAACAAGAGTTTAACACAAAAAACGTTTCATAAAATTATATTGTCATGTCAGATATCTCACGATGTGTCAACAAGATGAGGAGTCTGATAGATAACATTAAGACATTATGAGTCACAATAATAGGTCATTGTAATACTTTTGTTTTCTCAAATGGTTTATCATTATTCCTGTGTAAATAATAACAAAGGTTTTCTTGTCGCCTCTCTCTAACACCTACTCGTTTATAGACGTTATTTTATTTCACGACATTATTTTACGACATACTACCCAGACCCAAGGTAGGTCAGAATAGCTGAACTATCGAAAAAAGTGAAAATGCTGAGAGAACCTGCGACCATCTTACTAATATTATAAACGTGAAAGTTTGTATGTGAGTTCTGTTAGTTACTCTTACACGTAAAAACTACTGAATGGATTTTAATGAAACTTTATAATTATTTAGCTTATACATCAGAATAACACATAGGCTATAAATCAGCGATGAACGGGATCAGAATTCCACGCGGGCGGAGCCGCGGGCAACAACTAGTACCCTCATATTTCAGGCTGCAAACGTGCCTGTTAACAGGATAGTTTTTTTTTTAAAAAAACTTCATGCACAAGTACATAGGCGGACTTAATGCCACAGGCATTCTCTACCAGTCAACCAAAGGTGGTGCAGAGAAAAGTCAATGTGCGAATGATACCCTCAAGGGTGTTCAGACTTAAGCTCCCTTGGATTCCCATAACTACATTCACTACAGTCCAAGCGTGATTTTTCCAAGCGACTACAGTATGAGCTTCTTTAATAATTACATTAGTAGGTTCTTACGGGGTCGGCAGCGCAAGTGTGTTGCCTCTGGTTTTGCTTACGTTCATAGGCTACGGTAACCACTTTCCATCAGGTGGGCCGTGTGCTCATCTGCCACCTAAGTGGTATAAAAAAGTCCTCAACAGGTATAGTTTACGTATTCCAAATTTTACCGACTTCTTACCCATACATACAATTTTTTCTAAGATATTTATGTCAGAAAACTTCATTAGTTAGGTATATTGATGTAGATATATTATTATAGTTGTTTGTAGTAAAAACAAGTCTAACTTCTAACATATAAAAATAAAATTTGAGCATTTTCCTTACAGTTCCCAGCAAACAGAAACTCATTTGCATGGTATTTTTCCTTATTTTTTTTTCCTTATTTAGCCTTATACTCTGTGCTAAAAATAACTGTAACCTATAATAAATGCATATGTTTTATATATCATACTAGTGAATCATACGGTATTTTAATGCAAATCTCCAAAACTGCGAAAGCGCTCTTAAGCGTAAACTTTTGTAACTTATTTTCGCAGTTATGAATATTTATGAAGGTATAATATACGTACCTAGTCATATTCACAACATATCATATAGTATTATATATTATGTATTGTATAGCTCGGGACATATATCTAGGACCTAAGTCACGAGACAAACGTGGCCTTGGTGGCGACAAAACCATCTTTGTAATAATTTACTCATCCACCCCCATACTCAAAAGACACTCAAGAAACATGTACTGCGCGTAAAGAGCACATTTTAGGTCCAAGATATATATCCGGAGGTATACTCGTATGCTTATGTAGACATCTTCGTTGCAGATCAAAGGCTGATTCAGCTCCTACTTGCCGTCTTTTGTTTTAGTTGCAAGAGCGCGCTTTGTTTCGGATGATGAAACTCGGAACAATGGCTCGTGTTATTTATTTGTTTACGGATCAGAAGACAAACGATCCATATGTGTAGGTGTGGTACAGTTTAGATGTAAAATCTTTGTATATTGCTTATCAGTGGCGAGAGTCCCCTATAACGATAACCTGTCGGCTTGCTCTGCAAAGAAAAACCGTAGGAGAATTCCATAAAAAATTGCTATGGTCGTTATAAGCGGGTAGATTTTTTCCATAGGCTTCTCTTTTCAAAAGTTTCGGCATTTACCACTGTTGCTTAAACCTACCTTAATTTCAATGTTATTCGTTGAAGTGCGTAGCTATGAGGTACTTAATATTTTAATCTAGCAAAAATGTTGTTCCCAGGGTAGTAGCTGCAAATAAATTGTATTTCCACGTGACCCTCTATAAAGGAGGGAGGATTTAATCCCCCAAAAACACATCGAGGTCGCTTAGCCAACGTTGGTGGTCAAGGCAATTCAATGATATTCTTCACCCATGTACCTGGTTTCCGGTTCATAGGTACAGGTAGATGTGATGAATACTGTGTGATTTTAATCGGTTCGGGTCCAACATACTAAACATACTTCGATAGCTCGGATGAGCCAGAAGCCTATGAAAAAAGGTTGCTAGGTTGGAAAGTTGAAATAAATATTAGTGAAATGAAGATAATATGGGAACAACTAACTAACATTTTGGTACAATTTGGGAGAGTATCTATAGTATAAACAATAATTGTTGTTTTTTATTGGTGGCTAAGGTGAGCGCATTCATAATGTAAAAACTTCATTATCATCCCAACTCTAACTTTAATTAAATATTATATTTTTAATGTTTATGTTATGATACTTGAGGAATTATTCTTGTCATTATTTTCATAATTTATACTGTTTGAAATGTAAAACGTTGGACTTATTAGGCACCGGGGTCTTTAATAAGATCCATTGTAAAACGTAAGTTACAGAAATCTTACTTGGATATTATTTATTAACCGACTAATGAAGTAAGCTATTTTTTTATTAAAAAAAATGTAAGAATGATTAAATTAATTAGGTACTTGAATACATGAATCATTAGGTACATCCATCGCACTGCAACCAATATGAAAATATGAAAAAAAACATAGAGCAAGAAGTCAATTAACGAAGTCAGAAATAACTAGAATGATTATGAAATGTCACTGGCAAACAGCTATTATTTATCAAAATGGCATCGTAATTATAGGCGCTGATGGCCGTGCACATATTAAATATACATAGCCTATGTGTTATTCCATACTATAATCTATCCCTGTATTAAATTTCAGCCAGATAGGTTCAGCCATTTAAGAGTATTGAGTACCTAAAATAAGCATCCATAATTGCTATGTTACTAATACGTTGGCAGACAAAGCAGTTGATGATAAAGCCTATGTAAGTGCCGTGCCGGCTTCAACATTAAAGAGGACCCAGGTCGTTCTAGCAGAAGCAGGTCTAGGCCAGGGTGACGACACATCCTGTTTCCAGTGCAGCGCGGCTAAGAAACTATACCGTAATGATGTAATAGTCTGAATTATTGACCAAGTACCTATAAGTCCTGCTAACTTGTAATTTCGTGCATTTTCCTTATACCTACCTAGTAATAAAATTATGATCAAAAAAAAATAAACATCCGAATTGAGAACCTCCTCCTTGTTTAGAAGTCGGTTAATAAAAGTTAAATCGAAATTACTATACTACTTACATCATACCAAAAGAGTGATGATATATAGCGAAGCTTGTGATCTGATTAGTCACTTGGAGTCAAAGTAAGGTGAATCTGTACAACGGAGACGCTGAAACATTAAAACTGACCAGAAAAACGAGTTGTCAAAAATACATTTTCGGCACCAGGAAATTATTGGCTTATTAGTAAAGATATAGTACCTATATGCCTCAGTAAAGTCAGAAGGTATAGTTTACCTGGATTTCCCGTTATATTTTTGTGCCACCGGTCTGGGGAAATACTTACCTCAACAGCTTGATTTAGGTACATCATGTTTTTATCCTGCTTTAGTGGTTAAAGGCTAATAATAAGCTGGTACCGTCTACTTATCCATATTTTACTAGGTACAAATGCATAAAGGTCTAGATGTTGTGTCTGCCTTCGGGCTAGGCAGACACAACATCCCCCATTTACTTCCATACTTACACACCTTACGGGGATCCTAATCCTTTACTGTTCAATCAATCAATTAGTCTATCGCAGTCCACTGCTGGACAAAGGCCCCTACTAATGTACGCCATTGTTCCCGATCCTCTACCTTCCGCTTCCAGTCAATCCCAGCCTCCCATTATTCAGGTCGTCAGTCCATCTGGCTAGGGGAAGCGTCCTACCTACCGTTTACCTTCTCGCAGTTTCCACTCTAGGACTCGTTTGCTCCAATGGCCATCAGTCCTTTGACAAATGTAGCCAGCCCACTGCTACTTCAGCTTGCTTATTCTGCGAGATAAGTCGGTAACTTTAGTTCTTTATCCGATGACCTCATAGAAAATTTTGTCCTTGAAGGAAACTCCTCTTTTGTTATTGAACCTACAAGGTTTGGTTGCTTTTTTTAACCTGAATTAGTCACAAAAAAACAATTTAGTCAATCTTTGGGGTCAAGCCCTGACTGACTTACCTACCGGATCACTTTAGTCATTATTCGTGGAGTAAAATGTAAAAAAGTGAATTTTCGCCAGGGAAATCCAACCTAACGTTATGATTTCGGTAGTTTACATCAATAAAATAATATTACAAAATATTTTGTACAGCGCGTGTACCTTGAAAGAGTCATCATATAAACAAATCTTCTTCCTATTGTGTAGAAATGACTCGGCAATCCAGTCTAAGTGAAACGGGGTCAACATATTTATTTCTGGGTACGCCAAGACTGGCAGTACGTTATGTTTAAAGTTACTTTCATTTCTTCGCCATCATTCCACTTTGTCTAACGATTTTAGATGCATTCAATACATGCAGTGATTGTTGTATTTTCAGTAAATATTCGAAGTTCATGCTGGCTTTGCTTCTTCGCCATATTAGGATAAAGGACCAATTAGTAGGAGGAAATTTATTAGTTGGAATTAAAAGACCGACATAATAGTTTATCTAAAAAAAACTTCGATATCGCCAGGGAATTATGAAGGTCAAATGGCAGTCACTTCACGGAAAATATCGAGGTTTGACTGATGCATAGCTACGAGTAGACTCAAAGACGATCCCAATTGAGGAGGAATGCAAAAGGCTCGGAAGATCGGAAGAATGAATACACCAAGACATACACTAATTAGTGCATGTGAACGACACAAAGTAGGTATAACCCGCACCACGTATCTTGGACCTAAATCGTAAGACATACGAGGCTCTGGCGCCCGCGGATTGCTTTGTAATAGTCTATGCTTGGTGAATATGAGTTCGTCTACCGCAGTAGCATCCCGTGCTATCCTCAAAAGACACCCAAGAAATGTGTACTGCGTGTATAGGGCACATTTTGAGCACATTTTAGGTCCAAGATACGTGGTGCGGGTTATATGAGTCTTTTTTTATAATTTTATAAATGTTTATACTATGTACCTGCCAACTATGTACTTATATGCAGCTATTGGTCCTACAAAAATGCAGCCTACAAAATGCGGCACACTTTTGACATTGTGATCTTATTGAGATAACATACCTACCAAATTTTAAAATAACATCATTGGTTAACAATAAAAGGTAAACTGAATCAGAATTACGTCACCTACCAAATTTTATCCACAACATATGTCTTCATTATAAATGCCGGCCGGTTCCACATCAGTAAAATAGGTGACTTAGCTACACCTACGGAAATGCCGTCTTTGTCTTTTAGAGGCAATTTATCGACAACATTTAGACGTGGATTGACCGTATGAATCACTATAACCTAGAAAACGTTCGATGCACGGGCATGGACCCCTATTACAGTGTATTGCCAGTCATCTTTGAATCACGGTGCCGTTTGCAATTCGCACATATGCAGCAGCATTTAGGTGATTATAGATTTTCAATGCTCGCGATATATGCTGACCAAACTAAAATATCTTCAACACAGGTATGCGTTAATTTTATTTAATTGCAGTGACAATAATATCGATATTACGCAGACGTTTTAAGGAAATGCCAGTATAAGAGTATGTACGTAGTCGTAACCAGCGTGCATGTCACTAAACTATAATTAAAATAGATCGCAAGAAATGAAAAGATGTTGTGTCTGCCCTACCCCAATGGAAAATTGATGCTTCAACGATACTGGAATCGAGGATCACACGGATTTACACCAGTTATGACGAGATTTGCGTCATTTGGCATGTCTAAGTATGAGCTAAAAGCATTTTAGCAACACTGAAATGGTATTAACCCGTTGTACGGTTACGGTACAGCTCTCTAATTATGAACTCGGCAGTTCTGTACCAGTGTTATAAGTAGTCAGGTACAAAATTAAAACAAAAACGGAAATGGTTCACGTACCCAAAGTCACGCATGGAACGACAAAATGATGTAATGTTCTATGTTTAAGTATAGGGGCTAACCCCTCTTTTACCGATGAGGCACAGTAAACCACTAAGCTCACTAACTGGCCTAGTGGAGCTTGGCTAACTTCATAAATACAATCTAAAAACTGTTACTACCTGTCCGTTATATAGTTATAAAGTTGATTCATTTGAAAGCCAATAATAATTCGTTGATAGTTATGGCCCGTATTCTAGAACGATACTCAGTCATGAGGCATGACTGTATGTATATCTTTCTACAATGACTGACCCTTGACTTGAAACTAGTTTTAAGTCCAGATTATTTTTTAGATATGTAGATTAACTTCACTCAATGCTCCAAGCTCCAATAGATTTCGAGGATATCTTTGTAAATTAACAAATAAACTTCATTAATCTATTCTGTGTATCCAATTAATTTTGTCCTACATATTGTGAATGTTGCTTGCATGCGGGACTAGTAATTAATTGTTCAAGATCAAGAAAATCTAGCTTGTTATAATTCTAGAAAGAACCTGACCACGTTAGTAGCACACATTCTCGTAAGGACGGAGAACTACTTTTCACCAAGTGTCATTTACGTATTATATTGTGTATATTTAAGTATATTATGTATAAGTATATTAGGTACCTAATAGTAGGTACCGTTTCATTATTAATTTATATAGTTATTCAATAAGTATGTATTTTTTATATATATAATAGTATGTTTTATACCTATCTATGACTATAATATATCAGACAGAGCATAAATTTTAGTATAAAGTAATTAATAGATATTATGTACACCGAAAACTACCTATTTATGTATTATCTAACACACTCCATCCCATGGTTGCCTGGTAGAGATCGCCTTGTGTGATAAGGCCGCCAATTGTATTTACCTACTGTATTTATTCATTTACCTGTATTCCTCTGTAGATATTTGTGTGTACATACAATAAAGAGATGTATTATTATTATTATTATTATGTTTTTTTATTCGCACAAAATATGATCTTTGAAATAAGAACGGAAGAACTCTTTCCAAGGGACACCCAGGGGTGGTGGGGAAGGCCCAGAGTTAGTAGGAGTGCTAGAGAATTGCCTCATTACGTCACCTTACATCCCTGTAGGGTCTCCGTGCTTTTGCTGGAGCAACAAGCGGCTCCACCCGTCACCCCCAGGCCTGCGCTCATCGGGGACGGAGGTCGGTCTGCGACCTCCGACGCCCGAGCCGCCTTCGCTCGTCGCGGGCTGTACGGGCTACGCTACGAGTCTCCTCCGTTCCCGCTCCGCACTTGGCATGCATGACATTGGCGCTCGGATGAATTGAAGATTTTTTGAACGAACTACCATTGATTTATATTGTTATTGCAACTACAATATAATTACAAATACACTATAATTTATGTTTATCTGTTGACAACTTCGCCCTAAGTGAATATCGCAACCCCATCATACGGTGACGCGGTGGCGGTATCGTGTTCATGCGCTGGCGTCGTCGTCGGTTAAAAAACAATGCAAATAAATTATGACGTCAGCTGCAGAAAATAACAGGTATATGCTAAAAACCGTTATATATGACTTAATTTTCTACTAGTTTAGGTACTTAACACTGTAAAGTAAAACTCTGAGAACATACACAGACAAACACCCTACAATAACAGAGGAAAATTAAACTGATCCATTTTACCCATTACGCAGGTGGGCCGTGGGCCTTTGTTTCCATATACCTCGTGGCCGTTATTGTATCATATGTTAACAATAATAATTTTATATGAAAGCAAAATGCATTATGCAAGCGCTGGGATTCAAAGTTTGCTTGTAGTTTAACGGCAACCACAATACAATGGCTTTTACTAATAAAAAATACGCAGAGAGCCAATAGGTTGCTGGTATAAACAATTAGTTTACGATATGGGTAACTATTGAGATCTACTGGAAATTCATAAAGTTATTAATTTTTAGCGGAATCACTCATTGTGGCCTTTTTAGGCGCCCGCGGTTCTTACTATTCTACTATCTAATTAGTACATCTGACACTATTTTAAGACAGTTTTTATATCTACGCTATTAACATCTTCGAGGTCATGCCAGTCAACCTCACCTGCTGGGGTGCACCTGCCCATCAACGAACGAAGCTCAGGTGCAAGCTTTCCTCTCGAGGTTAGGAGGTCAGAAGACAGTCGCTCTAATATTATGTAACTCTAAAATATGTAATTAAAAAAATAGTAAAATGTGGAATTTTTTGTTTTGAAATTTGAAAAAAATTTTTTTTCCTTTGTCCTTTGAATAGAGATAATAAATATGTATAATTACGAGTATACAGCTAAATGATTTATTGACCTACTTCAATATAAGGATCTTTTGTAAATCTCTTAGTGTTGAGCACCTTCTGAGGGGGACTGTACTAAACACAATGACTGGCAACGTGCCCGATAAATGACAACAAGTTTGTTTCTGTAACATAGAACAAAAAAGTTACATTCTCAACGGACTCTGCCTACCTTCGTCTTGTACTTCATCGTAGCACTAACCCGAAGCTTTCACTTTGGAGTCTGGGGTCCGCTTTATCAGGTCTGCCTACCTCTTCAGGAATAAAATAGTAGAGTGAGTGAACCCCTTTCAGATTTTTTGGGTCCAAACCAACCTCACCTGCAAGCTGATACTCGACTTAATTGACGAATGAGGTTCAAGAGCTTTTCTCTAAAAGTTGGGGTCAAACGGCAGTCGCTCTCATAAAAGTCAAACCAAAAGCGAAGCACTAAGCTAATAATGACTATATGTAAAATAGATGTTAAATGTTAATCGCGTTCTAAAAAACGAAGCGGTCAATGTCCGAAAAAGAGTTAATTTCTGTCTGTACAATTCTGAAACTGTAAACATCTGTTTGTTCGTTTGTTCAAGCGTCGCACGAAAGCCACTGAACCGATTTTGATAAACCTTTTGGCGTTCAACTGTTATCATCTAGGTGTGAGAAGGATAATGAAACGTTGACGGTTCAAGGTTCAAACAAGAAGTCAAAGACTTCTTATCTACTACTATCAGTGGCTTTGAACAATGTTTGTTCATATACGGAAGTGTGTTGGAAAGGGTGTGGGGACACAGTGAACCCTGATGTTCTGAACGAACGAGTTGATGTGTGTGTGTGCAACTATGCATTACTTTTAATATTTTTAGTTACCAGGATAAAAACTATTTTCTAAGGTACACATGTGCAATATGCAGCTTAATACTTCGTTAAATGAACGTACTAACCTAAAAAATCTAAAAAGAAGTTGTCCCAAAGTTTCAAGTGTACGTCTCAGACCTTTAATCTGTGGTGTAAGCTATCTCTAAGTATACTCAAATCGCGATAGAATCCATTCAAAATAGTTTTATTTCAATAGATAACTAAATATTTATGCTTCAGAAAAATAAGTTTACATTAAAAAAAAAAAATTACAGTGAAATAAGTTTTCAAACGCACGAATTATGCGACAAATCATGAACGGATAAGTGAAAACAAATTGGGTAGAATCAAACTTATTAGTCTAAGTTATTAAATTTTATGTTCCATTCAGTCTAGACACATGCAAGACCTTTACCTAATATCTATACAAAAATAGTAGGTAATAAGCGAGAGAAAAGGGTGATAATGAACGGTAATTACTACATTGAAATAAAGTATCCCTTTCTGATTGACTTTTTATGACTGTTTAGGCGGAATTAATGATTTTGTCTTTACAGTAATCATTATCTGCAAGCTGTTTTAACGATTCAATTTTAATTATAGCTTGATTGATGCTCCGCCAATTTAAAAGATTATGATATATAGTAATCCGTTAGTGATTGTTAATTAATGACAAGTGATTGTTAATTATAAATCTTGGAGAAGGAGGGAGCTCACTGGAGAGTTTTTGTGATATCAATGGGAAGACCAAAGGTTTGTCCTGTCTTGTCTTCTGCACTAACGGCACAGAAACTCTCTGTTCTTACAGGATCGGCAGCACGAGTGTGTTGCACACATCCATAACATAGGCTACTGTTACCACTTTCCATCAGAACTCCAGTTCTGGTAATTTTCAACCCAGTGGTTGCAGTGTCAGTGGTATGACAGTTCATACCACTGACATTGCAAATTAATTTTAGACTTTAGACATAGTCTTAAAGTCAAAAATTTAATGGCATTTCTTGCAGTCTCAGTGCTCTAACAGTGCTTGACAATGCTGCTGATTGTCAAGCACTGATTTGAGATCGGGGTCCAGGGCCTTGATTCTGCTAAAGCACAACCACTGTCACACCACAGAGACTGCGAGAAAATTCCATTTGATGTTAGCCTTTAAAGTAATGCGGTTAAAGTTTAAAATTGGATGGCTTTTTGTAGAGTGAACGAAAGCGTGTAATGAAAATATTGTCATTTAATTTTGGACTTTAATGTATAGCAATAAAGTCTAAAATTTAATGCCAATTTTTGCAGAGACTGTGGCACGATAATGGTTTTGCTTTAGCAGAATCGAGGGCCAGGTGTGCCACGTAAGTGTTATAAAAAAAAAATTGTCTTATAAAGAGCATTAGTAATTCAAATCAATGAAGCTTTTAAAGCTCCTTCCTACTTCTGAACTATTTTAACATGTCTTTCATTTTTCGTCGCTATATTATGACTACACACATTCACGCCTGGGTAGGCAACTGTTTGCATATGTCCTTACATATGTCACGAGCTGCCTCTACCGTCATATTTATCGTACAGTTCCGCCGGAAGAACGTCATCAATTTATTAAGGTAATGTATGTTTTTCGAGGTTGACCCTATTTATTTCGAAAATCCGAACCACCTGGAATATAACCTTATGAACTCACGTCAATATATTGTTTCTATCAACTGATATAGGTTTTTCTTGTAGGTATCTTAGTTTTTAAAATATTTCCCTTTTTTTTCAATTTCTAATTATAGTATTACATTAATTTATATTAGTAATATAATTCGCAAAATAACAAAAATATGTACAAGAGTAAAAAGTGGGATCAAAAGATCGGGCGTCGAGAAATTCATTCTAATTTTCTTTCTTATTCAGTAGGTAATAATGAAGATCATTAGGTAGCTTAAAAGCTTAAATCTACCAGTGATTCGCCCCGACTTCGATGGGAGGATATTGAATTCGTATTTAACCTCCTTACAACATAAAAGGCATCAACTGCCACATTTTAATGAAAATACCTGAATGATTACAAAGTTTGTACACTATCACAGAATAGATAATGGTACACTGTGCTTAAAAATCATCATTTGAAATATAAATATTTCAAACTATGACAACACCGAGCAGTCAATGACCTTAATTCACTTTTTCTAATGACCAACTTCTGTAAGTTGCATACGATTGTAATCTGTATGCTGTGCTGACATTGTATGACGGTACGGTCATTAACAGTTTGTTTTATATTTCGACTGTTGTTCAGGCAGACTTTTTGGGTGTACAGTCAGCAACAAAAGTAACACATTGTGCTATAGGTAAGTACCTCACGATTTGAAATGTTCACCTATGTAATAAGTGTTGGTATTGTTGGTAATGACGCGATTACGTAACAAGTACATAATTATGTACTGTATGTATATATATTAACTAGCTGACCCCGCGAACTTCGTACCGCCATGTCAATAGATGCCCGCATGAATGACATAACAACATGCTTGTACTGACTGTCAACAATGAAAAAAGTTTCAATTTGACATAACAATCTCAATGATCCGCCATTTATTGAATTCATTTGTAACAAAAAATGTGATAAATGAAGAACCATTTTGTTCACCAACATTTTGTGCAAACTTCACATAAACCATCTACTAAATAGTCCGAACAAAGCCTAAATATTTGGTTTGGATAGGTGAGCCCGTTCTCGAGTTATAAACTAACAACGAAAAGTGGCATTGATTTTTATATATATAGATAATAGAAATAAACCTAAGAGCAGATGGATGGACTGTGTGAAAGATGTTAAGCTAGGAAGGTAGTGAATGTTGAGATGACTGTAACCAGTGAGGAATGGAAAAAGAACATCTGTTGCACCGACCCTAAATAAATATGGAATAAGGACAAGAGGATGATGATCCTTAATTAATAATAACAATACCTTCATAATTACAAGTATGTACTTACATACTTTTTAATAACTTATGTAACCGAAATCACACGAATAAATAAGTGTGAAGTCATCTCAGCTCTGAATTCTTTTACAAAAATCTTATAATTTATGGGTGTAAATTCATGTTCAATGTAAAGATCGTTACTGTCGCTGACAGTTCACTTAAATATTTATAGTTTCCATCGGAAGTAAAACACCGCAATCATGAATCCTTATTATACTTAAAACGGATTAAAAATATAGGGGTCAATCAAAGGTACTGCCTTCCTTCCGCTGTGCTGTGGCGATGGCGACTCGACGGAAGCGCCTGCGCCCGCCACGTGACTCACATGACCATTGCGCACGCGCACATACTACATCGATTCACTGCCCATTGTCTACACACTCCATAAACTTCGATCATTTATGCCATAGGTGAGACAAAAATAGGGACGTCATTTATGTATGAATAAGTATAGTCACATTAAAAAGGACAGCAAGTAGCTTTTATTATGGCCACGATTGTATGGTTTAGTATAGTAATGATGCCAGAATATCTTGGTGCTGGTATAATCATATAATTCATTAAAAAATTTAAAGCCTCTTAGGTGGCAGTCAAGCACACGCCCCATCTGATAGAATGTAGTTACCGTGGCCTATAGACGTATGCAATATCAGGGGCGTCACACTCGTGCTGTCGACTCTATAGAAACCTTCTTAAAGAATCGCATATTGAATCGCTTGCATTGCACTTTATTCAGACTAGAATTTGAAAAAAAATTCTTCACGTTTCCCCTCACAGAGATTTACAGCATCTCTCTCATACTTTTCGTAGCCGTGTAAAAGGACACGCTTAATGATGGTATTATAGACCTGCCCTTTCAAATAACATTTTGGGGGTCACAATTTTGTCTAGATTTCATCGGTGACAATCTCTTTAACTAAACTGGGATCTCGTGTTTTACTCAGTAGGTTTTATGATTACGGTTTCTATCATTAGTGAAATCCGTTCTAAGATGATTTCGTAATGGTAAGTGCTACAATGACATAGCAATTTTATCAAACGAAACAAAAGTGCACTCTCATTGTGACACTCCTATTAATTATCGTTAGTTTAGTAGATTAATGGTAACAGAGTTAGACTTACGATCGAGAATACCTGGGTTAGAATTTAGAAACCTGGTCTAACACTACCGCATTTAACACACTCTTATCACAAGCAATTATTAATTTGGCTGGAGTGGAGGGCTAAGTGGAAAATACCACCGTCTTCTTAACCATTAGGCTTCTGCTGCTTATTGTTCTGTCAGAAAATTCTTAATACTAGTTCAGAGATAGGAAAGCCTTCTCGAAGACGGTGACAAACGCTGAGTATGATTTCAGAGGTTTCAGTTTCCAAGGTGAAATATTATTATGTGCCTTGCCTTATCTCAATTGGCCCAGCCTCCCTAGACATAGCAATTTGTTAGCCAGCGTATTGAAGAATAGAATGACGAATGTATGGGATTTAACGTTTATGACATAAGTTGACGACTGTCATTTACGTCAAATCCCATACATTCGTCATTCTATTCTACAATACGCTGGCAACGAATTGCCACTTGTCTAGGGGACAGGTTCTATGCTACGTTTCCATATTTAATACATTCAATGCTTGTCGTTTTTCAACTATTAACAACACTAACTTAACATATTTCAAGTGACGCAAATAATTGACAGTGTCCTGCTAATTTTGTTGTGGAAATTGTAGACTGCCATTTAAGTGGTATAAAAAGTGAGAAAAGAAACAGGTTAAGAGTTTTTCGAAACTCTTAACCTGATTTGCGATACTGGAGTTCAAAGTATGCCTGCCAATTTTCTATCAAAGGACTATCGATTGCCGTGATTATGAAGTGTTTGCAAACCTAGATACCTACTGATTTCTAATGAATAGAATGATAAGATTACACAGGTACTTAGGTGTGAATCGATTGTTGCGTCACGTTTCCTAGTTTGTTTAACAAATGTCTTCTTTCTAAGTCATACATAGCATCGATGGTAATTTATTTCATAATACTTGTAGGTACCTATGTAAGGTAAAGATTACTCTCTTAAGAACTTATCTAATCTGCGCGTGTACTGTACAACGAAGGAAAATTATCTTGGTCAAAATCTCGAAATCAAAGACGTTAAGATTGCAATCCAATCCGTGGATATTAAATCACAACTCAAAATCGTGATCAATGAAACTCTGTATCTTATTCTTTTTAAAGGTTATGGTAATTAACATCCAAAGAACAAAAACTGAAATAAGCAATTTAGTTTTTTTACCTTTAAATAATCCATGTTAGACCTAAGCTAGATATATTTTGTTTGAATATCTTAACCGATATGTAGTTCAGCTCACCAAGGTAAATAGTTTCTTGGTTCAGAGTTCCATAAAAATCCTAAACAATGACACACTGTTTACCGTTCTCCGTGTAATCGCGTTTTGATGCTTACACACTCATTAGACAGTGATTACGCATTCAAACACCAAACATTTTTATTAAATTAACACACTTTGTTGAGGAATACACACAAACTGTTTCAGCTAGTGTTCTCGGATTTTTCTCATAACTTGACCCAGTAAATGAAACAAAGTCTGCTCATAAATATGTTGTCAATACATTTATTATCAAATGCTATATAATATCAATACATTGTCAGTCATTTCATCCAATATTTACAAACATGACATAAGTAATGTTGCGGTAAGCAAATAGGATTCGGTATACAAACACAAACATATTTATCATTATTATTATGACTTTCTGTTACACAGCAGATTCTAATTTTATGTACACTCTTGTCAGTTGTCCACTATGTAGACATATCAGTCCCTACGCTATACAATAATAAGTAATGAGAGAGCTCCAGAAATTCATTAGTTGAGAGCTATTAGACCGTTAAAAGACATAGCAGTTATTGTCATCCAACTTCTACGACCATACTTTCAATAATTTAATACTGTTCTTCTATTCACAATCAAATGGTTACAATAAAAACCGATTATAGGACAATAGACACTTATTATTAATAGAAATCGTATCGCCATCACATATTTTTAAAACATGGACCTTATTCATAATAGTAAATGCGCAATAAGCCTCACATATTTAAAGCAAACTATCTACAACATATCAAGTGATACCTGAAGTATTTAAAATATAATAATTGTTTAGTGAATGAAATAAATAATATGAAAACCATGAACTTAGTATGTTTATGAATTTATGTGAATGTAGATCGAGATTCAGCAACTACGATCGTGATCGAAACGAGAGCCAGAGCACCGTTACCTGCGCCCGCGCCGCCGCCGCGCCGGCCCCCCTGTCGGTCGCGGGGGATGCACCAACCTCACGCCTCCCACCACTTATAAAATGAACCTGACTCATTTAATTAAATGCCCATAAAACTACCTTTGTGTCATTCCAATCTGAGGGCATATAAATGCACTGCAGATAACCCCCCTATAATCTTAATTTATGTACTGCGCTTCTAAAAAGCTATTAACTCTAATCTTCTAAGCAGTCTCAAGGCCTTAAACTAAAAATACACTTGATATCACAAAATATATATCGCGGCGGCACTCACTGTTGATGTTTTCACGAACAGAAACAGTCCTTTGTGTCCATAACCTGTGTGTTGCAACCACAACAACCGTTAAAGTCAATCTTTATCACGAAGCAATTCTGATTTAGCACTTTTTTCGCTACCGTGGAAAGAGAAATTTGGATTATCCTTTTGTATGTATGCTTTGTCTAACTTCGCTGATGGAGGATCATTTTCAATTGGTGCAGCTACTTTTGATCCTGATGTTATTGGAGCAGGGTTAATGTTTTCACCTCTACAGAATTCTTGAAGCCAATGTTCCGAATTATACGATGGACCTTCTCCTCCCAACTCTGCCGGTAGAATATCCAGAGGTAAAGAATCATGAAGCGTCGACAAATTGTTTCCATGCAACAATATGCGTTCTCGAGTTTTAGGCTTCAGGTATGGTTTAATTACAGCAAGAGAGGTTCCTACATACCAGGGTTGACCGATGAAATGTATGTTTTTAAACCGAACTGGCATACAATCTTGTAGACAATCTATCATCATTTTCAACACTTTAGGCTGTAAATTACACGACTGTTTGAAGGTGAATTCTGTCCAGTCCACAATGATAACATATCCATTAGCCTGATTTTGGACTTCGTCAAGAGTGCGTTCTATCGTGAGTAGCAATGATCTGAAGACAGATATTAAGGGGCAAGCGTGAGGAATCCAATTAGATGCGAACATTAACAACACACACCGTCCGCGGCGGTCCCGCTGCGCCAGCACGCCGGGTAAACCGTCGGCTAGCGCGCGCAGCACACCACCATCTGCCGTCGCCCATAACTCAGGATGTTCCCGTCTATATTGGTGATAACGCACTAACAGTTCAAAACTTTGTTGCACATCATGTTTCCGCGCGTATAGAAAACGCCGCAGGAAATTGTCGTCTTGACATCTACTTTTGTCCCGGAGGGCGAGGTTGAGGCTTGAGTCTACGGTGTCTTTCAAGGCAACGAGTGCACGTTGCCTATCGCCGTCTGTCAATCGTTTTCTTGATGCTTCACAAAGCCGCTCATTCTGCAACTGATGGAGTTTCCAGTCATATTCGGCGTACTCGTTCATGACTGGTTTTGGTGTGAGTCATGCGTCCTTTCACTGGTATATTGTACAGTTGCGCGCGCGCCGCCTGGTGCTCGGGGCCGACTGCGCACAGAGTTCGCGCCGCACGCCGCCGCCATCGCTGCTCGTTCATTAAACCGTGTAATGCCCTGTTTACACGCGATAGTCACTTGTTCAAGTCTACTTGATCCGCATGGAATTTTTTACAATGTATTTTTTATTATTAGAATTTTAATAATGTATTGTATAGATTACGCCGTTCATTTGAGATATATAAACGGTATGTGCAGATTACTCTTTTTGTCTAAGTAGATAGGTGTGCCTCTTATTAAGGTAAATGTAAAAATATACGTATTTATTATAGCAGGTAAAATTTTAATATTATTCCATGTGTGATGTTATCTAATCTAGTTGCGTACCGTTTCGCTATAAAGTAACGAATATAACAAATGGCTTCCACTTATGTATGTATAACAGCTGCTCAAATATGTACTTATCGTTATATTTCAAGGATATTGATGGAACAGTCCAGTGGCACTTCAAATACATCACACATCCCACGGGAGTGAATGTACGAGTAATAGCTTCTTAACTACCAACATACTTCATATAATATTGTTTCATAAATTTGCCACTGTTATATAAATACCTATCCTTGTTATGTTCCGGTGACCTCTTTAGGGAAAAAGAAGATATTTTTTTTTGCATTTGCGTAGGAAGTAATCAAGGTGAGTGACTAACGGAAATGTAATATGAGTATTTATTAGGTTTCGTTCAAATTACATTTGTAGATTGTATCATTGATCCGGTGAGTGCGTCAGGCATATTGTTCACGGTTGTACACGTGTTGCTAACAGCAAATGCTTGTGAAGACATTTTCAAGGAAGTGTAATAGATAAAATCATGTTTCTGATTTTATCATTATGAACATTTTTTTACTTATTCATTTATTCATGTAATGCAACTACATTAAGCGTTCCGATTGAAAAATATAAAGAAGTGCACTGTATTATCATTATCTATATTCTATTGATCTTTTGTGATAAGTACTTACACACTATTTTGTGAAAAATAATATCATTTCATTTACATATTTTGAGCCCTACTAGTGTCCTTGAAGCACCTGCTGAACAACGATCGAAGCACTAGCATAGTCTTTTCTCCTGAAGTCTGGTGACCCAAGCATGCCGAAATTGGCTGCAGGCGGTAGTGCCTCCCCCTGGGGTAAGAGGCACTGCCGTAACCGTTGACCAGGGTGCACCACGTGCAACCTCCCAGTCCCGCGCCCCTGATTATAATCTATTCCTGTACTAAATGTTAGCTAGATCCCATCAACATCTAAACCACATCAAAAACAACAAAAACAAAAAATTTCTGAATGAATTTCATCAAGTAACACGTGAGCACCCGAATTAGTTAACTTGTGAAAGTCAGTGCATTTTACTCGTACTTAGTAAAGTTTAGTAAGTTAAAATGCTCCATCGTTCAAACAGAGCACAACTTGCCCGACCAGAGCGAGTTATAAATAAAAAAACTGAAGGTTGGCAGTATACCGGTCAATTGGCTGGCTGGTTTCTGCGATGACGTAGCCGATGTGCGCAAGAGACGCAAACGTACGAGAGAGCGGGATAGCGAGATGCTTTGTAACAATTATTTCTATGAAGCCTTATACGTAACGTGTAAACGGATGGCCGAAAATCGTATAACGTCCGCGCTTTGTTCACTTCACTTATCGTATAGCTAGGTGCCGTAACAGGCAACACTTAACCGCACTCATAATGAATACTTGAATCTGTCTTGTATATTTTCTATTACTCGTATTATAATATAATCAATAGGGCATAATTTAAAAAAAAACTAAACGTTTTACTGTATTTATTTAATTGACCTGAATATAAAAAAATACACAAAGCAAAAAAAGTATGGAAAATAAATTACAGGCATAATCCAAATAATTTATTCATGGTTACATAATAGAATAGATGAATAGAAAATGAATAAAAAATATTTAAATGAAATAATATTAAAATAAAATCTCTCCATGTGAAAGACATCAACGTCATCTCTCCCATTAGTAGCAAACGTTTACATTATAAGTGTAGTTACATAAAAGAGGTGCAATGATAAGAATATTATCTTATTTAATCATAAATAAATATTCACGTAATAATTTAATTCATAAAATCGATTAAGATTGGGAAAAGAGAATAGCTCATACGGGATTTGAACCCGCGACCAGTCCCTTACAGGGGGAATGCTCGGGCCACTGAGCTAATTCATGTTTTTACAATATTATTACGACCCCAAAATTAAAAAAAAAAATTATATGACCAGTATCTAGTAGTGATTGGTTCCATTTGGTTCCATTATAATATTTTAAAAATGAGTATTGAATAGGTAACTGAAACTTTTTTTATACGAAAAAAAGTATATATAGAGTAGAAAAATTACTCTCAGCCTGGAAACGTTTCCGATTGACGGCAGAAGGCTCAGCCTACTACGTGAGACGATAGCTAGAGATATGAATGTGTTACATCTCTCACATATCATATAGACTTGAGTATATATTACGTAAATGTAATAATAAATAAATAACTAAAATACCACTTCTGCTTTACTACTAAAATTCCGAACTATATCTTCTTCATCCAAGTTCGCTTCATCAAAGCCTATATCTTGGAGCCAAGGTCCCCTTACTTCTCCTTTTTATAATTTGATTAAAATACATAGGCTAATGTAGTTCAAGAATAGTAAAAAGAGAAACATATAGGTACTTTTTCATATTAATATGAAATTTCCTTCCGGATCCTTAAATTATTCAAAATAAAATTGTACATACCATAAATAATTATTAAACATATGTATAGCTACTACAATACACTTCAAATAACTAATATAAAAACACACCAATATAGGCTCACCTACTTAAATAAATTCAAGGATAATTATTCACCTATGTACCCAAGGACTTTTGAAGTCAGAAATATATTCATAAGTAGGTAAATCTCAAACTGCACTTAGTTAAACAATACTATTTTTTGTACAATATTCGTAAGTTTCAAAGCTACCTGTCAGTTATTTATATTATTTGTTTAGATAATCTGTATAAGGGCAATGACTTTTAAAAAATTAACCGTGTCGGTGCATTGCATGGTCGTTGGCCCCTATGACTCGGCTAGGACGGCAACGGACGCGCAAGTAAAAATAGACTCCCCGGCCTCTCGAGATATGTTGGTAATAGTTCATACATTAGCCTACTGCACAATTCAATTTTGTCATTCATTGTAATACAATGTTGGCTGGAGGACAACATCCTACAAATGTTATAAAAGAAATAAAAGGTTTGTGAAGATATGGATATTTAAACTGTCATGGTCACTCACATTATTGTTAGAGCTATCGGGATATTTTCCATGTAGATCGATATATTTACTCCTAAAACTTTTTTCACCGTATACCGCTAATACTCCAAGGTTATATTTCAAAAGATGATTTCAGAAAGATCCTCAAGGGGCGATTCAAACCACCAGAATATTTATTTAAATGTCAGTTTTTAACTCGCCCCGTGGCAAGGGGCGAGTCACTACACCAAAATAATTAAAAAAGAAGGGCGAGTAGAGCATTTTAATCGCAAGGGTCGAGATCCAGGGGGCGAGCGGAGCCTAAGCCGTAATCTTGGTGCTTGCAACAGCGCCGAAATATCGGAAACTCCAAACAATACATGGTTAATAGCCCGATAGCCCTCATAATAAAGTTTTTTTTTATATAGGACACGTCAATTCGACTTCACCTCATTTGATGGTGAGCTGAAGGCAAAGTCTCGGGAAAGAGGGTCACCATAATAGATACGTACCATGTTACAATGGTGGCCCTCAACTTGACGTGCCCGTGCAGTCCATGGCGCACTTGGTGTCGTGTTCCCTATGTCCTACCTCCTGCACTAAAGAAGACCTAAACAAAGCCACTGACAGCGCAGTTGAGATGGCGGAATATTACTCTGGAATAATTTAGAGCAGTGAAAAAGAGGATCATTGACACGAAAGAAGAAGAAGAACTTGACGGATCATCAGATGCTTTTTTACGCCCTGCTTAAACGATCTGGGACTGTAGAAAGAGGGAAATACGTGAACTGGTACTGAATTCCAGGACTCAATGGTGCGGTAGAGGAAGGAGTCGCCGAACCTTGTATGTATATGAAGCCGAAGTTTGTGAAGATTTGGCTATAATTCATTACGGGTATAGATTATAGTCTGGAAAACTTTTATCCTGGGCTTTCCCGTGAAAAACGAGAACGAGATCAAAATAAATGTTGCGAGTTTCAACTAAGTAGCAAAGATAAAACTCTTGTAGATAACCAAAAAATCCAAAGCTTGCTCTCCTAAACGTATAACTTGTCTATGTCAAATCGCGACTGCCTACGACAAGTTCAAGGTTTATGTTAATCTCGCTATCAAATATCTACTCAAGCAGGCATTACATAATATGTCGTATAACAGTGCGTGAGTTGAATTTGTTGTTTATGTTAAACATATTGACTTTAACCCTAAAATAAATATGATAGTCGTCTAGTCTTACGATTTTGCAGAGCAGAGAAACTATAGGTATTTTTCGTGCTGAAATCCCCACGAGAGAAAATATACGTCTAGAGTAAATTGGACATCTTACAATCTCTAATCAACATAACACTAAAGCAAATTTTTTTTCATACTTATAATGAGTTTAATTCATAATCTATTATAGTTAATTCACTATTTCAATAATTATTTACACGTTCAAAATAATACTAAATTAAATTAACCCTACAAACTATTATTACTAAAATAAATAAATAAAATATTTACATGCATAATGCATCGTGAAATTCCTCCACATCATCACCGACCGGTAACGTTCCCAGGAGGCTGGCAGCAAAAGAGTCAGGTGACTCTCTTTTATTGACTGAATCTCGCTGGCTCAGATGAAGTAGAATCAATTTCAATTTCAAACGATTTCATCGTATACTATTATATAGTGGAATGCAGAAATTCTAGACATGCCAAAAATATGCATAATTTCTATCGTAAACTTGAAATCATAACTCTTGATTGCGATTTCAATTCGCCGCTTATAGTGCTCATAACTTAATTTTCTTACTAGCTTACTACACTTATACTTAAATGTATTATAAGTAATATAACTTATAACAGTATTACAACAACAATAGATACCAAAGTAACAAAGATACGGCTAACATTGACCCTTCTCGAAAAATCGTGATCTAATTTACTGTGGTACAATGTGCGGCAGGAAAAAATTGGTTGCCCGGACTTAATGAGCAAAAAAGAGTCATTATTACGCAAATATAAAAAATGTAACTAAGTACTATCTACCAGCAAGACACGTGTAAAATAAAATTTATAACGCTATACTATAAGGGAACTAGTAGGTATTTTATTACAAAAAAACACCATGGGGGGCTACTATGAACTTTATATCCGATACTTCAGGCCCCCACGAATTGCAAACGGAAGACATATTATTTATGCACTACAAAATTACTGCGGATTTGTTTTACTACGTTTTTCGCCCCGTCTTCGGGTCAGTGTGCCCCGAGCATGAACCATATTCGAATCCATAAATATAAACGTATCGAGAGAACCGAGCATTTGGATTGGTAGGCTTCGGTTCGGATGCACACAGGTTCGCAGCAGGCAGGCGGCCAATCGCAATGCTAGGGCCCATACCATGAACTCTTAAAACAGGTCAATAATTGAACTGCTGTCATTCTACCAACTGCAAATGTTACTTTGTAGTAACATTTGCAGTTGGTAGAATGACAGCAGTTCAATTAGTAACATTTGCAGTTGGTAGAATGACAGCAGTTCAATTATTGACCTGTTTTAAGGTTTATGGTAAGGCCGCTGTTCTCTGGATAATTTTACGTTACGAATTTGCCACACGGTACCTACCAATTTTTAGAAACTTCGGTCCGCAACTTCGAATGTAGGTATATGTCATGGTATGTTCACTGTAGTTAAATCGAAATACTCACTGAGATTTAATTATAGTTGCGTCGTCAGGGACGTTCCACTGTTGAACTCGAAACTCCCTAGCTACTATGGTTGCATGCCATCGTTAATATGTTTAGCACATAGCTTGGTTAAATACAGTAATTACTATATATACACAGTATAACGAGTTCGTTAGACTGTGGAAAACGACTGTGGACTGTGGAAAAAAAATACTGATGGATAGCAACTTTTTTTTTTCTTTATTAGGAAAACCAACAGTTTTTACAATTCTCATTAGTACCTTAAAATAGTGTCTGAAAACCATTAATTACTTTACGTATTAGTTCGCATTAGTCAGGTACTTTTCTCTAGATGTGACGAAGGATGAAAATTTTCAAAAATTAAGACGGTGGAAATAAACATTTACCTCGATCTTGTTTATCATGCCACTCGACCCATTGGGAAACTGGCAGGAATTGTTATAATTTATTAATAGTAATTAAAAAATCGACAGCCTCCGTGGCGTGGCGGTAGTGAACGCGGCCGCTACGCAGCAGGCGCGGGTTTGATCCCCGCTCAATGCAAATATTTGTGTTCATGAAATATGGGTATTTGCATTGGTCTGGTCGTGCCCCGGAGAGCACGTTAAGCCGTCGGTCCCGGTTGCCATAAGAACATCTATGGCAGTCGTTACGGGTAGTTAGAGCCCTAAAAAATCCAAAAACAACGGTCTAGCTGCAAAGCTTCGATATGCCTAATGTTATCATTGGGCTGTGGAGGTCAGATGGCAATCGCTTCACGAAAAAATATCGAGGTCTAGCCAAATCTGTAGTTAAGACTGGTATAAGCGGACCCCAGACTCCGAGCTGAAAAGCTTCGGATGCGACTGGGAATTAACGCTAGGATGAGAGTGAGTGATTAAAAAATCATAAATAAACATTCTATTGCTGATACTCATGTCTTGTGATGTGTCTATCCTTGCCTATTTACGTACTTCCAATATAACATATTAGTACTTCCATATAAATTTCTAATTGCACAATATTTCTTCATTTTCCTCCTTTGTACGTCAATCACAGTGGCACGTAAACTTGCACTTCCGCTCCGCTCCGCTCAAACTTCTTCCTTCCAAAATTTTACCGTTTGACCCCCCAACCCCAAGAGCTAAGTCACCACCAGACAGTTAACAATGTTAAGTCATCATTATCATCCTAGGATTCCTTGTTTTTTTTTTAACGTGTGAAAAATCCCCACGGATACCTCCCCCGCCGAAGCCGGAGAAGGAGGTTATGTCGGACTCGAACCGACCGACGACCAAAACGCACGCCGTCTGTGGGCTGTCGGTTGCCGGAGGTGAGGTTGTCGTAGCCATATCCCTCGCACCCCGGCCGTCATCCTAGCATCCTAACGATTATTCTGATTGCATCTACAGGCCCTCGATTATGCTGAAGCAAAACCACTATCGTGCCACAGTATCTGCAAAAATTGGCATTCAATTTTAGACTTTATTACTATAAAGTTAAAGTCCAAAATTAAATGACAATATTTTCATTACACGCTTTCGTTCACTCTACAAAAACCATCTAATTTTAAACTTTAACTGCATTACTTTAAAGGCTAAAATCAAATGGAATTTTCTCGCAGTCTCTGTGGTGTGACAGTGGTTGTGCTTTAGCAGAATCGAGGGCCAGGTAGGACCCTGCAGGCCGAGGCTCGGTCTTTTTTACAAGCACACGATCCACCTGATAAAAAGTAGTTACTGTTCTGCTCTGCTCACTCTACCTACTACACTTTCTTCTCTTGTTATGGCTAATATTGACTTTAACCTCCCAACTCTGAAAACGCCTGAGCCTCTTACATCAATCAACAGATCTAACATCTTGCAGTTGAGATTAGCTTGCGATCTTGATATAATTTTTGCTTCAACAAAATATCCAAATTCGTACCTACCACAAATATCTATAGAGCTCTTAACAAAACACGACCTCGTTATCGATTTCCAGTGATAAATAAGATAAGCTGTATCGCTATCAGTATATTATCGGACTCGGATATTACAAGTATCATGCTGCATTTACACAACTTTTGTTTTTGGGTTCATAAATAGAATTTCTTAAAAAAAGCGTTCACAATATTATGGTTTGTTATTTTCATTAAGGGAAAAGAATGTTCTTTTTATCAATCAATCAATTAGCCTACTGCAGTCCACTGCTGGACTACGCTAATAGATACTATTATCTGCTCTGTGGCTGGGCATAGGCCTCCCCCAATAAGCGCCACGTTTGCCGCCACCTCGCCTGATGGTAAGCTAAGGAGGGGGTCTCAGAAATGAAGGCCACCGTTGAATGAAGGCAAGAAAATGCTATAATGAGGGCCTTCAGCTTGACTGCCTCGTCAGATGCTTTATCACACCCCGCTCGAAGGACCTAGGATTGTAGGATGACTAGATTAGGTAATGATATCTGGATGGCCACGGTCCAACACTCAGGTCAGTATTTTTTCAGAAAGAATAATTTCTTACTGTTAGTACTTACTAGTTTACATTTTCAGTAGTAGCTATTTACTTTTATTGTAAAGATTTTTCGATTGTTTTATGTTCTAACTCACAACCTCTCGAAATCGCAAGTTCAACCTTCGCTACGAACCATTTTCATCCGTTTTATCTAGTTTCGAAGTAGTTCAGGTTCTATTCGCTAGATGGCGCTAGATATGTGCAATCGCACATCGCTCTACTTCAATATCGAAGGTCGATTATAAGTCGTTGCTCCCTTGTAGAACGTACCAGTACTAGTTTATGTAGTTTTTTAGAGAGGTTGTACCATAGGGCCCTAACCAAGTCTCCTTGAGGTCCATGTCAACCTCACCTCCGCAATAAGATTGCAAGTCGGTGCATATGCTGAAGAACGTGTGAAGCCCTAGGGCAGGGTTTCCTTTCAGTGCTGGCAGTTGAGACAGCAGCAGTCACTCCCGGAAAAGTCGACATACAAATGCGTCCAAAGTTAGATCAAAACTATTCATTTTAACAATCACAGAAAATCTGCAAAAGTTTTCAAAGCTTATAAATCTGTATCCAAGTTAAGATTAATCAGTTGCAGGAAAATAAATAAGTGATTATGCTCTATTAGAATTGATTAATAAAAATAGACCTACGAGTTATCGGTAGAGAAATATAAACAAAACTTTTTGCGAACGCCGTGATTCGAATATTACCGAAATTAAGCTTCATGCGTAATTTCAATTAATGTATGTACTCGTGTAACTCTTGTAAATCCGGTTTAGATTTTGTCGCCAAATTATTTCTTTTTTCACTTTTATTTTTCACAGATTGCATGCACCTTTAGCTTTAAAAAGTATACCTACCTGTTAAACTCGTTTCATTTGGATTTTAATACCTAAAACATAATAGTTATATATTATCCAGTATTCGAAAATGCCTTATTTAATGAAATTTTAATGCGGATCAAGATAGTAAGTTCTAATATCACATTTAATTTTATTACTTACTTATTATTTGCCGAAGTGTTAAAGGATTTAAATGTTCTTAAAATTTCCAATAACATGTCTGTTATATACCTACATTTTATCTAAGTATATTTCACCTTGCAACCCGGGGTCCATTCAAACCCGCTCCTTCTTTTTAATTGACTAATTGAATGTTATGAGTGACTGCCATATGACCTCTCCATCTCGAGGAAAGCCTGCCCCAGAGCCTCACCAATCAATCAGTAGGTGTACCGGCTTGTAACCAACCGGGTGGAACCATATAGATTAGAAAGAGATAAAACAATATATACCTAATTACAACAGTAATTACCATACTATCAGGTAAAATGAAATAACTTTGTACAAATTACTACATAGTTATTTTAGTGATCAAGATGATCACGACACCTTCACTATATTTAGCTGCACGATAATCTATTCCTCAACGATTCACTACGAGGTTAGAATTTATTATCTTATCTGATGGACTTAATTATAATCGAGTAGAAATACTCTTGCATGCAAATGTTCATACCACCCGTGAAACGGGGAGAGAGTGCGCATTCAAGCAAGCGATGTTACTTTGATGTTAGACGCACCATCGATACTATATACATGACTAGACTAGCTTAATCACTCATTGATTAAGAGTAAAAATGTCAGTCTCCGCCCACACAACCGCTTTTTCTTCATATCCTCGTCGCCAATCTTCATAATGATTTGTTCTTTATCTAGTTATCCTGCGTGTTTATCTATTTAGTTAATTTAGTTAAAATTGTAAGTATCAACAAAAACCTGTAAAATTATCTCACTATATTGATACCTTATTCAAAACGAAAACGTGTTTAATCACAGTTATACCGCCTATTGTTCTGTACTTTTGAATTGGATAATGACGAAGGAGCAAATACATTACTGAGAACCTTTATTTGCCTTTGTAACCCGTTCGATTGTTTTATAAATGACTAGCTATTGCTCGCGGCTCCGCTCGCATGGATTTCTGATCCCGTGATTAGCGTGATGATAAATATCGCCTATGTTAGTAACTACCTAAAAATGTAGCTTTCTAATGGCGAAAGAATTTTTGAAATCGGTCCAGTAGTTTTTGAGTTTATTCGTCAGGTACATACAAAATACAAATCTTTCCTCTTTATAATATTATTATAGAAAATGATACTTCCCCTTTGTGCTTACCAATCAGCGAAGATACAAGCCACGCACGAGGTCGACCCTTAACGTTTCTCATAGTAAATAATTAACAAATGCAACTCTATCGTTTAGTGCCATCTTTTCTTTTTGCTTGACCAACACAGAAAGCATCTTATGGTCGTAGGTATACTAATAAAATAACCTACCAGATTCATCATCATCAGTTAAGGATATAAGCATGCTTATATCCCTCAAGGGACAAACAAAGGAATATTCGCAACCTGTGCGAATATTTCGTCAGATTATTTATACAAAAATATTGTTGTTATACTGTTGTATGTTTTTACTTATTGGTGGGAACTATAAGTATGGTAATTAAATATGCAAAGGAGAAACCTTAAAACAGAAATTTCGGGCCTGACAAATCTTATAATCCAAACCTAATCCAGATAAGTGACAATTTAAAGGTATTTCCTCCGTGATTACGGTAGGTAAACCGAGTTTGCCGTACTCCTATTCAAAAAGTATTCACCTTAGAAGAAAAAGAAAAATACTGGGTTGTTAAGAATTTAATAGGCTTTTGGAAAATAATATATTTGATTAACTAATGAAATCTGGAATAATTTATACAAAATTAATTGTAAAAAATGACCATTTGCTCCTATTTCCGACACTTTTGCCGCAGTAATCGTCATTTTGTCCCAGTAGTCGTCAATTTGTCAGGCTAACATGAACTCTCTGTCCATAAACATAAAGCTCAAAATAAACGATATTTTTTTATGAACTCAGTACACGGAAAGAAAAATACAGGGCTTTAGTAATAAACAAATACATTAATTTCAATGCAATAACATGTAAGTAATATAATAATAATAGAGTTATCATTGCCTATAAATTAAATACGTTTTATTTAAATCGATTTATAAAGAGAAAAGAGAATCGACCTCCGTCGGACTCGAACCCCGCCCGTGGTCAATTCTCTTTTTTCTTTATATATCGATTTGCATAATTAGCATAACAAATGCTTCAAAATTTCATTCAAACGTTTTATTTAATCAACATTAGGTAATTAAATATCAGATGGTAGTCGCTCCCGCGAAAGTTAAATAAAAATATAATAAGGACTTGTAAATATATGCCATGGACACTATGGACAGGGCGGAGCCTCAGGAGCTTCATCTGACTCCTGTCACAAGTGGGCAAGGGCTAGCGAGTCTCGAATGGGATAAGCATATCAAACTACGCCTAAGATGGATAACACTAAAAATCCTCATCGCTACCTAGATTGGCAAGCTGACCAGTCGCGCATGAGATTTAGCTAATATACTCTCCAAGCGGAGAGTGGCCGTGGCGTTCTTGCAGGAGACTTAGTTAAGGCAGCAAATGCCGGTTTATTGGATATGGCTAAAAACTCATTAATATAGCCTTGGGATTCAGAGCGACCTCCGTGGCGTATTGGTAGTGTGTTAGACTACTATGTGTAACGAATTTTCAAAGATGTTTTTTTTAATACCAAATAAGTGGCAGACGAGCACGCGGCCCACTTAATGGAAAGTGGTTATCGTGGCCTGTGGAGATGTGCATCACCGAGCGCGTCACCTCCTTGGTATTTTAAATATAGGAAAATTATTTGAGTGGTGAGTGGTGGCCTGAATAGTCCTATCGGATGAGTTTATCCTTCCAACGTGTCCAGCTGTCCATTTTGCCTTCGTGAACTCGTTCAAAAAGAAATCAGAACAACTGTCGCAAAGTGGCCAACTGGAAGATGATACCCGGAGAAAGTCACAAGTCACAATATTGTCTCCTGGTAATGGATCTCTGTGTAAAGCAAAGAAACGATAATATTAAGTGCTACAAACGCCAAATCGGATAGTGACTGTTTGTTAACGTCTTAAAAGTGCTTATCAGCTTTTGGTCCTAGTGCTGATGCTGAAAGTGTTTGGACAAGTTTCAGGCAACTATTCTTGAAGCGGTGAAGGTTGTGCTAGGCATGTCTAAGAGAAGGAAGTGTGACAAGAACACTTGATAGTGTAATCACACAGTTCAGAAGGAGCAGCTGCGAAGAACATGTGCAGAGTACAGAGTGCAGAGGCGTATTCTTCGCCCTGTAATTCTCCGCCACAATCCTTATGGCGAACGCCGGATCTATGGTTTCGGGCCCGGGACGAAACTCATCGGGAATCGATTATCCTCTGGTAGAGCTTCATGGTGTTAGACATTACCTTTATACCGCGGTAAATGCCTCAGTCCTGCCCCGATTCCTTGCCTTCGTATAAGAGATTGCCCCCAGGGTCTTTAATGCAGCGACACTTGGATAGGGCCTGCTCCGCTTTGGCCCTGGAACGCGCCAATTTAAAGATTCTTCGGGAGATTGGACGCTTATAATTGGCGTATTCCAGGGTCAAACTGACACAGTATATATTCCACTGTGTTTAAATCCCTGTGTTGTAACCTGTTACACAACCACCACCAGGTGTACCACCAGTTTGAAGGCGAGCACGAGCTGTTGAACAAGCGAAGTCCATATCGTGAACCCAGCATAGCCGCTGGTGGCGCCTGCAGTGCAGACCAGATGCATTAGGAATTAGAAAGCCGTCGTAGCCGTCTCTTCATCTACCTTCTCCTCACTGGGAACATCCCAGTCCAATGTAGACTGAGTATCCTAACTCCAGTCTTCAAGAGCAACGGGTTGGTGCAGGAGTGTCTGACTGACTGCATAACAAGACCGGCTGGTCTTGATAAGCAGACTTAACGAACCCAAATACAACTCAATCTACTAATCAACTATTCTATCTTGTTTAGTTCAGAAATTCCCATGACCCCTACCGCCATTTTTATTTTCAAACCCTGAATAGCATGTATTACTACAAGAGTTTGTTAAGACAAAACAAATGAGCCCAAACTCGATAGGTTTATCTTGTTTATTTTAGGAGTTCCTATGGCCACCTTCTGACTCCATCTTCAGACCCTGGATAGCATGTAATACCAAAGATTATGTGAAGACAAAACGAATGAACCAATACTCGATAGGTTTATCTTGTTAAGTTTAGGAGTTCCCATGGCCACCTTCTAACACCGTCTTCAAACCCTGAATACCATATAATACAAGAGAGTATGTTAAGACAAAACAAATGAACCCAAACTCGATAAGTTTGTCTTGTTTAGTTTAAGAGTTCTTATGGCCACCTTCTAACTCCATCTTCAGAGAACAAGAGCAAGCGAACCTCGGGTTCCGAGGTGAAAGCCTCAGTTGTAACCGAGATTTAACGATAAATCCAGGAAGGGTAGAGCTGCCTGTTGCCCTAGCAGAAGTAATCCTGAGAACACGGGCGCCTTTCTAAACAGAGGGGGAGGTAACCTCCACACTCGTCCGTGTGACCGCTTGCTGTGTGGTAGGTAACCAATTTCTACCAAGGTTTCTTGGGGAGCCTACAATACCATTTGGATTTATTAGACACAATAATTAATTAGACACAATACATAATTACACGGAAAAAAATGCCGAAAAAAAACCTCTTTATCTATTTTAACAGTAACATAATTATCAAATGTTTAAATAGAACCAAAAAACACTAGTATAATCTATTCTGTCCAATTCCGAAAAATACACCCCTTTTTTATATCTTAACAGTAACATAATTATCAAATGTTTAAATAGAACCAAAAACACTAGTATAATCTATAGGATGACGGATTTAGGTGCGTGTCCCAGAAACCGTCAAATTTTTGACGGGTATTGGGGCAAGTTGGCTTTACGATGAACCAATAAATGTCACAGGAAAAAATTATAACATAAACATTAAATTAACCACAAATAATAGGTTATTTTCGTAGATAATTTATCGGTCTTCAATGTCAAATAACTAAACTTACTGTAGTATCTCCAAATTCGGCGTACTACAATAAGTTGTTTGACTACACAGGACCCCGATTCAGCTACTGAATTTGGCCGATTTTGAAATTTTGTAAAGAGCACAACTTTGCAGTCGGATATCTCTATTGTTATGATCTTTCGTAATTACTGTTGTTATTTATTTTATACATAATGCTATCGAAAATACATGACTACTAGAAAAATGCACCATAATGTTCATATAAAATATATATTAAGGTTTTAAAAAAAAATGACGAGTTCTCGGACACTGTCGGAATTACGGACGTTTACCTTACTTACAATAGCGGCGAAATATCAGAAACTCCAAAGAATGGTAATAAATATCCCCATAGCCCTCATAGTAAAATGGCAGTTAGTTCGTAGAATGATAGAAATCAATGCATAGGATTGACAAATGTTTATGCCTGTTAATAAACGTAATAATATGTCACACACATACATTGATTATTCTATTCCATTCTACAAACGAATTACCGCTTGTTTAGGGGGGCTGATCACTCCATATAAATCTCGGCCTCTTAGGTAATGGCCAAGTAAGTCGATTGCTAAGTCAGAGGTCCTGTCTGAAATTCAATCTCTCTCTGTGTAAATAGGTATATGTGCGTGTATCTATGGTATAGGTGTGTCTGTGTATAGTTACCAAAGGTACCTATTTACAGAAAATATGTTTCTATGTATGTTTATGCACATTTTGGAACCCATTATACAACCTAGTTAAGGTAAGCATACCTTAAGTTTGGGTCTAGATAGCACTGTGTAACATCCTATACCTAATATTTTTATACGAACAAAATATGGGCTGACGATAATTTGGTCAACGTAGCAGAATCCACCGAGGATTTACACAACGCACGCACAACATGATCGTCTACAATTTCAATAAAGCCCTACTTATTTAAGTGTGTCCAGCAGTGGACTGCAGCTTAGGCTAATTGATTGATTGATTTAAGTAATTGACTGATTGGCTGTAAAGACTGCAAAACTGGATCAAAACTTGTCGCCTACTGAAAATATTCAGATTTCCTCAATTTGTCCTAGTAAAATTTGCTACAAAAGAAAACTAACTTCTATACAAAAACTGAAGCTCTCAATCTTTTACGCACATGTGTTAAACATTTCTCATTACTTGCCAATCTTGTCATTTGCTACACGAGGGTCTATAATATACATTTGTAGCGGTCGTCGTGTCGTCGTTGCACAAAAAGCGGCCTCGCGATCCGACAAGGCTGTTCAGCCGGTTCCAAGCCCCGGTAAATATAGGTTCCACTCCGCATACTTTTGTCTGATCAATAGCAATTAGGGCTCGTGGAGTCGTGTCGTGGGACATACGGCGAAAACAAAATTATGATTCGTAATTTTGTTCGACAGTTTCTAAACAGTAATAAAGGTTACAATATCATGATTATGCATGATACCATCACAATCTCGTTATACTGTGGTATTGGTTTGTTAGTTTTATCTCGTACCTACTAGCTGACTCGGTAAATTTCGTTTCTCCTTTTGACAAACATCAAAAATTTTTGTCAGAAAAGTAGGTAGAACAGCTTATATTATATGGGAAAATGAACTTGTTGTTTTTACTTTGTACCTGGAGTACAACAAACATTTCAAAACCAAAATCAGCTACATTGACCTAGTTATTCTCGAGCTTTAGAGGGACAAACGAACAGTAATTGATTTTAACAGTAAGTATGCACCTGTCGTCCCCAAGCCAGGCAACCTCTTATGACGTCAGCCATTTTGGTGGCAATCAATCTAACCTGCAAGCTGCAAGCCGGCACTCCGTCTTATTGAAGGATGAGACCCTGGTGCAGGCTTTCCTCTCGTTCCTGAGAGGTCAGTCGGCACTCGCTTCCATAAAACCATTAAGTCAAATCAATAGGAGAAGAAGAAGCAAGTGGACCCCGAACTCCGAAGTGAAAGCCTCAAAGTCAACCACAACAACGCTAAGAAGATAATAATGTCTTGTCTCAACGACCTGTGTGAAAGACATTTTTATTATCACTTTCCCTAACAACACGTGATTGCACCTTTAATAACTATCTTGATACGATACAATGTACCATTAAGAAATAATTTTACTATTTAATCATCAATTATATCTGAATTTACATTTAATTTCAGGTTTAGTTAATATCGGTTATTCAAGTGATTAAGGGACTATCTCATCATGAATCCGGAGCACCTCCTACTTGAAGGACAAGACGAGCGCAGGCTTGCCTCCTGGGGTTGGAATACCAGACGGCAGTCCCTTCCATAAAAGTCTTATGAGCCAAATGGAAAGCAGGAGAAGGAAAAAGCGGTACTCCGAGGTTTTCGGTAATGACGATAAGATCATATGATGGTATAACCATAATAATAATAAATTAACACTGTCAGCAAAGGAATAATAATAAATGCCAATTTGTAATCTCCTTAAAAATATATGACCAGCTCCCCTAGACAAATGGCAATTCGCTGACCGGCGTATTGTAAAATAGAATGATAAATGTATGGGGCTTGAAGTTTATGACAAACATTGAAGACTGTCATAGTCGTCATAAACGTCAAAATACGTGTCAATCCCATACATTAATCATTCCATTGTACAATACGCCATTTAACGATTTGCCAAGGGAGGGCAGACACGCGAAGATATTGAACTGGCTAGGTACCGATCACGAAACTTCTTTTTACAGACGATGAAATTTTTTTTATAGAATCGATATAACTTTTTGATATGCAAACTTGAGTAAAGTGACAGAAAAATATGAAAATAACGATGATTGTACATTTTTGATGAACTTTGGAGAGTCATGTGTGGACTTTAAATCATACATAAGTTAGTAATAGAATAGGTATACATTATATTATATCGTCGTCTCGTTAGTCTAGTTAATTTACATAGGTTGGTCAAACCAATCAGGTGAAAAGTCAAGGCCACTTTTTGCATCCTCACTTCCTCACTCAAGTATATTACAATTTCACTAAAACTTTCGATGCCTTTTTGACCCCCTTACCGATATAGACCGGGGTCGATCCTTTTCAAAATGGTAAAAAGTGAAAAAAAATAATAGTAGGATGAAACCGGCTATAAAAGGACGAGAATATAACAACAATGAAAGGAAAAATAATTTACGGGCGATCTGAGGTCGGGAAGTGGAAGGGGGTGAGTTTTTAAGGGTAAAAACGGTTTATCTCGATTGCCGGCAAAACTACAAGTCCTATGTAAAAAAATTAAATGACAAAGTTGTAGATAATAGAGAGACCTATAACTTTTGTAAATACACTTTTTTCACATAACCTCAAAATTTATGTGAAAAATTGAAATAATCAAGTTTTTATAGGGATATTTGACTGTTGAATATGCATAAAGATTATACAGTACGGCTACTGTAGGTATTTAAATGAACATACCTACTTAATATAATAATGTTGTGTTACTTGTGTTCATTACCCCGCGTTTACATACTGCCGCTCGCATTGCTTATCGTGTTGCCAGAAATATTCGCGCGATTAATGCCCTAGCATTCACACACTCCCATCATCGCGTTGGTCCGCATTACAGTATTCGCCCTGCAACGGAGACGGCCGTAAACGTATGGAGGACAACGCTGTAGCAGTGTACGCAATAAGCTTTTACAGCATAGCGAATTAATTAAATAGATTATTAATAAAAACTATCACTTTCAACTACTATACACTTTCCGTAGATCGATATAAATATTTTTAAAAGTAAATATTCGAGGAGCAATAACGAAATTCGTGTTTTATTTAGCTTAGCGCCATCTAGCGGTCTCGTATAGTTCATCGCGCTAGTATTTGCGCAACATACACGGCAGTACTCGCGGCATGACGAATATACCATTCACACCACGTCTCTGCCCACCTCTCTCGCCACTTCCCTCGCTCTGCCGCGAGTATGTAAACGTAGCATTACAGGTACAGGGCAGACAGGTCAAAAAATTAATTGCATCAGTTGGGCTAGATCTACATACTTAGGTACGAACACTAGATACAGTCACACTATGACATGCAATGATAATGATTGCAAAACTATGTCGCACATATTCTGTTATTATTTTGAATGTCGAAGAGGTTAGAATGAATGAATGTTACTAGTGCTGGGTCTATATATCTATGAAGAAAGAAGGGTTTATATAAAAAACTAAATATAAATATGTACAGTCATCGACATATATTTATTGAAACACTGAAATTTTACATTGAAAGGCAATAAAGATGTATTTGAAAATGTTTATCTACTATACTATAAGGACAAAGTATTGTTCAACACTTATTACAATTACTACTTAGGTACTGAACTATTAATTAAACCTGCTATTTAAGCCTTAGTTACTATTTTAAGAAAGAAGTCAACGTGTAAATTGGAATCATCAAGACACTTTAGTTATCACTGTACCTACATTCGACATTATAGTAAGTAGTTTTTTACTTAAAAAAAAGCGGACGAACAAGGCCATATCCTTGCTTTGATACGCTGCGATCATCACAGGCGGGTTATTTAGAATTAACGTTTTGAAATTCTCAGACCGCCGACTGCGTTAAGAAATAATGGTGTCGAGGTCACATCACCCTCCACTGCCATTGCTCCAACTGCTTAGAGTCGACGTAAATAGTTTTTCTTTTTTCATAATTTCTTTTGATCAACGATTGCGGGCCTCTCTGCCCTTCCCCGCAATGACTTTTGGACTAACTGTCCGGAACAAAACATTTCGTACTTAACGTAAATCGATAAGTTAACTTTGACAGTGAGTAGCTGATGAGGATGACCTTAGAAAAAGACATGCTACGCCTAATTGAGACAGGTATTAAAATTCATAAACCTATTTATCTAGTTTTTATTGACTTAGTAATTATATATTAACTTATTCAAAATTCATTACAGTCACACCAAGGAACCGTGACACAATTTTTATTCATAATAACGTTTTTTTTTAATATAGGACACGTCAATTTGACTTCGCCTCGCCTGATGGTAAGCTGAAGGCAAAGCCTCTGAAAAGAGGGTCACCATTACAGACACGTATCATGTTACAATGGTGTCTTTATAATGTTTATTGTGTGTTATAATGACTGCATGTATTTATCATTTGTAATTGACATTTCAACACAAACTATGTTTGTTCAGAAATAAAAATAAATTGAATTGAAATTGATGCTTTTTCACGCCCCGCTTAAAGGACCCGGGACTGTAGGAGGAGGGAAACACGTGAACTGGTAAGAAAGCTTATACATTAATTCAATACATATCACAACATAGAAGTCAATTTACTAAACCGATTGTACATACATACATATACTCGCGCCTGTAAATCCCCGAAGGGGTAGGCAGAGGTGTATTAACACCCACATTTCGCCAACTATGATTTTCGGTCCCACGTAATAGAGAGAACAGCCCTATATTGTGTGGAACAAAAAATAAGTTAGTTATAACTATAGTTAGTGATAGTTAGTAGTGATAGTAGTTCCTTGTTGAATTGGTTCCCGATAGAGTAGAATAGAGCCACTCCATCTCTTCCTGTGGGTATCGTAGAAGGTGACTAAAGGGTAGGGCTGTTCTCCATCAGACAGCAAACATACAGCCTCGCCCTCCATTATGTGCGACCGAAAATCATAGTTGGCGAAATGCGGGTGTTATTATACCTCTGCCTACACGTGTGGGGATTACAGACGTGAATATTATGTATGTATCTATACTAGGTATGTAAATTAACGAAATTTATTCGTAACTAGCTTTTGCCCGCGGCTCCGCCCGCGTGGATGTCGGTTATCGCAACCAAACATAGCCTATGTCCTTTCTCAAGGTCTAATCTACCCCTACACCAAATTTCATCAAAATCGGTTCAGTGGTTTAGACGTGAAAGCGTAACAGACAGACAGACAGACAGAGTTACTTTCACATTTATAATATTAGTAAGTAAGTATGGATATGGATATGGATTTATGTAAGACGAATAGCATACGTCGTGCTATCGAATGGTTTCTCTCAGACTGCTAGGCTAGTTTCGTACAATCTAGACCTTAGACCAAAAAGTGTGTCACATTTACATTCCACATTACCTTCACATAATTTGCCTACCTAAAGGCACAACCAACTATGTAGTTATAATCAGGGAAAATATTTTATAAAACATACTTACCTAGTCTAATTTCACTTAATTAAATTAATACCAGCATATTTATTTAAGTTATATAATTTGATACGCCTTTATATAACTAAAATAATACCTAATAAACATTTTATTTATTTAAACTACCTACCTCAGTGGGGTTAGTCCATGACCTAAAAGTCACGCAGCGGACTATGGAGCGAGCTATGCCTGGAGTTTCTTTCAAGGATAGAATTCGCAACGAGGTCATCTGACATAGAACCAAAGTTACCGACATAGCTCGCAGAATAAGCAAGCAGAAGTGGCAGTGGGCTGGCCACATCTGTCGATGGACTGATGGCCGTTGGAGCAGATGAGTCCTAGAGTAGAGACCGCGAGAAGGAAAACGGAAGGTGGGACGCCCCCTACCAGATGGACTGACGACATGAAAAACGTGGCTGGGATGGACTGGATGCGGAAGGCGGAAAATCGGCAGACGTGGCTCACATTGGTACAGGTCTATGTCCAGCAGTGGACTGCAATAGGCTAATTGATTAATTTGATTGATTGATATTCAAACTTCTAGGGTACATCCTCCATCCCAAAGTCAACCTCACCTCCAACCTCCACCTGTTCTGTTGCTTGACGGATGAGTCTCTACCAGTGGTGAAGGGTGGAAATTTGCAAAAGGAAAGTCGGTGGAAAATAAAACTTACCTCGATCTAGTTTGTCATACCTACTCTATGCGACCCATTGGGAAGTCGGCAGATATTGGGTTATCCGTCGCCACTGGTCTCTCTTTCGTAAAAATTAAGACAAAATAATTCATAAGCTTAGTGGTTAAAGACTAGAAGTGCGAATCCCGGCCATTGTAACACAGACGTGAACCCATTCCTAACACAAGCAATTTTTTTTATAATACCTACATACTTAGGTCGACAGGCACACGACCCACCTTATGGAACGTGGTTATCGTAGCCAATGGATGAGTGCAACACCAGGGGAGTCATGCCCGTGCTGCCGACCCTATAAGAACAATTTGGCTAAACTGGAATTACTTTTTTAATAAGGTGTAGGAGAGCTGACTCCGGGATCCAACGCCAACCGTGGTAACCACTGGAATGATTTATTACATTAATTTATATGACAATTAGGGTGTCTGATATCTTTTTTTTTATTCCGTTACAACTTACAAGTATCACATTCTTCTATAGGTATATTAGGTACAAACACATTTTCTACACATTGTTCAGTCTGAGTTTACAAGTCCTCTTTGTCTCGGCGAGTACGCAAAGTCATTGGTTCCGATGAATACCTGTGTAAGTATATGTGAGTCAGTAACTTGAAATACTTATACTGTCCACAGATCTAAATATAGAATATTATTGCGAAGGTCAACTGACGGTCGTCCCGTGACACACCGATATATAACAAAAACTGGTTAAACGCGAGGTTGACCTCAATATATACGGAAACGATAAAGTTAGAAGGGGATGGTCACATAATGACAATTTCGTTGATTGATCCTTCAATAAACTTTCCTTAGGTATGGAAATGGATTGAAAACAAAATAAAAAAAAAAGTCACGGAATTGAAACTGAAAGAAAATCGAATGGAACGGCCTTTTTCCTTGCCCCTCAATTGGTCATCTAAGTGTGCATCTAAGGCTCTAGTCATGGAGTGGCTGGTCACGGGCTCAAATTCCGGCCTGAACATTTGTAGGAACAGTCAGGATACTAATTGCTTTACAATGTCATTAAACTCTAGTTCCGGTCGCAATCAAATTACATTTTAGGGAAAAACTTCTAAGATCCTGCCAGGATTCTAGAAGAGATTGGCTGGATGGTAATTTAGTAATAATATTAATTGAACTAATAGGTACTGTAGCAAGTGATCTCACTTTTTTGGCAATATATTGTGTAAGAATTGCTGGTTAACAAAACTAATTGACCAACAAACAATTGATTACTCAATATCTACGTACCTAAATCGGTTTGTGTAACATTTATAGCCAATATTGTGTCTATCAGTCGTACAATTCGAGGTAAATAATATCAGTACATCATTAACTAACATGCACTGATTAATTAAAATTAATTTTTATTTAATACAAAAGCATGCTTTTGCAACTTGCAAATTCTAATTAAAGTACTTTTGGAGAATTATATCTGATTTTTTACAGGGTTCTTGCTATTTTGATTCCAGTTCAGCAATTAATGATTCCATAATTAATGTGGGTAGTGAAATTATAATTATTATTTATTTTATTTACGCTGAATTATCATTTTCCAGTGGCAGGAGGTATTGCCATTGCGGCTGATTACATTCTAATCAAGAAAATTGGAATATATCCATTTCTCACCCTTTTATCATAAATAGGTACTAGGTACAAGATTTGCTACAAGAACAGTCAATGAATTGAAATAAAAAAAGTTGGGCAAATTGATTTTCCTAGATTAAAGAAATTAATGAGAACAATCAAACCGGAACAAAATACGAGAAATTCTGATTATGTATACTCAAGGAGGTATTTGCCATCGTCATTCAAAATATAGGGAGGCTATTTTTTGAATGACGCAGACCTTCTAGGTACATAGAAAATGGTTCATTCCTATATGCTACGAGTATATAGGTACTTAGAGAGAAACGATAGTTAGTCACCCGGACCGGTACGCCGCCGTTTGACCCAGATACAAACTTTTATGGCACATGTCTCGTCTCTTCTTAGACACCATCAGGACATTTCGGCAGAAAATCAACTTATTTTCCAAACCTTATTTTGTTTCTACTGGACCATGGACTTATTCTTTTCAGCGTTTCATATTGTGCAGTTTTAATTACTTGCAAATGTAGATGGCAATCAGAATATTACGACTCCTATCGCTGGTAAGGTTTAGTAGTGCCGGTGATACGAGGATCTCAAGCATCGCAAGCGTCGAGGGTCATAAACTCCACATAACCGTAACATCGCACAGGAAGTGTGTTAATTAAGGCGCGAAATACGTAATAAATTGCACTTAAGCAATTGCCCGAGTGAGTGGCCCAAGGCGAATTAAATTATATATTAGATAAATGTTTGAATACAAATAAATTATAGTTTAGTGTAAACAGAAAATTTAGGGGGAAATCTGCCTATCTGTGAGTATCAACATGTGTTGTCCGAGCCACATTGACCTTGCCGGGCCATGACCTCACTACTCGGAAACCATGAAGGGAGCAGTGGCGAAGGGTAAAAATTTTCAAAAAGGATGGCGGTGGAAAAAAATTTTCCTCGATATAGTCGCACCACATTGTTTTGTCCCTACCTATCGATGTTATATGGATTATAGGGACACCTAACCACTGTAAGGGAGTCTCCCTTTGGGTATACCTACATTTAAGGAGTCCCCTTTCATCCAAGCGCCAATCTCAACTGCATTCAGAAATCCAAAGCTCGCAATTAGGAGCACAGGATCTATTCACTGCGCTCCTCTTCATAATTTAGGTAATTTTTTTTCGGGAACCACTGCCATCCGACCTCACAATCCCGAGAAGAAAGCAACCTATGTTTGCCTGCTACTGTAAACACAGTTGGCGCATTAACGGTGTGAGTCTCTAAGAATGATTTACCTAGATATTAAATAGTACTTAATGTTCAGTCCCTGGATGTAGTAACTACTAACTATAAATCTAATCAGTGACTGGGTATTGGTTTTCAGCGCCATATTGTAGAGTACTCGTATAGAGGCGTTATAGAGGTATCAGTATGCAAACTTCAATACTAACCATGCAAATACTTCAAAGATTTACTACGAGATGGCGTTATATAATGAGATAGACAGTGTTTTTCTTTTTTATATGAAATTGGTGTTTTTTTTATTCCAAGAAAAACACCTAACCTTATAAATAAATATTTAATCGTAATAGTCAGAGTGGTTTCCGTTTTCCGAGATAGTAATGTGATGAAGTAATTATATAAATTGCTCATAAATAGTATAAGATATTACGCAGCATGTAGGCATCGATTCTTATTTATCAATCAAACAATCAAGTGACCTAATCTTTGTAGGTAGGTAATATGAGTTTGAGTATGACCTTCGTGGCGTAGCGGCTCTACCGCTCCGACTTTTTAGTCTGCCCGGGATATGCTTCTTTCTTCTTTTTTAAGGCTTCTGTGGTTTTTATGGAAGCGACTGCCATTTTACCACCCATCTCCGAGAAAAACCACTGCGCTAGAGCCGCGTCCGTCGATCAGCAGGTGCGATGGTTCCAATTCTATCGAAGGTTTTCACCTCTACCTACCTCTTCTAGGAAATACAGGCATGAATATTTCAAAACCAACAACAGAGCTGCAACCCCATCATTGCTATGACTGAGTAGTTTCTAGAATCCATTAACATCATTCTCAACTACCTAAACGCCTGCAATGAAGCAAATACTGCATTGAAACTGCTCCTCAAATGTTGGCACACAAAAAAACTTCAAATACAAAACTAGGGCATGATACATATATATACTCGCCGAGTTTTGTTATGCATTGTCAGACAGTCTTACATAATCCACAGTAACTAGACCAAACAGAACTAAAACTGCAGCACTAGGTGGCGGTTCAGACTTACTTCGCGACATTTCGAAGTATTAAAACTAACGGGCATACGATCTTTGATTCTTTCACATTTTTTTGTGCGTTTGCACCGGGCATTGTGTTGTAATGTTTGTGACTACAATGGAAGTACACTTACTGAAGCAAGTCGCTTGTTACGTCGACGTGGCCGCAGAGGGGCGCTGGCGGTGACGGCGCCAACACACCGTGAACAAACATTGACCAAGCACGCACTGCGCTCCGGCCTCCGACAACTTGCCGCAACATTCTTAGCGTAAAAGTTACCGTGGATGGTTTACTCTATGTAATTTGCGATGAACAAGTTGATACAAAGTTTTCCCTTCTACGACAATTATTATTGTGCGACCGACTTGACAAGTATTTCGAACTACGAATGTGCCGTAAATAATGTGCTGTACTGATGTTTCTACCAAAATGTTTTCCCTAATGTCTATGGAGATCGGAAAATTCGTGCAAGATGCAATTAGTGAGTACGACAGATTTGATTTTACTTTCATTTGGCCATAAGTAAAATTCTATATTACCGCAACAGTGAGACTCCTTCCGCGAATGCGTTTATTCGGTAAGTTCTTTCAACTTGTATTTAACCGCTCTAGATTTGGATTACGCGCTGTTTGTTTTATTTACTACTGCGTGCCTACTTCGAAAGCGTCAAAATCGATTGTCAAAACAACATATTTCTTAAGAAATCTGTAATATCAATCAAGATTGAATGAAATCATGATTTTATTGCATGTTTATAGCTATTGCGCTGGTAATAACCAAGTAGAAAATGCATTTAGACACACAAACCGAATCCAATTGAAGGAGACCTTGAACAAGATTTAAGTACAGATTATTAGTTACACGTTTATTAGACAAAAACTTAACATCTTGTAGGTAATATAACTACTTATAATAACCACTATTTATTATTAAAGTCATAAGAATTTAGAGAGCTAGATATTATGTCGTAAATTACTCCAGTTGAAGACCATTCATGTGGTATTGAATTATAATTTTGCGTGAGTTATATTCATACACCGCAAATAATGCAAAAAGTGAGGTATTGAGCGGAAACTATACACAAGAAATTCTTTAATTACACTTTTTATACATAGGCTCGTGTCTATCACTTATTAAATGCTAAATCAAATTGCAGCAGATAGGGATGTGCCATTTATTATTCTTTCATCCGTACGTGACACAAGTTACGTTGAACCGTTGACCATATTGCAGGTCAATGTCCATTTTACCGACTTCAAAAAAGGAGAAGGTTCCAATTTGACTGATTTTTTTTTTAAATCCGTCTCGATGACTAGATTGGTTCGCAGCACCCCTTACTTAATTTAAATAAAAGAGGAAATCATTCTTTCTGCATATTTAGCTCTGTAGTAAAAAGTAGTCGGTCAATTTATGGCCATGCTAATAACATCTTAGTAATATGTACTTCACGTCTTGTTAAATACCTAGGTACTTTCTTTGTAAACGTCGTTTAACTATTTCTTACATACTGTACCTATACCTACTTATCATAGTAATGTTTGTCCGCTTTCTGGAACCCATAATAGTAGCTATGATTGATTTGGCTCTAGTTGTACCTACTGTTGAAAATGTCCCAGAAAACTTATTTATAATACAGCCTGTTTGATTAAGTATCATTTATCTGTTTCGGCAAAATTATACAGTCCACATAATATACCTATAACTAATCTATTAACCGCCTCTCACCGTAAACGGGTCAAATGTGACCATCACGCTCCTGGCATTACCCCGCTGAACAGCGATAGCCAATCTTTGTCCAAGGTACTTACGAGGCGGGGCGAGATATAGCCTAGAATATATTTATTTTTGTTTCGTACAAGGAGTTCTGAAATGACCTTAATAGATACACTATAAAAATATAATAAAGCGCTTCCTTAAAGGTACCGTATAATTTTTAAAAGAACACAACCTACTTAAGTTCATTAGGTACTGAAAACGCAACTAACCCATTTTCAGTGATGTTTTTTTCCACTGCTAATATACTGTTCAGCGAACATCCAGTTTGCTGTGATGTTAAACAAACACGCAGCTATCATTAGACGGTTTTGGATGAATAATTTAATGCACGTGTAATATTTCCTGTGTTTCGAATAGCAACAATAACAAACAACTTTCAATATCAATTTTCAGAATTTTCATTCTTTGTTTAATTTTTATACCATGTTTCACATGTTATCATTGCTTGAGACGTTTAGAAACCAAATAAAGTAATTTCAGGACCACCTGGGCCTACCATGAAATATCCGAACCTTCGACCCCAAGAAAAACAAATGGAAGACGTAGCATTTAGCCATGAAGGTACGAGTATCTTACCATAAAGTCTCTTCGGTATTCTTCCGTTAGGGTTTAAGCCGAACCGCAGTGTCACGTACCGTCTTCGGATCCGATTTCGGGATCAATGTGCTCCAAAGAACCGATTGTCCGAAGTTTCGATCCGCTTCTACCGATGATTCATTGTAGGTCTATTGACATCAGTGCTGACAGCATAAAGCAAAGACGCCTAGATACAAAATTAAACTCTTTATTTTTCAAAAACGCAGGTTGATAGGCCATTTCAAGTTACAGCTGGGATTAGAACGGATGATAGAGTACAAAATGACATGAAAGAGACTAATAAAAGCCATGTTCGATTCTCTTTCAATAGATGTTTGTTAGATTTACTTCTTTTAGCGAAGAATAATATACTTTATTTCAATGTAATAGTACTCATTTCAACTTTACCATTTCCCTATCTATTTTAACGACGCCATAACATCTATATGAAAACTGGCATAAATTATGGGTTTGCGTGCTTACATGAAACCTTCATGGAACTAATTTTTTAGAGTTAGACTTCACGATAATTCTTTTGATTTTTGTTTCCGCATAATAATTTATTTATTTTTCGTTTTCGAATCTAGCAAACACTTATTATTATTGTAATAATAAATGTGTATCTAGGACTTAAATTCGGTTATTCATACAACGTAATTGCTTAAAAGTAGTGAGATACAGTCGGTGGATAATTCAAGAAGTATTACGTGACCATAAATAGAGAAAGGAATATCAGGCTATCTGTGGTTAATATAATAGTTTGTATACTATCTGCAAAGTCATTCCACAAAATAGCTGGATCCTATTTGAAATCTTGCTAACTACAGATTAACTTTTCCTTTTTATATTTACAAGCTTAAAGTAAAACTTTCAATACCTACGATATTTGTGAAGCATTGATCTTTAATGCCCGGATTCGTCTTAGAACCTATAAGATTTTGGAACAGGTAGGACCAATCGAGCAGTCCGACTGGGGAAGAACCTCCGCCCTACAAAATACCGCGGATATAATAACCGGCGGTGAGTAGCCAGAGCTCATTGGAGAGGTTTGCTGTCAGTGGGTAGATCAAACGCTTGTCCTGCTTGTGATCTTAGTTGACGGCACAGTAGGTATCTCACTGTTTTTAAAGGGTCGGCAGCACGAGTGTGAATCCCCTAGTGTTGTACTCGTCCATAGGCCACGGTAACCACTTTACAGCTGGACAGAGCTGGACAGATAGGAGGCATAGCTACATTGTGTAAATATTTTTGATTATATTTTATTAACGTTAATAAATAAAAAACCCCAATGTCTATTTATAAGTTACTAGCTTTTGCCCGCGGCTCCGCCCGCGTGGATGTCGGTTATCGCAACCGAATATAGCCTATGTCCTTTCTCGAGGTCTAATCTACCCCTATACTATACCAAATTTCATCAAAATCGGTTTAGTGGTTTAGGCGTGAAAGCGTAACGGACAGACAGACAGACAGACAGACAGATAGAGTTACTTTCGCATTTATAATATTAGTATGGATATGGATATGGAAGTATGGATTTGTTATTTTTGTTAATCGCGCAAGGGATATGTTTTACACTATCATTTAAATACTTGCTGCCCAAGCCTAAATTACTCAATCGAACTCTATCTAAAATCATCGGCCTATTGCAGCACATTGGTGGACATAAACCTATCTCAAGGTGCGCCTAGCCTAGCACCCGATCTTTCTGCTTCCGCATGAACACGTTGGCAAGGTTATTTAATAAAAATACTTCTTCCTCTTAGCGTTAATTCCCAGTCACATCCGCAGCTTTCAGCTCAGAGTCTGGGGTCCGCTTTACCAGTCTTAACTGCGGATTTGGCTAGACTTCGATATTTACCGTGAAGCGATTGTCATCTGACCTCCACAACCCAATGTTGACATTAGGCGATATCGAGGCTTTGCAGCTAGACCGTTGTTTTATATAGACCGTTGTTGCCATAGATGTTCTTATGGTAACCGGGACCGACGGCTTAACGTGCTCTCCGAGGCACGACCAGACTAATGCAAATACTCATATTTCATGCACACAAATATTTGCACTGGGCGCGGATCGAACCCGCGCCTCCTGCGTAGCGGCCGTGTTCACTACCGCTACGCCACGGAGGCTGTCCGGCATTGTAAATATATTATGTATATGTCACTTTATGCTGAACACAAGACTTTACTGTGACCTCAGACTTTAGAGTCGAGGCATCCACACCACATTAGTAACATATCACATTTATTTATTTTCAATCACATGACCACCAAAGCGCATTTAAATATAAGTGCAGTCTTTGGTGAAACATTTATGTTCCTCATAGGAACATATTATATATGTTCCTCAAGGTGGGGTGGAATTAGTGCAGCTCTACCCCAGCGTCTATACTGAGCGTCCTATCGTAAAGAACTACCAGCTGAATAGACAATGCTATGGATGTGCAAGGTTGCAGATTCTTAATTTAATATTGCGTTGCAGTGGAGACCCTGGGGAGCTTGGCAAACAGGCCAAAACCCTTGTGAAAGTGATTGGGCAGAAGCTCATAGAGGCAAATGGTGACTCTTGCTCCGGATCTTTCCTGGTGCAGAGGAAGGCCACCGAAACGCGGCAAGTGTGATGGGCATCTCTGCACCGGGAGCGATCAGGGGTGGGTTATTCTATTAGTACTGAAATTGTATTATTTAATTTTAAAATAAAATAATTAAATACCGAATTATATATTCCTAATCTCTAGGCAGTTTGCATGCTTACTTATACAGGTCAATGGCTCAGCTCAATTAGTTCGGTCAAACATTATAATTTATAAATAACAAATAAAATAAATGCAATCTTAAAATTATAAAACCTACATCAAAATTGCATTATTGAAGTAAAAACAATTGAAACGTTATCTTGTTTATCTGGCACGGATTAATACGAGTATAATTACTTAGTTAATCAGTTTCTAGTAGGTACGTATTGTAAATTAATTAGATGTAGGTAAATGAAACATACATTTCATTTAAGGCTGCGGGAACGCGCTGGATGCGAGCCGCTTCCAACCGGTCTTATTGGAGATCTATAGGAGAGGCCTATGTCCAGCAGTGGACTTCCTATGGCTGAAATGATGATGAATGATGATGTATGTTTCATACATACATACCTACATCTAATCACGCCTTTATCCCCGGAGGGTTAGGCAGAAGTGAATTAACCACCACATTTCACCAATCATTGTATTAGGTCCCACGTAATAGGGGGTGAGCCTATTAATTGTTTCAATGTACTATAATACGTAGGTACCTACTTATATTGCCAAAGGATGATGGGCAAAATTCTATGGTCCCTGATCCCAGCTCCAATCGAAATGAGTGTCAATGATTGATATGCAGTTCGATCTATTTTTTAAAATTAGAATTACAATATCATACGAACCCCCTAGACTAGTGACAATTTTTTGGTCAGCATTATAGTAGAAGCGAATGACGAATGCATGGGTATTGACGTACCTACATTTGACGTAACATACGCTGACGACTGTCATATTATACGTCAAATCCCATACATTCGTCATTCTATTCTATAATACGCCGGCAACGAAATGCCACTTGTCTAGGGGGGCAGAAGTACTTTAAAAGAATGTCTCTTTCAAATCAAAGTACATAAACATGTGCCTTCGTTTTAATTAAGGTATTTAAGCAAAGTTACTATTTATATCCATAACAACTCCAACTTTGCTTTTGTTCGGAGTGGGTTCATGTAATGGTCGATAGTCAAACCCGCAACCTTTCAATTATAAGACTTAATTCTTAACCACGAAGCTGTTGTTTTTGTTTTACTTGACACTGACTAAAAACGTGGCATACGTGAATTGGAACCGACTTTAAAATTATAGCTAAAATATTAATAATAATAACATAATATTACCATCCCGAGGTAACCTTGTAGAAATGGATTTAAACAAAAATTAACTCTATGTTTGTTTACTTTTCAGAAATATAAAACTATTTTTCATTTTTCTAAGACGTATTTTTGTGATAGACCCATGACAAAGGACCCTTTTGTCTAAAGTGGTTGATTTTTACTAAAATTATCACAATAATATTTATTCAAATATTCAACTATGTTACTTAATATATAAACAACTAATTATATATTAAATTATGTACCTACTATCTAGCTTAGGTAATTTGAAACAAAGGAAATCGGTAGCATTATAATATATTCATAAAATTATCTCTGAACTCGGAAATTATACAATCCGTGCACATAAATATATACCCCGTATTTATATTGTTATGTTATCGCTAAAGAATCCACTCTACTTCTGCTTCCTTCTATAGTAAGGTACCTAAAAGATTGAAATAATACATATAAAACTCTAATCTAAACGTCCATGCTATTTGAAGCCGGATATACTTCTGGACTGGATTGGTATCAAGCCAACAGAACCTCGATCACTATACGTATCCTCAAAGACATTTTACATGCATACATACATACATACAATCACGTCTTTATCCCCGGAGGGTTAGGCAGAGGTGAATTAACACCCACATTTCACCAATCATTGTATTAGGTCCCACGTAATAGGGGGTGAGCCTATTGCCGTTTTCCGGGCACTATTGTTGGCTCGAGCCATGTATAGGCTGAGTCTGGGCTGTATATATCTGTCTGATGTTAAACAGCCCTATCCCTTAGTCGCCTTGTACGACACCGCATGGGAGGAGATGGGGTGGCCCAAATTCTACTCTGCCGGGAACAAGACATTTTATGCTAATAATAATAGACCCTAGGCCATTAACCGAAGAATCTGGACTCGTAGGACTACACCTCAAAACTACACCTCTGAAACCAAACAAACCAGCGTGGTCTACGCTGGTTTGTTTGGTTTCAGATCGTGTATGCATACATACATAAATATACTCACGTCAGTAAGTCCTCGAAGGGGTAACTATGATTTTCGGTCCTACGTAATAGGGGGCGAGCCTATTCCCGTCTATATGTCGGATGGAGAACAGCCCTATCCCTAAATCGCCTTCTACGATACCCACAGGACGAGATCGTATCCATATCCATCCATATCCATACTAATATTATAAATGCGAAAGTAACTCTGTCTGTCTGTCTGTCTGTTACGCTTTCACGTCTAGACCACTGAACCGATTTTGATGAAATTTGGTAAAGGGGTAGATTAGACCTTGACAAAGGACATATATGCTATGTTTGGTCGCGATAACCGACATCCACGCGGGCGGAGCCGCGGGCAAAAGCTAGTAAATAATATATTCTAGGATATTTTACAGACATCCAGAGCTCGCTGGAGAGCTTTTATGCCATTAGTGGGAAGACCAAAGGCTTGTCCTGCTTTGTCTTCTACACTGACAACACAGAAACTCTCTGTTCTTACATGGTCGGCAGCTCGAGTGTGACTCCCCTGGTGTTGTAGGCCACGGTAACCACTTTTCATCAGATGGGCCGTGTGCTTGTTTGCCACCAAAGTGGCATAAAAAACAACTAAAGTGCTTAATTCGACTCCTTCTTCTGCCGCACCATTAAGTCTTGGAATTCCTTACCAGTTCACGTGTTTCCCTCCTCCTACAGTCCCGGGTCCTTTAAGCGGGGCGTGAAAAAGCATCTGATGAGGCCGTCAAGCTGAGTGCCACCATTGTAACATGATACGTGTTTGTAATGGTGACGCTCTTTTCAGAGAATTTGCCTTCAGCTTACCATCAGGCGAGGCGAAGTCAAATTGACGTGTCCTATATAAAAAAAAATTGGATCTATGTAAACCAAAATTTACAAAGATCCAAAGTAAGCACATGTTAACCAGCTTTTATCATGGTTTCTAGAATGCGGACATAAACTAAAAATAATATAGATACAAATAATAACATAACACAATAAACGCGGAAATATGGAGGTCGAAGATTTCTAATTATGCCAAGACCCTTCATAACTTGAGGTAGGTATGCACATGCACTGTGCAATCTTAGAAACTATTTTCGTCGGTCAAACGATCCAACGCGAATCCATCCTGGATATGCATCGTGATAATATATACCTATACCTGCACCTGCTGGTGAGTAGACAAGGCTCTGGTGCAAAAGAGTAAACGGGCCTGCCCATGTAGACAAGTGGCTATTCGTTGGCCGGCGTAATGTAAAATAGAATGATGAATGTATGGGATTTGACGTTCATGACAGTCGTTAACCTAAATCATAAACGTAAAAAAATCCCATACATTCATCATTCTATTCTACAGCCATTGCCACTTACCTAGGGTGGCAGGGACTTCGAAGTGAAAGTCTCTGATACAAACAGGAACAACGCCAAAATAATGATGATGATCATCATAATTTCAAACGCCAAGCATTGATTATTGACAATCCTCATGACGAGAAACTCGTGGAACCAATAAACATTTTCAGTATTTGGATCTGGCACACGATATCGGTGATATGGACTCAGCAATCATTGTACTGATAGTCGTATCAGTCAATGGACTGATAGCCAAAAGCCATGGCCGATGCCTGAAGAGGCTCGTGTCAGACGATTGCATCAAGAGCTTGAATCAGAAGGCTATTCTCCTCGATAGGGCACGTCTAGTGAGGAAGTAACTGATGACGGTGGTAATCTGCTTTTCATATTTTTGAAATGTGTACTGTGTGCATTTAAAATAAAATTAATAAGAATTGAAATAGATGCTGTCTAGATCTTAAACTACCTTGCATAATTTCAAAGGCATAATCTCAAAGTGTATTTTATGAAGGAGACATAAGTAGGTATACCAATGGAATCAAAGTGGAAATACCTTTGAGCTAGTTTTCAACACAAATAATATTAGTTCCGGAACATAAATATTATAGTCAGAGAAATAATAAAATAGTATCTACTTACCTAAGTATATTTACCCGAATTTAGAATTTACTCCTTTTTTACGTTAGTTAAAATGAGATAAACAGTGAGCAAAAACTAAGATCTTAAAAGCCAAATAATATCAAATAAGTATGTATATAATGTAATAGATACTAAAGTAGTCTCAACGTAAGAGGCCCACTATGACATTTGTCATTTGGACGTAACTAGGGATGTAACCACACCACTCGGTACACGATACTCAAGATAAATCGATTCAAGTTTGTATGCGTATTTGATCGATTAGAATATGTATTGTATTGTAGTGTAAAGTTCATTGGCTTAAAGTTCTAATTAGAAAATTTAATCTAAACTTTGATATTGTAGGTATTTTTAAACAATACAATACTGCGAAAAGTCAATTTTCTTTCATTTAACATTTTTATTACAATAATATTCACTCAATAATAACCAATAGAAATCGCATGAAAATGAATCTTTAGTAAATCATTTTCTTGATACCTACTGTCTGAAGTTTACGCTTATATCACTTATTGAAATGAAACCACTTTTTAACGACTTCTATCGCGATTTATCTGTCACTATTTACTTTTAACCCTACGTCGGCTACTTTCTAGCAGCCCTTGTCCCGGGGTGACTTAAGATGATATTTGAAGCCTAGGAATAAAAAAACCTAGATAACAGCAAACACAACAAAGTCACAAATTGGGATAATGTCATATTTGTCGATGAGACTTGGCTGAACTCGAATCATACCGTGCCGCAGTCATGGACAGATGATACCAAGGCCTCTTGCTCAAAAGTGCCAATAGGAAAAGGTGGACGCTTAATCATCTGCCACGTCGTCGGGTCAGCTAGTGGTGGTTTTGTGAATGATACCTTGCTCGCATTTGAGTCTAAAAGTACAAAATAATATCACAGAGTGGTTTACTAACCTGTTAGCAAACCTCTCTGAACAGTGCATAATAAAATTATTGTGTACAATGCACCGTGACCACTCAGTTCAAATAAATAAACCACCTACTCAAGCAAACAAAAAGGCCGATTTAGTAGCATGGATACAAAGATCAGGCGTTGAAGCTGATACGAAATAGTTAAGAGCTGAATTGCTGTAACTGGTAAAAAAATTAAACCTGCAAAATTAAAAAATTAAATTGATGAATGGGCACTTCAGCATGGACATAAAGTGACAAGAACGCCGTCATACCATTGTCAGTACAATGCTATTGAGCTGATCTGGGCTCAAATGGAAGGATATGCAGCACGCCACAATACAAAGCGGCCATTCTCCACTAAGAAAATGATGACATTGCTGAATGAAGCTTGTGCCAAAATTACTAAAGAAGACTGGGTAATAGTTCTGGGGGTCCAGGGCTAGGTTTCTAGGCTTCCAGGCTTCTAGACATAATTAAACCTACAAATCTTGAAGTCTACAAGCCTAAAATTTAAAAAAGACCTAGAAAACAGCAAAAAACAGTCAGACTTAACGAAACCGCGAGCTCATTCTACGTAAATAGTCGCTGATGTTTAGTCACTCCGCGACCACGGTTGCTGAAAGTTAGCCGAAACTTCGGGTTAAAGTAATAAAGAATTAATCGCGATAGAATCCGTTAAAAATGTTAAAATGTTAAATGTTAAACGCTTCCTTTTATTTGTGCTCTATGACCTTGCTTCGTCTCACATTTCAGGATTCTCGCTCAACGAGGAGTACCCTAAAATCAAACTTCTAATTCAACGCAATCAAAGTATTGCCGGTCTTGTAGTATATTGCCGGCCATGTAGCATATTGCCAGTACTGTAGCATATTGCCGGTCATGTAGCATATTGCCGGTCATGTAGCATTAGTTCGCACCACAATTCAGTTTCGTGAGGAATCTTTAATGCGCAAACACGAGTCGTGTTTGCGCATTAACACACGTTTTGCACTTGACCGGATTTTTACAGATAAGTGTACGATCTTTAACTTTGTCTTAGACATTTTTATGATAAAATTAAAAAAAAATATCTTAATCGATTTATTTTTACCATAACCAATTTATTAATAGTCTGTGGAGAGTATAAAAAACTCGTTATGGACAGCACTGAGCGGAGTGGGCGGTACCCATCAATGAAAAATGTCATTCTACGTTTGAAAAATATCATTGTTTTACGTTCTCAAAATTGAGAACTTCATGGACTTGAAATGTCCAAACGGGCTTTTTAGATAGCGATTACTTTAGAAGATTACATTTAAGAGTAATATTAAACTGTTTGCATAATTTGAATGACTACGATGTGCTACTTTTGTCCGAGATATTATTTGAGAAGATTAGTAATACGGTTTCAAATAACTTGAGCTATATAATGTAAGATAATTTGTCAATCTTATTCAATTTAGCACAAATCGTGATCAATCGCGATCTTAACGCAGATCTGAATCTGACTCTTTGTTCAAAGCAGCTTCATTCCAAAATAGGATGTGTTCATCTTACGCTTTACGCATTCAAACTTATTCTTCAAGCCTTACCCCAACTCAGTTGGGGCACAGATTAATAAATAGTTAGGTACTACGTGTTGGGGTCGGATTTTAGTATGATTACGGGAAGGCTGAATATCGATATCGTAGCGGTATTGAACGTTAGACACATTGATTTATAGGTACTGTTACTAGTTAGACACAGTAGACTGGAAAAAGCGGACCCCAGAACCCGAGGTGAAAGCTTCGGATGCGACTAGGATTAACGCTAGGATGAAGAATTTCGACTGAGGAATCAAACTTTTTACGCTCAGTGACTCAGTAATGCTGTGTAACCGAGGCAGCTGATATAATTTTTCCCCCTACTTCTGTGCTAGAATCTTGTAAATACTATCTCGTAATTTAGATCAAAATATCATAATCATAAATCATTTTATTGCGATATATGGGTAGGTACACAGTTGTTACAATTTATGCATTAGATTCACCATATTTCAGCCAAATTGACATGCAATAATCTCATATTAGAGAATTGACAGCAAAAATGGGAGTTTAATAATTAATTACATATTATCAGAATTAGGGAAAAGTATAGATTATTAAGTATAATAATTATGTTGTCAAAATTTTAGATTTCCGTGTTTCTTATAACAATAGTAATAATTTACTATCAAAATATCTACGTAATGTAAACTAAATTTAAATCATCTTATATTATTCGGTTAATAGTTAATAACCTTTATAAATACATACTTTTATATCCACTAACCTTATTAAAGTTGCAATAATTCTCTTGAAGTTTGCAAATAAAATGTTAATTGGGCGTATAAAGTAATTTCATGAGCCGAATATTACGTTACCATGTTAAAAATTGTTGAGCTAGTTGCCTAATACCGTTTCGCTTAATGACCACGATTGAAATCGCAACAGAAACTCGTTAAATTGTTTTCTGACAATTTTCTTCGCCTCCCATGCTTCAAATTTTATGGTCGACGTGGTTATTTTATAAAAAGGTCAATGGTCGTAAGCCGTATAAAGCGAAATACCACTCACCGATTAATCACGAAATCTCAGAAACTAGGTATATCTTTTTGAGAACTGGCAGGGTAGCCATCCTTGCAGAGTCAATAAATAGGTAGCCTATAAACCTACTTACTATTTTCTTCTAGAATTAAACTAACGCCCAACTAAGGCAATTCCAGAACAAGTTCTTATTGTATCCATTTTGCTTGGATGGTACCGAAAGTATCGAAACTGTTCAAATATGCAAACTGATCTAGGATCTATTTGCATATTATGATTCATCTGACTAGTACGTATATACTTTTGCATAATTATATATATTTTAACCTTGTCTTGGAAGTAATAAAACGTCATAATTGGATACAAATAATAACTTTCTAGCGCCAAGGTCACGCTGCCATTTTAGTATCCGTTTTAAACATAAACACACCCGGTGTGTTTGGGCTCAATTGTAATAATAAATGATATAATAATTATTAAATATTTGTAACAAAATAACGAGGAGTTATACATTTTTATGTTAGTGAATCGTGTAACCGTCTAGACTAGCTTACGAGGTCAACTTCTAAAGATTGATTTTATACCTACACTCTTGGCTTATTGAAAATAAGATCCCTTTTAACTAACTTTTTAGTTTTAATTGTAAGCCATCATCACAGCGTTAGTTCCGGTTACACCCAATGATTGTACATTAAAAACTGCGTCCCATCTGCTACTATTTCTTTTGATTTGATTGGACTTGTCTTGGGTTTAGCTGAAATGTCTGCCCAAGAGAGAAGACCTGTGCTAGAGTCCAGCGGCGGTCTTAGGGGGTGGCAAACAGGGCAATCGCCCGGGGCCTCGCTCTTGAAGGGGCCTTGCGTCAAGCAAATTTTAAAAAAAATACAGATTTTTTTAACTATATTTTTAAAAAATTTAAAGCTCTTGATTTTTATTCTTAATTACTATTTGTTAATAAGGTTATAACATAACGGCAAGTTAAAATAAAGTTAGTTAACTAATTCGAACGAAACGAGCTATCAAAAGAAAGCAGGTACAAGATCAGGCTCATTCGTTAGATTATTGTGCTTTAATTCAAGATTTTAGTCTTAGTAAAAGCCGCAAACATCAATTTTAAAATTTATTTGGCTTTCAGTGTAAGTAAAATATTTTAAAAATAAAATTTATCCTTTTTTGTATAACTTTAACATTTCTCGTCAAACATAACGAATACCTACCAAACAACCAGAACTATTTTCGCATCACATAGGTACTTTTCCGTAGGACAAAGGGCCTCGCGAAGACCTGCCACCCGGACCCTCGCAATGGGTAAGGCCGCCGCTGCAGAGTCTCATACATCCGGCTAGCAGATGATGTTGGTTTGGGCTCTGAAGATATTAATGGGGTCCCATAAATAAATAATAACTAAATGTTCTAGACTTCCTATGGCTGAAATGATGATGATGATGATGAAATGTTCTAGGATATTCTACACAACACTATCTAGACCCAAAGTAAGCATAGCTTAACTAATTTGTGTTGTATCTACAGCTGACAAAGAAGATACGGTCGCACTTTTTTATGTAAACTTGTATTTAAAGGTGCAACCGTATTTCCTTTGTCGACTGTACCTACATACGAGTTTGTTCGATCGTTCGAAATGTTCTTACAGCATGTGCCTGCTGGTCCCGTAAAATATAGAACAATTTTATTGTGCCCAAAAGAGGTTCCTTTAGGCAATATGATTAAAATTACTATAATGGTACGTTTTCTGTAAATTGATGATAAGAAAATTATATTAATTATAAGTTTAATATATTGATACAGATAATAATTTTCTAGTTGAAGGTACAGATTCTGTCTTAAAGCGAATCTGTCGTCAACAGAATCAGTCGTAAGCAGAATCAGTCTTAAACAGAATCTGACTTAAACCGAATAAAGGACTTAGACTACTTAGAATCATTTTTGTTTTGTAAATACATAGGGATATATTACACCTACCCAGAAATATATTATATATCTATTCAAATACCTCCCCAGACCAATGCAAATAGACATATTAAATATTTGCACTGAGCAGGAAACGAACCTACGATCGTAGCCATCGAGCGTAGCACCGCTACGCCACCAAACATCCAAGAATGGATTTGAAAATAGTTAAAAGATAAGATATATTGAGTAGTATTACGTTTTGATTTTTGTAAGTGTTTTGTTAACAGAACTGTGAAGCCAATATTGTAGTAGATATGCGTGTGAATTAAACAACATAGGTACTCGTAGATGATCTAAGTTTATTTCAATTAGGAATATTCCTTCTCGACATTGCTTTTGTCTTTTATTATTCATTGTAACATTGAATGAATGTGTTGTTAGCAAAGGCGACAGGCTCGTTAAATATAAAATAGTATAATTAACAGAACATACATAATTACAATTACACATACGACCTCTGTAGTGCGGCGCAGACCGTTCAACTCTATTCAACTGATATACTCTAGAGGTCGCGGGCTCTATGTCGGCTTAATGCAAATATTTGTATGCTTGGGTGTATCAATTGTTGCATTAAAAGCCAGGATTCTGAAACCTGGGATCTACTGTACTACTCTTTTTTTATTTTGATTTTTACGGGAGTGAACGCTGTCTCGCCTCCATGCTCCATCCTCGAGAGGAAAGCCTGCGCCAGAGTCTCGTACTTCAATCAGTAGGTAGGATAATGGCTAACAGGTAGACTTGGGCCCCAAAGATATTTATAAGCCCCATATACCTACAACCTACATCCAGTACTAGCTCTATCTATAGATAATATATGTACAGTAAAAACTACTGAACGGGTTTAGATGTCTTTTTTTATTAGAAAAGGTTTGGTCAGACTTAAAATCTTAAGGCTCGTATTATAGAACGATACTTAATCCTGAATTTGATCGCATTCGGTTGAGTAGAACCAGAGTTGTAACCAAAAGTCGCGTTTACCGACATCCACGCGGGTGGAACCGTGGATATCGGCTAGTAATGTAGATATTGTCACAGCAAAATGACACCCCTATACTCGTCAACAATAGATTGAGACTGATAATAACGGTTTCGCAGTTCAACGAAACAGTTTCACACGAACTAATAACACATAAACACGTTTTTCTATTCTCTTAGTTTTTGAATTGTGTAGCAAATGCCACAGTTTACCTTTCAATTGAATTTCTCACGGGTTACACGCACTTTCACTTGTTAAGTTTTCACACAAACCACCTTTTTTGCATGAAGATCACAAGGTATATCACATGGATGTAAATTGGGTAGGTATACTACTTTCGATAGTCGACACCCAAGACTACTTGGTGCACTTGCTGAATCACAGATGAGATTCTGACGCAGGTTTTACTCTCGAGGTTGCGAGGTGTAAATCAGTCAGAAATATGCTCTATGAGGATGGCAGTATGGCCAATTTCAGATCAATTAGGCAATCTTGTAAGGTTTGACGGTAGGTACCTCCCTCACTACACACACATTTCGTTAGAAAATAAGCTTTCCATTTCGGTCACTAATATTCCTATCATTAAAAGAAATTTATCAAAAGGATACAATAAAATTAGCATAGGTAGCGAAGAAAACCTAGAAATTTTTACTTTATTCAATTTCATGTTTCGGTGTTACTCTGAGAATAATATGTAGGTACCTATATTATTAAGTATAATGTATTCTCACCTTAGACCTTCACAGTGTGTTTGTCCGTCTAACACGCTTATAAAGTGCGTATTTTATTCGTAAATGTTTCGAAATACATTACACAGATAGAACGTTTCTACATTTAAAAAACCTGACACTGATGTACACGTACACGTACTCTAGCTAGACGGTCAAGGACATCGACTGCCTAGGTTCATGAACTTAACCGGAAGCGAAATCCCAAAAAATATAGACTTTAAAGTCAGTTTTACCGAATGGTGAAATATTTTCCAACCATCTTCTCAGCATTCGAACGACCACTCTAAGCTTTGAATTCTAAGCTTGCATTTGGAGAGCAGGGTACACTACTCCTTCTCCCCATTTTCATGATTTGGTTGACTTTTACGGTAGCGACTGCCGTCTGACCTCCAAACCCGAAATAATAATTATTATTAGTTATAACGAGTACACCGGTGACTAGACAGATGTGAGATGATCTACCCTGCTTGTGTGGCAATTTCATCCATTTTCCCTGAAACCTACGCCAGCGGCCATCAGTCCATCATGTGTGCAAAATCCCCACGGATATCCCTCCGCCGAAACCAGCGGTTATTATCGAACTTGAACCTACTAAAACGCACGCTGACTGTAAGTAGGTCGTAAGTTGCCGGAGGAGGTGAGATTGACTGAGACAAATCTCTCACACATCGGCTTAGGTCTAGAAGATCTTGGTGGGCCCATAAACTACCCAACATTTTCGAATAATATTGTTGTAACAAATATTTTTGTAACTGCTAGCAATATTCTGTCAGTAGCAATTTTGGAAGCTGGTTGTGTAACACGACCGGTTTTGTAATACACATCTAACAAAACTATTATAGCACTGCACAATTTTAACTCTAATATAACCTTTGATGTGGTTGTTTTGTAAGTAATAACTCGTCGTTGTTATAAAGTAATTGAATTAAAAGAGAGCTACAGCCTATTCACTGTCGTAAATAAGAATTGGGCCGGTACATTTACACATTACATAATTAAGTTGGAATCGTTCGTATGCAAATGTCGGTTGTTGTTTATGCAGATAAGCATTGGTGCCGCATAGTTATCACGTTAATTTTATTCTGTCTTAAATTAGTAATAGCTCCTCATGAAAATATATATCCATTCTTTTATTGGCTTCTTGCTTAGCATTTAGCCATTATCAAGTAGTTTATAATAATCTTATTTGGATGGGTGGATGGATGGATAGATGGATGATGATGATGATGATGGTGGTGAGTTGATGATGATGACGATGATGGAGATGGCTGCCTCAGTAAAGTGGTGGAAACTTTACTAAAGGCTTCTACGGAGATTTAAACTAACACGAGAAGTCACAATCCACTGTAATATTTCACTTTCCTACTCTTGTGCACGTTTTCCAAGACGTTATGTCTAAAATTCCACCATATTTACACATAAAAACTCGAACTCACACTAATTTTGGAAAATAAAATACAACCGCTATTGTTTCTTTGATCGTGTTCGCGCCTTATCTCCCATTTCGTCTTTCTAATCAAGTCAAAAAATCTTGTTTTTTTTTTCTTTTTTTTTTTAGGACACGTCAAATTGACTTTGCCTCGCCTGATGGTAAGCTGAAGGCAAAGTCTCTGAAAAGAGGGTCACCATTACAGACATGTACCATGTTTTAATTGTGGCACTCAGCTTCTTCTTCATCATCATCTTCATCCTAGAATTAATCCCAGTCGCATCCGAAGCTTTCACCTCGGAGTTCGCTTTACCAATCTAACTGCAGATTTCGCTGAGTTTCGATATTTACCGTGAAACGACTGCCTTATGACTTCCACAAACCAATAGCGATATCGAAGTATTGCAGCTACTTAAATCAGTTGGTGAACTTTTTAGGGCTCCAAACTGTAACGACTGCCATAGATGTTCATGTTTGTATGATAACCGGGTCCAACGTGCTCTCCAAGGCATGACCAGATCAATGCAAATGCCCATATTCATGCATTCAAATATTTGCACTGAGCGGGGATTGAACCCGCGCCTACTGCATAGCGGCCGCGTTCACTACTGCCACGCCACGCCACAGTGCCACATAGTCCGTCTACGGTTTAACCTGACCGGCCAACTATATAAGTACCTACCTAATGTGTGGCACCCTTATGGCACCGAACAAAAGATTAGACAAAGCAAAATATTCGTAAATGGCACACGTACAAAACAACTTCTAGATGGAACTTCTAATTGGGAGACGAGGCTATATTTTAAGTATACCTAAGAAGTATGATACCTATGCAGCTATAAGTAATCGTCAGCAAAGCAATCAGCACATATGTAAGAATATGCATGCATTGCATTGTTTTTGTGAAGGACAGCTTCTATGTTGAATGCGGGAATTAGGTCACTTTGAAGCCTGAGAATCTGTCGAGTCGTGCTTTGTGGTTTTCATCTGTGTTGTACACATAAGCAGTACCTATGCTTACGTGGGTAAGTAACTGCTATGAGAACACCTTGCAATATTAACTTGTCATAATACTCATAATAAATGAACCACAGAATGAACAATCTTAATAACAATCAATCTTAAAACAGTTTAATATTTTATTAATGTAGGTATTAGGTAGATAGGTATACATTGGCAAGTATTACTGTACCTACTGTAGGTACCTATAAAAAAATACCTACCTACTAATCGCATATCGCAATGTTTATCGCGATCGATCTCAGTGTGCCCGCTTTACTTTATGTTCGTTATTTTTTTGTAGGTAAACTCGCCGGCAAATAGGAATTATTCTCTAGTGTGCAAATATTTTATTATAGAGTAGGTACGCATGCACTTTATTTTCCTTTTCGTCTTAAATACTCACCATTAAATACTACTTATTTTTAAGTCGGTCAAACGCATTATAGAATAGAAATAATTGAATGATGGTTACGTCAACGTAGAACGTAGTGATAGTGATGTTATCTATACCTAGATACATAAATTATTTAGAAGTTGTTTGTTGCTATCTACGGCTTAATGTTTTTACATTATCTTTTATTTACCAATTTTACTCATTTGATTACAAATAGCACTAAATTAACATTTTGAAGAATGAATGTATGTAATTTATTAACCAAAGTATGTTGAGTGTTGAGCGAATATTTTTAAATCGTGCAAAAAAAAAGTACCGAAATAGTACAATGTGACATTTACGTTTTGATACGCTGTGAGTGTGCCACATTTCATTTCAAACAGCTGTTTTGTTTTTCTTTGTAGTACGCTACACTGATGTGAATAATTGAAGAAAATGAGTAGAAATTATAACAGAAGGGTCGCTGACTTCCACGATGAACATTGCTGCGCAAGTAATGTCACCGGGAATTTCCGGCGCAGCTCTTCACTGCGACTGCGCGGGGAGAAAATGGTGCAACGCTCGCCTTTGGCAACAAGAAGGCTAATACCAATAATCACGGAAAATACTCATCAGAAACAACGCAGCGATGTGCCTAGACTCCAAGAGCCTGGCCATCGCCAGCGGAGCCATGTAAGTTAGCGATTTTTTACTTTCTATTTTGAAATTATTTCCATATTGACAGAAGGGAACTCGTAGGTTATTAATAATTCAACTACTGACCTATGGTAAACTATGGATAACACATTTTATGTTATAATTTGACATAATCGTTTGTTAATTGTTTCAATTATTTTCTTATCACCACTTTAGTTTTTCAAAATTTGTTGTTTTTATGCAGTTTATTTTTAACTGCATTGTTACAATAATTGATTATTTTTAAGACATCCAGTTGTCAGGGATACTGGCATTCGCGCCTTAGTATTAAAATAACACATGTCTAATGTTGCCATGTTTGTAACTATTTAACTTGTTGTTTTACAGTCATTTAACTCAAATCCTCAGCAAAAGCCAAAGAAATCCTGCCTAAAATCACAAGACAATGGATGTGACAGGAAGTTGAGTATGACTGATTCGGCACACACTCCACCTGGCTCACCAGAAGACTTGCCTGATGATGAATCTCTACACAGCTATGGCAGTGCTGCTACCGCTGCCTCAGTTGATGCAGGATATGCACCATTCAATGGGACAACTTTTAGCGGGAGATCTATGCGCTATGTCCTACATTGTTCATCACATGCGGGTCTTGCTGGCGAAGAGTATTTGACACCAACCCAACGAGCTCAAAAGCAAATCCGCCGACTCAAACACCTGCTTTGCCAAGCTAAAAAAGATTTAGACAAGAAAGACAGTGAAATATTTCAGCTCACTAAAGAAGTTGTTGAACTGCGGCTTTATAAGGCATCAATATGTTCACCTGATGAAAAGTCAAACTCCAGTGAAATTGTGACTATTAGAGAAAATGCAGAAGAAGGATCTATTGAAGAAGACAGTCCAAAACATGACGATCCTTGCCACTCATTTGACATTACAGATAGCCCAATGTTCAAAAACCAAACACCGACAAGATGTCGTACTGAAATGGCAGGTTCATTTACTGACTCAGGACATTTTGATGATCTCACAAACTCATCACTGCATTCTAAAGAATCTGTTCATATGTTAACACATGAAGCATCATGTATGACAGATTTAGGAGATGGTGATGAAGAACGTCGTAGTTTAATAGCTTATTATGAGAAGAAGATTGAAGATATCATTCGGACTCATGTCGGAGAGACGCAAGAATTGAAAAAACTTCACAATGATAAGGTGGAGTCATTGCTACAGAAGTTAGCAGATGTGAATACACGGTATTGTGAATTGTTGCCGAATTGCGAGCAGGCCAAAGAAAGGATCTATTCTCTTGAGAAACAGCTAGAAGAAGTAAGCAAGCAGCTACAAGAGGAAGAAACCAGGCATAAATCGATGTACTTGCAAATGTACAACAAGGGTGTTGAGGCTGCTAAATTTGAATTAGATAAGGTAATATTTTCCATTCATTTATATACCATGCCATTTTTTCCATAATATGTTATGGGCAATGTGTATAATGCAAGTATTCTATACAATGCCTGGTGCAATTGGGCAATTCATGAATATTATCTCCATTCTTTGTCTAGGCAAATTATACAAAGGCTAGGGGTTGTATAGAATACCTGCAGTTCCTTTGGCAATGTGTGAAATAAATAGATTTTGGTCTACATTCCAGCAGTCCATGACCTACTTATCAAGATGGCTTTGCAAAACTTCTATTTCTAGATGGTTATAAAAATACCCTGACCTGGATTTATTTTTTTATAACCACCATGTGTGTTTATTGATAACATTTCATGCAGTTTTACCAGATGCACACTTGGTACCTATTGTAATTTTTTTTTTAATTCATACTCATACATTGCCTGCATGTTTTAGATATTCTATTCCTAGGCATTGTATAGAGTACCGGATTATACACATTGCTGGTAACACATATATTATACAGGTGGGGTGAAGTATCAGAAGTAAAACTACATAAGTAATAATGATTCAAAAAAATATTAATTATAAATATCTAAATAATTTATGCAATTATACTTTTTTTAAAGTAAAAGAATAATTCCTTTTTTTAACAATTGTCTATCTGGAAGTGTAGGTGCCCCTCCTAGGCCTTCTCCTAGGTGCAACCCCACCTGCTGGCTCATATACTGACTGAATAATGAATGAGGCTCCAGCACTCTTGGAATTGAGTATCAGACGGTAGTTTTTTCTGCATGAACGAAGACAATCATCAGGCGAGGGGAAGTCAAATTGACGTGTCCTATATAAAAAAAAACATCAAGTCTCGTCTTCAAATTACAAGCTTTAAATGCAACCAGAACTAGTGCTTTGATGATGATGATCAGTATTGATATTGGTTTTCCATTAAGACGAACTACCAAGTATTCTATGGATTCATTTGTGCCAACCCTGTGTGTATCATAACTATTGTGACATTTGTGTATATTAAAACATAAATGTTTGCATTATAATTAGTAATAATGTATATTTGTGTATCTTAAGACATAAGTATGTTTACATTAAAATTAGTGATTGTATTTGTATTTCACTGCTGGACATAGGCCTCCCCTATAGATCTCCAATAAGACCGGTTGGAAGCGGCTCGCATCCAGCGCGTTCCCGCGGCCTTGATAAGGTCGTCTGTCCACCTTGTGAGGCCTATGTCCAGCAGTGGACTTCCTATGGCTGAAATGATGATGATGATGATGATTTGTATTTCTGTCCCACGTGATGGGGGGGCGAGCCTACTGCCGTCTAGCGGGCACTTTATCATGGGCTGTATGTTTATTGTCGGATAGACGGCGGATGTCGGAAAGGGATATTTACACAGTTGCAAATTAAAATAAAATTGAATTATAATTTAACTTATTAAAATTTTAACTTTACAGGAAGTGGAGCCGGGTACTTCACAAGGGCAAGTAAGCCGCGTATCCGTGGAGGAACTACTGGAGCAGTTGCAGATAACACAGACAGAGCTCGAGAAAGTTCGAGTGAGTACTTCCATAACCTTACTTGTTTTACAACACTATCATTTGAATGTCTATCACGCTGAAATTTTTTCTTCCCATTAATGTGATGATTTCATAGTGACCGTCCAATCATTATCTATCACCTTCTTTAATTAACAGACTTTCTGATTCTAACATTTTCAGATCAACTAATGAAATGAATAGATATATAGCTAAACCACAAGATTTTGATACTTTATTAACACGTTTGACATATTCAGAATTAACCACAGCATTGTACACGGATTTAGTTTTAGTGTGTGCATGTAGTGGCTATTAACATATGCCAGCTTTAACATGTAGTGCATTACAGGACACGGCATTCACAGAGGACCGATCGGCAAAGTCACAAGTACTGCTAAGTGCAAAGGAGGCTGTTTCTTTGTGGGTCCTAGGAGCTCGAAAGGTTGGATTTTTATATCGGACAATCAGCAGTGCTCACTGTTCAACACCTTTTTTTTATTTTTGTATACTACACCCCGCTTTCCACTCAGGTCATTCAGGGTTGACGAAGTTACTTTTGTGTTTAAAAAGATTTAAGTTTATATAATTTGGATTTTATCAGAATACCCGCATGTAGGTTATTTTTTATGGATAAGGTCTATTGCCCGTTATAAGACTTTTATTTATATAGGTGTACATAAAGGTTTTTAGAGGTAGTCTATGTATATGTACCTGATTTTTATTTTGTAAATATCTTGATGCAGTTTTAGTAGACAGCTTTGTACTAATCCGTATATTTTAGTAACCGCTTACAATAATTGTGTTTATAACTTGTGTATAACATAGTTATAGTTTTCTAGTCTAACTAAGCTTCGCATGTTACCTAATTGGTTGAAACAGCCTCTTTTGGTTTTGGGTTTAAAATAAGTACCTTAGTACGTTATTTTAAGTTAACAGTGTAATAAACCAATAATGATAAAGCTTGTAGTATGTAGAAATAATAGTAAATAATATAATATTTAAATTAAAAAGTTGTTATTATTTTGCATTGAGTAGTATAAATAAGTCTACACAAATCTTTTTTTACTATCAAATTTGTTATAGCTTTTTACACTTTAACTTTACTTATAATAATCAATTAGTATTTAAATATAAGATGTTCAGGTTTCTGTCAAATTGGCATTCAACGGAAGAATGGACCGTATTCGCCGGATTTAGTTTTCGCCGAAATCGTTTTTGACGAGTACCGCGTTCGGCGAAAATGGAAACATAAACTTACTCAGCAAAAGGGTACTTTTTGGTGTGAATTCTAGAGCCCTCCTAGACAAGTGGCAGTTCTTTGACCGGCGTATTGTAGAATACAATGATGAACATGTGGGATTGACACGTATTTTGACGATTTGAAGTGTCAATCTCATGCATTTATTATTCTGATCAAGCATGCCGTGATTATTTGACGTTAATTAAAAAATATATACATAGGTAAATGATACTCGGTATACAGCTTTAAATATAATAATATTGTTTTAGTGTTTACCTTAGTTTAGCCTCGTATAATTTATATATATATATAGCTAGATAGCTAGGTACTGTTTTTTTGGTATATTTTATAATTTTATCAATAAAGGAACAGATAGCAAATTAATGTACGCGCGAAGTCGTTTACAGGGAAGGAAAATAATGTGATACCGCCGGAAGTTAACGCGAATGGTACATTGAAATAAAACTATTTTTTACGGATGACCATACCTACTTGCTGAAAAGCAATCGATACGTCGGGATCAGTGTAAATAAAACACTAAATTATTCACGATATAATCTGTCAAAAATAGCTTTATTTCAAAATGTTTGTTTAAAATTCAACAACAAATATAATACGAAATAAAAATAACATCTTAATTGGTTTTGAAGTAGTTGTGTGTTCCGGTACATACACATGGGCGTACATATTACGAGAATGTTTTACATAGCTTTGTTAGGTTGGTATCTAACTGGTTTTGAGAGCTACTAATTCTTTCATGCATGACAACTGTATCTACAGAATATAAAATCAAGAGGAAATTACCCCGCAACTATCGTTTAGCTCATTCTGTTAAAAATTATATTACCGATCACTGTGTGACGTGGTTGGTCATAGTATGTGGGGTCGTGTAAAGACAATAATTACGTAGTACATTGCGATCAAATATCGTAATCCATTGTAAGTAACAATCGCGTTTGTTTGCTCATAATATCAAGCGTAAATAAATGCGATTGAATGCGAATTACGATATATGATCGCAATATCTATTGACTGTCTATATGCTCCCTATGAGTTTAGTGAGACTAGTCTGTAAAGATGTTTAAAGACTTGACTGAAGAAACTTCTTGACTTTATATTCAGTGACTTCAAATGGATAGTGTCGATTTTGACACCCGACAAAAGACTGATCTAGCGAATACGGTTCACTAAAACAACATGGTCTATGACCACTGCATGTTCTTCATTCATCCATTGTCAACATTTTTTTTATTCTTACGAAAGCAATACTTCACACGAATCTCTGACTCTTAAGTAAACGTTACAAAAACCTCAATATTTTAGAAGACATGTAGAAACATTTGAAAAAGATTTGTGTCAAGTCTTCTTAGAATTTTGAGATTCATATTAAGTAAGTACTATAAGAACAGCATGCTTGAACACCTCAATGATAGAAATGTGTCAAACTTGTATTGTTAATTACAGGCAATGTACCGTCGCATTGTCGAGTCGCAGAAAGGAAACAAGTCCAACGTAGACCCTGAAGTGACATTGCAGTTCCTAAAATCGGCCATCTATTACTTCCTTACCGATCCCGAGAATCACCAGGGACACCTCAACGCCATCGAGAACATCCTTGGGTTCACTGATAACGAGAAGAAGAATATACGGAAGGCTAGGACTTTGTAGAAAGACTGCTGTGAACGTGTGATATGACATTATTATGTACTAGATAATTTTGTTAGGGTCATTTCATATTAGCGCTGTGTCGAAGCGAAAGGCAACCCACCAATCAGTGTTCCGTTCGCCAGCTGCACGCAGTCGCGCGTATTTAGTAGAATGCACGCGTTTTTATCTCAGAAGAGATAAGGAGCACTACGTTGTTGAGATAAGGCTTAATTTGCTATTTATAATTATTTTTTCGCGTCGATGCGCTTCGACTCAGCTCTAGTATGAATTGACCTTTATATTTTAGATAGGTAGTTTTTATTATTTGTCGTCTGAGACGAAATAGCTCGTTGATTACGAGTTAGCAGCTAGGTATTTGTGTGCACTTTATTTATAAGCAACGTCTAAGAAATAAGTTAACACATAATATTTTTGTTTGTTTTTAATTAGTTTGGTGATTGTTAATCCCTTGTTTTTACTATATTTTTATTTTGTAGGTTTCAAACCGAATCTATTTTCTAGAATGTGATTTTTTTTATATAGTTTCTAAGCACCAAAGAATCGATGTTCGGCAATCAAATCGTGCAATTTTTACTATAGTTTTTAAACAAGTTTGCTGATCTTACATTCCAAGCTAATAGAATTTAAGTGTTATACATGTTTTATATATAATTTTATTATGTTCCTTTAGGTGTTGTTTTCCTATTTTCTTGATTTTTACTCTGCATGCTGGTCAGCAATTTTTTTAATTTAATGTATGGCTATGTGAAAATAATTTAAGATCAACAATGGGGTCTAATCATATTTTTAAATATTTTATCTATCTATTCCACATTTTAAAAGACAAAAAATTAAACATCTATTTATTAACCTCTGACTAACTTAAAATCGGCACATTCATTCTTTCTGGGCCAAGTCTTGATAAGATGTGGAAGTAATGCATTTCACAAAAAACTTTGAAGATAAATTTTAAATACCAATATTATGAAAACACACACCATCTTCAACAGTAGTGCAAGAGACACACGTAATGCACAAAATTTATCTTCAATTGTTATTTGTCAATCACTCACAATTGCATAATAATTACATGACCTCATTTTATTGTTTAGATAGATAATCAATTTATTCTTGCCACTCTTGAAGTTGCATCTGTGATTTAATGTACCTTTATAGTGATGACAATGCATAATAGAAGCCAACTCTTTTATTTACAATACTATAGGTTCTCTATAGGCTCTATTCGATCAACCAAATACGTACATTTCAATAGAACAAACCTATTGGAAAGTACAACACTCTTTTCAAGTTGAAATTTTCAAAAACATGCGCGCAATGCATGTTTTTCTGTTAATATCAATTTGGAGAGACGCAAAGTTACTTGAATTATCTTTGAATCCTGTCTATTTATTCTTAAAGATTTGAATATCGAATAGAGTGAATTGGGTACCATAAGATTGTTATTAAGTAGATTATGTATACAAGTTATTTTTATTTTGTGCAAATAGATGCAATGTTTTTGATTTTGCATCTTGCCTTTATGGATTAGAAATGCCGTGATAATAAAATGCTATTATTATAGCATTGTGTACGTCCAATAGTTAACAAATCTTATACAGTAGGTATTGTAGATTTGATTAGTATTACTAACTGTAGATTTTAACACAGAAAACACATGACATTCGTTTGATTCACTACAAGGTAATAGAATATTCTGAGACATTAAGTTGCTTGCTTTGGTTCTCAATATACGGTAAATGGATAATTGCACAATTGTTTTACTCATTACGCCACATGCAACAGACGAATAATAATTGAGCTGACTGCTGAAGTATCTTCAAAATATAGTCAGTCTTTATTTGCTATAGTTTCATCCCTCGTCAGATTCCCTACTTCCAAGGCAAGCGATGCGAATACTCTTAGTTCATGAATCAGAAGGCAATAAAAATAATCCTACCGCAATAATTCAAGCCAACCGCCGAAGTGACATCGACGCAATGCAACCTTGCCCGACTTCCGACTACGTGCCTGCTTAAGTCCTGTCTGCCAAGGATAATGCTGGTTGGGTAGGTATATATTAGACGATCCCAGAAGGGGCCATCCTTAAGCTGTCCAGGGTTGACCGGAGTACGAGGAAATTACCTTATGGGTGCGATGTTTTTAGTCGGTTCGAATCCGATATAATAATCTACCGCCGACCCCCGAGGGTCGAACGTATCCGTGGGACTGTTCGCACGTAAATCTGTATAGAGAAAAGTCAATTCACACTAGCGCAGAGAAGCAAGTCAGCTCATCAATCAGCGTTCGAAAATCTTAGAAAAGAGTCTGAGATACTGTTATGGGTGAATTACTTATTTTAACTTTTGTATATTCGCTTCGATTGCGCTACTATGAATATTGACCCTTCAGGATATAACTAGAAGTTTTCCATTTTCCTATGATAAAATGCATAAGTTCAGTAGGCAGAGTTATCTTCGCCCGACGCAAACTTCAGTTGCATTCAAAGCTTCCATTTTAAAACCGGGGAGATCCGCAATCCTGCTCCTTATAACTGGATTATTTCTATTTTTACGGGAGCGATTTGCACTTGAAGTTAACTTGGGTTCCGTAGAACTTCGTGAGGCCCATACACCCAAGATCACTAACAGGGTCCAACTTATCTCCGGGGTGCGATGAAAATGCCATATTGGGCCGCCTATACCGAGGGTATCGGGTCTCAAATTCCCCGGTATTTGAGACCCGATACGGCATGCGGTTTTACTCGGTTCGAGTTTGACAACCACCCTGTCAGCCGGCGGGGGTATACCTCGGGACGTATCTTGGACCTAAATCCTGAGGCAAATGAGGCCCTGGCGCACGCGGATTTATTCATAATGATCTATGCTTGGTTAATTTGAGTTCGTCCTCAAAAGACACCTAAGAAACGTGTACTGTGTGCACAGGCATTTTAGGTCCAAGATATATGTCCCGAGCAATACCTGTGGGGACATCCGCACGAAAAAGAAAAAAAAATGCCCCGGTGGCGGTAGAAAATTCAAGGTTATTAAATAAAAGCCATCAATATCAAAAATGTGTCCTTTTATTGTACAAAAAATTATTTCAAAGTTATAACTAAATTGTTGGTAGTATAACATACAAAATATAAAAATTTAAAGCTAGCGCAGGCTTAAAAAATAAAATACATGTCTTATAAAAAAGTGTGAGTCTTGTTGTAGCTGCCATACAAATCGACAGACCAACAGGTAATACTAACATATTGTACAAAATTGTAGGCTTGTAATGTCTACTTCATCAAAATTATAGCCTCACATCAAAATCTGGTATCACAACCATTATCTTGTACATAGTTTGAATGAAAAAATAACTGACTCCTGCTCATAAAATTGCAACAAGTCAAGTTTTTCTGGGTTACGCTTAGAATATAATTAAATTTGATTCTTACATTACTATGTATATCAGTCGATTTCAATCAATGATTTATCGCAGAATCTTTTTATATGGCACATGTACTTCCGAGGTCATATCACAAAAATGCGAAAAAAATGTCATGGTTATTTTGATGTGGCAGTATAATATACCACCTAGAGATTCGGATCAGTCTTGTTTACTTATCATCAATGATAAATTACCAACGAATCTGCCCTTAAAATAAGTTTGTTTCTTAAGATTTCATTTCGTATTAAGTAGTCCTTTGGGCGTGTGCAACACAATCACTTGTTAATCTTATTAAGTAAACATTATCCATACTTTCAACAATAATAGTGATCTATAGCATGATATCACGATATGTCACGATCAGTCAAAGCTGAATTTAACCTCCTCGCGGGACGGATCATTGTTAGCAGCAACTGCTTGTAGCCAGTAGCGACTGATCTGACTCTCAATGGACGGCGTGCTTTCCTTGCGTGAACTGGCAGCTCGAGCCTTACGCTTAGCTTTGCTATGCTTTGTTCGCCGACGCCCCACCTTCGTCTTCATTTCAGCGATCTTCACAGACAGTTGGCTGTCAAGAGAGTTACGGCGCGATTCAACCGAGACGTGCCGTAGACTGATACTGATTTGGGAGTCCTGTGAGTTTCGACGGTCGGGTGTCGAGCTGAGCGAGTGATGGGTGTGCGTAGGTAGAACTAGAGCGTCGCGACGTCGCACAAAACGCGGTAACGTCGCCGCCCACGACGATGACAATTCACCACTGGAAAAAAGAGTTGATCTAAGTTGACGTCAGTCATAGCTATATTTTGTTTTAGAGACATGAAATATTATGTTCATTATACTAGGTTATATAGTTACCTTTCGTGTTTGGCGTCGTCTGGGTAGTCGGCGGGTGACGTGGGGTCGATGCAGAGGCCGACGGGATCCTGCCGCGACCCTCCCAGCGATATCGACAGTCGGCCGCGCGCTGCGAACTCTCCGCGACGGCGATACGCGCGCGCGATTAGTTCGTGTTTGCGAGCGCGACGCGTTACTTCTGCCTCTACTGAGCAGCCACATTTCCTGTACAATTAAAATTATTTGAAGTCATATTTTTGATTAAAGTTCAACATCACCCATCACTACTTAATGAGTGAACGAGCATGCTATTAGTTAGTGCTATCAGCGCTCTTTTACCTAACGATGAACCATCAATGTCTTTCTGCAATATCTCTAAAATAGATTCTGTACAGTCTTACGACTGTACATGCGGTGCTGATGCTGCACTACAGGCCGAACCGGCGACGTGCGTCATTATTTGTTGCACAATAATGTGTATTTATATCGACCACAAACCAATTACCTTAGAGACGATTATAGAGACTATCATCACGACTTTACCAGTGAACTCTATCCAGGAAAGATCGGCCACTTAGTAGTTCTGTTAACTTTAACATTACAATATACGTTTACTCGTTTACTTTCGGCTATCTTTCCTTTGGGTCTCCACAACAATCCGAGTGTTTACAGGGAGACCGGCTTTCAGTCTAACTACGAAGCCGAATTTCTAAAATAATGTTTCATGAAGCAACTGCCATTTGATCTGCACAGGCAAAATTAAAGTTCTGCTAGTTATCGAACTTTTTAGGGCTTCAGCTACCCGTAACGAATGCCACAGATGTACGTATGGCAAACGGTATCAACAGCTGAGCATGTTAGCTCTCCGAAGCATGGAGGTGTTTAGAATGGTAACACATCCTAAGACTGGCTTAATATCGCTGAAACCTGCTATGTGCCAATCCGCTCGGTTTCCACCTATTGCATACGTCCATAGGCCACGGTAACTACTTTTCATTAAGTGGGCCGTGTGCTTGTCTGCCGCCTAAGTGGTATATTTTTTTTTGCCACGAACATGTTTTTGGGCACTTGAGGGCGGCACCAGCCAAGAAACCCAACCTAGACCGATCTTCTTAGTTTCTTTCAACCTGTATTCGAAGCCTACTTTTCATTATTTGCTTGGGGCTAAGCTAGCTAATAGCGCTAAAAGCGAAGTGTGGTCACCTGGCCAGGTATCGTCGCCAGGCGGCGGCGGCGGCGGGCGTCCAGGTCCACGAGGCCATGAGCGCGCCGCCCGCAAAGCAGCACAACAGACGCAGCTGTAACACCGACACGGACGGACGCGCGCCCGCGCCGCACTCGCGAGATGTATCCTTCAAAGCTTCCAGGCGACAGCTGCAAACATATCACTGTCTTGAACATTTTTGTTTTGTCGTGCGAAAAATACCCACGTTTATCTCCGTCGAAGCCGATGGAGGAGTTTATGTCGGACTCGAACCGACTAAAGGTATGATTCCGAAGGTAACCGTATACGAGAATTGCAGACGCACATAGCACGTACGCGTAATTAATTGCGGCTGCTCAACGGTCTCCTTTATCCGTATCGGAGTTTAACGATTGACATAGAATACTTACAAAAGAGAGAACATTTAAAATCCACATTTCTCCAGGATTTCGGTCCCATGTTAAAGAAGGCGAAACCCATTGTCATCAACGTCATCAATTCTTACGAGCATGTATTATATTGTAGCATTTAAGTCCACGTTGTCCACGTGCACGTTCAACACGGGTTGATAAGATTGACGGAGGCCTTTCCATTCTCCTCTTACTTTCCTCTAAAAGTAACTACATTTAGCTCATTTCATTCATTCAATAATATATTTAGTATACAACATAACTTACATGATATTCTTCTTAAAGGAATCCTTCCACAGGTCAGCATTCCTGAACTCATAGATATGACAAGCGAAGGTAACGCAAATGAACACGGCCACGAGTGCAGCGGTGAGTGAACAACGCGTTATCGTCTGACGGATCTTGTTGGCGGCGCGTGGCGATATCACGTCCTTGCTCGACACCCGTACCGCGATCAACGAAAACACGCCTGCAAAATTAAACGATTTCTTAATACTAGGCAATGTTTAACTCTCGTGTCGTTATAATTCGCATAGTTAGCTAGGCAAATAAAAAAAGGCATACGTGTAACAATCGAACAATGCTAACAAAGTAAACAGTTCGAAATGTAGTAATTGCCTGAAATACCTTCAAGGTTAGAAATCAATAGCGACTTGCTAAAAAAGTCGAACGAAAAACGTGAAATTTTTTTCACATTTATTGGATTCATAATCAACTTTATATAAGACTATATTATTACACTAAATACATAATTAATCAACACTTTTCGACAATAAAGGTACTACGGCGGGTAAACGTCTCAAGACACCATTAAAGCGCACATTGAGAATGAGAACGAGCGAGACGATTGTAAAGAGTTTGACTAAGTGCAGTACCTGCTATAGTAATATAGCACTGCAGTTCCCAGCCAAACCCATCTAAGTAGTGACCTGTATGGCAAGAGACTTGCTGATTGACGAATGAGGCTTTGGCGCAAACTTTCGTCTCGAAGGTCGGATGACATTTGTCCCCAGAAAGGTCAAAGCAAAACAAAAAACTAAACAGAAATAGGAGAGCGGCTGCTAGCTACTAATTATAAGCTTTGTGTGCTATCAAGATTGGCACTCAGATGTAGAAGAGCTTATATTGCAAGTTCGACCTGCGATTGTACTGTATGTGTAAATCTGTAATCTCTTGGTTCAAATCCAATACTCTTTAGACATTTTACCGCCGCTGACATATTGTCGTACTTCACATTTAATTACACCAAAACAAAAATGTATTTCATCGAGAATGGTCGACAGTTCGCGTGTTTATTCATCTACTATAAATATTAAAGTGTTTGAATGGCCGTTATGGTGTGTATTTTTATTACAATGTGATACGGAAGTCCCTACAATATAATGATACATTGTCACATTGTTGTAGAATAATAGCTCATGAAGCCTATTTGGTGCTAGTTTATAAAGATAATAAATGTATTCTTTATTCAGAATCGGGTGTCATAAATTTTTGCGCTCTGATTATTATCACTTTAGCTATGAGAATATTCTTTAGGTTACTGTTGGTTATTGCTGAAACTCTCACCACATAGGAATCCGTGCTATATAGGTATCTGAGCCAAAACGAGACCTTTTCTTTAAAAAAAAAAACAACTCTTTAGTATAAATATTATGTAATATCATCATATTCGTCTTGTTCCCAGTTGTATTCAAGACATTGGAGCCCAGAATCCAGTCATTCCTTCTACTTTTGGTTAGACTAAAGTTGAGAGACCACCTTCTGATTATGTTAAACATTAGACGCTAGGCTAAATTAATCTAAACAGTTTGTTTGCTCACCTCTAAGTAAGAAATATCCTCCAAGCGCTAGAACAACAGACAATGGGGCGAGTAACAAAGCTGCTCTCATTGGATGATTCACGTATCCAACGAAACATATTCCTGTGACGCTGCTGCCGTCCACCTCACCGAATGCCATCGTTGCTATCGTCAAAATCAAAGGTAGTGACCACGCGACTAGATGGAAATAGGCTGCCTTTTTGTCTATACGGTCTTGGATCTTGCCTAGAGCACGAAAACTCATATGCCAGGCATAGGTGAATATGACGAACCAAACGCAAGCTGCCATCATGAAGTAATATACCTGCAAACAAATAATAACAAATTGAATAGTGGGATATTGGTAAAACTTTTGCCTGGCTGAGACTGGATCCCTATTGCCTTAAAGTACGTACTAATCGGTGTTCTAGCTAGGTTGTAAAGGCTGATTTGCATCAGACGTCCGAATGCTCGTTCTATCCCCTCTATGTCAAATTCTATAAATGTGTGTGTGACAAAACATTCGCTCGTTATTCTTTCTTATGTAAATGCTGAAAATAAGGTTTTGTTTTCACTAAAATATTAAGAAAACATGCTCTTGTTTTAGCTCTATATCCTTTTGGTTTAAATCCACCTTTATGTAACATGCTCGAAAGCGATCATTTGTGCTGAAAGAGTAACCCTTAGGCCTTGGACGCAAAGAAAATGGTGAGCGAAAGAGAGCACAAATTTTGAAAAATTTATATTCCTAGCCAGGAACCGAACCTGATGGTTCCGAGTTGAAACCACGCGGGCAGAGTTAATAACACCGTGTTAAAGATAAAAGGTTTTTAACCTATTGCGTAATAAACAGGCTGAACAGCAAAATAGAAAATAGATTTTAAAAACTTACCAGCACGAAGACCACGACGCAAGATAAGTTTTCTTCTGCCGAAGGTTCTCCTTGCCGGCTGGTGCCGTCCTTAGAGCACACTATGTCATCTCTAGATCCCACACCGAACTGGATAAGCCATCTGTGAACAACTTGTACATTAAAGTGTGGGAAATAGACATAAAATCGACTATATGCTACTATGAATTGACCCTAATATGTATTTGATACATTATTTGATTAAAATACAATAGGCACATGCTGTAAGAACGTTTTGAACGAACTAGAAAGCTGAATCCGCGGTGAGATTTCAATATCGCATGCTGTTTTGGCGATATCACGATGTCGAGCACATTCACATCACACTCATGCTCGACAACACCAAATTTACAGCACGCCGAATGGAAATATCACCGCGGATTCAGCTTTCGAGTTCGTTCGATCGTTCGAAATGTTCTTACAGCATGTGCCTGCAGTTTCGAAAGGTAAGCCTATTTATTGGAAACACGTGGTGAACATTTCGCCACAAAATTAGTAGTCTTTTCAAACTCATCTAGTGTTCCTGCACAAGTGTCGATTCCCACTGAGATGATATTATCCTCGCAAATATTTCTAGCAACAAATTCCGACCGCTGCTCATTCGCTAGGACTTAATCTTAATTCTACACATATAAATAAAGAGATATTAATAATAATGCTTACCCCATAGAAGCAACAGCAAAACACACATTGATATAGAAGATAACCAACGCAGGATACTTATTGGCACTTCGCCAGTCTATAAGAAACGTGGCAACGGTGAGTAAATTAAGGGCGAGGCATATTCCCGCGCCCCATGCCACCAGTCTGTGAATTTGTTGGTGCTCGTCCTCCGTGTACAAGGGGTCGCGGCACGGCAGGCCACATCCTGATATACCTGAAGAAAATAATACATAATTATGATGATGTCAGATATTTGAATCTTGATCATTCCCTGAGCCTTTTCCCAACTCAGTTTGGGTCAGCTTTTCAGTCTGTGATACGCCTTGAACCTCGGTATTTTCCGTGAAGCGACTGCCATCTGACCACAACCAGTTTGGCGATATCAAAGTTCTGTAGTGAAATTAGTCGGACTATTGAGGGCTGCAACTACCCGTAACGACTGCCATTCGTATGGCATCCTGGACCGACGGTTTAACGTGCTCTCCGAGGCACGGAAACATCCAGACCACATAGACATATTCATGCACACAAACATTTGCACCAAGCGGGAATCGAACCCGCATCCTCTGCATACTAGTAGCGTCCACTACCGCTACGCCACAGAAACTATCTGAAGGCAGTTTGAAATAAACAATATGATTAAAAACTACTCACCTTCAAAGAAACGCGGCAATTTATCAGTATGGATAAGAGGTGGCAAACATTTGCTTGTTGTGTTAAATTTCATTTCCCGTACGGCGTTCTCGCATCGCGAAGGAAATAATGTTGCATTACATTTCAAAAAGGACGGAAAGTACGAGGTATTGTACAGTATTGAACATGGCTCCATTGTGATCTTGCACATTTCGTACGATGGCAAATAAACCATGTCGTGATCTAATATTTTCTCACACTTTGGCATGAAGGTCGCACACAAGAATGGCTGTATAACAGCCCAGCAATTTGGCACATTTATCAGTTCTCTATATAACTCTAATTGAGTCTGAATTTTGTACTGATTCTCATAAAACGTAAGATGAACACTTGTTTTGTCATATGGAAGCTTGGATCCCAAGCAACTAGATTTGTTCAGTGGTTCGCAGATTGCTCTTCTCACGCAGCTGTTGAGTTTGATTTCCCGCTCGGGCAGCCATTGTGGGCTCTTGTCTGGTTTGATCAGTCTATAATTTGGCGTGCCATTAATAATTTCAAGGCGTTCTGTAGCATTGTCGTTCATATCTGTTATAGAGTTTTTGTCGCCACCATTGTCGAATTGGCTCGCTTGACATGCTAATATGATTAAAAACCCACACAACCATGTCAGCAGGGTCATCTGAAACAAAAGAATCGTGCTGTGACTATCCATAGCTTACAATATTCTAAGGGCGAAAATAAATTAAGTAAAAAAAAAAAATTAAAACTACACTTAATTTGTCAACAATTCTTTATTTCTGTAGGTCGAAGACAGTATCAAATGAAACCCTTTTAAATTTCAAAAATTTATTCATTCAACAATGTTTTCAGAAATCCTATTACTTATTTAAAGTAAGTAATAACTAAATATGTACCCAAAATCCGCGTTTGTCCAAGGGTAAAGGATGTTTGGTTGTATGGGGTGATTCAGTACATTTGAGCCATAAAATATTTTATAGCCTATTAAACTTCCTGTTCTGTAGATGCTCTCCGTGTATAAGAATGTGGGCAAGATGGTACAATAATAGCTGTTTATGAGATTGTGCAACTGTTACAGTGCAACAATGTTCAACTAAACCAAGTTTCTTTAATAAGCTAAAGTCAGGATGACTTAAATTTTCAAATACCTAGCTAATGAAATTACTTAGGTATTAGGTACATACATGTTGAGAACTGTCTTATTTCACTCAACTACAAAAAAAAGGGTTCTGTGTTACATATTTATGAATTTTTTCTTAATTCTCCTTCAGCCAAGGAAAAAAAAATAACTGTAAAAATCATTTCTACAATATTCTGTGGGCAATAGATACAAGTAGATACAATTTTAAGGGAGGTATGTTAACAGAGCTCTTAGATAATTAATCAACTGAAATATATTGTGTCAGAAATAGTAATAGGCTGTCAGAATGTGTCATTTCAAATAACTCCGAAGAGAATTGTTATTAAGAACAGAAATTGTTCACACAATCCAAAATCAGTAACAGAACAATATGCTACTGATAAATATAATCTAGAATTCTATTATAATTGACTTGCTGAAGTCAAAGACTAAAGTAGTTTGCAATATTGAACATTTTTAAATTAGTCAATAATGAATATTGGCTTGCTATGATAAATTGTAATACAAATATACAGAAATGTGTAAATACACCTCTGTACATATCTGTACTCATATCTGTAAGACAAGTAGAATCTAACAATAACGTACTGAAAGGCGCAAAATAAAGGACAGGAAGACCCTTGGACAATGCTTTATTTATTTCAATAAACTTTTTAACCCCATGTATTTTAAAATGTTTTTTTATTCCTTTATTACACATGGAAATCGGTAAACTTAATTAAAGATTCTCTTTATTATTAACAAAACAAATTCAAAAAGTACCAGGTTCTTACTATAAGGGATGATGAACTGGTCAAGGAGACGGCCGGAGTGAAATCTGCCTGATGAATAACATTACTTGCTATCTGCTTCCCACACTGGATATGATGGTGTTCCTCTTCAGTTTCGGATGGACATTACCTGATATTATAATAAAGAAGTTTTGAATACAATTAACTTTTAAATTAACTAACTGTGAAACTGAACAACTTACCAATTGCAGCAATCACTTAGAAGTAAACACACCTGTACAAGAATCAGAATTTTGTGACATAATATAAATTTATTATGTGTTTAGCTTATTTAAATAAAATACAAGGCGTAAATAAAAATTATGTACAACCTTTTGCATCACTGTATTGTCTTGTTATAACACTTACGAAACACTTCTTAGGTCTCGATTACAACGTAAAAAATTAAAGACAGTCTTTTACCAAACACAATATGAGAAGGTTGTGCTAGTTAGATATAGGTTTCCCACCTCTTCTAAAGTTTCTGTTACCACCGCCGCCCCTGCGGCCTCCTCTTGGGGTACCACGCTGACCGTTATTTCTCCAGTTCCCTCGGCCGCCATGTCCATTCATACCCCGACCTCTGCCACGGGATTGGTTACGCCCTCTAAAGCCGCCATCCCATCTGTTGTTTCGTGAATTGTTATAACCATCATCACCATTGCCATCATCATTATACTTATCTTCTTCATAGCTCTGATCATTATAATTTTCATCATCATTATAGTCATCATCATTCTGGTTAAATTGTTGATTGTCATAACCAGAATCAAAATGCGGTTTGTTAAACCCATTATCAGAAAATGGTGGACATGGTGGCATGTTATTCATAGGGGGCATGTTGCCCATAGGTGGTGGCATATTTCCCATCAAATGTGGTGGTGGCATGTGCATTGGTCCCATTGGATGCATTGAAACCAAAGGTGGTCGATTGCCCATCGGTGGGCCCATATTGCCCATAGGTGGCCGCATCATGTTACCCATAGGTGGCATGTTATTCATATCAGGCCCATCATTATAGACTTGTTCATCTTCTTGACTATTTTGTTCACTAGTATCCATTCCATTATCATAATAGTCATTGTCTTGATCATAGTTATCATAATTTTCATCATCATTATTATTTTGATTCTCAGAAGCTTCATTGTCATTATCAGGTTCAGGGTATTCAAATGGTGCGAAATTCTCTTCATCAGCATCATCTTCTAGATGAGGCATAACATCTTGCAATTCTTCTAATTCACCTGATGCAATGTATTTCTTCAATGCTGAAGGCCCATCTGATATAGCTTTTTCCAGCTTTGACCCTGGTTCTACAGGTATTAATTTACCATATATTACTATTGCTGAAGGTGTTATTTGTTGAAGAGGTATAGCCCCAGGTACAGATTCTACTAGGGCTTGAGTTAAAGCCTCAGTTGCAGAATCATCAGTACTGGGACCATGATTCCATTGAGCCTGAAAGTTTCTTGGTATGGGTTTACTGTATGGTACTTTTTTAACCTTTTTCTCGAAATCCATTGGAATAAATGTTGTGTCCAAATCCAAACCAGGAATAACTTTGTCTGTATCTGACGAAAATATCTCAACTTTGTCTTCAGGACCCATGCCTGGTATCACAGCTGGTTCTTCTAAATCATGATCATCCTGAACACCTGGTGGTAATGTGTTAAGGTTGTATTTGTCTCTCATTAGATCACCTGGTCTATTTCGAGTCCAGAACTTGGATGTGTGATCATTTGAACCTGAGCATAAAATATGACCGAGAGGATGCCAAGCCATTGTCCAAACTATTGATTCGTGAGCTCCTTCAATACCACCAACCTCCTTGTCAGTGCCGACATTCCAGAATAAAATAGCTCCGTCAGAACCACCAGAGCAAAATAGTCCTTCATGAGTGGGGTGCCAGACTACACTTGATGCCTCTTTTTTGTGACCTCTAAATATTTGTAACTCAGTACCTAATTTACGAATATCAAATAATTTAAGCAAGTGGTCTCTGGAAGCAGTTATTAACCAATTGCCATTATCATTCCATTTTAGATCCATAACAGTTGATTTATGTGCATGCAGGGTAGATAAGGCTGTCCCTGATTTTGGATCCCATAATTTTATGGGCTGTTGATTATCTTTACTTCCTGACACTATTAAGGCCTTTGTGGGATGCCATTGGACACATTTAACATCAGCACCATGTCCTCTTAATATTCTCTCTTCTTGACATCTATAGAAATCAAAGATACGTAGAGTGCCATCATCGGAACATGTTACAATTTTGGAATCACTCGGACTAAAGCTAATACCTCTAACAGCTTCCTTATGAGCCTGATACATTTTAACATTGTTCATGTTGCTCTGCCAATATTTAATAAAACCAGAATGGTCCCCAGTCACCATCCAACCTTCCCCATGGGACCATACCATTGACCTAACAGGTGAGTCATGAGCTTGTAGAATTGTTTCAAAATTGAAAGTTAATCCATTCCATAAAGTAAATTCTCCAGAGGAAGCCCCAGTTATTAAACGTCGACCTTCCGGTGTCCATGCTACAGCAAAAATGGGACATCTCATTTTGTTTGTAGCTGTTTTTACAAAACGAGTGGTAACAGCGTTTATAGGATTATCGGGATAGGAAGGTGGCGGTAACAGATCGGGAGTGTACATAGCGTCCGGTTGCAGTGCATGTCTGTCCCGCCAATCCCTCTGCCAGACGCGACATTCTAAAGCTTTAATGATAGCTGCGTTGTAATCAACCGTTTTCCGCATAACAGATTTACGTAAACGTTTACCATCAAAATCATCTTGAGTCATGTTCAGCGGCCCTTGGGGTGGAAATCGCATCTGGTAGTTGAAAGGTCTAAAGTTATGGCGCATGTTGTTTCTACCCGGCGGACCCATCATAGGCGGACCCATAGGTGATCCCATTCCCATACCCATGCCTGGTGGAGGCATCCCCATATTCGGTGGAGGGTGTCCAAAATCCATGTTTAATTACTTGGAGACCTAATTAAAAAAATAACTACATTACAATCACGGCCATTAAATTCAGAGATTCGTTTGCGTATGGCCAATTACAAAATCGGCTTGTTATTCTTACCTTATACATAAATATACACTATATCATTATATACGCTTTTCTCCACATCTGCACAATACACAAATTTATTTTTATGTATCACCAAATCACGATTATGTACAAAAAGAAAACTTTTTAAGACAACGTTAACCTATTTGGAATGCTAGGCCAAGCAAATCGGCGCGGCCATGTTGTTAAATGATAGAGATGTACCGACGTGTTAATTTTGACACAAAATTACTATTACAAATGAGTGTTTAGTCGATTAAACTACTAATGTTGCTACAATAAAATAAATAGATAATAAAATTAAATATATTTTTATATGAAATGTAATAAATATCCATGTTTCATGTTTTTTTCAACGCAAATCCGCAAAGATTCTTCCGTGCCAGCCAGCGGGGGGCGGTTAAATCTCGAATCGACTAAAAGCGCACGAGGGACGTCGCGTATCTTCAGGATTCATCCAGGACAATCCAGGATGCATTTCCCTTATAATATCCCGGCTGGCTGACTCTGGGCTATCTCTAGTTTCGAGATATGAGAATCACGAATCACGATGTCATCTTGCTCCGGAAACATGACTTGACTTGACTTGACGGACCGGAAGTTTCAGTCTCTCACGGAACGGGACCGCGCCGCCGCTGCCTTTTTTTAATTTCGGTACCTACTTATACCTTAAATAGCGTTTCACATTCGCTTCGTAATACGGGTCAGTTTGCAGCTTTATTAAAGGCCCTGATTACATTGTGTGATTGTGTGGTAGGGACATGAGTTCGGGTCAATTGGCTAATTGACACATGACAACGCGTTATGTAGGTACCTATTCCTTTTAAGTAGTCACACTACTAGATAGGTATCTACGTAGAAACATAGGCCACGGTGACCGCTTCCCATCAGGTGGGCCGTGTGCTTGTCTGCCAAATAAGTGGTATAAAAAAAAATATCCTTCGAGTCTTTTCCGAACTCTATTAAGGGTCCATTACACGGTAGGTTTTGCCATGGTTTAACCATCAATCACGCCGTGATTGACCAAAAACTTAACGTATAATAACCGATTGACCAATAAGTTACCGACATAGCTCGCAGAATAAGCAAGCTAAAGTGGCAGTGGGCTGGCCACATCACTGCCGAAGGACTGATGGCCGTTGGAGTAAACGAGTCCTAGAGTGGAGACCGCGAGTAGGGAAACGGAGGGTGGGACATCCTCTAGCCAGATGGACCGACGACCTGCGAAAGGTGGCTGGGACGGACTGGATGCGGAAGGCGGAGGTTCGGCAAACGTGGCGCACATTGGGGGAGGCCTGTGTTCAGCAGTGGACTGCAGTAAGCTAATTGATTGATTGATTGATTGACAATAATATTAATGATTGACGGCATGATGCATGACGCTTGCATGAGCGTGTAATGGACCCATTAGGGTTGGCTTTTCCGTTTAACAACGAAACAGCCGCACTTGCACTTCTATGTTTTCTGTGACTGACATCTGACCTCCACAATCCACTGGCTATATTGAAGCTCTGTAATTAGGTCAGGTTATCGAACTGTTTAGGGCTATAAGTGTTACAATTACAACTACTGGTAGTGCTACTCATCAATTTGTCACAGATCTTCGTATGGCACCCGGGAAATTCCTCGCGAGGTTGAAAGGTCAGACGGCAGTCGCTCTCATTACCCATAAGCCATACCCAAAGCGGAGAAGAAGTAGGTACCTACCTATTTAGACCCAGAGCTACCTGGTGAAAAATTTAATTGCTTCATTATGTAGTTCATTTGAAAAATCTTTTGCCTAGATTTACCTAGATTCGAAAAATGAATTCTCAAGACGGGACTTGAACCCATGACGAGCCCCAAGAGGGAATACTCTATCCAATTGAGAATTTGGAATGCTCAAGACGTGTTTTTAATATTAGATATAATCCATATCCATACTAATATTATAAATGTGAAAGTAACTTTGTCTGTTACGCTTTCACGCCTAAACCACTGAACCGATTTTGATGAAATTTGGTACAGAGATAGACTAGACCTTGGGGAAGGACATAGGCTATGTTTGGGGGCGATAACCGACATCCACGCCCGCGGAGCCGCGGGCAACAACTACTAACTAGTATACAGGGCGTCCCACGGCGATGCCACATGGAGGGAAAGTACCTTAAATACTTAAGTTAGCTCATTTTGTTTAAAGGAGACATCATTTTATTTTTAAAAAGAAACAAAACTGCATTCAATGATTTTTAAAAATTCGCTTGCCACACCCGGTAATCGAACCGACTAAAATCCGAAAAAGTAACATCCTGTATTTTTATGGCATCAATCGATAGTGTCAATCATAAGGATCAAATCTCTCTAAGAAACATGGTAAATTAAACGGAAGGAAGTCCTTGAAACCTAAAATTATAAATTCAATTTGGCAAAAAAAAAACACTTTAACTCAAAGTTCATTCATCCATCTGATACCATATTAACAACAAAATTCCATATATAAATTACTTTTCTTTTTTTATCGTGCTGAGACCGCTGCTGGTCAGCAGTAGTATTTAGGTATGTCGAACTCAAACCGACTAAAACCGCACGCCGTCTCAATTAACAGGTTATAAGTTGATCCAATAGTGCAATTCTCTCGCCATTTTCGTTGCCCAGGGTACACCGCGTGCAGGTTTCTAATCAAGCACCCAAAAATAACTACCTACCCTACCTACATACCTCATGCAGTTACCCAATAAAGTTACATTCTAAACAGGTAACAAAGTTCATTCATTTAGTGTACCTACTCATTTTACTAAATAAATTTCATCAAAGACATTTCTAGTGTTGATACCTTATAAGAAAGTGTTTTATTTTACCAAATTGCATTTATAATTTTAGATTTCAAGGACTTCCTTTCATTTAGTTTACCATGTTTCTTAGAGAGATTTGATCCTTATGATTGACACTATCGATTGATGCCATAAAAATACAGAATGTTACTTTTTCGAATTTTAGTCGGTTCGATTACCGGGTGTGGCAAGCGAATTTAAAAAAATCTTTGAATGCAGTTTTGTTTCTTTTTAAAAATAAAATGATGTCTCCTTTAAGTAAAATGAGCTAACTTAAGGATTTAAGGTACTTTCCCTCCATGTGGCATCGCCGTGGGACGCCCTGTTAATAATTACAAGTAGATACAAATAGGTAATTATATTTCTCAAATCCACATTGAAATATAAATATTTATTTTATTTACATTTAGGTACATTTTAAGAACGTCTTTCTAAACTAATTAAATGTCCAGAAACAGGAAATAGAAGAATTTCGATTTTAAGACGGCAACAGGGTCTTGATAATATTTTGAAACTTCTTAAAATAATTGAGAGTATACATTTCATAGCCAAGAATCCAAAATGTCGTCCTGAAAATATAAAAAAAGGAAAATAAATAGGAGGTAAGTAATCTTGTACCTACCTAAAATAATAACCTAGGTAGGTAGGTATGTATGTGAATGTAATGAAATTTTAAAGCAATTAGTACCTACCTATCTAAATAATCAATTCAATCGATTTGAATAGTTAGCTTACTAATTTTATTGCTTGAAAATTTCATTAAATAGGATATATAGGTACTTATACGTGTTTTATTTTTTTAAATTTCTTGAGCGGAGTACATAATCAAAAAACAATGTTTAAAAATTGGTAATTTCCGATAGTTCGTACGACTCTCAGTAGATGGCTCCCATTGTCGCCCCAAGACGGTTTTAACAGTTTTAACGGAGAATTTGGAATGCTCAAGACGTGGCTCGGTAGGTTAGTGGTCAGAGTATTCCCCCTGTATGGGGAGGGGGGAGGACGGAGGGGGAGGAGGGAGGGGGGAGGAAGGAGGAAGGAGGTGGAGGAGGGAGGGGGGAGGAGGGTTTAAGTCCCGTCTGAGCATTTCATTTTTTCCAATCTTAAGACCCGCGTTTCTCTCGCCCCTTGGTATAGTAATAGAAGTCATTCTTCGAATTTCTAATCTTATACTTATTTACTAAAAATAAGTAAATAACTGACTATACTTAACCTATGCAATTGCGAGGTCCATAGCTGAACGGCAGAAACGCACAAGGGTGACGAGAAGCACATTTTTCTGGTAGGAACCTGTCGGGATCAAATTCATTTGCATCTGGTCCCCAAATCTTCTTCGATCTATGTATCACGAAGGGCAGAATTGCAAAGCTGACTCCAGCTGGTACCGTGTATGTCGCTGCCGTAACAAAGGGTATTTTAATATTTTAAACTGTATCTTTATACTGTAAGGTGGAGTAGAATAGCTCGCCCCCTTTTAAGTACGAGGCAGGGGCCGACAACCATAGTTCTTTGGCCAAATGTGGTTGTTAACAATGTTATTACACCTCTATCTACCCCTTCGAGGATTTATAGGCGTTGATTTACTCTTTTTTTTTATACCACTTAGGTGGCAGACGAGCACACGGGCCCCCTGATGGGAAGTGGTTACTGTGGCCTATGGACGTATGCAACACCAGAGGCGTCACACTCACGTTGCCGACCCTGAAGGAACCTTCTAATGCCCTTCTTGAAGAACCCCATATTGTAGTCGCTTGGGAAAACCACCGCAGGGAAAAACACTAGGCCCAGAATAGATAATGTACGTCCAAGGTACCTTCTCTACAAAACCGCTCTTCTTCACGAATAGTAGATATAATTAAATTAATTAAAAATACAATCGAATAGAGAACCTCCTCCTTTTTGAAGTCGGTTAATAACTGGGTACTTAGTTTATGTTTAGGATACTTACAAAGTTTCAACTCTGTCTGCGTTTTGCGGGCAATCATAGGAACGACTGTGTATAATCGCATTGCCTCTTTAATTACTCTTTCCAGATATTCCATTTTAATAAGATCTTCTTTGGTAGGTAGTCTTTTCGAACTACCAAAAATTGAGATCAATCTACAAAAGACATATAGTTATCAATAATCTACTAGCATGCTGCATGCACAAGATAGACATCTATAAATATATTTTTCAAGCAAGTAACATCAGCATCATAACGATGACTTCGGTTATCCAAAACGTGGACAATGACGGTGAAGCCATCAGGCGCGGTCCGAGGGGTAGGCGATTCCAGGGGGCATCAAATCGTGCACGTCAAATTAAAAAGTCTTCTAAAAAGGCATTTTACAAAGGAATTCCTTCACGTGAAACCTCTCCCCCCCTCCCTAAATTTCAGGCTGCAGCCGCACCTGGAAGCCTTAGAATAAGTCTATGGGTGAAGCTTATCCACGAATTAAAAAGCGGGCTGGGCTATATCATGCGTTATACCTACTTACAATGAAGTACTTTGAAGGAAAAAATTTCAATGAGGTTATTGCCTAAGAATCTAAATTTTATTACCGCTATAACTAGCAGAAAGCCACTGAAGCTCTGAAGCGCTGTTATGTACATCTGCCAAAGGACTGATGGCAGTTGGTACAAAAGAGTCCTTGAGTGGAGACCACAAATACAAATTCTTCAAGGCTTTACTTACTCTCGGTATACTTCTTCCTGTTCACTCTGATGGTCACCCAACAACATCAGCACATACGATATCACAAGAGCCGTAGTGTCATTACCAGCTATTGTTATGCTATCGATATGCTCACGCAACTCTACATTGTTGAAATTAAGTTCTCGTTCTAACAATATTTGCAATATATCTTTGGGGCCTGAAAATTGAAATACGTCCTTTTGGAATACACAGGTTTCATGAGCAATGCGTGTTGAAAGTTCCTTCAACCTCAACTGTAACAATAGGTAAAATAAGCCAAACTTATCGCACCTACAAGCCGGTACACCTACTGATTGACGGACGAGACTCTGGTGCAGTCTCCGAGGACTCAGAGGAAGCCGGAGTTGCAGCCGTATGAAGCCATATTAAAAGGAGGAGAAAGAGAAACCCGGGCTTTGAATTAAAACCTCTGATGCAACCGGGTCAATGGATGGACTTGAGCTAGTAACTGATTTATTTATTCAAATCCCATCCAAACATATTCCACTATTTTGGACTTCATTTCACTTGTCCACTTTGGATTCCAGGTTCCACTAATTCTGCGAGAGATAGGTATTTGTCAGTCAATCTCACCTCCTGCAACCTACACTACCAACAGACGGTTTGCGTTTTAGTCTATCCGTGGGGATTTTGCGCATGATAAAAAAGGGTTGGCTTTTCTAGGAGAGACTAACCCCTCAACCAAGAGGAAAGCCGCCTGTGCGAGAACCTTGTTCGTTGTTTAGGGGCCCGAAAGCTGTTTGTAGGGCTCTGTACACTCCGAACTTAAATGAGGTTGTACCTTTTCTTTTTTTTTTTTTTATATCGTGCGCAAAATACCCACGGATACCTCCCCCACCGTAGCCGGAGGAGGAGGTTATGTCGGACTCGAACCGACTAAAACGCACGCCGTCTGTGGGCCGTCAGTTGCCGGAGGTGAGATTGTCGTAGCCATATCCCTCGCACCCCGGCCGAATGAGGTTGTACCTATCTATCAACTATTAGTTATAGCCTTATTCTTCCAAGTTAAATAGATACGCACGTGTAAACGTATGGTATTGTAATTACACCATCATGCATCGTTGAAATGTTTATCTTGTATGGGTAGGGTAGGGTCAAGTATCGTGCAGCGTCGTCCTATTGCGTAGGTACTGTTAGTAAAATATTTTTAAAGACATGTGAATAACTGCAAAAATATACCTACCTATTAATATTAAACTATATTACAATCTTTCCCCGGTTCGAGGCAACATTGCATGTGAGTTTTTGTGGAATTCGCTTCATAGAAAATATTAAAGTTCGGCTGTTTTTTTTTGTAGTTAGACTTTGACTACCTACCTAAAACTGAATGGCGTAAGAACAATAAATTATTAACAATTAAAACCAAATTATTAAGAAACCAATTTTTTTTACCCACCTTCCTTTTCCCCAGCACTCATCTTTTTAACATTCTCATATGCCATTTTCTTTCTGTGAATGACCTGTAACAAATTAGATGTCTGTTAGTTCATATTTTAGAGTATAGATAATAATATTGTAAATAGATGTATTGTATGTAGGTATGTAATGAATTAGGTACAAAACAAAAACTTGATGCAAAGGACTGGGTTATCATTTCCAACGAGGATGCTGACAGCCAGTCGGATAGATCCAGGCCCAACATAATTATATTGCCACAGCCCAACGAACGTTTTCATGTTCCACTGCACTGTGATATGATATTAGACAGGATCGTGTTGTTTTGAGGGAATATTAAACAGTAGGTATGAGTTACCCATTTTTTTTGGTCAATTTCCTTACTTCACGTATTGTAAGTTCCGTTTTAATGGTCAATAATGAATTTAAAAAAAAAGACGGGTGGCACTCGGGGACTGCCGCGGTAAAGCTATTGCATAGCATTTTTTATGAACTTATGCGATTATAATTCTGAGTTCTGAGTTCTGAGTTCTGAGTTCTGAGTTCTGAGTCTGAGTCTGAGTCTGAATTTGAATTTGAATTTGAAAACTAACAACTTATGCAATTATAATTACTTACGTTAAGGCCCCGAATCAGATCAGCATCGAAAAATCGGTATTTTCGAAACCGTTTTTCTTTTTAACTATAAAACCTACAGATCTGAAATTTACATGCCTGCATACTACAGGATATACGGAGTAACTTCACCTTTTCATAAATTGAATAAAAAAGGAGGAAATAGTTGAAAAGAGGCTCTGAACATCACTCTACTCTTTCTTATGAAACCAAATATTTTCTACAATATGTATCCAATTAGGGGAAGGTGAGGTAATACGATCCCTGAGAGTCAAATGATCCCCCTCAGTAAATCAGAAACAACTAGTGCCATCTATCCAAATGCGCATGAAATATGTTCTCCGCACCCCTGCCAGTTGCTTCCCCAAATGGCATGACGGTGCGAGCACATGGCGTGATTTTATTAAAAAATAATCAAAAAGTAAGGCTCAGATCTAAGGTAAGCCTGTTTTTGGACTCTCATTGCTTTTTACGTGTTCATATTTATTAAAATGTTGTTTTACTTGCGGGTATTAATAACAGTTAACTAATATTTAAGCAGTGTTCGATCACCGCACACGGTATTTGAAGGTTATGTTTTGATCGATATCTTGGAATTTGGTGTTTGGGGCGAAATGATCCCTTCCTTGTGTTCAAAATGATCCCTGGAATCATTTTACCTCATTAGTATTTTAGTTATTATTAGTTATGTTTACAGATCATGCCGAGAATATTTATACGCAAAACTAAACACCAAAATTGGCTTGAAGAACAAATGCAAAAGGTATTAGATGCCGTCTACTCACTACACTACACTTAAAGAAAAACTTAGGGAGGCATCGCCGCTTCTGGCCGATATTCTGCCGAGGTCGAAACGACCTAAGAGAGGGAAACTCGAGAAAAACACTTCACCAACCCTTCTGGCCAGCGCAGCGTGGCAATAGTAGGCTAAATAATCTCACAATGCACAGACGCCAAAATAAAAGGTCCCCAGTTCTCGATGGTCTCGGTAATCCTAATCCCCGGTTTGGGTGACGGGAGGCTACCGAAAACAACTACTGCTGGCAGCTTGAAACTGCGGTACACTACGGCTGGACGAGCACCTCACCGAACTCGAGGTGGAACTAGGTGGCATAAAATGGCAGATATTGGGACTGTCAGTGATCCGAAGAAAGGAGGAGGACACGGTAACCCTTGAGTCAGGCGTCCTGTTTTACTTTTTTAGTTTATTTGTTTGCTAGTTATTTGTCAATTGCTTGAATAGGTATCGTGTTAATTTTACAAACCTTTTAAAAGTTTGTTGCAATGTTTAATGCTTAGTTTTGTTGATTAAGTATTAGATAAATTACTAAAAAAAAAGATCTCTAATAAAACTAGCAGACAGCAAAGTTTTGTGTAACTTGCTTACATACTTAAATTGTTATGAACAATACATACTCACATGATTAAAATAAACAGCTGAATGTTTTATTTCACTGATATTTATAACTTATGGTATAAAATGGTCCCTGGGATTATTTTACCTCTACCCCAGGGATCATTTTATCCATAGGTGTGTATAAAATGATCCTTTTCTAAACTTTTACAAAAACCTCTAATACAAAAAAACTGCATACATATAATAGAAAATAAGTATGCAGTTACAAAGTTCAGTAAATTCACTACCTCCAACAATAGAAATCTTTCGATTTTGCCTCTAACTTTAGCCACAGTTAAGTTTTTCCCTTAAGGGGATCATTATACCTCACCTTCCCCTAATCTAAAATTTCACATGTATGTTAAATAAATGTATTAGCATGACGTGACCTTCTTAGTTTGTAATCATTTCCTATAAAATTATCTATTAAAGGGTGAATTTCAACAGGTCCATTAAAATCTTCATTCCGTGGATTTTTTTTACCTTAAGTTTTATAGTTAAAACAAATCGCGTTTATTATAGGTTTTGATACTATGTATTCTTGCTTAATATCTAGCAGATAACTAAAAAAACTAACGAGATATACAAGATCAAAAATTACGCGCCACGGCGATGATACATGCGTGCGCGGCAATGAAACAAGCGTCCACGGTCATGAAATAAATATACCAAGGGAATGAAAAAATCAACCATGGAAATGAAAATACATAATATAAAACATAGTATTTTATATACCTACTTACATGAGTAATTATACTTACATACAATAAATACAAAGGGAATTAGGCAATTGTGTATGGACAGTGGCGTTATTTATTTTTTCAGCGGTACTGTGTTAAACACGCGTATGAGTGTCGTTATTTTTATTGTAAGCAATATCGGATCTGCGATATACAGGGTGAAACATTTCGACTTTACCTGGAGGGAAACTACCCTCATACTAGAGATAGCGAATTTTACTTAAAGGAAACATTACCTTATTTTTAAAGGGAAACAAAACTGCATTCAAAGATTTCTAAAAATAACACACCTGATGATAGAACCGCCTAAAATCGTCCTATACCTTCTCTTATTATTATGGGTTTCCTTCTATTTATTTTACCAAGTTTGTTAGAGATATTTGATCCCTAAGATTGTTCCTATCGATTGATGCAATATAAATATTATAGATTCATCCGGATTTGATTCGGTTCGATTATCGGGTGTGGCAAGTGATTTTTTGGAAATCCTTAAACGCACGCAGTGTATTTTTTTGAGATTAAGAGAGTGTTTACTTTGCTGCTGCCCAACCTAGTTGGATCCTGGCTAGTTTTTTCTCGGAGTTGTTTTTACCGAGCTGGATAACTTATCCCAGGTAGATATTTTCTTGAACAACTTCGAGTGTAACCCCATCGGTGGCGGTCTGTCTGTCCCTGTGTATGCTTAAATCTTCAAAATTACGCAACGGATTTAGAAGCGGTTTTTTTTAATAGATAGAGTAATTCAAGAGGAAGATTTATATGCATAATACATCCCTACTAATATTATAAATGCGAAAGTAACTCTGTCTGTCTGTCTGTCTGTCTGTCTCACTTTTACGACTAAACCGCTGAACCGATTTTGATGAAATTTGGTATAGAGGTAGGTTAGACCTTGAGAAAGGACATAGGCTATGTTTGGTCGCGATAACCGACATCCACGCGGGCGGAGCCGCGGGCAAAAGCTAGTGCATAATATTCTAGAGAAACACTGATAAATTTAGAGATATGCAGCGGGAACGGGACCAGAAAATATGGCGGTACGAAGTTCGCTGGGTCAGCTAGTATTGGATAAATGATACCGCGTTTGCATTGGAGATGTGGAGGGAAAGTACTTTAAATACTGGAGATAGCTAATTTCATTCAAAATAAACATTTCTTCATTTTTAAAAAGAAAAAAAACTGCGTTTAACGAATGCTGAAAAATCGCTTGCCCCATCCTGTAATTGAACCGACTAAAATCGGAAAAAATAACAGCCAGTATTTGTGGGTGTTTCTTTGAAACCGAGTGTATTTGCCTCATTGATATGGCTCAATTTTTTTTTCACTTTTAGACTTTAACTCACATAAAATCGTGACCAGATCATTATATGTTATATCATATTTCGAAGGCACTGATTTGTACCCAGTAGTTTAGGATATAGACTGTGCTGATAAATTGGTCAACCAGATTAATGATGACCAAGGCAGATGAATGGGCTTTTGCACCATATTAATTAGAAGCATGCAGATAAATGAGAACAACATTATCTTCAATCAACTTTACTATAAAATATCTGGCAATCATCATCACCATCTGCATAAAGACGCATTTTCCTGATTGCATCCGTGGCCAAGATGACCTCGGAGCTCAGGGTCCGCCTTCCGGCTCTTCCTCCTCCACTTCGCACGATCTTAGGCGTCAATGGCAGTGAGACCATTTGCACGCATGTCACCCTCCATGGCATCAAGCCAGGACTTCTTGGGCCTACCCCTTTTACCTAGACTCGGCGGGGGCACCATCCGCGCCATTGCTAGGCATTTGTTACCCACGTAGCCTGGTGGTTGCCGCAAGACGTGGCCGCACCAGCGAAGGATGCTCTCTTGCATTTTATCCGCGATTATGCATTATTGCATTTTGCTGTATGTATGCTGATGATATTGCGCTGATGGACGTCCATCAGCGCAATATCATCAGCATACATGAGCAACCACGGGGGCTGCTCATGCGAGTTTCTGATGCTGTCCAACAAAACGTAAGACTAAGGACGGATCCTTGATGTACCCTGACGGTGATGGGGAAGGCTTTGGAGTCACCAACAGCAGTCCGAACCACAGAACCGGAATGTCTCGGATGGTGTCAATGTAAGTTTCTGGGACTCCCTTGGCCCGCAATGCCCATCAAATCACCGCGCGAGGAACACAGTCGAAGGCCTTCTGTATGTCTAAGAATAGGCAGTGCAGAGGCGTGTTCTTCGACCTGTGTTTCCCCGCCACAATCCTTAGGGCGAACACCGGGTCCATGGTTCCGTGCCTGGGACGAAACCCGTACTGACAACCCGAGAGTGTACTTTCCTGTCGGATCCGGGAGTCGGTTATCTGCGGTAACTGCCACTCTCCTGCACCGATTCCTTGCCTTTGAAGATTGGTGTGATGATGCTCAGCCTCCACTGGCTTGGGATCTCACCGGGTACGCGGTTATAGAGATTTGCTAGAATGCTTACACCATGGGCACCCTTTGCCTTCCAAGCCTCGATAGGGACATCGTCGGGTCCTACAGCTTTCCGGTTCTTCATGCGGCGAATGGCAGTCTCGAATTCTGCAGGCATTATCGGTGGCACTAGTCCTTGATTCGGAGGGAGGTCTGGTGGCTGCACCTCTATATGCTGCTTATTAAGCAGCTCGTGGTAGATGGGCGCCATCTCTCCTTCACCGCGACTTTCTCGTACACAGATTGCCCCCAGGGTCTTGAGTGCAGCGGCACTTGGATATACCCTGTGCCGCTTTGGCCCTGGACCGCGCCAACTTTTGCCCCTCAGACGATTCCACTATAATGTAAACAACATTTTTGTACCATATTCAACAAATAAAGGACATTGAACTTTGAACTTTGGTATATAGCCGTTGCAAGTGGTCTCGTTTAGCCCTGGCTACGGCTCTCCTTGGGGTGAATTTGCATCTTTGTACGCATCGCGGTCTTCGGAAGATTTGGACTGGACGCTTGCTACTTTTTAAAGAGGGCTTTCTTCGCTCTGATCTCTTTCTGGACTGTTTCGTTCCACCAACAAGTGTCCCTGTCACACTTTCGTCCACCCATAGACATACCGAGCGCCGCCCTCCCCGCTTCAAGAATAGCTGCCTGAATCCTGTCCCAGCAAACCTGTACTGATTCGTCTACAGCATCAGCGTACTTGTCATTGATGGCTGAGACGAGACTTTGGGACTTGACTTCATCAAACAGCCAACACTTAATTCTGCGTTGGGCACGCTCAGCACGTTTGCCTTTAGGTTTCACGCGGAGGTCCATGACAAGGAGACGGTGTTGGCTAGTGAGAGTCGCCCCGGGTGTAACCTTGCAGTTGATCCTGTGCCTCCTATTAAGTAGGAAATCTACCTGGGTAGACCGCCCTCCACTCTTGTACGAGTAGGTGTTAAGATGTTTGGATTTCTTTTTGAAGTACGTGTTCACGATGGTATGAACGGCAGTCGCATAGGGTTGCAACTTGCGGCTACCGTATCGAAAACCACCATGGACACGCTCAAACTCCTCACACCCGCCACCCACATGACCATTCAGGTCACCACCCAGGACGATTCCCTGCGACAGTGGGATGTCACGAAGCCTGCACTTCCCCGAGTTGGTCCCAGAACGATCTTTTCGGCTTCGCTACGCCTAGCCTGTGGCGCGTAGGCACTTATCAGGTGGGTTACAATTCCATTGATAAGCACCCTCACGACCATAAGTCGCAACGTCCGGGAGAGCACCACGAATCAGGTGCACCTGTGTACATCAGCTGGTAGCCGTCCCCAATGTGCATGGAGCTACTGCCACCCCAACGAGTCTCCTGCAGGAACGCCACGGCCACTCTCTGCCTGTAGAGTACGTCAGCCATTTTTTGGCCTTTCCGGGGGCAATTGCCAACCTCCAACCCCGAAGGGAAAGCCAGCGCCAGAGCCTCGTCCGTTCTTCAGCAGGTGCACCGGCTTGCAGGTGAGGTTGGCCTGGGGCCCAAGATCTTGGTGGACCCCCTTGCACCTAAAAAATATTTTTCATTAAAGCTCATAAAAACGTTAAAAAACTGGTCATAAGTTGAGATTATTGTTGTTATTTTTAATTAATCCTAATTTATCTGGCCCGGTCAAATTCATCTGGGCATAAGAGCCAGATAAAACCAGACTAATGGGAGCCAGACAAATTAGAAAGTTATAGTTAATCGAACCCTGCACCTTTATTTATGAAGAGATAGAATGAAAGGTGTAATTAACATGAATAGACAACATTATGACAGACCTTGGTTAAGTTTCAAAACATAACTAAAAACCCGCAATCCATGAAAGAATACAGATTAATTATGCGACATGCGTGACAAACTCCCAAATAACAACTTTCAGTCGTATTTTTTAACAAAATATAACACTTGAACGTGCAAGTGTTCGATAGCTGGCTACTGACTGACGCGACCAATTACGAGTCGGTATTCATTATGCAAATATTTTGTGTTTACATTGAAATTATGCTTGAACAAGATGCGCCAGTTGAATTATCATTTTCGTCGGGGACATTTTTTAAAGTAATGTAATTACGAAGATATCCAATTATTTTGAATTTCAGTTATAACATATCAAGAAATATATATTCAAATATCGATGCAACATTCTTATTTTAATATAATATTGCTTCTTAAGATCGCAAAAAATCTAATAATTTAACAAAAAGCGGCATGGGGACACACCAGATTAATTAGTTTTTACTGTTTTCTGTTAGTTAAATTATTGCTTGTATTAAATAATCCCAATTAATTAATATATGCGTCGATAGACATTTTTATTTACTATGTAACCTGAAATTTTTGTGATAATTGGAGAATAAATTGATGTGTTCTTCAGTCAAAAACATGTCTAATCTGGTTTACAAAGAATCACCCTTGTATTGCTTTAATCAATAGGATTAATTTATTGTTCCTTTTTAAAAATAAGGTTATGTTTCCTTTGAGTGGAATATATCTTCAGTATAATAAATAGAGTACTTTCCATCCACGCAAAATTGAAAAAATACCACTCTGTATAGATATAAACTAAATTATATCTAAGTCCTGATATGGTTTAGAGAATTTTGTTCATAGTAACTTTTGCTCACTATATACTGTAGGTACTTTCATATTTTACCATTTTCATTCATGGCCGCTCAATTCCAAAACGACGCCAATTCTTTCAGATGAAAAAGAAATGGGAAATTAACAAATTAATATGATATACTTTTGGTAATATGCTATGGCAATGATAACATAAGTTACGGAAATGAAACATCTGGTCACGGCAATGAGACTAAATTGTTTTACAAGGCATGGCAATGATTTTTATTTCATTGCCGCGTTTTTTTCTTCATTGCTATAGCAAATTTTGACCACGGAAAGCATGGAAATGAAAGCACGGTGGTGAAAAACGAGCCAAAAATATAATTTAACAAAAAATCTATTAATTATTCGAAGTAATAAACACTTCACTAAAATAGACTAGAGAAATTGCGTTCTATTGAATGTATAATCAAGAGGATAAACTTATTGGAATAGAAGTTATACCTATCCACAGTAATGAAAGAAAAAATGTCCAGTAACATAAAAATGATAAACTTTTATTTATGGTGCCAAAACGCAGGCACGTGTGCACGTTTTTCAATGTCGAGCACTTAGGCGGCACCAATATGCAACGTTTAGCGCTTATGAGGAAGGACACAAGTCGTTAGATAAAACAATATTCTAAAATATGTTTAGAACATGGCGATTAAAGGTAACTCCAGGACAAATTAACTTTTATTAACCATTCGTTGTATTGTCTAAATATTTGAATAAATGTATTTCGTAACAATACTTTAACTATTCACGTATCAAATAAAACTAGGTTTTAATTTAAAAAACCAATAGATTTTTATCAATGAGGTATCACAACACAATAGGTGACGTGTGCACAAACACGGCAATGAAAAATTTCGAGGTTTAAATATTTTTTTTGGAGAATCTATAATCCTATTTAATGAAATATTAGTGCTTCACATAGATCACTATTTCACCTAACCAGAAAAAAATGTTAGAGTATTGTAACAATGATTTTTAGTACCGATTTCATCGATGCCACGCAATTTTTGGTCCCGGGAAATTCACCCTAAAATTAGTTTTACTGATTTTTACGGCTGAAAAACGAGCGAATGACCTTGAGCATTTGTATGGTCAAAGTCATTCGCGTATGTAATCACCTTAAGCGGAGCTACTGCGGGGAGCTCGTCTAGATTCGTGCGAGCTCGGAGTTGGGGGTGTTACCATTTTTCGTTACGGAATTTCTGGATTCGGTCTCCACGCTCAAGCCCCGCGATAGAAGCTATGCAATAGCTTAAAAATTTACCGTCTGACGTACAGTCAACAACAAAAGTTTTTTAACACTAAAGTTACAACCATGGTTAGGTATATTGAAACACAATACCAATTTTGTTGTTTATATAGTTTTATAATACTCGGAAGAGAACTTTAGAAAAGTCGTCACCTACCTCATTAGTGAATTTATGTGTAGCATCGATATTTTCCTTTTGTAATGCAGCATATCGAGTCAACCGAAACAGGCCATCAGGCTGTAACCAGGGCTTGAAGAGACGCATGTTTATAATAGACATAACAGTTTGGCGCGCACGTATATATGGTTCATCCGGTTTGCTCTGCACATCCATCTTTTCACCCATAGACGTTTCTGCAAGAAAAATAAAAGAATTTACGGATACTAGTAACGTAGTAACCAAAATTTTTCCTAACCCCTCCACCTTAGTTAAATTGTTACCTATTATTGTTGTCTATAGTGTATCTAATCGCGAGAATATGAAATTAGATCGATGACTCAATACCGGAATTAGACGATGATTGTTCGAGTTTTAGTTCTATAAAATTATAAGTTTCATTATCATCACTACTTACTTATACTTACTTAGTAAGTATAAAACAAAGTCGTTTCCCGCTGTCTGTCCCTATGTAGATATGCTTAGATCTTTAAAACTATGCAATGGATTTTGAAGCGGTCTTTTTTTAACAGATAGAGTGATTCAAGAAGAAGGTTTATATGTAGAGAATACTACTATACATACAGAATATGTACGCGAACGGAGCCACGGGCGGAAAGCTAGTTTGAAATAAAATATTAAAATTTGTACACTACGATGACCGTACCGGTCAACGGTCATACATCATACGTTTTTGTATTATGAGGACATTTTTACAAACTAGTTTGAACATTGTTCGGCACATAACATGAGGGTCACACTAATGGTTTTACGTAATTTTTAAATATTTTTTTCATAAGGCTATGGTTTTACTTTTAATGTACCTACTTATCTATTGCGATATTTTTTATTTAAAATAAAAATAGCTGTGATGATGTTCGATATTCTTTTAATCCGACTATTTGGTACTTACTTCAAATCTTTCAAATTAGTTGTAGGTATGTACATAATTCGACCAAGGATAAAGATTTCATAAAAGTTGAATGAATTTGACAGCCTCCGTGGCGTAGCGGTAGTGAACGCGGCCGCTACGCAGGAGGCGCGGGTTCGATCCCCGCTCAGTGCAAATATTTGTGTGCATGAAATATGGATATTTGCATTGGTCTGGTCGTGCCTCGGAGAGCACGTTAAGCCGTCGGTCCCGGTTGCCATAAAAACATCTATGGCGGTCGTTACGGGTAGTTGAAGCCCTAAAAAGTCCAAAAACTACGGTCTAGCTGCAAAGCTTCGATATCTCCTAATGTTAACATTGGGTTGTGGAGGTCAGAGGGCAATCGCTTCACGGAAAATATCGATGTCTAGCCAAATCCGTAGTTAAGACTGGGAAAGCGGACCCCTGACTCCGAGCTGAAAGCTTCGGATGCAACTGGGAATAACGCTAGGAGGAAGGAAAAGTTGAATGAAATGGTCCTTCGTCGACTGTATATTCACTTACCAAAAACGACATCCAGCATACAAGAGGTGATGTATTTGTAGACATCAAACTGCGACTTTCCAACTTCAGCTTGGAGATGTTCCACAAGGATACTGCCCTGTTGACCGAACACTTCGATGTAATTCTCCACTATGCTGTTATTAAATATTGGTAACAGAAGACGCCTATGAGACTTCCATAGTTCAACTAAAAATACAAATAGACATATTTATTTTTATTAACCGACTTCAAAAAGGAGGAGGTTCTCAATACGATCTTAGTTTTTTTTATTTACAGACAGGTTCGGATGCGACTGGGATTAACGCTAGTATAAAGAAGAGCTTGCCATCGGTAAGATTGTAACTGACTCCCTTTTCAAAGATCACTTGTCATGCTCATAGAAATCGCTATGATTTCCCAATAGCGTCCAAAATTAGCACTTAGAAGCCCGAGGTACGTTATTTCTTTTTTATTGGTAGGTATACATCAGCTATTCCAGGAGCAAATGCTGTCTGAACCTGCAAGCAAATCCTGCGGACAGCCTCGTCCGTTGCTTAGCAAGTGCACCAACTTATAGGTAAGTAGAGTTTTTGGTCTCAAGAATGTTGGTAGAGCCTTCGATATATTGGCACACATCTTGAAATCGTGGCGTAGTATAGAGTTAAGATACAGGTTTCTGCATAGCTTGAGAACCATTATCAACACAATTTGTATCTATAGAACACATGGCACTGTATTTTTGGAAAAAAAAAAAATTATTATAGAACCATTTTGAGTCAAATAAACATTTGACGGACTGGATGCGGAAGGCGGAGGATCGGCAAACGTGGCGCACATTGGGGGAGGCCTATGTCCAGCAGTGGACTGCAATTAGATAGGCTAATTGATTGAATTGATTGATTGATTGAAACATTTAAATATTTATTATTATTTAACACCTGCGTAATAATGGCCTACAGTGGTGCATTGTAGAACAATACATAGCCTTAATGGATCTCTGTGTACTGTGGACATAAAATGTGAACCTAGGTACCTGGTGCAACAAATAATCCATTTCCCAGCCAAGTTCTAAGGAACTTATAACTGGAATCTTTTTCTAAGCACGATTCTAAAATCTTCTGCACGTCATTTAGATTGAAGGTCGCTGAAAAATATTAAGTAATGTTTTATACCTATTTATGCACCTATATTTAACATATTTATTATATCTTACCATATTTATAAATAAGTATGAATTACTTCTAACACAGTGGCTTTAATTACCTACCTAAGTGAGAACAATTAAAAAACTATTATATTTTTGGAGAAATATGTATTAGGTACCAGCTTTCGCCCGCGGCTCCGCCCGCGTGGATGTCGGTTATCGCTACCAACATAGCGTATGTCCTTTCTCAAGGTCTAATCTACCCCTATACCACATTTCTTCAAAATAAGTTCAGTGGTTTAGGCTTGAAAGCGTAACAGACAGACAGACAGAGTTACTTTAACATTTATAATTTATTTTTTTCCTTTTTTTTTGTCCACGCTGTCTGTCTGACAGTAAAATCATTTTATCATCCTTTCGCAGCATCGGAGGCCTTCACAATGAAGTCCTTAGTCCACTTTTTTACGGGCCTTAGTGAACGCCAGCGCTAGGTAGATGGTGAGGATTCGATCCCCGCTCAGTGCAAATTTTCGTATGTATGAATATAGGTATTTGCATTGGTCTGGTCGTGCCTCGGAGAGCATGTTAAGTCGTCGGTCCCTGTTGCCATACTAACATCTATGGCAGTCGTTACGGGTAGTTGGAGCCCTAAAAAGTACAATAACTGGTCTAGTTACAATGCTTCGATATCGCCTTTGGGTGGCGGAGATCAGATGGCAGTTACTTCACGGAAAATATCGAAGTACAGCTAAACCCGCAGTTAGACTGGAAAAAGCGGACCCCAGACTCCGAGATGAAGCTTCGGATGCAACTGGGATTAACGCTAGGATGCATAAGAAGAAGAGAAGATAGTATTTGAAGTGTAAACGTAAACGTTATGTTGATACGTAACTCTTAAGGTGCGAACAGATTATGTAACATGTTGTATAACTTGTGTTATATAACACGTCCACATTATATAACATTGTTTTATAACTTTGCAACATTGTACTAACTTCAGTGTCTACATTACTGAAACATGTTATATAACATTGTTTTATAACATGTTATGCTATATAATTTGTACGCACCTTTAATGTAATTCACTTTACCTACATCTTAAAAGCATTTGATTAACCTGGGCTAGAAAAGAACTGGGGTAATTGATGTTACAAAACTGTAATAACTTATTGTTACCCAGCTGGTAACATCAATTAGTCTATTTTATTATTATCATATTTTCACTAATTACTTTATTATTCACTAGCTGACCAAACATAGCCTACGTCCTTTCCCAAGCTCTAATCTATGTCTGTACCAAATTTCATCAAACTCGATTCAGTGGTTTAGCCGTGAAAGCGTAACAGACAGACAGAGTTACTTTCGCATTTATAATATTAGAATGGATTTATTTTATGCTAGCCAAACCGCCATAAAGCATATTTTGAAACCCCATATCACCCCTTCAAGCCCTTAATTTTTTAGTCTTTAGTTACATAATGTAAGGCAATCTGCTGGATTTGTTGACATCTATGATTACTGCTCCACTCCCTTAACTAGTAGTGTGATGATATTTAGCCTATAGATAATATAGGCTGCTAAATTTCATCACATCACACTACTACTACTCAAGGTTATTTACTAATCATATTCTTTCCTCCGTGGTTATAACCTTCCTCGATAAATAGACTATTCAACACACAAAAAAATCTCAATTCGTACCAGTAGTGCCTGACATAATAATAATATGCGCGTTCAAACAAACTCTTCAGCTTATAATACATACATAGATGATGATAACTCTATTGATAAAAATGTCAACAGCAACTTACCTACATAGAGCGATGGTCCTACCCACACCTTACACAGAGTTCCGGTGTCCTCTATTTTCTCACTCAATGTACGAATATTGGTTAATAACTCTGAAAAAAAAAACACAGATTTCGGCGATGTCCTAGTACTTATGACGTCGGCCTTGTGGTCGATAAATCGCGGGTTACAACTCCGGCCATTGCTCTACCGCGCGTCGTAAAACCCATCCCTAACACACTGGACTGCCATAGGCTAATTGATTGTTTATATACCAATCAATTTATTTCTGCATGCTAAACTATGTGGCACGTAGACATTCGTTATTTGTATTTTTCTTTAGAATACACTCTAGTTACATAAACACCCAGACTAATGTAAACATACTTAATTTATGCTTGAATAATGATAAGTAAATTAAAGCGGACAAATGTCCTGCCGCTATCGCCAATTTTTCCTTTATAATACACTTCTTATTTCTTTATGTAGGTATAACTAGTTACATAAAACACCCAGACTAGTATAAACATACTTAATTAATGCAGATTGATTAATGATACGTAAATTATAACGGGAATCGAAATCGCGACCTATAACACAGTAGTCAAATGCCCTACCGCTATCGCCACAGGAGTCGTATATCCCCATTACGAGTATACATACATGTAACAGAGGTGAGTTTGATAGCTCAATAGCTCATTGACTGAGATCTAGATTACCTACTAGGTAGAATACCTTCTAGTAATTTGGGAAAGTCAATCCGAAAGTGCTCGTGTTCAGAGGTGGCTCACACAAAACCCTCCCTTAGATTACCTACATCCACCCTGCCGAAAACCTTCCCTTCGGGCATGAACTGCAATGGGCGACCTGGAAGTCCCTTAATAGACTGAGGTCCCAGGATGGCTGCTGCAGGGGAAACCGGGTTAAATGGGGATACCTGAACGTAGGGAGGGAGGGCTGTGTCTGCGGTGCACCTCTGCAAACAATAGACCACCTATTTCTGTGCCCACTTTGCCCCAACACTTGCACAACTGGAGATCTTAATATAGCAAATGAGGAAGCAGAAAAAGTCACCAAGTTTTGGACTTTATTTCTAAAACTATTGCCATCGACACGACAAAGAAGAAGAAGACAAATCATCATCATCATCATCATTTCAGCCATAGGAAGTCCACTGCTGGACATAGGCCTCTCCTATAGATCTCCAATAAGACCGGTTGGAGACGGCTCGCATCCAGCGCGTTCCCGCGGCCTTAATAAGGTCGTCTGTCCACCTTGTGGGTGGACGTCCTACGCTGAAGAAGACAAATACGTAATGTTTATTATTTTTTACAAAAAAAAAAGTATCTAAGTATGTAAGTATATCCGCATTCTAGATTCCATAACACAAGCTAATTAAGCTTACCATGGGTCTAGAAAGCGTTGTGTAGAATGTTGTGGAATATTTATTTATTTATTTTATTTATTTATTTATTTTTAAAGAAATCTTAGCTTACTTTCAGGGCCTCCAATGAACCAATGTGTGTGTCCCAAAATTGGTAATTCACCTACAGTAGGTAAAGTTTCAGAAAATTTATAAAGGTACTTTCGCGAATGTCTGAATTTCAAGTAATAGAGAGCTAATATAAGAATTAACGTTATAATGACCAACATTTTTTCACAAACTAAAACACAATTTGATTGCTATGAACCAGCCGTCCTTAAATTCCTAGTACAACTGTGAGAATCAATAAATTGACTCTAGGTTATACACTGCTTTCCGCTAAATCCGTAACTGTACATAATATATATAAGTACCTATATATCACTATACTTGCGGCACGCTATGATAGCTGTTTTGACACGAATAGTTTTGCTCGTTTTCTCTTTATTGGTGCGCATAATATTGGACCACAAACTGTTAGAGGAATAAGTAATGAAAAATATGGTGGGACTGGCCTGACTGGCACAGAAGAAAACAAATTTCACACATCAAAAAAGAGAAAACGAGCAAAACCAGTCGTGTCAAAACGGCCATCATAGCGAGCCGCACCTATAGTCACTACATGCATCAACGCTCACAGGCAAGACAAGCTAACAAATTAGAGGATGAGATGGAGACTAGTGCTTACCACTCATGGAGAAGGAAAATTCTGTCCTCCGTGTAACGACTTCATAAATCCGTTAGCTTTCAATATCCATAGCTAATTCAAAAAACCGAAACGTAAATAAAGGCTGTATTCTCTATATTAAAATGTAAATTAATGGACTGACTGCTCAAATGGAGACTAAGTAGTAACCACTTCTTATGTCCGTTCACTTTCAGTATCCACAGCTAATTCCACAGACTGAAACATTTGTAAGTAGGTAAAGGCTGTAGGTACTTATTCTCTATATTAAAATCTATTCTGTGGTATAGTGGTGATCTCCTCAAGTGTTCTGTTTACATAATACTTGTTTTATGAACTATAGCTGCCTATTTACTCATGACGTAGGCTTATAAACCACCGATGGTATTCATAAGTACGTAAAACACGATTAGAACTACAATTTTTTGTTAAGTTCATGCGTGTACGCGTGTGAGGATACCCGTACAATAACGTTGGTAAAAAAAATATTTGATTGTTTTTGTGATACCTACCAGTGGCCTGTACACATTGTTCAATAATTGTATACAAATTTGTAAGTAATTAGCGTAATTACCAGTGGGTAATTAGCGTAATTACCAGTGGCGAAGTGTAAAAAATTTCAAAAGGAAAGCCGTTGGAAACATTTTTTTACTTCGATCTAATGTGTCACGCATCATGCGCTCTATAGGTTTGTACCTAGTACCTACCGACCTATATGCAAAGACACAAGCCGGTAGGAATCTTGCTATAGGGACCCCTCGTCGCTGGTAATTACGCAAGTAATTGATGTAGTTACTCGGTTTTATATCCAAAAGAGATATTAAGAGAAACTAGATCAAAATATAGTGCCTAACCCTCCGGGGATACACATTACACATACATGCATATAATCACGCCTTTATCCCCGGAGGGTAGAGCAGAGGTGAATTAACACCCACATTTCATCAATCATTGTATTCGGTCCCACGTAATAGGGGGTGAGCCTATTGCCGTATTCCGGGCACTATTGTTGACTCGAGCCATGTATCTGAGGCTGAGTCTGGGCTGAATATATCTGTCTGATGTTAAACAGCCCTATCCCTTATTCACCTTGTACGACACCACACGGGAAGAGATGGGGTGGCCCAATATCTACTCTGCTGGGAACTACGCGGCTTCGGGGATAAAGACGTGATTTATGTAGTTAGGTACTGAAAACAATTAGCATTATTTCAATATATCATAATTCTGGTGGTGTGAACACAATTACTACTTTTTTTAAATAACTTAGATAATTATCTTGAGATATAACAAAAACTAAACTAATATATTTTAAAACTAAAACTAATAATATACGAATTATAAAAAAAAAAAAAAATAATAATAATTAAAATGCGTCGTGGAATTCCTCTGCATCGCATGCCTCTTGTGGTAACGTTCCCAGAAGACTAGGTAGACGTTAGGTTATTGTATATAGGTATGTTAGGCAATTTGGTTAATTATATGTGTTCAATTTATTTTCAGGAGCCAACTATGTTTATTATAATTGGTTTACTGTTGTTAATATTCCTATATTGGATGTATTGGATGGCGAAGGTACATCGTATGGACACTTTGACAGCGAGTCTGCCTGTGCTGCCGTCGCTGCCTTTCATTGGACATGGCGCGCTTTTCATAGGCAATACTCAACGTACGTATTTTACAAATAGTTAGAGTCTGTTTATATAATTGTAATTTTATATGAGACTAGCTTTATCCCGCGGCTCCGCCCGCGTGGATGTCCATTATCGCGACAAAACATAGTCTATGTCCTTTCTCAAGGTCTAATCTACCCCTATACCAAATTTCATCAAAATCGGTTCAGTGGTTTAGGCGTTAAAGCGTGACAGAAAGACAGACAGACAGACAGAGTTACTTTCGCATTTATAATATTAAGTATGGAAGTATGGATATGGATATGGATAAGGATTTAATTTATATGGGTTTTATGGGAGCGACTGCCGTCTGGCCCCCTAACCCCAAGAGAAACGTTAGCGCTAGAACCTAGTCGAGCCTCAGCAGATGTACCAGCTGGCAAGTGAGGTGGACTTCACCTCATATGAATTAGTGAAACACCCAAATAACCAGGTCAGTCTAAGAACTGTTGACCATTCTTAGTGGGGCCTCTTAGTACCTTGGAGAGCACACTAAGCCGTCGCTAGTTGGAGCCCTAAAATATCCGACAATAACTACGTGAACTGAATTTATTTTTCTAAGGTGCTTGTAATTACTTCAACATTTCACACGATATGTTACAGAAATATTCAAAAATCTGTGGGTCGTGGCTGAATTGGCTTTAAAACATAAAAACTCAGCTAAACTTTGGCTTGGACCTAAGTTATATGTTGGTAAGTAAATACTTGCATTTAATATTTTAATAATCAATCAATTAATCAATTTGCCTATTGCAGTCCACTGCTGGACACTCCACTCCTCTCCCAATAATATAACTATACAATAATAAAAAACTGTCCCCTGTGGTCCTATGGTGTAGGTTAACGTTCCCCATATACTTAAAAATTCCTGATTAAAACACGTTTATTTTTCCTGTATGAAGGTACAAATTTTACGATAATGAGGTAGAATAGAAGGATAGAATAAAGTTTGGGACACGCTGGTGTAGCTGTAATTTATGGCTAAAGACATTTCCTTCATTTAGGTACCACTATCAAGCGCATATTATGAATCCGGATTTAAAAAAAAAATCCGAATCAAACAGTCTTGTTGTTTAATTTTTTCTAAAGCTATGGTCATGCTCATGTTAAGGTTATTTAAACTATTTATTTTTGTGTAGTATAAAAATGGAGCTTTTGTTTTTTTTACTCATTAATCATTATAGTACCTACCTAGTAGGTAGTATAAGATCGATAAGTATAGTCCAGGATATAAAATGGTATAAATTCCACTCTGAGTAGCCTAGAAGAGATTAGCCTTCCAGCTTCCAGCGTTCATCACAATCCATATTCCCCTGTTGTCGCTTACAAAGTGTTGAATTGTGTATCTATTTACAAAACGACAATTTTCAAATTGAAATAATAAAATTTCTAGCCATTGCGGACCCGGCAGACGCCCAAGTGGTTTTAGAAAACTGTCTGGACAAAGATGGAGTCTACCGCTTCCTCCAGCCTTGGCTGGGTAACGGCCTTTTCGTGGCCCCAGGTAAATATTTACTACTAGTACATATTGCGCGAAGGATTGTTAGGTAAGTAAACAATAATTGGTATACCTAGGTAGGTACAATTTCCAAAGCTGTGTAATATGTACACAATAAATGAGCTGGTAAACAAAGTGCTATGAATAACACAATCCGATATAGTACTAGAGTTTGCTCTACGTAGTAAACAATTTTATGAATACAAATACAGATAGACTATTACAGACATAACAGTGAATTGTAAAACCGTTGCAATAAATCATTAGGAACAAAGTAACATTACTTATTTTTATGATTGTAATATTGTAGACAGTAGCAGAATTATAACTAGAAGACTATCAACATACCATACATACATACATATACCTACTCTGTAAATCGCTAAGAGATAGGCAGCGATGTATTTACACCCATATCTGATTTTTGGTCCTAAATAAATGGGGCTGTCCATTAATCACGTGAGGCTCAACAGGGGAGGGGGGGAGGGGGGGAGGGGGGGGGGGTGTCGGAAAACATCACGAAATATCACCAGGGGGGAGGGAGGGGTATATTATATCACGTGTATTTATTATTTCTTATAACTGGTGATTTTTGTCACGATTCTTAGTTTTCTAGCATTAAGTAATAAATAAAAAAATACACGTGATATTGGCTAGGGGGAGGGGGGGGGGGGGGTAGTCTAAAACCTCACCACGTATCACCATGGGGGAGGGGGGGGTAGAAAATTGCTAAAAAAAACATCACGTGATTAATGGACAGCCCCTAATAGGGGGCGAGCCTATTGGCGTCAAGCGGGCGCTAAGTCATGGGCTTTATGTTAACTATCGGATGGAAAACAGCCCTATACCTTAGTCGCCTTCTACGACACCCACACGAAGAGATGGGGTGACCCTATTCTACTCCACCAGAAACCAACTTACATACATACATATAATCACGCCTTTATCCCCGAAGGGTTAGGCAGAGGTGAATTATCACCCACATTTCAACAATCATTGTATTCGGTCCCACGTAATAGGGGGTGAGCCTATTGCCGTATTCCGGGCACTATTGTTGACTCGAGCCATGTATCTGCGGCTGAGTCTGGGCTGTATATATCTGTCTGATGTTAAACAGCCCTATCCCTTAGTCGCATCGCATGGGCGGCCCAAATTCTACTTGCAGGTACCACGCAGCTATCAACACGGCGACCAACTTATTAGTAAAAGATTTAAAAAAATTATAGACAAAGTATATTTTTGTTCTATTCAAATATTGCCAAAAAGACGCGGCTTGAGGTTGTTTCTCAACAGTACACACTTTTTATTCCTACATAAATTCACATTTTTATATTACCATAAGTATTATTCATAATCACCGAAATCCGTTTTTAGGGTTCCGTAGCCAAATGGCAAAAATAGAACCCTTATAGATCGTCATGTCTGTCTGTCTGTCTGTCCGTCTGTCACAGCCACTTTTCTCTGAAACTATAAGACCTATACTGTTGAATCTTGGTAATTAGATGTATTCTGTGAACTGCATTAAGAATTTCACATAAAAATAGAAAAAAAGCAATAAATTTTGGGGGTCATACTTAGAACTGAAACTCAAAAGTTTTTTTTTTTCATCAATCTCATACGTCTCATACGTGTGGGGTATCTATAGATAGGTCTTCAAAAATGCTATTGAGATTTCTAACATATTTTTTTTCTAAACATTTTGCCACTTTGGAAGTGTCTCTCGCTCAAACTATTCAGAGTTTGCGCCAGAGACACTTCCAAAGTGGAAAAATGTGTACCCCCCCCCCCCCCCCCCTCTAACTTCTAAAATAAGAGAATAACAAATCTAAAAAAAATATATGATGTAAATTGATTTCAACGAGATCTAGTATGTAGTTTTTTTTAATACGTCATAAACCGCAATTTTCACCTTTGCTGCTACGGAACCCTTCATGGGCGAGTTCGACTCGCATTTGGCCGGTTTTTGTATTGCTGTGCTTCAGCAAAACAACGATTCGACTGCTACGATACAAGTTGTGCGTTCAATCCCCGCTCAGTATAAATATTTGTATGTATGAACATATCTGTTTACATTGGTCTGTATGTATTAACAAAAAAAATCTAGGTATGTTTATCAGCATTCTATAACCCATAACAAAACAAGTTATGCTTAGTTTGGGTGTAAAAGAACACAGTTCTACTCAGCCATCTTTATTGTGTCCCAGATACCAATACCAATACCTCCATAGGCCACGGTGACCACTTCCCTTCAGGTGGGCCGTGTGCTTGTCTGCCACCTAAGTGGTATAAAAAAAAAGATAATTTGTTCATGCGTATCTATTAAATGCAACAATAAGCATTCAGTCCATGACAAAGCGTCCGCTTGGCGGCAAGCGGACGCCTCCTATTACGTGGGGCCGAAAACCATAGTTGGCGTAATATAGGTATTAATACAGCCCTGTCTCTCCTTCTGGCATTTACACGCGTGAATATTTGTGTTGCATATATCAACTTGACAGTTATTGATACTATTTTATTTCTCCTCGAGTATCTTTCTTTTCAGCCCCTCTAGACAAGTGGCAATTCGTTGCTCGGCGTATGATGGAACAGAATGCCAAATGTATGGGATTTGACACGTCAAATCCTATACATTTGTCATTCTATTCCATCATACGCCGAGCAACGAATTGCCACTTGTGGATGGAACAGAATGCCAAATGTATGGGGTTTGACACGTCAAACCCTATACATTTGTCATTCTATTCCATCATACGCCGAGCAACGAATTGCCACTTGTCTAGGGGGGCAGATTACACTCTCGCTAGCGAACACCTTACAATACTTATTAATTTAAAAACTTTACAGTTGAGTTATGGAAGATTCATAGAAGAGTATTGCTACCAGTGTTTCGTAACAAAATAGTAGAAGAGTACTTAGGAGTGATAGCGGAACAAGCCGATATACTCTTGCAACGTCTGGATAAACAGAATGATAAAGGGGAGTTTGATATCTTGAAATACGTGTCTGCTTGTACACTGGACATTATGTTTGGTAAGTCTCGACATCATCACCATCATCATCATCATCATCAACATCATCATCATCATCATCATCACCATCATCATCATCATCATCATCATCAACATCATCATCAGCATAGCGTTACAACCGAAGCTTGCACTTTGGAGCCCGCTCTGCTACTCTTTCTCTTGATATGGTATATCTTAGCTTGGGGTAGACTGCCCTCTGACCTCGCAACCCCAAGAGGAAATCCTGCACATAAACTACTTTCATTAATCTACAGCCCCGGCAATTCGTCGGCCAGCGTTTTGTAGAATAGTTCAGTTCAGTTCAGTTCTTGGTATAATATGGCTCCGCTTGCTTTGCTGCTATTCTGTCAGTTTTGTAAAATAGAATGCCCAATGTATTGGGATTTGACGTATATGACAGACGTCAACGAATGTCAAAAACGTCAAATCCTATACATTTATCAGTCTATTCTATGATACGCCGAGCAACGAATTTCCACTTGTCTAGGGGGGCAGGTGCACGTGCACCAGCTAGTAAGTGGGCATCATACGCAATATTATGTTTTGCTCACACCTTTTTCCTTCTGGGTAAGACAGGCAACAGCTCGCCATCTGGTTCTATGGTAGCTCGTGAAGTGAGTATACACGAGTCCTATTCTATCATTGAACCTTTTAAGCAAGCACGCTGGTTTCGTATACTTCTGACCTGTCCTTTTTTTTTCAAAACTTAAATAAGAATCATATAAGATTCCCAGATTTGCCACTGCTCTGATGACATTACCACGAATTGCTTTGTATTAATCGCACTCGCACGTAAATAATTTTAAAAATTGTAAATTAGAGACAGCAATGGGCGAGCGCATGGATGTGCAGCATTCTCCGGACACTCCATACCTACGGGCTCGTCACACCGTTATGACCATCCTGAATATGCGTTTCTTCAAGGTGTGGCTGCAACCAGACTGGATGTTTAACCTCACAAGCTATGCTAAACAACAAAAGGATAACATCGAGCTAACACACAATTTCACTGACGAGGTAAGGTAACCTATTTCATATCTTTTGGTGTCTGTACATTCATACCTTCTGGTGTCTGTACATTGGAGGTATTTAAAAAATACTTGGGTTATGTTATATTATGGATAGGATACCTACTAAATATATTTTTTTTATCTGATATATTTTATAAATATTATTTTTATATCTGTTTGTTAACAATATGAGTAGATGCAAAAACAAAAAAAAACTTAACGAATTTTAATGCGATTTTTTAAATTAAATCTTACGAAACTATGTTTGATGTTATGTAACTTAATTATATTTGCAGGTTGTTAAAAAAAGACGTCAAGTTCATCACGATAATCTTACCAAAGAACGCCAGTGTAAGTTGTATTATGTCTTCACATTATAATGATCATAAAAACCACATTCCTATATCCCAAGGAAAAAAAAACATTTTTCGTTGATGTCTAATGTATGGAACACTTTGTGCGTCAAAATTCAAATTGATGCGATAATGTAAATCATAAGGAATATCTTTCCAAGGGCCTTTAAACTTTAAACTTTTTAAGATTTTTTCATCATCATCATCATCGTCATCATCGTGTTGGCGTTGTTCTTATTTGCATCCGAGCTTTTGACCTCAGAACCTGGGTCCACTTACTCCTGCTCATATTATACTACTTTTATGAGAGAGACTGCCGCCTGACCACTCTACACTTAAAGAACAGCTGGCGCTACAGCCTTTTCCATCAATCAGTAGTTGTACCGGCTTACGGGTGGTGTTTGTTTGTTTGTCCCAAGGGCTTAGTTGACCCCAATGCACCCCTTTTTTTAGAATGTTTTTTTAATGTATGTTCTATTATTACGAAAATTTCAGATAAACACTCCTTTTACTGCCTAGCTACTCTATACACTTTTAACCATATTATGTCGGTACATTTCATCTCAATGTCAGGGGGTCTGCACACTACCCTTGAGATGACACCCAAGCTAACCTGGTCCTCTACACAAGTGGCCAACGAAAAAAAAAAAAGTTTCGACTTGTCTAGGGGGGCTTATCTGCTAAACAACGGAGAGCTCTGGCCAATTTTCCTTTTGCAAGGAGGTCAAATGGCTGAAGTAAAGTATGATTTCTTTGTATTTTATGATGTTATATCTGTTTTTGTTATGAACTGTGTATGAATTCAAATTTAACATAAATTGTTTTTGAATTAATAAACAATAAAAGAAAAGAAAAGAATATGTATTATGTTTTAATATAAAATAAAATTGTTTGATTATTTAATTTATTTTTCGTTATTTTTTATGTTTAAATTAAAGAATATTAGCAACCGACATTACTAATATTCCCGTTAACCCCACCAACTAAGCTAAATTGCTTGTGCTAGGAGTGGGTTCACGTCAGTAGTGTAATGGCCAGGATTCGACCCCAATAAGTACAAAGTGAAAATTTTGGACGCATCGTCCAGGTAGTGTACGAGATTCATCTTGATAAAATGTCTTCATTATCGGATGATGATGAAGACATTTCATCTCTATACTTAGTACAAAAATTTGAAGCCTTGACTTGACTTGATTACCGGGGTTGTAGGAAGAAGGAAACACGTGAGCTCGTAAAGATTTTATTTGACTTTACAGATTCCTTCGTAGCTGACAAATTCCGTTCAGTCTTGGATCTTTTGTTCGGACAAGAGATGGACTTTACAGACGAGCAACTTCGTGAGCACATAGACTCCATCACGATCGCTGGCAATGACACCACGGCTCTTGTGATCGCATACACGCTCGTGCTGCTTGGCATACACCAGGATGCACAGGACAAAGTATTCGAAGAGTAAGTCCAAGACGACTTAATAGCTAAGCCTCGATAGTAAGGAGTGGGCCTGGAGAGGTCCCGGAGTCGAATCTTGGCCATTACTCTACCGATGTGAATGTATTTTTAACGCAAGAAATTCTTTTTGCTGAAGGGGTTAGGGTGAATACCACAAGAAATAAAGGACCCCGGGCTGCGAGGTGAAAGCCTCGTATGTAACTCAAGAGAATGAAAAGATGATGATAGACTCCTTAATGATACATGATTTTTTCCATTTGTAAACATCCAGATACTTGCACAGAGACAGATTTTAATCTGGAATGGCATATAGATTTTCTATCCCCGGAAAAGATTCATGTTGATCGCAAGAACAGGATGAGTTACCGCTGGGAGAGTCGGGGGCTATACCTAGTAGTTACTAAGTAAAATAAAATTCTTGCTTTTCTGCATTCATTACCTACTAATTGCCGATCATCTATTTAGCAAAAAATTAAATCTCTTTTCACCAAAATGAAGAATTAATGAAATTTCTAAATATTCACCAACTTAATTTTCTTTTCACTTATTTCTTATAGAGTTATTAGGTATTTCTTTATAGAATTTCTTTCTTTTTGAATTTTAGACAGCGGTCTATATTTGGGACCTCTACTCGTGGTGCTAACAAATGGGACCTCAATCAGATGAACTACTTAGAAAGGGTGATCAAAGAAAGCATGCGACTGTACACAGTGGTACCAATTATTGCCAGAAATGTTGACAAGGATATATATCTGCGTAAGTTTTAATCTTATTCTTTTTTTATTATTTATTTATATACTTACAACCATCATTACAGGCATTATACCTAATGTAATAATAGAAGGACTTAATGATAAATATACAGCTTACAGTATCTATCTAAAACTACACTAACTTACCTATACTAATTAATTATATACACACAATTGAGTAAATATTATGGCCTCTGTGAATTCACTCCTAGTGCGTGTGAAACTTGTGAGTTTAGGTATTTAGAGTCAAATAGTAAGTAGGAACTTGTAAGCTTTTTTATACATAATCATGTCTTTGATAGGTTATTAGATCTTCGGGGCCTAAATCATCCTTAAGTACCTACCGACTAGCCGGTACATCGGCTGATTAACGGACGAGATTTGGACTTTCCTCTCAAGGTTGGGAGATCAGATTGCAGTGACTTCCGCAAAAGTCAAATAAGAGAAAGAGTAGAAGAGCAGCGTGCCCGCACGAAAAATATTCGAATCCGTAATATAAAGGTATCGAGAGAATGGAGCATTGCGATTGGACGCCCGCCTACTGTGAACCTGCGTGTGTGTGAAGCCTGCCAATAGCAACGCTCCGTTTTCTCGATACGTTTACGTTACGAATTCGAACATTTTTCGTGCGAGGGGTACAGCTCTTCTACTTTTTTAGTTCCCGGGCTCCAAAGCACAGTCTTTGGATACAACCGAGACTAACGATGTGATGATGTTGGAGTACAAGTTGTGCTCGACTCCAAAGTGTCATAGCGTTATGTTAAATTGCCTATAACCGTGCCCAAATCACACTGGCACTGTGAGAAAAGTATGTTAATATTGTAATTTTTATTTTTACAGCAACATGTGGCGTAACAATCCCTGCAGGAGCTGGGGCAGTAATAGGAGCCTTCGCCATACACCGTTCTGAATTCGCATGGGGACCAGAACCTCACAATTTTGATCCAGATCGGTTTCTACCTGAAAGATCAGTGAACAGGCACCCTGCTGCATTCTTGCCATTTAGTTATGGTTCTAGAAATTGTATAGGTAAGTAGTTTAACCTCAAAACTAAACAAACATTAAAAAATATTAACAGACTTGCGAACTGTCCAAATGCTGCCACAGCCACAGCAATCGCTCCTATATTAACCAAAAAACCGAATATAAAGTTGAACCTAAGATGGTGATGATGAGAGTCACTTCAAGAAAGTGAAATATATAAAAAAAAAACAACAAAATATATAAAAGAAAAAAAACATTGTTTCAGGCCGCAAATTTGGAATGTTAATTATGAAAAGTATAATTTCAAGTGTGGTGAGGACTTACCATCTAAAAGCCGACGACATCGGAAATCTTAAAATAGAAATGCTCTTGTTTCCAATAAACGGGCATCAAGTCAAAATCTCAAGAAGATTTGATGTATGATAAAACTAAAATAATATTTGTAATGTAATTTAGTTAGGTAGGTATGTAAGTAATACATGTAAACTATTTTTATAAAAGTAGTGTAAAAAAGTAGATTTTGATTGCCTTGACTTGATTCCCGTGGAAAATATACCATTGCTTTGATAAAAAATTTAGTATTCTTCTTCTTATAATGAGGTTTTTTATTCGACTCGCAAAATCGAAGCAAGAGTATTTGAAAAAAAAAACGCCATAAATTAGAAAAATCAAGAATAAGTAATCTTTATTTTAGGTACCTACTACTTATATGTACTAGGTACCTAATACTTAATGACTATTGCAGAATAAAAATGTGTTCCGTCAACTTTAATTTTTAACCATATTTTTTTATTTCCCTGCATCACATAAATTTAAATTGTTTTGATATAGGCGTGAGTTTATGTTATGTTATGTTACGACACGACGCATTCGCGCCCATATTACGAGTATAAACAAATATGGGTGCGAATGCGTCATGGTATTTTTTTTATATAGGTACGTGGTGTTAAAACATAAACGATGATAATTATCTGTATATCTAAATAACCCACAATGGTCATACATTGTAAATATTAGAAGCACTGTAACTTTAATGCTCTCACTTCGCTAACGTGGGCGAACTGCTTTTGGGACACGGTCCACACCGAGCGTCGTTAGCGTCACATTCATCACACGGCCTGAAATACAAGGATAATTTAATCAAAACGATGGCGAGAGCCTGTATCTTAACGTATCTAAACCTATATTTTTAGACTGTAAGTGCCTACAGTCCGGCCGCTGAAAGATTGCGTCCTGTCCATTCGTCATGACTAGTAGTGATGTACAGTAAATAACGTTACCTATTTATTTCGGCAAAGATTACCATAATAAAATAGAACGTTAGGTATATGCATTCAATATGCACATTTATCCAATTCAATATAATATGTGTATTTTCTTATTTTAAAGGAATTATATTTCAAATAAGGTCAGGTTCGCTTTCGTTTAGACGCGTAAAAAATAGTCTATCTATTTCCAAAATAGCTGATGATGGTTTATATTGGTCGTGAGTGTAGTGCAGTTCTATAATAGTACATTATAGTACAAGTGTGTAAAGTTGGTGATTACCGCTATGGCGCCATCTGTCTTAACAGAGCCGAGGACGGTAATCATCAATACACACGTGTATCATACTACGTTTTTCAACGCACTCGTGAATAAAATAATACTAAGATTACCAAAAAATACTAAAAATCAATTCGTTTTCCTGTGCGCGCGCCTCTAAAACTGGCAATTGGCCAACCATAGACCAAAAAAATGAGTTGCTTGAATTTAAAGTTCTTATTTAAAAAGAAAAAAAAGTGAAATTTTAGTGAAAGTGTTTTGTACGTATTTTAACGTACAAGTTAAAATTATCTATTTAAATACGAAGTTGCATAAAATAAGCCAGCGATAGGTAGGTATATTAATTTATTTGTACTATTGAACATTATCTTTTTGTATTGAATTTTTTTAAGAACAAAGCAACTCTACCTATAAAATAAAAAAACTGTAACTCGCTTGTGAATAATAGTAATAAAAAAGTCACAGTTTTATAATAGGTGTCATTACGTCCCTAATTGCGGTGAAATTAGATCCAATTTATGAGCAAGTGTGTTAAAAAAACAATAAACCACTGGATTTTCGTCTTTAATATAAGATATATTATGAGAGAAAAAAATGCAAAAGTAGCCAAAACGCTAGCAAGCGACTACTTTCGCCGGCTTACGACCACAGTGTGTCAGTAAGCGACCACCATTTTTAATAATCAAAATATAGTTATTTTGAATCGGAAGCTTCCCTAGCAGAGAGCACAGTGGACAGCAAGTAAGGGACGGGCTGGTTCTCCGGGCGCAGGCCAGGGAGTGACCGCTATGGCCGCTTGACTCCTCAGCATAAAACAGACCTGCACAGCGCCCATCCCTCCCCCTCCCCGGGAAAGTTGGAGTTCTCTCAAAACCTTATATGGTCCATAGTCAGCCGGGGTAGGAGGAGAATTCATACGAAATCGTAGTGGTTGCAAACTAACATCGTAATTTTACTTATACTGGTTTGCGACCACCTAAATTTTCAGATTTTTGGTGTGGAAAATTTAAATCGATAGCTCCTACGTAAATAGTCGTATGTCTGAAATGTAGACTTCACAGCAGACAGCTTTAAAAAAATATTTTTAAGAGATTTTTTCTTTCACTGAACAGTTGAATTTAAGTATATTCTTCTGAAATTGAGAATATACGTAGTATAGATAATATACTTATGCGTAGGCGTATAGCGAATCTAATGTTTTTAATTTTTGGTAGATAAGTCATTATCTTTAATTGAAATTACCGAATCTCTCAGGTGGTCGCTTACTGAAGGTGGTCACGAAACCGGCGATCTGATCCTTCTATGTTATTTACATTTTTTAAAATTAATAAATGAATTGAATTGAATCTTCATTTCCAAGTGTAACGAAGGGGAAGCAAATAAAAATGCTATATTTATTGAAAAATGTAGATACATTATGAAATACATGGTTTTTAGCCTTAATTTTTTTATAACACTTAGGTGGCAGACAAGTGGTTACCTACAGTCATTTCACCTACGCTTGATTCGGTTGAAATACCTAATGGTTGTTTTACATTTATGTTCATAATAAATAACGCACGAAATACATACTGGACGATTTACCTACATTTAACTCACCTACGTTTACCTAAATCCATGTCGAGACGCGCAGTGTCTACCTTGCACAATTTGACTTACTTAGATAGAAGGCTAAGGTGGGAGCGGAGCGGAGCCATACATGAACCGCAGGTGAGTCATCCATTAGTTGAAATAACTAATATCTTAAACAACCATTACATGAATCGTTCAATAGCGGAATCAAACATAGTTCAAAAAAATGTACTGTGAATGAACCAGTAGTAGTGGAGTCGTCTAATTTGCGTTTTAAACCCAGGTGAATCAACCGTGGTTGAAATGACCGTAGGTGAATTAATGCGTAACCTAGACAAGCACACGGCCCACCTGATGGAAAGTGGTTACCGTGGCCTATGGAACACTAGGTGCAAGACCAGAGGAGTCACATTCGTGACTCCCCTTGACACCCTTACTGCTGACCCTGTAAGAAAAGAGAGTTTCTGTGCCGTCTGTGTAGAAGACAAAGTGTGGTCCGCCTTCAGGCTCTTCGTCCTCTACTTCGCATAATCTTGGGCGTCCATGATAGTGAAGCCTTTGGCACGCATGTCACCACGTCGTCAAACCAGGAGCTTAGTTTTTAAACTAGTGTTTTTGTCACATCACTACAAAAACAAACAGTTGACATAACTTTGAAGCAACGCAGTTTGATATAACTGGACTCAATTTTTTCAATCTTATTAAATTTTTAATGTTATCACTCGTTAATTATAAATAAAAGGTATATAACAGATATTTAATATTATACTGTAAATTGTACGCCAGTTTAAAGTTACATCCCCATTGGATCAAGACCTTTTTTATACAACTTAGGTAACGTGTGGTTACCGTGACCAATGACGAGTGCAACAGCAACACCAGGGGAGTCACACTCGTGCTGCCGACCTTGTAAGCATATAGAGATTTTGTGCCGTCAGCGGGACAAAACTTTGGTGTACCCACTGACAGCATAAAACCTCTCCAGTGAGCTTTGGCTACTCAGCACCGGGAACACAACACGAGTTTATTTAACCGCGGTACTCAATAGGGTGGAGGTACTTCCCCAGTCGGACTGTTCGATTGGAACGGAAATACAGTCGTGTCCTATCTCCTATACCTGTCCTGCCCTGTTAGAAACGCAATCTCTGAGTGGCCGGACCGGACTGTAGTAATGAAATGCAGCCAAGAGTGTTGTTGTTGGCATCTATCGCTTTCCCTTCACATGAGAACCGGTAACTTTTCGACTTGCCTAGACTGAGGTAACAAATCATAAGCCTTGAAATGGTGCATAGTAGGTTTGCGTGGTTCCCACTTCCTAGTAACGTCCCTACTGTGTATGAACTAATAAACCTTATATTATAAAGAGTGTAGCCTAGTGTAACAGAATTAACTCTTTGAGGTTACTTGGTCCTCTGAAGTAACTAACCCTTCCTCCTCTTTCACGACTACAGTCTCATTTTCCGGAACAGTAACTAGTTCTGGTGTAGGTTGAGGTGCCCGACTAGTAAACTCCATGGCCAAGTCTGGATCATGATCTACGACGTCACGGGAATCGTCCACTCCACACATCAAGAACTTGGTGTATTGACTCAAGTCTAAAAAGCCAACACCGCAGGGGCGGTCCACGAGCCGAGAAGTCATGATGCCACGGGCTACGCCGGAACATTCAAGGATAGATCCCACATCGTCCTAGAAAATAATAGTTAGATACATTATTTTTGGAGAAACGTTTTATTTGCCAAGGGAGGCAGAATAAGTAAAACGTGCGTAAACGGCCAATGAATTTCAGCGGCGCGGCGGCGTATTGTAGAATAGAATGATGAATGTATGGGATTAGACGTATATATTAGACGTCAAAATACGTGTCATATACATCAAATCCCATACATTAATTATTCTATTTTACAATACGCCGGCCAACAAATCGGTCAAGTGAACAAACTCTAATTATTAAAATAAAGCGTATTAAAGATAACCCAAAAAATATATACTTACTGGACATAGGGCACCAAATTTTTCAGACTAGAAAAAAGCAGATTTAATATTGTTAAAAAAATGCAAATAGTTCATATTTAAGTAGGTACTGAGATCTGAGTTAGTGGTAGTTAATTTAATTAAAAGCACAAATTAAAAGCAAAGCATAAATTAAAGAAGCACATCTCGTGATAGTTGAGTGCATACAATTTGTACAGTCACTATGAGTCTAAAATAAAATCGATAATATGATACACGATCTACACCACACTTACCTACCAGTATTTAATATTATTGAAAAGCTGGTAAAAATTTCAGCTTAGGTACTATTAGACTAGAAAAAGAACATAAAAATAAAATAAACTTTTCAATGTTGGTACCTTGCAGGGATGCTGTTGAATGCAAAGATATTTATCATCATAGTTAAACATTTGCAGGCACTTCTCTCGTGGTAACACAACGGCTTTCATTCGCCGTAAGTTTATTAATAACGGAATCAAAAAGCCCTGAAACATGAACCCATGTATTAGTAAAAATCGGATTGTTTGAAATTCATTTCAACGATACAATTTACCTGCTATTAGGCTGTAAATAAGTCTATAACCGTAAATCATAATCATAGGAGTGCAATACATTTTTATAAGTCATAGTGTGAAATTACTTCAACATTTCCGTTTTTTTATACCACTTTGGGGGCAGACAAGCACACGGCACACCTGATGGAAAGTGTTTACCGTTTTCAAGAATATTCATCATTGTTAATTACTTACATTTCGCCTGCTACCCCATCCATAGTATCGACAACTGTCATCAGTATACAGACTACTTATAGGAAATGGTCCGCCGTAACGCAAGCGATTGAGCACATAATCAGTACCAAACTCCCTGTGATTGAATTGAAATTGTGTACTTAAAACAAGCAGGGCCAAATTATTCGTTGTACAATCTTCATATTTATTTGATGAATAGTTGTACCCTGCAAAATATAATCGAAGGATTTAATATCGGTATAAGTTGAGACAGAAGGATGGAGCTATACACTTTATATAGCTGCATCCCTCTTTCTCGTCAGGGACACGAACGCTATAACATGTCATGGTAAACTTGCAGTTGGGGGTGACGGGTGAAGCCGCCTGTCACCCTAGCAGAAGCAGGCCGCGGCGGCGGCGGCGCGCATTGCGTGCCTCCCCATACCCGGGGGCGAGTTGGGGACTCCGTGGTCCCCACACCGGATGAGGGCCAGTTCGAGAGATATGGCCCTGGGTCGGCCGGGGTGCGAGGGATATGGCTACGACAATCTCACCTCCGGCAACCGACGGCCCACAGTCGGCGTGCGTTTTAGTCGGTTCGAGTTCGACATAACCTCCTCCTCCGGTTCCGGCGGGGGAGGTATCCGCGGGGATTTTTTGCACGATAAAAAAAAAAAAAAAAAAAAGGTAAACTTGCAGTTATGGTTACATACCTCATTCTGTTACTTATTATTCCTTAAGTGACTATTGCTCCGGACATATATCTTGGACCTAAATGTGCTCAAAATGTGCTCTATACGCGCGTACCTAGGGTGTCTTTTGAGGCTAGCACGTGGTGCTACTGCGGTGGACCAGCTCAAACTCACCAAACATTCGGGAGTATGAGGTGGAATCGAAACTCCTCCTTCCTGGTCGTGACCCTGGCCCAAATATTCGTCTTTAGCAAAGACAAAAAAAATTAAGCCGAATAGGCTAACACCCTATGTACCAGAGAAGCACCAGGGTTTGATTCGATTATATCCGACCCCATCGGTCTGGGTGGAAAGGGAATGCGTCCAAGTACTTTTTTTATACCACTTATGTGGCAACAAACTCACAGCCCACGTGATGAAAAGTGGTTACCGTGGCCTATGGACGTGTGCAACACTGGGGGAGTCACACTCATACTGCTGACCCTGTAAGAAAAAAGAGTCTCTGTGCCGTCAGTGTAGAAGACAAAGCAGGACAAGCCTTTGGTCTTCCCACTGAGAGCACAAAAACACTCCAGTGACCTCTGGTTACCCTACTCACCACCGGGAACACAACTCAAGGTTATTATAGCCGCGGTATTCTGTAGTTCTCAGCCGGACTGCTTAATTGGGACGGAAACACCGTGTCCTCCAATCAACCTCCTTAAACCAATTCAATTAAATAGGAGGGAATCACTGATATTTTGTTATCGTTCTATTGTTATAATATGATTATCTATAGATTGTTATGTGCGTATTGCTCGGGGCATATATCTTGGACCTAAAATGGGCTCTATACGCGCAGTACTTTAACGATACTGAGTCATGTTTTTTTTTTAAATTTCTTGTGTGTTTGTCTGTTTGTTCGCGATGGACACAAAAACTACGAAGTGGATTTTGAAGCAGATTTTTTTTTTGTTAGAAAGGGCTTAGTCAGACTTAAAATCTTACGTTTGTTTGATTGCAATCGGTTGAGTAGAACCGGAGATATTATGAGCAAAGGTCGCGTTAACCGAGATGCACGCTGGCGCCGCGAGCGGAAGGCTAGTAATAAAATAAAATCATAATACCTTTATGAACACAAAGATGATGCACCTGCCGCGAGATACCAGTGTACTCGAGAAACCTGTGTGTCCCGCCAAACACGTCAAATTTATATCTTTCACCCATTATACAAGTAGCAGCTGTTAAGACTACGTGTGCCTCTATCAGCGATCCCACGCAAAACATCATCGCATGAGATAAAAAGTGAATCTGCAGAGAAATAAATCATAATTAATTAAGTATATTAATATGTGTGGCAAGTTTAGTGGCACCCCTCCCCTCCCCCGTGCATCTGATTTGCCTTTTGTCCCATCCTTTAAAGAAAACTGGGTTCGTCCATGGTTTGACTTCGTGATTATTGGTATAATAATAATCCGAATAAATTTAACCAAGATTATTTGGGGCTATCGATGGGTACCTATATATTAAAGTGCAGGGGGGTGGGAGGGAGGATATGGCATAGTCCACCTCTAATATTATGCTTTCTTAAAAATTACCGTCTATTCGTTTATTTTCTAGCGCCTAAGGTATGGAAAGGGCGCATCTTACAATTTATATTTCTGCCTTAATTCTACTTCGTGCTGGCGTGCCCAAAAAATTGAGCTGCGTGCCATCATTAGCCCGCATGCCATTGGTTCGCCATCCCTGGGCTAGTACTTACATAATATAGTAGATACTATTTCAAACTTTATAACGACATGAAAACTTACAACATGTTGTCCTTCAGTAACCTCGGGTTTTTCTCCAAGGAAACCAGCAGCATTACGAAAATCTATATCCACTGGAAATATAATATACTTAAGAAAAACATAGCTCAAGATGATAATGAAGAACATAGACGTATTGTTACTCCACATCATTATTTACTAGCAGGTGTGATTGAGGTCAAACATGAAGGAAAGCATAGGTACGGTATGCATACCTCTTTTTTTTCGTGCAGAAATCCCGTACTAACTCAGTCGCAGGACTCGCAGGGCAGTTATGTCAGACTAGAACCGACTAAAACCCAACGCCTACCTATCAATGGTTAAGAGTTCATATAAAACGATTTTCATTACCTTCCTTTTTTGATCCTCTGGCTTTCCCTAATTAAACTCTTTTTTTTATACCACTTACCTAGTTGGCAGCCAACACACGGCCCACCTGATGAAAAGTGGTTACCGTGGCCTATGGACGTATGCAATACCAGGGGCGTCACACTCGTGCTGCCGACCCTGAAGAAACTCTTCAGTCTTGGTCACTATCGTACCTTTTTTTAATACATTTATGTATTTTTATAAATAAACCTTGCCTACGTGTTCATGCGGAAGCTGAAAGATCGGGCTAGGCTAGGCGCACCTTGAGATAGGTTAATGTTCACCAATGTGCTGCAATAGGCCGATGATTTTAGATAGAGTTCGATTGAGTAATTTAGGCTTGGGCATCAAGTATTTTTTTTTTTTTTTTTTTTTTTTTTTTTTTTTTTTTTTTTTTTAACGCTTTCTAGACCCATGGTAAGCTTAATTAGCTTGTGTTATGGAATCTAGATTGCGGATATACATACTTAGATACTTTTTTTTTGTAAATACATACTTATTATACATAGAAACACCCAGACCAATGCAAATATTTATATTCATGCATATAAATATTGGCACTGAGCGGGGATCGAACCCGCGCCTCCTGCGTAGCAGCCGCGTTCACTACCGCTACGCCACAGAGGCAGTCAAATTCAAAGGCAGTCAAAGTTCAAATGATACTTAGTGTAAAAAATATCCCTTGCGCGATTAACAAAAATAACAAATTCATATTTCATATCCATATCCATATCCATACTAATATGTATTATAAATGCGAAAGTAACTCTGTCTGTCTGTCTATCTGTCTGTCTGTCTGTGACGCTTTCACGCCTAAACCATTGAACCGATTTTGATGAAATTTGGTATAGGGGTAGATTAGACCTTGAGAAAGGACATAGGCTATATTCGGTTGCGATAACCGACATCCACGCGGGCGGAGCCGCGGGCAAAAGCTAGTAACTTATAAATAGACATTGGGTATTTTGATTTATTAACGTTAATAAAATATAATCAAAAATATTTACACAATGTAGCTATGCCTCCTATCTGTCCAGCTCCCATTTTTGAGATTGTTGGTAATTTTTTCCGTGGTTTCTGCTGAAAACACTTCTCTACAATGAACGTTTATTAAAATAATGTTTTGGAACCAGTCCAATAAAATAATCATAACAAAACTATTCGAACGTAGCCGTTATACTTAATTGAATTTTGCGAGTAGTTACAATACCTACGGTCAGGCAAAAAAGTTAGTAGGTAAGGTAGACCAAAATTCCACTAGGTTGGCGAGGGGTCCCTATAATTCCTACGATTCCTGCCGGCTCCCTCTTTGCAAAGAGAAGCCGCGGTAGAGATGTTTAGTAACAAAACTTAAAATCCGACTGGGAAATACCTCCGCCCTATAGAATACCGAGGACATAATAACCTCGTGTTGTATTCTGGCGATGAGTAGGGAGGCAGAGCTCACTGGAGAGTTTTTATGCTGTCAGAGGGAATACTAAAGGCTTGTCCTGCTTTGTCTTTTGCACTGACGATGACGGCACAAAAACTCATCACGAGTGTGACTCCCTTGCCTTGGTGTGGCACACGTCCATAGGGCACGGTAACGATTTTCCATCAGGTGTACCGTGTGCTTGTCTGCCACCTAAGTGGTATAAAAAAGCAGGATAGGTACTAACTTAAATAAACTAGTAGGAGTGGAAAGACCGAATTTGGTTAGTTGTACCTGAGTAGAGAGAGCCCTTGTGAAAGGCCTTTTCTTTTTGTAAGGACGTGATGTATGTACGTAAGAATCGGTGCAAAGTGTAGGCGAGAGGACAGGCAGAATGTATGAGACAATACCGTTTTTTTAAATACTATAATAAGCTCCTGTGACATAAAATATGAATCAGAGAGATATGTTGGTTCTGCGACAGCACCTTTAGTGAAAATGTTGCGAACACATGAGCTGTAGCCGTACCTTTATGTTTTCGATTTTTCAATCTGTCAACGTCAAAACTGTCAACTTAGCTTTATTCGTCTCATTGTGTCAAGTTAGGTGTCAAGTGTCAAGTATGTATAGGTATTGTCAAAGTAAATGTAGAATTTATTGTGTTAAACAGAATTATAAAATATCATTACATATTAGTAAATCCTTTATCACTACTCCTACGCAAATTTCGTATATCTCCAACGGTTAAGTTCCTGTAATTCAGATAACTGAAATCGTTTGTCGACGAAGGAAACTGCGACGAATTCTGTCGCGTTTTCAATTAGACCCAAAATGAGTAGTAATATCACCATATGTCTCAGTTTATTTATTTTAGTGTTTATATCGAATATCAGACTAAGTTTTGGACTATATAATAAACCATGGACGGATAAATATGAAAACAATAAATGCTCCAAGCTATATCCAAAGAATTTTTTAAATTACATGCCAGTTGGTAAGTACAATTACATTTTTCTCCGAAAAATAATTAATTATAAGATACACAGTGCAATTAAAATATTTGGGTAATAAATTAATTTACGATAAATTGGTTTTGTCCATCTGTAAGTGAATCTTTATCAAAATTTTGAAGTAAAAACAACAAATTTAATATACAATAGAATAAGGCAACAAATTTGTTTAATAAACCTTGTAATCGGTGTGAATGCATGTTATATTATTGTATTCTGTATGCCAGAGATGAAATATCTAGTCCCATCTTGGACATTTGATTTTTTCTAATCAAAATGTATAGAAATATTTATATCATTTCAATTTTTATACTGTAACATGTTTCTCTATGATTAAAATCAGCTTTGTAGGTACAATCTTATTGGAAGTATTATATTTTCAGTAGAAGTTAGCAAAAGCTACCAAATTCCATGAAATTGGCCAGTCATCTGCTCGTTATTAATCTGGGCTTTTGCATTTGAAAACCCATACATGCTATGCTTAGTTTTGTTTCAGATAGGGTTGTCTAGTCTGTCACAGACTATTTATTGAAGCTTGTGCAACAAATACGTCCAGTACTTAACCTATTGCAGTGCACTGTAGAATATAGACCTCTTAATGTTCAAGGTTTTGTTTTAGTCAAATGGCGCAAATGCTTGAAACTTTTTTTTTTGTTTTTTAAGGCAACCTAACAGCTGGCAATTATACTGAAAAAACGGGATTGAAAGGGTTGAAACAGTGTGTAATGGAATGCTGCCTTGCTGACAATTGCAACATTGTTTTCATATATGATGCTAGATGTTTCCATGTAGAGTGTGTCAGTGATGAGCTATGCTTACCACTGCAAAGGACGGACAACCGGAAATGGGACTCAACAGTCTCTATGATATTGGTTAAACCTGTATTGCCTAATGGTAAGTGTGCTTGAAATTTGGTATATGTATTATTTTTTTATTTGGACCTTACAACATAACAAGATCAGCCCCTCTAGACCATTGACAATTTGTTTGATGAATGGAATACGCCAATGGAATACGTCAATGCCACGGCCTTAACGTGTTAGGCCCAGCGCAGTCTGACGGAGGCGCGGCGGAGCGCATTCCTGGCATCGGGCCGACGGATCGAGCGCGGCGCGCGTGTTCCCGCAGCTACTCCGAGCGCACCGCATTTCGGTACTTTAGTACTGCTTGAACGGGGGCTCGGGGTCGAGTCGAAAGGCGGCGGGGCGTGGCGCGCCGGGGTGCGTTGCGGTGGAGCGCTACGCGGCGTAGCGCGGGCCGGCGGAGCGTGGCGCGGCGGAGCGCAGCGCGTCGGAGCGCGGTGCGGCGGCCGACTCGTCACGTGCTAATTTACTCTTGATTTACAGTTATTGACCGTATATTAAGGTAGTTAAGGTTTATATTCTATTATTCGCCAGCGCGATTCCAAGAATGCGCGCCGCTGCGCCACGCTCCGTGTGCGCTGGGCCTTGGGGTTGACGACGCTATTCGCCGAGGGGTTTTGGGTTGCAGTTTAGTTCTGACTAGCTGACCCGGCTAACTTCATACCGCCATATTTTCTGATCCCGTTCCCGCTGCATATCTCTAAATTTATCAGTGTTTCTTTACAATATTATGCATGTCATGTATCATACATATAAACCTCTATCTATTAAAAAAACCGCTTCAAAATCCGTTGCGTGGTTTTGAAGATTTAAGCATACGTAGGGACGGACAGACAGCGACAGCGACTTTGTTTTATAATATGTAGTGATGTGGTGATGTCCGAAAGGGATTCCACAGGCTAGAAAATATATTTCCATATTTGTCTGTAGTTATTCTTGTAGTGTGAGTTGAGCCTTAGTGTTGTATGAACTTCGGCTACATATGTTCGCGTGTCTACCCTAATTCCTGGCGTACCTACTCGCGTGTCTCTCGGTTGTTTACCTACTCAAAGAATAGTCACGCCATCATCCGCTTTGTGAAGCATCCGCCTGTACATCATCGCTAGATCACTAGACTAGATTTCACGTCATTGAACGAAATCGTACCTATTTACGCATTTGATATTATTTACTGCTATTCAGAATTCGTTACTGCAATTCCGATCTAGGTATGTCATTTTGATTTCACGAATGAAAACTTATTAAATATTCTACTAGGTATCATGCGTTAGGGAGATATTAGACATGACTGTGGTGTAAATAAATTAAGCACTAGCTTTTGCCCGAGGCTATGCCCGCGTGGATGTCGGTTATCGCGACCAAACATAGCCTATGTCCTTTCTCAAGGTCTAAACTACCCCTATACCAAATTTTATCAAAATCGGTTTAGTGGTTTAGGCTCGAAAGCGTAACAGACAGACAGAGTTACTTTCGCATTTAGAATATTAGTATGGATATTAGTATGGATTACGTTTTTACCTTGTTACCTAAAAACATACATTTGATTTTGACAGAAGTCGGTTAAAAATGGATGACTTTGCTAGGAGCTTTTATGTCCGCTTGTTAGTTGACATCGTCGCCGCTAGCGCGTCTAGTTCAGATGATGTTGACCATTGGTGGCAGCAGTACTTTCATCAATAGTGCCTAAACTGTCTCAAGGGCGGCGCACAGTGGATCGTTTCATACAAGCTAGACGTCGGAAATTCTGATTATATTTTAACTATTTTTATTTATTTATTTCCTACGTATTTACGTAAAATATAACAATAAAAGTGATCTTCAATACGTATTGATAATATACTCGTTCGCACTAATTTTGCCGCTATCGTAGAGAAGGAGGACTAGACGCGGCTTACAAACTTAGCGCGAACGGGTAGTTATTTAGTCCATTGGGCTTACCTATTAACTTATCATTGGACAATCATGAGAATGATGATGAATGATGAGAATTTCAAGTAGTCAAATAATGGTTAGTCACCTTTCTTTGCGTGATCCTGTGAGATCCCATCAACTTCCATATTCGTGATAAAACAATATGATGCAAACTCGTGCGAAGTCAAACAATGACTGATTTTTAATTTAGAGGGTTGGAGCTTTAAAATCAGCTAGATACTGTAGGGACACCAAGGTATACTCATATTTAGATTCTCTGTTAAAGTTAAGAATTGGGATTTTTTTAAGGTATAACATAGGTTCAATTCAATATTTTTTTCTACGAGAACTAAGTGGATTAATAATGTAAAAATCCATAAATAGAAAGTACATACCTTCATTAATATCCTCAATTTTTTGTTTCACGTTCACACACTCACAACTTATAAAAATCAGTCACAAAAAAGAGACACAAAAATTGCAAAATAATTATTTTTTTAAGTAACTTACTTTATAAACTTTTCTACCGTCATGCTTAATAACGGCGTGAGGGTAGATCATTAGTAATATTGTTTTTGAGGTCCCTAATTATATGTAAATCAATAAGACTATAAGAAAAAGCTTAATTATGTAATGAATTTCCGACGTCTAGCTTGTATGAAACGATCCACTGTGCGGCGTGTTAATTTTGTAATTCATTTCCCTGAAGAGAAGAGCAGTTATGCGTTATAGCAATCCGGATAAATCTTGACTAACGAATTAACAAAAAACGGCTACGTGGTTAAACTCTACGCCGTAGAAGTAGGAGCAAGGGGAATTCCAGCTTAATCCCTGTACAACTTACTTAAAAACCTCGGATTGCCAAGAGCTTCAGTAAGCTCTTTACTAAATCGAATATCAAAAGCGGCATTGATAGGATCTTACCAAATTTGGATAGGTATGGTGGGAACACTACTGACGGTGGAGGTGAGCGCTGATGCATCACAAGGTGGCCACCCCAAAACCTACATCTGGGTCGCAAGTTCCAGTCGCCGTCACGGTGTTCCTCTCTGTATCACGCTATGGACCCGGCGACCCCACGGTGAATCCATGGAGTGCTGAGAATCGGATCTCTGTATGGGTTAGATCTATCACCCTTTTGGGCTTTGTTTGCAAATTGCTATCATCTACGATGAACCTTGTCACACAGAATACGAAAAGGCTCAATTCAGGAGCATATCACTTTAGTACCGCTGCTGTAGTCTAGCATGCTCCATTTATGTATGTAGAAACACGTCTAATCAAAGGATTTTAGTTCCTGCCGGACTACCTGTTGAGATGTAAATTTCCGGTCGTATGAAGCGACCCCGAATATAGTTAGTAGTGTGAATTTAGTAGAGCGCGGCAGGCGATCCAACTGCCACGCGCGGCAGCTCAAACTGACGTATAACCAGGAGGCAGGATCGACAAGCGATAGCCAATGATTTTTTATGGTACTGAGATGATTTACTATTCCACAATACGTCATTACCGCAATACAACTGAATGAATACACGGCACTTTCCGTTTATTATATTTAGAAACGCACTTATTTGCCGCGCGAGCCAATTCTCTGACACTATAAACCGTCCAAATGCGCGCGAGCGAATTAGGTACTCAAGTTCCTTTGATGCGATATCAAAAACCGACAGCGAGCGATTCCTCGCGCGGCACATTCGAACGCGGCAGCGTTTTGTTCGATGGTTTCCCGCGCCTAGTCAGGACGCGGTTTTAGACTAACAGTACAACTTTTGTTGCAGAAAATTGGTCAGATATTCTAGACCAGTCGAGTTATCGACAGATAAACAACAATTTCTCACCTGAAGAAGATTCTCTGTATTCTCCATATACAAGCCATCGTAATGATCTCCTCACTGATGATGATGATTCCGCATTTTTGTCTCGTTTCCTTAACAACCTCCCTATGGATGAAGATGAAAGAGCTTTTGATAAATACAGAGATAATTCAGACAGCGATATGATAATGGATCCATCACGATTCCTGGAGAAAATACCCTGTGAAGTATCCGAGGATTGCCCAATGAACTCTGCTTGCATACCCTTCAGTATAAAAATAAGGAATGGCATTTGTAAATGTGTTCCTGGTACTGAAGAAAACGCTCAGGGCGCTTGTGTGCCAACTCGACCTTTTTCTAAAGGGCCAACAATGCCAGTGGATGCAATAAAAAAGCTTGAAGACGCTGATGTGAAAAGTGATGCTCTAAAAACTGAAACGACCTCACAGAAAACTGTACAAACTTTGACAGTTTCTATATTATCTAAACAGGTAAGGTACTATGTAATACATATTGATTTTACAACTGTGCGATAACATAACGACATAATATACGACGAAGATGAATAACGACACATTGTTTACATACTTACTTTTAAAGGTGCAATTGCCAGAGAATGAAGTAACCTTGGCTGCATACACAATTCCTGACGAGAAGGCGACAATGAGCCATTATAACTATGTATGGACATTGGTAGATCAGCCGAAAGGCGGTTTTACAGGTAACAATAATAGTTTATTACTTATTACTTCCTTAAAACTATGACTTACATAACAGCCCACTTATTCCCTATCATCATCATCTTAACGTAGGTTTACTCTTTCTATTTGACTTAGCTTGGCTTTATAGGTGGCCGCCACTGCCGTCTGACCTAACCCCGAGACTATAGCTTGTGTTTGGCACTCGTCCATTATCCAGTAAAATATTTATTACCCATAAAGCCAGACTTACGTAGTTATCCACGTCCTCTAACTTTTTTGAATACGTTTTTTATCCAGATGCGGACAAAACATATCTGTACATCCGCATCCTAGAACTCATAACACAATCTAGTTAGGCTATGCTCACTTTGGATCTAGATAACATTGTGTAGAAAATTTCCTATAGTATAGTTAAAATCTCGCTGCAGACTCGGTCATAAATCATAATCGGCGTAGGGATGTGCGCTAGTTGACCGACGGCATCTGTGGTTCAGTGGTAGAATGCTCACCTGTCGATTTACAATAAAACACGTTTATAAGGTTTTATACTACTGTAAGTAAGAGAGCGAAACACTCGAATGATTTATGACCGAGTCTGCAGCGAGATTTTAACTATACTATAGCATATTATTTATATTTGAAGGTAACATGAATCAGAACGGAGCAAAGGTAACATTGACTGATCTAACGGAGGGCCAGTACAGTTTCAAGGTGACAGTGAATGGTACCAACTCGTATGGTGAAGGGTACGCCAATGTGACTGTGTTGCCACCTCAACGAATCAATACTCCACCTCAGGTCGTCATCACGCCTCAAACGCAAACTGTGAAGCTGCCTAATACCGTTGCCGTACTTGACGGTAGCGCTAGCAAGGTATGCATATATTTTTACATTTAATTTGAGTTAAATCTCGATGTTTCATAAATTCATGAACTATGTAGGTATTCCTTAAAAACACCTTTTTTTTTATATTTATTCCCGTTAACCCCTCCAGCTAAGGTAAATTGCTTATATTAGGAGTTGGTTTGCGTCGGTAGTGTACCTAATGGCCAGGATTCGAACCCGGGACCTCTCGATCGTAAGGCTGACTCCTTAACCACTAAACTACCGACGCTTCATATAGACAATTGATTAGATACAGTACAAATTTTAAATATCTCATACAAATAATCCAAATTTCTCTATACTGCTAAGGTGGAAAACAAGGCACGCTCTGGTAATAAACGGTGGGGCCGATAAATTACAAACCATCTTCTACGTACGATTAGTACACCAGAAATTGAATATTATATGTATTAGAAATAGTACCCAAATTCTGAAAGGGGTTATAAATTAATCAGAAATGCTAAAACATACAATTTATAAACAGGATGATGACGCAATCATATCGTGGCACTGGGACTTAACCGTCGGTCCCCTCGGCTACCAGCCACCCTTACAAGATGGACCCACCCTAGTACTGAACGACCTCAAACAACCTGGCAACTATACCTTTAAATTGACAGTCGAAGACTCCGACCACGTGAAGAACTCAACAACAGCTAACATCACTGTGCTGAACCATACTGATTACCCCCCAGAAGCTAATGCAGGTAAAACTTATTTCACCCTTTCCAGGGCAAGATGGGGACACCGTGGTGCCCACTCACGTGGCTATCTCGAAACCCGATATGGTCCAGGGTCAGCATATTAGAATCATACATACATACAGTCACGCCTTTATTCCCGGAGGGTTTTGCAGAGGTGAATTTAACACCAACATTTCACCAATCATTGTATTCGGTCCCGTGTAATAGGGGTTAGCATATTGCCGTATTGCGGGCACTATTGTTAACTCGAGCCATGCATTTGAGTCTGGGCTGATATCTGTCTGAAGTTAAACAGCTCTATCCCTCGTTCGCCTTGTACGACACAGCATGGACAGAGATGGGGTGGCCAAAATTCTACTCTGCCGGGAACCACGCGGCTTAGAACCTGTTGGGGTGGGAGGAAAATACCTTATTGGGATACCTTACTTGAATCTATCGTTTGAGTAGAATTTTAATGTGTTGTAATATAGATATATGTACATTTTTCAGGTCAAGATGTGATAATATATTTGCCCAACAATAACCTGACGTTAAACGGCAGTCTGTCCACTGACGACCATGAAATCACCTCTTGGGAGTGGACGAAATCAGCTGAAGATGAAAATAAAGCTGTTGATATGCAAAACACACACTCGCCTTACTTACAAGTGAGTTATTTTTATCTATCATAGCTGAACCCGCGAACTTCGTACCGCCTTTTTTTTTTAATTTTTCTCGCCGTAAGAACCATCCTCGTACTTCAGGGAATATTCTAAAAAAAGAATTAGCGAAATGGGTCCAGCCGTTTTCATGCCATGTCGTGACAACGGAAAACGGGTTTCATTTTTATATATATACTAGCTGCCCCGGCGAACTTCGTACCGCCATATTTTCGGCCCGCGTGGTATTCAAATCCCGTTCCCGCTGCACCCTTTTCACTTAGGGGGATGAAAAATAGATGTTGGCCGACTCTCATAGATACCGGATAAGCACAAAAAATTTCATCAAAATCGGTCAAGCCGTTTCGGAGGAGTTCGATTACGCACCCCGTGACAGAAGAATTTTATATATTAGATAGACTAGTTACCTTCTGATTCAACATGGTTATCAGGCTATTACCATCAAGAGTGCACTTTGTCATGGGCCGAATGTTTACTGTCGAACAGCCCTTAGCCGTCTACGACATCCATGGAAAGAAATAGGGTGGCACTATTTTACTCCACCCACCGGGAACGAATCTGGAAGACAAAACATTAGGTACCTTAAAATTTATTACGAGTGATGCTACAATGCCTATACTACGAATATATTTCTCATAATTCAATAAAACTGTTACTGAATGTACAGTCGACAAAGAAGATACGGTTGCACCTTTACATATAAAGTTGTATGTAAAAGTGTAACCATATCTCCTGTACCTACCTACATGATTTAAATGGTTTGAAGGAATGTGACTGTCATTTGTAGGAATTCACTTTGATAAAGGAGTAAAAATATGAAAAGAACAATTATTATCGGAAGATAGTAATAATTTATCAGACATCTTATATCCAAAATTATATTTAATGCATAGGACAGCAAAATCCAGTAGACTTAATATAGATTTGGCAGACCACCATTGTTTATCCAAATTCAAACTAAGCTTAATCTACAAATGTTATCTATAATGTTATAGTAAACAATTTTAGATTACCGCTTGGCAATCTAAAATTCGTTGACACCGAGTATCGATCGCCTTTTACTAGTGCTTACCAGGCGATCAATATTTTTTGTCAATGATTCAAGCACGAAATAGGTATATAGATAATAGTTAATTGAAAAACCAAGTTTCAAATCATATCCCTTCATTCTTATCTGCACTTATCAATGTGGTTCATGATGGTGATACATTATTTCCTCCAGCTATGCACATTAACGCTCTATATAAATAAAATTGTTTTTTCTAGTTAATACATTATCTACGATCAGGGTGTGGGTGGTTGCACAGATTTTGTCGATTTCGCTTAGAACAGTATGACAAACATGTATATTATGAAAATTTAATCAGTTATAATGACTAGGTATACCTACTATTATTGATAGAACATTTTGATGACGGATTTGCAAACTCAACGGTACTGATACTACGTTTGGTTAGGTACTTATCTAAAGGTAAAAAATCATAATGTATCTATCTTTTTACGCAAACGTATATTCAATAAATAAACTACTACTAGCTAGCTAAACTATTGGTTCGATTTCAGTTTTTACTCGTATTTTGTTTTTAAATTGAGTTTTTAAACAAAGATTAATAAACGTCTTAAATAAAAAACATTTAAAGGCACATCAAGATTGCTAACCTTTAGTTAAGTTTATATTCGCGCGTAAAAATTCAGAGCGTAGCTTAAACTCCGTTTACCTAACCAAACCAAGTTTACCTTCTCTTCTTCAGTACAGCTGAGAACTAGGCCTCTCCCGTTCCATTTCTGCGGTCTTTTTAGCGTGCCTCACTACCTCGCTGAAGAAGGTGGCGGAAAATACCCTAGATTTTTAAATTAATCAATATCATCCACTATTTCAGCTATCAAATCTATCAGAAGGTGTGTACACATTCGTGCTAAAAGTTACGGACTCGTCAGGCCAGTCTTCCACAGCCGATGTTCATGTATTCGTTAAACCACCGACTAACACACCGCCTGTTGCTGACGCGGGGTCCGATGAGGTAAGTAATTGAGTTAAATCGTAGCCGTATTTTATACGTCAAAAGAAATGTGGCGGATCGCTCACATAAAGTTTAATATTGTTACAATTTTTAATAGCAATAGGGGCGAGATAGTAGGCACCGCTACAGCGATTAATTTCGGTTTCGAATTGTTTTTTAAACGAGGTTTAAGGCTAGTTCTAAAATAAAAAGACAGTGTGAAATTATTGATCAAGCATTTAAGGAAATTAAGCACAATTTCACTAATGTTACTAATATATTCTTGACTATTATACTAACAAGTTGAATATCCTAAATCACCTATCTATAAATACCCACTCCGTGATATGAATAAAATTTTGCATGGAAATTGTATATAAAAACAACCAAATCATTATATAAAATAACTTGGATTTCCTATGGTATTGGATGAATGAGTCGTTGCATGATATTCAAATAAATTCATTGTATCGAAGAGCTATCTAGTGGAGAATCTCATGTATGTAACTAGGTAGATATAATTTATATATTTGCAAATTTCCTTCATAAGTATTAGCCGACACATGTAACTTTTACTTCCGTTCTATCTTTTATATTACCAACCTTTGCATTTTCAGTAAAGTAAACTTATTGTTTAAATAAATTCGATCGTGAGCCTAGTAGGCACTGTAACATTAAGGCATTGTTGTTGTCTTTTTCTTTTTAATATTTATAAGGAATCGCAGTTACATACATGAAATGAAATAACAAAATCCTTGATTCATTGTGATATTGTTGAAATGAAGTTTCTATAAGATCATTGCACGCGCGACTGCTGGGGAAGATAAGAAAAATGTACAGTACACCGTTGTTAACTATCCCTTCCCCTACGAGTGCATAGCTACACTACTATCACGCTATATAATGGCGCTTGTTTAGATGTGATATTGTACTCAGTTATAAGTAAATGCATTATAACTTCACTTTTGTCGATCTTCTGACGTCACATTAACTTATTGCAACTGTCACAACATTACAATGAATCAAAACAATATCTTACTATCAATATACGACGATAGTTCGTAATGAAATATCATTGCAGTTCATATCACTACCTCAAACATGGATCATCCTGAATGGCTCAGCATCACACGATGACCATAGAATAGTTGCGTACACCTGGCGTTGCCTGTCCGGTCCCACTAACTCTAACATTGTCAATTTTAACGAGTCTGTCGCCAACGCAACGGCCCTTACTAAGGGCCAGTACGTGTTCTCGTTGACTGTCCTCGATGATAACGGGAACTCGGCATCTGATAATGTCACCATCACCGTCACCCAAAGTAAGTGTGTATATAATACTCTTGTAATAATCCACTTAGTCACTATCACCTAATCTTTAAGCGCTTTTATGTCAAAAATCTAAGCTTACTTATTGCTGACATTGTCTGAGTCTATACTAATATTATAAATGCGAATGCGAAAATAACTGTCTAGCTGGGTATCTATCGGTCTGTAAGGCTTAAACCACTGAACCGATCTGTTAGACCTTGGTGAAGGACATAGGCTATGTTTGGTCGCGATAACCGACATCCACGCGGGCGGAGCCGCGGGCACCAGCTAGTTTATAATAACATGTATTGTATTGACATGCCGCGGAAGGTCCGTCGTTGATTACGTCGAGTGGAGCGATTACTCATATCATTTTCTACTTTTACTTGCAACTATTATTAAACATTAAAAAGTATGTATATTTTTGCATGAATCCATACTAATATTATAAATGCTAAAGTAACTCTGTCTGTCTGTCTGTCTCTTACGCTTTCACGCCTAAACCACCGATTTCGATGAAATGTAGTATTGTATAGGGGTTGACTAGACCTTCAGAAAAGTCATAGGCTATATTTGGTCGCGATAACGGACATCCACGCGCAACAACTAGTATATTATATGCATACTAATACTATACTAATTGTAAAATGATGAGGAAATTGAGTAGATAGTTTTAGTGAAATTTTAAAGCAATTAGTATGCCAACTATTCCTGTAGATTGAGGGACTGGTCGTGGGTGCAAGTCGTGAGCATTCACTTTTTCCAATCATTAGTAGTCACTGTGTTCTTCTATTTAGGTCGAATATTCCTTTAATTTGTGTTAGTAGAAATTTTACCAGAGTAACCTAACCTAAGCTAACAGCCACAATAGTGAGAGAGTTAAACTTTGTGATTGTTCTGAAAGCAAATCTTAATGTTGACACAAGCAAAATGGACTCCAAAATTGTACAAATGATTTAATTATCTGACGTGAGCTTTTATAATCTGTAGGTGTAGCAAGGGGTGCTATAAATGCAAAATACAACACGATTACTTTTAATATTCCATTAAAGAAAAATATCTATTGCTATTATAATTAGCTTTCATAGTATTTAGTTTAATGATCAAAAAGTAAAAAAAAAAAAAAAAGAAATCGCGTTACAAAAGTAATTTTGATATCGCTTCTTTAAATTATCAATGAGCTATTTTAAAATAAAATCTCTAGAAGTTAGAAGAATAGGGTCCTACTACTCCCCTGACTTCTAGAACACTATAGTATTTAGAACTATCCTTATTATTATTCACCCTGTAACTGTCAATTAACATTTGAACTGTCCACAGATAAAAACAGCCCGCCTAAAGCGGACGCAGGAGGCGACCAAGTGCTGAACCTGCCTATGTCAGTATTGATATTGAACGGATCTAAATCGTCCGATGACTTCCGTATCGTGACTTGGAAATGGACTAGGTCGGGGTCTGGCTTAGCTGCGGGACACGTTGTACTTAATTCGGATACGAAACCAGTGCTTTTGGTTGGTATTTGTGATTCATTGGTACCCATATTACAAGTGCTTAGTTTAGTTTTAGAGGGTGCTGTGAAATCGATTCGGTCTGCATACACCTACCCTTTTGATTTTGTAGACGGCAGTCATTTCTAAATATGCATAAATATAATTTTGCATATTTAGAAATGACTGCCGTCTGATTTGTACAGGATACTGCAGCCATAATATAAGCTTCACAAGGAAAGTATGGGGATTGTTCCACCGCGACAATATTGACCTTTTTTCATTTGCAAATTTCAACATTGCACTCCAATGTGTTTCAATGGAAGGAATCGACCCGATTGCAACCCATGGAACAATTTATATCATAACAATATATGCCAGCCCCATATTACGTGGGACCGAAAATCACTTGGCGCAATGTGGGTGTTAATACAGCTCTGCCTACCCCTTCGGGGATTTATAGTATAATATGTATAAAGTATAATTTATGCTGGATCAGCTAGTGATTCGTATAAAATAAAAATAATGACATATTTATTATTTCTCCACGCGAGAAAGTAGCTATATATTTTTTTATACTTATTGCTTGTACCATTTTTGAAAGCCGCCATGTGCTGCATGGCGTGTTGATACTGTCTAATATTAATACGTCATTGGTCCTATTCCTTTATTGTTATATATTAAATTTACACTCCTCAGCTAACAAACATCGAAGTCGGTCGATATGTTTTCGAGCTGACTGTAACAGATGACCAGGGTGAATCTGATCGGGATACAGTGAGTGTCCAAGTCAAACCGGATCCCTTAGAAATGAATCTCCTTGAACTGACTCTCAACATGCCCATAGCAACGTTCACACAAGGACAGCTGGATTCTCTGGTACAGAAGATTACGTTGCTACTGAAAGAAGACATCAGAGTCAACGTGACTGAAGTCCGGGGACAGATAGATTCTGGAAATACGCAGTTGGTGTTCTTCTTGTCAGAACAGGTAATCATTTTGTGATTTCAATTGATACAAATACACGTCTGTGAATGATTTCATGAGATTCAGCCCGCTAACAGACTGTCATATAGCTGAATCTTATTAAATAATATTGCACCGTTAGTTGCCCTTTGGGTACGGAAACCTTATCCAAATGTCATTTAATTCGCAATCGGATCAAAAGGCAGCACGTGCTGTTTCTTAAACGCTACATAAAGAAATTAAGAAAATTTTATATTTAAATACTGCGTCTTTCACTCGTAGAGCACATACAAAGAGGTGTTATAATTAGATTTCCCTATAGTAGAATGCGTGGCATTTCCAGCGGGGAGGGTGTGATGTAGAGGGGTTAGATCCCGTCCCCTTCCTTATTTTCTATCTACCGATCAATAGCACAACTACTCACTTTAGTTTTTTTTAGTTTTTTGGAAAAAAGAATATTAGCAACCGAAATTACTAATATTCCCTCTAACCCCTCCAGCTAAGCTAAATTGCTTGTGTTAGGAGTGAGTTCACGTCGGTAGTGTAATGACCAGGATTCAAACCCGGGACCTCTCGATCGTAAGGCCGACTCCTTAACCACTAAGCTACCGACAGATTATGGCGATGTTACTATAATTATCTCACACTGTATGTCACTAAATATAACAGAGACATACTCAGATATAAAGTATCGCCATCTGGAATCGAAGGAGACACTAAGGATTGACTAATAGATCTGTGCACAGGACGAAAACCGACAGTTGGACTGAAACCTAGCCGAATAAAGCTTAATAAAAAGACATCAGGGCAGACCTATGATCACAGTACATAGTTACTTAGACCGCCTCCTCTTTGTGTATGCTGTGTGCTTTAATTCGCGTTTGTGAGCCGGAAGTTTGGATGATCGTTTCATGGTATTGCTCGGAACCGAAAATAAGTTCAAAATATGCTCTATACGCGTAGTACACGTTTCTTAGAAGTCTTTTGAGGATAGCACGTGGTGCTACTGCGGGACAAGCTCAAATTCACCAGATTATTACAAAATAATTTGCTGGTGCTAGGACTGCCAGGGCCTCGTTCCTCATTTGTCTCGCGATTTAGGTCCAAGATACGTGTCCCGAACAATAACGCCTCCTCTCTGTATCTGCCGGAACATACACAGAGAGGAGGCGGTCTAAGTAACTGAAAAAAACAATTTTGTTTTCGCATTTCCTGCTAGAAGTTTCGGATATTTATTTCATGGTAGCCACAATTTTATTAACAGAACAAGGCAGTAGAAGGAGTTCGCGCACTGGGCCTAGTCCGTGGCGCGTCAGGCGCTTGGGCGTCGTGGGGCGGCGCACACCTGCGCTCACAGCGCTGCCTGAGCAAGTGTTCGGGTCGTGGTGTGTGTGACCACGCCACTCGCACGTGCCGCTGTGACGCGTTCTGGATGCAGAGCCTGTTCGCTCAGCTCGACCCTGACGCCATGCCCGACTGCGGTACGTACATTTGTAGTTAGGAACAGATCGAAACTGTGGAAGGTGTACCTGCGCTGGGTCTATGCCAGCGTGCATGGGAAAACGCACACCTACGCTCGCAGCGTGTGCGGCCACTCCATAGCCTAAACACGGCGAATGGTGACCTTCTTTTCAGAAACGTGGTCTTTACTTTACCATCAGGCGAGGTGAAGTCAAATTGACGTGCCCTATATAAAAAAATGTAGCTGCCACATCTCTCATATTAAATTTATTAAACACCGACATCCAATTTGATTCCTCTTTTGACTGATCACTTGATTATTTATTTAATTGTCTTACGATCCGACCTTCTGACTTATGCCTAGGCGTCTAATTATCTGATTGATCTAACTAATTCCTTACCAGTTCACGTGTTTCCCTCCTCCTACAGTCCCGGGTCCTTTAAGCGGGGCGTGAAAAAGCATCTGATGAGGCCGTCAAGCTGAGTGCCACCATTGTAACATGATACGTGTCTGTAATGGTGACCCTCTTTCCAGAGACTTTGCCTTCAGCTTACCATCAGGCGAGGCGAAGTCAAATTGACGTGTCCTATATAAAAAAAAAAAACTGAATGCCTGCGACATCTCTCTCTATTATCACCAATTGTTTGTCCGCCCGTGCTACAGACTGGTCGATAGTGTACGCCAGCCTGGGCGGCGTGGCGGCACTTTGCGCGTTAGGCGCGTGTTGCTTCGGTTGCGGGCGCGCAGTGCGCCGCGCGTGCGCACCGCGCAAGCCGCGCTCGCGACCCAAGTACCGCCTGCTGCCGCTCGCCGAGCACGAGGAGAAGCCTTGTGAGTCACACCATACACATCTAACACTTCTATACTGGGTCATTTTATACTCGTTTCGGAACGAAAGATTTGGGCACAGTTTCGTTAGCAAAATCGTCTGAAAGTATTATTTTGGCGAAAAAAAAATTTTTTTTTTTACAACCCCCATACAATATGCCTTTCACCTGTACATTATTCTCATACATTATTTAAAAAAAAAGACGTGTGGCACTCGGGGACTGCCGCGGTAAAGCTATTGCATAGCATTTTTTATTAACTTACGCAATTATAATTGAATTTAAATTTAAATTCAAATCGATAGATGGCAAAACTAAAAAGTATCACCGCTAACCTAATGCTACGTTTACATACTCGCGGCAGAGCGAGGGAAGTGGCGAGAGAAGTGGGCAGAGACGTGGTGTGAATGGTATATTCGTCATGCCGCGAGTACTGCCGCGTATGTTGCGCAAATACTAGCGCGATGAACTATACGAGACCGCTAGATGGCGCTAAGCTAAATAAAACACGACTTTCGTTATTGCTCCTCGAATATTTACTTTTAAAAATATTTATATCGATCTACGGAAAGTGTATAGTAGTTGAAAGTGATAGTTTTTATTAATAATCTATTTAATTAATTCGCTATGCTGTAAAAGCTTATTGCGTACACTGCTACAGCGTTGTCCTCCATACGTTTACGTCCGTCTCCGTTGCAGGGCGAATACTGTAATGCGGACCAACGCGATGATGGGAGTGTGTGAATGCTAGGGCATTAATCGCGCGAATATTTCTGGCAACACGATGAGCAATGCGAGCGGCAGTATGTAAACGCGGGGTAACACTCCGACCGTGCCGAGAGTGTTAGGTTAGGTCATCTTAGGTTTTTTCGTTACGGAATTTCTGGATTCGGTCTCCACGCTCAAGGCCTGCGATAGAAACTATGCAATAGCTTAAAAGTTTTTTTTTTTTCGCCAAATTAATACTTCCAGACGCTTTCGATATCGAAACTGTGCCCAAAATCTTTCGCTCAGATACGACTACAAAATCACCTTGTATATACCACTTAGGTTGCAGACAAACACACGATCCTCCTGATGGAAAGTGGTTACCGTGGCCTATGGTGCAACACCAAGGGAGTCACACTCGCGTTGCCAACCTCGTAAGAAAGAGAGATTCTGTGCCGTCAGCGCAGAAGATAGTAGGACAAGCTTTTGGTTTCCCCACTGACAGCACAAAACCTCTCCAGTAAGTCTGGCTACCCTACTCACCGCCGGGAACACAACACAAGATTATTTAGCGGCGGTATTCTGTATAATATGTATATTAGCAAGGATTTTGAACTTTTTGGAGCTCTTAACTACCTATAACGAAGGCCACAGATATTTCCCACCTCACCCTGGACAAAATTATTGTTCTAAACAGCTGTTCTAGTAATACATATTACAACTGTAAACTCCAGTAGTAAGACACGGTTACCCTAACGGTTTGAAAGCAATATCTTCTGGAAGTAATAATTTGAAAAACAAAAATCCTGGATATATGATGCTCAAAATCTTTCGCTCAAGAACGGCTACAAAATCTAGTATTACGTGTTACCCTTCTATACTGGTGTATATTCTTACCTAGTTGGTAAAACTGCTTTATTTCTAAAAATATATATTATATTAGAGCTTATTTTACAACATAAAAATTATTAACACCATCTAATTTTGTCTATGTAGTCGCGAGTAAAGACGTATCAGAAACAGAGACGGATTCAGACGTGCTATTCGAAACAAAAAGCAAGACGACTACGTTCGCGTCACGCGCTATGAACGGCGAGGCGTCGCAGGGCAACGGGTGGAAGAAAAACGGACATTACAAGAGTTCGCGTAAAGTAAAGACGTAGCTCATTGCGTTACGGCTCAGCTGCCTACGGATACAGTCGACACTCGGTAAATATAACTTCATAAGTTAACATAATATGTAAGTTAAAGACATTGGCATATATATGTAATATGTATTTTCACAGTTTTTATAATGATTCGAGAGACAGCGCGATTAAAAATAATATGGAACTTACTTTTGCCGATGATTCGGATGCGTTAATTTCGGATTATAAAATCTATGAGTTTATACCGCGATAGTTTAAAAATATATATATTTTTTTTTATCAATAATCTTATGTTAAAAGTGGTGAATACGACCCTGGCGCTTAAAACCAGTCGGTCGAAAACCGGCGAATTCATCCAACTCAAAGGATCCTTTGAGTTGGATTAATTCGCCGGTTTACTTCTAGTATTGCGATAACATATACTGGCCAAAATCTTGAACAAAAGTATTGCCAGACCAGAATAAACACCTACTAGCAACAGGCAAAGGTCGTCTGATCAACTAATGATGCGAGCTCTTTAAGCCCGTGATGGTTTAATATAATCTAAAAATCGCCTCGACCGTCGCGCCCCTCACTTCTACCAAAGAGACCTAAAAAAACGATTTCTGCGCAGCTAAAGTACATTTTGAAGATGTTTGCCAGTCACTATACCACCTTTTAATATAAGATTATTGATTATCATTCTAACATTTTCATGGTTGCCATAAACGGACAAAACAACTTTGTGTAATTAGTCCACTTGCACGCATGGAAACAAGGCTCATTTATTGGAGCCTGAAGATAACTTCAGGCTCCAATAAATGAGCCTTGTTTCCTTCACTATTTTACAGAGATATTAGTATAATGTTATAAATTATGAAGTATTCTGGCGATCAAAGCACCAATTACAATAAATTATTAGTAGCACAAATGTTATGAAAAATATATTAAAGAATATTCGACATAGAAAAATATTTGCCCATTTTGAACTTATGAACAAAATTTTTAATCAATCTGTAGTGATGTTCCCGCCATTGAAATTAGATAAATTCGTTGCCATCGTTAATGTGGATTTTGTGTTACCAAGTTTTGTACCAATGCTGTAGTTGCTCCTTAAACAACCTTGTATTAAAAAATCTATTTAACACCTACGCCGTTGCACAAACGTAGACACTTTTGTATCTCTGCATATTTTATTATAATCAAAGCGCAGATGTTTTTCTGTCCAGTAGCTTTCATTTCATACAAACTCATCTCCGATTAGAAAAGCTTTAGTATAAGTAATCGGAAATTGAAAAGTAATTAGTAGAAGACACAAGCACCATTAACAAATGCCTTACAATATTGTATTGCGATGTGCATACCAACGATTTGCAATCGCTGTCCCTGTCCAGTTTCAAAATCTTCTTTGCCGATTTCAACTGTGTCCGATCGCCTCTATCGGACACAGAAACTGTAACGGTATAACAAAAAGTAAGAAAAATAACAAAAAGTGTCTAAGTTGGCGCAGCACCCAAACAAAATTTATTTATTGAGTGAAATTTTGAAGCATTTATTATGCTGACTATTCAAATCGATTTAGAAAGAGAATCGACCTCGCGCGGGACTCGAACCCGCGATCTTTCCCGTACAGGGGGAATGCTCAGGAGGAATAATGAGAAGACAGGGAGAATTGGCTTCGTGCGGTCTCGGTGGCAGAGCATTCCCCCTGTAAGGGAAAAATCGCTGGTTCGAGTCCCGCCCGAGGTCCATTCTCTTTTCTCTTTTTAAATCAATTAGAAATTTATTTATGTATACAAATAATTATATGCCATGTTTCAATATCATTTATTGCAATTGAAGTTCTTGTTGCTGATGGTTTTTATTTTAAGGCTAATAATGATAGTAAAATAACTTATAATCCTTATTAAATCATCATCATCATTTCAGCCATAGGAAGTCCACTGCTGGACATAGGCCTCCCCTATAGATCCTTATTACATAATAATACATAATAATAAATACTTATCTAGACAAAATGTAGAGTAGCTAAGACAATGAATGTCTCGAAATCTCGAGTTTGAAATGTTAGTACTTAAAGTTAAAGTGCAATGTGTTATAGTTATTAAAAAATCCAATTTATGCTAGTGGAGCCTATAAAATAATAAAATATGTATTAATTTCAGTTCTATATAAAATACAAATAAGCATATTAAAATGTGGCTATGAATATATGTATAGTATGTATACATTATAGTAGTGTATAGTAAATAGTAGACTAGATTAGTATTAGGTTTTTTACTTACAAACTTTATATACATAAATAATATAATATATGAATAAAATCGGGAGTGTTAAAAACTCCAAATAAGTAGTGTCGAAAGACTGTTTCAGAGCACATTCCAAGCACAAAGTCATGGATTAGAGTAGATAAAGTCACATTCATGTTTAAGTTACAATAATATTATTATTCCTTGACAACGATAGTTACTAGGTACCCCAGGTCCCACACAGAATAGTCAATTGTTATACAAGAGTGCAAAGTTGCTTTTTAACCGCGTGCTGAATTTTGATGACGGAGTCAGCGGAAACGACTTTTGCACTCAGATACCGAAGAGCAAAAATACTCTTTTCGAGATGGGGGATGAAAACTGTATTTGATTACTCGTGGAATACAGTACATAACCTCTATTATCATGTCGAAATCATGACGAAGCACCATATCAGAAACCATACAGGCTTGACTTTCCCTCAGACACAAAAGCAGTTCTGAAAACCATTCAATCCAGAGAGTAATTGCATACGCTGGGTCGAACTTCGCTTAAGTATTTCACATCACTGAGAATAGTACTATCCAACACAATTTCCTTCACCTTTACTGCCCCTAGATCCTATTGGCTTACCTACCTCTCAATAATATTCAGTATTCGCTATGAACGATGATACCGATCCAATTAATCGGATCGTATTACAAATTTCATACGTATTGTTTTAAAAAAGCCGAACGAAGTGATAATCATAGGAATGTGCCATAATTTCCATAAGGACGTATTCGCAGATGTTCCTAATTTGACCAAATAATAAGATAGGGAACTTTTTTGTCGCGTGCAAAGATTGTCCTAACATTAGAATCACTAGCAGAAAGATTTTACCCATTTGTTATGGCTGGAGAGCACACCCTGAATATGTACCTACCTATACCTTATTTTAATATGTCAATGACCATCCTTTTCTTTTTCTTTTGATTGCCGCCATTGCAACTGTTTCACAAGCAATAATATAATATCTTATTGAAATATTTCCTGCTTTCAACCAATGGCTAAAGAGAAAAATCTTGCTGGCAGGGTGATAGGTAGTTATCGGATCTTATTCATTCCAAATGCAGACAACTATCACGCTTATTTTTAACACTTCATAAGATCTCAATTCGACTGAATGTTCTTTTTTTTAGAGGGTTTTTCCCCGAATCTTAGAAAGCATCAGTCTCTCTAACAATATATCTAGGCTTACTGATATCCAATTAGCACTCCGAGGTGGTTTATTGTCCAATCACCCGAAATCACAAAGACATTTAGAATATTTATTATTGGTAATAAAATGTCAAAATTATTATATTTATATGGATAGTGTTCCAGTCACTTTTGTAAAGCTATGAAGTAGGGTGTATCAATAATTATGTAAAAAAGATTATCTAGAATTAGGCATATACCTATGAACATTGTTTTCAGTCAAATTACTCTTAAGAACATTTAGCTACTTCAACTTAGGTAACGATTAATCATTTCATCTTCTTCATTCCATACTTTTCAAGATAATATATTAATAAATAATCAATCATTGTCTACTATTTAATTCATTATTTAAGTATAGTTACTTTTAATCTTATATAATTTAATAATTCTAGTATTATCATTAATTTATCTTTGTTAGACAAAATTATATTGTATTATTGCAATATTGTTATGCTAAGAAGTTCCAATGTGACCAGTTTTAGTTAACAGAAAGCGTAATTGAATAATCTAGTCGTGTTAAGTGATAATATTATATAGATTAGTAATATTGCGAATTGTGTATGTAATATATTTTTACTGTGATTTTGATGAGTATTTTATAATTGGAGTGTACTTAAGTTGTACGTCAATAAAGTCGCATTTATGCTTTCAAGTTATTTATTATTTAATTTAATGATACCTGGCTTAATGACTGTTATCCCTTATCCAAAAAACCCGATCTCTTCAATATGTTGGGACAGATTATTATTTTGGAAATTGACAGTCCTATGTATACGCAGGGGCTTCACTGTACATGTGATGATATGCCTATACTGACAAACCTGTAATTTAATATGTTGGGACAGATGATTATTTTGGAAATTGACAGTCCTATGTATACGCAGGGGCTTCACTGTACAGGTGATGATATGCCTATACTGACAAACCTGTAATTTAAAAACTCAATCAATCAATCCTGCATCATCCCCGTAAACCTCTTTTTGCGTTGTGCAAAATTAATAAAAATGGCATTTTTTTTTTAATGGCGTCATTATTATGTGCCACTCTACGCCCAAACCTGGGTCGAAAGCCGGCCAATATCGGGCAACAATGTGTTATTAAACAAAGGATATGCAAAAAGAAGCAGGCCCATAGTGACGCCGCGTCGTCGTGCTGCGATGGGTATGTAGATTTTGGTCCTCAACAACACATTTGAATCGGCAATGTCTCCGGATATCTTCTCTAGGGAGGGCGCATCTAATTAACTGGCCACACAGGCCGATATGACAAAACGATATGCGATTTTCGGTTCAAACCGACATACCCACGGTACCCACCTCATCGTTAGCTCCGGGAGGGTGAGGCCGAAACGGCGGAACATGCGAAACATACGGAATCCATAAAAAGAATAACATGTCGGTTTAAAAAATAAAACAATCACATAAAAACAATCTGTTTATTATAAAATTTACTGCTTATAATTAGGTACATAGCGATCGATGATTATAATCATTCATACTAAGGTGATTTGAACACTTTATGACGCGATTTTAGGCATAATAGGCACGCAATTTTTACACACTGTGGGTTAGACTAGACGCAAAAGCAAATTGTCTGGAACCCCAGAAACTTGCCTAATTTTTAAGAACTTTTACATACAGAGTTTAAACGCCCAAGTTAGAATTAGGGTTGTACATTTTGTGGAGCATGGGGTTTAAACGGGCAATGCTTTAGTAGTTTATACGTATTTTAAAATAAGTGCAGATATATAATATGCGTATAAGATCATCAAGGCAATTTTCGAATTATTCCCAACATTTTTAATCGATATTAAGGGGCTTATTGCTCAAACTATCACCTTAATACCTATATTTCTATAAACAAGTACCTAAACGCGGATTTCTTCTGCGCTTTTACAAAGAAGTATATAGTAGGTATAGACTTAATGACGAGAAAATTTTAAGAATTAAAAAATAATGTTTTATGCTTATTCAGGAGAACCAAATAAAAATATTTAAAAAATGCCCAGCACAACTATTTAGGCCAGCTAGATCTTATACCTACTCTACCTACGAACTGCTACTATAAAGCCTACGGGCTTACCGACCGAACCTTCATGGGACAGAATATTCATAATAGACATAAATTAATTTAATAAAAAAAAATTAAGCAATAGGTATGTGGGCTTAGATTAGTTATCGTAAAACAGGGTGAATATTTAAGATGGTCGTTTAAGTTTTTAAATAATTTCTTTTACAATATTTTATATAGCTATAGACTACCTAAGTAGTCCAGTCATTTGGGCGAAAACCTAGAACATTACCTGGAAAGTTTTCCGGGAGTTTTGAAAATTGGCAATTTTATAGATTTTGACATGCTCTTTCCAAATTTGAACTTTGCCACCTCGTATGTTTGCCGCTCGCGCCGCCATCTTGAAAAAATGGCGCCCAAAAGCAGTTTTTAGATAATAACTCCTTTCCGGCGCATTTTACAGGAAAAACATATTACACAAAATAAAAGTAGAGAAAATTTCCTACAATTTATGTCAAACCTTTTCTTTCCTAAAATCAATAGTTTCGGCGTACGAGCGCCGTAAACCATTATACATCCACACCAACGTGTAATATTTACTTTAAACTGCTCATACTGTGATTTGTAAATTATAAAAATTATACGAAGGTTATCTATAGTAATTATAGGTAACTATAGTCTGTCATGTCTCCGCAGGTATAAAGAAATGCGCCCCTTCTGTGTCAGGCCCCTTCTTTCCCTTCTAAGAAACATCTAGCCCCGGCTGAGCTCAACAGAAATATTTAGTCTGAGTCATCAGTATACGTTTATCATTTCACAGTGTCGTTTGCATTTACAGAGCCATGGTTTCTAATGAAGTAGATAGAAGGGATACCACGATAAAAAAACGCGCCGATTTCTCTACCTCATGGTGGTGTGGAAATGAGTATTTCTGCCGAAACGTGTATTGAATTACACTTTACGGCGCTCCTACACCGAAACTATTAATTTTAGAGAAAAAAAAATATCACAAATTGTAGGAAATTTCCTCTACTTTTATTTTGTTAAATATGTTTTTCCTGTAAAATGCGTCGGAAAGGAGTAATTATCAAAAAACTGCTTTTGGGCGCCATTTTTCAAAATGGCGGCGCGAGCGGCAAACATACGAGGTGGCAAAGTTCAAATTTGGAAAGAGCATATCAAAATCTATAAAATTGCCAATTTTCAAAACTCCCGGAAAACTTTCCATGTAAAAATACCAAATGACTGGACTAAAGCTTCACATGAAAGAAAATAATTAGGTACAGAATTTAGCTGCTCATTTTATTTCCATTCACCCATTGATCTATAATCAGCCCGTTTTACCCGGTACAGTAAGAGATTTGTATTTAAGAGATTTAAAAGATAAGGCTTTCCTATTTTGTTAAATATTGTTGTTCACATTATCAAAATACTATAAAGCAAAACGTGAAATATATGCTGTGTGTGTTCGCGCAGCGGAATGTTGTTGAATTTAAAGACTTTAATTATGCAGATATTTAGCACATGACGTCGTGTAAATGCTTATGGTAAAAAAAAAATTGTGCATGCAGCCATTGTGGAGAAATTCGCTAAAAACAGATTCCGCTGGGCGAACGTTGTCCTGGCGGCACTTTTTTTGAATTCATGGACTTTGAAGAAAAAAAATGTGTCCAAAAATTAGCGTGTATTTGCGTGTAATTGTGTATGTATGAATAAAATTAATGAATGCATAAACTTCGGAGAAATTCAAGTTTCCGCCACGCGAACGTTTGGCCATTAGCTAGTTTTCATATAAAGCGCTTATATAGAGAGCTGTAGATTTTTACATACGTTGTTTTGAATTTGCTTATATTTGTTTAATAAAAAGATTTAGAAAAAATCGAAGGGTTTAACAGATAAAAATATAAACGTAAAATACGCTTATTAGGTCTTAATTCGTAAAGTATGCACTTTGGGGTCTAGATTTTTACGTTTATACAAACCTTGTAAGTGTCTGCAACATGTTGCCAAGTATCAATGATGTTCCGCTAGTAATTAAAGAGCAATAGGACAATTTACCATGTATAGACCACTGTTTACAAAGCAGTCAAATATCACGACGTTCTAAAGGAATTGCATAGTAAAATATATTCCAATAATTAGCTTACTGATTCAACTATTCACATGCAAAATTTCATCTCATTATATTCAGTAATTAAAGATAAACAATGAAAATACTGACAAAGCATCGAAACCCTACATAACCCGACCAAGTTCGGATGGCTACAAAAAAGCGGCCGTGCAATATATTTAGGTAACATTCTAAAATTTACAGTATAATACCGGTATTGAATTGGTACAGGTGATAACACAATTGTTATTTCGATTTAATTTATAGATCATTTATTTTTTCTACACCTACTTTTTTAATTGTATTTGACTAAGATTAGTAAGTACTATTTACGTAGGCGGTAGGTACTTTATTTAAGTAAGCGCTTGAGACTTGCGTCAGCGGTCAGTCTCAGTATATGATATTAGCGTTGTACCTACTGGTACGGCAGTGACTTATGTATGTGAGCGTGTTCCCGTGCACCCCACCAAAATATGCAGAATTATTTTGTTCGAAGCGGTACGCTTAAGGCTAGACCTTTGGTTAAATAGTCTAAGTATAGTAGATATGAATTGATCAAAAATATTAAGCTAGAGAGAAAAAATAGATAATTTGCCAATTTTTGGGTTTCTACGTTTCTACGTTTCCACATTTTGCCAATTTTTGGGTTTCTACGTAACAGGTGGCGAGAAATAAATTGTAGACGGATATTTAATTAGAGAAGTACCCACCTACTTGTTAATTGAAGATTTATTTTTATCGTAGATAGTGGCGTTATTAATAAAAAAATATTTTTCATTCAAGAAATGCAATTTATTGTTTTATTTTTCCTAACGCTTGTGTACGCAACTGTACCATATTAATGAATACTATACTGGAAGGTTAAGAACGTTACTTAGATATATGGTACGGCCGCTTTTTTGTAGCCATCCGAACTTGGTCGGGTTATGTAGGGTTTCGATGCTTGGTCAGTATTTTCATTGTTTATCTTTAATTACTGAATATAATGAGATGAAATTTTGCATGTGAATAGTTGAATCAGTAAGCTAATTATTGGAATATATTTTACTATGCAATTCCTTTAGAACGTCGTGATATTTGACTGCTTTGTAAACAGTGGTCTATACATGGTAAATTGTCCTATTGTTCTTTAATTACTAGCGGAACATCATTGATACTTGGCAACATGTTGCAGACACTTACAAGGTTTGTATAAACGTAAAAATCTAGACCCCAAAGTGCATACTTTACGAATTAAGACCTAATAAGCGTATTTTACGTTTATATTTTTATCTGTTAAACCCTTCGATTTTTTCTAAATCTTTTTATTAAACAAATATAAGCAAATTCAAAACAACGTATGTAAAAATCTACAGCTCTCTATATAAGCGCTTTATATGAAAACTAGCTAATGGCCAAACGTTCGCGTGGCGGAAACTTGAATTTCTCCGAAGTTTATGCATTCATTAATTTTATTCATACATACACAATTACACGCAAATACACGCTAATTTTTGGACACATTTTTTTTCTTCAAAGTCCATGAATTCAAAAAAAGTGCCGCCAGGACAACGTTCGCCCAGCGGAATCTGTTTTTAGCGAATTTCTCCACAATGGCTGCATGCACAAATTTTTTTTTACCATAAGCATTTACACGACGTCATGTGCTAAATATCTGCATACTTAATTAAAATCTTTAAATTCAACAACATTCCGCTGCGCGAACACACACATATATGCTTTACTGCCATTTCTACATACCCGAAAAATTACACTACACTAAACTTCAGGCCTCTTTCACAAAATCAGTTTTACACTAATTTGATTTCTATTTTCGAGGATCTTGCTATACTCTATCTATATATTACTATACTCTTTGGGATATTGACTCCCTCTGGTCAACCATACATTTAATAAATAATAATTATTTTTATTTATTGCGCATTATTTTATCGCCAGTTAATGCTAAAAGAAGAGTGGCTTATACATTTTCAATAACAATTCTTTAGGTACCCAGTTTTAGAAATAAACATGTAAGTAAATACCTCTTACCTACCTACTTCAATTTTCTTTCAATAGAGGTATAACAAAATAATAGATACTGGAATGATTGCTGGAATGTAAATTATATTTTTAAGAATGAGAATTTCGTAAACTTTGGAATAAATGCTTACAGTGACTTAGATTTGTTATAAACTAGGTAAATATAAAAATCATTATTCAATCATAGTTAGACTATCCTTTGCATCTTAAAATAGTTAATATAAATAGGTTAAACAGTTAAACTTGATTTAGTCATTTTTACTCATGTATTGTGCAACATATATACTATATATTAAGTTATTCATATAAGTACTACTTATATAATATAATCAGTATTATTGCTGAATCAATCACAACCAACAACATATTTTATCAGCACTATCAGTAATCACTAAAATTAACCTTGGGTCACATAAAAATATTCATTGGGCCTTGAATATAAATGAACTAAAATGGTAATTTTAGGTATCCAATAGACTATTATGTAATTTTAATCGGTAGGATAATTATATCATTATTATGATAACTGTTCAAGAGGTTAAGGCAAAACAAGAATGCTTTATCATTGACCGAATTTATTACTGCAAAATGATTTTTACTTTTAAGAATATTTTTTAAGTCATCTCAGGACAAAAGGGGAAAATGTATAAATAAATCCTAGATCAGTTTCCCCTATGAATTACTAAAACAGGCACCAAGTGTAAATACATCATTAGTCATGCATAGTTATAGCATTATAATGAAATTGAATGAATTTTTTTTAAAGCAATTAATATGCTAATATTCAAATGGATTAACAATAGAAAAAAGTGAATCGCCCAGGCGGGACTCGTATTCGCGACCAGTCCCTTACAGGGGGAATGCTCTGACCAAATTATCCTAAAGAATAATGTTTTAATAGGTAACACTAAACTGAAATATATCAACTGGGGTTGCTTTGTATCAATTTAACCTACTAAGCAGATTGTTCTATACTTCTAAGTCGTTTTCCTCTTGTCTAACTATACCAACGCTTATTATCTACCTACTACTAAGATTTTCCTATCATACTTCCTATTTACTCCAAGAATTAACATATAACCTACCCATATGAACAATTTAACACAAAAACTGGAAGTGTGGTGTTACAAAGCTGAACTTTTAACTAATCTAACAGATTTATATCCATTATTTAGCTTTTTTCTTGCCAGCTCTGACAGTCTTTTCAACTTCTCTAGACCAAACTGCTTTATTAATTTTCTCTCCCACAGTATATGCAAAGCATGTTAGTCCAAGACAGAATACATAGAAAAACACTCGGACAGGCCAATTAAGAACATTCAGTATAGGGTATACCCAGCTACCAGTTTTGAAGTATATAACATGTATCCATACTAAATAACCTAACATAAAAGTAGTAAGAATACTGAAACCTACTTTTTTTGTTGGATACATTCGGAATGATATAAGGAGGTCAGTCAAAATAAATACAACTATGCTAGTATGCATCACATGGTTTAGCCATAAGGGAAAGTATGGATCTATACTCCTTGGTAATATCAGTTCTCTATCAAAAGCATAAATCCCCCAGAATGTGGTTCCAACAAATATTGCCAAAGGGAAAGCTAAAGCACTGAACACTAAATCTTTAACTCTTCTTATCAGAGGTTTATGTGATGGGGAAGGTTCGTTTGTACCAATAATATCATTTAGCAGCGCCAGTGTGAAGTATGCCGTTTGTATCATCTACAAATAAAAATAACGTAAATAATAATTACAAAGGTTAGCAAGTTATTATAATTATTACACTATCATAAATCTTACCGCATCTAAATAAGTCAAATATTTGAATTTGCCTCCATAAGGTGTAACTGAAGTTATATTACTGGGAAAAACCACATAGTTGTAGTCATAGTAACATCCATAGAAAAATTGTATGGCTCCAATAAGATGGAAGATTGGCTTCAACATTATAAGGCTCTGTAAATAGAACAAGACATTAGACTTTGAACTTATATATGTTTTATTTTAAATCAAAAACTTAAACATTATAATAATTTCCCATTACTTTGTACAAACGTAAGTAATAGGTAATTCGGTACACTCGTCCAGCAGCTTTTAGCTAACAGCTTTTATTCAATATACTCTGAGTGAGCTCTTAATTTTACTTTAATAGTAATAATATTATACCTATTTATTGCAAGACCTCCACAATATTTTTATGATCTGCAATAACACTGTCCGACTCTATCTGACGCATAGAATAATATACTATAACTAAGCTATAACTATACTACACTTTGTCAAATATAGGATGATGACAGCTCTAAGTAGGGTACCCCATAACGTATAATCGTTTATGAATCTATTCGATTATCGATCCCGTAGAATTTGGAATCAAAAGTAACAAAAACACATATTTTTTATTATTTTAGATAATTAGGTAAATATAATTGCAGGCAGCAGTGGTTTGCCATTTTGGCAGTCTCATTCAAAATAGTTCCACAAACGAACCACAAATTCACGATATTCACTATTTAAAACAGTCGTTTTCGTTCTTATCGGCATGGTATAGTCAAAAATAACAAAAACTTAACGAAAGACTTAACAAATACAGCACATAACAGAAAGATAACAAAAGAAAAGAAGAAAATGTAGCAGATAATTACTTTATAATTTTAATATAAGTTCGATTTATTCGATTCATTTGCCTATAGTCAATTGTTCTTTATCCTTGCAAGTCTCTTCTCTACGAGAAGTGGGCGGTACTGGCGCGTACTACGATAATTTTAGAGGTATGAATAGAATATGTATATAAAAAATACGTTACTTCATAGACGTGAGCTGTCAAAATTATCTGGACAAACAGACGATTTGACGAACTATTTGACCATTGTCACATTGGACGAAATGCCGATTATTTGACGAACAGACTTTTTTAACATAATAAATATCGTTTTTTATACCTTTTCGATACTTAGAATTTTATATCGATCCATTAAGTAATATATCGAAGAATTAAATATCATTCAAAAATATCGATGCATAGAAAAAATATATTGATATATCGGTTTTTTTTCAGTCGGTGTCCGTCAGATGTCAGATTCTAGTACTACCACAGGTATTACTTTACTCTATCTACTATGATAATATAATATCTAGTATAATATCTATGCGTCAGATTCTCTACACTCTGTCTAATTTAGGATGGGTTGAACGACATTAACCTCTAACGGTAGTAGTTCCGGATCCGGCCACTACAAGCCGTCTGATTTGTTCCGGATCCGGAAGCCTAGGAACATGTATGAAAACCTTCTAAAATAAACGTTATATGAAACATTTATGGTCTTTTATTTGATTATGAACGAATGAAAATGAATGAATGTACAATATTCAACAGTTGTCAGTACTGCTACTTCAAAAAAAAGCGGTAGTAAATCAGTTTAAAATTTCGAACTTTGCGCGCGAGTGCTGCGAGTTTGTGCTATATTATAATCCTAAAATTAACTATAAAAAGGTAAGTGAATACTATTTGTTTTCTTTTCATAGTGATATTTATTCAAATACTAATATATCTACACCGAGAAATGAAAAAAATACTCATAAATAGTTAGTAATCTTTATCTCGAAAAGCTTATTGTTAGACTTGCCGTTAGCAAGCGTAACTTTCTAAGTAATTTTTTCTCAAAATATATTCACACCTATATGAGTATTTTATATCATTTTGAAGGAAAAATTATCAAATATCTAAAAGTATAATCACTTTTATACGAAAATAGCAAAAAGTTATTAGAAAATATAGTTTTTTCATATCATAGTCCAAATCTCACACACACATGCGCATTATCGACGGTTCTCCGTTCGTGTACGTGTATACGGTGGCGGCCATATATTCTTAGCGTGATACAGGATGTGATTTTTTTTTTTCACTGGAGGTTTTTTTTTACATAATATACTGACTTATGTAATATGTTTTATAAAATTAACTTGTAATAATATATAATACAATAATTTATATATTATTTTACTAATAAATAGATTATTTTTATAAAGATAGTAATAATTTATAATAAGTAATATATTTATAATTATAATATTTTATATATTATTTGGATGGATGCGGAAGGCGGAGGATCAGCAAACGTGGCGCATATAATAACAGAGGCCTATGTCCAGCAGTGGACTGCAATAGGCTAATTGATTGATTGATTATATATTATTTGCCAAATAATAATAATAATACATAAATTAATAATAACACCATCCTTGTAGATCTAGTCCACTTAACAAATGTATAATTTTTTGAGCAAATATAAATGTATTACATATTATTATTTAACTTTTTTATAATTTCCATTGCCAACGACTGTATTTAAAACTTTTTACAGAGCAATGTCTGATTCTGATAATCAATTAATTGTCGCCATGGCCGTCGATGCCTCCCCCCATGGGTCTCTCAATGTATCGGGAGACCAAGTAATTTTATTGAGGAGTGCTACGGGAACACTTCGGGTAAGTTGGAAGTATTTTTTATGTTAAGGCCTAATCGTACTTTGGCCTATGATATAGAAACCTACTATTATTTAATATTTTACATGACTTACAGCCATGGCGGCCTGAAAATATAGAAGTCGACCCAGCAATGGTGGACTTTGTCGACAACGGGTCCAACCTGGGGCCACGGGTCATACCGGAACAGGATCAATCGATTGTAGGTATTTTTTTCTTATTTCTCATTATATTCACATTACATCATATTTACTTTTATTATTATAATAAACTATTTTCAGCCTTCGGGGGCAGAGGTCCCTCGCTCCTCCATGGCTCATGAGCTCCTTGCTGATGAGGCGGAGCATGGCGTAAGTATTTTTTTATTTAGCCAATTTTAATACTTTTCTATTATTTTCGGGCTTCCATATAAACCCCATGCCCTTGTACTATTGTACTGGTGAGGATGATGAGAGTGAGATTTAATTACATTTTTCTTTAGTCGAAGCCTACTAGTTTAATATTTAAATTAAATTTTGTAATTTACATGAAATATTTTGCGTGCGCATGAGATGTGTTGGGTTTTGTGTTCCTTTTAAATTAATACATATTATTATTTACATAAACCATTTTTTGTAAAAAAAAAAAATAATTTCTAACTTTTCTCTATTTATCACTAATGTTCTACGCATTGTGATGATTTTGCTTTGTTTGCGCTTTCGGTGTTGGAAGTTTTTTTTTGTTTTCATTAGGATGACGATCAGCTCTTCGACGACGCTCTTGCAGAAGCGCTGCATGTGGACTCTGGCAGTGAGGTTGATGAACCAGAAAACTTCACTCTGGAGGAAATGCAGCAGATTCTGCAAGACGAGGAAGGCGAAGAGGGAGCAGAAGAAGTCACGCCATCAGGAGAGAGGGACAATATCTGGGATGATGATTTCACGTCATTCCGCGGTGAAAAATCAGCATTTTGCGAGGAGGCTGGTCCTAAAATTGAGGGAACGGATCCATTGCACCTGTTCTCTCAAATTTGGGACCAGCCCATAATGGACATGATCGTTGAGGAAACCAACAAGTATGCCCAGCATACCATCGATACGGCTGTTGAAGAAAATACTCTTGCCCCCAACTCCAGGCTAAACGCCTGGGAGTATACTTCAACCGAAGAAATTTACAACCTAATGGCCATCATGATTTTGATGGGTATTTGTGTCAGGAGCCGTATCGATGAGTATTGGACGACGGGCATATTGGGCATGCAAAAATTCCGTAGCCTCATGTCACTGCAACGGTTTTGGCTGCTCATGAAATTCCTGCACTTTGCCGACAATGACTATTTATTGCCCACAACGCGTGGAGAGGAGCGCAAACTTTACAAAATAAAATCTGTTTTGGACTATCTAAATTCTAAATTTCAAGCCATTTACACGCCTCGCAAAGAACTGTCTATTGACGAATCGTTGCTGCTTTGGAAAGGGCGTCTAAGTTGGGTGCAATGCATCCGATCCAAAGCAGCACGATTCGGCATAAAGACTTATGAGCTTTGCGAGGCGGTAACTGGATACTGCCTTAAAACAATCATTTATACAGGCAAATCTGCCTCAACACAACCACTTTTTGGATTCACCAATTCGACCGCCAAAATTGTTTTAACCTTGATGCAAGGTTATTTGAGCAAAGGGTACACGTTGTTCATGGATAACTTTTATAATTCTGTCTCTCTGGCCAAGTTCTTAAAATCAAAAATGACCGACGTCGTCGGAACATTGAACCGGCGTCGTGTAGATACGCCCCAGGTTATAAAAGTTATCGATGAAAAACGTGTACCCCGGGGCCAAGTGGTAAGTGTTCATTGTGGTGACGTGGCTGTAACATCTTGGAAAGATGTGAAGCTGGTCACCACTTTGTCCACTTACCACGGCAATGAAACCACATTAGGGCAACGTGCAGGAAGGGATTGCGTTAAACCCGTTGTAGTGCATGAGTACAATCGGTACATGGGTGGCGTCGATCTTAAGGACCAAAAACTTTCGATGTACCTTTTAGAAAGGAAGCGTGGTCTAAAATGGTACATCAAAGTTTTTCGGCGCCTACTCAACGTCAGCATTCTAAATGCCCACGTGATCCATTCCGCAAATGCTGAAATTTCACAGCAAAGAAAAATGTCACACAGACAGTTCAGATATGTTTTGGCGGAGCAGCTGATACACAGGTACGGGAAAACAAATATAATACCGCGGCAGCACACAAGCGACGTACGTTCTGCACGGTTAGACATGACCTTGGGCCACTTCCCCGAACAAAGGGAAGTTGCAGAACGTACGTCGTTGCGACAAGATAAATTCAAGCGAGGTCGCTGTGTCCGGTGTGCTGCCAAAAAAACGCAAAAGAAGTCTAACATAGTCTGCAGTGTGTGTGACGTTTTTCTTTGCGTCGGGGAATGCTGGCGTGAATATCACATCCTAGAAGTTCTGTAGTTTTTTTTTATTTTTTTTTTCATACACTTTTTCATTCAAATAAATAAATAATTGTAGAAAAGTACAAGTGATTTATTCAATACTAGCTTTTGCCCGCGGCTCCGCCCGCGTGGATGTCGGTTATCGCGACCAAACATAGCCTATGTCCTTTCTCGAGGTCTAATCTACCCCTATACCAAATTTCATCAAAATCGGTTCAGTGGTTTGGGCGTGAAAGCGAGACAGACAGACAGACAGAGTTACTTTCACATTTATAATATTAGTAGGAATGAGTAATTAATTCTATGTAAATTAAATAAATATTAAAACAAAAACTTGTTTTATTTAAGTACAAGCACGATTTATTCTGGTGCCTTCGAATACCATACTGTTTTTTGTATGATAACTGAGTCGTGCTCACTTTGCTGGGCGTCACAATATTTCTCCATAATCAAGTACAAAAGTGTGGTATTCTACTGGTGAAAGAATTTAAAAATATAAATATTGAATTTTATTTATTTCTATACATATTTATAAAATACAAATAAATATTTAATTATAGTTATTTCTATAAACATTTATATAATATAAATAAATATTTAATTATATTTTAGAAAAATATTCCATCACCAAAACATATTCGACAAACAGAAACATCCTATATACATGATCGGATCCGGAACAAAACAGTCGAGCGCACTTTTCGCGGTCACGTGACGAGACGGATCCGTCCCTAAACATACGAACTAACTAACAATACACGCACACATGCATACGTGGGGTATACATGTGCATCCACTTCAAAATATTTGTAGTGATATTCTCCGTCGTTTCTTAGATTTATTTTATATCTGTGGTATTATACTTACTTACACGATAGAAAAGGCCGATTATTTTACTCTGTGCTAGGAATAGACACCAACCGTTTACTCTTACCAAAACATGTCAAAAACAGTTGGCAAATAAACATTGTGTACCAAGCCCGTTTTGTATTATTTAGTGAAAAAATACGTTTTTATCTACTGTAACGGGTAAATTTACAGTGTTTACTACTAAATTAGTGTATTATGAATCAAAATAAGCCAGAATGAACTTCTTAGACCAAGTGTTTTCGTTACAAGTGATAAACAAAGTTTAGTTTTTATTGGTGATGGATGACGAATTTGTTGACTTTTGTAAGTTTTTCTAACTGCTATTTTTGATGATTTTTTCTAATAAGGACCTTATTTTGCCTATATCAAATGAAAATTAAGTTATTTGTATATATAAATAACAACATTTTGTGGGAAAAATAATTAAAACAATATAAAAAAACTGTCATTTTATTCAGTAGGTATACCTATTTCGAGAAAAGTTGCACTTTGTAGGTCTGTAAAATAAAATCAAAATACGATCAGAGTAAAATAATTAGTACAGAATACTAGTGAGTTATCTAGTTATCAATAACCAATACAATATAAAGTCTGTCCTAAGCATAATCTTGAAAAAACTCAAAATAAACGCAACATGTCATACTGCGCCGCGCGCCATTTTTAAATCTCTGACACACGGGGGGTTCGCTAAATGTCAGTGCTCCGACCACGAGAGGTTAAAGGAATGCTTTTCTACCAACATTTTTGTTTTAACAAATAACATTTCATGTACATATAATATTATGGTCGACTCGATTTGCTGCTGCTTTTTATTGGTACTTAATTTTTAAGTTGGCAACTAGTGTTGCCGAAACATCGATTGTTTTACTATCGACAGTTTTCATCTGAATAACGGCATCATATCGATAGACCTATCGATAGCTCAGAATGAGACAATACTATCAAATGAGGGCAATAGTAAACTATTGATACTATCGATAGTATTGTAGCTCACGAAGAATAAACAATCGATAGTATCGATAGTATCAATAGTATTGCAGCTCACGTAGAATAAATTATCGATAGTAACGATACTATCGATTGTTTTAGACTATCGGTAATTTGCCAATTTACAATAGTATTTAATTTATAGGGGTAAGTAATTGGATGTCTTTGAACACTTTGAAACACTTTTCAATAATACATTGCAAGGTTAATTTATGGTGTCCTATCATTTGACAAAAAACGAATGACAAATTTTTATTAGTCATTCGTTTTTTACAATCGCATCCGTAGCTTTCACCACGGAGTCTGGGATCCGCTTTACCAGTCTAACTGCGGATTTGGTTGGACTTCAATATTTTACGTGAAGCGACTACCATCTGACTTCACAAACCAATAGCTATTGCAGCTAGAGTAGTTGTTCGACTTTTTAGGACTTCAACTACTCGTAACGACTACCATCTGACCTCCACAACCCAATAGACACGACGGTATATCTGTTCCAATAGAGCAGTCCGACTGGGTCCGACCTTCGCCCTACAGAATACGTGTAGTATTCCCGGCGGTGAGTAGGGTAGCCAGAGCTCACTGGAGAGGTTTTGTGCTTGTCAGTGGGAAAACCAAAGGCTTGTCCGATTTATCTTTTGTGCTGATGGCACAGAATCACTCTGTTCTTACAGGGTCGCCAGAAAGAGTGTTGCACTCGCCCATAGGCCACAGTGACTACTTACCATCAGGTGGGCCTTGTGCTTGTCTGGGACCTAAGTAGTATAAAACATTACGATATTGGGCGATATCGGAGCATTCCAGCTAGACGAGTTGTTGGACTTTTTAGCACTCGACTACTCGTAACGACTGCCATAGATGTTCATATGGCAACCGGGACCGACGGCTTAACGTGCTTCTCTGGTGTCCCTTCGCCCAGCATACTCACCATGGAATCTTGATATTTCATGAATGCCAAAAAATAGTTCTGAAATAGTCTTAAATAGTTGCGAAAGGAAAAAAATAGTTCTCTTATACTTACGAAATTACAGCCATAGTTCTATGAGTATGCTGGGCGAAGGTTTCGTCCAGCATACTCACCTCCGTTTGGGGAATCTGCGTACGCTTCAAACATAATTCATACTTCAAAAAATAGTTCATAAATAGTTCATAATGGTGTCCAAAAAGAAAAAATAGTGCTCTAATAACTCCGGAGTTATAGGCTTTGTTCACTGAGTATGCTGGGCGTAGGTTCTACGCCCAGCATACTCACCTCACTGCGCAAATACCGAACGAGCTATAGGTACAATTTATGTCTCAAAAAATAGTTCTTGAAATAGTTGTCAATATAAGTCTAATTTTCGCTTGACTTTTGACCTAGAAAACCATTAAATTTGGTTGTAAACTTCTACATACATTCGATTTTAGTACAGTCGGATACAAAACTTTCTAATAACTTAGGTACATTTTGTACTAGGTATAACAATTTTTTAACCCCCGATGCAAAAACGGACGGAAGTTTGACGTGTCTGTGTGTATGTCTGTGTACATCGTAACTCCCGAACCGATTTTGTTTTTTTTTTTGTTTGAAAGGCGAATTAGTCGGGAGTATTCTTAGCTATGTTTGATGAAAATTGGTTTAGTTGTTTAACCACGGTGTATATTATACGACAATCTACACAACGCTATCCAGACCCAAAGTAAGTATAGCTTAACTAGCTTGTGTTATGGGTTCTAGAAAGCCTATAAACATACTTGATACCAATTTTTTTTGTAAATATATACATATTATACATCAGCTGTTGCCCGCGGCTCCGCCCGCGTGAAATTCTGATCCCGTCATCGCTTAATATAGCCAATACGTTATTCTGATGTACAAGCTATATTATCGTAAAGTTTCATCAACTGTAAGGGAAAGATCGCGGGTTCGAGTCCCGCCCGAGAATTGATTTCGCTTTTTCCAATTTATTATAATTCCATTCAGTAGTTTTTACGTGAAAGAGTAACAAACATCCTCACTTACTTCCAAACTTTCACGTTTATAATATTAGTAGGATAGAAACCAGACCAATGCAAATATTCATATTCATGCATACAAATATTTGCACTGAGCAGGAATCGAACCCGCGCCTCCAGCTTAGCGGCCGCCTTCACTACCGACAAAGAGGCAGTCAAACGGAATGTGGCACGTCGCGGCCTGCCGCGGCATCGTTTGACGAAATAAAGTAAAATGAATGCTAAAGTCACTGAAATAAGATTCAAAATAACTTGATTAGTAATAAAATCATTTGCCATGCCGGCAGTGGGCGCCGGCCCTTACGACCCCCCTCAAGCATGTAAGAGGAGGCGACAATGTATTCTTAGGCCGTTGCGTCGCCTTCTCGGCAGGCTGCAATAGACTTTAGTGTCCAGACAATCTTTTTGGCAAATAGTACACCCTACAAGCAATAAAGTAATAGGATTTATTTACGCTTACAGTTTCATTTATTTTATCATTATTAAAAAATATATACTTACTAGCTAAATGCTAATATATTTTTTTCGACTGTTTTTGAATGTGAGATAATACCACAATATTATTCCCAATCACAACGCCCACCATTAGAATGTTTAATATTTTTATATTATAAAAACATGTGTGGACGACTGTACCTCATTTAACGTTAGTATGTAGAAGTTTACAACCAAATTTAATGGTTTTCTAGGTCAAAAGTCAAGCGAAAATTAGACTTATATTGACAACTATTTCAAGAACTATTTTTTGAGACATAAATTGTACCTATAGCTCGTTCGGTATTTGCGCAGTGAGGTGAGTATGCTGGGCGTAGAACCTACGCCCAGCATACTCAGTGAACAAAGCCTATAACTCCGGAGTTATTAGAGCACTATTTTTTCTTTTTGGACACCATTATGAACTATTTATGAACTATTTTTTGAAGTATGAATTATGTTTGAAGCGTACGCAGATTCCCCAAACGGAGGTGAGTATGCTGGACGAAACCTTCGCCCAGCATACTCATAGAACTATGGCTGTAATTTCGTAAGTATAAGAGAACTATTTTTTTCCTTTCGCAACTATTTAAGACTATTTCAGAACTATTTTTTGGCATTCATGAAATATCAAGATTCCATGGTGAGTATGCTGGGCGAAGGGACACCTTCTCTGAGGCACGACCAGACCAGTGCAAATAGGTACCCATATTCATGCATACAAAGATTTGCACTGAGCGGGGATCAAACACGTGCCTCCTGCGTAGCGGCCGTGTTCACTACCACCATGCCACAGAGGTTGTCAATACGGTGCAGAATATTCCATCAAGAACCAAGCGGTTCGGCGACTCCTTCTGCCGCACCATTAAGACCTGGAATTCTTTACCAGCTCACGTAGGAAGAGGGAACCCCATTGGAACATGGCACACTTGTCTGTAATGGTGACCTTCTTTTCCGAGACTTTACCTTCAGCCTACCATCAGGTGAGGTGAAGTCCAATTGTAACATAATGGGACGTGTCTATCTCTGCATACGTAACGGGTTTTTTCACGGAGGGGACGGGACGTGAAGTTTTGGAAATATCGTTTCATAGGCCAACTAGGGGTCCATTACACGCTTTATGCAAGCGACATGCCATCATGCCGTTAATCATGATGGTTATTGGTCAATCGGCTATTGACCAATAACATAAATCGTCTAATAAATTTTCATGATTGACGGCATGATGGCATGATGGAATGACGCTTGCATAAGCCTTTATATATCGACATTACACGTTTCATCAGAAAACCATTCCCGCCTGACGACTGAGGACCGTCGTCGGCGACCCGCGGCGAGTCGAGTAGGTGAATATATCACGCAAGTACATAGAGTGAGCGTGGCCTGGTAGCGGGACAGTGTTCGACAGCTAGTTCAGAAGCAGTACCAATATTTGGATGCATGCATCCGCATAATATCAGATTCGCAAAATATGCACTACTAGTGGTGTCATGAGGCAGGTTTTCCACTCCGATCAACTAAAGCGATCAACTGAAACGAATCAACTGATTAATTTTGTACCCTTTACACTACGGTAGTGCCATGGGAAAGAATTTTACCCTGACACGTCACCATTCTTGATCTTTAAAGACCCTGGTCAATCTCTAATACGGGCAAGTCGTAGTGAAGGATAGGTGGCGCTCATAATTCCACGAGTTGCTGTGCAAGCAGCATAAAGAGATGCAGCCTCTGGATCTCCTGTCCAATCAAGAAACTGTCCTATGTCCATAATTATATTTAACGTTAAGCAAAGGTAGCTGAGATTTTAGAAGTCAGGTATTTGGCCAATAGACAATGAGAGCAGTTTATCTGCTGAAGTTCATTTTTTCGTGACATTAGAGACGTGTTTCAATATTTGCCTCGCTCATAATCGCGTTTTAAATTTTTTATAGGGCTTGTTTCGAAATATAAAAAATAAAAAAAATCCATTGATCATTAAGCTTTTAATTTTTACAGTTCACGTGTGCCGTACTTACCTACATATGATTTACAAAGTACAATGAATACAAAACAGCTAATAGTGTCTCAATTACACAGCAGCACTACAGATCATAAAGTGATCTGAATAATATAATTATTTACCATGATCATATTAAAAACCAACAAGGTACTTAGTGTACAATATAAAAATAAATATATTGTTAAATAGGTGGTAATCTAGCATGTGCTTCAGGTGCATCATCAGGCACTGTGGCAGTGAAGTTACGTGGGTAGGGGCGCGCATACTTCGGCACCATTGCGGGCAGCTCGGGCAAAGCGCCGCGGACCAATCTACGTAGAGCTGCATTTCGACGTCTTAGTTGTACTACTTCTTCGTGAACTTTCTCACGTTCTGTGAAATTTATAAGATATAAGACCATAAAGACAAGAGTGCTTTAACTTTATCAAGTCACGCCTCGATTCTCGCCGGTGTGACGCCCCACCGCCCTTTCCTGGGTTCGATGCGGACACCATGCTTCCCTGCCCCGAGGAGGGCATTTTAAAAGCGTAGGTAACCTTAGATCTCGGCAATTGAGACCCGAGACGGAGACGACAGAGTGCGGTATTTTGTCAGTCCAAGTCCGACATAACCACCTCCCAAGTCCGACATAACCACCTCCGATGACCGACGGAGGTAGTATCCGCAGGGATTTCCGCACGAAAAAAGGTACCAACCACATCTTATGCACATATCTTCATTCTTCACTAGCACTGTCTTTGATCAAATAAAACCTAAATATAAAATTAATTTCGGACAGCTACATTTATTAAACTTAGATACCTTCATTTAATATTAAGCAATAAATTAATAATACTAAGTACCTTGTAATATAGATAAATAATCGTTAAGCCCGAATAAAATTCCATCCCAAAATTTATCTTTTTCTACTGGAAATACATTCTTCCATTGTGCCCAGTATTGGTCTATTTCTTCTGACGTCAGTTTGCGAGAAGGGGTATCGAAGCTTGGTGGTTTTAAATCTTCCCTGTAATCAACGTATACATTGTATGTCAGAATACCGTCAATTCATAATGGCATTTCCACATTACGTTCTATCTAAAGCTGTAGCCAAAATTTTACTATAATATTTCTAAAGGTAACTACATAAAATATAATAAAAGTAACTTTTAATCTCATTAAATGTAGTTGCCAAATGATTTACATTTTTTTAAATGTACCTATCGATTCCAGCGCATTGAATTATGTATCTCTATTATCATCGTTATCTAGAGCGCTGGAAGTACGCAACAAAAATATGGATGGTTGGATACTAACAATATATTAAGGAGCTTCTTCTTCTCCGGTGGCACAAATACAGCTATGAAGTCACTCAAAGCTGTCAAAACCTGCATTGGCTCTATTTCCAGAACGTGTCCCACTAAAATGTATAAAGTGAATTACATTATACAGGGTTATTATGTTATGAATTTACTAAAGAATCTTCTAAATAAACGTGCATGAGTAAATACTGACGCGGACAAACGAAAGGGCTGGTTGGTTTCATGATAGTGGTTTCTGTTGGTTCAGCGGCCACAGTAACACCTCGTGCACCTGGCCTCCTTCCTGCCAACGAACCTGCATCCGGCGTGCCTCCAGTCGTCATGACATTTGCCGCTAAAAATTATAAATGTGAATTATAAAAAGGAGAATAGCTCGACTTCAGTTTTAGTCTACTAAAATCTTACCCTGCGGGTCTCCGCATTTTTGCATAATTTCTTCAGCTTCGCTCATTAGCAGTTGATCAGCGGGTGATAATTCAAGGCTCCTGTTACAAATATTAATCGATGTGAGTTGAATCATGTTACAGTCATTAAGCAATGGTTATAACAGTCATCCACGTAAACAAAACTAAGAATTAACAGTAGTGAAGTGATGAAGGTCTTGAATGCATCAGGGCACAATGCTGATAAAGATGAAGTACGAGGTTGAAGAGGTCATAGATCATTTCTTATTCAATACGATACCCTTACCAGTAGTTTTGATATGTCCATCCGTCCACAGCTTAGCTCTGAGGCCCCTTTGTAGATACTCTAAGTGAGACACTGTTCAGGAAAGCTTGCCAGTGCCTTCCTATTTCCTATTGAACGTTAAACGCGCCGTCACGTCGTTGTACACGCCGACGGAAAATTATAGTACATACATTTAAAAAAAAACCGTCGAATTGAGAACCTCCTCCTTTTTGAAGTCGGTTAAAAAGTGCTCATTACAGCATTTCAACGGTCGACCATCCATTTCATTATACGAGTATTATAATCATAAAATTGATATAAGGAATGCAGAGTGTGTTTTTAATTATAAGTATAAGTTGACTAACCTAAAACCAATATGAGCAGAACGGGAAGTACTGGCAGAAATACTTCTAACTTGTAAACTGGGACGGCCTCGTAAGGATTGTCTCCCGCCTGCAAAAATATCACCAAGTCTTTATGTTTCATCCCGCAAAATATGTAGTGTTCAGTATGTCATATCACTCGTGTGGGGACTGGACACTTCAGGAAACAGTGTAATTTTAGAGATCAACTGAGTTATTCCTGTGTAGGAACAGTATGTGAATCTGTGTCTTGGTCTGGCATGTTGCGCGTCGTCATCGGAGAGTGATTTATTTCGGTTTTGTATAACGTTCTCTCTATCGTACAGCCTATAACGTGGGTTTTAACTACTCTATGAAAGTATCTATCAAATAAATAGCCAACCCGATTTACGGTGGAAAGCCCCTCTACAAAACCAAACCAAGAAGCAATCTCAACCGGGCTAGGTATAGGTCGATGTTGGGTACTTTGAACTATATAGACATGGTATGTATAAAGAATAATAAAGATTATAATACTTATTAACACAATTAATTGTGTTAAGGTAGATCATGTATGAAAAGATTGTCGCTGTATATTTAAAAACAGATTCACCATCATGTGGGAAATAAAAAGAAAACAAGACAAACCTTTATTAACTCCAGATGTTGAATCCCCGGCGGATAATGCATCTACTGGTGCAGATCCATCAGATCGTGCATCTGGTATGGTTTCTGAAGCACCTTCTAAACCGACGCAAATTGGACAAAATGAATAATTCATGAATATCTTGCACAATAACTCTATATCTTCTTCAGCTTGAATTTCTAGAGCCTAAAAGGAAAATGTAATAACTTTTTTATTTTCAGTGTGGTTTCGATGTATGGGGCCTTGTTAAAATCTTATCTGCTAGCCAGTACTACATAATGTTCAACAGACCAGGCTTTGTCTTTAATATTAAGAGCTGGAAGGTCGGAGATTAATAGCTCCGGTAAGTCAACCAAGAACCTAGCTTAAAAAATGGGCAGAAAAATTGGCAGGAAAGCGGATTCTGGATGCTATAGCGGCAGTGTTTAATGCTAGCAGGGTAGACGTCAAGAAAAGATATCCTTACCATAAAAATAGCATCCAGCGTACATAAATTTCTGGCACTCAATTGGTATTTTTCCATAAGTTTTAGTAACCGATCCTCAACTAAAAATCCCGTGTTGTCTGCTACAAGTTGAAGTATATGGCGAATCTGATGAACAGCAATACATAATTTTCTGTTATTGGTATTAATATGTAAGTGAATATAACATTAAATCGAAAGTTAGTGGACTTCGTAACTGATGAGAGAGTTGTACCTCTTCAACGCCTACGTACTTGCGCATAGGTTTGAACTGCGTTCTGTGCATAAATAGCCGTTTGAACAAATTTTCGTACTGCATACTATGCCTGACTATGCCTAAGGAGGCGTTGATGAGATACAATTTCGATTTCTCAATCCAGTAAGGTCACTTATCCAGATAACTATTTACCAATTTCTCTTTAGCTTCAGCAGCTGCTTTGTCAGCGGGACTTGACAAGAGTTCCTCTTTGACCTCTTTCTTGCTAGCAGCAAACTCATGTTCTAAATAAAGAAAATACACTGCTAAAATTTATACATGAAGTATGACCGTGTGACAATCATAATTGTAATTGTTTGTAAAAAAAAATGAGGGGCCGCTAAACGCCTGGTAGATGTGAAACATTGTATCTATTGTGTACAGAAAATATGCATGAAACAATGGTTTACTAAAGGAAATAAATACCTATGTTATAATCAAATAAGCAAAAAATTTTAATATTTCAGATATTTTGCAAAGAAAAAATCGACAAGGCGTCGACCAGAATGGTTTGACCAAACGTATTCGATGTTTTATATTAATATCGTTCTGTGAGATATTGTAATGTGTTTAGCGTAACTACCATATTATCTAGTGACAGCAATTTAAAATCATAAAAGGCAATAGGATGAAACTTAATAGTGTTCCTTCTGGTCACATCAATTTGACCCCTTGGATACGCTCTATAAAAATGTAAACCATTACCACGTTTAGATAAAGGGCTTTTCGGAGGTGGCGGTGGCGGAGGAGGAGGAGGTTCCGCTAATATATGCGCGTGAAGTGCAACCTCTCCTGCTCGCAACTGATTGGTCATCTCCAGACACCTGGCCGCGGACATGCGCCACACTTGCGAGAACTTGTAATTGTTTGTGTGAGAAAACTGATTCGATTTTTTCTCTAAATCATCCATAGTCTGCATAAGTTTAACTATTTCAGCATCAGCTTTTATTTCTTCTATGGCACCGTCTTCAGCCGACTTACGAATTTTCGCTCTTAATGCGTTTGCTACATCCGACATTTTGTTTAATTTTCGTTTCTGCTGTGATCTTACGAATACATTTTCCTCTTCACGTTTTTTGAGAATCTAAAATTGAAAATTATGTGAATAGGTACTTACTTGTTCTTCTAATCCATTCGTCATTTAGTAAGTTTACAACGACGCGCATAAACTATTCAGTTTTTGGCAGCGGTTCAGAGAGGGATAGATGGAATTATTATAGGGTGTATAGCTCTGTCTCCCTCTAAGCTAGCTTCGGATGCAATCAGGAAAAATACGTCTCAATGATGATGATAAGTTCCCCCTCCCTCCCTCTGTACCACTGTCCAAAACTGAACCGCTTATGCGCGTCGTGGTAGGCTTGCAGAACGTACTTAGGTTTGTACCTGTAGTCCTGTACACATATTCAGATCAGTCAAGGTCAATAAAGTCCATTACCTGATAGGTATATCCAATTTTTTCCGTATTAATGATGCAAGTAGCTTTTAATTTCTCCAACTCTTTCTGCAAATCTTGAGTTAGCGTTTCTAATTCTATTTTAGCTTCGCGATATTTCTCATGGTGATCCCACATTATTGCTTCTACTATTTCTTTTTGTTCTTCCAGCTATATTCAGATAGGTACATATTATATTACATGAAATTTATTATAAATCCTCCATAAATCTCACAACATAACAATCAAAACAACATATACGATTACCAGCTATTAAATAAAATTTACTCCCATTCGTCTAATTCTCTAATTTTTCAAAGTACAAGCACTTGCAGGTTACTTTGACTTCTTTTTTAACTCCCCAGGGCTCTTATAAGATGGCTATGTGATGTGGGAAGATAAAGACTAAAACCACAGTGTTCCACAAACGTGTGCATCTTAAGAAGGTAATCTTTAGGAACCTCAGAAAAGCTTCTCGCCGTGGAATGGAAAACCCTGCCTAAACGCGAAGCAGTCACTTATAGAGGTAGTGATCAGGGCGCTCTCTGGCATCTGTGTTGTAGTTTCTGTTGCATAGAAGAGTAGCTAAGGGAGACTAGCCCAATCCCGTATGGCAGAATTTGGGTAGATCCTTTAAAAAACGAATATCAAAATAAATCTAAACCTGTTCAAACTTCTTATCCAGGTGAATCAGTTCTTCTCTATCTCGTTGTTTGTAAAGAGCTTCCCATCTCTTATTATTGTGGTCCACCATTACATCTCGCTCAATATTTATAGCTGTTTCTATTAAGAACAGTTGTTTCTCATAAGCTCTTTGCATTATTGTTACTTGCTTTTCTATTCTTTCAGATAGTTCCTTGATATCATTATCCTAAAAAACAATATTTTATGGATTTAGTTAAATTTATTTAAATAATAAACTCCAGATTATTTGGACAGGCGGGTAACCTGACACGATCATTTATGAAAAATCTTGTCATACATATAAAAACATAGCCTATGCCGGCGAGTCCGGCGACTCCGCACGCGTGTATGGCCGTTATCGCGAGTTATGGTCATATCCGGGGATTTCTAGGGGAGTTCTAGGTACTTAAGCGATTGCGATCAAGTTTGACCAAAACCTTTCAAACAAAAACACCGCATCATAATCCATTCGGTAGTTTTTCTGTTCATCGTGGAAAAACAAACAAATGAGAATTAAAAAAAAAAATGGTTTTTAGTTAGTATAACCTAACTCAAGTTTTTTTTAATATCCCATGTACATCATTTTGTTCCGCTTAGTCTTCGCTCGTCGCTTCCATAAATTCCCGCCCCCGTGCTAGAAGCTAGACGATGACAAATCATAAAAAAAAACTCATCGAATTGAGAACCTCCTCCTTTTTGAAGTCGGTTAAAAAGGTCAAAAGCGCAATAAAAATGTGAACCCAAAATGTGCTCAAAAAGCCCTCTATACATGCTCTACGCGTTTTTTGAGTGTCTTGAGGATAGCACAGCGTGCTATGGTGATTTTATTAAAACAATCCGCGCGCGCCACGGCCTCTTTCCTCTCGCGACATGGGACCAAAATATGTGCCCTGAGGTATGCCTAAGTAGGCTACTAAAATTCTCCATTTTCGGTGGTTAACTGGTTATACCTAATATAGTAGTGAGATAAGTAGGCTACCATAATAGACCTGCAATAAAAAGGCAATAATCTTGTATTTACAGTACCTACTTGTTTATTTAAATCCTCATAATATGCTTCGTCCATGAGTTTAAGATCATTTTTAAGATACTCAATCAAGTCGTCTTTCTGTTTCAGCAAGGTATCACATTTTTCCTTCTGTTGTTTCATTTCGGCTTCAATATCCAAAGGGTCCTTGACAGCCAAAATATTGTCCCAATGGCCGGAAATAATCTCGTATTGTGTCTGGGCTTCGACTACTTCCTCTTCAATCTTTCTGGTGCACTCTGTTAAATATAACTGGTATTGTGTAAGTACCTACCTACTCGTAGGTACCTATAATAACATTCTATTGATTATTTTTATGAATTAATAAAAACAGCAATGCGGGCCACATCTGGTCAAGGCCCGATAGCAGATAGAACAAATCACTCCTAGAGCGAAGACCTCGAATACAGAAACGGTTGGTGGGACGCGAACACCTCCCAGCAAGATGGACAGGACTGATCACCCGATGAAAAGAAAAGGGTAGCTGGAATAGACTGGATATGAATAGCAGAGGATCGAATGGTTTAGGGCACTTTTGGCCAGAAGTGCAGTGATTGAATAAAGACTAGTTAACATGATAAAAAATAAACTCTCACCATTCATTTTGTGAAAGAATTGTGTGCGTCGTACAACCTCACGCTCATCAGTAGTAACTTTGACATTGGTAACTTTGGCGGCGCCATCGAGTGATAACCGCTGGAGCTCCTCAGCCGCAGCTGCAGTCGCTTCCTCTATACGGCCCTCCGCTTCTTCCTCGACAGCTGACTCTTCGGCTGACTGCTCAGCTCTACATTACATTAAAATATAGGATCAAATGCTGCAACTTGCTAACATACCTACCTACCTATAGATTCAATTTTAAATATTTTTCTAATCGTACTAATAATATTTGAAACAACTTTCCCCCCTAACGGCCCAAGTCTTCAGCCGTAATGGAGTAATGTTTCATGTGTCCCTTCGCCCAGCATACTCACCATGGAATCTTGATATTTTATGAATGCCAAAAAATAGTTCTGAAATAGTTTTAAATAGTTGCGAAAGGAAAAAAATAGTTCTCTTATACTTACGAAATTACAGCCATAGTTCTATGAGTATGCTGGGCGAAGGTTTCGTCCAGCATACTCACCTCCGTTTGGGGAATCTGCGTACGCTTCAAACATAATTCATACTTCAAAAAATAGTTCATAAATAGTTCATAATGGTGTCCAAAAAGAAAAAATAGTGCTCTAATAACTCCGGAGTTATAGGCTTTGTTCACTGAGTATGCTGGGCGTAGGTTCTACGCCCAGCATACTCACCACTGCGCAAATACCGAACGAGCTATAGGTACAATTTATGTCTCAAAAAATAGTTCTTGAAATAGTTGTCAATATCAGTCTAATTTTCGCTTGAATTTTGACCTAGAAAACCATTAAATTTGGTTGTAAACTTCTACATACATTCGATTTTAGTACAGTCGGATACAAAACTTTCTAATATCTTAGGTACATTTTGTACTAGGTATAACAATTTTTTAACCCCCGATGCAAAAACTGACAGAAGTTTGACGTATCTGTGTGTATGTCTGTGTAGGTACATCGTAGCTCCGGAACCGATTTTTTTTTTGTTTGAAAGGCGAATTAGTCGGGAGTGTTCTTAGCTATGTTTGATGAAAATTGGTTCAGCTGTTTAACCACGGTGTATATTATACGACAATCTACACAACGCTATCCAGACCCAAAGTAAGTATAGCTTAACTAGCTTGTGTAATGGGTTCTAGAAAGCCTATAAACATACTTGATACAATTTTTTTTTGTAAATATATACATATTATACAGCAGCTGTTGCTCGCGGCTCCGCCCGCGTGAAATTCTGATCCCGTTCATCGCTTAATATAGCCAGTACGTTATTCTGATGTACAAGCTATATTATCGTAAAGTTTCATCAACATCCATTCAGTAGTTTTTACGTGAAAGAGTAACAAACATCCTCACATACTTACAAACTTTCACGTGTATAATATTAGTAGGATAGAAACCAGACCAATGCAAATATTCATATTCATGCATACAAAAATATTTGTACTGAGCAGGAATCGAACCCGCGCCTCCAGCTTAGCGGTCGCCTTCACTACCGACAAAGAGGCAAACGGAATGTGGCACGTCGCGGCCTGCCGCGGGCCGCGGCATCGTTTGACGAAATAAAGTAAAATGAATTCTAAAGTCACTGAAATAAGATTCAAAATAACTTGATTAGTAATAAAATCCTTTGCCATGCCGTGCCATGCCGGCAGTGGGCGCCGGCCCTTACGACCCCCTCAAGCATGTAAGGGGAGGCGACAATGTATTCTTAGGCCGTCGCCTTCTCGGCAGGCTGCAATAGACTTTAGTGTCCAGACAATTTTTTTGGCAAATAGTTCACCCTACAAGCAATGAAGTAATAGGATTTATTTACACTTACAGTTTCATTTATTTTATTATTATTAAAAAATATATACTTACTAGCTAAATGCTAATATATTTTTTTCGACTGTTTTTGAATGTGAGATAATACCACAATATTATTCCCAATCACAACGCCCACCATTAGAATGTTTAATATTTTTATATTATAAAAACATGTGTGGACGACTGTACCTCATTTAACGTTAGTATGTTGAAGTTTACAACCAAATTTAATGGTTTTCTAGGTCAAAAGTCAAGCGAAAATTAGACTGATATTGACAACTATTTCAAGAACTATTTTTTGAGACATAAATTGTACCTATAGCTCGTTCGGTATTTGCGCAGTGAGGTGAGTATGCTGGGCGTAGAACCTACGCCCAGCATACTCAGTGAACAAAGCCTATAACTCCGGAGTTATTAGACCACTATTTTTTCTTTTTGGACACCATTATGAACTATTTATGAACTATTTTTTGAAGTATGAATTATGTTTGAAGCGTACGCAGATTCCCCAAACGGAGGTGAGTATGCTGGACGAAACCTTTGCCCAGCATACTCATAGAACTATGGCTGTAATTTCGTAAGTATAAGAGAACTATTTTTTTCCTTTCGCAACTATTTAAAACTATTTCAGAACTATTTTTTGGCATTCATGAAATATCAAGATTCCATGGTGAGTATGCTGGGCGAAGGGACACATGTTTCATCAGGTTTTTGTTATATTTTTCCAAAAGTCAGATTTTCAAAAGTCAGTTCATCAGCTTCACCACGACTATGGTACCGTTATAATATAGGTAAGGTAATTTTATTGAGCTTGGTTACTAGTAAGTACTTAATTGAGTCCCGCCGCGCTGTCCCGCCTGATATATTGCAGCAAAGAAACACTGCCGCCAGTGCCGCTACAGACGCTGCACATACTTAAGGCTCATCAAGCTTAGGCGGCGCAGAACCCCACACTAGTGACTATCATATTTTCCATGACTCGTAGCCATAGTTGCAACTTTCTGCAAAGAGATGCTTTTGCCAAAGGAGACGTTGACAAGGGAAATGGCGACACACACCTGGAGCCATCGTTGGACGGGACGAAGTTCCCTTACCTTGCATATTAGAGCCTCCCATTGAGTTATATCCCTGTATGGACATCACCTAGTTGCCAGCACGGCACCTAGGACAGCTTAGGTTAGTCATATCGTGGTAGCTTCAACCAGACGACCCACTCATTTCAAACTCAAGGCATGGCTCATGGCAGAAGTGAACATCGGTTGTGAACTAAGTAGATACTGCCCCGCATTACGGGGTGTATTTTTTACTGCCAGATTAAAAAAGTACGGGAACCTATATGCCCAACAGTGATAGCATATTTTGGACACAGCGGATACCCTTTCAAATCGAAAGAGGCGTCCTTAGTAGTCACGATTGCTTTATGTCACAAGTAAAATCTAAGGGCAGCTCTGTGCACTTTGGCTTCCATACCTTGTATGAGTCTGATGAAATTTTGGAATGAAAATGTGTCACCTACAACAATATCTTAGTTATAGCAAGTGTTATGTAGGTATCTACTACTATCTACTAATAAAATAATATCTAACTTTTTGAGCGCCTCCTGACGTCGTTTGATACGAAGAAATCTAGCAGCTTTGCGTTCACTGGGATCCTCTGACGTGATCTGCGGTTCTTTTGGCACGAGAACATCATCTTCGTCATCTTGCTGATATCTAGTTCCCATAATTAAAGGCTTATAGTGCAAGTAACAACATAAAAGTTAACTATGAAATGAAAACACTTCAAACGAAAAATGATAACTATCAAACTTGTGACCGTTGCCACAGTAACGTCTTGTTACTATAGCAACTTCTGCATCTGTGCCATGCGTAGAAAGTGAAGATTGGTAAAGACGACCAACACTGCCTCGTCTCGAGCGGTTAACTTTGTATGAAATTATGGAATAAATAATAATAAAATATACGCTCCCTTCAACTCCGGAGCGCTTCGCCGCTTACAAAACTACTTATCTATTCACGGATAACGCGGCGTCCACTCGTACCAGCTGTCATCAACGAGTGGACACCCAAAGACGAGGTGATCGTGGTACTGGTCGGGTGCCAAATGGCTCTGAGCTATGCATATGACCTTATAATGGTGTGGTAGAGAATATAGTTTTTATGTACAATACAAACTTTCTTGACTCGATACTCGACAGATTGCGGCGCGGAGCTTACCCTGTGTCTGTACCATTGCAGTTGCACAGCATCCCTGTTGTTATTATTAACATATCTTTCGCAGTATTTATTTTGTATTCTGAAGAGCTTTCAGCGGTGCCCCCTCGCCTCTTCCTGAACAACACATTCTGGACTGAGATGTTACCACATACAGTACAAGCAATACTGTCTCAAACTAAGCAATTTGGGGCGTCTAGGTAGCCATCTAGAATTCACCCTTTCTTCTTACCATCCAGAGTAGATTCCAGTTATAAATTTTAGGTTCTCAAAATTAAAAAAGTTACATAATTTTTTGTAATAAATAAAACACAATGACCTTTTAGAAATTGTTTACTTAAATTTACTTTGCTTTGCTGTTAAGGATGATACCATCGTATTTCTGTTGGAACCACTTCATAGCATCCTCCTTTGTCAAACGATGGGGGAACCCAACTTTGCCAGTCTTACGTCTTCTGTGAGCTACATTGAAACCTGCAATAGATAAAGTATTCCATAAGCAATTATTTATCTATGAAATAATCTCTATAATGTATGTTTAGTGGACTCCAGACACCGAGGTGAGAACCTCTGATTGGACCGGAAGTAATAATATGATGTTTTAAAAGTGGGACTCAATGAATAAATAACAAAATAACTGACTACTACGCAAGGTAGAATTTGGAGTGAAGGGTACAATATAAAACGCCTAAATACAAAATGTTTCAAATGATAACTCTTGTCTATCTGATATCCAAATTCAACAAGTCAAAACTAAAAAAATGATGTCCTATAAATATGTACCAGTTTTACATAAGGAAAAATAATAATGCTATTATTATTCCTTGAAAGTGAGGCATTATTCTGGCACATCTTTTACAGGGTGAGGCCATGTTCTGTCATCACCCTTGAACAAATGTGCAAACTAAGTGTTTTGATAATTTTGAATGGCTCTATCTAAAACAACTAATTAGCATTTGGCAATCAAATTATGGGAACATTTATAACAATAAGAGAAGGGCACAAGAATGGAATAGTACAGTACATTTGGAATCAAATTGTAAAATCAATAAGTTCGATAGTATACAATGCACATGCCATACACATATCATTTTTTTGATTTGAATATGATTTTCTGTTAAATTGAATAAAATTAGTAAAAAGAAAGTCTTACCTGGGCGACCAAGGACAACGTAGAAGTCAAGACCATAGATACCAATGGAAGGGTCATATTTGATACCCAAGTCAATGTGTTCTTGGATACCAAAGCCAAAGTTTCCTGTGGCTGAGAAGTTGTCACGCCTCAACTCGTATTCTCTGACCTGAAAGAGAACAGCCATTGTTAATGCCTTTTTCAGAAATCATACAAGTACAATCATGTCAAACAAATTAACTCATATATGTACACAAAGTCTAATATATAAAATTCTTCTGTCACGGGGTGCGTAATCGAACTCCTCCGAAACGGCTCGACCGATTTTGATGAATTTTTTTGTGTTTATCCGGTATCTATGAGAATCGGCCAACATCTATTTTTCATCCCCCTAAGTGATAAGGGTGCAGCGGGAACGGGATTTGAATACCACGCGGGCCGAAAATATAGCGGTACGAAGTTCGCCGGGGCAGCTAGTAAATATATAAAAGGTACTAAAGGGCCATCTTCGGGGTTTAGGGGAGATAAACCTGTGAATTGATAAATGAGACCGGTATAGTTTCCTCTCAGGGTTGGAGGGGCAGATGGCAGTCCCTCAGACTCCAAATGCAAGCATTGGATGCAACCAGAATTAGCAAAAGGAAGAGTGTGTAAATAGGGTTTATATTCCTTTCAACAGAGCACTCATTATGTTAGATCAGTCTAATATAATGAGTGTTGTATTATTTCAGCAAACTTGAACGCTATATTGATAGGTTTCTCATCATCATCATCTTCATGGAGACATATTTTCCTGATTACATCCAAGGCCAATGTGACCTAGTTCAGTCTGCCTTCCGGCTGTTCCTACTCCACTTCGCACGATCTAGGAGCATTCATGGTAGTAAGACCATTTGCACGCATGTCACCCTACACAATGTCAAGCCAGGATTTCTTGAGTCTACCTCTTATATATTGATAGGTTTGTATTGTTAATTAAAATTCTGAGCAGTAGGAGAAACTGCTCAAAAGTTGCAAATAACAATTTTTCTATTGCATGAATTTACAAAGAATAACACAAATTATGTTAATCTTGAACAAGTACATGCTGTCAATGATCAGATCAGACTAAGGCCAGATATCAACCAACAAAATCCATTCAACTAATCCAAGTTCTCATGTTTTAGACAATGGAAATATTTGAGTAGTAGGTGTGGTAATACAGTTTAATTCTTCTTCTTTGGTGAAATCAAGCCTTAAATATCATCTTAATTCTGGCAATAGCATCAAAAAATTTTAATTAAAAATATATCTCACCTTCAGACCCCTCTCGAGGATCTCCTCAGCCTTGGCACCTCGGACCGTGCAGTGGACAGCAATTTTTTCATTACGACGAATACCGAAGGATCGGACAGTGTACCTAGCCTTCGAGAATACTGGCTGTTGTCCAGTAAGTTGTTCCAACACCTGAAATGATATACATTCTATAAATATATATTCATAAGGGGAGTGGGTCCACAGTGATAGTGTAACTGTCAGGATTCAAACCCAGGATATATCAATCATAATTCTGACTACTTAACCACTAAGCTGTCTTAATTCTATGACCATACATGTTCAAACTGCTTTATAGAAATTAAAATTCTTTTTTCATTGTGAGATTCTTAAAACTGAATATAAAATACAGTAAGAGTAATTGTAATTTTCACAAGTATTCTAAACAGTAAGTGGTTTAGTGCTTAGAAGTTGCAAATAGAAAATATTGCTATTGCATGAATTTGGGAAGAATAACATAAGAAAATGTTAATCTTAAAACATGTTCATGCGGCATCATAAATGATGATGTTGATGATTATGATCTACAGTTGTTTATAACCATATTGTACAACCTAATAACACATGTTTTGTCCTTTGTGTGCACAATAAAGAGATACTATACTATACAATAACAAATAATTCTTAAAAAATGTACTTTACTTGCCAAATATAACATATATTATCTTTGCATAGAGCATAGAGAATTTGCAGATAGGTAAAGAATTTACAGACAGACATTAGGTCCAACTGCAAGAAATACATAAATCAGAAGATATTTAATTTACTATTAGCTATAAGTATGCATTAGCTAAAATTAAGATTACAATCTAAATGCATGACCACTGGAGGAAAGTATAGATCTCTACAAAACATGGTAGGTATTGTGTAGTGTGGTCGCGATGTGTACATGTTTTAAAGGTTATGATAAAAAATGTTTTCTAGATGAATTAAAACCGATGTAATATTGATACTAACCTTAGCAGCACGAGTCAGCCTATCACCAGACTCTCCAACACAGATGTTCAGGCAGAGTTTTCTGATGTGTAGATTGCGCATAACATTTTTAGAGTTATCTTTAGGAGGCTTCTTCTCCTTCTTCTCTTTCTTCAATGCGGGCGGTGGTACACGCTGAAATACATACTTTGAATTTACGATACACACTTAAATAGACACTAATAAATAGTAATCCTTGTGATCAAACACTTATGTAGGTTATGCCGATTTTAAAGTCGAGATTTTGAATGAGGAGCCAAAAATATAAATACGGAAATAAATAAAGCACAATAACAGACATCCTAGGATATGCAGACACTTTAATAATTAGAAAAATTTAACGATTCAAACAGATATATAATTGCAAGAAATTAAAACACCCACCGCCATGGCTACAACTTATCAAAAGAACCATAAACAATCATACAGTAAACGTCAATGTCAAATAGTATTCCGATCACAGACAAGCGTTTTAACTTTTTTAATAATGAATACCATACTTTTGGCATGTGAACATAATTTGCTAAAAAATATTATTTTTAGACCAGACTCTACTATAAAGAGTATAGTAATATATAGGAGAAGAGTGGCAACTCTATGCAAAAACTTGCATGTATGGAAAGTGCTGCCGCCCCGGGATGGGTGGGGGAACTAATCACGATAACAGCACATATATAAATACGTACTTACTTACAAAGTTACATGTATGCAAAGAGGAACTCTTAAACGATCAATGATTCAACAGCTGCTATAATACAACCAACTAAAGCCCGACCAGTAAAATAAAATACCTCGCCATATTGCGGTAAACTATTGGAACTAATTTCTTCATATGGTAACAATCTATACAATGTCATTATGGTCATCTGTCACGGCCCGTTCACGACCTTGCCGCTGCGAGCGGCAGCTAAGTGCGGGGCGGCGAGCGGTTGGAACAAAAGTATGAAAATGTTTGAAGCACGCCACGAGTCGCCGCTCATAGCGAAAACGCGCGCGGTTTTCTCCGAGCGAATCGCTACAGCGGCGCGCGGTGTGGGAAGCGGCAGGAACAAAAGTACAAGCCAATGAGTGCGACGCCACGGAACAGAGCGGCGCGCACGGCGGTGTAGGAGTGACGGACTCAGCGGAGTAGCTTTAAACAAAAAAGATTAGACGATTTTGTAGCGGCGGGCGGTAATGGATCGGCGAAATGAGCGTTCGGAATTTTGACGGTCGGCCAGATTATTTCGAATTTATGACGTGAACTCGATACCAAGACATTTATAGGTAAAATCTTAAATCGACCGCCTATATGGAAGTCAAAACATCCCCAACATAAACTACTCTTTTGGATCAGATGTATTGTTTTAAACATAGGTACGTCTATGTGCTTCAGAATATAATCAAAAGTTTGTACACTCATTCTTGTGTATTCATAAAACTTATCTGGATATATCTTCGTATAGGTCACGAAATTCACCATATAAATACCGATCTTTATTAAGTTCGTGCACTCCTTCTCTCATATTAAGTAGGTCTTGTTTTAAAAATGCACTGCGTTCTATACAGAGAAGGGATAATTTTGATAACGCCATGATTTCAAGCACGTTTTGACTACCTAAATACGTCCACCGCGGCCGCTGCAACTAACCGCTACTGAGAGTTCGTGGCGTGCAAAACGCACCGCTTACCGCCGCCGCGCCTCTTGCCGCGCCGCGGCCCGCTAAGACCGAAGTCGTGACCAGGCCGTAAGTGTGGTGTCAATTGTGCGTGTTGTTGAGTTTGAGAGCGCTACAAAACTACAAAACTATAGTAATATGCCGAAAACTATTAAAAGCAAGTTAAGAAAAGTAATTTATAATATAACAAAGTATTTGTCGGATAAAAAGTAGGAAGGATTGGACTCTGTTCCTCTAAATAACATCACGGACCTTGTTGTCAACATGACGGGTAGGACATCATAGAGTACGTGCAGTTGAAATTGGCCTAATCTACTGATTTTACTGTGACTAATTATTATTCACATTTTTAGGTATATCCCGATCTTCTGTAATAAAAATACGAAGAGAAGGTCAAACGTCAAATGTATTTTCTACGCCTAAGGAAAATAAGCCTAACGCAAAAAAGAAAATCATGCTCGATTATTTTGATCTCTGTGCTGTTAGGCATAAAATACAAGAATTTTATGCAGTCCGAAAAACAATATTGCGTGGTCCCTGTTCTATACATAGTGTAACTGTATGTCTAACTTGTATTTACCATTCCAAGCAGTAAACTATTATACGGATACTACTGTGTTGTGATTTGTGCCCAGTCCTTGTAACCAGTATAACACGCCGCGTCTATTTTTCTATTTTAACCAGAAAACTTAACATAGAAAAAAAAAAATACATTTTAGTGAAAGTTTTGTATATTAAACACGTACTACAAGTTGAAATTATCTTTTAAAATACGAAGCTGCATGAAATGAGCAAGCAATAGGTATATTAATTCGTTTGTAATATTGGACACGATCTTTTTTGTATCGAAACTTTTTTAAGAACAAAGCAACTTAATCAATGAAATTAAAAAAAAGAAGTCTATAACTCACTTTTGTGAATAATAGCAATGAAAAACATGACAGCCTCCGTGGCGTAGCGGTAGTGAACGCGGCCGCTACGCAGGAGGCGCGGGTTCGATCCCCGCTCAGTGCAAATATTTGTGTGCATTAAATATGGGTATTTGCATTGGTCTGGTCGTGCCTCGGAGAGCACGTTAAGCCGTCGGTCCCGGTTGCCATAAGGACATCTATGGCAGTCGTTACGGGTAGTTGGTGCCCTAAAAAGTCCAAAAACAACGGTCTAGCTGCAAAGCTTCGATATCGCCTAATGGCAATCGCTTCACGGAAAATATCGAGGTCTAGCCAAATCTGTAGCTATGACTGGTAAAAGCGGACCCCAGACTCCAAGCTGAAAGCTTCGGATGCGACTGGGAATAACGCTAGGAGGAAGAAGAAGCAATGAAAAAGTCACAGTTTTATATTAGGTGTCATTCCGTGCTTAATTGCGGGGAAATAAAAGCCTGTTCATAAGCAAGTGTGTTGAAAAATATTGGCATTTTACATGTGTATCACTATACTTGGTGTTGTCATAATCATAGATGTTTTTGGCGCCCCCAGTACGGGTTTTCTATTTTATTGGTCGGACTTTACATAAATAACTATGCATTACAATAACAATCTCATATAAAAAGTTTGAATACACGTTAATTTATTCAAGGTGTGATTACTTAATAAAAATATACACGGTGAGGGCATTCTGATGCGGAGAATCTTAAAACCGACTTCTAATTTACTTGTGATTTATGCCATCTATTGACACTTAGAAGAACTAATTTCCTCACAATCACAAACTAAGAATGACACATGACGTTATTGACGTTACTCGGCAAGTGGCGTCGTTTGTATGGGGTCCATATCACGCACAAGCGTCATGCATGACTCATGCATCATGCCGTCAATCATGAATGTTATTGGTCAATCGGTTATTAGACGTTATGTTATTGGTCAATCACGGCGTGATTGATGGTTAAACCATGGCAAAACCTACCGTGTAATGGACCCCTTAGGGGACCCATCACCAGTGGTCAAGTGGTCACTGCAAATATTCATAATTTTGCTTTGTTCTGAGTGTGCCCCCCCTGGTCTCGATCTGTAAAAATCAAATTAAATGTCAAATACTGTTTTTTCCATTTTTCGTAATGCAATTTTCAAGAAAGAACATCAGCGTGATCGTTTGTAACATTGAATCAAGGTTTATTTTGAAAATTGTTATTAAGAGAATTGGCCCCCTTGCATTGAAATCGTGATCGTTTTTGACATTTGGGAGTTTGATATTAGATAAAGACAGTATTTTGAATAAGTTTTGTTAGAATGAGCAGTTTTCTAGTAGGTATTTATAGGGTTCCTAAAAACGCGCTAGATGGCGCAGCCGGCACTTTTGGTAAGACGAGTGTGGTGTCACATATAGTGTTCCCTAATTTATGGAAAAATGTTCTTCGGTTTTGTAATGATTTACTTTATATAAATATTTTGTCATTTTTTCTGATACAATTATTTTAAATATAATATTATTATTTTAAATTACAGACAGTGACGCGAAATGGGTAAATGAAATTAAACTTTGGTAACATCGCAAATGTCATGAGAAAACTACAAACAAACCACACTCGAACAAAGTAAAATTATGAAAATTTGCAGCGACCTCTGGTGATGGGTTCACCAACAAACGACGCCATTTGCCGAGTAACGTTAATAACGTCATGTAAGTGTCATTCTTAAGTTTGTAAGGAAATTAGTTCCACTAAGTGTTAATAGATGGCATAAATCACAAGTAAATTAGAAGTCGCTGTTAAGATTCTCCGCATCGGGATGACCTCACCGTGTATATTTTGATTAAATAATTAGTTAATTACACCTTGAACGAATTAATGTGTTTTCAGACGTTCTAGGGTTCCGTAGCCAAATGTCATAAAACGAAACCCTTAAAAATTCGTTATGTCTGTCCGTCTGTCTATCTACGTCCGTATGTCACAGCCACTTTTCTCCGAAACTATAAGGCCTATACTGTTGAAACTTGGTAAGTAGATGTATTTTGTGAACACTGTGAACCGCATTAAGAATTTTACACAAAAATAGAAAAAAAGCATTAAATTTTGGGGGTCCCCATACTTAGAATAGAACTGTAACTCAAAATGTTTTTTTTTTTCATCATACCCATACGTGCGGGGTATGGGTATCTATAGATAGGTTTTTAAAAATGCTATTGAGGTTTCCACATCATTTTTTTCTAAATTGAATAGTTTGCGCAAGAGACACTTGACACTTCCAATGTGGGAAAATGTGTGTCCGGGGGGAAGGACCTTCTAACTTCTAAAATAAGAGAATGATAAATCTAAAATAAAAAAATATGAGACACATTGCCATGCTATCTTCCACCGAAAATTGGTTTGAACGAGATCCAGTAAGTAGTTTTTTTTAATACGTCATAAACCGCAATTTTCGCCTTTGCTGCTACGGAACCCTTCATGGTCGCCCATGAAGTGATTGCGTGCTTGTGACTGCTTCCCTGCGTTACCGGGTGCACAGTCACAATACTCGATAGGTCACGAACGAAACAACAACATAAGCCCGAAGGCATCATCATTGATAGATAAAAAATTATTTCAGCCAGTTTCATACTGTTTCCACCTAAAAAAACGGGACCTTCTTTGTGCCTCCCCCTCCCTCTTCGGGCTCACCTCGGAGGGGTCAAGACTTTTAGTATGTTTATCTCCTAACTAGTCCAAACAAAGTTCCTAAGTCAAAATTTCTGCTTCCGACTTTTCCATCCACAAGTTATTCGTTCACTAGGCTATTACCTGTGTATTTTACTTATTATTTCGTAATCACTTTCAACAAAGTGTTTACTACTGTCATGAATCTTCAATAATACAACATTTTGTGCTCAATCAAACAATAGTGTATTTCTATACTCTATATTACTATTACTACAATAATTACAATTCTTATCAATTTATATAATGGTCTTACATTACCTTAGCTCTCATTTGTATCACTATATTACTGATTAATTTACTAAATCTTATTTTACAATACAATTCCGTCGTTCCGTAACCATCTTCCCAACAATTCCCTCATCAACTGACACTAGACAGTGTTGCCAACTTTTAAACAAAAGAATCTATACTGATAATAGACATAAGGTTGACTATAAAAACCTTTTTAATATCTTTCTATTGCAAAATCATTACATTCGGCCGTCCGACCGCGTGCGATCTCCTGACGCACGGTAAAAATACACAATAATTCACAAAATTAATGTACTTAAAATGTCTAAATTAATATTACATATCTCAGTTACATAATTATTTTCTCAAGTGAGTGTGCAATCATTCTCCTAGCGCACGGTAAATTAAGAAAATTCACAAAAATAAACGCAAAACTAATAATTACTTAAAATTCCTTATGTCTAAATTGATATAAAATATTTTAGTTATCTTATCAATTCACAAAAATAAACGAAAATTAAAGTCTACTACACTTTAATATAAAATATTTGAATAATCGATTACTTTGAGAAGCAAGTGCTTAATTGAAATTAAATCAACATGTAATAACAAGTACAATGTGTAACAACAAGTTCCACCAAGTGCCATCAATCAACAGTATGAATAGTCTACATGTACATACATAAGTAATCATTACATTCGGCTGATATAAGAGAAATGAGATCGCGTTCAATTTTGGTTGAGTTTAGTCATCTTTACTTTTGTTACTTTTATCATTATCAGATGAACTGCTATCGTTTTCCGATGCTATTTTTATTATCAGATGCATTTACATTAATCCATGTCATGAATCTTATCGTCTGAGGCTACACTTTCAAAATTATACTTTCCTTGACAAAACTCCGATATTTCAATAATTTTGCACCTATTTCAGCTATTTTGACTTATAAATTTAGATAAAGCAACACAAGATTTAGATACTTCTGTTACATTGGTATTGGATTCACTACTTATGTCTAACATATTAGTTAGGCTGTCTCTCCATCTGGTTCCAAATAATGTTTCAGTTGCAGTTTTCTGAGTGGTTGGTTGCATTATTAAGTACCTACTAAATTTTCTCAATCATTTTAGATACATCTACATGACCAGAGTCGTCATGATTAGATCACATATTTGCCAGCGATCATCACGAGGAATTACGAAACAGATATTACCTATTACCAATCCGTCTATATAATCTACTATTTCAACACATATATTTTTTTCAAATTCAATGTTTAATATTTATATTTATATATATATTTTTTTTTTTTTTTTATGTTAGAGAAAATCAGATGTGGTAAAAAAAAAAAAAAAAACAAACAATCACACAAACTAAAAGCATACAAAATATTTAGGTACTGAGATCACAATTCACAAGACTGTTATTATTTATGTCAATAAGTAAAGACAAATATGTTCGTGCAAAATCCAAACAAGTTAATTAGGTCAGAACGTTATAGCAAAAGAAACAAATGTCAGAATAATCATGTCAAACAGAAAATTTCAAAATATTAAACATGTCAAATATTAGGCATCTATGGCATCAGATCTGGCATCTATCAGGTCAACTGTTAAACATCATTATAAATTCCACCTATTAATCAAAATCCATTGTATAAGTATGTATAATATATGTATTAAGAATCAAAATTGATCGCTTTGGCACTCATTTACAGAATATTATGATTTGGTACATAATAGTTTAAAAAGTTTAGATTCAAGCCACGAATATTTTAACAAAGTTTAATGATCTAATATCCTTAGCTGAGTCAGGTTTTAGAATCATCAATAGGCATTCGGTAGATGCCTGGATCTGTCATTTGTAATGTTAGAAGCCAATATTATCGGACTCCATCGCGATCTAGGTACTCGTTATTACTACCTTTAGTCTGACGTACGCTTATCCATAGATAAGTAAATCCCTAACTTCATTTTTCCCTTGTCTGCTATCAAAGCCTGCAGGATTGCCCTTGCCTCTGGTATAAATATTATGCCTGTCACAATTTTTTTTTTCTTTTTTTTTTTTTATAATATGGTAATATTTTTCCTAATTCAAATTAACACGAGGTAGGTATTTCCATTCTATTCCATTCTAGGTATCCCTCATATTTCACATTTATTTCATAACGTCAGTTATCGTTATAATATTCGCGTAAATAATCGTTACACCTAGGAGCTGATATAATATATTTTCGAGAAGCCGGCCATAACTCTGTTCATTTGGGAATGCTCCTTTGAGTTTAATTTGCCAATCTGCATCTGCCAGATATAAGAGCCTCCAAGTTTGAAGAGATAGTTCGAAGCTCAAACCACCTCGTCAAACCTTCCCCTCTTCGCTAGACCAGGAAAATTCTGAAGAGCAAATTGTATGGTCCGATTCTCGTCCCATTCATAAATTACAACACATTCGTTGTCTTTACTAACCCAACATTCAATATTTCAAAACGTACTTGATGGTTCGAATTCTGGTATAACATTGCTTGGCCCCGAATCAGATCAGCATCGAAAAACCGGTATTTTCGAAACCGTAACTATAAAACCTACAGATCTAGAATTTACATGCTTGCATACTATAGGATATACAGAGTAACTTCTTCTTTTCATAAATTAAATAAAAAAGGAAATAGTTGAAAAGAGTCTCTGAACATCACTCTAATCTTTCTTATAAAACCAAATATTTTCTACAATATGTATACAAATAATCTAAACTTTCACACGTCGTGATCTTCTTAGTTAGTAACCGTCGCCTATAAAGTTATCTATTAAAATTAGTTTTACTGATTTTTACGGTTCAAATTTGAGCGCATGACCACTTGTATGGTCAAAGTCATTCGTGTATGTAATCACCTTAAGTAAATGATTAGTAATGTCTTATTTATACGCTGTTACAAAGAATTAAATATTTTCAGTAGGTACGTCTTTGGTAGACCAACTACCCTTTTGTTGGATGTACTAGATGAGAAGGAGCTGAATGAAGAATGCTTACGTTTCCTCTGGTTATCTTGTCTTGTTCGCTTCTTAGTCATTACAGGCTGCGACTTTACGCTACTATTCGTTCTAGCTACTACCTACGAAAGGGTGTGTTTTCGTTTATTACGGCATTCGTTCAATTCAGGAAGCAAGCTATCGGGAGTAATCACGTCGTCGTCTGAATTCATTACCTGTAGAAATGATTTTGTCTTTAATTAACATTATCGAGTCTTTCGAACCGAAAACGGTCGCGCTACCGGCGCACTGCCTTTGTAAATAAATCACACTGGTTTTATAGACATACTTAGCTTACTACATTGGGCATACTTAGCTCTATAGGCATACTTAGCCTACTTCATTGAGCAAACATGGCTCTATGGGCATACTTAGCCTACTACGTTGAGCACACATGGCTCTATAGGCATACTTAGCCTACTTCATTGAGCACACATGGCTCTATAGGCATACTTAGCCTACTACATTGAGCACACATGGCTCTATGGGCATACTTAGCCTACTACATTGAGCACACATGGCTCTATGGGCATACTTAGCCTACTACGTTGAGCACACATGGCTCTATAGACATACTTAGTCTACTACATTGAGCATACATGGCCCTATGGGCGTACTTAGCCTACTACATTCAGCACACTTGGCTCTATCTATAGGCATACTTAGCCTACTACATTGAGCACACATGGCTCTATAGGCATACTTAGCCTACTTCATTGAGCACACATGGCTCTATAGGCATACTTAGCCTACTACATTGAGCACACATGGCTCTATGGGCATACTTAGCCTACTACATTGAGCACACATGGCTCTATGGGCATACTTAGCCTACTACGTTGAGCACACATGGCTCTATAGACATACTTAGTCTACTACATTGAGCACACATGGCCCTATGGGCGTACTTAGCCTACTACATTCAGCACACTTGGCTCTATCTATAGGCATACTTAGCCTACTACATTGAGCACACATGGCTCTATAGGCATACTTAGCCTACTATACTAAGCAGTCTTAGCTCCATAGGCATACTTAGCCTCTTACATTAAGCACACTTTATCTAGTAATACATAGATTTCACTATACATATTCATTGACAATTATCTAATAATAATTTACTGTAACAATCAAACATTTGCACGCCATATACTACGGCTATAAGTGATGTAGGTACCCACTGTTATATACTCATAGGATCTCTGTAAATCAAATAATATAAAGCAAATAAATTCTATCACATAATATCAAAATCAAACATTCATACGCCACATACTGCGGCTATAAGTGCTGTAGGTACTCACTGTTATATACTCATAGGATCTCTGTATATCAATTAATATAAAGCAAATAAATTCTATCACATAATATCAAAATCAAACATTCATACGCCATATACTGCGGCTATAAGTGCTGTAGGTACTCACTGTTATATACTCATAGGATCTCTGTAAATCAATTAATATAAAGCAAATAAATTCTATCACATAATAACAAAATCAAACATTTGCACGCCATATACTGAGGCTAAAAGTGTTGTAGGTACTCTCTGTTATATACTCATAAGATCTCTGTACATCAATTAATATAAAGCAAATAAATTCTACTTCTATTTTCCATAATAGCAAAGCTCACATGACTCTGTAGGTAGGATACATTCGGCAAAAGAGACAGTATCCCACCCTCACATATGTGCGGTATTCTGATATTCATGATAAACAGTATGTCAAACGGTAAGATATACGTCAAACATATTTACATGTGAGCGAACTGTCAATAGCTCAATAATTCGTTTCTTTACTCACACTCTTTGCAAATTAAAACCGATTTCAAATCATCCGTATTTATTATTTATTACTTATACTTTCTCTTTCTCATACATGAAACTCATTACAGTATAAAACCGCTATTCTCAACTTAACTATGTCATACAAGGTATCGAGTTCGAATCCCAGCATAAATTTTGCTTTTTGCACTTTTATTGATTTTCTTTTGCTTTCCCTCATTCTTATTGATTTTGATTGATATTGCATCTTTTATAGACATTTTTACACAAATAATCTTGCAAAAGAATATTTGAACTTTAACTGGTGAAATACATATTTAGTGTCGGAAACCTTAGTGTGTCAGAATGTCTTTTGAGTCAAATAAAGACGAACTTTAGCTATAATAATGCTTAACTGGGATTCTACGACGGTGATATAGGTATTCAGGAATTTTACAAGAACTTACTTTATGATTATAATTTTAGAACCTGGGTTCAAATCTTGTGTTCAAACATTAGAGGTCTTACTGGTGAATTAGTGTATGTGTGTAGTGTATTAGGGTGAATTAAAGGTGTTAATTTCATTGGTAAAGTCCAGCTTCAGTGTCGTGTTTAAACCAGATAAGGATGGTCAATATAAATTAAAGCCCTTTTTTTTTTTTACAATTTTGTACATCATACAATATAAACAAATAATGTGCTTGTATATAATACTATATTATATTGTTATATTGCTTACATCATAGCATATGATCATATGATAGGTATTGTATATTATTTAACTAATCCATGAATAATATGTATGAAACAAAATACCAATTGAATTGAGAAACTCTTCATTTAGCAGTCGGTTAAAAATATATTAAGTTGATGGGTAAACCATAAGTGATGTTATTGGTAATGTAATAAGAAATTATTATATTTACATATATATGTAATACCTACAAGCTCGATCATGATTTGATTTGATGATCATGATTGATAGATTGATTCATTGTTCTTATAATACATTTACCTACTGGGAGTAAAGGAAGAAATAAAGTGTCTATAATTATCTGGTTGTAACATGTGGAAGAATAATTAGATCTATTTTACTGTCCAAAGGATGTCCAATGCAAAATTTATATTATAATGATGCTCTTATTATGTTAATTGTAACAAGATCTTGTTTTATTTTCCATAGTTATTATCCTTGAGGCTATATAACATATAAGCTATACAAGTCAATTACATGTTTCTTCTATGCCACAAATAAAATAAATAGCAAAACAAAACAAATTAAGTAACCAAAACAAATACTTAGATAAATATAGTCAGGTTTAGAACTCACTACCTTTGAGTTCCCATCCATAGTGCTTTGCACTCAACCGTGGGAGTGCTTGCTAATAATGTAAAATTTACCATCTCATTCACTATTATCATACCAACTGGTAGGCTTATCACTTCAATTATTATACAATGAGTGATACACACATGTTTATCTTTTATTAGTGCGGGCTGGTAATAACTGTTTTGTAGAGTGTACCTTTGGGAATAGGTAAATATACCAAACTACTTTCTATAAAGGAATTATATCTACCAATATGGAGTCAAAGCACAAAATCAATCAAGAAATAGATAATATCCTTACCTCAGAACAGGGTTTAATCTATAAGAATCTTTTCATCATAAAACAAACTAAAGATCTATTTACTGAATACATATACTACATATTATCTTATGACATTTGGTACTTACACATGAGAATAATTCTTAAACGGTATCTTTTCTTTTAAGGTAAAATAAATCAGAAATGTTCTACTAAAATGATTCTACTATTCATGTTCTAATATCTTTGTAACAAAATAAATAAGTACATAATATATTAATTATATTATCAATGTGCAAAGCTTTCTTGGATAAACATCCCACTTCTGAAATGTCATGAATCTTCAATAATACAACATTTTGTGCTCAATCAAACAATAGTGTATTTCTATACTCTATATTACTATTACTACAATAATTACAATTCTTATCAATTTATATAATGGTCTTACATTACCTTAGCTCTCATTTGTATCACTATATTACTGATTAATTTACTAAATCTTATTTTACAATACAATTCCGTCGTTCCGTAACCATCTTCCCAACAATTCCCTCATCAACTGACACTAGACAGTGTTGCCAACTTTTAAACAAAAGAATCTATACTGATAATAGACATAAGGTTGACTATAAAAACCTTTTTAATATCTTTCTATTGCAAAATCATTACACTACATAACCTCGTACTTATTGTACTAATCAATTTATAACGACGGATGGCTATTAACCTAAGCTTTCGTATTTTTATATCCTTCGGCATTTGGTGCGTGCCGAAATCAGAGCATTTAGAAACAATACAGCGCGTCATTGTAGCTGTTTGGAATTATTTTCTGAAATTATCCATATAAAAATGCAATCTTTTGGGAACAAGCTATGCTAGCGCCACTTTGACAGTTGCCAACCCCATTACTATGCGCAGATGCCAACCAATAGCGATGATGATTGAACAATAGCTTGCTTAGCATATAGTTATTCAAGCGAGCTCCCCAAACGTACCCTCAGTTAGTTAAAATGTATAGATAAGTATTATTATTTAAGGCTTAGCTAAAACATATTGAATAGAACTTTAACACTGTTCCATAAGGTTCAAATTGGTTGTTCTATTTTCATCGTCGTAGAAAGCAAAAGTTCTAGTGAAGCTATTAAACTAGAGAGAGATATAAAGTATTCACGCCCGTGAATGTCCCTGTACGCATAGTGGGCAGAGATGTATGAACACCCATAATTCGCCTACAAGTCAAGTAAGGTTTTTTTAATTTTTAAATAGGTTTTTTATGGGTTGTACATATTTTATGTTTACTGTTTACATTATTACATTATTTTAATAGTGAATTATTGTTTGTTGTGTTGTGACTTTTAATGTTTTTTGAAATGTATGTAGGTAGGTACATTATAAAAATTGCATAATCCCTACCTAGTACTTACCTGTTTTTCATATAATAATATTATATCTGTAGGTAGGTAGGCGTAGGTATGTTGTGCAAAAAAGTAACACCTATAGCGTTGTTCATAGGTTTAACATAGGTACGCTATCGTAGATCAAAGGCGTACCTACCTACTAGCTAAGCTTTTACATAATTTAGCATAATTATTGACCTAAACATACCTAACAAAATTACCACAACAACGAACAAATATTTATCATCAACAATGGCAGAACCGCGGAAAGTGAAAATTTTACCCAATCAAAAATACAAGAAGTATTATTGCTCAACATGTCACATTTTTACCAACTCAGAAAATCAATTGAACCAGCACCTAGAAGGCTATCGTCATAAACATAGAAGATTATTTTCTAATCCGCATAATGACAAAGTTAATTCTAACGAATGGGACTGTGATGTCCTCGTGTACGTTCCAGCTTTCATTGTCGTGTCTATAACTACATTCATTTTTTGGTACACAGTTGTTGCGTATAGTAATGACATCTACTTTTATTAATTATCATAAATAAAACATTAAATTGTAGTTAACGACGCCTTAAATTTCGCGCCATAATTTTAATTGGCGGAGAAGTCGTCCCCAAGCGTTCACGGCTTCTATGCGCACGAACGAACGCGCAGAACAATGAGGTAGCAGCCATTTTATGTCGGTGTCTAAGAAAAACATAATTCGAATGGCCAATCTTAACGAAATTGTGTAATTAGTGATATAATTTATGTGATTCTGTATACACTACTATATTTAGGTGTTTCGTTACTTATGTGAGTAGAATATAACTTTTGATATATACATACGACGATATAATAACATAAGCGCGATGATACCTAACATTTTGCATAAAAAAGGAATAATATTAAATTTGTATCTCATTGTTCATACAATTTGAAAGGTCATTGTATTTCAATAGTTACAAGTCTTTCTTATTGGAACGATGTTTATGTTTACAGATAAAATGTAAAAACTAATAACACAAAGTACTTTCTGTCCGTAGATTTAGCTCAGGATAATATGACATAACTTTCACCAAAACGTTGAATAAAGTAATATAAACCCGTTTTGTTTACATTAGACTTGTATTGGTTACTAAATTACTTGTCGTGTGACAACCGGCGTCGCGCAGCCTCGACTTGAAAGTTGGGGACAAAATTCAATAACGAATTGGCCATTTTATTGATGGCCGGGGGGGAGGCTGGGTGGAGACAGTCGGTCGGTGAGCTTCCGCCATTTATATTTTGTCAGAGATTTTAGTTATTTTAATTATGTTTTGAAATTTTGTTTACACTTTCATCTATCCACTAGATATGGAACTAGTTATATCTATATCTCTAAACGCTACACAAATATGCTTACGATAAGCGCACTTGTGTGAGTGTGCTATTATAGTTTATTCTTATGAATATGTACCTACTTTGTATAATTATCTATTACGTTTGACTTACATACAAACATAATACATGTAATATTATAACTTGGGCTTTATATGCACATGAACGTATAAACAGTGCTCAGTCAACGGCCTACAATATAAATAAAACATACCTACTTACATTCCTGTACCTACTTAATGTAGATAGGTATTGTGTAAATGTTGTTAATTATGTGCTTAACTGATAATTAACTGTATTTTTTGTTTAAATTTAATGTTTTTTTTTTGTTTATAAATTGTTAAAGAAGTATGTTTTGTCACTTTATGTTTTTTTTTAATGCAGATGTTTTTGCAATGTTTTTTTTTATCATTACCTATTTTTTTTATTTATGTTACCCAATCCATGTTGTTTTGTAATTATATTTTAATTACATGTATTCCACGCATTATTAGCTTTTTATTTAATAAAATATATTATGTTCATCCATGCAGTGGCGGATTTCGGCTTAGGCCCGCGAGACTTTAAAAAGGTGCCGGAAACTAAAACAATGTCCCTGCCGCCTAAATCGAAATCAATAAAGTTTTGCACCTGTTGTAAATATGAGTTTTAATAATTTCTCTTTTATTTTATTCTTGAATAGTGGAAAAATAACTAAAAATAAAAACAAAGTGTCAGTACAAAAGTATTCTTCAACAATTTTCACTAACTAAACTCGTACAAAAAAAAATCTGTAAGAAAAATGATAATCATGGGTCTCAAGTGAGTTATCAACAAATCCGCTCCTGCGTCCATTTGAATTATTGCTTTTGGGAAACAAAACAGTGCCAAAACTTACGCTTCAAAGCTATAAAGGTACTTACGTATTTAGGAATAATGCTAATACCTGCTGAAAACAACCACAGTATTTATTAACTTTTAGTGATAAGTGCCTTAATTTAATCATATCTGGTGTAAAAAAGCATAAGTTTAGGTACACTACATAATTTTGAAGAAGTGTCGTAGTTATAAAGTATTATCACTCACAGCCGGTTCGCACTTGGCGGCAGTTGCCCGAATTTTTTTGCATTTTGTCAGCCACAGTCGAATCTGGTACTATTTTTTTACACTACACGAGGCCAATGTACAAGCTGAATGTCTAGGAAGTTCTTGTAGTGACATAGCTATTATTACATATTTTGAGCAGAAAACCAATACATACAACAATACATGAAAAATAATATTAGGTGCTAGATCCACCCCATATTATATTTTAGCAAGGGAAAGATTTAGTTAATCTAAAAACTTAAATAATTTTTTAGGATATCAAATTCTATATTCAAGTATTAGTTCGGTTAGATATCCGACATATTTTGCTAGTTTATGCTTATTGATGTAAGCATAAACTATCAAAATACAAGATTTTGACATCCGACAAAATAATGTAAACAACGGCAACGGCGTCATAAAATAGCCATCAAATCAAAGGGCGAGATCCGACGCTATTTTTTTCGAGCGTAGAAGCACCCAAAATTGTGCCACTGGGCAAGAATGGGAACTGGCTCTTACAATTTTTTTTAATGACCTTATGTAGTAATATGAATAAAAAAAATTACAGTAACCATAATAATTTGAGTAGGCAAACATCTTGAACAAAAGGAGGCGGCGTAGTAAGGGAAAAATTCGCGCATGTGCACTGTACGACCAACTAACAAAAAATGGCATCATTGCGAGATTTTAGAACTCGTGATTGGGGTTAATTGGCGCCTCAACGGTGCGGCCGCAGCCTGAAACAGGAGGGGGGGGGGGGGGGACACTTTTATAAAGTGCGGAAATTCCTTCAGAAAATACGTTTTTAGAAGACGTCAATTAGACAGGCACGTATTGGGGTGGGGAAACCCCCTCCCTACCCCCAGACTGCGCATGGCCTCGACGGTTGCCCTCCACACCATAAGACCTAAAACCGCTTTCTGTTTAGCTTGAGTAAATTATCAAGGTGTTTGCCGATAGACTATTTTCGATGAACGCGCTTTCAACGTGCAATTACATAATCATCGATAACTTTGTCTTCAGTCGGCCGTTCGTGATTGGGCAAAAGCACACACTCATACCCATAGCACTAACAGCATGATCCCCGAACCTACTCTTAGTAAGTACCTAACACCACTCAGCACACACAAATTAGGTACCTAAGTAAGTCCTATTTGCATAATCTGGAGGCTTATCCTGTCTAGATCTATTTAAAAGTCGAAAAAGAAAGTAACTAAGTATTAGAGCCTGGAACAGTGAATCCTGCATACACAGAATTATGTGTATTATTCAATCTAACTTCTTTTCAGGTGGCAGAAGTTGAAGAAAATGGGGGAGCAAAGAGGTCGCCATTAGTTTCCCGGCACACTGGGGCGTAGGCGTCGGGGGTGTGGCACGGGGCGTGGGGGTCCCCGTGCCACCCCCTGGCGACCTACTCGCCACTATATCCATGTTCGAACAGCAAATTAAGGCTGAACCCATGAGGTAAGCCCAGAAATTTGACTGAATATTATCTTAGGCTTTTGGATGATGGCATTTGTTCAGAGATACATGTTGCTTGGAGAAAAAACTTGATAAATTGGCTATTAGGCAGGTAGTTGCATGTGTTTAGTTTTTGAAGATACTAAACTGCTGTGCGACGAATTTATTAATTACTTAAAAGTATCTAGTGATGTTTCACCTAAATTGTGACGAAGGGCCAAAAAAATGGATCGACTAGAAACAGTTTGTCAAAATTCGCAACCCTCAATCGTAACATAACGCTCCAAAGCCTATCCTACCTACAAAAAATATTTCTATGCAAATAGCAACCCATGTACCTACAGTGTAACAAAAATAAATGCTGACTGTGGGTATCTTCTGTTTCAAGCCACTTTCCTGGCCAATGCAGTCCTCATCCACTGCTTTCCCGCAACACCGAGTAAGTACAAGTTTATAGAGGACGTTAAGAGGCCTATCACTAAGTATTTAGTTTTGCTTATTTGGACACAAAAACAAATTAATCGAACAATTATAATATGTCTTGTCATACTTAGTTTTTGTGCCTCGGATAAAAATATATCGACTTAAAAAACTAAAACAAAACAACAGCCTGTTGTCCCCTCCGAAAACTTTAGTAGGTACTTAGTTAACTACTATTGTTGTCAGAGCTAATCATTAGGTAAATGGAAATATGTTTATGTTGCAGTTTTTACACTCATCCACACGTACACTCCGGTCCCCCCACGATAATCCGAACAGATTCAAATCATGCAAGCATCATCAACATGAATCAACATCATCAGGCCCATCAAGAAGATTCAAAAGACAGTCTCATAGTACAACACCAAGTACAACATCAACAAGATCTCATGGAACAACACCAACAGCAACAGGAAATGCAACAAGATGACGAGGTGATTTTATGCTACAAGGATATATTTCATATTATTTACATAAAATATCTATATTTTTATGTAATTGTAAAGTGGTCGTGTCTGTAAATTGGAGATATTAAAAAAAAATACTTGGGTTATGTTATGTTAACGATACTGATTTTTTTTTAAATTTCTTGTCTGTTTGTCCGCGATGGACGCAAAAACTACTGGACGGATTTTGATGCGGTTTTTTTTTTGTTAGAAAGGGCTAACTCAGACTTAAAATCTTACGTTTGTTTGATCGCAATCGGTTGAGTAGAACCGAATATATGAGCAAAGGAAGTTATTACAAAATTGCAAAGTATTGTACCTAACAGATTTTTGTGATAGTGATTTATTCTTGGCTTATTAATTTTACTCCGAATTAATTTGGTATGTGGCCAGCGCATCGAGAAATCGTAAAGCGTAAAAAAAAAACAAAAATGTGTTTACGAACAAACGTTATACATATTATTGTAGACATACTGTAATCAGATCCAGCGAAACATTAAATTATTATCCTGTACGCATAAATGAAAAAAAAACTGGTTACATTAATAGTTGAAATTCCGTTTTGTTTGCAGCTAAGCTTCAAGGGGATGGAAGATGAAGGGGTTGAAATGGATATGGATGTTCGACAATGTTCTCAGGTAAGTACCTACACAATAATACCGAACATTTGCAAGTCCTCTTTGTGTTTTTTTACAATTACGGCAGACAGCAGGTACCTACATTTTTTTTACGACAGGACATTGTATTCAAAGTATCCAGCAAGGGGACTGAACGAAAGATTTGAAGCACACTCATTTCAAAGATAGGTTGATAACTACATATTAACTATACCTATAGATCTCTTTCACTCACACGTGCTTATCCTATCTTTTGTACTATTCATTAATGCAACTTATCAGCATTTAACTATATAGATGTACGTTATAGATACCGGTATTTATGTTCGGGCAATTTCATAAGTTCGGCCAGTATGAATAATGATCGTATCAAATTTAAGAAAAACTGCATGAATAATTACTTTTCCTGGTCAGTATAATAATGATAAACCTAGACTATAAAACAGATTAGTATTTTAGTTTATTAAGTATATGACATTAAACTTACATAAGTAACCCAACCGGCGTCATTTGTGGTCTTTCGAGCCGGACCAACCTAAGTTTAATAATAACATTGTCTTGTATTTTTAATAATAACATCATCTTGATTGTTAGGTTGAGGTTTAGGACCTTATAACGCTCAGATATTACCGCTATGGAAATTTGGGTCAAATGACAGGAGCACTAAGGGCCATCAGTCAAAAATCTCTTTCATATTACAAAAACGCTTCTATAAAACAAATATTTTAACAGGGTATGGGAGTGGACATGGGATCAGTTCAAACTAAAATGGAAGTTTCGAACGGGGGCCAATCTACACCTCGTTCCAAGCCCCAAGCTTGTAAGGTGAGTCATAGATATAACCTGCATGTTATGATTGGTGAATTTTGTAAACGGGCTAATAGGTACTTACCTAAGTAAAAATTAGTAGGTACTTTACCTACAATACGTAAAATAAATGAGTATTCTAGGATATTACATGTGGCGCCATCTAGAACAAAACTAAGTATAACTTTTCGTGTTATAAATTTGAAAATGAGGATAAACATACTTACTAAATTGTTACTGCTTATATTTCAGGTGTGTGGTAAAGTCCTGTCATCAGCGTCTTCCTATTACGTCCACATGAAGCTTCACTCAGGAAATAAACCCTTTCAGTGCACTGTAAGTTATTCTTAAATAAAAATCATGGGGATTTAGCAACAGACATTGCATGGCATGGTTTCGGTGTTAGGCGTGAATTATAGAGAAAGGCAGGAGACATACGGCGAGGTTAAGGCATTCACTTTTAAACGTTGTCAAACAAAACAAACGACGCGACGCAGCGTAAATTACATAGAAAAGGCGTGGCAGAGGAATGACATTTAGTCGCTTTTTTTGCGTCACTAGCAGCCAAAACTTTGGCGTCGTGCAAGAGGCATGTTATCGTCTGTCTGTCTGTATATACTCAATGCCGCATCGCACATTTTATCTCACAGCTCATCTTTACTGTATAATTCACGCAATGTGTCCACGGCCATGTGAAGCTTTCACCAAGTACAACAGAATACTTAGGCCTAACTCTAGAGACTATGGTTTGGTTGGGAGTGGGGAACGCGTGAACTGAACATATTTTTTCTGTTCGCTTAGGTTTGCGATGCAGCTTTTTGCCGTAAACCTTACCTGGAAGTCCACATGCGTACTCATACAGGAGAACGTCCATTTCAATGTGATCTCTGCCTCAAACGATTTACACAGAAGTCCAGTCTGAATACGCACAAACGCGTCCACACAGGTGAGTCCTAAACATGACACAAACAGGTTGCACTTATAATAGCATCTCGGTGTTGTTCATAGGCATCCAAAAACAGATAATATACCTAATAATAAAATAACTTATGCAGTAATTGATCTGTTTTTCGTCAGCCTACATAAATAATATTTTTCAAACATTAAATGTTTTGTGTAAGATGCCTTTTTGCTAGCATTTAAATGTATTTAATAGCATTTGTGCAATGTTACAGTCGTGCGCTTGAAAAATATTCATTTATACCTGTGAGATTATTTTGAGCCGAAAGATGATTGCATAATTTAATTTTGAATGCAATTAATGTAATTTCCATATTTATAAACCAAAAACAATTTCTGATTTTAATTTTGAATTTGGTATTTACATAATAAGTCCCCCAAGTACAGAAAATATTTTATAGGGATGTTGAAAGTACTAAAATTAGGATGGAGGCATTAGGAATTATATGGAAGTTACATTTTAATTATACTGGACTGAGAAATATCAGTAAACAAATTCCCATATTTTAAAAATGTACCATGAGGGGATTGTTTAAACATTATGAAATTGGATTCTTATAATTTTGATCAAGTTGACCTCCTCCTGTTTCCGCGAAACTCAAAAGTTAAAAATTATTTTGTTCTTTGATTATTAGTTTTAAATTTATACCAATTGGCTACTTGTTGTTGATTATCGCTTACATCCTATTTTGACGCCCTGATGAGTCAGCTATTTTGTATTTTATATGTATTGTCTTATTATCTATATACATTCTTATAATTTATTATTGTATTGGTGTGCATATATACTGATTATAATATATTAATATTCTGTGAGTGTAGTATACTATGCACATGTTTTATTCTTACTTTATTATGTTATGTAGTAAGTAGTTATATATAAATTAAAGCCATGTTTCAATCTTCCATAAACCTCCTTAGCAAGCCTTTGATTTTGTATGTCCAGTGTGTTGGTAAAGTATTCGAACTTGCTGAAATCTGGCATTTGAAAGACACAGTTGTGCACAACTCGTGAATTTGGTAGATACTGGGAATGTCATGCCTTTTAATATCATAGTCGATATAGATCAATAGACTATTGATTGATATAACGCTGTCGAACGTATTTTTTTAAGAGTGCGTCTCTAATGAGACGTACGCAAATCACTCGTAGCTAAGTCTACTGTGACACGAGGCGCCATCTATGCGAGATATATGCAGTAGTTATTGTGCACATGTATTTGCTACCAAACTATAGTAATAACGGTTCTCTGTCTACTCTATTATTACCGTAAATAATCTTCCCATGTGGAGAAATGAATTGTCTGCTGCAATATTCACTGAAATTATTTCTCCATAGACAATATACAATAAGTAATATAAACCCTGCCTAATTAGAAAGGTATAAAGGCCCATAGGTATTTTAAATATCTCACTTCCGGCAAACGACGGCCCACAGACGGCGTGCGTTTTTAGTCGGTTCGATTCCGACATAGATCGACCGGCTCCGGCGAGGGAGGTATCCGTGGGGATTTTTCGCACGATAAAAAAGGTATTTTAAATATATGAATAAAGATATGAAATAGAAAATATATTGATGATGTAAATAAACGTATTACTTATTGGATCCCCAAATTCCCCCAATCTCCCCAAAATCGAAATATGTGACAACATCCCGCCACTCCGCGTGCATGTGTTGCCATGTTATGTTTCCTCATTGAGTTGAATTCTTGTAGGGTAATTTAAAAAAAAAAGAGTTAAATACGTAAAAAACACTACGTAGTTTTTATCATATATTTATTATTCAGACACGTACATGGATATAGTTAAAGTCCTTGGCACTCCTGAACCTCCTGAGTGGAAGGTACCCGATGAACAATGAAGTTCCCTCAGAAGAACTTGAGATCGACTGTTGGCTTGTAAAATTTCAGATCTGAGCAAGTTTAGGCACATAATTATTAACCTGGCCATACAAAATCATCTGCCAACGAACGATAACATCTCTTTTACTTTCTTTTCTCCATTCTCATTATGTACTATAATGAGATTTTTATTTATTTTTACCTTCATAGTGCTTAGTTATATAAGTAAGCACGCGGTCTATGGGCGGAGCTTTGTATGACTTTCTTAAGACACCTATACATATAAAGTATTGTTTATACCATCCATTATAAGTACTTATCGTATTCCATCCTATGGACAATCTACACTAGTCTTGTAGGACACTGGTGCGACACACAATGCGCTGTACCTTATAAATGACAATACATATGCTTAACATCGACATGTGAATAGTTTTTGAGTTGTGCCAATAGCTAAAGTCGTTTCACAAAAGATCAGGGCGTGAGGAAGGCTTCGTTGATGTGAGGTAAACAGGGGGAGGTGAAGAACTCACAATGGATACCTCACGAGCAATATCTGTTGATACCGTCACATGTGTGCGGGAGAAATCGATTGTGTGTTCTTATATATGGTGGTTTAGACCAGCTGTGAGAGCGTGTGTTGTTGGAATGTGGCCTGGGTTCTAGATGAGCACATGCGCGCGTTGATGGTGAAGGACCGGCCCTACAAGTGTGAACTCTGTCAGATGCGGTTCACCCAGAGCTCCAGCCTCAACCGACACAAGAAAATTCACACGGGTGGGTTGATGACCGTCATCTTTAGCATCGCCCCGTGCCGACTCTATCTCTTTCTCTCTCTCTCTCTTGGCTCCTCAAGCCCCAAACTGTTAGTCCGTTCAAAGTTCAATGTAATCCGTATTCTGACTCATACGATGGTTTCGTTCAGAGGAACACAAACGTGCGCTGCTGGCTAAGGATCGGCCCTACCAATGCGGCTTCTGCTTTGTGAGATTCACCCAGAAATCAAGTTTGGGCCGGCACGGAAAAATACATACCGGTGGGTCTCTGTCTACCTCCTGCCTACTTGTGCGTGACGTTATCCTTGAGGCAGAACGGTACTAACGTGTATTTGTTATAAATAGAGCCTACCTCCCCCTGAATGTGTGTGAATGGTTTCATAATTTAACATTATTAGGTAATAATGAAATAAATATTGTTTGAGAGGGTGCAGAGATGCTATATCGTACTCGTATAACTTATAGAGGAGCACAGACGAGCCCTGTTAGAGAAAGTGCGGCCGTACCAGTGCCACATCTGTTTTATGCGCTTCACTCAGAAGTCCAGCCTGGGACGTCATGGGAAAATACACACTGGTAGGCATTTTCCCCTAAAATCCTTAAGTAGACAATGAATTTGTTAATTACGTTAGCTCACGTTACTAGGCAGTAACATATTATCAGTGCGCGAGCCGGACCCTTATTTTAGCTGAATTTTGTTGGTATTTCTAGAGGAGCACATCCAATCGCTGATCAACAAAGTGCGCCCCTATCAATGCGAAATCTGTGACAAGCGGTTCACTCAGAAGTCCAGCCTTGGCACTCATAAACGCATACACACCGGTGGGTCCCTTGATATTTCATTTATTTACGTTCCGGTCTCTAAGCCACAATGCACAGTTAGTGCAATGTGACTTTGACACCTATGTTTTGTGAATAGTTTTAAGGGCTCCCTGACCTAATTATTCGATCACTCATGCTTTGAATGTCGATATATTGATTAGCGGTTTGGTAGTGATACATTGTTCTAGTTTCAGTATTTAAAACGTGCATTACGATTAGGTTACACACGCTCAAAAACTATTCACAAACAGTAAAGTAAAGCATGTGTACGTTGTGATGATTACCGTTAAGTTCTAGGAGAGAGAATGTCTGATGGACAAATAACGTGGTTGAAATTCCCTCATGGTAGTGCTCATTTGGAAGTCTCGGTTGCTAAGAGCAGTGGAATTATTTGTCCATCGTGGTTTTGTTTTGTTTCTCTGTCCCCCCGTGTCCGTGTGTTGGTCGGCGCAGGGGAGCGGCCGTTCCAGTGCACCGTCTGCCTCAAGTCCTTCACGCAGAAGTGCGCGCTCAATTTGCACGAAAAAATACATACGGGTTAGTAGCCCACATATATTAATAATCCGCAGTATTCCTTTCGGTACGAATAGCGTTAACTTACGGCTCGTCATGCAGTCATTTCATTAGCGTCACGCTTCGTTCCTATTTTTCCGTTGCCAGCCTAACCCGTTGTTTTACACTCCCTGTTATGATAGCTTCCATCTCGTTGCTTTCGACTAACATATCGATTTCTTTAACTCATTCGAACGCGCGCTTTACGTACTTCTGCATTCACTGATAATTTCCAGCCTATCATACCTACTTATATTCTGCCGGTCATTCGCCCTCCTATTCCTCACATTCCGCCTAAGACCCGGTGTTTAAGCAATTATCATTTTTATCATTTCTTCATGGATATTAATTCATTCACAAAAGCGGTAATGCAATCGCCGCAATGACGCACTATTGGCGCCTCGGCACATAAAACCTGTGCCGCCAAAATTGGGTAAACAAAATTGGGGCGAATCGGTCGCCGCGGGCGACGGGAGTCGGTAGGATCGGCGGGGCGGGCGGCCAAGCGTCGGCGACGTGCCTTACTCGCTTTTGTGTGTGCACTGCGCGCAGTGCAAGGGCGCCCTAGCGCGGGCCGCCCCTACCTGGACACTCACGTGCGCACGCATACAGGCGAGCGGCCCTATCAGTGCGACGCGTGTCTCAAGCGCTTCACGCAGAAGTCCAGCCTCAATATACATAAGAGGACGCACACAGGTGGGTACAGCCGCGGGCCGGACTGGCCGCCCGCCCGCCCCGCCCGCTCGCACTCCGCCCCTCCTCTGAATCTCTCCCTAGTATGCGCCTCTCGCGTTGTCGCTTTCGGACTCGTAGCGAAAGATTCGGAGCGGAGTACTCGGCGAGCGACCGGTCCGCGCCGCGACCTCCGTAGTGCGAGGGCGTCTAGCGTCCTTGCGGTCTCGCCGCCGCTATAATGTATATGTTGGGCACCAGTCCAGGGCAGACCGTTCCAGTGCCTGTCGTGCCCCGCCGCCTTCACCTGCAAGCAATACCTGGAGATACACACGCGCACCCACACCGGCGAGCGACCTTATCAGTGCGACATCTGCCTGAAACGCTTCACGCAGAAATCCAGTCTCAACATTCACAAGCGGACTCACTCAGGTACGTGCGCGGCCGGCGCGGCCGCCGAGGCTAGGGACCGACGCCTGTGGGCTACTCCGCGCACGCCGGTCCGCGCCGCCCGCTAACGCCCGCGTCGTCCACAGTGCAGGGCCGCCCGTTCCAGTGCCTGCAGTGCCCCGCCGCCTTCACGTGCAAGCAGTACCTGGAGATCCACAACCGCACGCACACCGGCGAGCGGCCCTACCAGTGTGACGTATGCCTCAAGAGATTCGCGCAAAAATCTACACTCAATATACACAAAAGAACGCACACAGGTCAGTTGGCAGCGCTCTGGGCACGCTTATGTTGCATTTAAATTGATTCAAAATTCATGTTCACTAGCTAAACGTTTTCATGTTTTCTATGTTTCTTGTATTTTTGACTTCAAAGTTGTCGGTGCCACATGACTGTAATATTGGTAGTCGTGAGTATAAAATGATATCTGTAGATGTATTGTATGAATGAATATGCCTAACTAATGATATGCGGGGGTGTCAGTGCAAGGACGGCCGTACCAATGTATGGAGTGCCCGGCGGCGTTCACTTGCAAGCCGTACCTGGAGATTCACATGCGCACGCACACGGGCGAAAGGCCGTTCGAGTGTGATGTCTGTTACAAACGCTTCACGCAGAAATCCACGCTCAACATTCACAAGCGAATTCATACCGGTATGACAATATGCACTCGCGTTCTCTTCGCAACAACGTCCCTTGTAATCATTTCGTGATTCACTTCCGTGATTCACTGTACTAGCTTGGTTCAAGGCGAAAAACATTTCAGTCCATTTAAATTTAGAGACCTAATAATTTACTTGTAACTAAAACTAGTCATTGCTAGATTAAAAAATCAAATTATTGTGGTAGAAATATTTTTTATTCTACCAATAAAATCTACTAAAAGTGCAGTACTTAACTTTGGATCCAAAACGACTTGGTAAATAACTTTAGAAAATGTTTTTCGTCTATACCAAAAGTGTAATAGAAGTACTAAGGAATATATTAGTTACGAAGACGGCAAATTGCTATACAGGTAGAAACATTGTCATTCTGAACTTAATGATGTGGCACCGACAACAATATGTGATTTATTTCATCATCAGCTGCATCATCACTTGAGTTTCAGTACTGTATTATTTATTATAATTTCTTGGCTTACATTCATTAATTTCAGACTGCATCATAGGTACATCTAATTGCATCTTGCCGTCTTTCTAACATCATTTTGCCTTTCTCGCTTTTCATTTATTGATTTTGAATGTACACTTCATTGCTTTATAATGTGGCCACATCTTTACGGCAAGATTCACAGAAGAGTACGATGTTTCAGGTGAACGCCCATACGCTTGTGACATATGTCAGAAAAGATTTGCTGTGAAAAGCTATGTAACAGCGCACAGGTAAGTTCGCTTTCATAATATCTAATTGTGATTATACAATTATTCGATTACCGAGTGTGGCAAGCGAGTTGCCGAAATTCTATGAATAGTAATGAATGTAGATCAGTTCTTTTTAAAATAATTGAGTAAAATTTGTTAACTTCAGTATTTGGAGTACTTTTACTCCAGTTATAAAGTTCCTACCGGTTGTACAGTTCCACTGTTCCACATTGTATATAATATACATACATATCTATGATATAGATTTCTGAGAAAAAACTAACAGAGAGAACACACAATTTATTATTTACTTGAGAGCCGCTAAACGGCAGTTCTATTTGAAATTATATTCTCCAATATTGCCATATCAATAAATAATTGTACTAAAAGGTAATATTAATACGCAATGCGGTAGAAATAACTCAGTGGGAATCGGAATGTTTATAAAAGAGGTGTAAAATGTTTAGATGGTCTCACGTGGCGGACAAGCCGTTGAACTGCGACCGATGCTCGATGACGTTCACTTCCAAGTCGCAGTTCGCGCTTCACATCCGCACTCACTCCACCGGCTCTTGCTACGAGTGCAGCGTCTGCGGACGGTCCTTCGTCAGGGACAGCTATCTAATAAGGTATGCCGTTATACTACACATTATTTCATTGATATATATCAATAATATGAAATTCTACTGATTAGTAAGTCGCTTCAATATTTTTTTGTTAATTATGTAAAAATAATATGTACCGGTCTTTTGATTTTACATGTCGGGGGGCAGAGTGGAGTCCGACTACGATTTTGGTATAGCGTTCTCTCTCTATCATACAGCGGACTGACAAAGAGAGAGCGCTATACTATATAGAGTTGTTAAAACGAGTTTGTTAAATGAAGTCGGTTAAAAACTATTAAAAACATAGATTCGGCGTTAACAATTTGCGATGATATTAAAAATTTTGATTCTACCTTCGTTTTAAAATAATTTACTTGAGATAAATTGTAACATCAATTATTTCAAAGAAATGTGGAAGTTTAAAAGCTATTTTGGTTCCCTCTAGACACCACAACCGTGTGCACCGCGAGAACCACAGCAACGTGTCAGCGAACAGCATGGGGACATCGATCGCCACCAACACCAACAACTCGAATAACGGAACTTATGACTCGCCAGGCGTTTGTGACTTAAGGTAAACATTCACTTGACTTGGTAGCAATACTAGCTAAAATATATTTATTTACATAGCTTGTATAAGGCACCGCCAACTCAGGCGCATTCGCCTGAGATTTAGGAGGGGATTTTTTTTTAAAGTACGGCAATTCCTTTAGAAAATGCCTTTTAGAAGACTTTTCAATTAGACGTGGACGATTTGTGGGGGGGGGAGGTCATGTCCCCTGTGACCCCCTCCCCCTGGACCTGTGAGCGGGTACACGGACCTCAATTCTGCCAATAATCAACCACTGTCATAGCATAGCACTGGCACTGCAAAAAAGCTATTTTCATTTTAGACTTTCCTGTTAAATTCTAAAATTAAATGGCATATTTTGCAGGGCACTGGTCAATTAGCAGAATGCCCCTTTTGGTGTTTAACGAGGCTCTAACAGAGGTTTTTTTATCAGTGTTGGGGACTCAGTCTTTGAGTCGTAAAAAAAAATCATTACTATACAGAACATACTGAAGAGTAGAGACCCAAAAACACACAATTTATAAGCACTAAATTGAATAGAACGTTCTACTACTAATCTACTACTAATGTAATCGAACAATTCCTTTGCAGCTTTGTACCAATGGTGAATCGCTACATGACATCCCAAGGGACTCAAGTGTCCATGCAAGATACAAGCAAAATGTCAGCGATGTCACCGCAGTCTATCGCATCTATTTGTAAGTACTAACTTTGAAATATACTATTTTTTTAAATAAACAATGCTAGAACCGTTGCGTGCCTATGAAAGCACTATATTTGGAATATAATAAAATATTTGTAGTGGAACCAAAATAAATACCTTTTTTCTTCTATTTGGGTCAAGAATGCGTTTTGCTGCCTTGCTTGTTGATTTGTACAAGAGGGTTATAATAGTCTTGCAAGATGAACTGTGGAATTTTCGGTCGGTGTCCGCCTAAACCCGCTAAAAGATGTCTGTGGATGCGTCAGTACTCTGAGAATAGCAAGGTTTAGAAAATGCATTGATTACTAATACATAATTGTAAGAAAATACGTTTGTTGCAGCATCGCCCCCACCCTCGCACACCCCTACGCCCCAGCCCCAGATGTCTGGACAGCTACATCTTACTGACTGATCACTACGTGAGGTAACTATTACCCTCAATGTTATGATTATTGCTTACAATAAACAGAATTCTAAAGGATAATTTTGTTCCAGCTCTCGGTTGACTAAAGAGCAGCCAGAGTGCAATATTAAAAAAAGTGGCAGCCATCAACAAGAGCAGCTATGGTTCATAAATTATAATATACAAAAGGCAGAGGAGCCGGGCATCTCCTCGACTGTCGTCAGGATCGTCAGGATCGTCAGCATGGACTCATGCGTTATATATTACGTTTATTTACGTCGAGTAATTAATTCATCCACTGTTGATTTCGTCGGCCGTACGCAGCACGGCAGCGCCGGCTGTTGCCGTACCAGTCGGACCAGTCGGACCAGTCGGACCAGTCGCGGAGTGGAGTGGCAGAGTGCGAGCATCGGTTTCGTTGGCTTGTGGAATCCCTCGACACCACCAGGTGGACATCACAATAGAGAGGAGGACGTAGAGTAGTCAGTAGCGGTACCGCCTATGATAATATGCATTGTGATTTATACCTACAACTGTGATTTATCTATACCATCACATGATTATATTAATTGTCGTGGTGGCGTTCATAAATCAATACTTAAAAGTCTCATCATTATAGATTGTAGGCCTAAAATTTTTGATCTCATATTCTAATTTGCTTAGTGATAAATTTTGGAATCGTAAATGGTAAATCTCCAACTTTAAAATTCTAAATTTTAATGTTCGTCATTCGCTTGTCATCGTCATCCCATCCTTCATTAGTCGTAGTGAAATGTAACAATATCTTATTGCGATGCTTTAACTTAGAACGTGTCAGTGTATATGGAAGTTCAGTAATTTTATATAGAACTGTTACCGACGAGAGGTAAAGTATTTTGATCTGAGAATATCAAGGACTCTAGTTGATACTCCTCAATATTAATCCGTAAGAAAAGTCAGTTTCATATAAAAATAATAATAATAGTAAATAAGAAGTACAAATAATTCCATAAACTAGCCGAGTCCTGCGAGGCAATATTGAAAGCTTCACAAAATTACTAACTTTTAATATGATGTTTATTGGAGAAATCCAGAAAAGTGCCTGTTGCAACATAAAATTGGCAATATTTTTTAAACGTTTTACGTTCAAAATAAATTATGTTCAGTGTTCAATGTGTGTGGATGGTGGTCATCGCGCCTAGCACGTCTAGCACATGCGTGTTGCGTGTATCGTGTTGCGTGTTGCGTGTTGCGTCGCGCGGGCGTGGCACTAACAGAGAGCATAGTTTGTGAAGCTTCTTACTAAACTTTGTGTGCCTTCTAGCGGATAGCGATATTAGGCAATATCGATCATAACACCATTGATAAACTTCATTATATTTTCAAACTTCTGACGAGATTTAATATTCTTGTTAAGAATAGAGTCATAAAAACATTGTTACATATTTATTTACCCATTTAGGATATCGCCGTGTCTATGTAACAAAGATATTTAGGCGAAATGCAAAACTTTATGTCACGTACTTTTTTCAAGTCATAGTGATTATGAATAGATATAGTGCAGTAGTCTTCCAATACCTTGAGACAGTTCTTTTGCACTGTGTAGTGCAGCTAAAGTGTCCGCTGCAGGGATTCCTTATGGTTTGCCATTATTGATATCAAAGATAGATTGGTGCCATTTCTATGTAAATGATGTGGTAGTGTAAGTTTAGTTAAGTCTGCAGGTCAGGGTAGAACTGGAAATAAAATATTGTAAGAGTTCTTGTAATATCGTAATAGTGTTACACCGACATTTTGTACCCGTTGTGTTACGACTTCCCGCCATGTGTTACGTATGCGTTCGATGGTACATTATTTTATTTCCACAGTGTGTGTCCATGTGCTGGTTCAGCAAGTGTAAATAAATATCGGTAGGGTTTATTTATTCAAGTATATCGAAGAGAAAACCTTTCAAAATTATAATAAGAGTGTATGATTGGTAGAAATGTTTCATTCTACAGTCATGACAAATATCGAACTGAGAACATAATTGGAGTTAATGTTAGACTTAGTGCAGAACTATACTTTGGTACTATAAAGATCAAAATCTCTTGTAGATGTACATAAGTATACATATAATAATAATATATACATATGAATGTTGTTTGATAGTCCTCAATATTTTTTTATATTTTGATAGTTCTGTATTTGAAAGAAACACGAAAAAATAGGCCAATATCTCATTATCATTTTAAATAAACTATGTACACCGTATTTTAAGATAAACTAAAGTAATATGAGGATGCATTTAGTTGCCCGCGAAATGTAAGAGTAACATCTAAACCTTTCCGTATATTATAAATTCTTAAACGTTTTAGTAAGTTTCTTACCAAGCCATTGAGAACAGTATTATTTAGACAAACTAGAACTTGGGTTTAACGAGTAGTATAAACTTTCAGCTACCATTTAAAATATCACCATTGAAATTTTAAAAACCATAGTTATCAATAGTTTTTATGTACAAGCATTGGTTAGTACAACACATATTAGGTGCTTTCCAATGCTAATTACCTTATTATTATTACCCATAGATATTATGAATGGAAATAGAAACACCAACATAGTGACCTAGGTACATAAATAAAATACATATACATTATATATAAATATATTGTAGACCCTCGGTTGTCCGATCACTCGCTGCGGGTGATTGCTTCATTTGAATTCTAGGATTAGTAGTAATATATTTTTGTTATTATTATATTATGTTCCCTGTCTTTATGATTGTTTTATCTTTATTATTATATTAACATTTACTATCGTTACTTCACCCTAAGGGAGTGTATAGGAAAACTGAGGACCAGCGGTTCTCGTTCATTACGAGATGTGCTCTGCTTTCTCAATCGCTTACACAGAGTATTCATATATTTATATTGAATAGGAGAATTTTTTCTCTACGAATATGTTTCGTAAGGAGCGAGGACCCTATAATAATGCAGTGAAGAAGCAGGTCTCGCTTTGATTTTCGAGAGCTGCTAAGTATACGTTAGGCTTGCGACTTCACTGTTCAACTATTTTACATACCGATGTTAGTTAAACTATATGTTAAGAAGTGAATATTGAAATCTTTTATTTTACGTAATCCGAAAAAGTATGAGTTTTTCTCTTTGTCTACTTATTTTGAACCGTAGAAAAGACTGAGGATTTCAGAACGTTTAAAGAATACTCACACCAAATGATTGGCAGTGTTAGATTGTGTTTGTTGTTATTTTGTTGTTAACATCAGAGTAGTTGTGGTTGTCGGACCAACCAGTTTCTTTGTAAGCCGTTTGAAGTTTTTGTTAAGAAATCGTACATATCCTTACCCGTGAATGTAAAACGTATACTTCCCTTCTGAGGCAGGCTACTAGTCTAGGGGGCAGCGAGCCGCCGACCAGTTACACTAAACTTGATCGTGGTAGTTTTATGAAATAACAGTGAGCCTTGTGTAATCATAATGTCTAAGGTACATAAATATTTAGTTGTATTGTATCGTTAGATTTACGTGAACTTCCGCTTTGCCAACATATTGTGTTGCTTACATTATAATCATACGAGAGTACAGCCTAAGGATTTTAACTTTTTTTATATACTGAGAGCTATTTCTAAGTCACTGATTTTATACTATTTCTAATTATATGCTAAAAAATACGTGGCTAAAAGCCATACTTTACCAAATTTTGGAGTTATTTACATCCCTTTAAGTGCAATTTTTTATTAAAAAATCAATAACAAACATCATGGCATGATGATTATTTATGCGGTCATTTAGTTATAGCTCTTCAGAGTTTTGATGACCAATATTTTAACAAAAACTGTTTTATTTTCTTTTTATTGTTAAAATTTTTAGGCTAGTTTATTATTGAAATAAGTTAGATTTGTTAACTGTGGTGTATTACATTTACATTGCACGTGATTATAGCTCTCACAGCCTCCTTTACAGGTGATTTATTTAGTTATTTTTGTAGTCTGAAATGATTGTGATAAATTTATTATTATAATTATATTGGTTTGTTTGATAGAACTGGAGTTTCATATTGTTTATTGTTGATACTTTGAGTATGCAATCTGCAACGTGAGGTAGTGCGTAGCGGTAGGGAGAGGCTGTCAGAGCATTTATGTAGTCAGCATTATATATATGCTTTAATGTGATTTTTTAAATGTACTCTTTATTATAGTCTCATCAATCAATATTATAATTAGAGAACTAACAAAAACTTTTAATTTTTTTCAGTTCATAGTGATTTATATTGAGATCAAAATAAATACAGAGTTTATATTTTAATTTTATGGAAAATATACATTGTAAAATTATTCTTTAGTGCTCATTTTGCAGAGCTCTATTTAAAAAAAGAAACTATATGAATGCAAAATAACAAGTCACGATTCTTTTAGAAGTCGCCATGTAGTGGAAAAAAATAAACGTGCCATGATATTTGTGGCTATTTATTTTGTTTTCTTAAATCCCCCTTTTCGTTTTAATTTACCCTATTAAATTTAGTATGGAGTATACAAGGTGATTATGTAGTCGTTTCTGAGCGAAAGATTTTGGTCACAGTTTCGATAGCGAAAGCGTCTGGAAGTATTAATTTGGCGAAAAATAACTTTTTTTTTCATAATTTATGGGAACAATGTAAAGGTGAAAGGCATATTGTATGGGGGTTGTAAAAAAAAATATATTTTTTTCGTCAAAATAATACTTCCAGACGATTTTGCTAACGAAACTGTGCCTAAAATCTTTCGCTCCGAAACGACTATAAAACACCCAGTATACTGTTAATGTGTTAACATTATTTGCATGGATGCTCATTCTTGAGCATCTTAGCGAATTGATTGCTACGAAAAAAATATGCGTGTGTGAAATTCGTAGAGTTGAGTTATCCACAAACTACTGTTAACTGTGAAGCGAGCCTATATTGGTTTAATTTCGGCCTAGCGTGAAAGCGGACGCGGGTTAGAACCGGCCATTACACCACCGTGGACAACCCCTCCTAACAAAATTGGCGTAACTGGATCGGTTAAGGAGAATATACTGGCAATGTGTGCTTCGTGTTGCGAGGTGCTTTGCTTTTGCGGTAACAGCTAATATCGAGTTATATGGATACGAATCCAGAAACTATACTCCCAAATATTTTTTTAAAGCTATTCATCGTGCCGATCGACAGATTTGGGCGATGTGTCGTTGTTTCTGGCGAAGCTTATGAGCTTCCTCTCCAATTAAGTACTTTTGATAGCGTTGACGTAATGTGCCAGTTAAAGGATATCATATAATTCATATAATACCCTCGACACTAGCAAAATTAAAGTGCTGCCCACGAGCCCGCATACCTGCCTATACACATTTCACGAATTCCTTCTTGTGCCAAGCATATCCTATTTCCGATTCAACTGTCATTATTTACAACTCTGGAAAAACATTAAAGAAGTTTTGCTAGCGTTCACCCAGAGCGCCCCTATCTAGAACTACTTGAATTCTAAAAAAAACTAGACTTACAACTGAAAAATATTAAAGGTCAATTTTCAAGAGCATTTTAAAATGATAAACGTCAAAATGTACTAATAGAAATTTATTGTACCTTAAAACTAGCAATCGACGACGATTTCTTCTTTCACAACATTCGCATCCACTGAAGGCGCTAGCGTGTTATCCACAATCGGAGCGGGGCTTCTATAATACTTATTGCTGGCGTAATGTTCCTTCAAGTATTCTCCGCCCATTTCGTAATATTCTTCTTTTGATATACACCACGCTTCGAACTCGTTGCTGCCAGCAAAGTCTCTTGCTCCGTACCAAGCGTCCAGGCTCGGATTCTTTGCCATCACAACTTTATGGGTGGACTGAAATGGTCGCATTTCAAGAAGTTCTCTTTCCAGTCGTTCTTTCAATCCTGAAATAGAGTATTTTAAGTAGTGAAGAAAGGGGCTTTACACTTAGCGAAATCGATGTGCCTGTTGATTTTCATATTCCTGACTTTTACTTCGGAATTGGCCAAAAGTTTAAATAGGAAGCCAATATTTGTAAATATGAAATCTTTACAGTTTATGAAACATATATTTAGTATCTTGCTACTATAGGAAGCGAAAGTTTGGACTGCTGGAAATTACTCAAATGCGCCAGTACGGCCGAATGGATTTGGATGATTATACTATAATCTCTGTACGAAATTGGTACAGAGATTAGAGTATAATCTACGAACAGCATATACAGGGTGTCCCAAAATTCAAGGATAAGCCGGTAACAGAGGGTGGCCCTACTTATGGCTGCTCTGGAAAAAATAAGAAAAAAAATGTATCTCTATTTTTTTTTTAATTATTTAAACTTTTTTAAAATCTTTGGAAATTCGGTACCCCTAATGATATTTTCAACTACCAGGTCCACAATTTTGCAAATATTTCTGAACTCTTTTCTGTATTAGCAAGCTAAGAAGTATGACTATCCACCAACACCCTGAAAAATTCTAGAATATTTGTGGTTATTTTACAAAAATAAGTCAAAATATTTTTTTGTCGTCAAATTTTCATACATTTTTACTTTCTACCCACTTTATCTTATCTCGGTGAAAAAAAAAAAGTATGAACACCACTATGGCATTCTTTTTCAAAAATTGGCGCAACTATCCAAGATTTCAAAATGGTATAATTTGGGTATGATACTATAATGAAATACTAAAAAAAATTTTTTTTTTGTAAATAAGAATCACATTTAATACATTGCTCTTATTGAAAATCACCAGATTTACTTTGTACACAATGCATTCATCCTCAATAAAAAATCATTGACGGGACTTGTGACAAAGTGGTAACCGAGTAGGTTATCACATTACGAGGTTAAGCAACATAAGCCAGGGTGGTTTTCGGATGGATGACCATTCTTAAGACATTAAGACACCGCCGTCCTCTGTTTCTCAGAGAGTGCGTTAGGTCGTAGATCCCGGTGGCCATATGAGTATCTATGACAGTTAGTCGGACCCCTAAAAGTCCAACAACTGGACTCACTACATAACTTTGATATCGCCAGTGGGTTGTGGAGGTCAGGTGGCAGTCGCTTCACGGCAAATTTCGCATTTCTGCTGTTTCACAGTTAGCCGGAAAATCTGAGGCTCAGAGTTTTATTGGAATTGTTTTAAGAACAATTAGGTTTCCGAAAGCAATTGCAACGCTGGACTAGTTTCATTCAAATATCAATGCGGCTACGGATTATATTTCTCACAAAAGAAATGCACGAAAAATAAAATGTATTAATGCCGGTGGCAAACAATTAAAAATGTAAAATAAAAAAAAATATTAACAATAATGCAATAATTATAAAATTATACCATTATGTTTGTTTAATATTTTAACAGTATGGATTTTCATCCTCTGAACCTTTACAAAATACAGAGTCGAATTTTATGGTTAACTGTGAAACAGCAGAACCGCGAAATTTTCCGTGAAGCGACTGCCACCTCACCTCCACAACCCATTGGCGATATCAAAGTTATGTAGTGCGTCCAGTTGTTGGACTTTTAGGGGTCCGACTACCCGTAACAACTGTCATAGATGCTCGTATGGCCACTACGATCGACGGCCTAACGTACTTTCTGAGGAATGGAGGTGTCTCAATGTCTTAAGAATGGTCATCCATCCGAAAACCACCCTGGCTTATGTTGCTTATCCTCGTAATGTGATAACCTACTCGGTTACCACTTTGTAACAAGTCCCGTCAATGGTTTTTTATTGAGGATGAATGCATTGTGTACAAAGTAAATCTGGTGATTTTCAATAAGAGCAATGTATTATATGTGATTCTTATTTACAAAAAAAATTTTTTTTAGTATTTCATTATAGTATCATACCCAAATTATACCATTTTGAAATCTTGGATAGTTGCGTCAATTTTTGAAAAAGAATGCCATAGTGGTGTCCATACTTTTTTTTTTCACCGAGATAAGATAAAGTGGGTCGAAAGTAAAAATGTATGAAAATTTGACGACGAAAAAATATTTTGACTTATTTTTGTAAAATAACTACTAATATCCTATAATTTTTCAGGGTGGTGATGGATAGCTATGCTTCTTAGCTTGCTAATACAGAAAAGAGTTCAAAAATATTTGCAAAATTGTGGACCTGGTAGTTGAAAATATCATTAAGGGTACCGAATTTCGAGGGATTTTAAAAAAGTTCGAGTAATTAAAAAAAAAATAGAGATACGGGTAGTTCCACAAAAGTTGGGTAAAATTCGTCCAAATCTTGCCATACGTGTTTTTAGATACCGAATCAAAAACTTTTTAGTAAATACAGTGTATATAATAATATACTTTTAGTATCTGAAGGGGCCAGTCACTTTACTAGGTATTTAAAGAGAAATTTGTGTTTTTCTGAAATCTGTGTTCTAGGGACTGACGGGTTGTGCTAGGGACTGATGCCTTACTTTTATTATACTGGGTGGCGCAAAAGTACTGGCACTAAAGAAAATACCTTTATTTTTTTTATATGACATTTTCTGTCATTCTGTTGTTGAAAATTGTGTAGTGAACAAATGTAAAATACACTGAAAATAAACATGGACCGTTTTACTCCCCAAGAACGTGGAATAATTGTGTCAATGTTCTTACGGAATAATTCATCCTGATAAGAACACAACGTGAATTTCGTCGACGATTTCCCCACCGTCCGGCACCGATTGGTCGCACAATTCGACGCTTTGCCACACGCCTTGAAGCAACTGGCTCAACATTGGATAGACCTAAGTCTGGGAGACCAAGAACAGGCCGTTCAGCTGAAAATATCGATGCTGTGCGCGAAGATGTGGAAGAGTGTCCAGAAACATCAACGAGGCGACGTGCCACGCAATTGGGCATTTCCAGACGGACCCTGCAGCGTATTTTGGTGAAAGACTTAAAGATGTTCCCGTATAAAACTCAAATGACTCATCAGCTGCTGCCTGCTGACCACCGAGCTCGTCTAGATTACTGCCAGCGCGTCATAAACCTCAACCTTGAAGAGGATGATTTTCCTTCAAAATTGGTTATGAGTGACGAAGCGCATTTCCATCTCTCAGGGCATGTCAATAAGCAGAATACTCGGTTCTGGGGCACTGATAATCCGCGCATTATTCAAGAAACACCTCTACACCCACTAAAAGTTACTGTATGGTGTGACATCTGTGTTGACAGAGTGATCGGACCCTATTTTTTCGAAGACGCTGGAGGCAATGCGATAACTGTCACTGGAGAACGCTACAGAACCATGTTACGTGAGTTTTTGATACCCAGTTTGGACGAATTGGGGCTGGAGCACATCTGGTTTCAACAAGACGGCGCTACGGCACACACAGCGCGCGACACTATGGACTTAGTGAGGGACGCTTTTCCAGGCCGAGTTATCTCTCGTTTTGGCGATTTGCCTTGGCCTGCAAGATCACCCGATCTGACCAGTCCAGACTTCTTTCTTTGGGGTTTTTTGAAATCTCGGGTGTATGTGAACAAGCCACAGACTCTCGCAGCTCTAAAAGAAAACATTCGTCAAGAAATAACGAACATATCGCAGGAAGTGTTACGGCAAGTTATGCAAAATGTCATAAATAGGGCTCAAATGTGTATCAACTCTGGAGGTCACCATTTAAAAGACATCATCTTTAAATCCTAATGGTACGAAATTTAATGGTACAAATATACATTTAAAAAAACCTAAATCTAGTTTTCTAATTTAGAAAAAATGTTATAGCCGAACCAAATAGGGTCTTTACTTTTGCGCCACCCAGTACAATAAAACCACCATGTTTGTCTTATATAATTAGTATTTATTTGTTAAATCTCACTCTTATCTTATTCATCCAAAATGCAATCAAATTAGTGACAAATCAGTCTTTAGGTAAATTTTCTTAGATAATCTCTCTTGAAGCTCTACGAGGGGATAATCGGCTCGCGGATCCGACAGGCCAGTACACTCCCGGAGTGTCAGTATGGTTTTCGTCCCGGGCACGGGACCATGGACCCGGTGTTCGCCCTAAGGATTGTGGCGAGGAAATACAGGGCGAAGAATACGCCCCCGAACTGCATATTCTTAGACATGCAGAAGACCTTCGACTGTGCTCCTCGCGAGGTGATCTGGTGGACATTGCGGGTCAAGGGAGTCACAGAGACTTACATTGACACCATCCGAGACATGTACTACGATTCCGATTCTGTGGTTCGGACTACCGTTGGCGACTCGAAAGCCTTCCCCATCACCGTCGGAGTACAACAAGGATTCGTCCTTACCTGTTCAGCGTGATATTAGACGTTCTGTCGAACAGTATCAGAAACTCACATGAGCAGCCACCGTGGTTGCTCATGTATGCTGATGATATTGCGCTGGTGGACGCGGATAGGAGCAGATTAGTGTGACGCGAGTAAGGTTGGAAGGAAGCGCTTGAGAACGGTGGTCTGAAGCTAAATGTAGTGAAATACGTACGAAGTACTTAGCGTTAAACTCCACAGATCCCACACCCGTTCGTGTAGGCGATGATTTGATCGAGCGTACGGATCAGGTTAAGTACCTGGGATCTGTACTTCATGTGACTGGTGAAATCAACTGAGACGTCAGGGCACGAATTGCTGCCGCGTGGGCTAAGTGGCGAGAAATGACTGGTGTCACGTGTGATCCCAAAATGCCAGTCCGGTTGAAGGGGCAGGTCTATAAGACGATCATTAAACCTGTCCTCTTGCACGGTTGTGAGGCGTGGCCGCTGTTGGAGCGACACAAGCAAGAGCTGCGTGTCACGGAGATGAAAATGCTGCGGTGGATGTGCGGCGTCATGCGTAAAGATCGCGTAAGGAACTCTCGCATCCGCGGCAGCTTTCATGTCCGTGACATCGCGGTTTTATTGCAAGAGAACACCTTCGCAGCCAAGTCTTGCGGCTTGCGGCAACCGCCAGGCTGCGTGGGTAACAAATGCCTGGCAATGACGCCCCCGCCGGGTTCAGGTAAAAGGGGTAAGCCCAATAAAGACCTATAATGTAACCATATTCGAAGCAAATAAATGAATTTATTATTATTATTATTATTATTATAAATCCTGGCTTGAAGTCGTAGAGGGTGACATTCGTGCGAATGGTCTCACTACCATGGACACCCAAGATCGTGCGAAGTGAAGGAGGAAGATCCGGAAGGCGGACCTTTAACCGGAAGGCGGACCCTGAGCTGCGAGATCATCTTGGCCACGGATGCAATCAAGAAAATGCGTCTATATGCAGATGATGAATCTCTCTTACTAACAATAATAACAGTTTCATAAATCTTGTGAAAAATTAAATAACCTGACTATATTTTTGCTTTTTCTTCTTTAGACAACGGTATTTTTCTTCGCGGCGGCATATTCTACAACAAACAAAAGTTTCTGACTGATGAATCTATGTGAAAGAGTATGACTGTCAGTCCCTAGCCTTTGAATCAGTCCCTAGTCACATTAACAGCCAGGGCCTGATGGTCTAGGGACTGACGAATCAGAACAAAATCACTCGTAATTTTTTTTATAAAAGAAATACCGAGACTTGTAGATAACAACAACATCAGAACAAACAAATCACATGTACACACAAACAAGAGAGAATAATAACTAATTTACTTTACATTAAATAACTCACCTAGGGCCTGAGAGATTGACTGGCCCAACGTGTGTTTCCTCAGCATCGACACCGATCGCACTAATGTCAAGATAGCCGACGCGGAACGGCCCCCGCGTATGGCTAACTTCAAGTTGTTACTTTTGATTGTGTTCATTTTAGAATGGCCGCTTATTTCGATTGCCGCGTATTTTTAAATTTACTGAGTGGCTAGGGCCTGACTAATATTATCGATGACGCTACTTTTCTTACAAAAAAAATATGAACAATATTTAACTTTGTCTACTTAATAGATCTAATGAACAAGGTTGTTGTGGCGGGTGCTTATCGATCCTATAGTTTGTCCGAGCGAAACTTAGGGAATATGAGGGTACTTGCGATAACATGGTATGCGGGTATTTCGAGAAAGAGAGATTGGCAGTGCCGCGCGCGCCACCTCTCGACCGCATCAGTCTCGCTTCGACATTCGTATTAATTGGAGGTCTCAGCAGCTCACCGCATCACGAGCATTATTACAGTGCAAGTGTTACAAGCATCCCGACACCTGGACCAGTTGGTGGCCACCAACAAATCACCAAAGGAGCAGCGCGCGGTAAGTGACTTCTCTTTACCCGTGTACCTAAGTGTTGTAGTGTGCCCATATTGTTCCTTAGGGATTGCTTCGGATAGACAAGTTGGATCGATACGCACTCCACGTATTCATCGTAATTGTTCTGCATACCGCGAAAAGGGGGGCAATTATCCTACACATTGCCACCCCATTTAATGGTCCCTTCGAACCTAGGATAGGTTATCAGCTACATACCTACTTAGTGCATAAAATTTCCCAACCGCGTTTATTAAATTCCGCATTTAATAAAAATTTTCATATTGATTAATATAGAAATTTTCTACCCGCATTATAAATTTCGCATTTAAGCAAAATTTTCATATTATTTTATTTAATATCAAATTAAATTATTTAGTACCTAATCCAATTCTAATTTTAAAATGCCTACTGCTAAACTTCAAAGCAAGCTATTACAGCTAACGGCTAAAAAAGAAGCGATTTTCGAACGAATTAATCGGATATATATATTATGCAAAAATATTTCCAATTATGATTCCCGTTCTAATGAACTATTCCTTTCGCAATCTGAATCCGTTGCTGAGCAATACAGCAGATTTGAAGCAATAGTTGATGAAATTAATGAGGTAAAATTTACAATTGATGGTACCCCGCCAGACTATTCCAGCTTGAGCTCTATTGAGGACTTATATTCCACGATCAAATACAAGCGGAATCTCATTAGGTCAAATAATACAACGGCATCTACAGCCGATAATAAAAAATCTAAGATACACTTGCCGCCAATTCCCATACGTACCTTTGACGGAAAGACGGAGAACTGGCCAATATTTTTTGAGATATTTCGTAGTAATGTGCACCTTAATGCCGATCTCACGGATGCACAGCGCGTACAATACCTAATAAGCAATTTAACGCACGATGCGTTAAAAATAACGGCAGGTATTGTTCCATCGGGGGATACCTATAGGATACTTTGGGATAGTCTTGTAAAAAAGTATCAGGACAATCGCAGTTTAGGTGAGCATTACCTTAATAACATTTTTAATATTAAAGGTTGCACCGGTAATGCTATCAGTTTGAATAACTATATAGAAAAATATTCGGCGTCTGTCGCGGCATTGAAACAATTAGACATACCTGACTTATTAGATTTTATTCTATTATATTGTGGGTTGCGAAAGCTTGATTCGCAAACAATACAGCAATTTGAAAATAGCGTAAGCAAGAAGGAATTCCCTTCCTACCTAGAATTAATCTCATTTATACAGGATTATGTCAAAGTACTTGAAAGGTCGAATAAAAATAATTCACAAGTCGAGCCGCGCGCAAGAGCTAGTGTTAGTAATTCTAAAGCTTTCATCGCGAGTAACGAACCGGTTTCCGAGACGGCTTCAATGTGTCCTTTGTGCAATATAGATAGGCATCCGCTGTTTAATTGTTTACATTTTAAAAACTTAGAATCACCGCAAGCCCGGTTTGACTTTATTAAATCGAAACGTGGTTGTGTGAACTGTCTGAGCCTATCTCATTCCATAACCAAATGTAAATCGCGTAATGTTTGCAAGTATTGTAAAAAGCAACATCATTCGTTATTGCATTTTTCAAAGGATAATAATACTGATTCCTTGAGCAAGAAGCGGTCTGCGCCCGCGGCGCATCCGGTTCGAATCCCGGCCGCTGAAAAAGATGACACACTAGCCAAGACGCAATCGATTGCCTTGACGTCCGGTAGCCATCCACATAATTACACTATACTGCTAGCTACCGCTCAAGTATACGCGCATTGTAATAATCGAGATAAAAATCGAATGACGCTTAGATGTTTGATTGATAACGGATCTCAAAATAATTTGATTACCATGGATTGTTGTAAGCGTTTGAACATTCCGGTTATTAAGTTGTGTAATTCGTCGTTGCAAGGTGTTGGTATGACCACGCGACCCGTACATGGATTTATTCATTTTACAATTGAGTCTCGAATTAATCCTAACAATAAATATTATATTCATGCGCTGGTAGTTGATTGTATTACGGACAAACTACCCTCTAATTACATTAAAATAAATGATGATTTGTCCTACTTGGATAATTTACCGCTTGCCGATTTAACCTGGAATTTACCGGGAGAAATTGATTTAGTTCTTGGTGTTCAACTATTTCCGTATATTTACTTGGGAGATAGGGTCGATTCGGGTAATCGCGCACCGCCCGCCATATTGACTAGTTTCGGTTACGTACTCATGGGGGACATTCCATGTCTAAATGATACGAAACCTACCTCTTCGTCATTTACCTCGCTTACTGATATTGATTCGAGTTTGCAAAGATTTTTCGAATTAGAGGAAATCCCAACACAACGAATCATCAGTCCAGAAGACTTGGAATGCGAAAATAGTTTTAATTCTTCAGTTTTATTTAGGGATGGTAGATATTTTATCGATTTACCTTTCTCACGAGACCCTTCTGAGCTAGGCAATTCTCGCGGAGTGGCTCATCGCCGTCTGCTTGCGCTCGAGCGAAAATTTGTTCAAGTACCTACCCTACGCGAAAATTATAATAAGACCATCGCCGATTATATAGCTCAGGGTTACTTGGCTGAGGTACCTGATAATGAATTAACTGAGGAAGGCTACTACATGCCGCATCACGCCGTTATTAGGCCGGATAAGGACACCATTCGGGTGGTCTTAGACGCTAGTGCGAAAACTCACTCAGGGTTGTCACTCAATGATATTTTGCATGTCGGACCTAATTTACAGGCCGATTTATTTTTATTATTACTCGATTTTCGCACGTTCCCGGTAGCTATGACCGCAGACATTAAACAGATGTTTTTGAGGGTAGGTGTAAATGAGCACCATAGGAAATACTTACGAATTTTATTTCGTTTCAATAAAACCGAACAGGTACGCACCTTTAGTTTCAAGCATTTACCTTTCGGATTAAAGCCCAGTCCGTATTTAGCTATGCGCACTTTACGTCATTTAGCGGGTGAGCATAGTGACCGCTTCCCTGAGGCTTCTAAATTAATAGAAACTCAGTTTTACATGGATGATTATGTTTATTCAGTTCCCGATATACCTTTGGCAAAGGAATTATCTCGCGAACTAATTGACTTACTTAAAATAGGTTCATTTGATCTGATCAAATGGGCAAGTAATAAGCCCGCTGTATTAGAGACGTTGCCTGAATCTCATCGCTCGCCGGTATGTTTCTCGCCGGTAGACAACAATTCGAATAATTTCAAGATCCTTGGCTTATCCTGGGAACCCGCTGACGATCAGTTTTTTCTGACTACCGTCATAATGGAAAATAAATGTACGAAACGTACCATTTTATCGCTGGTAGCCCGCTTGTTTGACGTGCTGGGTCTTGTGGCTCCGGTCGTTTTGTACGCTAAAATCCTCATCAAGGAACTTTGGTTGGCTAAGATAGATTGGGATGAGGAACCTCCGGTACATATCGTCAGTCGTTTCACCGCCTTTACCCGGGATTTTACGGCACTCTCTTCTTTAAAAATACCGCGACATATTGGAGTTTTTAAGGACTCTGTGGTAAATATTGTAGCCTTTTGCGACGCCAGCTTCAGTGGTTATGGTTGTTGTATCTATCTACACATAACTGACCCTGATGGTAATATCACTGTCCGACTCCTATGTGCTAAGTCTAAAGTTTCCCCCGCCAAGATTTCGACGCTGGCGCGATTGGAACTTGTCGCAGCTTTGCTTCTATCCAAGCTTGTTCGCGTGGTTAAAGAGAAGCTTTCCGTTCGCGTACCTATTCAGGGTGTTTACGCTTTTTCGGATTCCACCATAGCTCTCTCGTGGATTCACTCATCTCCCCATAGATGGTCTGTTTTCGTAAGCAACCGTATCGCTAGAATTCAGGAAAATTTACCTGCGGCTTGTTTTACCCACGTATCGGGGAAAACGAACCCTAGCGATTGTCTTTCACGCGGAATGCTGCCATCAGATTTGATTGCACATTCGCTCTGGTGGGACGGCCCTACTTGGCTTCATCAGCCGATAAATGAATGGCCCTTAAAATTCATCCCAACTGAGTGGGATACATTACCAGAGTTGAAATCCAAGGCATTTGTGGCCGAAACTTCAAAGACTGAACCGCATGCTCTAGCTGCCATAGCTGATCGCATCAGCTCATGGAATAAGCTATTGCTTACATTCATTTGTATTCTTAAATTTACGAATAGATTAGGTAGTCAGGACTCTATTCAAAATATTCAAACCGCTGAAAAATTTGTTATTCGAATTGTTCAAAGTATCCATTTCTCTAATGAAGTGAACCTGATTAAGGCCGGCGAACTCCCCTCTAAAAAATTACGCAGTCTGTCTGTTTTTCTGGACGATTACGGAATCCTACGAATCGGGGGTAGACTTTCAAAGTCTGACCTACCCTACGAAGCTAAACATCCCGCACTACTACCTAAACATGACCGTGTAGTTGATTTAATAATTGATCACTACCATAATACGTACTGTCATACGGGCCCTGGACTATTGATGTCCATTATTAGGCAACGGTTTTGGATATTGGATGGTAGGACCGTTATTCGTTCGCGCTGCCGCAAATGCAACACTTGCTTTCACTTAAATCCTGTGCACCCGACGCCCAAAATGGCTGATCTGCCGGGATACCGGGTCCGCGATGCCAAGGCCTTTGTGCATACTGGGGTGGATTTAGCTGGTCCTATTGCGTATGTACCTACTCGCCGCAGAGGACAACGCTCGCAGAAGGTCTATATATGTTTATTTATATGCTTGGTCACTAAGGCCATACATATAGAACTCGTTTCGGATCTCACCTCAGAAGCTTTTCTTTCCGCTTTCAAAAGATTTATTGCACGCCGGGGTCCAGTGTCCGTTATGTACTCGGACAATGGTACAAATTTTATAGGTGCGAAAGCACAGCTGAATGAAATATACTCATTTTTATTAAATTCAGCTGTTCAGTCGGACATTAAGCGGGAACTACTCAAAACTCAAATTAAGTGGACTATGATCCCACCGCGAGCTCCGCACTTCGGAGGTCTGTGGGAGTCCAATATTAAAAGCGTTAAGACTCATTTGTTCCGAGTCATTGGTAAGCAGCTTCTCACGTATGAGGAACTTTTGACCGTATTGGTGCAGATAGAATGCCTTTTAAATTCGCGACCGCTTAGTGTTTTGTCTTCGGACCCACACCCCGAGGTGCTCACACCGGCACATTTTTTAATGTCCAGTCCGCTTACATACTTGCCTTCTTCTGAACTGACAGAGGAAGGTATTAATCTAAAAAACCGCAAGAGGCTTCTGGATCAGTTGGTATTGGGTTATTGGAAAAAATGGCGCGTGGAATACTTAAATACGTTACAAACTCGACAGAAGTGGTGTACGCCTGATCGTCCGATAGAGATCGGCATTATTGTCCTCTTGGGTCAAGATAACGTACCACCTTTATCGTGGCCACTCGGCATTATAACCGAAGTTTTCCCGGGTACAGATGGCATAGTTCGAGTCGCGTCTGTCAAAACCGCGTCCGGAATTTATAAACGTCCTGTAACTAAGCTGTATCCGTTGCCAACCCAATAAAATTTATTTAAATTTCCTTAATACTTATTTTTCAACCGCATTTTAATTTAATATTTATTTAAATAATTTCGTGATTAAGCCTCAATCGGTCTCCCTATGGGTATCTGCTTGGGTTATAATAATAATATCCATTTTACGCTATTTACTGTTTCATCTGCTGTAACGGTTCATTAATATTATCAGAGTTCCTTACATTTATGAAACTTAACCGCTTAGATCGGAATTACCTCATTACCTAGCTCCCCCTATTTAGCTATGGACCTTGTCAAGGCGGGGAGCGTGTTGTGGCGGGTGCTTATCGATCCTATAGTTTGTCCGAGCGAAACTTAGGGAATATGAGGGTACTTGCGATAACATGGTATGCGGGTATTTCGAGAAAGAGAGATTGGCAGTGCCGCGCGCGCCACCTCTCGACCGCACCAGTCTCGCTTAGACATTCGTATTAATTGGAGGTCTCAGCAGCTCACCGCATCACGAGCATATTATAGTGCAAGTGCTACAAGCATCCCGACACCTGGACCAGTTGGTGGCCACCAACAAATCACCAAAGGAGCAGCGCGCGGTAAGTGACTTCTCTTTACCCGTGTACCTAAGTGTTGTAGTGTGCCCATATTGTTCCTTGGGGATTGCTACGGATAGACGAGTTGGATCGATACGCACTCCACGTATTCATCGTAATTGTACTCCACCCCGCGAAAAAGGGGGCAATTATCCTACACATTGCCACCCCAAAGGTAATGTAATTTTTAGTGTATTTAAGTTAAATAAAGATCAAATATCATCAAGTCGTACTAAAATCAGTCGATCGAAAACATTATTTTGGAAATGTGACATGGCTAGGGACTGATATTGAGGATAGAAAAGGACATTTTTTTTTATAAAAAAAATATATGATTGTAACAAAAGTGAGTGACATAGTAAAAAATTGATTATTTAATATGGCAGAAAATTTTATTACTGGATATTTTATAAAAAAATGTATAAAATAATACTGGAACACAAAGTTACCCAACTTTTGTGGAACTACCCATATATTTTTTTTCTTTTTTTTTCCTGAGCAGCCATAAGTAGGGCCACCCCCTGTTGCCAGCTTATCCTTGAATTTTGGGACACCCTGTATATGTATTGTATACAGGCTACTTTTTTATCTTTGCATACGCGCCTCGCATAACAGTATCCCAGGCGGGTAAAGCCGGCATCCGCTAGAGTTGTCTTGGATGTTGCTAAGCTCATAACTCGAGAAGCGCTGATCGATTCGGCAAGTTTTTTCCGTATGTTCCAAAAGTTCCAAGGAAGCCACAAAAAAGTTCCAACGCGACCGGAAACAGAATTCCACGTAGCTACTATATAACAAAAAATAGTCACAAATACATAAAATCATAAACATACTCAAATACACACCTGGATATTGGCAACAGCCACCAGTGAGGAACACATTGTTGGCTAACAGCAACTGATCTTCAGGACTAAAGTGTTTGAACACGTATTCCATTGTTTCCGCTAAGCCCGCTTCTAAGTTGCCCATCATCGACGGCTGGAACATCAGTTCTGGAGCCCTAGAAGTTCAAGACAGAACTTAATCCCATCATCTTCTCAAAATATCATTTTTTGTAAGCGTACAAAGGGCACAGTGGTTTCCAAGCAATGTAGGTACCTACAGGTGATTATTTTTCAAGTGGGCCAGTTTTGATGGAAACTAAAAATGTAGTATAGTATTTTGGAAAAATCTTTAATACATTTCAAGCTTCGAATGAATTGATTTCGAAAAAACAATCCGGGAAAATTTTGGGAATGAATTCCTAAATCTATCACGCCCACGTTTCGGCAGTCACTTCGTTAACCCCACGTAATAGGTAGCGAGCCTATTGCCGTTTCCGGGAATGAGTATGGGGAGGAACGAAGTGTGATGTTCCTCCAACATAAAGGGAGGATTCTCCGACCAGGCAAGGTGATCATGCCTGGCGGGCCGCGGCCCTTGTCATTGCTGATTAATTATTCAAAATGATGGCCACCGTCTTATCGCCTTAAGACATAGAGTCCGCGCAAGTCCTGTGGCAAAACTAGGAACTAAAATGACATCGCCGCCATACTGTGTGTTAATTGGTGCAGGCCATGTTACTGTCATGGCCTGAACCAATCAACTCACAGTATGGCGACCAAGGGACTTATTTCTTGGCGCTTACTCTAGTTGGATTCGAAATTTCAAGCATTTTGCTTCATTCGGAATGGTAGCAAGTACTTACCTAAAAGGTTCAATAGCTAAGTGCAATTGATGGTGTTGGCTAGAATTAGCCGGTGGAGGTTCGAACTCGCGCAGCGCTTCTTCTAATTCCAAGAGACGTTCACCGTCGGCTTCCGAATCAGAATCCGCTTCACGACTAATACTGAAATTTGCCAACAAATTATTATGAGAATTCGGCCCAATATTCAATAAAACCGGCCAAGTGCGAGTCGGACTCGCCCATGAAGGGTTCCGTAGCAGCAAAGGCGAAAATTGCGGTTTATGACGTATTAAAAAAAAACTACGTACTGGATCTCATTCAAACCAATTTTTGGTGGAAGTTTACATGGCAATGTATATCATATATTTTTTTTAGATTTATCATTCTTTATTTTAGAAGTTAGAGGGGGGGGGGGGGGGCACACATTTTTCCACTTTGGAAGTGTCTCTCGCGCAAACTATTCAGTTTAGAAAAAAATGATGTTAGAAACCTCTATAGCATTTTTAAAGACCTATCTACAGATACCGTATGGGTTTGATGAAAAAAATTTATTTGAGTTCCAAGTATGGGGACCCCCAAAATTTAATGCTTTTTTCTATTTTTGTATGAAATTCTTAATGCGGTTCACAGAATACATCCACTTACCAAGTTTCAACAGCATAGGCCTTATAGTTTCGGAGAAAAGTGGCTGTGACATACGGACGGACAGACATGACGAATCTATAAGGGTTCCGTTTTCTGCCATTTGGCTACGGAACCCTAAAAAGGATGATGATAAAGCATATTCTCAGCATTTTATTGTAATAATATGGCATGTCAGCCTTTGTAGCGTGGCGGTAGTGTAGGCGACTGCTACGCACGAGGCGCGGGTTCGATTACCGCTCAGTGCAAATATTTGTAAGCATAAGCATGGATATGTCTACTTGCATTAAGTCTGGGTATTTCCGTACTTCGGAAAGCACGTTAAGCCGTCTGTCCCGGTGGCCATGCCATACGAACATCTATGGCAGTCATTATTAGTAGTTGAAGCCTTCAAATGTCCGACTAGTCTAATTACACAAGTTCGGTACCTATCGCCAATTGGTTCTGGAGGTCTAATGAGTGAATTCTCTGTCATTAGACCTCTGGATCGGAGTAGATTCCAATTGGTTGTGGAGGTCAGATGGCATTCCCTTCACGGAAAATCATCACAGTTAGACTGGTAAGCGACCCCAACTAGGTTGGGAAAAGGTTTTAAAAACGATGATGGTACGTCAATATAACTTTTAACATGCCTTTCATTATTACTTCCCCTCTCCTTTTGATCAGTGATGTTCTACAAGATCAGCTCCGGCTTGGCCTGTACCCTTTCACATAACTTACAAACTACACTACTGCGTGTCCCCTTTCACGTATTTCACTATTGGTAGTACTTATATTACCTATTACCGTCCTACCTCCTGCACTAAAGAAGACCTAAACAAAGCAACTAACATAGGGTTGCCATAAGTGTGAGGACCCAGACCGGGACATTTGAAGAAAAAATAGTAAAGGTAGAAAATTTTTATATTACAACAATAGGTAACTTTCAAAGCTTCAGACCACCGTTCTCAAGCGCCTCCTTCCACACTTTCACGTGTCGCACCAATCTGCTCCTGTCCGCGTCCATCAGCGCAATATCATCAGCATACATGAGCAACCACGGAGGCTGCTCATGTGGGTTTCTGATACTGTCCGACAAGACGCTTAATACCACGCTGAACAAGTAAGGACGGATCTTTCGTGTACTCCGACGGTGATGGGGAAGGCTTTCGAGTCACCAACAGCAGTCGAAAAGCGAACCACGGAACCAGAATCATGATACATGTCTTGGATGGTGTCAATGTAGGTCTCTGGAACTCTCTTAGCGCGCAGTGCCCACCAGATCACCGCGCGAGGAACACAGTTGAAGGCCGTCACCATGTCTAAGAATAGGCAGTGCAGGAGCGTGTTCTTCGACCTGTATTTCCCCACCACAATCCTTAGGGCGAACACCGGATCCATGGTTCCGTGCCCAGGACGAAACCCGTACTGACATTCCGAGGATGTACTCTCCTGTCGGATCCAGGAGTCGATCGCGGTTACTGCCACACTTTTGCACCGATCCCTTGCCTTTGAATACTGGCGCAATGATGCTCAGTCTCCACTGGCTCAGGATCTCACCGGTGAGGAGTACGTGGTTATACAGATTTGTTAGAATGCACACCACGACCACCCATTGCCTACCAAGCCTCGATGGGGACCTCGTTGTGTCCGACAGCTTTCCGGTTCTTCATACGGCGAATGGCAGTACTTCTGCAGGCGTCAACGGTGGCACTAGTCCTTGATTATTCGGAAAGAGGTCTGGTGGTTGCAACTCTTTAAGCTGCTTATTCAACAGGTCGTGGAAGTATGAGCGCCATCTCTCCGGCACCGCTTCTTCCTCGTACAACAGATTGCTCCCAGGGTCTTTATTACTCATTAACTTAATCGTGTACGGAAAAATGTCATCGCTTACATCGCTTAATCCAGAATGAAGAAAGAAAGAAGTAGTAAGTCGTGTTTATTGTAGGTATATTACTGTTTACCAAGTCCAGCTCTCTAATATAATACTATGATTTTTAAACCGGGACAATTTGCTAATCGGCCGGGACGCCGGGACACCATGCTTCCAACCGGGACATGTCCCGGCGTACGGGGACGTATGGCAACCCTACACTAACAGCGCAATCGAGATGGCAGAATATTACTCTCGAATAATTTAGAGCAGTGAAAAAGAGGATCATTGACACGAAAGAAGAAAACCGTTATACCTTTTGTAAGCATCCCAGTCCGAGTCTTGGTTCCCGAAGTCGTCTCCAGCGGCAGCCAGGCGTGAGATAACCCTCATACGTTCTGCAGCCGCGGCGGTTCGACGCTTCACCATCGCAGCGCGGCGGGCGCGACGGGCCTCGCGTCTAGCAACTAGCTCTCGGTACTACAAGGTTTATTTTATCTATTTACTTAAATACATCGCCTTTACAGTAAATAACCAATGCGACAATGCTCTTACAAAACTATTGTACATAGTATAATAATACATAGTGAAACTAAATTATCTATGTCAGTTACGACAAACACCGTAGCGTCACTCTTTCGAACTTAGTTAATGTAAGGAACATACAAAAATATTAATAACACGCGAGACCGTGCTTAAGAGTGTTTAGCGCTCGTACGAGAGGAGCAAATTGCAGCAAGTTCGTCCGAAGCACTGGCACAGGTTATAAAATCTGGTTAATAAAAATGGATGCTGCTAATTACTATTAGAGCTATCGGGATATTTGCCATGTATTGTTTGGAGTAGCGAGAATAAGTCAAAACAAAACCGCGAGTCGATGCAGTAAGTATAATGTGTCGTGAACGTGATCGAGATCGAGTTCGAGTTTGTAGTGAGAGTGAAACTAGCGGTGGTGCTCATACATGTAGCAAGAGAATTCGAGTTGATCGCGGTTTTAGGAGTAAATATATCGTATATTTACTCCTAAACCCGATTTTGAACCCGAAGAATACTTCTAATGCCCTTTTTGAAGAACCCCATATTGTAGTCGCTTGGGATTCTTCTGAGTCTGGTATTCGTGTAAACTGCAGACTATGTATCATGCAAATAAGTAAACAAACCTTAGTACGCGTATCACTGAGCCATAGTTGAAACGCCTCGGGTTCTGTAGGAGGGTTCATACGGCCGGTGGGGCGATTCTCCAGATTCTCTTCGGCCGTTGCAGCCACAGCTATGCGTTGCTTGTTTTTCTCTATCCGCATGTTTACATTCGTTATTTGTCTCTGTTCAGGAAAAAAAATCGTTTTAGAAGACTTGCCAGAATTTAATGCCTGAATAAAAATGTGATCAATTAAACTGAATTATTATGCATCAATCAGTGAAATTCTTTCAGTAAATAAAGCTGTATCACCTGCAAATCGTCATAGCTTTTAATATCAAAACCTTTTATAGCTTCATTGAACTCGTCTGTATCTCCATCTTCAATCATGTCCTGAAAATAAATAAGAAGTAATTCTATACACAGCAGTTCAAAATATCATTTAATATTTTTTTTCCTTTCAATTTCCCCTGGCAAAATAAGATTGGAGTCCTATTATGCACACATTTACCTATATAAAAATATGATAAATGAATATAAACAATTTAAGGAGAAAATATTTGCCTGTCTGGAATTCTCCGAATCCTCAACTACGGTGATTAAATTATTGACCACATTGTGTATTCTTATAATTATCTCTTACTTTTATTGCAAGGAGTTGATTCAACTGTTCCTCATCTTCAGCTAGCCGCTCTTCGCGCTTTCTTGCATTTATTTCTAGTAAACGACGTGCCATTTCCTTTTTACGCTCCTTTTGCTGTTCAGCTGATGGGTTAAATAGTTCAATTAATAAAATAGCTGATGGATAAGTAAAAATACTGAGTGAATAAGTACAGTAAGAAGCAATCGTTTTTTTTTTGGTATGTTCAACACTTCAATATGGCTGCACCCTGCTAGCAACCCAAAAAAAAAATGTATTTTAAATGTCACGATTGTAGAACCCAGGACTGTAAGAAAAGAAAATAGAGATCCGATTCTCAGCACTCCATGGATTCACCGTGCGGTCGCCGGGTCCATAGCGTGATACAGAGAGGAACACCGTGACGGCGACTGGGACTTGCGACCCAGATGTAGGTTTAAGGTGGCCACCTTGTGATGCATCAGCGCTCACCTCCACCGTCAGTAGTGTTCCCCCCCCCCCCCCTACCTATCCAAATTTGGTAAGATCCTATCAATGCATCTTAATTTGATTAGCGAACTGTCTATTGTTAAACTCAAGATGGATTTTGGAATATATGAATCACATTTGAGCCTCTCTCTAGGACAAAATACTCTAACCAACTGAGTTACTTGAGCACATCCTGGATATACATAATATATACATTTCTTAGGGCGACGACGCAGGAGCTAAATTAGAACAATATTCTTACGAACTAAGGAATTAAATTTATAAGGAAATTGCTTAAAATTTTCATTAATTAAATCACAACTATTAAGTAATGCTAACACACCTGTCAGTCCTGATGAACTTGCAGCTTGCACATAAGGCAACTGTACTCTCATCACATTGGCTTCATAGTAATCAGGGTTGGCCCATTTTTTGATCTCCTCTTGGTAGTCTAGTGCTATTGAACTGTGCTCTTGAAGAATTTCCTCCACTCTTGACATAGTGATGGCATTCACATGGACTGGATACTTCAGTTGAAGCAGCTTGTGTAAGTAGCAAATCATTTCACTGCCACCTAGAAATGAATAAATATTCTAGGACTTATAGGATAATATTCTAGGATAGACATACTTAGATACATTTTTTTCTAAATAAATACATATGAGATAGTAATACAGAAACGCCCAGACCAATCCAAATTTTATGCATGGAGTAGGAATCAAACCCATAACCTCAGACTTAGCTGCCAAACACTCTACCGCTATACCACAGAGGTTGTCAAATTAACTGCTAGCCCCTCAAATATCAACCGGTGCCCGGGCACCGCGAGTGTTAGGTGAGAGTTTGTTGACGTGGGTAGACTGGCTAGTAGCTGCTAAAGAGCAACCAAAATTATAAGAACAGTGTAAATAATTAAAAAATGAATTGATGATATGAAATAAAGAATTGATTTAATTAATTAATTTAATATAATGTTATTAATAGAAAAAAGATTACATTATTATTCTTACCTAAATTGATTCTTCTAGCATGTTCTTCAATAACCTGTCCTCTGATCACAGGTATTATGTGTATTGTATGATAACCACAATTGACAATAAGAGCTGTGTCTCCAATATCATTCTTATACATACTGAATAATGAATCAATTCCATAACTCACCCCAGGAATTCCATAACCCTCAAACAAGAGTTCTGACATTACTGCAAAATATGATATACAAATTGAATGAATATCTTTAAAGGACATACATAAGACACTATATCTGTAACAGCTTCTAAGGGTACTTGAAACACAACATGAGTTTCAAGTTAGATTTTATCACAATTCCTTTGCAAAAATATCACTTTCAGCCTCTGATACAGGAGGGTATAATAAGTGGTAAACTTCTTGACAATGCACTAGCTGCATAGAGTGTTATTTAGGTCCCTTTCCTAGTAAATCAGATAAGATGGTTGTGTGTGTCAATCAATCAATCATAAATTACATAAAGTCATTCACAGGCAATGATGTTCACAGGTATATAATAATTATGTAAAAATCAATCCCTGTTTGTTTGTTTTGCTAGAGCTTTAGAAGGGTTGAGCCAATTGTGCTAATGTTGAGTTGTTTGTTGTAGTCCAGAAAATTTAAACAGTGAGAAAATAAAGAAAAGTTGTGAGGCAGAACAGAAAAAGAATGCCAGCAAAGCCATAGGCTTCAGATAGTAGTACATAAGTATGTACAAATTATAAAATTTAAGAAAAACAGGTATACATGCATGAAGTAATACTTACACTGCCTACAATAATTAGGTGTAACAAAAGCTTCAGTTAACGCAATAGGGTGTGGTACACTGCCTTCACTGTCAATGCCCAAGTGTGAAAAAATGTAATCAAATACTTGTTCTTGTGCTTCAAAATGTGTAACTACATTTTTGTCAAATTGGGTTTTTAGTTGAAACCTGAAACATGATCGATAATTTCATAATGTAAATCACATTATTTACACATAATCTATCTATATTACAATTTTGGAGTAATCTTCAGAACCTCGGCACTTATTGGAACAATTCTTTCACCATTTGAAAAGTAGATTATTCCCAATGGAAATAGTATCATATCATTACAGTGCTAGCCAGGCTTTGCTCTTTTGGGATTTACAATACTTTTCTTAGCTTGTCATAATAATGCACAATGAATAACAAAAAATATGAAGCTTGATAATAAGACAGAGCAGGATTTATAACCTACTAGCTTTTGCCCGCGGCTCCGCCCGCGTGGATGTCGGTTATCGCGACCAAACATAGCCTATGTCCTTTCTCAAGGTCTAACCTACCTCTATACCAAATTTCATCAAAATCGGTTCAGCGGTTTAGTCGTAAAAGTGAGACAGACAGACAGACAGACAGAGTTGCTTTCGCATTTATAATATTAGTAGGGATTCCATTTACAATTCTGTTTTTTATTAAATACAATAAAAGATATTATCAAAGAGATTACCTTACTGCTTCTATATTAATGATATCATTACCGATCTGTATCGGTGGAGTAACAGGCGGCTCAGCATCTTTTTTACAGCGATCCTTCCTTGGTCTAGCAATCAAGTTCTTAAAAATCAAATTTGGCTCATCGTTTATCGACCATCCAACTCTACACTGGTACGAACCTAAAAAGTGTTTTAAAATATAAGCCGTAGTTACATCATATAATGTGTAGGAGACGTAGAAATAAGAATAATAACCATTATCTATCACTAAGGGTATGTGCCCAAATTTTAGCGTAGGACTATATTCATGAACAATATCTGGAAAAGTTTTATAATCTTTTAAAACTAAAACATTTTCCATGATATCCATGTCCATTATAATAATGAATCGACAGAAAATCACGCGAAATTCAAAGGGCGCTCAGTATCAGGAACAGTAAACAAAAACAAGCTTGACATCAGTCATTTTTGTTTGGTTAGAAATTTGACAGATTGCGTCCGTTTGTGAAGTAGACTTTTCTTAAATCTAGCCTTGACTTGCATTGCAGCCTTGGCAACATTTTAATACTGTTTTTAAAATCACCAATGGAATTTGACTTGCAAAACCTGTGTGCAAAACCTAAGAATCATAAACTACAAAAAAAAAAAAAATTCAAATAACTACACAGACGAATCATTTTTAAAGGCCCCTTTTGTTTGACATAAGCTTCATAGTGAGGTGACATGTTTAAAAACCCAATTCTGTTGGATAAATCGATAAGAATTTCAAACATTTCTGAATCGAATAAACTGAAATTTATTCCTAAAAAATATTTATAGATTATGTATTGTATCTCAGCTCAGCATGCCTAGCATTATGACGAAACATAAAAGTAAAGACTAAGACCAATAATAGGGCAAGAAACATAAAGGGAAAAATTGGAATTCATAATTTTATATTAAAACACATTTTTATTTTGTGATTTTCATTTCGCATTACTATCCAACCGAAGTAAGCTTTCAAAGCTGAGGAGGAATACAGAATAATTAGGGGTCCCACACTCCCACCAAACACTACAGTGGAGTAGGTACATCGTGAAGCTAACGAATCTTGAAAAGGCAAGAGTAGTGGCAGCAGTGGCAAGTATGACGGTCTGGGTACTGTGGGCAATAGCAACCCTTGTATGTGGTAGCATTCTCCATAAAGGTGGTTTCTTTGAGATTTTCTTACTCTTATTTCGAAAACCCTAAAGTATTACTCGTGGATGGTTTAGGGTGGTGATCACCAGGTACTGTTCGATATTCTAGTCGAATTCTAGACATAAAATAATGGGTCCTTTTTGGTGTTAAATGAATACAGACTCAATTATAAAATAAAACACTGTTAAACATATGATGAACTTTATTCACAATACTGATGTAGTCAGTTATCATTATCACATCACACGCCACTAATATTCTATTAATTTCAAATTTAATGAATAGATATATAGTTAATATAATCACTTCTATATTTTATTTAGTTATATGGGCATTTTTCTTTTTACACGACCATTCTCTAAATGAGCATGTCCCAGAAGTTTACCATTAATTTTTATGTAGAAATGAAAGAAAATTTATAATGACGTGTCGATGGTAAAAATATTTAACTTTTAATGTATCCGAAATACATCAAATTATGTGAATAACTAATTGATAAATATAAAATAATACAGAATATAATTTTGAATACCCTTGATTTTACTATGTCCCACATTGACCAGCTTAGTTTCGAGTTAAGTTTATTCGTGAATTTCCTTCAGTGGTAAGGGTAAAGAAGAATTAATTGTATCGAAATATGATAATATTATCAGAATTAAACATAAAATAACACTACTTTAATAATAAAAAACTATCTTTAGTAACATTATATTATGTCCCACGATTTTGGGCGTGCATGGAATTACACTTTGTAACCGTAATTTGATGGACTTTGTCGCCAAAAAATATACCACTGAATACAAATTTCTTTCCTGGCAATAATACTTCAGACTTCCCCATTTAATGAAGCAGTCATAGAATGACCATTTTGACGCATTTCGAGTTGAAACTTGTTGAGCGTTACCATGCCGGATTTTTCATCCACTTTGTAATTGTGATTTTTACTGTTAAGTTTGGTTTTGTGTTTATAGAAATAAAATAATGATAAACTACAAACGCTATAAAAGCTATTAAAATAGTTGTTCTTGTGTTTCATATTTATTAAAGTTGATTAACAAGCAATCTTAGGTCGGCGATTGGAGATGCGTTACTTCCATTTCGTTTGGTTACATATAACGTGGAATAAAAAAGTTACAAAATGGAAACATAAAGGCGAGTACAAATGGGAGCCCCTTGTTTCGCAGACAGAAATTTCATAGAATTTCGTTTCCCAGAAAATGTTTCACATCCTAATATTTGGTACTTATATTTTTATTTCGAATATTATTGTTTCAAAGAAAATTTACCAGAATGAAACATATTTCACAGAAAAACAATTTAATGAATTTTTATTTACATTTTTTTGTTTAATAAACTTATCAAACAGTAGAATTATTTTTTAAGGAATATTAAACCACCACTATAATCGAAAATAATTTGGTCTAACGTTTAATAATTTAGAACACGTCATTATAGTTTACACCCCTACTCAGAGTACCAAGTTTTTTAAAACCACCCAGAAATAGGAGCACCGCGGAGCGGGGCTCCGTTAATTATCTTAGCGCTAATAAGTTTTATATCTTTTGAGTGGTATGTCAAACGATTTTATATTTAAGGTATGTTATGATAATAAAGAATTATATGATTTGTTATTCTATGATATGATTATTCTAACATTAAACTTTATGTGAAACAAAAATCAGTGATTTAAAAATCTTCAAAGTAAGTATTCTTTGTATTGATTATTCTATGAAACGAAAATATGAGAAAAAATTTATGTGAAACGAAATTCTACAAAACAATTAGCTACAAAACAACGCACACCCCCAATAGTAACCAGGGTTTAATGCTAGAGCTGGAAGATGGCTTGGGCTTGTTTGATTCGCCTTCACGAGTACTTAGGTGCTAGATTCGCATCTGTGTGGTGCCTGTCCTCTCATTATCTTCAGGGTAAACTAAGCTTTACCTTTTCGATTTTGTAACTGAACCTTTCCATTTTGTAATTGTCTTATGTTTTACTGTTACCATTTCTTTAAATTTTACTAATTTTGAAAGTGAATACCTAATTTTATTTTACTTTGCGTTGAATTATAAAAAAAGAGTAAATCATAAAAAAATAATCAACACCATTAGATGGTTGTTACACAATATAAATCGAAAGTTAACTGGGCTTAATTACCAAATAGTTACAAAATGGTTACATTTTTACAAAACACTATAAATATATGGCTTATCTTACTTAAGCTGTAATATTATTTTAAAGAATATTATATTTATAACCAAATAAACGAAAATCTTCCATTAAGAACGTACTATTTTATTTATTAATTATACTTTTAAGAGTTACAAAGTGGATGTCTAAACCACTCTCGTGTCCAAAGAAAGTATTATTTTTTTCCAAACTTGTATATTTATAGGGTAACAGTAGCTATTGTAATGTTCTTTCAAAAATAGGGAATCATTCTATAAATTTTGTTATGCATTACCAATATTTTTGATTTTTTCATTCCGTTTTGTAACTTGGACACGTAAATAAAAAAATGCCCATATAATAGTAAACTTTAACAGGAATGTGAACTCGAAACGTTACATAAACTTAGTGTTGTATTCATCATAATAAATTGTATAGAATTGTCGCGGATTTAGTCAAACAGGTATATATTACATAAGTTAGTTGCGACAATGGACCAAAGGTACATTATTTACATTTATTACACACTATATTTTATTGCTAACGTGTTACAAAGCCCGAAATCATTCAAGACAACGATAATAACAACGAATTAAATATTTCTTTTAAATACATAACATTTATTTTAGGCTTTAGCGCCAACAACAGTGCCTGCCTGCTTGTCAATTTGTTCCTTTTCCAATTGCTTGCCGAGGTACTCCCTAAAAAAATAAAAGGACGTATTAGCAACTTATTTTTATGCGCGGAGACCCCTCCTCGGTCTTAACCTCATCCAAGCTAAGCTGTCGGTCTCGAACTGAATTAGGCATCTGGCATATGCGGAAACACAATATGTCGCCACCACCAGCCTACTTCTGTTAAGACCAAACCCTTGAAGTAATGGTTTATAAAAAGAAAAAGAGTCGCACTCCCGCACGAAGGGTTCTGTACCATTATTTAAACCCCTGAACGTGTGTTTAAAATCACGTTTGTTGTGTGGGAGCCCCCTTAAATAATTATGTTATTGTTTTTAGTATATCACAGTTCATGAGATATAGCCTGGTGACAGACGGATAATGGAGTCTTAGGCCCATATTCTAGAATACTACTCAGCTGAATCTCGATTTACCTGAGGCAAGATTTTACACACAGATTCCACAGATTTGACAGGCTGTCAGGCAGATTGTCTATAGTTCTATACAATCTGTCCTCAGGTAAATCGAGATTCAGCTGAGTGGCATTCTAGAATACGGGCCTTAGTCTTAGTAATAGGGTTTCATTTTTACCCTTTGGGTAACATAATTGATAATACATAAAAAAATAACCATCATGCTCTGCAATGTCCCTACTACTTAATTTGCGAATACATTTTAAAAAATGGTGTCTAAAGGTATTCAACTTACCAGTTGTGTACCATGAGTTTCTGTACAGCCAATAATGCCTCATATCGCACATTGGGGTCTTCGTGGCTCAACAGGTACATGACGCGTTGTTTCCCGCCCAGCTGTTCGATGATGCTGTTGGTATAAGTACATCAGATGAGATACCAATGTGTTATATATTATAGCTAGATGCTGTCTACATTTTCAATTTTCTATTGTTCATATTAAAAACTGGTTGCACACATGCCCATTAAAAGGTCAATTGAAAGAAACAGCAATGTCCCGCCTTTTTATACTACCACAATTTTGCAGAGCATAATATATCCCATGCGCGGTCCGAGGGGGTTGGTCACAGGGGAAATGACCTCCCCCCTCTTCGTGCCCCCAAAATCGTGCACGTCTAATTGAAAAGTCTTCCAAAAAGATATTTTCCGAAGGAATTACCGTATATGGTCACGCCTTCCTGTTTTGGGAGTGATTGCCATCTAACTCCGATAGAAAAGCCTGCATCAATCAGCAGGTGTGCCGGATTACAGATGTAATTGGATTAGCCCTAAAGATTTTAGTGGAGCCACGCTATACATACTGTTTGCCGCGGGGATAATGGCGCACGTATTCGCCGACGTCGTAGCAGGCGACGGCCAACACGACGGGATCGCGACTCTTCTCCAGCAGGTGAACGAGGGTACGGAGTAGTTCCTGACCGCGCTCGTTCAGACGCGCTGCGTTCTCGCGCCAGAACTTTGCGGATTTGTGCACTGGAGACCATTCCAAGCTGAAAATATAGTACATTGAGTTTGTGTAAGCTTCAAAAACTCGAAACATTTTGCAAAGACTGAGTTCAAATCTTGAGACGATACAAAGTCATGGCTATTTTATTATTGCAGCGGTCGATGGCGCTGCAATCAGATTATAGGATTTATTTATGAATGTATTCTTGGACGAAACCGGGACTCGGACATGTGCCTGTGATTGTAAAATGCCTTTTAAGTACCACCAACACATCTTTAGTCCCGATTAAATACAAATCTTGAAGTTCATTATCCGCTTTCCCACTCTTTCTCTTAATTTGGTTTATCTTGTAATTTATCTTTATCCGCCAATACTGAAAAACCCTGCGCTAGAGCTTAGTCTGTTAATCAGTAGGTGTACCGGCTAAGAGAGTTTGGCTTGTGCCCCAAAGGCCCTGGACTATGCCTTAGTATACTTTTTTCGTGCGGATATCACCACCGATACCTCGCTCCTCCCCTCCCCGCCGGAGCCAACGGGATTGGTTATCGGAATCAAACCGTCGCAACCGCATGGTCGTCTCGGGCCATCAGTTGCCAGTAGTGAAGTAGCCTGGCTGACCCAGGGAATGCTTGTATACTTGTAATATTAATAGTCAACACACTTACCGGCCGCTCTTAACTTCGGTGGCATACTGGTCAAACGAGCTGAGGTCCTGTACGGAAGCCTGGAGCCGTTCGTTAAGGAACTCGACATCGTTCATGATGTCCTCGTCGTCTGAGCGCTTCTGCTCCAAGATCGAGAGCTGCTTCAGTACTTTGCACTGGACCATAGCAATGCAGTGCTCCTTAGCAACCTTAGAAAAGAAAATTAATCATTCACACAGGACTTGGTACAAGTATTGGTAAGTAGGTATGTATTGCATTTACAGTGTTTAAAAAGCTTCAAATGGTTAATTTAACGTAAATTCAAATTGACTAATTTTGATAGCGTCATTTTAGCCAGTTCCTGAATTGAGGATTTCAAATTGTGTTTCGCAATTTCTACTTAAGCACAGCTTCGAGTACGAAGCTGTGCTTAAGTAGTTTTAGTACATAGTTTTAAAAATAATTGCCTGGTTTCTAAAAGCACAGTGCAGTAGCGCATTGTGCTTTTAGAAACCAGGCATTTATTTTTAAAAATGTTATAAAAATCAATAGGTACTTGTTGGTCTTCAGGCTTCTCAATCAAGTTTCGGAAGACGGCGAGCACGATGCGGGTGACCTTCTCTTTCACAGAGTCGCTCAGGATGTCAGCAAGGATTGGGATGGCGTTGAACTTGTTCATCTTTTCAGCGAGCAGTGGGTTGAAAGTCAGCACCCATAGACAAAATACCAGCTGGTATTGTACCTAAATAATTAATATTACATAAATTAAACAATAACATAATATACTCTTTAGCTGAAATCACTATAAATATTTAAAATTTCTTACCTGGAAATTAACCCTGGAGGCTAAGATGGACAGCAGGGTGGAGATGCCATCAACAGACAGGAAGGCGAAGCGGTATTCATCGACGCGAAGCATCATTTGCAGGCAGCGGGCCACTGACTGGATGTAATCATTGTTCTGTGTACAAAAAGATAATTAGCTTTTTTTAGAATCGGTGCTGATGTTAAGCATAAAGATTCCCAGTCATTTCAAAAATTAAAGCACAGGAAGGATTTTAAAATATTATTATTTATTACTACATATTATTCCAAATTTTATGCTGTACTGGTGTAGGCTCACACTTTAGAAAATTAGTTTGTGTGATGAAGAAATAATAAGTTTTGCCAAGTTGGTATAGGTACAGAAGTGTTGGAAAGGAAAAGAGAATTTATACTTCAGCAATAGCAATAAGTTATTCAACAAAGGTCATTCATTAGTCATTATTACATACCATAAATGACTTTGTAAGTTTAGTTAATTTGTTACCTAGGTACATTTCTATTTTATGTCTGGTATGCAACTTATAAAACAATTATTTAACCGTTTTCCTGTGCTATATAAATTTTTTGTACTTACTAAGTACAATACAATCACTTCCAAATCATGCCCCTAAGAAATCAGTAAATAAATAAGAAATAGTCGAAAATACAACCTGAAATAATTTACAAAAAATATTTCTCCATTATAGCAAAATATAAAAAAATGCTTATACACAATCAATAATATCTTGATACAAAAATAACATATTTTAAAAAAATAATTATGTATTTTAAAGGTAATATTTTTTACAAAAAACATTATTTTTTTAATTCACAGGCTAAAACTTAAAAATATCATACCTAAGTAGGTAGAATCAGATGAAGCCTAAACATTTCAATCACCATATAATTTTTTTGACCAATTATAGGTACCTATTATATTTGTAAGTACCTACTCACAAAAAATTGTTAAGCTGTAATTAACATATTTATTCTGAAATAAAATTTATATGGCAATAGAAAATGTATGTAAAATTTAATTTATCTACAGTAAACAAGTAAGCAGTCATTCACTTATTTTAAGCTTGCATGCACCATACCTTCACATCCTCCTATTGCGTGCAAGAGAATGAATAATATTAGTGTAAGCTTGTCATCATTCAATGATTAAAAATGCACATTCTATACACAGTTGTTAGGGGTGCCTAAATACTTACTTATAAGTTAGTCATCAATTTGTTATATTACAATATTATATATCTTTGTTTAACACTCATCGTGTTGACATCTACACAGTACAAGAATACCTTATGCAGGCTGGGTGGCAAGTCACCGAGCGGTTTCAGCTCATCAAAAGAGCTGTAAAGTGTCGAGTACTTCTCCTGCGACGAGTCGGTATGCTCTTTTTCCTTTTGATGGTGATGTTTTGGCTCTTTATCAACCGCGAAATTCTGTTTCTCGTGCAGCAACATAACCTGCTCAGCATGCTCTAACTCGGCAGACATTTTCTCCGCCTTTCCAGAAAACAAACCTCTCAGTTCAATTCACCCACATCTCATCAAAGCCCCGATGCGTGATGCTTGCGTGTGATATTCACAACATTTTGTTAATTTCAGTCAGTTTAGACACATTGATGATGTATTGTAGATATACCAATTTGGTATATGGCAGGAAGCATTGCCACAAATAACTATTGAATTGATAAGCAGAGTTTTTATAGAAAGACATCTGTCGACTTACAGTCTGAGAGAAATTTCAAAGTGTATTATTTATTTATAAATATCAAATGGAATGATATTTGTATGCTCTTTATAATTAATGTTGAGAAAACAATAGAAGTATGTAAGAGAAGATAGATAGAAGAAAAGGAAAGCAAGAAGAAGAAGAAGAAATTAGGTAGTTAATAATGATTTCTTTTTTTGAAATTTATGTCAACATAATTTCAGTGACTGGGACTAGATTATGAGATATGTTTGTGCTATTTTAAACATAATTATTATCAGAGATATCACACTCGAGTTAAAAATTATGACAAAATTGTTTATAAAAAAAAGAACCAGTGGTTCCTAAGACAGTTTTCGTCTTGGTTTCGGATCTCCCTATCTGTCCCAGTAAAATAAACACATTGTCTGTATACAGATATCTGGTACAGTCAGCGTCATAATGATTGCAGCTGCTAAAATCCGCAAAAATGTCTCAACAATAAGAATTCAAATTTATTTCAGCAAACAATGTGTCATTTTTATTGAAGCAGCTAAAGAACCAAAAGTAACTCAGCAGGCAATGCAAAATTATTTAAGCATTCAGTTATTCAATTTGTTCTTCACATCCAATAATTCATATATCGCCGTATCCGATGTAGCAATATATCTACGCGGTCATGGTGTTCAAAATGATGTCAACATTTTGGAAAAAATAAAGTTTATTGATTGTTTATTGAAAAGGTCCTCGAGAGCGTATGGCACCCGTGATGGTATTTATTTATTTAGAAATGTTAATGTTTAAATGTTGTTAATGGTTAAAAACAGTCTTTTAAAAAACTATTAATAAAAATATATAAAAACATTAACATTTCTAAATAAATAAATACCATCACGGGTGCCATACGCTCTTGTGGACCTTTTCAATAAATTTATTTTTCCAAAATGTTGATATCATTTTGAACACCATGACCGCGTAGATATATTGCTACATCGGATATATATTTGATAGATAGATATTTGAATTATTGGATGTGAAGAACAAATTGAATAACTGAATGCTTAAATAATTTTGCATTGCCTGCTGAGTTACTTTTGGCGCTTTAGCTGCTTCAATAAAAATGACACATTGTTTGCTGAAATAAATTTGAATTCTTATTGTTGAGACATTTTTGCGGATTTTAACAGCTGCAATCATTATGATGCTGACTGTACATCACTAATGAAGATATCTACTGCCATCTGTCTTTGACTATATGTATATAAAACAAATAGTCTCATCTTATTTACTATATGATCAACAAGCTTAATTAAACAAGTTTGCTAAACAAAAACACCCTAAAAACAAATGACGTCATGATTTACCATACCATATTTTTCTGTGCTTGTTTACCTTTAAGCTGTTTGAAAATCTGACATGTCATTTCACCTCACTCAATACAACATTCACTTGAATTAAAGGTATTATTGAATTTAATGTTAGTTGTTATAATATAATTAGTTCTTCACATTGATGATTAAAGACAAGAAGAGAGATTATGCTTTTATAATGGTATCTATTAGCCAAGCTTGATGAGGCATGCATAAAGTTGTATAAAATATCAATTAATTTTAAATCAATATAGGAATAATAATATCACAAAATATTCATGTATAATACTCAATGCATGCATAAACCAAATAAAACCTCATGCAAATAAAAGGATGCACTTCACACATGATATCAATAGATAATTGAAGTACAAAATTGGTAAAAACTCACATTAGTTTTTAGTTGGTCCTTGAGCCAGGAGAGGTAGAAGTGCAAGTCACTCTTCTCCATCAGCTGAGGGTGCCAGCAGGCCAGCTTAGCTATAATGCGGGCAGTCATATGCTGTACAAACTCATCCTGACGATTCAAAAGGTTCAGGAATGGCTGCCAGACATTCCCTGACTTGGACTCACGGAAGATCTTCACTCTGGCCTTGTCTTCCTTTATAGTGCATGCAATAGTTTAAAAATTGTAATTAATTAAAATTGTTAGGAAAACATAAATACAAACAATGATCAGGAATATGATCATAACAATAAATTATGTTACATTAAAGTAGAATAATGGAACCTATAATACTTATCAAATTCAAATTTATAAATTATTAGAGTATTCTTGTATATGTCTGTTGGTTGGTGTTGTAAATTTTTAATTTATTAGAAATATTAATGCCTGATTCAAAATTTAGTTATTATGTACTCACTGATAGGATATCATCAATCAGAACAAGCAGGTACTGGATGGTGTGATCTTTGCTGATATGAGTAAGCAAGTTGAGAAACACATCAGCACAAGCCTCAGGATTCTTGTCAGGCAAATCTTTCTGACCCCGCTGGTCTAAATTAACGATGAAGTCATGGTCACGCTGCGTGATCATCTGTGACCTAATAGACATAGTTACATTAGGATTAGGTCGCAAAATTAAGAGAATAAACAATTTGTGACATAGGAATCAATACTTACTGCAGATAAGACTGCCAGTTGATTTGAGTCTGGCGTATTTCACTTGCACGGATTTGCAAGACGCTGGTGGCAGCAATCATATCTAGAAAACATTGGGTCAGTAATCTCTAGAGAACAGGATTATTTACTATGAACTGGCCTAGGAACCACTTACCGATTTTTTCGTCACCCAGCGACGGCATTAGCTTCCTAACATTTTCGTCTCCGAAGGTAGCCATTTTGGCTTCAGATTTTAATATGCAAGGCCGTTATTTCCAAAGAAGAATCGAAAAACTTTATACTTGGGAAAAACAGAAATATGAAGACAGCCTCAGCTGAGAGGTCTTGTGACTACGAAGAATGACGTTTAGTTATACTTACTGCGATAATTATTCTCTTACCTTCTCTGATATACACGGCTCTTCCTAGAAAGAAAGAAATAGCTATAAGATCAAAACGGTTGTCACTGCTAAACAAGTTGACATAATTCAGAAAAAAATGGGATGTCACCCTCTATTTATAGTGCAGAATATTAGTTTTTTATCAAAAATACGCGTTTTTTCTAGGTCTAACAGGATGAATTATAAGTAAGTACCGGACTATTATATACTCTTGGTATATAGATGAGATGATAGTTTCATTTATTCATGTTACTTAGTTGTGTAAATATTTTTTCCTACAGGATATTTTATTATAATATTGTTAAAAATAAATAAGTAATGGTACAAAACGTTTTTCAAGATTGCCACACACATCTGACGTCACGCTCACGTCAGGAAATGATACAAAATGTCAAATTTGTGTAAACAAAACGTCAAATTTCTGACATTTCTGTAATAAATAATAAAAGGTAGGTAATTATTTATTATTATGACAAAATAAATGCTAAACTACTGGGTGCGTTATAGCCATTAAAAGATTTGAATTGACTGATACAATATTTTAGCTTTGGATGCAAAAAATTTAGTGCAAAGTAGTATGTAAGTTAAACTTCAAGTTAAATTGATATTTTTGTATTCAAGTTATGTGACGGCTGATGATAAGTATGTCAAACGTTTGTTTGTTTTCTAAAAAGTAGGTACTTACGATCGAATTCATCGGTGGTTTTCGGAGTCTTCGGCTTGTCGTTGTCCATATTGTGAAAAAATATAAGTAGAATTCGTGAAAATCTTCGGACGTTATAAATTTGGTGTAAATATAGTATGATTCATACTAAATAAATTACTAGATAATTATAAATAATTAAAAATTGACTTTTTATGTTGCAGTATCATAATTTGCGCTCTTCAAGTCTTAGCTAAACTGACATATTCGGCTGTAAATAAATTTGGGAACTGGCCAGTTCTTTTGTCATGACTACTTTGCAATCAGAAGATTGTCAAACTAATGACCTAAATGACTCATTTCCGATGACCATTGAATCGTTGAGTTTGCGGTTTCCAGTAGATAATTCAATGCGAATTATATTTACCGGCTATTACAACGGTTATAATGTGGAAATAAGATCTGTAGAAGAGATTGCACTATTGTATCATATGGGATGTTTCGGAAAAGGATCGGCATCGCGCTCACAACCAAAAGCGCCCGAAAATCAAAACCCGCGAATTATGCGTAAGAGACAGTTTTTGAAAAGGAACTACTGGTTCAAGAAGTTTGGTAGTTCAGGTGGATCAGCTGATGCTGATACTTTCATGAAGGATATTGATGATATTACAGCTAAGATCATTAGTGACAGTGAAAGAAAATCGAAAAAGGATGTCATAGACTTGGTGTCTAGTGATGAGGATAATGGAGACCAACCCAAAGTCACTGATGAGCTGGAAGTGTGTACTGGACAATTTAATAGCGCAGGCAAGGAGGATATTGTTGTTATAGTACCAAATAGTGACTCTGAAGAAGAGAATTACTTTGCAAATATGAAACCTAAATGTTGTTTGAATAAGATCAAGATAGATGAAAAATTGATACTGTCTCCACAAGAAGCATTCTTCTTGCTGTATGGATTGGGATGCCTACAGATTGTAAATATTGACAACACACTGCTAAATATAGAAAGTTGTTGGGACTTGTTTACAATGGCAGATAAAAAATTTGTCACCAAATATGTGATCTTTCATTACTATAGATCTAAAGGTTATATTGTGAAGCCAGGAATCAAATTTGGTGGCGATTATTGTAAGGATTTGATTTTCTTATAACAAAAATAGTTAATTTAATAAAATTATAAATAGGATCAAGGCTTTCCTCTTACTAGTCACAGCTAAGTTCTTTATACAGGAACAAGTTGCAGTTTCACTTTAGTTTTGTGAGGAGTGAAGATAAATCTAAGCTAGTAGCTCTTATGATTATCCTCATAATGATTTCTCAGTTGCATTCAAAGTTTGCTGTTTGGAGCCAGGTTAAACTTTTCCAGGAGCATCTGCCATCTGACTTCTAAACCTAGAAAGGAAACCTGCACCAGGGTTATGTCTGTTGTTTAGCAGGTGCATCATCTAGTTGGTGAGGTGGACTTGGGGCCCAAAGGTGTTGATAGGTCCCTTTACACCCAGGTTGGTTAAGTCTGATAGCTCTATAAAGAAAGATATTATCCCTCTCAAGTTATGTGGCCTCAAGTCATTAGTGCTCTATTGCAGTAACTCTTTCACCCCACTCTATCCACATTGAATTTTTCAATATACATATTACAACTTACTTTTACTTTTTCAGTGCTGTATAAAGAAGGACCTGGAGTAGCACATGCTGATTATATAGTAATTATAAAGTCTGAAATGAAATCAATTGACTGGATTGAATTGCTTGGTCATGTGAGGATGGCCAATACTACAGTGAAGGTATTTACTCATTTTCAATTATTTTTCATGCATAGCAATTATGGGACTGCAGAGTTCTGCACTGGGTTATGTTTAATGCAGCGGAAGGCCTTATGTATGCATTCCTTACATATATTCCCGAAGGAGTATGCATAGGTTTATTATCACTATATTTGGCCAACTATGATTTTCTGTGTCACAATAGAGAGGAGTCTATTGCCATCTAACTTATACCTACTTGCCTAATATATTGCTTTTTTAATGGCATGTATCATTAAATATAATTAATGTAAACAATGTTTGTATTTTCAGGAAATAATACTTGCAGAGGTCATAGAGCCGGAAGAATATGATTGTAAATCACCTGATAGCTTAAAAAGTTATAGTGTAAGAGAAATATTGCTAAGTAGGAATCTGCCAGTAACAATAAATGATGATGACTAAGATTTTTAATTTATTATCATATATACATTATTCTACAGACAAACATTCCAATATTAAGCTCTTTTAATAGGTTTCTTTATACCAGTTCTTCTATATTCACTTCTTTGATCCAAATATTCATCTGTACAAGACTTTTTGAAGCCTTCATCTTGGTACCAACCGCCGAGACAGTCTTTCAAAATTGAATTCTGTTTTCTACATTTTACAACCATTAAAAGGGATGACTCTTTACAGCACTTCTCAAATTCAGCCACTTCTTTGGTGCATTTTTCTGCTTTAGCCTTCTCTCTAATTAGTTTTGGAATCATTACATCTACTTCTACTCTTCTAAGTGTTCTATCATCTGGATCTCCTGTAAATGGAATTAGTAATTTGTATAGAAATGATACGATAAGGTTTCGAGATTTATGATCGATTATGTATGAAATACAGTACCTAATCCTTTAGGTCCTTCCGATAGCTTATTAGGCAACACTGTGTTTGTCGTCATTATCGTACCAGTCTGTACAAGCAGGCCGGCTCTTAATCACCAAAAATAAAATTATTTCTGTATTTTTGCCTATTTTATTTTGTTCTCTGTATAATGACAGTAAGGTGACAAACGTGACACTGACAGTTCGTTTCGTTCCGGCTCGTTGAATACAGATAAATAAATTTTTTATTTGAAATGTTTGGCTGCGTTCAGAGATGCGTTGGTTATTTGAAACAAAGCCTTTATGGTAAAAGCACCAATAATGGACACTAACCCAATAATGGATACTTTCGAATAAAACCCTTTATTTTAAGAAAAGTAACAATTTGTTTTACAGGACTATTGACTTAGACGCCTACTGGCATCTAAAAGACAATATTCAAAAATTCGCAATACTGTCCTAAGCAATACTTTCCCAGTGGGGTATAACTTGAAAAGGTCTATATAAAAGTCCGCGATAGCATATGTCTATCTAATAAGGATAGCCCACAGTAACCATTTTTATCTTTTACGAATTACAAAAAAAAATGTATGTCATTTTCGAAGCTATTTTTAACAATACAGTGTTATTCCTTATCCAATTCAATACGTTAGATACGTTGTATATTTTAATGTAGATAAAAATTGCCATTTACATTTACAATTTACTCTTTTTCATTTATTTTAAGGTTTAAGTCCTATATTACAAAAGTCTAAATTTTAATGTTATTTTGTGCAATGTATGTGGTATGACAGTGGTTTTGCACTATAATTACAATGAATATTTTAAGAGTTATCGCAATATGAAAAAAAAAACGCAGCGAAATAAATTCAAGCTGAAATGCCGATCAAAGTCAGGCCACGGAATCTATACCTTTGTATTAATTGTTACCTAAATAAATAGTTTGGTATTAAAGATTGTTTTGATACCTATTGATAACTTTTTGAAATATTGAAATCGGACGTTTAATTAAAAAGATATTACGAAATTATAAATGGCATTAAATCCGGTACATTCCCATTATTACGCGCATAGGCTAAAAGGGTGCACCGGGCGTTCGAAGTATCTATGTCACGAGTAGGTACTCAGCGAGCGAGGACGGGGAGGGTCAGCTGAATAGAAAATACAACGGTAACGGGATCCGAATGCGGGGTCGGAACCTTCATAGGATACACCATGGGCAACGCAGGCGGTAGCACCTCTCACCCACGGGAGGCGCCGGCAGCGCCTACGGCAAATACCAGCCGCAACGGGAACGGCTCTATAGGGAGAGAGAGAGCTCAGAGGCTTCCCACAAGCCTCTCTGACTACTAGAGGGCACAGTGGAGAGCAGGCAATGGGAGGACTGGTCACCGAGCGTAGGCGTGAGGTTTACAGGTTTCCGGGATTCAATAGGGACACAGTGCTTCCCACTCCTGAGGGGGCCATCTTAAAATTGTAGATGGCCCAGGGTGTGCCAGGGAGCAAGCAATATGCCCTAGGCAATATTACACCCTAGCCACTGAAGATAGGCGACGGCATGCGTTTTAGTGGGTCCGAGTCCGACATAATCACTCCTGATGGCCGACGGGGGTGGTGTCCGAACTCTAGCACGAAATAAAAGTTGGAACGGAATCCGAACTCCACTCGGGCGGAGCCGCGGGCAACAGCTAGTTATCAATAAGCCCGCGCTAGCCCGCTCTAACCGCGTGGATGTCGCTTATCGCATAGTGTTGTAAATTTTAGCACTGATAGTCTAGCGTTGAGCGCTGAGTTAATACTTTTGAATCATTTGACTCTCTATTCAACTCTACTCACGTTCCTCCTCCTTCCCCCATCCCCCATTCCTTCCCTATCAACTTATGCATAACTAAGGAAGATTTGATGTTCAGGGGGCGGAAAATCTAGTAAAGATTCGAGTTCCAGAAGGGCAGCAAATCTAGGAAAGATTTGACGTCTAGGGGCTGTCGCGAAGAAGTATATAAATTGGGGATGTATATGTATATACAGGGCGTCCCACGGCGATGCCACATGGAGGGGAAGTACCTTAAATCCTTAAGTTAGCTCATTTTACTTAAAGGAGACATCATTTTATTTTTAAAAAGAAACGAAACTGCATTTAAAGATTTTTAAAAATTCGCTTGCCACATCCGGTAATCGAACCGACTAAAATCCGAAAAAGTAACACCCTGTATTTTTATGGCATCAATCGATAGTGTCAATCATAAGGATCAAATCTCTCTAAGAAACATGGTAAATTAAATGAAAGGAAGTCCTTGAAATCTAAAATTATAAATTCAATTTGGCAAAATAAATCACTTTAACTCAAAGTTCATCCATCCATCTGATACCATATTAACAATAAATTTCCATATTTAAACTACTTTTCTTTTTTTATCGTGCTGACACCGCTGCTGGTCAGCAGTAGTATTTAGGTATGTCGAACTCAAACCGACTAAAACCGCACGCCGTCTAAATTAACAGGTTATAAGTTGATTCATAGGGCAATTCTCTTGCCATTTTCGTTGCACAGGGTACACCGCGTGCAGGTTTCTAATCAAGCACCCAAAAATAACTACATACCCTACCTACACATACCTCATGCAGTTAACCAATAAAGTTACATTCTAAACAGGTAACAAAGTTCATTCATTTAGTACTCATTTTACTAAATAAATTTCATCAAAGATATCTCTAGTGTTGATACCTTGTGAGAAATTCTTACAAGGTATCAACACAAGAGATATCTTTGATGTGTTGATACCTTGTAAGAAATTCTTACAAGGTATCAACACTAGAGATATCTTTGATTTGATTAGGAACCTGCACGCGGTGTACCCTGTGCAACGAAAATGGCAAGAGAATTGCCCTATGGATCAACTTATAACCTGTTAATTTAGATGGCGTGCGGTTTTAGTCGGTTTGAGTTCGACATACCTAAATACTACTGCTGGCCAGCAGCGGTTTCAGCACGATAAAAAAAGAAAAGTAGTTTAAATATGGAATTTTATTGTTAATATGGTATCAGATGGACGCATGAACTTTGAGTTAAAGTGTTTTATTTTGCCAAATTGAATTTATAATTTTAGATTTCAAGGACTTCTTTTCGTTTAATTTACCATGTTTCTTAGAGAGATTTGATCCTTATGATTGACACTATCGATTGATGCCATAAAAATACAGGATGTTACTTTTTCGGCTTTTAGTCGGTTCGATTACCGGGTGTAGCAAGCGAATTTTTAAAAATCTTTGAATGCAGTTTTGTTTCTTTTTAAAAATAAAATGAAGTCTCCTTTAAACAAAATGAGCTAACTTAAGGATTTAAGGTACTTTCCCTCCATGTGGCATCGCCGTGGGACGCCCTGTATAATCCTTCGCGTTGGTTAAGGGTATGAACAATGCAGTAACTCAAATCTGGATCACCGCTGGGTTACGATGACTAGTCACAGCTGCTTCTGTTGTCTCTCTGTCACGGCATGGCTAACGTGATGAACTGTGGACAAAGAAAAGCACCTGTTATTTCTCTTGCGAGAAATAGTCAGGAGTTGTTCCCTGTCATAATAAAAGGAGCGCAAAAGCGCGACCGACCCGCGTCAAAAATTGACCACAGTAGACTAACAGTCACACCGGCTTCAGGACGCTCAACACGTATATAATACAACGTGGACTTCGCCTCATCTGCGTCCAGGAAAAAACATGGCGGAACAAAAGGCCAGCCAGCAACCGCACGGTGGCCAACCGCTGATGGACGCGGAGCGGGGCGGTCACATACAGGACCCAGAGTATTACTCCCCGATTCTGGCCCGGCATGAAAGTACCAGTTCGGGGAGGAATCCCTCATAACAAGTGGGTCGGTCTTACGTTGGATGACGTGTAACTAGGGAAGATCACCTGACCTGTGTAAACGCCTCAGCGTTATCTCAGTACACCTTCGTCAGCTCACAACGTACAGGAACCACCACTACGGTATCACGCGCACGTGTTTAGGAACACTTCACACTCGCACAGTTCGGAAAGGCGGTTTATACTTGCGTAACTAGGGACGCACTATTCACACTTACGCAAGTAGGGACGGCGGTTTATACTCGCGCACGATTCACACTCGCGCAGCTAAGAACACATAACACGCGTAACTAGGAGCGTACGACTCATTCACGCGTAACTAGGAACTGCTAGGAGCGCACGATTCACACATGCGACTAATACGATTCGCGTAACTTTTACGAGTCTTGATGATATTCCGTATTTAGAAGAACATACATTCTCCAAGGCCCGATCATACGAACTGAAACAATATCTATTTGGCATTAGGAATTCGAACAAGTTCAAATTCAAATCTAGAACGAAATTCAAGTCTAAACGGCTTGTAAGGAACGACGTTCTTACCAAGTACTTAGAGTTCGTGCTTCACGTTGATTCAAATTTCTTCATGAGACTTAATGTCTTTTTCAATTCTTTTCTTCCTTTTGTGCGGAGTGTCGCTACGATCTGAGGATCTACGAGGTTTCTGAAGTTCTCCAAAGAGGAATCAACGTGAAGCACGAACTCTAAGTACTTGGTAAGAACGTCGTTCCTTACAAGCCGTTTAGACTTGAATTTCGTTCTAGATTTGAATTTGAACTTGTTCGAATTCCTAATGCCAAATAGATATTGTTTCAGTTCGTATGATCGGGCCTTGGAGAATGTATGTTCTTCTAAATACGGAATATCATCAAGACTCGTAAAAGTTACGCGAATCGTATTAGTCGCATGTGTGAATCGTGCGCTCCTAGCAGTTCCTAGTTACGCGTGAATGAGTCGTACGCTCCTAGTTACGCGTGTTATGTGTTCTTAGCTGCGCGAGTGTGAATCGTGCGCGAGTATAAACCGCCGTCCCTACTTGCGTAAGTGTGAATAGTGCGTCCCTAGTTACGCAAGTATAAACCGCCTTTCCGAACTGTGCGAGTGTGAAGTGTTCCTAAACACGTGCGCGTGATACCGTAGTGGTGGTTCCTGTACGTTGTGAGCTGACGAAGGTGTACTGAGATAACGCTGAGGCGTTTACACAGGTCAGGTGATCTTCCCTAGTTACACGTCATCCAACGTAAGACCGACCCACTTGTTATGAGGGATTCCTCCCCGAACTGGTACTTTCATGCCGGGCCAGAATCGGGGAGTAATACTCTGGGTCCTGTATGTGACCGCCCCGCTCCGCGTCCATCAGCGGTTGGCCACCGTGCGGTTGCTGGCTGGCCTTTTGTTCCGCCATGTTTTTTCCTGGACGCAGATGAGGCGAAGTCCACGTTGTATTATATACGTGTTGAGCGTCCTGAAGCCGGTGTGACTGTTAGTCTACTGTGGTCAATTTTTGACGCGGGTCGGTCGCGCTTTTGCGCTCCTTTTATTATGACAGGGAACAACTCCTGACTATTTCTCGCAAGAGAAATAACAGGTGCTTTTCTTTGTCCACAGTTCATCACGTTAGCCATGCCGTGACAGAGAGACAACAGAAGCAGCTGTGACTAGTCATCGTAACCCAGCGGTGATCCAGATTTGAGTTACTGCATTGTTCATACCCTTAACCAACGCGAAGGATTATATATACATATACATCCCCAATATGTATATGTATATATAATCCTTCGCGTTGATTTAGGGTATGAACAATGCAGTAACTCAAATCTGGCTCACCCGGGTTACGATGACTGGTCACAGCTGCTTCTGTTGTCTCTCTGTCACGGCATGGCTAACGTGATGAACTGTGGACAAAGAAAAGCACCTGTTATTTCTCTTGCGAGAAATAGTCAGGAGTTGTTCCCTGTCATAATAAAAGGAGCGCAAAAGCGCGACCGACCCGCGTCAAAAATTGACCACAGTAGACTAACAGTCACACCGGCTTCAGGACGCTCAACACGTATATAATACAACGTGGACTTCGCCTCATCTGCGTCCAGGAAAAACATGGCGGAACAAAAGGCCAGCCAGCACCGCACGGTGGCCAACCGCTGATGGACGCGGAGCGGGGCGGTCACATACAGGACCCAGAGTATTACTCCCCGATTCTGGCCCGGCATGAAAGTACCAGTTCGGGGAGGAATCCCTCATAAAGTGGGTCGGTCTTACGTTGGATGACGTGTAACTAGGGAAGATCACCTGACCTGTGTAAACGCCTCAGCGTTATCTCAGTACACCTTCGTCAGCTCACAACGTACAGGAACCACCACTACGGTATCACGCGCACGTGTTTAGGAACACTTCACACTCGCACAGTTCGGAAAGGCGGTTTATACTTGCGTAACTAGGGACGCACTATTCACACTTACGCAAGTAGGAACGGCGGTTTATACTCGCGCACGATTCACACTCGCGCAGCTAAGAACACATAACACGCGTAACTAGGAGCGTACGACTCATTCACGCGTAACTAGGAACTGCTAGGAGCGCACGATTCACACATGCGACTAATACGATTCGCGTAACTTTTACGAGTCTTGATGATATTCCGTATTTAGAAGAACATACATTCTCCAAGGCCCGATCATACGAACTGAAACAATATCTATTTGGCATTAGGAATTCGAACAAGTTCAAATTCAAATCTAGAACGAAATTCAAGTCTAAACGGCTTGTAAGGAACGACGTTCTTACCAAGTACTTAGAGTTCGTGCTTCACGTTGATTCCTCTTTGGAGAACTTCAGAAACCTCGTAGATCCTCAGATCGTAGCGACAGGGGCGGCAAATCTAGGGAAGATTTGATGTCTAGGGGGGCGGCAAATCTAGGGAAGATTTGACGTCTAGGGGGGCGGCAAATCTTGGTAAGGTTTGATGAACAAGGGGCGGCGGTGCCGCCCCCCTGGACGTGCCGATGCCGCCCGCGTGCGGTGCACGCGTTGCACGCCCGCTGCGGCCCTGCAGAGGACACTACTACTGTCGGACATAGGCCTCACTCACTACTTTTCATTAAAAAGAGTTGTGACTCGTTTGTTATCATATCACCTTTTCAAAACTATTATGTATTTTTATACTTATAAACGAAAAGACGACGATGATGATTGATGATGGGTTTTAAATTAATATAAATAACAGTTTTATGAATTAGCAACACCTTGATGCATAGGCATAGATAGTACATTGAAATGAGGACTTCATGAGATTGCAGTTTCTACGTGGGCTGTCATTTTCGACTGATGATATTGAAATCATTCGTTCCTTGTTTTAAATCCTGTTCATTTTGGATTGTGTAGCCGGAGTTTTTCGGAAATAGTGTAAATGATTTTGAGTCCTTTGTGTAAGTGTAATGTTTTATGTTCTTTATGTTTTTCTAAAATAACTGTACCCATTCATTGCAATGTTGTTGGTTAGCTGTTGTATGAAAAGTGTTACTTACTCCGTACTCGTTGTTTGCTTTATTTAAGGATATCGAATAATCAAAGTACAAAATGGATCGTCTTCTACGTCTCGGAGGAGGAATGGCTGGTCTATCGCAGGCACCGCCACCAACAGATGCGCCCGCTGTTGATACCGCCGAACAAGTATACATCTCGTCTTTGGCTTTGCTGAAGATGCTGAAACATGGTCGTGCTGGCGTTCCCATGGAAGTCATGGGCCTTATGTTAGGTTAGTCGTTAATTTTGTAGTGTAAGCCTTTGGTAAATATATTTGTAAAAGCTAATTAAAAATGCTGTATCATCTTGTCAACTTTCGGTTATTGTGCATAGTTTCGACGTACGGTGGACGCTTCTAAGAAATAAATATATACTCATACAATTTATTGAATGTTTCAGGTGAATTTGTTGATGATTACACAGTGCGTGTGATTGATGTGTTTGCTATGCCCCAAACGGGTACTGGAGTATCCGTAGAGGCAGTTGACCCTGTCTTCCAAGCTAAGATGTTGGATATGCTGAAGCAGACCGGTCGTCCTGAAATGGTTGTTGGATGGTAGGTAAAAATTGATGTTTTAAGTAACATGCCTCATAAATTGGTAGAAAACTTGTGCAATCTGTGGCCTTCATTCATAACAGAATTGTGTATATTACCAGTTCTATTTTCAAATAAGTTATTGGGTTTTAATCGCCTGATTTTTTCCTGATTGCATCTGAGGCTTTTAGGTTTTACATTACATTGCAAATAAGCTGTGAATGTAAAGGCAGAAGCATTGTTTTTGACATTCATCAGTGTTACTTTGTGCTCTACATGAATAGAGCTATTTAATTTGCTTTTCTTTTTATTTAATTGAAGAAGTAGTAAAGAGAAGAAAGCTTGTTTATATGTTAGTGTATTGCATTTATGATTCATTTCATTTAACCAACACACTAGCTGAAGTGATGCTATGAACCTATGCTAAGAAGCTACAAATCTAAACAGAACAGTTCTAAGTTACATGCTCTACAAGGGTTATACATTCTGTGTCCATCATTATCATCATCCTCAGATGTCCCAGTTGCATTCAAAGATTGCACTTTACAGCCTGGGCTCTGCTTATTATTTTAATTGGTAATTGGCTTTTCTGGAAGCAACTGCTATCTAACATTCCAACTCTGAGAGGGATGTCTGCACCCAAGCTATGTTGTTTAGAAGGTGTGCCAAGTAAGAGGGTGAGGTTGGCTTGGCCCTCAAGGTGTTGGTATGACCATGGAACACAGTACACTACAGTGGTGAAGGGTTTACAAAAGGGAACCCATTGGAAAAATAAACCTTGTCTCGATCTAGTTTGTCATGCACCATACATCCCATTGGGAAGCTGAAAGGAATCGGGTTATAGGGACCCCTCATCACTAGCACACCATATTCTGTTCCATGGCTCTTCTATATGTGCTACTGACAGATTGCTAGTGTTATGATTTTTTAAGAGAATTGTTTTGGTTTTCAGGTACCACTCCCATCCTGGATTTGGTTGCTGGTTATCAGGAGTAGACATAAACACTCAGCAGTCCTTTGAGGCTTTATCTGAGAGAGCCGTCGCTGTTGTGGTAGACCCTATACAGTCAGTGAAAGGAAAAGTAGTCATTGATGCATTCCGTCTCATCAACCCTAATATGATGGTTCTCGGTCAGGAACCGAGGCAGACCACATCAAACTTGGGTCACCTTCAGAAACCATCGGTACAAGCTCTTATCCATGGACTCAACCGCCACTATTATTCCATCAGCATAAACTACAGGAAGAATGAATTGGAACAGAAAATGCTGTTAAATCTCCACAAAAAGTCTTGGATGGATGGTCTCACGCTATCAGACTACAAGGAACACTGTACCATCAATGAATCGACGGTCACAGACATGTTGGACCTAGCTAAAAATTACAATAAGGCGTTAGAAGATGAGGAGAAAATGACTCCGGAACAGCTAGCTATTAAGAATGTAGGCAAACAGGACCCCAAGAGGCACTTAGAGGAGAAAGTTGATGTTCTGATGTCAAACAATATAGTACAGTGTTTGGGAGCGATGCTTGACACCATGGTGTTTAAATGATCCCAATGTGAGACTTTTTGTACTATTACATGTAAGGTTATAGTAAAGTGGTAATAAATGAATCCAGTCTCACACTTTTATCTCTATTGATTGTATGATACTTATAATTTACTTAATTGTACCTAACAATAATAAAACAGTTTTTCATATTTATTTATTTATTTCGTAAATGCATAAATATTAAATTATTATAATATTCAAACTAAGCAGAGCTTGTTATATGGGTTCTAGAACGTGGATAAACATGCCTATACGCCATTTGCTTAGGTACATAACTAAAGGTACCTAAACAATCTTGTAGCAACTAAAAACAAATAAACTAGGCCTGACTAACTAATGGTTCAATTTTGGCTTTTTATTTTTAAAATGAGTTTCTAAACAAAAATATTAATACATAGTTCTTAAATAAAACATTAAAAAGATCCGATCTGACGCATAATGACCAATCATGGTTCTCAAAATGATGCATTCGCATATTGTCACATCAGCATTATGACCAATACTCAAGATGACACTTACGCAAATCAACATCAAGATTGTTTACGTTTAGTGACGTAACTTTTTTTTATCGTGCGAAAATCCCCACGGATACCCCCCTCCGCTGGAGCCGGTGGAGGAAGTTATGTCGGACTTAAACCGACTTCGATTGCCGATTGCCGGAGGTGAGGTAATCGTAGACATATCCCTCGCACCCCAGCCGACCCAGGGCCCATATCTTTCGATCCGGCCCTCTTCCGGTGTGGGGACTACAGAGTCCCCAAAGTGAAGTAGGTACCTAACCAAATGGAGTAGATACTTTTTTAATTAAATACTAGGCAAGTGTTTAGTAGAACAGTTGTCGAGGAGCTATTTGTTTTCTAATGCTGTCCAATCTCTTTTGTACTGAAGGGTAGTCTTTTAGGTTCGGGAAGTCGATATCGAACATTGGTTTCAAATTGCTTTGGTTCTTGACAATGTTGCCAATTATGCGGCGCACTTTTTTAAATGCTTCATCTAAATTATCCATAGTGACCTGCAATAGATTATATCAATAATATAATTACCGTAAAACGGATTGAATCGGGATCAAAAGGTGATAGGAACAAAATGGTCAGATACATTTTGATTTTTTTTCTAATATGCAACTATTCCAACAAGACAATGAAAGAATCATCAAATATGTATCACTAAGCGCCTTCGCTGTGTTTAGCGGGCGCACGGCGCGGACGTCCGCTTCGCGTGCTTGTTTCATGTTATTTCAAGAGCTGCAGGCACATGCTGTAACAAACATCTCGAATGATCGAAGTGAGCTCGATAGCTGAATCCGCGGTGATTGGTCAATTTCGCGAAATTGACAAATCACCGCGGATTCAGCTATCGAGCTCACTTCGATCATTCGAGATGCAAGTTACAGCATGTGCCTACAGCGCTGCGTGAGGCGGATACCTGTCACACGCGACGGACAGGCGGATGCACTGCGCGCGCATCCGCGACCCGCACCTGCGACCCGCGCCCGCTTAACGCAGCGAAGGCGCTTAAAAAAATGCTTAAAAAATACTTGAAATAATGTAAAAAGAAATATTTTGAAAAAACAAATGATTATTTTGTCTCTATTCATCCTTTGATCCCTATTCACCCCGTTTTACCCGCTATTGATATCAATAGTGGAAATGAAGAAATAAATAAATATTATGGGACATATTACACAAACAAATCATGCTTATTTTGTATTATAGGTTCTATAATGCGGATAAACATTTTTTTTTGTAAATATAAAATATAGGTAGGTATATAAAAACAAATAGAGCAATAAAATAGACATTACACTAGGCGACAATTAATACCGCCACCTCTGACAGAGCATCGAACGCTTTATCAACACGTCAAGGTGTCAGGCCAAGTCTACCTACTTTCGGCCGGGGTGCGAGGGATATGTTTACGACTACCTCACCTCCGGCAACTGACGGCCCACAGACGGCGTGCGTTTTAGTCGGTTCAAGTCCGACATAACCTACTCCACCGGCTCCGGCTACCGTATCCGTGGTGATTTTTCGCACGATAAAAAAAGGCCAAGTCTACTTTAGTAGGTACGGCAAAATATGAACGCAGCTTACCGTGTCCCAGAATAGGCCAGGATTTCTGCGATGTATACTCTCGTACTGTTCCTTTAAGTGCGCTGATGTCAAGGTATGTATCGCTTCCAAATTTTCTACAGTTTCAACTGGTACCTTGTAAATTTGTAAGAATTAGTAATAGTTTCTTTCAGGTGGGGTAGATGGAGTTCGTATGAGGCCGGGTTCTGAATGTCTCTTGTGGCTCCACAACCACAAGGGCTAGCCGCATAATATGCGTTGTGGTCTAACACTATCTGTGGCTCTTACTGTATCCATACTTATATTATAAATGCTAAAAGTAACTCTGTCTGTCTGTCTGTTACGCTTTCACGCCAAAAACACTGAACTGATTTTGATGAAATTTGGTATTAGACCTTGAGAAAGGACATAGGCTATGTTTGGTCGCGATAACCGACATCCATGCGGGCGGAGCCGCGGGCAAAAGCTAGTTATCTATATGTTCATATTTAATCAAGAGGAAATAGAAAGCGAATAGAAATATAATGGTCAGGTAGATTTTTTATATGGATACACGGGAAAAAGTTACTGTCGTGGCTAACGTGGCTCTGGTAGAATACCTATTCGTCGTTTCGCCATAAATAATTTTATTTACATTAGCAAAATTGCGGCGATTTGCTGCAGAAGCCATTAAGAAGAGGAAGTTGAAGTAAGTTGAAGAGAATATTAAAAAAATCAATCATAATCCTCTGAGCCTGTTCCGCGGCTGAACGTTGATATTTTGCATGAAGCGACTGCAACTAACTTCTACAACCAAATTAGCGATATCGAAGTTCTGTAGTTAAGACTAGTCGGACTTTTTTGATCTCCAATCCAACTTGAAGAACCCATATTGTAGTCGCTTGGGAAACCACCGCAGGGAGTTCATTCCACAGCTTGAGTGTGTGTGGGATGAAGTGCCTTTCTGGTACCTACCTAAGTACTTGGTTCATGAATATTTATACATAATTATATATTCTTACTATGCCAGAGTGAAACTGATGCATCATAGAATCTGGTTCACATACGTTAGGGTTTTCTTGACCTATTGATTCCCCTGCAAAACAAGCAGGTAGTTAACTTAGAGGGGAGGGGAGCATAGTGGGGTGTCTAGATGTTTTGTATGATTTTACAGGTAATGATGATGTGGGGCTGACTATTAAGACTTTTTATCATTGTACCTACAGTGTATCTATTTAGCACAGTATTTTCATGTTTAATACCACTTACCTAGGTCACAGACAAGCTTATTATAGTACCTAGTAGGTAACAGTTTGAGTAGCAGAGCCAGCAGACTAAAAAACATTCAGAGTGTAACAGTGTGACTTAACTTGTCAGAAATACAAATTTCACTCTGAGGTAGGTACAGTCGAATTCAAAAGTGCAGTAGCAATCCTACGTAACTATAGCGTCAACATTCTAGCGCTACTTGTGACCTTTTTCTTTTAAGACAATTTACACACACACATAAATTGTTCTTCCGTAGGAATATTATCGATAATTTTGTTGTCACTACTTAAGCAACCCGTGGCCGAGTGGTTAAAGCATGAGGTTTGTGGAAATGCAAAGGTTGATGGTTCAAATCCTACGATCTTGCAATAACACTTTTTGTGTTACATTTATAAATTAATATCATTGTATTATTTGTTAAATTTTAGCAAATATCAACATAAAATGTAAAAAGAATGCCAACTTCATACAAAATTACTTTATCAATATTTAAAATTAAATTTTTGTTATAAATATAAAAAATCGTTATAAGCTGGAATCGAACCTGGAACCTCTTATCATTGTGCATCTATAGTATCTTGCTTAACCCACTTAGCTATCAGTTAATTTACTAAGTTGGTAAAATACTGTATTAGTATCCAATGAGACACACACACACACACACATATGTAAACACAAAACCGGGCCGGCGCACGGTGGATCGAAAATCGGGTTTCGAAGACATAGAAACTTTATTTATCAATGGTCACTTTTTTTGCTAGAAATGGATTGGGTTGATCAATACTATGCTCCAAAATGAATATGAGACAATGGGATGTAAAAACTAACGAATTATAATTTTTTAAAGAAAATTTTGTATGGAGGAAACATGAAAAATGAGTATAGCTTTGGAATCGCACGGTTGGCCGTTATATCCTGACACACTATTATGGTACTATTTATTTATGATTTTTTGACATACTTCATATTGCGGAACTACTTGCGATTTTTTTTTTAAAAATCATCGAAAAAAAAAATTTTTTTTTTCACGTTTCCAACCCATTTAAATACTCGAGAGCTTCTAATATGAGTAAACTAACTCTCGTTTACAATATTATATACACCGAAGGCCAAAATAGTCATAAAAATATCTAATGCCTTCGTCAAAAGTCAAAAACTCATAATATTGGTTATTTTTTTAATGGCGGCTGTACACTCTCGCGGTTGCGGACACCGAGAGCGAGAACAAGCGAGACATACCGAGATATCACGAGGCGAGACGACCACTACCAAGTACACTCTCGCGAGGGTGCATGTCTTCGACCGTTCACAAGCTACTTATCCATGGACGGGGTATAATAGCAGAAAATGCCATTGTCTCAATTGTGTGCCTTTCCGAAGAAGCCTCAGAGGCCCGAAACAAGGATTTTCGGAGGTTTAGAGAACACCATTCGAGGAAGAAGAACCGACAAGCATCTAACGAGGATGTCCTCAATATGCTTATCCTCTCTTCTGATCCTCTACTAACTTCGATTAGACCGAATTTTATACATATATACATACTTTAAAGAAACTCTAGACTTACTTAACCTTCAGCTTCAAGAACCTTCCATAGAGTTCTTAGATGTAATGTCTATTGTACAGCCTGATTCCGACGTGTAATCCGAAGGTGATGAAGATGTTAAAATGATTATTCTTTATACATATATAAGTAGGTAGATCTGTAATTGTAATTATGTTTTTTTCTTTTTGTTGTAAATATAATATCTAATGAGGTATATAATTAAATAGTCTTAATTGTAATTTTATTTTTATTTATCTATATTGATTTGATTTTAGTAGTTTCAAATCATTTGTTTCATTTTTTTATATGTATGTGTTTATTAAACAAAAAAAGTATTTTTTAAACAAAAACACATTACATTTAAGAACTCTATGTAAGGTTCTTATACCTGAAGGTTAAGTAAGTCTAGAGTTTCTTTAAAGTATATGTATCAAATTTCGGTCTAATCGAAGTTAGTAGAGGATCAGAAGAGACGATAAGCATATTGAGGACATCCTCGTTAGATGCTTGCCGGTTCTTTTTCCTCGAATGGTGTTGTCTAAACCTCCGAAAATCCTTGTTTCGGGCCTCTGAGGCTTCTTCGGCAAGGCACACAATTGGGACAATGGCATTTTCTGCTATATTCATATTCATATTCATTTATTTATTCACAGAATGCAGGTACATACAGCAAGTGTGGTCTTATAATTAAAAATAATGTATCCTTGTACTATTATACCCCGTCCATGGATAAGTAGCTTGTGAACGGTCGAAGACATACACCCTCGCGAGAGTGTACTTGGTAGTGGTCGTCTCGCCTCGTGATATCTCGGTGTGTCTCGCTTGTTCTCGCTCTCGGTGTCCGCAACCGCGAGAGTGTACAGCTGCCATTAAGAAAATAACCAATATTATGAGTTTTTGACTTTTGATTAAGGCATTAGATATTTTTATGACTATTTTGGCCTTCGGTGTATATAATATTGTAAGCGAGAGTTAGTTTACGCATATTAGAAGCTCGCGAGTATATAAATGGGTTGGAAACGTGAAAAAAAAAATTATTTTTTTTCGATGATTTTTAAAAAAAAAATCGCAAGTAGTTCCGCAATATGAAGTATGTCAAAAAATCATAAATAAATAGTACCATAATAGTGTGTCAGGATATAACGGCCAACCGTGCGATTCCAAAGCTATACTCATTTTTCATGTTTCCTCCATACAAAATTTTCTTTAAAAAATTATAATTCGTTAGTTTTTACATCCCATTGTCTCATATTCATTTTGGAGCATAGTATTGATCAACCGAATCCATTTCTAGCAAAAAAAGTGACCATTGATAAATAAAGTTTCTATGTCTTCGAAACCCGATTTTCGATCCACCGTGCGGCGCGCGGCCGCACGCCACGCCATTTTGAGCCTTGTTGTGCTAATGCACTTATGAACTCTGACTGTACCTACGCTAAAACCAATAATAATGTGACATTTCAATTTTCAACGGACTAAATAGGTATCAATACGAAAACTTGTCGAATAAAGCACCTGTTACCCATGTACGTAGACCTATTCCTAGGTTAAAATCAAGGTTTTTTGATACGGAATACTTATATTAGGTGAGGTATTCATTGAAGTGGTAGGTAGCTGAATTGTAAAGGTACCTAGAGATGAAGCTCTAATTATAAAGGCATAATAGTCATTTAATTTACATGATTGATTGGCTGTATCACTAGCTTCCCTCTCTCCAGCTTCAGTGAGAAATGCCAGCCAGAGATCTGAGTCGGGAACGAAGAGTAGGCCGCGCTGCGTGTGCTGGCCAGGTGCCGCCACCGGCCCTCTAGTGCTTATTGAATGTATTAACTCTTCTGAAAATTTTAAACATTATGAGAACAATAATTATGAGGTGCTATTAAAACTTCCTACAAATATTCAAAATTCGATTATTCTCCATCCACATTTTACATCCATAGCACGCATCTTACCATATAAAATACATAGCTTAGCCGAACCCCTTTCCACCAGTGCTATGCTACATGGACAAATGAATATGATTGGGGATATCCAACGCATCCATAGCAAAGAAGCTACATCTTTGGTGGAAAGGCAGCCTAACGCTAGGATGATAATATGAAAGTACCTACTTTTTTTCGTATGGATATACCCGAAACGGATATACGAACCGACTAAAACCGCACGCTGTTTCGAGTCTCATACCGGCGCGTACCTACTATAGCCCAATAAGGTAGCTAATTTCCTCGCCATCGGTTGACCACACGCCATCTACGGTTTTTGATATGGCTTCCTCGAGTGTGGGAACCACAGCGTCTCCATCTTGCCCGGAAAAGGGTGGGGCGTGAGACTGTTTTGATGACGCTCTCTCGATGATTTTTTGCAGTTTGCAACTAGCAACCATTCCGAGTAACATACTGTATTGAATAATATAGTCTTGAATAATATACTTCCACTCATTACTCATACTTACCAGCTGCAGTTGGAGGTGCTTTTGGTTCAATGAGCATTCCCGTCGCTGTATCTTGAGATGTAAAAGTCACAGATTTTGCAGACTTAGTACTGTCTACTTTGCCTGAAGAAAGCCCTATAAGTTGGACATTCCAAGTTACGATTAATATTAATTAAGTAGGTATATGAATGAAGGCACGTCTGAGTGTTGGTTGTTGCATAAATCGTCATGATGCGGGTACCAGTGCCAATATTAATAAGTAACTAAAAAGGTGAACAGAAAGACTAAGTACAGCTATTAATTCAATACCAAAAAGCTTACATAAAGAAATGTATGGGCGAATTTAAAATCACTTTTTGAAATCGTATAAAATAAACAATACCTAAATCAATGAAATACTTACAAAAGAGTAGGTACACCAGAATTGGTGAATGGCTACTAACCTTTCCATGTAGCAGAAGCGTATCTACTAAAACTTGCAGCTTTATTTTTCTCACTTGGTCTGTAACATGTTCGAAAACACGCTCGAATGTTTTTATGTCTTAAGTAGATAGGCACATAATTAAGACATAAAAAATATTCGAGCGTGTTGCAAACCTTGCAAAATATAAGTTTCATAAATTATGATTATCTTATTTTTTGCCGCTGCTCTGACACTGTGTTCTTCACTGCAGATTGCGGAATGGCCTACGACATCAAGTTTTTGGGGTTTTGTTACCTCTACCTACAGGGACCTGGCGGAGTCATAGTCTTTTATGCAGGAGTACCTCATGCGATTTTCACGCGTGATGCCGCATACCCACCGCAGCAATTTCATCACCGTGACACGCTACTCTTGCCCCTGCTTGTGTCGCTCCAGCAGAGGCCACGCTTCGCAGTCGTGAAAAAGATGGGCCTAATGATGATTAAGACTTGCCCCCTCAACCTAACTGGCATTTTGGGCTGGAAGGTTATTTTTTATCAATAAAGTTTCTGCACTCACCTTTTAAGTTGATCTGTTCTATATGAAACACAGCTATTGTATTCCTCTGTGGCTTGCGATTCTTTAAACAAGGAGTATAGACTTGGTTCTTCGTTGTTGGTGACTTTATCATGTGCACGTTTATTTATTTCTTGCAAAGATAATTCACTCTATGAATCATATATAAAACATTCGGTTAGGTGCTGAAGTTTGGTGTCTGTCGGCCCTGTCTGGAAAGTGGTTAGGTTACCGTGGCCTATGGATCTGCATGCAAATACATGGTACACTGATCAATATCATCTCCTTCTCATAGAAAGAAAGTAGACCTCGGGTTACGAGGTGAAAGCCTCGGGGGCAACATGAATCACCACTAAGAAGACGATAACTAACTGTTATTGCAATAATTAGGCACCTTATATGATAAGTTAGTAAAACTATAAAATCAAAAAGCACCTACCGCATCTAGGTTCAAAAACTCAGGATGTTTTGCATAGTCTCTGACTGCGTTCCGTATTTCACTGTCCATCATTAGAGAACATTCCGATTCCATTGTAAACTCACTTTGTAATTTGTCGTCAGCTATATTCTTAAAATAAAAATTATAGAATATGTTACTCTAAAACTAAAATATGAAGCGCAAAACAAATAGCATATCTGGGAGTCCGACGGCTGTAGAGGGCCTTACCAACGTCCTTGAGGCTCAACCCAACCTCACCTGCAAGTATACTTGCTGTATAATGGAAGAGGCTCTGGCAGAGGCTTTCCTGTAAGAGTTGGGATGTCAGACGCAACGCAAATCACTCCAGAAAAAGTTGATAATAATATACCAATTACAACAATAGACGTACAGTACAATTAAAACCAGTTGAACATTCGGCTTTTTTCGGGTATAATCGCCTAAATTCGGAGACGGAAATGACACGACTTACATTACCGCGATTTCTTTTATGTAGCATTCAATTTGAAGTATCCTAAACGCAATGTATACCATCTGCCAAGATGACATTACTAACCACAGACCTAAGAAAATTATAGAGAAGCGACATGAATTTGAAAATTCATTATTTATTGAAGCTTCAATTCAAAATGTATACTGACTGCGGCCTTTTAAGTGACTATACTCCTTCGCACGTCTGTACATGGCCAAATTTGCCGACAACTTCGGCATAGCTTGCCACACCAAAAAATTGAATTGAATTGAATTGAAGCTTCAATAATTAATGAATTTGAAGATATAAGAAATAGCGGTAATGTACGCGATATTTTTTATTTAATGTATATAAGTATGCATACTAAATGGGTATTTGCATTGGTCTGGTCGTGCCTCGGAGAGCACGTTAAGCCGTCGCTCCCGGTTGCCATAAGAACATCTATGGCAGTCGTTACGGGTAGTTGGTGCCACAAAAAAGTCCAAAAACAACGGTCTAGCTGCAAAGCTTCGATATCGCCTAATGTTAACATTGGGTCGTGGAGGTCAGATGGCAATCGCTTCACGGAAAATATCGAGGTCTAGCCAAATCTGTAGCTATGACTGGTAAAAGCGGACCCCAGACTCCGAGCTGAAAGCTTCGGATGCGACTGGGAATTAACGCTAGGAGGAAGAAGATAAGTATAGCTATACTTGTATACAAGTATAGCTAATAAAAATATACATAGATATGTTACGGCTAAAGGTAGGTGTGAACATAAACTTAAGATTAGCCGGCTAAACTTAGATTTATCTTCGACGAGGTGTTAATGTTAGTTTCTTCTATCTTTAGACGGCTAAACTTAAGTCTAACCGCAGGCCCTTGGCTAAAAATGTAGGAAGAAATGGGAAAGGAATAATCACTCTCATTTCAGCTTTTCTATGCCGCCAATAGTGCAAACATCAAAGTGTCCACTCCGCTCATTTTTTTTTATGACCATCAAGAAATTGAAGTCTCGCAAAGCCATACGCAATTAAATATAGACCGGCAGCAGGCGTTGCCTAATCAATCATTTGAACTGAAGAGTAGAACGAATACATTTTTAGCCGTTTCGTTTCGGTTAATGTGCACATTAACCGGCTAAACATGGAATATCCCGACGCAAACTAACATGTTATCGAACTTTAGCTGCTTCTCGAAGATAAACCTAAGTTCAGCTGGCTAATCTTAAGTTTATGTTCACACCTACCTTTAGCCGTAACAGATACAAGTCAATATTTTACTGTTTGATGTACATAAGTAACAGTACGATATTACATCGGCTTAGTAATAATTGATAATAATCACCAAATTAAAAATTTAAGAAACCGACTTCTACCGATTTTTGTTGATAATTTATCAATTAAAAAAGTAGAAAGAATATTTCTTCTTTTTTACATAAATTATATTCTTTATTAAAATAGTTACATACATTATTTACAATTTCACGAGACTGAGCAACAATTATTTTACCACGCTTTAAATTTGTTGAAGCCATGATACATAACTACTGTAAGTTAATTTTGATAAAATTTGATAGAATTGAATATGTTCACGAATGAAATTAGCGTTCATAATCATAAATGTATCATATACGTCAAATAAATCAATTATTTTTCTTATATTTCAATATTTTTGTGTTAGTTTTGAGCTGCAAAGGAGGTTTTGTTGCTCATATCGTGCTTGTATCTATTGTATTCATTATGACAACGGGTAATATAATTAAAGGTCATATCTTTAAATTGATAACTCTATGTAAGAGACGAGGGATTCACGACAATTACCGAGGTTAAACGAATGTTCAACTGATTTAAATCGTACTGTACCTACGTCGGTCACGGAAATGCAAACTTTCGACGCAACTGGGAAATTGCTATGAGGGTGGTAATAATTTTTCACAATGATCAATAGACAAATAAGTACTGGGGTGCTTGGTCCGGAACCTCCACGCGGTGCGACTTCAACAACGGAGACGGCCAGCGTCTCTCGTGCGTGCGGTAGAGAAGCGCTGCCATCTCTGCCGTCGCTGATATGGTGTGCGATTTCAGTCGGTCCGAGTTTAAGGTACCTATAATAAGTACTTGGTAGGATAGGATACTAATTTGAAGGACTTGCCAATATAATTTCGTTTAGAATCCCTGTAATTATGATACGTCCAGAAACTAACACTTGTAACGTTAAGTGTTCCATTGGCGTATCATCTGTAGATATGTGCCGATGATGATAGGTCTCACGGTAGCTATAATTGAAAAAAAAAAATAACATTAGTATCCTCCTATTACCAAATATTACATACATAAGCAAAACACAAATTAAGTAGGTACGTAGGTATTTAGTAGGTACTATTTATGTAACCTACCTAGGCACCTAGGTACATACATCCTACATTTAGTTAACAGTGATAGGCACGCTGGATTATACCATTGTACCTATATATGTATATCTGTGCATGCTGTAAAAGCAAAGAGGACATGTAATCTAATATTATCTACACGTAAATATTAACATAAAAATATCATACGTCTTTCGAATATGTTGTCTCTTCGCAAGCTCACGTTTATCCTGCGCCGTTGCTAGGATCAAATATGGCCGGTAACCACGTAATTTCAGCATCAAAGCTCCAACTAAATCCAAGCTCACTATCCTCACTCTTCCGTCTGTTACGAAGGCTTCCTCGCGACCTATAAAATAAAGGTCCGTGTGCAACGGTCAGGCAAAGAATGATGAGGTAGGGTTAGAATAAAAAAAAAAAGTTATTTAATCTGTGCAATGGAAACACAATACCTACTCATTGCAGTATTGTGGGTCTACTATTAAGCATTGACTCCTCGTCATCCCCTCTGCTTTCTCACCCGTTACCTACAGATCATAATATGTTTCGTAACATTTTCACACACAACACGTAACACGAAATATATTATATAGAGTTTTTCGCAACATTTTTTTATTGTATTTGGCCATTTAGAGTAATTTTTTTTTTTTTATTATTTATTTATTCATTTCATACATACAATGTCATTACAGGCGAACCCAATGCGACAGAGTAGCAACACAATAATTATAATAATTTCATTCAAAATGTATCATGCTTCAAAAACTAATTAATAATTGTCACACAATATTAATAATTGAAGAATAATAAAAGTAAATATAATTATCATTTCAAAATAATTAACGAACAAGTCAAATCATAAGAAATAACAATTATGCAATTAATGATGTCAAAAATAATAAATCAATTCATAAAAAATTTCAAAATGATAATTCCATCAATAATGTCAAGATAATAATTCAATTTATAATGTCAAAATATAAATTCAATAAACAATGTCAAAATAATAATTCAATGTCAAAATAATATTACATACCTAATGTCAAGTTCACAATAATTAATGTCATATTATGATGAAAATTCAATTCCAGTACATTACATCACACATTATATAATAGTACATTATGGTACAAGTGAGCAACGTTGGTGACTACCGCCGAGGCTACTTTCTCTTAAGTGTCAAACATTTACCAACAAGCACCTGCACCTTAGAGAAAGTATTATTTTTCTAAAGTGTCAATAATAGTAGGCCCACTGGCCTTTAACGTGCGTTATGACTATGACATGGCTCTATTTATGCCACAATTTTTAGACGTGCAACAATTGTTCTTCTATCCAATCACACCGGTGGAAAAGCACCTTAATGCCGTACCTATTTACGTGCATGGACGTGACCTTGTCTATTTTGTGGTTTACTTTGACCCAAGTTTAAGGTTTTCTTTGTATTAAGTCTTGTAGTTTACGGCTTTGGAAGGCGTGCAAACATTTTTAGTATCGGACGTGTGATTAAAGGGACGGACCCTTTTATTAGTTATACCAAGACCGTGCTTATGAACATTGTACATATTTACATTTACTCTTTTTATATGTCACGTTTGCATAAAAATCCAATGAGTTAAACAAAGATATTAAAAGTTAGGTACATTTTCTTTGCTATTTCGAAGTTTATTAGGTACCCTTAGATAGGCTCGCTGGTTTAATAACTAGCGATTCTACATGCTGCAAGGCAAGATGTTGCGGCGAGATGATATTTTTAAACAGGAAATAGTAATAACATTACCTGACCTAGGAATCGAATCCGAGACCTAATGCACGGTATAGTACCAATTCGCTACCGCAGGCCATCAAGGCTGTCAATATTTATGTAAGTGCTCATAAAAAAATTAGGGTGAACTATCTATAGATACAGCCTCTTTCTTTCAAAAGGTTAGATTTTTAACATGTAGAGTTTTGACATACTTAGCCCATAAGATTCTCCATCCATTTCGGAGTAAGTGAGGAAGTCTCCAGCTAGGAGCATCGCGTCGAACTTCGATCTCGTCACTTCAATGAAGTGTTCAGAGAAATGGTGGGATGACGTGGTGTGTTGCCGAGCTAACTGCATGTTTGAACTGCACTCAGATGTCAATCGTCGCGCTAGCGTTCCTGTAGGATGCCCAAAAATGAAAATGTAATGATAAATCATAAATACCGTAGAAATAAACAAAGGAGAGTGAATGAAAGAATTGACTGAACGCGAAGACAGTCATGCTTCAGTTAAGACGGTAAAGTTATTCAAATGACTTCTGACTAATACTTAATACCTACTAGACAAGGTGTTTAGAACAAATTTTGTGTCGTGGTTCCTGCGCGGGAATTGGGGTTTGGTTCCTTCTCTTTAATACAGATATAAGCTGGCGTACCTTTACCAACAGCTTCAAGACCGACGATAACTACTAGAGGCACGTCTGTGGTGTCAGCTGGTGGTATGAACGGTGAAACAACACTCTTTGAGAGTTGCTCTATGTAGAGCAGGCGCAGTAATCGTCGAGTGGCGTGAGTGGTTACGTCGGGAAACATATCCATTTTCAAAGAACGCTACAATAAGACGTTAGAGCAAATTTTACTTAGTACTGTTTATGTGTAACGTAACCTGTGACGTGACAGCCTCCGTGGCGTAGCGGTAGTGAACGCGGCCGTTACGCAGGAGGCGCGGGTTCGATCCCCGCTCAGTGCAAATATTTGTGTTCATGAAATATGGGTATTTGCATTGGTCTGGTCGTGCCTCGGAGAGCACGTTAAGCCGTCGGTCCCGGTTGCCATAAGAACATCTATGGCAGTCGTTACGGGTAGTTGGAGCCCTAAAAATCCAAAAACAACGGTCTAGCTGCAAAGCTTCGATATCGCCTAATGTTATCATTGGGCTGTGGAGGTCAGATGGCAATCGCTTCACGAAAAAATATCGAGGTCTAGCCAAATCTGTAGTTAAGACGGTAAAGCGGATCCCAGACTCCGAGCTGAAAAGCTTCGGATTCGACTGGGAATTAACGCTAGGATGAGAGTGAGAGAGGTGTAACGTAACCTTAATGAATATACAAATTAAGAATGATAAGACTGCGAATACCTGTTCAACAGGATCCAATTCTGCCGCGTCTAAATTGAGGAGCAGTGGAAATGTATTAATGATGACATCCTTATATACTTGTGAAGTACACATGGGGTTAGCACGAAGGTCGAGTACAACCAGTCTGCGCATTTGTTTCATGTATACTGCCAGCTCTAGAAGGATACCCAAGCGGTTGTTTCGGAGGTACAGCTCTCGAAGTCTGTCAAAGTAAATTTTGTTTAAGTGATTGTGTAGGTAGAAGTAAAAGATGGGGGAAATGAGACGTGGCTACCGTTTTCTAGAGGAGAATGCTGTAATTTATGGTGTAGGGGCCCCATTAAGATGTCCAGGGCCAAGCTAGTCTCTATTGGCGGTACTAACGAATGAGGCTCTATCTAGAGCAGGCTTTCCTCTCGGGGTATGGATAAGCATAAATGATAGTGCGCAAAATATCCCAAAATATTTATGGTAATCGGAACGTAACCCAAGACATTAGACAATTTATTAAACTGACATTTCCCGAAAAGTAAAATAAAATTATAGGTACTCAAGCAGAAATGAGACTCGCATAGTAGGAAAGTCAGACGGCAACTGAGAACCGGGAATTATCGCTAAGATGATGACGGAATAGCAGTTTTAATATATATCCCACTTATGTACTATAAATACTGTTATGTATCCCACAAATTAATAAGTTGACTTGTCGTTATTTGGGTTCGTTCTATGTTTATGTACAGTGCGGGGTGTAGTAACTTGGCAGTAAGACGCCGACTACGTGAAATGAATAAAACATTTCCATAATACAGGGCAACCACATGTGGCTGTGGCTCGGCTTGCTCTTGAGATATGTATCGCTAGGTTTTGTAAAATGAATGTTATTATTCACTAAAAAAACACCAAAATATAGCTCTAAGGTACTAGATACATCATGTGCTAGCTTCCAAGGCTGTCAATTCGGAGCCCGGATTTAAGGAGAGCCACAACCACTTCCTTAGCCACAATCGAATGGTGAAAATAATACCTAGTGTATTTTTTTATCACAACCTTTTTACCTTTTTTTATCATTCCTTAGCATTAAATGCTCTACACACATACACATAAACACATATAATCACGCCTTCATCCCTCGAGGGTTAGGCAGAGGTGAATTTAACACCCACATTTCATCAATCATTGTATTAGGCCCCACGTAATAGCGGGTGAGTCAATTTCCGTAGGTTTTCCGGGCATTATTGTAAACTAAATGCTCTAATAATGATAAAATAAACATTCAATATTAGGAATATTGATTTTTAAAATCCATCCATTTTATTTCCATCAAAACGGGCCCGGAATTCTGCCCTACTCTAACTAAAAGGCCGTTAAGTCGCAGTTGGTCGATTTTCACTTTTTAATGCAGTCTTACACAACTTTCGACGCTCTGTCTTTTGGTCTAAGACTCATTTTTCTATCATTAATAGTTTTAGAGATACAGAACGTTGCTGAGCAGTTAAACCACATAAATTGTGTTACTTGCTTAAATAAAAAGCGGCTAAGCCACAATTCTTCTCTAGAAAGACGTTATCATACTTTAACGGCAAATTCATGTACCTATCATTTTTTTTAAATTTACTTAACTACAAAGCAGTTATTAAGAAAAACTAAAACTAAACTAAACTAGAAAGCAGTTATACGCCATTAGCGGCCTTTGTATTATGTATTGGAATTAGTATTTAGCTAAATATCAATCACTAGAGAGCAGCTAGACGACAATTCTAGACTAAATAGCAGTTAAACGCTTGTGATTTTAGTTTGCGTTTGACCAGCTCAAGCGATAATTCCTTCCTTTTCACTTCGGGTGCAAGGACGGACTGACGTGCGGCGCGTCTCTTGCTTTTTGGCGCCACAATTTACGAGCCAGAGAGTCTAATATTAGCCAAAAAGAATCAAAGTACACCCACATGAACAATTACGATTTAGTAAATCTTTCTTATTTATTAATTAAACAATATTTTCACCTTCTAGGGTCTCCTATCTTTCCAGACGTTCTTTCCGAGATCATAAACGAGCGCTAAAATCTGCTCCAGAACGCTCAGGGTCGTCTCGAGGGATTGTCTGCACATGTGGCTTTGACTTTGCTGCGCATGTGCTTCGCTATGCCAAAGCTTACATACCTGCTAAGGACGGCCCCTACTTGGATGTGCGCGGCAGGAATCTCCTCCTTTGACGACGCTTTGAAGACACTCGTGGAGTCTGTCCTCAACGTTTCTTTCACTGAGTCCCAGTGGGACCTGGCATCTCAGCCAATCCGATACGGGGGTCTTGAGATACGGTGCGCACAGGTTTTCCTTGCGTCGACGCATTGGGTTGGGAGCCTTGTCGCTGTTATAATTCACTCTGACGGCGTCGGCCCCAGCATCCCCTTTGCGTCCGAGGCGTGAGAGATTTGGTCGACGCTCAATAATGGTGCGCTGCTTCCGGCCGCTCCTCATAGCCAAAAGTCTTGGGACGAGGTGGGAGTCAGGCTGGCACAGAAGCGGCGTTTGGGAGAGGCGAGTGGAGCGGATCGGGCGAGACTGCTCGCTGTGTCGCAGACGGAGGCTGGGGCATGGCTGCAGGTACTGCCCTTGCCTCACATGGGTACATTATTGGACGATGACTCTTTGCGTGTGGCAGTGGCTCTTTGCTTGGGCTGCAGGGTGTGTGAAACCCATAAATGCACCTCCATAATGCAGCCTCCATGGTGGAGGGTGACGGCCATCACGCATTGAGTTGTCGTCGTGCCGCAGGCAGGTTCCCTCGACACCATGCCATTAATGACTTGTTGCGGAGGGCATTGATTTCGGCAGAGGTTCCTTGTATGCTTGAGCCGCCGGGCCTATCTAGGTCGGATGGCAAGAGAAAAGATGGGTTAACTCTCGTGCCTTGGAGGAGGCGTAGGTGCTTGGGCAGTTGGGGCACAAAAGCCAAGAAATTGGTGGCGGATATAGGTCGACGATTAAGGAAAAAACTGGGGACTCTCGCTCCGGCTCATACCTGGAGCAAAGGCTAGCCATTGCGATACAACGAGGAAATGCGGCCAGCGTTCTGGGCTCCTTTGCACCAGACAATATCCGTGGCGGGTTATCTACATGACAAAAGCTTGGCTGGCTTCTTGACATTCTTTGTCCTATGGTTTCGTGAATACTGATTATGACTATTAAAGATGTAGGTAATATTGTGATCTAATTACTGAATAAGATTAGTAAAAGTTTGATTAAGTTGTTTTTATTTTTATTTTGTATTGTTTAATTAATAAAGCTATTTGATAAGTTTAGTAAGTCCTAATTGTCTGTTCTTTTTAATGAATAAAGTTCTGATTTCATAAAATAGTTTTTAACTTCTCAACTTTTGATCCGGAAATGCTTACTTAAAAGGCAGTTAATTGCGAACGAGATGTCTTTAACTGCCTTCTAGTTAAGCAATAGGAGAACCAGTATAAAAATATGTTTTACAATGCCTAGCTAAAAAGCGTTTAAAATCCCATAACTACTTTCTAAGTAAGGGAAGTTAGTCCGCCAAGTGTTAACTACTAGGCTGTAAGACTGTTAAAATCCTTTAACTGCTTTATAACTAAGTATATTTTGTTAACGTTTACTATAAGTACAGAACGTGGCAGCTACAAAAAAATTGCTTTACTACAAAGCAGTTAAGGTATGGTTAGCGGCCTTAAAGTGCAGTATATTACGTAAAAATGAAAAAAAAAATGCTTAGCTAAAAGTTAAAAAATAAATTTAAATAAAATATAATGAATATAAATTAATATAATATATCACATATTGTGCACAAAGACTATGCCTACAATTATAACTTGCAACCTTCTTCCTAGGTAGCACACTTTTTAAGAGACATCAATTCTCACTTATTTTGCGTTTTCTCGAAAATGCCTTTTTGCACTTAGCTGCCTTTTAGTTTGAGGACGGCAGAATTCCTTAGAGCATTTTTCGCTATTCTCCATAGTTGCTATTTTCCATTGGCCATCCACGTCCAGTTGAAAAATTAACACTATGTGGAAACATCCGGGCTAATGCAAATATGCATCCTATTCATTTACCTATACAAATATTTGGAACGAGAGGAAATGGAATAAATTTGTCATTGTTTGTTACGGATAATTTAATTGCGGCCAACGAATCATTTGTCAAAATCTAGATAATCACTACTACGTTCGACTACGTTATAATAAATTGTAAGTATACGAATATTGTTGTTCAGTTTGGTCAGCACACAAAATAAATACGACGAAAACACGAAAATGGTACGTAGGAACCTCTTCCTGCTCTTTATTGAGTAGACCCGAAATGTACAGAAGCTTTGTTTCATTCATTAGCGAAACGGTTGGAATCAGCAGTCAATTAGACATTGTGGAACATGGCTACGTTGTCATTAAAACTAATTAAAGTACACACGGTAAAGGAGATACGTATACCTTTTCATATAAAGTTATACACTTATCACCTTTGCCGTCTGCACCTACCTTCCTTTTCGTGCGGAAACCGCCACATATCCCCCGGTTTGGGGTGATGTTGGACTCGAACCGACTAAAACCGCACGCCGCCGTCTCGGGTCTCAAATGCCACGGTGTAAGGTGACCTAATATAAAGCATTTTCCTCGCACCCCTGCTGACCTTGGGCCATCTCCGGCTTCGAGATGGTCTCCGTGTCCCCTCTTTACCCAGTCTAGAGAACTGGGCTTTATCACCGCTACTACGGTTCCGTGAAAGGAGCAAAATTCTGACTTACTCTCTAACGTATTGCATTTCTAAGCGCATTTCTACAGTTTGAAACCTTTTTAGACTAGTAAAAACCTAAGTTAAAGCTTTAATATTTTACCAACTCAAATGGTTTATAACTGTTCTGTAAAGGTATCGAACTGTGTCGTATCAAATCAAAAGTATACTTACCGGTTACAGCCAGAGAACATTTTCAGCGATATCAAATTGTTTTCATTCAGATTCAGGTATTCAAGGTGCAGTAGAGTCCACAAACCAGTATTCTCGCTAAACTCGCAGCTTGAAATATTGTTGTATGATATGTCCAACCAGAGCAGACGTAAGTGGTTCAAATTCTCAAGCCGCTGTATGTGATTGAACGACAAGTCCAGTCGACGGAGGTACCTAATAAATTGATATATAGGTACTTATTCATGATATGACAGGATATAATGATGATAGTCAAAAATCAAATGGATAGAAGGGGGCTGGAGCGCAGACTCCGAGTTGCAAAGTGCGAGCTATGGGTTCATTCAGAATTCGTGCTTTTATGAAGGGAAAAGACGATCGATCAGGGGCATAGTCTGTTATTTTCACTGTCCTTTTTGGTATTGTATTACTTGTTTTTTTTTAAAGAATTAATTGCGTTATCGCATTTACTTAGTTATTTTATTTCAACATTATTGAAATAACCGACCGAAATAACCGGGCTACAAAATATTTCCCAAAGTTTTGTTATGTTTACCTCAGATGCTGGAGGCCACTTATGCACTTGATGTTGTTGTGCGACAAATCAAGGACCGTGATTGACCAAAACATACTCAAGTCATTGATCTTCTTAACTGAATTGAACTTATAGTGGACTTCAGTGAGAAACCATTGAGCTGCAATAAAATTGAAATTATATTTTTTGATCACAATCGAAATTATAAAATATTCTCTAGTATCGAAGTAATTGTGACAAAAAGTAATGACTGTACAAAGTTTATGTGATATAAAAAGAATAACAATAAATCCATATTCTAGCTGGCCACATCTGTCGAAGGACCGAAGGCCGTTGGAGCAAACGAGTCTTAGAGTGGAGACCGCGAGCAGGCCAACGGAAGGTGGGACGCCCACTAACTAGATGACCTGAAAAAGTTGACTGGGACAGACTGGATGTGGAAGGTGGAGGATTGGGAAAGATAGCGCACATTGGCGGAGTCCTATGTTCGGCAGTGGACTGAAATATTCTAGGACATTCTAAACAATCCTTCGAATCCGCGAACTCCGACACAGTAATCGAATGATCTACTGCTATGCCACAGAGGTCGTCATAATTACGAAATTAGAAAAAATGAAAGGCATATGTCAGGATGTATGCAATTGGAACCTGTATCTACCTACCCCAAGGGGAAAGTGAGGTGACTGTATGTATGTATGAAATACTTACGAGTATCATATTCCAGAATGGTGCCCAGTCTATTAAATGAGACATTAATATGTTGTAAGTATAACAAATATGAGAGAACGTTTAATTCCGTCAGCAAGTTTGAAGAAAGATCCAGATAGACCAGGTACTTGTAGTGTTGCAATACGTCTATGTTGCTAAGATGCTGTGAAAAATTAAACAAAATTTAAGTCAAATGAGGACGGCAATTTTCATAAATTCATCCATCTGTTTATTACTAAAATACACTTAAATGAATGAACAGAGATTAATTTAGTACATAATAATATTCTTTGGTCATGCCGTAACTTCAGAAAGACATTAATAATTTCATTTAAGTAGTGTCTTTTTTGTTAAGTTTTCCAATATTTGGAGAATTTTATGAACGTTCCCCCTGTAAGGGAAAGATCGCGGGTTCGAGTCCCGTCCGAGGTCGATTCTTTTTCCCTTTCTTAATCGATTAATCAATTTTATGAAAATTGGAATATTTCAGCAAATTCATAAACATGTAAACTAATCTATATTACTTTCGATCTCACAAAATTTGCAGCAAAAAATATTTGTTCGTATTTCTCTGATGTAAAGCTGATTCGCAAAGTATCCTGTAAGACTGCGTCTTCGACTAGAATGGCGCGGTGGCGGCTGGAATGATGCGGTGAGAGCGGTGTGACAGAACAATACACATTAATTTGCATGGCTTCACCACCCAACCCTTCACTGTCACCCGACCAACCACTTTTGGGTCGCATCCTCGCTGACGTCGAGGGATAAATGAGATTTGGAGAATTTCTTTCCCTCTTAGTACAAGAAGAATATGATGAAAAAAGACAAGGTGCTGTATAAGATTAATTTTTGCTAGTAGGCCCAGTTTCACCTTAAATCAGTTAGGTACTCTATGGATAAAATTTAATTAAAATCCATCTAATTAAATTGATATTGTAAAGCTGAATTAAAGTCGCTTGACAATAAAATACCAAAGAAGATACAAAGTAAAACAAAAGACATTAAAGGCGTTCGTGTCAGCACGTCTTCATTACCCTTGAGGAAAGATCCAATTTTATATAAGCGAAGTCTCCCAATATCGGCGTACGTTTCAAATAAGTCAGGCAAGCAGTGACCAAGTCTCTGGTCAGGACACCTCCTTCAATCGGTGGTACATCTTCGAGTGCACGGATGCGAACTACTGGTGAGTATTCATCTTCATATATTTCCGGGAAATTGTAAAAACATCCCCATTTATTTTCTTCGTTCATAAGGGACGTCACATTTACAGGGAACTAAAAATATCCGTAATTAAGGATCTCTTAAACATAAAAAACTAGGAACACAGTTTTTGCTATACCTACATAAATTATTAGGTCGTCTTGGTTTTGCACGGCAAAATTTTTAACAATCACAGTTCAGGACTCTCACAGGGAGAAATAATATAATATTGTACAACCATTAATCGAATTCTGCCTATTATACTATACCTGTAACCTTCGCGCCAGTAATGAACGATAAAGTAAGCTAATAAAAATAAAAATAATCTTATATACGAATCCAGAATCATAATATTCAAAATGTTTGTAAATGTACCATCAGTACCTCTTTCTAACCAGCGCATAGTATCCTAAATCATAAGAAAAGGTTTTATATTATGTGAAAAAAATGTTACACGTTGAAGAAATCAGTGGGTTTAGCTGAACATAAAAATAAAACAGGAGTCCAGTAATATGTCTTTACCGCCGGGAAATACCGACTGGAGAGGTGTGACGAAATGTGACCCCGGTCAAAAGATCGTAATACATCAAAATGTGGGGTTGCGGGTATTCTCTCGCCTCCACTTTTTATCCCTTACATTACTGCGCACCTGTTTAATGGGCCTTTAATGCCTGTTTGAAATATTACAAGCACGACGATGTTACCTTGATGAAAATACTTATCATATAAAGTTTACATTCCGAAATATTTGTAAAAACTTAAGGAATATCTTTCAGCTTGTACAGGGAAAGTTAAAAGGAATTTAATAATATACCTACTTATTCAGCGACAAGAATGTTTAGTGACAATATTATTTTAATTTCTTTTTAGAATATAGGTAATCTTGCGATAGAGATTGTTATGCCTCGGGACACGTATATTGGACCTAAATTGCGAGATGAACGAAATCCCAGCACCTGCGGATTGTTTTGTAATAATCTATGCTTAATGAATTTGAGCTCGGCCACCGCAGTAGCAACCCGTGCTATCCTCAAAAGACACCCAAGAAATGTGTACATGCGTATAGAGCACATTTTGAGCATATTTTTGTTCCAAGATATTATGTTCCGAGCAATAACTACCTTCTTAATAACCGTAAGTTCATAACGGCAGCAGTGAGAATCCATTTAACTAAATTGGATTTATATTCATAAAATTCGTTGCGTAAAATTGAATTTAACGCGTTTATACTGATACGTGAAATTCAGCCTTATTAGGCATCACTAGTATCGACTTGATCTGCCGTGGATTCTACAGAAGAAGAAGAACAAGATTATAATTACCTTTTCAAGTAACTCCAATGTTTGTTTAGGTGACCAAGCATCAAGAATCATTTGTGATATTGATAGGGTATTAGTACTTTGACGTTTGAACACCCTTGAAACTGCAAATATTAAGAAAACTATATTTAATAGTGCCTCATCAACTGCCTGTCTTTTTTTTTCTGGGAATGCTATCCAGGGTAAATCTCAGGTACTAAAATATTTTCTAGCCCATTACTTTTGCATTTATAAGTAATATTACTATGGATTTATGAACTAAATATAATTTTTTAATCACTTTTTAACGGATTCTATCGTGATTTATAAAGTACTAGCTGACCCGGCGACCCGGAACTTCGTACCGCCATATTTTCTGATCCCGTTCCCGCTGCATATCTGCATGTATTATACATATAAACCTTCAATGTATTAAAAAAAACCGCTTCAAAATCCGTTGTATAATTTTGAAGATTTAAGCCTACATAGGAACGGACAGACAGCGACAGCGACTTTGTTTTATAGTTAAGCGATAGTGATGTGGCTATATGCCCGACGTTTCGTCTACTTTTCAGCAGCCATGGTCGCGGGATGGCTAAACTCTACGCAAGTCGAGTTATTTTGAAGCTCGTGAAGGACAGAAGTTGATGAAGAGCTGTGGTCTCTGCCTAGCCTAAAAATAGAAGGGCGTGAATATATGCATATAGAATATGCATATAAATGCCCATGGCATTAAGTCCGCCTTTGTACATCTTATTTGTGCAATAAAGAATAAAATAAATAAATAAATAAATATGTATACATACTTGAACAAGCCATTACTGATTCAAAATTCGCGTAGTTCACTAGTGACTTATCAATCTCTGGATCAAAAAAAATACTTGACTTTTTACTGGCCGCACCAGACATGCTACGCTTATTTCTGGGACCTGGATCATCCGTCTGCGTGCTATGTTCTACATTATCTTTACTATCTGATGCACTCATTATTATTATCAATAAAATTATATTCTGTTATTGTAAGTAAAGTAAAGTAAAGTTCATCTGATGTATTTTTTAAAGTTCACGTTTACAGATTACAGATTTGACGTGTCTGTAAGTTATTTTGTAATTTATGGTACCTATGTTCACTCTATATTTACAAAAAGGTTAATATCAAAGAGGCTGTAGAATTAGATTTTTCAACATGATCAATTCAATCATGTATGAAAAACTGTCGCCCGCCAAATGGTTTGAGGCCTCCTTCCCGCCGTATGATAAAGAGATGGAATACTCTGCTCGCGCATGTCACTCTACTCTTCTTACAGTCCCAGGTTCTTCAAGCGGGGCGTGAGCAAGCCTCCATCAAGGCCGATAAGTTGGGGGCCACCGTTTAAAGGTCAGTAGCATCTAAAATGGTGGTTCGTACGTAGGAACTGCAGCTCAGCTGTTTACTATCTAGCGGCGTGCAGCCAATTGACGGACCTAATATCCATACTAATATTATAAATGTGAAAGTAAGTCTGTCTGTCTATCTGTTACGCTTTCACGCCTAAACCATTGAACCGATTTTGATGAAATTTGGCACAGAGACAGATGAGACCTTGGGAAAAGACATAGGCTATCTTTTGCCCCGATAACCGACATCCACGCGGGCGAAGCCCGTGGCTGCTAGTAGGTATAATTATAAAAATAATTTCAAAGGATTTTATTATGTATAGCTTTTGCCTGTTTTTTTTTAAATTTATGTACCTATACTAGTTTCGGTTGCTTTCCACAGCCGCAGTCGCAGGGAAACTGAATCTTCAATAATGTTATCCTGTGTCCCCGAATAATATAAACTTGCGATGCTTTCTCAAGGATGAAATTTGATCTTCATAAAACTCATTTTATGCTGAGGTGTTTACAATCTCGAGCGGTACGAAGTGAAAATATGAATATAGGTAGGTAGTTACGTGCTTATACTTTGTGCATAGATATCGATAGTTTATCCATATCAATAATTTCTTGTTTATTAAAATTTGATACCTATTTTTCTATGAGGGAATATTCCGATACCACTCAAGAAATTTTGTAGAGTGGGTAGGGTATATCTGAGATCTGGATCTGACCCATTATTACCGGAAGAGGATTTGCGCGCGCACTGAAATGCCCGAGCCCGTTACTTTCGGAGATCTCAGCGACAATTGCTGAAGTCCTCGTCTTTTTAGAGGAGAGCAAGTGTTCCTCCTCTTTGTAAATCGTAAGGAGCATTGGTTTGGGTAAAGCCTCGTTGACTTTAAAAAAGGCGTAAAGTGCGTACGAGACACGTCCGCGCTGCCTCCTCTGCCTCATAATTGATTTTTATTAAGTACCTACCGGTAATAAATATCAATTCCTCAAGGAATACGTAGGAAGCTCAATCCTAAATGTGCCCGACTCTTATTTAACAGTGACATACTTAAGTAGATCAGTAAGCATACAATACATGCAAGTTGCTGCAGCATTTCTTATGGAGTACACGGTGGCCATACCTTCTTTACTTTCTATATGGATAAAATAACAGATATACCAATAACCAAACAACAGAATAACAAAAAAATTAAACTGTTCACAAAAGAGCACTCATGAATGTCAATAATACTTCTACATTTACAGTCAGATTGAAAAGGCAATAGGTAACGCCTGTGAGAAAAGAATCAGGTAATTAAAACTCATGGAAATATGATTGCGAGATAGATAGCAGTCGTGTACTGAATTCCAATACTGAAGGAAACTTGGTGGTGTCCCACAGGCGCGAGATAACGAACTGTTTTTGTTTTACAATCTCCCTTGACTATACAAAAAGACCTCGTTGATATACGCTCTGCGGTTTCATTTTGAACTGCCAAGCATTTCAGTAGTTTTACAAGTCTTTTTCTTAAAAATAACAAACATGACGTAAAATACAGTAAGAAAAACAGATGAATCTTGTAAACCTGAATTATTTGTATTTGAGTAATTGGATACTTATATCTCATAATGTTCTAAAGTTAGAGTTAGATAGCTAAGTGAGAAAGAATATAGGACAACACACTACCATTATAATACAATAACCATATAATTTTATTGTATGGTGTATGAAGCTCCACCAAGACTTTCTGAGTCACGCTGACCTCATCTGCACGTTCTTTTTGGGTTTTATAGAGTCCGTATTTCGTATTATAAAGTCCATAATCCGAAGATTAGGATCAAGCTGCGAAATAAAGGTCAAATAGTATGGCACCACCGCGTCTCCCGTTGCGTCGGTAAAAGTGTCAAAATTACCCCATTTGTTTGTGAAGAGTCTCCTTAACTTTTTATCTTTTTTCTTATGAAAACCAGACTGACGTAAGTACTAAAAATTTGCATAATACGAATTGAAGATGGCTAAAAGAATTTTAATAAAACTGTTATTGTAGCAACAACGCCTTGGCAAAACCAACGGTTATAGATTTCTTTCAGAATCTAAGGTAGGTTTTCATCCGATTAATGAATATCTGTGTACTTTCCCAAGCCCTTTCCCAATGGGGTAGGCAGAGACCACAATATGTGATTCCACTTGTTAGGATCCTGGCATATAGCTTTGGCTGAGGCGTGACTCTGTTTTTTTAGGTATATATCCAAGTGTCTGTTAGAAATTCAGGGACCAGGTTTGCGATGCAGTTCATCGGAGACCAAGATAATTTTTGACGAAAAATCTGCTTTATTATATATAGCCTCGTATCCACTAGGCCATAATTAACGCTCAACAAGATGTACAACGTTGCACAACAACGCGCGACGTTACCAGCTGGCTTGTTGGTTTTTCAACGACTGATAGACAGATAACGTTTTCAGACAAAGTCCCGCGTTGCCTTGAATCCGGTATGATGAATCTAACATGTTGTCCAACAGAATGCGCGTCAAATGTTGTCTAGTGAATATGAGGCTTTATGTTTGACGCACAGTTTGTCAAAGCTGCGTCTGACTAACGAAACTAAAGAGGATTACACAACAAAGTCTTACTTGACGGCCAAGCTCTAATAAAAACTATCAGCAGGCGAAAGTTGGTGAATAGGGACCACTATGAAAGAGCCAAAGTTTCAAAGAGCAATTCACACAAAATATAAATTATTTTGTATGGCCCGAATGTTTATAAGAACAAAACGAACTTGTTCACAGAGGAGACGTCTTCACTTGATGATTTTCATACAAGGTAGGAAGGTACTTGTTACTATCATTCAAGCTCGATTTTTCGAGCTCGAATTGTCTCTGTACAAACATAATTATGTAGTTTTTATGCCTGAAAAAGTCAGACCTATATTTGAGTAGTGGCCCGAACTGCATTTCAGAATTTTATTTATGAGTAATATTTTGAAAAAAGTTTAGCGGCAAACAAAGAAATAATATGCAATAAATCCGAAACGTGACAGATTTTAAAGTAATCAAACATAAGGAAAAGATCAACAAAAAGGGAAAAGAGACATGAACGGAGTATTAATATTTAAGAACAAATAGTTATTCGCACTAATAAATCTTTTCGCATTCAGAAGAATCGCTGTCGTCCGGATAGCAATATATCAATCAATACCATCTAATATGAATAATACAATAGACTTGGCAGTACTTACTTGACGGCGCTCTTACCCGTCGAAGTTGCTTGTAACGAAGTTGCTATATTCGATTCAAGGCTTTAGGGATTTGTCTTGGAACAACTGTCTAAAGCTGGTGCAAGCTGGTGTAACTCACCTAGACATGAGTACTTTAGGTGGTATTTATTTGACTCAATTATTGCTGACTGTAACAGATTATAATCGTATATGTTAACTTTTTGAGCTGTTTTGAGGAGTACAATAGTAAAAATATATATCAACTAGCTGACTTCGTCCCCGGCTTCGTCCGTGGCATACTTCACCCGCTCTATTACTAGTTCCTGAGATTAGCGCGTTCTATCAATCAAACAAACTCTTTTCAGCTTTATATTTTTTAGTATAGATGAGTACAACTTTTGTAATGATTTCATAAAAAATGCTAAGGTAGTTAGCGCACATATAATGAATGAGTAAGTATTGAGCCAATGCCATCATGTAGATAAGGCACCGACCTCACAGAACTGATGTCGGGATGTTGTGTCTGCAGGGTGAAAAAATAATATGTGTATATTTTATGTACGTTTGTATTTCACAAAAAATATTTTTAGATAGACTAATATTTTACGATCTTCGTTATAAATCACTTAGATTAATTCCAATAAAGGCAGTTGCGAAGAGCTTTTTTGTAATCCCTTGTAGGTATTAGCAATATTACTTAAAAGTTTTGTTAATATATTTCCCAGGAAAAGGAAAAAAGAAGTGTGAAGTACTTTCACTTCACAAGGCAACAGCAAGAGGGGACAATTGAATTGTGAGCTTTAGGAATTCAAGTTGTAGCGAATATTTATGTAGCGACGTCAAATAACAACAAAGAGTCATAATTCAAAGTTATCTGCAGAGGCTTTCAAATTACAAAGACATATCTTGTGGATGGAGTTCGTCTCAAAAACATTAACGGTAATGAATGCATAAATTTCCTACAGTATATTATATAAGTACTATTATAAAATTGTAAATTAATTGTCTCTATACATTGGAGATAATATTTTAAAAAAATCCGGGAGTGCCACTGGCTTGTTTTTAAATTCTTGTCTGTTTGTCTGGTTGTTCGCGATGGACGCCAAAACGGAACAACAACACTATTATACAACGTATTCGTAACGTGAAGGCATCGGTAGAACGGAGCATTGCGATTGGTCGCCTTTGACCTGTGTGTGTGAAGCCTGCCAATCTCAATGCTCCAATCTTTCGCTCCAATTTTTATGTTACGATTGTTACGAATACGAATATTTTTGGGGACTAACCGGATTTGATTCGGTTTTGTTGATTAGGAAGGTCTTGATCAGACTTACATATTGCCGTATTCAACATATTGCATTTTATAATTATGTTTTTCAAAATCAACAATTTACAAACTTTCTTTATGAAATTATATTTGTAGTCTGAAGAGAACCTGAAATATTTGTGGCATATTTTTGTGTGTAACCTTTGCATAAATCTCGTAAAATATGTTTTTGTGATATTGTAGTAAAAAGCATAAAAGTAATTATGTTGAGTAGGATCAAAGGAATGAGGAATTGTAACTTTTTGGAGTAACGCTCAAAGTAGTTGTGAACACTTAAATAAATTAGCATTCTTCCTCATTTATTACAACGCTCTACGAATGAAAATTAAGTTACATCCTGTTTATTATACCTATCTATCGTTGTTTATTTGTTTACTAACACAATTTTGTGTTTAATTACACCATACTTTACAACTATACCTGCTAAACAATTTTTTTTAAGAGGTTCTTATAGTTGAAGGTATAAGAAACAACTGTAATATCAAGAATGTTGAGTACAGGGAAATGTAATTAACTGTAGAGAGAGAGAGAAATATGTAAGAATTAACTTAGTAATGAGTGATAGTAAAATGATATTCATTATACAAGAAGGACTGAGAATTTCTGGCCGGTTATTTATCATAATAATATGACCTATGATATATTTTTAGGTATTAAGTTGTATCCTCACAGCATACACTCATCATAATGCATTCAATAAAGTACCATTAGGCTTACATTGCAATTTTGCGTTATGCACAAGACTCTAAGCCTTCTCGACTGGCCTCTAGAATTTCCCTCAAATTTCCGTTGAGCTTGTAATTTGCTGAGCCATGACTATGACTGCGAGCGACTGGTAGCCGGAACGCTAAATGCTGGTTTGGCTTTTTTTGCAAAATATTTCGCATTGCTTCTGTGCTAGTATGAATTGACCTTTACCCCTTATCTAATGGATGTCGGTAGTATATTTAACACCCGCATTGGAACAGGCACTTTCAAAATTCATCCGATTACTTGCTATTTTTTTCTCATAAAATTGGTCTCGATTATCGTAAGGTTTCTACAGCAATTTACTTTGTAAAATGTTTTCAATAATATTCGGTTTTGTGTATATTTCTCGGAGAGGTCTTTGTTAGCTATCGAGTGTTCATTAATCAAACTTCACGGCGACACTTAGGCATTGTCCGCCGAATATAGGGAGGTTGCTTTATTATTTACGGCGCGTGTACAACAAGCCTGTCCCGAGATTAATGGTTTATCGACAGCACTTATACTATTAAGAGGTTCTAAATACGTTGCAATAAAGTTCAATTTTAATGATTCTTTCAATAAAGCAACTGCTGAATGTACAAGGGTAGTTCTTCGAAACAAGAATGTTTAAAATAGGCATTCACTAAGCTATGTACATAAAGTCCATTGTAAGAATATTTCTAAATTAATACATTTTGTTTAAATATTTTTTTTTTTTGGATCCTGGGAACTTTTATAGCATATACATTGTTCACATAGAATTCAAGAATGTTAAAATGAAAAGTACATTTGCCAAAATAATGCATTGTAATGTGCCACAAAGTAGAAGGAAAACACTTAGGTGGAATTTAGCAAGGCGGCTTGACGCTACATCGGGGCTCGGCGCACACATCCTTGAGCAAACAGTCGCGTTTCTAGGGTAAAATTACATTTAAAGAAATACTTGTGTCAGCATCTTCATTTGTTGGCATATATTTATTCGCGAGTGAAATAACCGAGAGAAACATAACTTGCGAACGACATCATAAAGGTTTGAAAAATCGACTCTTGCAAGAGTATCTATGCAATTCAAATATTTGGGTGCTTTTGGTATCTTCTTCATCCGAAAGCGAGTCCTGATTGCATTGCTTGCATTTTGGGCTCGAAAATACAAACAATGCAATCAGGATTCAAGGATCAGGGCGGGATCCCCTCAACCTCGAGAAAAAAAATTGCGCCAGAACCTCGTCCATCAATAATAAGGTGTACTATATTGTACGTGAGATTGGTTTGGGCTCCAAAGATCTTTGGTAAGGAAGGAAAATATACAAGGTTTATACGAGTACTATACCATGGCTGACATATAATTGATATCCTTTGTGATTTTTATAATAATTATATGATTAATTATATATTCTGGCAACTGCACTAATCCGAAACAGCGGGCCTAGTTGGGCTTATGTCGGTTAAATAGTAATTATTTCGTGGGTGTGAATACTAAAATTAGCTTTTCATGATACACAATGGAAACTTGTGTTGGCATATCAGTTATCGATTTTATGAAGTTCGAATATTTGCGTAGGCGTATATTGCCCAGGTACCTCTAATATTATCCGTAGATATAGCTAGTAGTGTATTTTCACATACAGGACCTCATATTGTTGGATTTCTTGCCACATTTTCTATTTCTCATAAACTTGAAACCCAAGCAAGGTATTCTTCCACTGTTTCTCTTTCAAATAGAATTTAGTAATTTGTCATAATTAAATATACCGGAACATTCACTCTATAATATCCTTGTATTTCTCTAATGAAGGGATCCCAATCAGCTCGATGATATTTCATAAGATAATAATCGTTTTATCCCTTAAAAGCTATTATTATATTACAACTTACGCCATTGGCCTTTCAAATTTTAATCTTCATTAAGAATTTGAATTCTATTTACGAAAATAAATAGAATTATAAACATAATTGTTATTATTAATCTATTGTTACTGATCCAATAAACCCATAATCTGGTATTATTACTCTTACGCGTTTCTTGGGTGTCTTTTGAGGATAGCACGCGGGATGCTACTGCGGTGGTCGAGCTCAAATTCACCAAGATTAGATTATTAATTTATTACACAACAATTCGTGCGCGCCAGCGCCTCATTTTTCAAAAGCTAGTGGTTGTATAGGCAATGAACGTAATCAGAAAAACCTTTGTCCAAATGTGTTTCCGAAAATGATGTTCAACTCACAGTAGAGGTGTAGCGTAGAGGAAATTTCAAAGTAATGAAGTGGAAAAGGTAAGATGCAGCAATTGATTAGCTTAGTATGGTGATGATATAGAGTGATGAGTGTTATGTAGCAAAGAAACAGTGATGACCGTGATTGTGGTTGAATACAAAGATCTATTTACCGACGTAGATGACGAATATAAATATTGATAGATACTCGTAAGCCTTTATTTTTATCGAATTGATGAAGAGTGTGATGAGAAGTACAAGTTTCCGTGTTCGATTCTCTAGTTGGTCAAACTATAAATGACCTTTTTTTCAAAAATTCTATATCCCAAACAGGCAAAGATGTCCGTGCAGTAATGGATATTGAAAAAAAAAAATACTGGCACTGCAGGTGTGCCGACAGTAGTGAAACAACGGTAATTATAAAATTATTATAATCACCAATTTCAGTAATTCAGTTGCAAAAGGCCGAAACATTTGGCATAATATTTGTAATGAAGACAATGGACATTAGGCAGCGAAGCTACTTCCGGATAATGTTCCGAAGAGACGGTTATAGCCGGTTCAATTCTTATATACCTAGATACAACCGTTTCATCGCGCTCTCGGCAGTCAGACGTAATAAATAAAGTAACTTAATTTTAACTTGAACTTTCTATTGGAGTAAGTTTTGTCAAATGTCAAAAATATTATTTATACAAATTAAGTTTTTGTGGCTGTTAGATAAAAGTTTAAAGCGACTCAGTATGGGGTTCTTCAAGAAGGGTATTAGAATTCTTACGGAGTCGGGAGCGCGAGTGTGACGTCCCTGGTGTTGCATACGTCCATAGGCTACGGTAGTTTACATCAGGTGGGCCGCCTTGTTTGCCACCTAAGTAGTATATAAAATAATAAGTAAGGCAGTTTTATAGGTCAAAGTCAAAATTTCTCCTAAAATGTCTCTAAATGATTACTACTTTTCACATTTGAAACCGCCCTCTGAGTATTTTAATTAAGCTGTAGTATACGACGAAATATATAACGATTATTGATTTCCTTTAGTCATAGTTTAATTATAGATAATACTAGCGTACCAAACTATATTACTTGCGTAGCCCGTTCTGTAATTTGATTACTTACGAATAGGGTTAATTGGTTAGTACAAGCTCGGTTCGATATACTCGTAACATGGCTCGTCTATAATAAAGTCTTTTTGAAGGCTTTATTATAGTTTACTTTACATGGCACAGAAGTAGTAATATCAGGTGGGCGTATATATAACTATCTAATAAACTAATTATTTACTTTACGAATATGCTGCAATACTACTAACAACTCATTGAATTAATGAGGTATAGGGTGAGTACGATTGCCCAATCGACTGATAAAAAAATGACAGCGAAAATTTTCAGGAATTCTAAAAAATTCGTTTACTTACTAAATCAATTTTAAGTAGGTATATTATTAACTGATGTCGATGATAAGAAATTCTTAATAACATACATACAACAAATTAAGAAATGCGCATTTTGCATTACTAAGGAATAGGGCTGTTTAACATCAGACAGATATATACAGCCCAGACTTAGCCTATACGTGGCTCGAGCCAACAATAATGCCCGGAAAACGGTAATAGGCTCATCACCTATTACGTGGGACCTAATACAATGATTTTAAGTGAAAGGCGTGATTGTATGTATTGTATGTATGACATGTGTTGATGACCGTCATATACGTCAAATGTCATACATTTATCATTCTATTCTACAATACGCTAGAGGGGCCGATGTTGCCGTTGCGCTCGTATCCGCCCGGTGCCCACTGAACTTTTTAGGCTTATTAAATTCCTTACGATGCAAACTGCCCTCCGAATTGCGTTCCCTATAGGCCGAACATATCTTAAGACTCATGAGTCGACATATTTTTGTAATTTTTACTTAACCAAGCGATTTTTCTTATCCGGAGTAGGTATAATAATAGTTTTATTATCTGTTAACATCGTAGCTATGTTTGTTTTTCCTTTCACTATTTCCCCCCCCCTATTACGTGAGAGCGGATATCATAGTTGGCGGAATGTGGGTCTTAATACACCTCAGCCTACCCCTTTAGGGATTTAAAGGCGACCTGTATGTATGTAGTTTCTAATAACTTATTTTATGACTAATTTACTATAATACCAACACCTTTAGTACCCCAGTCACGTGCTAATCAGTGAACCTGGTAAACAGTGCCGGCTTTTCTGACGGACGAGACCGGAGGTCAGACGGCTGTCGCTCTAGGGAAAGTTGATATCGGTAAGAGCGAACCCTGGGCTCCAAAGTGCAAGCTTTAAACTCAACTAGCAATGCTCTATTTTTTTTTTATTCCAATATATAATTTGAAATTTTCATTCAGAAATTTCAAGTCAATCAAACCTGTACAATGATCATCTATTTTTGATACTGACTGTACAATAGTACCAACAAAAAAATTACTTTGGATTTTACATACGTGATCCAATATAGAACCATTTATAAGAATGTGTCTCAAATCAGATACAGTTTTGTACAATCATACTGTAATGTTGCGTACCGATGGGCTGAGACATAAAAAAAATTGTTACGATTTCCAATTTCCACACTTTTTGATATTTATTTGCCATTTCCATTTCCTTGGCTCAGCGTTATTGGGTCGCTACGTTGCTTTGAACGCGGTTTTATAATACCCATATAATAGGACCTCGATTTTTATTAAGTTGTTTAGCATACGACTACAGATATCTACATGAAGAAGTTGCGAAATGCAAATGTATCGCTGAAAATCAAGCTATTTAATTTTGAAAATTTAAGTCTTCATAAAATTATATAGACGTGTAGTAAGTAGGAATGAGGTAGGCGGGTCTCGAAAGCTTGGTGCTCTGGGACCACTTTCCTATTTCTCCTTTCCAAAATCTTTACGAGAGCGACTGTCACCTGACCCCACAACCCCGATAGGAAAGCCTGTGCCACACCACTTTCCTTACCTAGTCCTGGTTGCATCCGAGTTCATCTTGGAGTTCAATCGACTTTTTAGCTTTCAGTTTTCTACTTCTTACGGTCTTGGGCGTCCATGGTAGTGGAATTATTGGAACGCTAGTCCCTTTCTACGGTCTATTCTTGAGTCTCCCCTCAGTTGAATCTGCTAGTAATTAATATAATATAGCCTTACTTTCTCATTGCATTCTAAGTATTTATTATTAAAATATAGTCAAAGTAAGTAAACAGATTTATTTGATTCGTATGTTCATTATTATACATTGTAGTAGCAATACCAAAGGGATAATAAAACAACAGGTAGGTAGCATATTTTCCTCTGGTAAACGTAACCGAGTTGAATCATATTCGAAACATAAAGAATGGCCTGCTTTGTGCGGCGTTTTTTATTTTACTCGGTATACCCAGTGTAATATTTGCTCTTAACAGAGTTTTCGATACGGCTCTAGAGAGCCCTAAATGTTTTGGTAGTCTTCATATACCTTATTGGAGGCAACCATAAAGAATTTGCATTTGGAAGTTTTTACAGAATAGCTCTAATGTGTGTGCTCTAAGCTATTTTTATGACTAGAAAAGTAACTTAGACTATTCTACTTTTAGTCATATTTTTGTTTGTACTCAATCAATTGCAATTAAGCACACGTCAATTTTTCTGTCTGACAGACCTTTCTAGTAAAAAAAAATGTTTTTTTCGCCTTGTGAAAAACCATAAAATAACAAGAAAAAAAATTGGTTTAAAGTCTTACATAACCAAAGTTTTTTTTATAATACACTACTACATACCTACTACTTTTTAATCCTACAATAGTAGTAACTAGATCCTGTGAGAAAAATGCAAGAACTAAAAAACTGTTTTCATAAAATTATGTTAGTTTCAGTGTATTCCATAAAAGTGCTATTAGCTTAGCATTAAAAGGAACATGACGACAAACGACAATGTTAAATAATCCCAATATGGGCACTTCACTTAGATGTATCGTTATTGTCGTATTCGTGGATGGGTCGTCCCATTACTAGTGCTCCTGTAAAGCCCTTCAATTAAGATAAGTGCCCATATTAGAGTGGTTCGCGAAGGTCGTTATAGTATTCCTCGAGATATTGTCGAAAGTTTATACGAATAGTATAACATATCTAAATTACAATTTCTCAAAACAATTCTGTATAGGTATCGCTACATTATCATATATAGCATGATCGAACAATGATCCATGTTGATATTTCGGCAGGCTACAGGTTCATTAGAATATATTTTCACCTCAATGTGGAGCTCATACATATTGTATGGTTATATCCGTGTAACTCAATTCACATGATTCATAATATTATTCTCGGCGTCTGCTTTAGATGTATGCAAACAGCAAAAGTTCTGCTCGTATTAGGAGGTAGCAAAAGCGAGAATTTTAAAACGTTAGACATTTAAAAATACTATCAGAGAGCGTGTCAAAAAAAGGTATGTAAACAAATATTATAATTAATAAAATAAAGTAAATTGTCGTGGTCACAACATGTTTATTTATGTTACCTATCTAAATTGACAATTTATGTACCTATGTACAGTCGACTTTGGAGATACGGTTGCAGTTTTCCATATAAAGTTGTATGTAAAGGTGCAACCGTACCCTATCTCCTTTGTTGGCTGTACATGTACAGCAAACAGCTCAAATATGAATTCTGCCTCTAGACCCGTATTCCAGAACAAAGCTCAGTTGTGAATCGGCTCTCACAATGGTATTAGAACTGTCAACTAGAATACAATCTGTCCTCAGATCTAGATATAAATCTAGATTCAGAACTGAGTGTCGTTCTGGACTTAATTTCTATACATAATATGAAAAAGGAAAACAAAATTCAGTGTGTCAGTGTGTCAGTCAACTATCACCTTGTGATGCCATAATGCTGTGAAGATACGTTATTTAATTACTTTGGGATAAGGTGGGTTGACCCTTATGTTCTACTCCATATTTACACTATCTATATACATACATACAAATATGCATACATATAAATATATTCACATAACAAGCATAAGCTTACGAATGCCAAAAACGATCAGAGAAATAAGGTTTCCACAAGGTTTTCACGAAAAACCGTCGTTGTGTACAATACCCGTTATTCTGACCTTTTTCCCGCTTGCATCTATTCGATTCGATAGTTTTAGATTTGCATGTAAAACATATAAATGGAGCTCATCTGTATGTATCCTCCCGTGAAGTGCTCTCGTCATAGGGCCGCTTCCTCTCATTTTTAATTTAAAACTATACGAGTCTCTCTCGGTGCACTATAACCAGCTTATGTTAGTGCAAACATATAACTAACGACATAACAATGTTGCATTTTATACGGTTGCGTTACTTCACAACATCGAGCGTAGTTAAAGGGTTGTTTGAGCACTTCTATGCGAGTTTATTAAATTATAACAAGGTAGAATTTGTCAACTAGTGTATAAATAAACTCACGGTAAATAGCCACGTTTTTCTGCATATTAATTTTAAGTATGAACACCTTTCTACATCATCCTGTTAACGATAAAGTTTGTATTTTGGACACCGAGTACTGCTGCATTATTTTTGTTTGGTTTGTTAACTTTTACGAGAGTGATGGACGTCTGACTTCCCACTCCCGAGAGGATAGCCTGGGCTAATGCCCCGTTAGTTGTTTAGCAAGTGCAATAACCAACTATGCGAGACTGAAACTCCTTCAGGGTCCAAGAAGGCGCTCTACATCCGAGGAGCACTAATTAAAGCCCCCATAGCAACTGTGATATAATTTTTGTTCTAAACAGCTTGTCTATTGTCTATTAGTACAATAGGAGTTAATCGATAAAACCATTAATATGCCAAATCATTCACTAAGAGAAACTGGAGCACCAAAAATATAAATAGCACGTACCTATCGCTCGCTTTTGAAGTACAAAAATAGTTCGTCTATCAGCTGTCTTGCCTTCCAGCAGAATGCCGTTAGGATATGACGCTTTGAAGGTAACTAAAATAAACCTACCTTTTCGGGAATATGTAATTTTTGAGGTAGGTACTGATTGAGAATTTTAGGTGTCCATCTGATGTAAGGCTGTTGGGTTTGCCATTTTTATACATTTTAGCTAATAATAGCTTTCTAGGTATTAGGACAATGCCTTATATGATGCCTTCAAGTTGTGGAATGAACTCCATACTGTGGTGTTCCCAAGCGCCTACAGTATGGGGTTCTTGAGGAAGGGCATAGAAAGTTTCTTCGGCGGTACGAGTGTGCCCCTGGTGTTGCATACGTTCATCGGCCACGGTAACCACTTTCCGTAACGTAGGCTATGTGCTTGTTTGCCACCTAAGTGGTATGAAAAAAGACGTTATAATTTTTTTTTCCAAAGAATATTACCAACCTAAATTACTAATATTCCCGTTAACCCCTCCAACTAAGCTAAATTGCTTGTGCTACGAGTGGGTTCACGTCGCGGCGTCGGTAGTGTAATGACCAGGATTCGAACCCGGGACCTCGCGATCATTGCGTGTGTGTGACAGAAAATAAGTATAATATTATACACCTAACGAATGAAAGCTAATGCGAATATTTTCAAATAATTCAATGGATTCAAGGAAAATGTGACTGACATTCTTTGTTTCTGTCCTCCCATTTTCTTTATGTAATCATTGAATCAAGGAAAATCTGTTTCAAATAGAGACAGTATTCGCCATTCCATTATCATAAAGAGTAACGGTGTTGAAGGGTCCCGACACTCCCGACGGAGCGGTGAGGGACTCGGAAACAATCGACCGGTGTCATCGCGGTCAGCTTGTAGACAGACGATGATTATTTATTAACTGTTTACTTCTCTACTTTCGAAAAAGCTGCATAGTTAGTGCCAAACTCTAAGTCAGAATACATACCATTTTTAAAACGCTTTCATTAGCTTCGTATGTTTGTTTGTATCTAAAGGAATATTTGAAATCGATTTAGCACATTAAAAATTTGAATCTGTTTTAAAATTGAGCACACTGATCAAGGATTGAAGACAATAGTAATTTAAAAAGATTTTTTAACGAAAAACTCCGAAGCTTTTTAGTTTGGCCACTTTATGGTTAACTTTCGCGGTTATAATATTAGTGTGATAGAAATAGAAACGAAACTACGTGTCTTGAATATCATCAAAACATTTGAAAACTTTCTAATTGTCTGGAAAGTTTGTTTCTTTTTCGCTACCTATCTACTTATTAGATAACTCGCGACTTTTAGACACAAAGATAATCGTAATACCAGTAGAACTACATAAAATATTCAAGCCTTTTAGTATTCGTTCCTTTATTAAACTTAAAATAAAAAATAACCTTACCCGTTGTATACAGTTATTTTGTGAAAAATTAATACCCCGTCAAGTAAGGTAAGTTAATTACGAACCCTAACAAGACTACAAAGAATATCGTAATAAGCTTACAATGACAAAAGACGGACCCATGCTTTGGACAGATAAAAGCTTTTTATTACTTTCGGTACGTCCTTTATTTTAAGTGGAACACAAAAGCGGGTTGGTTAGTTTTAATACCTTTTTTTCCCTAATTATAATAATGGCGCGTAAACGAAACAAAATAATATGGTTAAGGTATGTGTTAAGGCTGCTAGAAGCGTAAAATGGATAAAGTAAACTACCGGTACGTGAAAGCCCGTATTTTGACAAGATCTTTGACAAGACATAGATAATCCTTTTACTAGTACAGTCAGCATCAGCCCTTCTAGACAAGTGGCAATTCGTTGCTCGGCGTATGATGGAATAGAATGCCAAATGTATGGGATTTGACGTATATGACAGGCGTCAACGAATGTCAAAAACGTCAAATCCTATACATTTGTCATTCTATTCCATCATACGCCGAGCAACGAATTGCCACTTGTCTAGGGGGGCAGATGTATCTTGACTACAAAGTCTCAAAAGGGTTTCCTACTTTAGTGCGAAAGCCGTATCATCAAATTTTGGTACTTCGAAAACCTTTCACCGACATCACCATACTGCGACGCCTCGTTAAGTCGATGTCTTGTTACTGCGATGGTTCGTTACATCGAAAAACCCTACTGCGAACGATTTTACTGCGAAGCTTTGTTCCTTCGACATCTTGGTACTACGCTGTTTCGTTACATCGGAAAAATGTACTGCGAAGCCTGGTCCAGTCTACGAGCAATTTTTGGTTACCATATTTTATTTTAAAGCAGAGAATATGTACAAAGGTCGTCATAAATAATCAATATACCTACCAGTGCCTGAGATTTGCTGTGGGGTTTGTATGAACATGATGAATATGATGAATATGATGCATGGCATCGTAGGTGGAATAGTCTATTAAATAATAAGTAAGTATGTATGTAGTATGATTTCATTTAAAAATGTACTAAGATATTACTTTAGTTTATCGTTGATTATGTATTTTTATTTCTAATCATTCATTTTGTACGTGGTTGTACTTAATCTGTCGTTAATTAATAAACAACAAGAAATAAGTTGTCTATGATAAAATGTTTTAATTATTTATAAACCTGGAGATTCATCATGTTCATACAAACCCCACAGCAAATCTCAGGCACTGGTAGGTATATTGATTACTAGCTTTTCGCCCGCAGCTCCGCCTGCGTGGATGTCCACTTCTGCCACCAATAGTATTTTTTCTAAACTGACGGACTTGTTGTATAACCTTTCGGCGCCTTATTTCGCTATCTCAGTAGTGAGATTTTCAAAAAAATTATGAAACCTGTCGGCCTTATCATACACATAAGTGGTAGATTTCTAGAAAATAAGTACATCAAAATAAAAATATTATTAGTATCTTTATATCAATAGCTAGTAAATGGCTAGAAAAAGACTGGTAAGAAAAAGTTACTATTATCTAACATTTCGTTCTTATCAATCAATCAATCAATTAGCCTATTTCAGTCCACTGTTGGATTTAAGCTTCACCCAATGTATGCCATAGCACTCGATCCTCCACCGTATGTCCCCACTGTCAGTTCCCACATTTCGGCTCCATGAGTCATAACAGGGGATTAAAAATTTCGACGACTTTGCCCAATGTTGCCCAACCCTTATCGATCTTTCGACGTATATCTCCTTCTGGGTTTCGTCTTCTAATCTAAAATTAGCATCTCAGCAATGAAATATCGTATCAGCACTACACCGTCGTAGACAATCCAGAATTCGCCATGTTTAAACGATCCTCCGCCTTCTTCATCCAGTCCGTCCCAGCCACCTTTCGCAGGTCGTCGGTCCACATGGCTAAGGGGTCCCACCTTCTGTTGTCCTTCTCCACTCTAGGTCTCGTCTGCTTCAACGGCCATCAGTCGGCAGATGTGGCCAGCCCACTGCTACTTTAGATTGCTTATTCTGCGAGCTATGTCGGTAACTTTGCTTCTATGTCGGATGACCTCGTTTCGAATTCTATCCTTCAAAGATACTCCAAGCATAGCTCGCTCCATAGCCCGCTGCGGATGGGCTAACCCCACCTTCAGTGGCCACGTTTCGGCACCGTAGGTCATAAGATAACAGGCAGGACGGACTGTTCGAAAATCTTTGTTTTGAGGCATTGCGGCAGGGGTGAGGAGAAGGAGAAGAGCCGACGTAGTTTGCCAAATGCTGCCCACTCCAGTTGGATTCCTCTGGCTATTTCTTTCTCGAAATTGGTTTTACCGAGCTGGATAACCTGCGATAGGCAGATAATATTTTTGAACAACTTCGAATGCTCAACATACTCTTGGTTTTATCCAAGTTTACACCGAGGCCTACTTATCGAGAAGCTCCATTCAGGCTGTGCAGCATTTCGCCCAGTTGTTCCAGCGACTCCGCAACTATGATCATGTCGTCGGCGAACCGAAGGTATGAGATTTACCTACTCCAGAGTCTTGAAGACGTCCTCCAATGCGTTGGTAAATGTTGAGGCAATTAATATAAATAAAAACACATATAGGTAATTTGTGGTGGTTTACTTTATAATAGTAAGAAAATAAACATTTCGTATTATATTCTTTGTCATCTTAATCAGAAGTGCCCTGTGCTTGACTAATTGAGCCCACAGCTGATAAAAGGAAGTTATTAAATTGTGTTCTGCCATCTCTAATAATTATTGCCTTAGTATACTTCTCGTGAAGTTTTCTAGATGGCAGGCGTTCGCCCATTTGGTGAAACGTTTCGAGCCATTTTGATATAAATTGTTACTTTTTTTCTAGCCATGAAGCCGCCCCTTGTGTTATATCGGCGTCAATAGATTTAAATTCACATACCTTACTGTTTGAGAGCTTGTAAGTGAGTAATTCATCTGGATGGTAATGTGCTGTATTACTTTTAGGCTTTCTTTTATATGCAGTACATCTATACTTCGACTTTTAATTAGCTGCAGTAAAATTATATTTTTATAGAGCTATCATCGCTGTGCTATCATGTCGTGTAGTCAATGATCGAGTGATGAAATACGCGTGGTGCAATATGATTCGTCAGAAACTGTAGTTTGGTATCATCCGGCGCATTAAAGGTAGCTGACGCAGTATCTATATGCTCTAGAATATTATTTAATGCTCGATGCCAATAATACCAATAATAGGTCTGATAATTATGTAGTTTCGGATGTTGTTCTCGCGACGCACGCTGCTTAATTTATACCACTCGTCGGGGTCCGCAGAACTTACTGAAGATTGGATTCTCCATCGAAGTGAGCCAGTCTCAAAAACTTATTTTCTGTTTCCAATCAATTAAATAAAGAAACTGCAGTATATACAATAATATTTTTTACATTCTTGCTTATTATACGTGACTGAGAGTGACGTTTTAATAATATTATCATTTGACAGATCAAAATGTGACACCATCACTTTAGTTCCGTTGTCATGGTAACAATTTTGCTAGCGATATTAGCGCCATAATATTTCGTATTTTCTTTAATATTATAATATTTCGTGAATTTATTACATTTTAATTGTGATAATTGCTATTCGGCGACAAAACCAAATTCAAAAAACCAAAGATCATGAAAATCTATTCAGCCGTTCTTGAGTTTTAAGAAAGTACGTTTTTGGCACTTTTTAGGCACTTAGGGTCTGAATTTCGAAAAATCGTTTCTTAGTACACCTCTACACATCAAAACATACATTCTCTATAAATTTCAAGTCTCTAGGACCAGCGGTTTAGGCTGTGCGTTGTCTCTAAGTGAGTCAGTCAGTCAGTCAGGACTAAGAGTTTTATATATGAGATTTATGACGACCTTGTACATATTCTCTGCTTTAAAATAAAATATGGTAACCAAAAATTGCACGTAGACTGGACCAGGCTTCGCAGTACATTTTTCCGATGTAACGAAACAGCGTAGTACCAAGATGTCGAAGGAACAAAGCTTCGCAGTAAAATCGTTCGCAGTAGGGTTTTTCGATGTAACGAACCATCGCAGTAACAAGACATCGACTTAACGAGGCGTCGCAGTATGGTGATGTCCGTGAAAGGTTTTCGAAGTACCAAAATTCGATGATACGGCTTTCGCACTAAAGTAGGAAACCCGTCTCAAAATGATCTTAATATGTAATAAGGTAATAAGAGCAAGCCGTTTATTGAATTGATTTAAATTGAATCATCGTCGGAACTAAAGATATGTACCAAATATCAGAACCATCAGTGAACAGGAAGGGGGGGAATACCGAGGAATTAAGATTATTTTGAGTACTTTTTTCGTCGATCTGATGTTGACTTTACGCGTAATAGATATCTTACACTACTAACAGTATGGAAAACCCTGAAATCTAATTATAGTAAAGTAGTGCCATTTACGAATTACGGAGACATTACGAGATAAAACCGAGGGAAATGTCTGCAAAGTATGAACGTAGACAGTAGACTAGGAGACGGGGTTAAATATGAGATCCTATTTAGAAATTTATCACTTTCAGCTCTATTTCCTTTGCCAGTGAAACACATTTAAATAGTAAATGTTTATTCTTTAAAATTGGAGTAAACAAAACGGAAGAATACTTGCATCTAGTTTTATTTCGTTTGTAGGCTAGACCCACGGAGGACAGAATATGATTAAGTTTCCTTCTCCATGGCTAGACCACATTAAGTTAATACGAAATATTTAAGCAATTAGTTTGCTAACTTTTCCTACACATTTAAATCGTAAAAAGTTAGTTAATCGATACAAAGGGGGTTGGGTAATGTTGGCGTCGTGTTGGAATTGAGCGGCCATCAATGAAATTGGTATTATATGAAAGTACAGTATAAAGTGATCAAAAGTTACTATGGACAAACTTCTCTAAACTATATCGGGACTTAGCTATACAGGGTGGTATTTTTCAACTTTACTTAGATGGAAGTACTCTAAATACTGGAGATAGCGAATTCCACTGAAAGGAAACATTCCCTTATTTTTTAAAAGAAACAAAACTGCATTCAAAGTTTTCTGAAAATGCCACACCCGGTAGTCGAACCGACTAAAATCTTCCTAAACCTTCTATTTCATGGATTTCCTTTTATTAAATTTACCAAGTTTGTTAGAGAGATTTGATCCTTTAGATCGACCCTATCGATTGATGCAATAAAAATACAGGATGTTATTTTTTCGAATTTTAGTCGGTTCGATTATAAGGCGTGGCAAACGATTTTTCAGCATTCCTTAAATGCTGTTCTGTTTCTTTTTTATAAACATACTAAACTGTATTCAAAGTTTTCTGAAAATGCCACACCCGGTAGTCGAACCGACTGAAATCTTTCTAAATCTTCTATTTCATGGATTTCCTTTTATTTAATTTACCAAGTTTGTTAGAGAGATTTGATCCTAATGATCGACCCTATCGATTGATGCAATAAAAATATAGGGTGCTATTTTTCGAATTGTTCGATTATAGGGCGGGGCAAACGATTTTTCGGCATTCCTTAAATGCAGTTCTGTTTCTTTTTTAAAAATGTACTAAACTGTATTCAAAGTTATCTGAAAATGCCACACCTGGTAGTCGAACCGACTAAAATCTTTCTAAATCTTCTATTTCATGGATTTCCTTTTATTTAATATACCAAGTTTGTTAAAGAGATTTGATCCTTGGAATGGAATTGTTTCCTTATTTAAAAAAAGAAACAGAACTGCATATAAGGAATGCCGAAAAATCGCTTGCCACACCCTGTAATCGAACCGACTAAAATTCGAAAAAATAACACCCTACATTTTTATTGCATCAATCGATAGGGTCAATCATAAGGATCAAATCTCTTTAACAAACTTGGTATATTAAATAAAAGAAAATCCATGAAATAGAAGATTTAGAAAGATTTTAGTCGGTTCGACTACCGGGTGTGGCATTTTCAGATAACTTTGAATACAGTTTAGTACATTTTTAAAAAAGAAACAGAACTGCATTTAAGGAATGCCGAAAAATCGTTTGTCCCGCCCTATAATCGAACAATTCGAAAAAATAACACCCTATATTTTTATTGCATCAATCGATAGAGTCGATCACAACGATCAAATGTCTTTAACAAACTTAGTAAATTAAATAAAAGGAAATCCATGAAATAGAAGATTTAGAAAGATTTTAGTCGGTTCGACTACCGGGTGTGGCATTTTCAGAAAACTTTGAATACAGTTTAGTGTGTTTTAAAAAAAGAAACAGCACTGCATTTAAGGAATGCTGAAAAATCGTTTGCCACGCCTTATAATCGAACCGACTACAATTCGAAAAAATAACACCCTATATTTTTTATTGCACCAATCGATAGGGTCGATCATAAGGATCAAATCTCTCTAAAAACATGGTAAATTAAATAAAAGGAAATCCATGAAAGAGAAGGTTTTGTAAGATATTAGTCGGTTCGACTACCGGGTGTGGCATTTTCAAAAGTTTTTGAATGCAGTTTTGTTTCTTTTTAAAAATAAGGTAATGTTTCCTTTAATTAAATTCGCTATCTTTAGTATGAGGGTACTTTCCTTCAAGGTAAAGTCGAAATGTTGCACCCTGTATATCGCAGCTCCGATATTACTTACAATGAAAATAATGACATTTGTACGTGTGTTTAACACAGTACAATGAAGTAGGTACTAGATTACCCAATCCCCTTTACTTAGTTTACATCTTTTTTGTACTAGTAGGTACTAGTATTCTCGTTAATCCCCCAACTAAACTAGCTAAATTGCTTGTGTTAGAAATGGTTTCACGTCGATAGTGTAATAGTCAGGATTTGAACCGGAGACCTCTCGTTCCTAAAGCTGACTCCTACCTTTATGCTACCGGCGGAACCTCAGATCTAAAAACAAAGTTCAAAAATGATTGTAACATCATTTATTATTTCCATTAGTTCGTAAGTACATATTTGTAATTTTTACTACTTTCATAAGGTGCTGAAATGTAAATGATGGTCTTGGCCGTCTTTGCCTGTCCACTTTTTCTTTTAGTAATAAAGTAAAAAGCATGATATTAATTCTTTTATACTACCACGCTTAATGGGGTGTGAATTTATCTAGACAGTAGTGTTGTATTAATGTCACGAAGCGCAAAGTATCGATGTAATTACGAACTATATTTTACGACTTGTCATTTATTGGCGATTTTATTGGCCATACCTTCTCACTGTGGCTTTTATATTAGTTAACTTAGTAGTTCACTCGTTAAAACGCGAGTCGTGGCCATATAATATTAAGAGCATAAACATGAACATCGAAACCAAAATGTGAGTTTTTAGGATCTATATTCGAATGTGATTATGGGGTGTAAAAGTAGAACCATCTATGAATTCAAACATACATAAATCTTTGCCCTATTCCGTATCGAACTCAAATTTCAATCTTTCTATACTGCGAATCAAATCTATCCAGGGTATCTTTATTAGAATAAGTTATACTACAATGACAACAAGACAAATATTTGAAATTTTGATGACACATTACATCGCTAAGGGTTACATTATGTAAGTATATAATATTATATAATCGAATAATTAATTTAATACTTACAGTTAATTGTAACGTTATTAGCGGAAGTAGTTAAGTAATTGTCATCACTACAAAAATACCTGTCTTGAGCTTAAGCTTGTAACGCTGAACAAATACACTGCACAAACTTTCACATTAGTGGCATAGGATACGTAATGTTCTCAGGGTACGTGACTAATCGATAAATGACAACTTCAAGGTCATGACTAAAGAGAACAACACTAATATTATCGAAGTATCCGGATACCATGGCTCATAAACTCTAACAATATGGTTCAGTGGAGTTTTTTATTACCTGATTGCAAGGAAAGGGCTATTTTTATTCAGCTTAGTAGTGTAAGATACCATAGTATGAAAAAAATGAAGGGAACAGAGTAGTAATCACATTAGGTAAATTCTGATGTCAAGATATTTGATTGATTGGTTCGATTCTCGAATGAGAATCGCCCTTCAGTATAATATTTGTATACATATCTATACTCGTACCTATGGCTTGTACTCAGGGTTTTTCACACGCAAAAAAACGAGTATCTATTAAACTTCTTTCTACCCTTTCAGATATATCTGAATTGCAAGTGAAGACTTGAGTCCCGAAGGTCTTAACGCGTCCTACAAAAAGTATCTAAGCATATTCGTATTCTAGAACTCTGTTTTTGGGTCTATATAGTGCAGTGTTATATATTGCAGAATATTACCATAACTATTGAACATGGTTTGCATTTCATATTTTAATATGGAACTGCGTAGAGCTCAAAGTTAGATTAGTTGTTCGCCAGTGAGGACGGGAGTTTATTCCTGTAAAACTTATGTAATATAAATACTTATAAGCGTAACCTGTCGTTGCACAAAACCGTATTTAATAATACACACATTTATAATTTTAGTAGGATTGGTTACTTTATCATCGACGTCATTGTGTTTACTTGTTGTAAAGTAACAAATAAAATGCTCATACAGACGTATTTCTCCTTTAGTTTGTCACACATTTTCTAATTTTTTCTTCCTTTATGTCCTTAAAACATAATTTACAGAGGTAAATTTACTTTATCACCTAATCCTATCGCCTAACCCTCCGGGGATAAAGACGTGATTATAATTATGTATTTATATAAGAGCTGATTTTTATCCTGCAAATATAAAAAAAAATATCCGTAAACAGTATTTAAATAAAATATATGTTGTAAAATTTTGCTTGTCTGAACAAACAACTTGTATGCAGGGAAGGTTAACGTTTAAAGTTCAGTTAATGTATTGGATTTCTCTAATTAAACAACTTAACCCCTATCACTCTTGACAGGGGAAACAAGTAACTGTTTTGTTAACATAAAATGGCCAATAAATCTCGGTTTACGAGTATCTGACTCAGTTTTTAAGTTTTCTTTGTTAATTATAAATGATTAAGAGCCGCAATAAAAGTTTTGCTGGTATTAATTACACTATGGACGCAAAGAGTTTAAAAGGAACATGAAACAAGTATTATTAGGATAAAGACTCATTTAGATAAGGAGAGTGCCTGCAAGATACAATTATTGAAAGGACAGAAAAAAGTTGCATCGTCTAAACATTCTCTAAAACAGTTGCCGCTCGATTGTCCATGCAGAGAATTGTCTCGCAATTGAATATTTTAAAGCAATAAAATCGTATCCAGGCGGTATGTCACCTTGCGAATTTCGTGTGATATAATCGTAGGCGAGGATTTACAACACCATTATACGTAGCTGTACTTGCTTAGCTCTTTAAGTCTGGTAACAACCAGCTAGCCGCCATGGTGTATCGGATGAGTAGCGTGCGAAAATTTAAAACCCGGAAAGTCAACAAAACCCCGCCCGGACGACCCGTACGTCCTCTAATCTAGGACAGATCCGGAGAAACCCGGGTGAGTGATAGCTATATGCATACATAGAACGTTAAGTCAACATGCTGATTGTACAGTCACTCTCAATAGTACTTATTTAACACATTCCGACTTATCGATCACATTAGTTGAAATACTTTTCATATAATAAACAAAATACGAAATAATTCTTGTTCTGTGAGATTACAAAAATATGAATACATCAATTACTTATCAATGTAATGATTGGCATGTCTGTATTGAGTAATTGTGACTGTACTTGAGTACAATCAGCAATGAAAGTCGTTTAGTAAGCAATTAACATGAAGCGCTGGCACGAAACCAAATTACACAAGTATTAGTGTTCTTAATTTTCAGTTCCAATATTTAAAGGATATTCTTTATTCCGTACTATAAATAGTTTTGAACAAACTTTCAAAACAAAACAAGAAGATTTTCAATTTTCTACTGTATGTTTTTTACCCGACTGCCAAGAGTATGTTTTTCGCGCGTATCTTGTAGGTATGTATGTAATCTTGTAATATTCTTCATTAGCTCATAATCTCTGAACCACTATATGGATTTCAATGATTGATATCTCAAGTATTCTAGATTACATAAAATGTGAAAAGAGTTATATGGTGGATTTTTGGCGCGAAAACGTATTGTCATTCTTCTATATCTATAATTTTTTTTATTCATTGTATTTGATATGATCTCATTTGAGAACTGTCAAGTGAATGAGTACTCGTAGTAGTAAGTCCGAGGCATAGCTTAGACTACAGGTGAGAGTCTTGAATGCGACCGGGAGTAACCATAAGTTGACGTGTGATGATAATTGTGTTCTATATTACTAAATTTTCATATATTAGGTATTCTGGTTTTGCTGCTAACCATACTACAACTTAATTTAATTGCGTAAATAGCACTTCGATCAAATATACTGATAATATTGTTATTGGAATTACATTATTAACAGTCACCATTAATAAATTACTTTCGACAAGTCTGACAAAACGGTACTTGGAAACAGTTCGAGCTGTCAACATGACGCCTCCAACAGTTCGCGTGAATACGTATATTCAAGTCGGTAGCAGACCAAAAATAGATCGAGTGTCTAAAATCTACATCTTATGTCAAATGCTTTTCGGTAGTATCCGACTTCCACTACTCGGATATGTACACCCTATATTACTGATACTATTGGTTACCTATCCTTTGGGAATGGCCATTTATTTGATTAACTTTGTGCGCACAATTGAAGTTAACGTCATCGTAGTTATCGCTATGTCATCATTTATGTGTGAATGGATCTTTTTAGTCTCGTTTAACTTAATCTCTATTAAAAGACTACAGAGATATTACACTGAACTGAACGTCTTTGATAAAGAAGCTTGTTGCACACCGAGGATTGGAAAAGGAACGATCCGAAACATCGTGTACACTACTCTTATGATTCTGTACATCGTACTTGCATTTAATGTACCGTACCTTTTCCCGTCACTACAACCGTTGGAACTAGAATATATTCCGTGTATAACATGTCATATTCTTGAAGTACATTTCATGGGACACTTGCTCAGTCTTCTAATACCTCGGCTACGTTTAATCAATTATTATATGGAGTTATCGCTATCGAATGCTAAGATAACAAGAACTACTAGTACTGAAGAATTTGGGTTCAAAAGTGGTGATGGCAATAAAGCTTTATGTAAAATGGAGAAGTTAATGAATCTTTACCACACTGTTATAAAGTCCTACACATTTTTGATGGAAGCTATTAAATGGCAGGTAACGGATATTTACCCTACTAAATCCTACCGATATTATAAAATGTGAAATTTTACAAATATTTTTGGAGGTGTGTTATTCAATCACGTTCAAACGGCTGAACAGATTTGGTTGAAATTTGGTACACATATGTATGGTATGTATGTGACATGCTACTTTTTATACCTGAAAACGTTCTCAAGGGTTGCGTCCGGGACCTGACGTCCATGCGGGTAAAGCCGCGGGCATTAGCTATCTTTCTATCTTGATTGAGGATGACACAACAAGTAGTCTAGATAGTCTTATTTTCAACTACGGAGATTCAATGATGCTTCTTAAAGTCACGATATTAGGCGGTTATTCACAAAATGTACAATAGAACTTCGTGACTCAAAGAGTATTTTTAAAAAGCGATCCTGTAGATCCTCTGGTTCGTTGTTCCTCTGATTGTGTAATGTAATGTACCTATACGTTTTTTACAGCTATTGGTCATAATAACAGCGTCATTCATCACTGTTTTGTGTTATGGTTACCACGTATCCTATTCTTTGATCAAGGATAAGGTAAGTAGCAATTAGTATTATTAGCAAAGTCTAATGAACTCTTTCATATACTGTGGTATTAGCTTGTAGAAGTAGTCGTTTAACCGCTTACAGTTATTTAATAAGATGGACTTCACTCCTTATTAAACTGAAGTCTGCACTCCGAACACTAAGCGTTTTATTTTTTTCATTTTCAAGGGCTTTCAATGCCTCCGTCGCTTACAGCGGTACCTATAGGTCCACCACCGTAGTCCATCTGGGTGGCTCACAGTTACTTGTTTATTCACTAAGGAATTGATTTGGCCGTTTTCCAACCCACATAAATAAGTATTCAGTCTATGATATAGTATAGGCCCATTTGTTATTTTGTTACATCTGTAAAAAAGACATAAAAGTACAGAACAGATTACTAAAGATAAAAGGCTTTGGTAATTAAGATTATTATTTTATTTTTTTATTTTAGAATATCATAAAATAATCCATACCAAAAACTAGTATTTGCATATGTACTGTTTAACTTAAATTGCACCGTGTAGGTGTTAGAATTAGTTGCATGAGGCTTAGGGCCGGCGCCCACTGCCGGCATGGCACGGCATGGATTTTATTACCAAGCAAGTTATTTTGAATCTTATTTCAGATGCTTGATAATTCATTTTACTTTACGTCGTGGCATGCCGCCGCATGCCACGGCCTGCCGCGGCATCGTTTGACGAAATAAAGTAAAATGAATTATAAAGCATCTGAGATAAGATTCAAAATAACTTGATTAGTAATAAAATCCATGCCCTGCCATGCCTTAATATATATTCTTTCACCGTTAAGTTATTTCGGTTCCCAGGCGTGAAAGGCGCATTTCCAAAATAATTTTTCATGTAGTTTTGCTTCTTTTTAAAATAACAACAATAGTACAGCGCATTGCGATTTGCAGGTCTCAGAGCACTTTCCTTACAAGTACACTTGCTATGATTGTAAACGTTATATTATTGTGCCTGTAATAGCTACATGCCATGTCTTGGTTTATCTGTCGAACTAGCGTTTAAAACTTATATAAGAAACTTTACACACTTGAACAACGGTCAATTTATGTGAGTTCCCATGTTCTTTAGCGTCCGATGTTGCTGACGGTATCCGGCTTGGCGTTATCTTTTGGGACCATGTTACCATTGGTCGCTCCTTGCACCCTCGGCGACCAAGTACATGATGAGGTGCGAAGACTGCGTGAATTGTTGGCCTCAAGACTATATGAAAATCAATTAGGTATGGTTATCTATGTTATTATAGGTGTAGTATGTCTGTTAGTGTCTAGTATATATGTTAATAATGCGTTAGTTAGATGGTTAGTAAGCAAAGAGAGATGAAGTTATACAACTTATGGCTAGATAGGGTGTACTGCAGACTGCACAGTCAATAGCTCCTTCCCTCTTTCTTGACCATAACACGAATGTTCATAGCACGTGATGGTAGGTCTTTCAGAAATCATATCTAATTTAATTTATCTTTATAACTAAAACATAGCAATAGAGTCACACTCTTAAAGGCTTTAATAAATAACTTAAATTAAATTTATTAAATGTTGTAGATAAAGCAAGCCGCGGGATGGCGAGAGCACTTCTTGCTTGGACAGAGACGAGGGACCTCTCATTTACACTCCTACGGATGCTGAACATCGACATATCCCTCCCGTTCAAATTCGTTGGGCTCCTAGTGACATATCTAATTATACTTTTGCAATTCCAAAAAGTAATTAACCCTTGATTTGGATTCGGCTTGCGTTGTACCAAAATTGGAACAAATTTTGAAACATTTTATTTGCACCATATTTGTTTAAAATCTGTTTGTACGATTTGGTTTGTTGTCTAAATGTGATCACCTATTTATATAATACGTATGTATACGTATAATAAAGTTTTAATGAACAAGTTAAAGCAGTCGTTTCTGTCTTCACGGTAATCTTGGTCGTTAAAATATGTAAAAGTACCTGCCCCACTAGACAAGTGGCAATACGATTTTAGAATAGAATACACTACATTGATCAATGTATGGGATTGACATACGTTGACGGCTGTCATAAAAGTCATAAATGTCAAAATACGTGTCAATTACAATACATATATCATGCAACAATGTTTATATTCTGTATTCCTAGTTTAGAATTAATTGCATTCAGTTCATCAAGTTACATAGTATGTAATTCACTGATTTATTCCAAACCTTATTGAACTACGAACTAACGATATTTTTACTACTACGCATGCAGAACATCGACATAACCCTCTCGTCATCGGACTTCTAGTCACGTTTCTAATTATATTACTACAGTTCCAGAAAGTTCTGAACCCAGATATATAATTTGGTTGTGCTTTACTAGTTTTGGAGGTTGTATAAGGTTCAATTTAAATATCGATATTGTTAATGTACCTGCTACTGCACCGATAAGATTTAGTATAGTAAAGAATCTTCAAAGTAGCAACACTTACATGATATATATTAAAAAATAAATATTATGCCTTCAAGATTTTATTAAAGTATTCGTGATTTTATTTTCTATCATTATTAACTTGGATCGTAGTCTGGAATAACACATAGACTACTTTTTATTAATGGAATGCGTTCCCATAAGTTGCAGGCATAGGAGCGAAACTACATGCGGACCGAGTCTCTTCCACTAGCTTATAGTAATTTTTCACTTAAATAAATATTTTCCACCATTGACATACTTTATCCAATCTATAAACATCGTAATTAAGTTAATTATTCTATAGTGTCAGTGTCAGTTTGACAGTATTTAATTAAATGTAGATATTATGGTTATCACAATAAAATTGTGTGGGCGAGGTCTAGGCCTTCGACCACTGTCAATTATTATTAATTCAATTATATTCCTTCAGCTTCCAGAATATTGCTAAGATCTGTCCGATGTCGTCATGTTTCGTACAATAAATGGGACACACCCGATATTGCTGTGCGGCGAAGCATTTATGTCAGTTAATTGCTTCGCTAGAACAGCAATGTATATGCATGAAATTTTGCTATAAATTCTCACAGCAGATTTTTGTAGGAATTTTGTGTTTATAAAGACCATTTTCGACACAATAACATGATAAATTCAATATTAACAATTTGATTCCTATGGATAGTAATATTCATAACAATATTAAATTATACGTTTAGTAGTTGATGTTAACGGTAACAGCAGGTGTAATTATTGAATACATACATATACAGGGTATATAATGTTAGTTTTAAGTGATTTCCTTTCATTTAATTTACCACGTTTGTTAGAGAGATTTGATTCTTATGATTGACACTATCGATTGGTGTTATAAAAACACAGGGTGTTATTTTTTCTGATTTTAGTCGGTTCGAGTCCTGGGTGAGTCAAGCGAGTTTTAGAAAATCTTTGAATCCAATTTTGTTTCTTTTTAAAAATAAAGGAATGTCTTTAAGTAAAATAAGCCAAATTAAGGATTTAAGGTAGTTTTCCTCCAGGGCCCGACTTATTTTTCCACCCTGTATATACGTAAACACGCCTGTAAATCCCTGATGGGAAAGGCAGAGATGTATTATCAGTATTATCACCCACATTTCGCCAACTATTATTTCCGGCCATAGGTACATACGTTATTTAATAAGTTCCATATATAGAGCACAGCAACCCCTTACTAAAATTTTACCCCTTTGTATTTAGTTTGATGGATGCCAATGCATGCCTATTTCACAGTAGTCGACCCTTGTCGAGGCACGGTCAGTTTTGGTCAATTATTTCAGAGTCGGATGGACAAAAACATACGTTTAACTGTCATGGCACTTTCTGTCACAAACCGTACTGATTCATGGCAGTTTTACACGCGAAGGGACCCTTGTCAGCAATCAGCCAGATTTATTTGGTAATAACAAAATCGAATGGACGGCATATAGCCATGGTGTTTTCTATGGTAGAAATGTACCCACCTTACTCTATTGTATATTTATATTCATCAGCTGTACCGTGGAGTTGAGTTATTATCTTAATCAATTAATGGATAGATAATTTATTTTCCAGTGTTTATACTCAGTCGGCAGGTATTGATCGAGTCGCGAGAAAAGGGTATTTGATATCAAACAATTCAGCAACTTTGGTATTTTCTTACATAGACAAATGATTATTATAATTGATTAGAGATGATTTGAAAACTGCCGTTAGACTACGCCAAGTACACTTATGTACCTACCATCAAAATGTGCAAATGTGTGCTAGTTTTTCAAATGGTGGCCTTTTTATAATGTCGATTATCTTGACTTTTACGAGGTTTACTAGCGTATGAACACATAACCCAAAGAGAAAGAAGTCTCGACTATTAATAAGCAGGCTGGCTTGAGCTCTAAAACCCTTAATGGGCCCCATTGGGTCCCATACACCCGATAATGTGTTAGTTAAGCTAAATTGCTTGAGTTAAGAGTGGGTTCACATCGATAGTGTAATTTAAAGGATTTGAACTTGAGACCTCTCGATCGTAAAGCCGACTTCTAACCACTAAGCTACCGACCATGCTACCGCCATAATCATGGCGCTTGTAATAGTGCTGAAATATCAGAAATCCGATAAAACAAATAAACGAAGCCAATATGTATGGGAAAAATGTATAATTATGTTTATCCGCATTCTAGAACCCATAACACAAGTTAGTTAAGCTATGCTTACTTTGGGTTTAGATAGCGTTGTGTAGAATGTCCTACAAAAATAAATAAAAATAAAAATACGGTTAATTATTTTAATATTAATAACATTCACACTAATAGCAAAGAAAATTCGTGGTAAAGCGAATCTAGGGAACATTATTGGAAAATTTATACATTTGACTGGTTTTATTTTATCGGGGTAATCGGTTCTAAAGATTTCAATTTACGACAACGGCAAATGGAAACGAGAGATACGGTTGGATTACGCCCGTCTGGTCACCGACTTCTTTATTCGAAATATCTTTTTAAATCCTTCATCCAAATTATAAAATGTACATTTTATGAGTGCGAAATTAGGTTATTTAACTAGTAATATGTGTGGTATGATGGAGCGTTCGATTGCTAATTTTGCTCAGTTTCAATATCTGTCTGCATGTATATAAACTTAGCAGCATATTAGATTTTTATGCCAATTATAATTATGATAAAATGCCTGAATGCGTAAAAATCATTATGAAAAATGACAGTGTATATACATACATTAAACATATTACCCTCGGGTAGGTCCCACGTAATAGGGGCTAAGCCCATTGCCGTATTCCGGGCACTATTGTTGACTCGAGCCATGTATCTGAGGCTGCGCCTGGGCAGCAATCCAAGCCTCCTTTTAATACCTATACCTATTATTATTTTGGTCATTGTATGTTTTGGAAGATCGACTGGCTTGTACATTAAACTGTGCTTTACATGCTTGGCATGTCAATAATGACAATATCTCATTGTAAATTATGACATTTAGTTTAATTTAATTTCATACCATCTAATAGTAGTACAAGAAAGTTATCTTAATTAAGGGGCAAAATATTCCTAATAGCAATTTTCTTTCGGAATTCGTTGTCACTGGCAGTCTAAATTTCAAAATATGGGGATATATCTGACGTATCAAATTCAGTTTACCACCAACCAACAAAAACACCTATCAGTTTGCAGAAATTACTCAATAAGTAGACAAAACATTTTTCGAACGTGTCTCACCAAATTGCTTTCTTAAAATGTTCGTGTCGGTACAGGAACATAATAACAGCTCTCCCTTGATGAATGACGGCGGCAGTGAAGACTCGAGGCCACCCTAACGAAGACTGATCGTGTTGCGTGGTGACGAATGCGCAGGTAAAGGAAATATAATGGACTTTCCATTCATAGCAAATTAGATTCCATTTTCCTTATTTACTTCTACTGAGGTGATACTGGTATAGGTTTCTAAATTAGATAACTATTGAGATACGATATCTTTTATTGCGACCTCTGTGGCGTAGGGGTTGAGAGTTCAACTGCTAAGTTATAGGTAGTAGGTTCGATTACAGGGTCAGTGCAAATATTTGTATGCGTGAATGTCTATATTTGTGAATGTAATATATAATGAGTATTTGTTCACAAACAATATCTAAGCATGCTTATCCGCATTCTAGAACCTATAACACAATAATAGAGGCTTGCTATGGATTATGCGCTATGTGGTAGAATATTTTTCATTAATGTTAGGCGTAGCACCGTAGACATCTACGGCGTAGCGCTACATAGAAAATGTCATGTTCAAATCTCTTAATAATAACAAGACAGGTATTTATTATAAACCTCAAGTTGATCAATAAATTAGAATTTGATAAGTTACATTGCTCATTGACTGTATGTACTTCAAATGACAGAGTTTCAGAAGCTTAGTAGTCATCATTTTTCGTCTTTTTTTTCTTTCGTGTCAATGGAACGCCATTCGTCGAATTTTGTTTGCATAGTGTGCTGTTGCTGCTACCCTGATTACGTTCTCAAACGTGCTCATTAGCTGCTCCGGCGTACATGTATATGGGCCATAGTCTGACACAATTTCAGTAACCATTGCAACTATTCTATACTTTAGAGCATTTAATTTCCGCTTCTTGTATTCAATGCAGCACGTATTACCCAATCAAAGTACCTTATAGCCAATCTACAAGAGCATCAGATTATGCCAAGACTCGTACATGAGATCGTCGGCGCTTCGTGCCCTGCAAGAGACATTCAATTACGTCCGTCTATAGCAGGTGATGCGTATGCTTGCAAGCGTCGGTGCATTGTTCAGCGAACCATCTATATTCAGTCATTTAATCAAGCTCTGGCATATGTTTGTGCATCAGTTAGTGCCGAGTTTATTGAATCGGTATGAGAGATGGTGGGATTCAAGTAGGTTAGTGATTGATTTTAGCTGGGTAAGTAGGTAAGGTAAGATAACAAAACTATATAACCCTGGGTGGGCAGTTGCACACGTCCATATGCCATGGTAACCAATTCCATAAGGTGGGCCATGTACTTGTTTGCTACCTAAGTGGTATATAAAATCCAGGTATTCGAGTCTAAGATAACTTTACCAGCAAGTCAATACATCTGCAGATTGAAGGCTGAATCTCTGGCACAGCCTTTTTTCTCGGGTTTGTAGTCAGACAGCAGTTGCTTTCGTAAAAGTCAAATAATGGGGTTTTAGGAGAGTGGATCCTGGATCCTGGGCTCCAACAAACTTTGGATGCAACTAAGATTGGCACCTGGATGAAGAAGTAAACGTAAAGTCCGGGATATGAATTTAATTTTAACTTTCGTTTTTATCACAGTATCGGGTATTAGTATGTACGACTGTACAGACTGTACATAGTGTACATACAAGGGCAACTGCCCTTGAAGGTGGTGTAAATCTTTCTATTTAAATAAAATTAAACTTATCCCCTGAAAATTACAAAAACACTTATGCTACGATTATATTTCTTGAATTACTACATTGTAAAAATTCCATTCCAACGTAAAGGTCTTTCTAATAATATTGTAGAAATAAAACAATCCTGACAAGCGAGTACAAAAGCGTATCTAATTTTTAAACATGACCATGCTAGCGGTCGATGTTTAATATCGTAATTCACAAAAAATCGTCCTTAATCAGTTGGGTTCATTGCACCACCCTTCAATTCATTTTCGGGGTTTTCTTGCATAGAAGTCAACCAAATCAACAATTGGAACATGAGTAATAGAAAATGGACAAAAGATAACCTGTCCGTATGGTTCGATTTGGCATATCCAACGACCTGTGCGACGGTACAACCTATATTTGCAATTCTGTTGCTGTACCAATTTAGATGAAAGGGTTTGCTTACCGAATTGTATAACAATGGCAGTGATTGAAGTTATTACTATAGAATGTAACTTGTAGCGATTATAGATTTTTAGATTTAGTAAAAGCGGAAAACATAAATATATGTAGTAACAGTGAATGGAATTTAGAAATAGGACAGGAGAAAGGGGTGTGACCTTAAGTTCCCGAGTTTCTAGAATAAGAGAAAACTTTAAAAAACCAAAGAAAGTCTATCTTAGTCAAACTCTTACTCCTTGCTACTACTTCCCGACATGTAAATTAAAAAAATGGATACTACAACTCTTAGTTGCCCAAAATATTACTCGTTAGTAAGAGTCAAATAACCGATGTCAAATAGGTGACATTTATTATGTCTTTTAATCAAGCCCATCAGTGAAATCGAAAAGGGTCCCTAATTATCTTTAGTTGAAGAACTTTAAGGGGTCTAGTGTCTGAGAATCTTTACGATTTTTGCGTATTACAGCTTCAGTACCAATGTGTGCGACCTGAGTTTTACTTGAAGAGATTTTACGAGCTCAATAAAAGCTAACCATTTTTAGGCTGAGTTTATTATCGTTGGGAACAGACTCTAAATCTTGAAAGTAATCACTTCTATCCGTATTACGTAATAGGCGCGTATTTTTTTTATCTTTTTAAACCCACCAAATCTCGGCATCTTTGATTTAATACGGCACTTACGTGTTCGTACAATACGTTTTTACATCTTCTGCTTTGTTCACGATAGACGCAAAAACTACTGAACGGATTTTGATGCGCATTTTTTTGTTAGAAAGGTCTTCATCAGACAGACAGAGCCACATATCTAGTCTAAATATAATAATTTGCTTGAGTAGCATAGTTGAGTGAACAGCTGTTATAAAATGAATGTGAATATACAAAAAAACTTTTTAGAGATAGTTCAGTTCCGATACGCAACGGAATCGAAATCTACATTGTAACTTAAAACCAATTACACTCCGCTGTCGTTCAAGTACAATTGATAATTTAGTTAATATATACAATTTGGGGAGGGTCGGTCCGGGCCTTCACGTAAATAAACGGCACAGTACAACTTGATTTGTTAATATAATAAGAGAGCTAGGCAGAGCTGTAGTAATCAATATATCAAACTATATTCCCAACTTTAATAATGAAATGTGGGTGTAAATACACCTCTGCCTACTCCTTCGGGGATTTACAGGCTTGAATGAAGTGCCACTTTAATAACGATTAAGATTGAAATATGTTGTAAAATATTATTAATATTTTGACAAACAATGTATTATATCTTAACATTTCGATCTTTCTACAATTTTTATAAGTGAAAATTTAAATCTTCGTCTTTATTTTCCTTTGTCTTTGTCGCTAAATTTTCTGGACAAAGACTAATTGTAGATCACTGAGTATTTCTCAGAAACAATTATACTTTATAGTTATAAAGTTGTGTAATAATAAATAGAGAGGTTGTTCTGCGAAAATCTAGGAGGGACCTAACATAATAACCTCAACATTATACTTTATATCTCACCCCAAGATCTCAAAATAAAACTACAGGTATTAGAAAAATTAATATAACAATTTAATCAACAAAAATAATTAAATCCAGTTTTGAATAGTCCTCTTGAAGACAATCCTTTAAATGTACAAAAGGTCGTCAATCAAAAAGTAAATAATTCTGTTGACGCGATCAAAGCGATATCTTTCTCTGTACTTAATTGTTTAGGCTTTGAGGCTGGTGTAAAAGTTTGCGGATGTACCGCTACAAGGGTTGATTGTATGCGATGGATAACAATTTTACCCTACGTACCTTCAACCAGCTCTTAATTTGGTTCGTCAAGAAGAAGAGTGTCAGGATTAGATGACTTGCTGGTCTCTATTGCCCGAGACAGCTTGATATCTTTTTAGAGCAGTTAAAACCGAAACTATATATTTAATATTTCATAAATGTGAATGGTTTTAACTACTCTATGAAGGTATCAAACTGTTAGTGCATATGGTAGAGGAAACCCTCATTTTAGTAGTGTTGTAGATTAATTCATACTGTGCAGTAGCGCCATACATTTTCTTTGATAACATTGGCTACATTCAAATGAATATAACACAGATTTGTATTCAGCAAAAGATTGACTAAATGAAATGAGATTGGTCGATAAAACAAAGCGTTGAAAGGAATATTTCACGCTCTTTTGCTAATTGTAGTCATTAGTTAATTGTCATTATCTCAAATTGCTGTACTGTAAAGATCATAATTGTCACGAGCAGAGTCTGCATCGGTAATTATCCAAAAAATGAATATTAGATTTCCAATCAAAAAGTAATTTTTGTATTCAAAATATACTTACCATAGCCGAAGTATAATTTTTAGCCTATCGCCGTCTACTGGTTATGTTTTCTCGCTTGAGAGGTTTGAGAGTTACAAAATAAAAGAATCCAATAGGACTTTTTCTGACTGAATTTACTTTTGCTACGAAACTCCGAAAGTCTTTCTATTTGTCATATGCTAACAGGGTGTTTCCTAGGCTAACTGAAACATGGTTTTCACGTAAGAAAGTCGTAAAAATATCGCTTCTTATCAAATTAAGAATATTATAGCATCAAGTGCCAAATCAGACCGGGTTGGCACTTTCAATCGTGAGGCAAAATAGATCTGATTAATCAACCCTGTAATATGGAGGTCGATAGACCACGTACAACTTGTGAAATCTTAAAAATGTAGTGGAACATCAGCCCATAGAAGAAAATTCTGCTTGTCGAAAACTTGTGGGTTGAAAACTTTAAAAAGCGTATCTATGACTTTCATTTACGCCGTCAAACGTTTTTGGAATACTAATTTGCACCTTGGCACCAGCAGGAAAGTGAAAGACAAACATAATGAAAGGCGGCGCGCACCTTCAAGAGATTTTTCATCACTAATTAAAACTTACAAAATCTAGAACAGGAAATTTTTCCTTACTGTGGGTAAAACTTCATAGAATTAGCATTTCATAATAATAATGATTGAGTTTTATTTCGGACTTTATTGAAATAAAAAAATTTATAACGGTTTTCATTACGATTTATTCGTTTTCATTTTATTATTTAAAATTTAAATTGATCTCCACGTTTTCCGAAGAATCCGTTAAATACAGCTTTATTTCAATGTGCAATATTCGCATAAACTTCCGACTATCATGTTTAACATAACATGTTCGTAGCTTAGAGTATAATGGTTCCATTTACTCTGCATATCCAATTATAAAGATAAATATAACAGTTATGTTGGCTTTACTATTAAATTTGATTGTAAGCTAATATTACGCGCATGTGATTTTACAATTCGCCATAAATGTATTTATACGTATTTGATACAGAAATATAAAACGTTTGGAATAGACCTACCTACTTTGATTTATAGGATATTATAAAAAGCAAACGTATATTAGAATCGTACTCAAGCAACCTTTTGACTACATAAACTAGTGCTTCTTTTATTTTCGTCTCCTTCATAATAAAACCAATCAGTAATATCGAAAGACTAATGATTTTTACTTTTATGATTTTAAGGGATCGTACGATCGATTGTACGTTCAAACTCAAACGAATATCAATGAGCTGATTCTTACTTGACTTGTACATTGCAATGAGTCAGTACAGGCAATTTCTAGGCATTAGCAGCCTCTATTATCTTTGTAGATAGGTGATAAATTTTGTAAAGTGCTCATCACAATCCTTATCACGTACCTACCGGTAAGATACGTAATTTATATTTTACATCGTGACCTCCCAAATACACTAATCTTAGCATCTTCGATTTAATTCTCAACTTACAAAGTTAAACAGTTAATGCAACGCATGTTATTTTGAATGGATCATTAAAAGTGATTCATAATGATTGAAATCCAGTCATAAATATTAAAATTACATGTACCTAACCTTAATGCAGTAAGAACAATTTACAATTACAATACGATTATCGTTGTACTGAATAAAAGTCTTCCAATAAAATCGATATTTTTACTTAAATTCAATTACACACCGCCACCGTCCAAACTGGTTTAGTTAATATATCGATCACCTCCTAAACTGTGCAATTTAAGACGGTCGAAGCTTTCAGGAAAATTAATGGTCTGGCTCTATCTGAATTATTAACATAATAAGATAACTTCGAAGGCTGAGCTTCTGCAATCAATAAATATGCCTACGATAAAGCTTTTCACCAGGCCATGCCATTCTGTACTTACGAAAGTTTTGAAGCTTTATAAAAGTAATTTAGCTACGTACAATTTATAGATTATTAATTATTTAGTTGTTTAATATCAATATTAAGTTGTATATTATTGGTCACTTTAACGAATACTGAGAGTAAAGTTGTATAAGTTTATTACTAATTATGATAATTTTAGTTATGAGTGGTGACTGAGAAAGAATACAAGTATTACCACCCTATCTCATCAGAAGAGTGTCGTAAGAGGCACATAACGGAAAAACACGCAGACTGTGAAATGTATTTAATTTCAACATGATCTCCTTTCGGCTTGACATACTGAGACTAATATTTGTCTGGCCTAAACTTTGAATCCCCTAACTGCAGAATACGGCTAGACTTCCTCGTTATTTTCAGGTCTTTTTTCCGTCAAGCATTGTTATATTTGTCTTGACATTCAGTCAAGGCATTTTCTTCATATTTGTTTACAGAAAATAGGTTTCTTTTGTTCTGTGAGTTGATTACATGGTAGTAAGACTTTTGAATTATTCAAGTTTCAATAAACAACATTTTTAAAGGTAAAATACATTGTAGCGGTGTGACCTCTCTCGGGAGAAATTCGGGATCGTCGATAGCCTCTGAACTAAAAATTCAAAGAAGGGTATCTATAGTTCCATTTACTCCATCGAACGTCTTACGAATACCAATTTATTACAGTATCCTGGCACCAGAATAAAATGAAAGAAATACAAAGCCTCACCGCAGTTCTGACCATTGAATGTGTTTTTGGAAGGCATTTTCATTATTAGTCATAACCACAGAATTTACAATGTGTTGTAGTATAGTGGGTCTAACTCACTGGATGAACTGTGGTCTCATTGGAACTGTATAAATAATACAATTGATATATGTTTAGTAGGGTAGGACTACCGGGAAGAAATTATTCCCGTGGTCCCATCAGTGGGTCGTACAGGTGGGACCAGGGGTAAAAACTGAAATGTGATTAGTGATGCCTCTGAGATACGACGAGATACACCAAGACCTAAGAGATATCATTAGATTTATCCTTGAGAAGGTTTAATAAATCTATATAATTTGAACTGTAGTGACTGCGCTAAACAAACTAGCTATATTCCATTTATGTAACATTAATATGCTTAGTTTACGTAAATGAATGATCTAAAACCTTAATACAATCCTTTCCGAAAACATAAACGGTAATTTATTCAATATCAGTATTTAAACACGCCTAGCAGCCTAAACAAAGTTCATAAATTCAACTACAGATAGTTCAGAAACGAGTGAAACTAATACAACTGTTTAATTTGTGCGTTAATGAAACAAAACTCGGTTAACTCCAGTTTTGGGTTTGTCCTCTTTGAGATGATCCTTTAAATTTCGTACAAAAGGGCGTCAATCAAAAAGTAAATAATTTAGTTCACGACATCAAAGCGATATCTTACCCTATAATTATTTAGGGACTTTGAGTCTGGTACAAGGAAAGTTTGCGGATGTACCGCAGCGAGGGTCGATTGTGTGATGGACAACAACTCGATTAACCTAAATATCTAATATAAGTGTTGGAGTAGAATGGAGAGTACACAATGTACTTGTACACTTAGTTCGATTTGAAATCTAAATAATTATTTAATATTGTGACGTGGCAGTAGAGTTTTGACCGCTACGTCAGGGGGTGCGGATTTGATTCTGTCAGTACAAATATTTATATAGGTACCTACATAATATTGTCTATTTGCATTAGTCTGGGGATTTCGTAGTATTTGCTTTTAACTCAAAGTTAGAATATGTTTATTCTCATTGAAGTGCCCATTGAGGCGACGGTAATTTAGTAGTTAAGGAGTCGACCTTACAATCGGGTGATTTGAATCCTGGCTAATGGCCAGGATGCGAAATACTATAACACTACCGACGTGACTTTGACTATTATTTGACTGCGGTGGTTTTCCCAAGCGACTACAATATGGGGTTCTTCAAGAAGGGCATTAGAAGGTTTCTTCAGGGTGGGCAGCGCGAGTGTGACGCCCCTGGTCTTGCATACGTCCATAATAGGCCACGGTGACCGCTTCCCATCAGGTGGGCCGTGTGCTTGTCTGCCACCTAAGTGGTATAAAAAAAAATATTATACAAGCTAGTTAACCTATGATTATTGATTACTTTACATTGATATATATTGTTACTAAAGTCTAGATAATGCTGTGTAGTGTGTTGCAGAAAATATCATTATTTATCTGAAATCTAGATAATTAATAACGTGCAAGTGTATTTTGTGTTATAAGTTATAACTAATACATACGTATGGCAACAGAACTATTCAAAATTTGTTTTTTACAAGTACCTACTACGGATAATATACATGAAAAAGTTAGTGCTTTTTTTTAAACATGGAACACAGGAGTCAGGTACAAATTAAACATGACCCTGATACAGCTTTTTTGAGCAATGAAAGCATGTTCCATAATCTGTCCCTGCCACAGAATAGCACACCGTGTTTGAGGGGTGAACTGGTGCGTGACGTCACCACGGTATGCCGTTAATAAAATTTATGTGTTTACCATCTTTCCTTAACCTCTGGTGTTTGTCAAAAACGACCTATTGTTCTACATATCTATATGTTATTTTCAATTACTTAGTTTGATTGTTGTTATGGAGTTGGTGTGTGATGTTTTTATTTTATACTAGCCTAGCTGATACCCGTATCGCCACCTGCGTATTATTATTTGAACTGTATAAAAAACTCGCTATTATATGGCTATTCCTAAAGTTAAATGAGGAGTTGGGGTGGTGCTAGTACCTACTTCTAGTATTAATTTTGCCTTCCACCAAAATTAACTTCATAATACATTTTTTAATTATAATAACGCGGCTTTTTTATTTTACGCGTCGTGGCCGCAAAGCTCACGGGATTTGTTAGTGTGGTAACTAAATTGGGATTTAGATTTTTACTTAACTTTTTATATTATGCTCTAATTAATGACGCTAGGTACATCAAACTGAGATCGATCACGACGTCAAGGCACGCATTGCTGCCGTGTGGGCCAAGTGGCGAGAAATGACTGGCGTCACCTGTGATCCTAAAATGCCAGTCAGGTTGAAGGGGCAGGTCTATAAGACAATCATTAGGCCTGTTCTCTTGTATGGTTGTGAGGCGTGGCCGCTGCTCGACCCCCGCCAGGTCCAGGTAAAAGGGGTAGGCCAAAGAAGTCCTGGCTTGACGTCGTGGAGGGTGATATGCGTGCTAATGGTCACACTACCATGGACGCCCAAGATCGTGCGAAGTGGAGAAGGAAGAGCCGGAAGGCGGACCCTGAGCTTCGAGGTCATCTTGGCCACGGATGCAATCAGGAGAATACGTCTATATGCAGATGATGATGACATCAAACTGTAATATAAGTTAAGTAAATTTACATTTATAGTGCAAAATTTCAAAAGTAGTCACATTATATACTGAATTCAACGAGGACCCAGCAAGTTCTTCGAGCTCCACGGCAACTTTACCTTCAAGTCCGTATATCTACAAATGCAACGGGCATTTGTAGCTATACGGACTAGGCTCTGGCGCATATATTTGTTGTGGATTACCTTAGTTCTCCAACGATAAAGTGTCGGAATCCTATGATTCCGGACAAAGCAACTATTACCAACCTCAGGTCAAATAATAAAACATTCAAAATTTTTCAATATCAGTAAGCAAATTTTAGCAGGAACTACTTGACTGTAAAATATTATGTTCTTTGTTGATCTTAAACCGAGCTTGAAACCACATAACCATAAAGAATAAGTACATGACATACCAGGCCATTATGGTAACCTTTTCCAAATTTGTGTAGCAATAAATTCGCTGCGGAATGCTCTCGTCCATCAATGTAAAAATCGTGACTAAAACGAAAAAAAGGAAAATTGTTGAAATGTTTTCTGAGGAATATAAAGGACCTGAACCTTCGGGTTTTCTTCGATAACAATAGATATACCTCTTGGCTCCCCTGAAAATGTCTTTTGTGGTTAAAATTTTGGGACAAAGTAACGCCCTTTGCCCAACTGTGTTGGACAGATTTTAGCGAATTTACAGTACTTGGCAACTGTAGAAAGATTTTCCAAATTAGTCTCAACATTTTTCGCAAAACATTTTCAAATGTTGACCTTGTTGATTTAAGTGTTACACTTTTCATTTCAAATTTATTTAGAGTAAGGATATCAACTGAAGGATAGTAATATAATTAAATGGTTGTTCGTTAAATAGTGTCCAGGATAAATAAAATAGCTTTCTTAAATTGTCCTTGCCTTATTTATAGACATTACAATTTTAATTACATAAAATGAGTTATGTATGAGTCAATATTGTAAATTAGAGTCTCCAAGTATAATTTTAAATTGCTACTTTTTACAATTTTGTAGTTATAGCAGATTCTAAGGACACCATAGAAGATTATGCTCATTCCACAAAAGAAATACGGTTGCACTTCTTTATATAAAGTTGCATGTAAAGGTGTAACCATATATCTCCTTTGTGACTGAAAAACATGAAAAAATTTACATATAATATAAGATGTTTAAAACTCAAATATTTACATTTATTTGCTTTCGTTGCCAACCGCTGATCAACAGATGAGGCATTGGCATAGACTTTCCTCTTGGGATTGCGGGTCAGAAGAAGTTGCTTTTATGGAAGCTTAGATTAACCATATCTAGAGAGAGAGTAGGAGAGTGGATCTTAGGCTCCAAAGTATGAGCTATGTCCGGTTGTTCACCGGGACTAACGCTATGTTGAATGTGATGACAATGTGTATGTGTGGTGGTGGGAGGAGGGGTGAGCAGGGTAGTTAGAGCTCAGTGAAGAGGTCTTGTCCTGTCAGTGGGAAGACCAAAGGCTTGTCCTGCTTGTCTTCTTCAATGACGGCACAGAATCTCTCTGTTCTTACAGGGTCGGTAGCACGAGCGTGACTCCCCTGGCGTTGCACTTGTCAATAGGCCACGGTAACCACTTTCCATCAGGTGGGCCGTGTGCTTGCCTGCGACCTATGTGGTATAAAAAATATTTGATATGAAAATATGATAATAATTACACCAACAGTACTTTAAATCATCATCTCTAAGGATTAATTACGCTTTGGTTGGGTTATAAAACAAGGGTCTGAACAACTTAATTGCTGAACAAGTCAGTTAAAAGAACCAGCTAACTTAGTTATCTTTGGGTCTACTTAGTCCTGTGCAATTATGTTTACGGAAATTAAGGGGCTCGTTTGATGTCTTTGGGCTGCTCGCTGTGACTTGATTAAGACATGTACTATACAACCTTCTTAGCAATACAAGATAAATGTTCACATAGATAATACAAAAGAACCTGTTACCGGGGCTCCACTATATGTCGGTTATCGCGATCAAAAGCCTGTAGGTTCCAGGTCCCAAGGTTTAATCTATCTCTGATCCAGATGCCATCAAAATCGGTTCAGTGGTTTAGACGTGAAAAGACGCGACAAGCAGACAGAGTTACATTCGCATTTTATAATAGGTATTATGTACAAAGGTGAGCTTAACTCATATGAATTTCCTACCAGCAAACCTTTGAGCAATAAAGCAAGATAGTAATAAAGGGAGCAAAGGGGATTAGCATCGCCTGTCCAAGCTGAGCAGGGCCAAGATGTCGAGATATTCATACCAGAATTTGAGCAATTTTACACATCATTATTGTAAGGAAATATTATCTCAGAACTAATCTTATGCCCTCAACTTATGGTAGGTACCTTTTCTTTTATATTTACCTACTTTTTTGCCTGTGTACCTACCTGAGAAGGGGAGGAGGAGAGGATTGACATCCATAAAGAAAAATGTAAAAGAGGTGAGCTCTTTTACATATAAACACCTAAACAAACTGATCTTGATATCTGAACTCTTTGAAACCTATACGAGATTTACATTTTATTGAAAATCAAATAAGCGAGTATATATATATATACAGTCAGCGAAATTCGAAAACTAAATAGCAACTCATTATGGTCTTATTAACTTTAAAACGATCATTCTCTTACCATGAATAAAATACCTATTTCTCGTGACCGCAGATGTTTTAAATTTTGTTATGAATATGCAAACTTCCAGATATTTGATTTAAAGGGCTTTAAATTGTTCTTTACTTTCAACAATCAGGCATATTATTATAGCGGAGCTCATCGACGAAGGCTCTGCATATTATTATAGTTATGCGTTTATTTAATATTATATTTAATATAAATGTTCTAGTCTTGCTTTCATTAATCTAAAAATCTGTGAAGTAAAATACATTATGTAATAATTAATGACACTGAACGAGAAAAAAAATCCAGTTCCAAGGCTCGATTTATCTGAAAAACTCACCTAATGAATTATTAAGTGTAACATCTGAAATTTTTACACTGTTCAACGAAGATAATAATAATACAACTGCCTACCTCTAAGTTCTACATAACGTTTTTTAATGGTTATTAGGCCAGTGTGGTTAACTACAGCCTAATTCATAGCAAAACACTGACAGGAGGCGTTAAATAAAAACAAAAAAAAAATGTCTGTAAATGAAACCGATTCCTAAACAAAATAGTTACCTACATACGAACTAATATAAAGAAATATTTATATTAATGAATTGTGACCGCTCTCATTGCTTAACTTGATTACGAAAAACAAAACAAATGGTTTCAAAAACTTGGGATATTTCTAATTTAATGTGTTAAGAACAAAAGTAACATGAAAAGTTGTTGAGCAAATGGATCTTACCTTGTCCTTTATCAAATCATCGAAAATGTAGCAACAATAACACAAAATACAGACAAAAGATGCTATTATTGATAACAAACACCTGTAAAGGGAATATATATTTCACGAGGTTAGGACCTACTTTGTTACAAAATCATATTTTATATAAATATCATCCATTGCGAGCGCGCGGTTCAAGCTATCACGGACGTTTATCTCTCATAAATGTCCGTTTGGACGATGTTCGGAGAAGGCGTAAAGAGCACAACCTGTATCTGAAGGTCCATTAGATGTTTGCCATTGAAATTTCAATAATAAGTTTTCGTTAATGTACCTAACATATTCATCAATTATTACTGCATTTTATAAAGAGCTGGTATATTTTTCCACTTAAGCTGCTTGGCAAATAACTAATCTATATAGGTACATACAATATGAATGTTTTTACGAAAATGTATCTAAACATGTTTATCCACATTCTCGATCCCATAACACAAGATAGATGGGTGCGGTGCTGTATTCTTTTAGATATGTGGTTCTTCTCCTAACTTGCCCTTACTAAGATAAACGACTTACTTTCTCTCCCGTCACCAGAGTCACTCCGGTATTTCTTCTTACAAATTAATGTCTTACCTTGTCATGTAAGTGTAATTGACACTCATCCATCTTTTTAACAGGTCAGCTTTTCGTTTCTTAAAGTATGTCATGCTTTATTATGGGGTTTGAAATTTAATCCTGCAGTTTTAGGCCCTTCGTATATTACAAATACTCGGTGTTCGGTCATCATTTCATTATATCTTATTTTTTACCCGACTGCCAAGAAGGGTTGGTATTTTTTTATTTTACCCTTTTGTAATCTTTTAGTGTTATCTAGCCGGACATTTTCTATGATTTTGTTAAATAAGTATTTGGTTTTATTCTTCATCTTCACGATGTCGTCTCGCCGTTCTGCTGGTAAAAATATCTCAGGAATAAGTCATTGAAAGTGCCCATTATTGTGCATGCATTTTAAATAAATAACCATCACAATTTAATAAACTAATTTAAATTACACTTGGTGCAATCGATCTTTTTGAACCGTAAATGTCAATAAAGATTTGGCGGTTTGCCAACTCACTCCTATAAAAAGTTCATTAATCATATCCTCTTGACGCCTATTATAATTTATATAATATATGACGACGCTGTAAGGGAATCCTCCCGTGCCAATATTGCTGAGAATAGAGCAGATGGGCAGGTTAGCCAATATCTGTGTATTGTGCCTATTGAACATGTTTAGGGAATAGGGTTGTAGTGATAAATACGCTAAGGAAATATGATTATAATATGATGTATTTAAACGACAGGATCGGTGACTCTAGGTGTGCAGAGAAGTTCATCGTAAAGGTATGATTCTGAAGCCGACCCGCATACGACAACTGCCGACGCATGCAGCACATAGGTACAGCGTACCCATCACTTGTTAAACTCCGAAACGGATAAAGACGACCATTAAGAAGCCGCAATGAACTACGCGCATGTGCTGCGTGCGTCGGCAGTTGTGGTATGCGGTCGGCTACGGAATCATACCTTTAGGCTGATTGTGTCCCACGGCCTATATTTTTACACTACTATCTCGAAAAGAACTCGTAATTTGGACAAAACTTTGTTTGTGGATAAGGCTGGACAAATGTGTGCTAATACTGCTAATACATCTTTGTCTACACCCCCTTTTTTAGGCAAGAAAAAATATACCTCCTGCATTTCGCGTACTCGGGGAAAACTGCCGTGTGCCATAAAACATTTTTTTTTGCCCGCGGTCCCATCCGCGCTGAATTCCAAAATTCCGATCCCGCTGCACTTACTGTTTTTTTTCTTCTTTTATACAAACCTTGTCGTGAACTGAAATAACGAACACAATAAACATTTGTAAAAAACTCGGTTCAATAATTTATTTTTATGATAGGTAAGTACCCAATTCGAATCACTTGACACCTATCAAGTGATTCGAATTGGGTACAGATATAAAGATCCTATCAAGCAACGACCTAATTGCAGTTTGCATATATTAATCTGCATTAAGTGCAGTTCCCAGTGCTCTACAGGGAGGAACTATTCGTGCGAACAAGCTTCGTCCCTGTCCCTTGTATCGTTAGGGACGTAGCTAATTACGTTCCCTATTGGTTTGGGTGTAACGTTAGGCGAGTGATACCTTCTGCAGTTCCAAGCGTTAATAGGCTTCGGTATCTGTTTACAAGTACCGGTTTATTATACTTGTTTTGGTAATTACACTGAACTGGAGAAATATAGATATTTATTATAATCATGTTCTTATATACATACATACTCACTAGCTGTCGTCCGTTCGCGTGGATGTCAGTATTATACATAGGTATAAACCTTTCTCTTGATTCACTCTATCTATTAAAAAAATCGCTTCAAAATCCATTGCGTGGTTTTAAAGATCTAATCAAAGTCACATCCCACTGTCCTGCTGTCTGTCTATCCCCATAAACATAGGGACAGACAGAATGCGACTTTGTTTTATACTATGTAGCGAAGACAAGAAGAAAACAAAATAATGTCAATATCATTCAAGAGTTTCGATATTCCGTTTTCAGTGAGCTACGTTTTTGTTGACTGTACATACATATACTCACGCCTTTCTTCCTGTGACCTAGGCAGCGACCACTTGCTATTGATTCTCCTTACACACTTCACGTGCTTCTACTACGAGTATCGTTAAACTTTTCTCGCAAGCCCGTCGGTTCGGTCTATTTTTTTCTTCCTTTTTTAAAATGCATTTATTTTCACAAAATCCAAATGTATCATTATTACTTACGACAGCTCTATAGAATCTTTACGCTAGTACCTTTATAAACTAAGTTTATGGTATTACATTACTGTCCCTTTAGACAAGTGGCAATTCGTTGACCAGTGTATTGTACAATACAATGATGAATGTATGGTATTTACGCGTTGTTGACGTTTATTAAAGTCATCAACGTATGATAAAAACGTTAAAATACGTGTCTATCCCATACATTCATCATTCTATTCTACAACACGCCGGGCACCGAATTATCACTTGTCTAGGGAGGCTGGTCATTATAATTTATAATGTAAATTAAAATTCTATGTTCTCGTGAACGGGGTGAGACGTGAAAATAGTAAAAGACAATGCATGATAACGTTGATGGATCGTGTTAAGTAACGTTCTATTGCCACTTATACCGGCCTTAACACGTCGGGTAGAAGAGTGAATTCGATTTTGTAGAGCGTTCTCTCCATCATACCTAGGACTGACAGTTTAATTTCTTTACATTATTGAAATCGTCTGCTACCTGTGTTCATAACATTGAAAAGCTTTTTTAAACGCTAACCAAATAATTAATAATAATATCAATCAATCAATCAATTAGCCTATCGCAGTCCATTGCTGGACATAGACCTCTCCCAATGTTGATAATAATAATTTGGTTGGATGGACGGAACATCATTACCTACATAACTTGAACCAGATTAATCTAGTTCTCTGGGTAATTTTAGGGTAATAATTATGTTGTTAACTGATGGCAACAGAATTTCAATCAAATCTAGCCAATCTGTAAACAGTGTAGTTATTGTCGCGATTAACCAGGCTGGTTTTGATTTGACCTGACCAATGAAATCATCACATATTAATATATTGTAACTTCGACAGCATTGTACCTTGAATCATCGAATAATATCGATGCCTGCGGCGTATCTACATAGTATGAATTACAAATTCTGCCATTAAAGCGATATTATATTTAAATCACTGCCTTTGTAGGAATTACGATTAATCACATTATCAATATCTCGTATCGAGCGATTACAGCATTTAGTAAGTTAAGATTATATTAGATCTTGATCAAATTTAATTCTGTGTAATTTAATCCTCTGTAATATAATCCTGTGTAATGTAACCCTGTGTAGTGTAATGTAATATAATAGAGTATCAAAATTCTATAAAATAGGACATGCTCTACAACGTTTTTTGTGTGATTTATTTTTGTTATTAACAGTCTGTAGAGTCTGTCTCATTGGGAACTTTGGAATCCAAGAGAACCTCACCTGGTAGCCGGTACACTTGATGATTAACGGACGAGCCCTTGGGATTGGGGGTCAGACATAAGTCACTCCAGTAATAGCCAAAATAAAGCAAATAATGGATAGGAGGAGATCCCGGACGGCCAAGTACAGGTTTATACGCAACTTGAATGGAGAAGAAACAATATTAACAGGTTGTATAGGTGTTTATGCTATATGACATAATAAGTTAGGTATGAGTGACGTCACTTACATCGTAATGTTCCAGTAGTAGTTTATTCTTTCCTCCGTGGGTTAATCCCACTAAACGTACTACTATCGCAAACTAAATCCAAACACAAACATTCGACTCATCTCACTAAGTGGATCTAAGAACTACAGCGGGACCGCACAAGCTTAAGTATTGGTTGCTTTCTGGTGCAAAAAGTTATAAACGTTTTAGGAAAATATTGAGGAAATTAGACAGAAGCTCATCGAGGTGATCGGTTGGCCATCGCTATCTAGCGTGGGCACTTTTGCACCGAGAGTGATCAGGGGCGGGTTGTTTGATTTGATTAGTTTGATGGATCAGTAACGTAGACTCGGGTTCAATACCCGCTCAATAGGTACACATATTTGTATGCATGAATATGTATATTTGTTTTTATCCATGTGTATGTACCTATTCGTTAAAAATCGTATTTATAAGTATGTTTATCCGTATTATAGATACCATAATACAAGCTAGTTAAACCATGCTTACTTTGGGTTCAGATAGCGTTCTGCATAATGTCGTAAAATTTAGAAAAAAATTAATATGTATGAAATAATTGAAGTAAACAGATACTTACGATACTGTCTAAACATTTCATTCGTTCATTATTCTCGCCATAACTAATGAATGTTTGAATCTTTTATTATTTCACAAGTATACGGTGGGCTTTGCAATTTTGAACAATATGAAAGGGAGATCAAAGCGAGTATTTTAGCGGCGGCGACTGCTCGAGGGGTAAATAAGTGTCGCTAGTACCAAAATGTGACAACGAACAACACCGTCTCAAATCTTAAAAATATGCCCGCTTTGTTCTCTGCGTATACTAGTGTTGCCAGTAAGGTAAATAGATTTTCCCAGATAATTAAATCCGTTAATTAATGTTAATAGAATACTGAGTAAGAAGCAGATAAACAAGAATTTATAGGCAATAAAATGAAAGCAATCTGTTAAAGTTAAGACTTAGTGGTCTTACCATTCATAAAGATATTTGAAGCGAAGGTTAAATGTAATAAAATCATGCTATAAAATTAAATAGCTAGCTAAGTTTAAGGTGTATAGGGTCTTCAAAGTCTTCTGGGCAAGGCCCATCTTCGCCGTCAAGGCTCTGATGCGGCTCTCTTAAGTTTGGCAAATCAGATGGTAGTCGCTCTCAAGAAAATAGTAATAAATAACATCAAAAGAAGAAAATGGTCAGAAAAAAGAGCCCGGGCTTCGAGATGTAAGCCATGGTTGCAACGGGACAACGCTAAGATGAGCTAAGTTTAATGTTTTTTAGAGCTTTTGGGTATTTATATTATCTATGTGCTTCCTTCGATAAAATTGTGCGGTAAATACATAACAAATTCCGTAGAATTACGGAAAATGTCTACCGTTCAATAGGCAACACTGGCGTTACGTTGTATAAGAATATTTTTAGACGAACGTAATTAAATTTGCTTTGGACGTTGACAAGGTGTCTTCCCAACACATAACTGTTGTTTCAAATGCCCATTGTAATTTAATTAAAATGTCCGATCAAAGATTACAGGGCGGAATGATTTGATCTTCGGTGGATACTGTTTACCGACTTACTTCCTTTTATCGTGGCAGATTTATTTATTTTATTATAGACATTGTATCTTTACAAGGTATTGGATAAACCTAAACGCGAATGAATTGCAAAGGTTGGGCTCTCCCAACCTTTGCAATTTATTCGCATAATAACTCTTTATTATGCAACACAAAGGATTAATATTACTTAACTTATAGGGTGTGATAAGTAACTACCTCACCACTATCAATCAGTCGCTACACGGAAAATATCGAGGTCCAGCTAAATCAGCATTTAGGACTGGTAAAGCGGACCCCAGACCTATGAGAAAGCTTCGGATGCGACTGGGAATTAACGCTAGGACGAAGAAGTAGAAGAAGGTGCTGACCAACAAACGGCCCTTTAACGAAGGTGCCCAATTCGGGGTTGGGGAGGTCAGATAAATCTTCTAACACTTCTAACTTCTTTGGGCTCCTGACTCCGAGGTGAAAGCCTTAGATGTAGCCGGGATCAACACTCAAATGGTAAATGGTGATGATAATTCCTACAAGTTTTAAATTGTTCAATTAAGGGTGGCAACACATTTCTGTAACAAGGCACTCGTACATCAGTTTAATTTGTTATTTGTTAACGTTTGTTTTGGTCGTATTTCTTAATTATGGGTTGTAGTCGTAATGAAAAACAGCAATGTGTCTTTCGTTTGGTTTTTGCACGCGTTAGTGAAAGAGAAATGGGTTTCTAGGATACTAACAATTAGGGGAATGTACTTTTATGGAACAAAAATGGGGCTTAGATTGGTGTGGTGTTTTTTAAGCTTTGTGTGAAACGAAGCACTGCAATGTTTTTAGAATAGTTTCATAAATGTTTACATTGCTAAAAAGATTCTTATAGAACATTATATCATGCAATAAGAATAGGTAAAAGATCTACGCATTTGTCCTTATGGAATAGGTGGGCAAAAGATTCTGCCTCTACCATGTCCTACACATTTCATGTAAATTCAAAAAGAACAAAATAACCCACTTCAGAAAAATATTAATTTATTGTTAAAATATGCCGATTGTATTTTTTTTTCTTTACCTACTCTTACAGGATAGTAGGTAAAGAAAAAAAATACAAAGTAAAAAAATATATACATTGGAACATCACAAGGCGACAGCCGTGAAAAAACAAAAGTGGTATAACTTATATTGGTGAGCAGGGATGAGAAGGCGGAAAACTTCGTAAGTACTCACAACTCTGTAGTTTGAAAGCTTTTTCCTCTTTATACTAACCACCTCTTAACCCTTAACTGGCACTATTTCACCCCTTATACAACAACTCACTACATTCTGCTGCGGTTTAGTACTATCGTTTTACTCTTTTTAGTTTTTAGTTAGTTGTGAAGATGACAGAAATGGAGAATTCGTGAAAAAGACCACAAGGAAATTATGACTGTTTATGCCAAATGGCAAATGTCCAGCTTTATATTTTTTTACTATGCAATGTTTGTCAGAGTTAGCACTTTATCTTGTTGAACAAAAGTTATATCGCGCTATCGTTTGTCGATGAATGGTATGAAAGTTCCTTCGTACTATCGTTTGTTGGGAAATATAATCAGTCGCTTTAACGTATGTCGGTCTAGAACTCTAGAATGATGATGTCGGTATAGAATAAAATGATAAAATACTCATATATGTATGGGATTTGACGTATATGACACGTATTGTGACGTTTATGACATAGGTGAGTTGCTAACTGTTATATATGTCAAATTCCATATTATATAACGAATTGCCACTTGTCTAGGGGGCAGATGTGCTATCGTATCACTAATTGCTGATATATTGTACTGTCGCTAACATTGGTCCTCTATTTTTGTTTGTCGCAACGCAACGGGGTCGATATAGGATAGGAATGTCAGGTCAGGGGGTCTTGGAATCATGTCACCGATTACCAGAGGGGTCACGGTCTGAGGGGTGCGTGTCGAACTTTTTTCCGTGAATACTTACTCAATCTGTAGTACAACCAAGGCAAGAAGTTGTCTTTGGTTTTCTAAACGACCACTGTATAAGAATCTATTTATCTAGGTGGCAATTACAAATATTTCAATCGAGCCTTTTCTGAGATATTCTTGTTTACCTCCTTAACGATATAAAAAACAAGGGTAAACTCAACCTCTCTACCCGGTAAATAGAATTATTAGGAGCTTCAAATAAAAATAAATAAAAGATCCGCGGAATTCCTATCTTTATTGGATAGTAAGTTATTTATCTACTGACCCTTTTCTGATTTTTATAAGTAAAATGAATTACAGCCAATTGTAGGGATCGTATAGTTCATAGGATATCATGAACTGATAGAAAGTTATCGATAGTTTCAGTAACTGTTGAATTCGAGAAAGGTAATGTAAAGAGTATACGCTTTATAATAAAATGAATATCACGCGATAAAATTGTTAGCCATCGAGTCTTCATTACAAATAGTTAATATTTACATTTAGCTAACATTGTGTTACCCTACACATCCTAATGCTATAACTTCCTACTAATATTATGAAGAGATCCAATTTTCAGCACTCCATGGATTCACCGTGTGGTCGCCGGGTCCGTGATACAGAGAGGAACACCGTGACGGCGACATCGTCAGTAGTGTTCTCCTCCCAACCTATCCAATTTTGGTTTGCGAAAACGTTTGTTATTATAATCTCAGTCAAACGGCTGAACGGTTCTGAATGAAATTTGGTACATGAATTTTTAATCCTAAAACAGGATAAGAATTTAAAAGATGAGTAGTATGCGTGGTAATAAGTGAAGATAGTAAGTAATGTCTTAGACCCCAGAGATCAACTATTTCAGTGAATATTTTTAATTTGGTAAGTGCAGCAGAGCAATATTCATGAGGGAAATTGTTACATACTCGTATGTTTAATAAAATTGTATGTTCATCAACGCGTTGAACTTATTGCCAATAAAATACATAGCAGAATTATTGTTTTGAAAATTAACAATACTTGATTAAACATAATATGCCGTAAACGCCAAAACGTTATTGTTTAAATTATACCTGTTACTGTTTCAATCGTTTATTAACTGCCCAATATATTGTAACATAGCGCTACCTTTATCAAAGCAATTACATCACTGTTAAGACAGGGGTGATTACATAACAACTAGCTGCGATTAACTGATGTGGTTAACTTATGTCGTATCAGACATATTTAAATTAAGTTTTGAGGTTGTCAAAACTTTGCCATTCCTTCTATCCATATCCATACATCCCTACTAATATTATAAATGTGAAAGTAACTCTGTCTGTCTGTCTGTCTGTCTGTCTGTCTGTCTGTCTCGCTTTCACGCCCAAACCACTGAACCGATTTTGATGAAATTTGGTATAGGGGTAGATTAGACCTCGAGAAAGGACATAGGCTATGTTTGGTCGCGATAACCGACATCCACGCGGGCGGAGCCGCGGGCAAAAGCTAGTAATATTATAAATGCGAAAGTACTCTGTCTGTCAGTTACGCTTTCAGGCCTAAACCACTGAACCGATTTTGTTGAAATTTAGTACAGATATAGATTTGACCTTGAGAAAGGACACAAGCTGTTTGGTTGCGATAACCTACATCCACGGGGACGTGGCCGCAGCCTTATTGATAGTTTAGCAGTAGCCTCAAGTATGTTGGTATAACCCTGTAACCAAATTTGTATTCACTATTGGTCATAAGATAATTTATTTTACAACGTACAAGGCGACTAAGGGATAGGGCTGTTTAAAATCAGACAGAATACAGCCCAGACTCAGCCTCAGATGCATGACTCGAGACAACAATAGAGCCCGGAATATGGCAATAGGCTCACCCCCTATTACGTGGGACCTAATACAATGATTGGTGAAATGTGGGTGTTAATTCACCTCGGCCTAAGCCTTCGGGGATAAAAGCGTAATTGTATGTATGTGTAATTTAATTAGACAAAATACTTTTTGTTCTAGAAACAAAACTCAATTCACCAGCTCTGTGTATAAAACTTTACTTTGTTCTAATATCATTCGATGTGTGCCTATGCAAAACTGTTATTTGAATTTTGTTATGTTGACGGATAAATAAAAAAAAAAACGAGTCAGCGTTCGTTACGTTTTATTAAAAAGATAACTCTAGATATCTCGTGGCGTCAGGTACTAGGCAAACTCAACACTCAACAAACGACTGTTTTAACATGTTATGATAGAATAAGTGACATAGCATAATGACATTATTATGGGTTATTTGAACTAGTTTTGGTGGTAATAGTACAGTCAACGACAGTATAATATTTACGGAGCTAACCTAACTAAATAAATAAATTACGTAAAATAGTTCTAAGTTGACTGCCTCTGTGGCGTAGCGGTAGAGCTACGCAGGGGGCGCGGGTTTGATTCCCGCTCAGTGCAAATATTTGTATGCATGAATATGTAGGTATATTTGCATTGGTCTGGATGTTTCTATGCGTATATAACATGCATTTATTTACAAAAATAAAGCCACATTCTAGATCCTACAATACAAGCTAGTTAAACTATGCTTACTTTGGGTCTAGAAAGCGTTGTGTAGAATGTTGTAGAATATTTATTTATGGTTGTATAATAATTATTATACCTACAACAATAAAAACATACCTCTGTATTGTCCAAAATTGATTGACCTATTACAACTATCGCATAAATTCCCGTTAACAAATTCATATCCATACTAATCTATTATCTTATATATAAAACTCTTAGTCCTGACCTTTGAGTATCTATCTTACTATAGAGCAAGTCTAACACTATGGTCCATTGTGCCGAGTGTAAGCAGTTTTTTATCTGTGGTATAAAGCGCCTATAGTGATGTTTCATGTACATATTACCAAAAGTATCGATAGTTGGTTATGTTGTGAATTTAGTGTGACGCATGCGTGGATGAATGGATAAAATTAAACCAAGATACAAATATATTACTTAGTATCATTTAATGAATAATTATAGAAATTAAAATCCCACAAATCTAACATATCAACAGACAGAGTCGTATATAATATTAGTATGGCTAAGCATATAAAGTTTTGACGCACTTTGGAAGAGGCCAGTGGTTAATCCAAACTAATATTATAAATGCGAAAGTAACTCTGTCTGTCTGTCTTTCTGTCTGTCTGTCTTTGCTTCACGCCTAAACTACTGAACTGATTTGTGTGAAATTTGGTACAGACATAGTTTGGAACTTGAGAAAGGACATAGGATAGTTTTTATTACAAAAAATATAATAAAAAATAAAATTTATTTCGGACATACAGCGCCATCTATTGGTCAAGAGTCGGCATCAATTCAGTACTGAGTATAAGGGTAGATTGAACCTCGAGAAAGGACATAGGCTATGTTTGGTCGCGATAACCGACATCCACGCGGGCGGAGCCGCGGGCAACAGCTAGTTGAAATATAAAGTTTTGCATAAGCATTTACCTACGTGGAGGTAAAGTCTGGTACTGCATCGTCATTCAGTTTGCAAAGCCCTTTCTTAGTTACTTATTTGAAATCAAGCTTAAAATAGATAGAACAGATGAAACTTCGAATATTCGGCTCCCAATCAGGCCTCTTTATAGCTTTTAGCTTTCACTCATGCATATATTATTATGCATCTTAATATTTTTGTAAACCTAACAAAAATAATAGTGCTTAGGTAATATATAAAAGTAAAATGAGCAGATTTATTTGTTTACGCAGTAAATACTCTATACTATAAAAGAAAATAAACCTACAATGAAATTCTACTGCAAAAAGAAAATTATCGTAACCGAAAGTGCATGTGCTACATCACTATTCATTTATAAGCAAAAATGGCCGGTGACAGCCGTCAGCTGTAACCCGCCCCGCGTTTCTCGCATCCCCCTAGGAGACCCGTATAAATTTTATGAAAACAAATAAATTAGTCATATAATACTACTCACGGGTGATATGAAATGTTATCATTATTTTTATTTTTCTTTCGGGAATCGTTTTGAGAGCCTGGCAATGCACAGTTCACCATTATTACCACAAAATGAAATAAACTGTTATTTGCGAAATCACTTTGGCAGATATTGTTTTGCTACTGATTGCAGTTGTCAAAAATTCTAGGCACTGTTCACACCCGTGATAGCAGTTCATACTTGCTAAGACGCGCTCTACAGGTGATAGATACTCTAAGGTCCTGACTGACTGACTGATTGACTTAGAGACAACGCACAGCCTAAACCGCTGGTCCTAGAGACTTGAAATTTATAGAGAGTGTATGTTTTGATGCGTGGAGGTGTACTAAGAAACGATTTTTCAAAATTCCGACCCTAAGTGCCTTAAAAGTGCCAAAAACGTACTTTCTTATAACTCAAGAACGGGTGAACAGATTTTTATGATCTTTGGTTTTTTTAATTTGGCTTTGTCGCCGAATAGCAATTATCACAACTAGAATGTGGCAAATTCACAAAATAATGTAATATTAAAGAAAATACGACGTATTATGGCGCTAATATCGCTAACAAAATTGTTGGCATGACAACGGAAATTAAAAGTGATGGTGCTTAGAGTATCTATCTTACCTGTAGAGCGCGTCTTAGCAAGTATGAACTGCTATCACAGGTGTGAACAGTGCCTAGAATTTTTGACAACTGCAATCAGTAGCAAAACAATATCTGCCAAAGTGATTTCGCAAATAACAGTTTATTTCATTTTGTGGTAATAATGGTGAACTCTGCATTGCCAGGCTCTCAAAACGATTCCCGGAAGAAAAATAAAAAGAATGATAACATTTCATATCACCCGTGAGTAGTATTATATGACTAATTTATTTGTTTTCATAAAATTTATACGGGTCTCCTAGGGGGATGCGAGAAACGCGGGGCGGGTTACAGCTGACGGCTGTCACCGGCCATATTTTCTTTTAAATGAATAGTGATGTAGCACATGCACTTTCGGTTACGATAATTTTCTTTTTGCAATAGAATTTCATTGTAGGTTTATTTTCTTTTATGTAGTATAGAGTATTTACTGCGTAAACAAATAAATCTGCTCATTTTACTTTTATATATTATGCACTATTATTTTTGTTAGGTTTACAAAAATACTAAGATGCATAATAATAGATGCATGAGTGAAAGCTAAAAGCTATAAAGAGGCCTGATTGGGAGCCGAATATTCGAAGTTTCATCTGTTCTATCTATTTTAAGCTTGATTTCAAATAAGTAACTAAGAAAGGGCTTTGCAAACTGAATGACGATGCAGTACCAGAACTTTACCTCCACGTAGGTAAATGCTTATGCAAAACTTTATATTTCAATTAACCACTGGCCTCTTCCAAAGTGCGTCAAAACTTTATATGCTTATCCATACTTCAGTGCGCCTGCCAAAGTCGTTATGTGCATTTTTTCGAAAAAAAATGTATTCGCTAGACGGCCTTAAAAAAAAATTGCGCATCGGCTGAAAAAACAAACAAGTGTTAATTCCTTCTAGAAATAGATTTGACAAAATATGGATGTGCACTTCTGACCCTGCAAAATTGGTTATGTGTCCACATCAAAAGTTTTTCACCCTCATATTGCACATGTCAGAATGAGCAGTTTTCCAGTAGGTATTTATAGGGTTCCTAAGGACAAGCTAGATGGCGCAACCGGCACTTTTGGTAAGAAGAGTGTGGTCTCACATCTAGTGTTCCCTAATTTATGGAAAAAATGTTCTTCGGTTTTGTAATAATTTACTTTACATAAATGTTTTGACATTTTTTTTTGATAATATTATAATAAATATAATATTATTTTAAATTACAGACAGTGACGCGAAAAGAATTAAGCGTTTTATCATATTTTATCTATTGTAATATGGGTAAATGAAATTAAACTTTGGCAACATCGCACAAACAAACCACAGAGTACATTAAAATTACCAAAAGCTATGCTAGCGCCATCTCTTTATGATTTAAAAACCAACTGATTATTATACCTACTGGAAAACTGCTCATTGGTTTGCACATAGATAATTTGACAGCTTGTTTCTCTTCGGTTTGTTGGTTGTAAAATTGGTGTTCTACCTTTGTAACAACGTAAATAATCTTATAATAGGAAATAAAACGAGACAGGTGACTAAATTTTGTACAATAATATTGCTGTTCTCAGTTTTGGGGTCACTGGCAAATTAGTCTTGACATCGCCAAAGCTTTCTATAGAATCTGGCGCCTTCCTTCCCGTCTACCAGCCTCTGGCCACCCAGTCGCACAGTCCTCCCAAACTGTACGACTGGGTGGCTAACTTCCTGCAGGTGTGCCGTATTTGCGCCTTTAGAGATGGACGAACTTCGGAGTTCTTGCAGGTAAATGCTGGCATGCCGAAGGGGTCCGTCTTATCATCCATTCTTTCTTCTGCATATAAACGTATGCTGTCCACTGACAGCATTAATTGCTATGTAGACGCTATGCTATGCAGATGCTAACCTTACACTTGAGTTATCATGGACATCCTGTGGCCGAGCAGTCTGATATTGTGGAACAAAGGCAGCTTCTTGTCACTGAGCTCGACCGGATCCTGAAGCACATTTCCGAATGGGGCTCTGAGAACCTGATCGAGTTCAGTGCCAAGAAGACCAAGAAGGTCAGTGCAAAGATATCTTCTTTCCTTCCACTCTTCAGAGCACGCCACTGCTACAGTAGGAAAATCTCAGTATCCTCGGTTTGGATGTTCGCTGCAAACTGAACAACAAAAACTACACTTAGAGTATCATCAAAACAGCCTCGCGTAAGGTTGAAGTCCTGAACAAAGTGAGACGTTTTTACATGTCGGAGCAGCGGTGTCTTCTGTACAAGACACAAATTCGCTCCTTCGTGGAATACTGCTGGTATTTCTGGGATGGCTTTTAGCACACAGCCCTCCTTTTAGAAAGTAGTTAGTGTTAGTGGCCTTTGAACCAGGGGCGTCATACTCGTGCTGCTGACCCTGTAGAAACCTTATAAAGACCTTCTTGAAGAACCCCATACATATTGAAGTCGCGTGGAAAAACAACAGGGAGATCATTCCACTGCTTGAGCGTACGTGGGATGAAGTTCCTTTCATACCGCACAGTGCGCACCGTTTCCGGTCGTAATGTGTGAGAATGAATTCACTGTCTACTCGTATGGCGAGCGGTGCGGCGATGAAAAGTAACGAAATTCTAGGCATTATGTCGAACAATTCTTCTGAACACAAACCATCGGCGGTAAAACACCCACAGCAAGGAAGTTCGTTCTGAGGTTGAGAGGGACTACCACCCCGCCTGTGAGTATGGGATCGTCGACGATCCTCAGCGTTCGTCTTTGCGCCAAGTTGAAAGGGTCTAGGTAAAAACGTGACAGCAGTACTCCATGTGGGGCCGAACGGGCGCGTTATAAAGAAGAAGTCTTTGCCCCGCAGTGATGTACTGCCTCGTCCTGTTGAGCACTCCTGGTTTCTTTGATACCAGCTTGACTTAGTCTTTCAAGTGACTACGGCGTTGATCGTCGCTGAAGATACCAACACCGAGGATCCCTATACTCGAAGAGATGGTAAACGGTGTGTCTAGAAAATTGCAGCGCTACAATAAATGGGGTTTTCTTAGCGGTGAATGCACATACTTGTGTCTTAGCCGAGTTGAATTGGCCTAGGGTTAGTCGTCCCCAATCGGATACTCTAGTGAGAGTAGTCTCGATTTCAGACACAAGTTTGTGACTTACCTCCATCGCTGACTGAGGGATATTTGCCTGTGTACCTAATATGTGTTCCCGATACAGTCGTCCTCGAACGCTCACGAAGGTGTAGGGCAAGGTGTATTATATAACACTTAACACACACATTTCACCACAGAAACTTCTATGGTCACGTGACGTAGTAAAAGATCGACAACTGATCTAGCAGCAGTACTTCGATATCAAAGATTCACCAAAGGATTGTGGAGGTCAGATGGCACTTTACGGAAAATATCGAAGCTTAGCCGCGTCGCAATTAGACTGGAAAAGCGTATCCCGGACTCCGAGGTGAAGGGCTCGGATGCGAATCAACCGGACTAGCAACCGGACTACTGAGACTAGAGGGACTAAATTGTATAACTAATTGGTACCATAATGTGCTTGGAACTCGGGAATTGCTCTTCTTTTCTGATTGTCATATTATCGGCTATACTGGGAACGATCAGCGATTAGTTCCCAACTCCGAGAGCAAAGTCGGCACCAGAGCCTCGTCCGTTGTTTAACATGTGCACCGACTAGCAACTGATACATTTTGATGTACAAAGGCGAGCTTAACTCAGTATTGTTCTTTTTTGTTACTTGTATGCCTTATCAAGTTTATAGTACGTATTTATTTACATCGTATGTTATTTACATCAAATGTACCTTGCCACCAGTCAGTATTTATCGGCTAAATAAATCCTATTGAGTTCCATAACAAATCTGATATGTGTACATTTTTCACTTGTAAGAAATGGCACTAGGAAGACAATTCTGATATGTGTATCAAAATGGGAAAAACAATTTATTGTGGATGGACAGTACCGTTTATGATTTTCACTTATATCTCAGTTCATTCAAAATATTTTTAGGCATCATACTGCATTTTTAGTTTTTTGATACGCTCATCAATTATTTAATAAAACAGCTTATTGTCTCTCCTGAAAACTTGACCAAAAACACATAGAGGTTTTGGCAAGCGCAACGACGTAATATTATATACGACTCTGTCTGTTGATATGTTAGATTTGTGGGATTTTAATTTCTGTAATTCATTCAATGATACTAATATTTGTATCTTGGTTTTAATTTTATCCATTCATCCACGCATGCGTCACACTAAATTCACAACATAACCAACTATCGATAATTTTGGTAATATGTACATGAAACATCACTATAGGCGCTTTATACCACAGATAAAAAACTGCTTACACTCGGCACAATGGACCATAGTGTTAGACTTGCTCTATACTATAGTAATGGATACTCTAAGTGATGGTGTCAATACCCTATTTATATATTTCATCTATGGTGTCAACGTTAAGTCACATTTTGATCTGTCAAATGATAATATTATAAAAATGTCACTCTGTCACGTATAATATGCAAGAATGTGAAAAATATTATTTAAGAGCTTTGTTTAAGAGTTATGTACTGCAGTTTCTTTATTTAATTGATTGGAAATAGAAAAAATACATATGATAGCAGCGATGATAGCTATCTAGAGCTATATAAAAGAAAAGTAATACAGCACATTATCATCCAGATTAATCCTCATTTACAAGTCCCCAAACAGTAAGGTATGTGAATTTAAATCTATTGACGCCGCCGATATAACACAAGGGGCGGCTTCATAGCTAGAAACAAAACAACAATTTATATCAATGGCTAGAAACGTTTCACCAAATAGACGAACGCCTGGCTTCTAGAAAACTTCACTTTCTTTCTTGACGAGAAGTATACTAAGGCAACAATGATTAGAGATGGCAGAACACAATTCAATAACTTCCACTTATCAGCTGTGGGCTCAATTACTCAAGCACAGAGCACTTCTGATTAAGATGACAAAGAATATAATACAAAATGTTTATTTTCTTAATATTATTTTTAGATAATTATAAAAAAATGAAACCACCACAAATTTCAAGTATGTTGTTTTATTTGTATTCATTTTTGACGTATCACATAGTAATTTATGTATCCTCAGCATTTACCAACGCATTGGAGGACGTCTTCAAGACGCTGGAGTAGTTACATCTCACACCTTCGGTTCGCCGATGACATCATCATAGTTGCGGAGTCGCTAGAACAACGGGGCGAAATGCTGCACAGCCTGAATGGAGCTTCTCGACAAGTCAGCCTCGATGTAAACTTGGATAAAACCAAGATTATGTTCAACGAATATGTTGTACTGAGACCGATTGCCATCGAAGGAGCGACACTCGAAGTTGTTCAAAAATATTATCTACCTGGGGCAGGTTATCCAGCTCGGTAAAACCAACTTCGAGAAAGAAATAGCCAGAAGAATTCAACTGGGGTGGGCAGCATTTGGCAAACTACGTCGGGTCTTCTCCTCCCCCCTGCCGCAATGCCTCAAAACAAAGGTTTTCGACCAGTGCGTCCTGCCTGTTATGTTACCTATGACCTACGGTGACAAAACGTGGCCACTGAAGGTGGGGTAGTCCGTGACCTAAAAGTCGTGCAGCGGGCTATGTAGCGAGCTATGCTTGGAGTTTCTTTGAAGGATAGAATTCGAAACGAGGTCATCCGACATAGAACCAAAGTTACCGACATAGCTAACGAAGATCCAACTTTCTGTTTTGGAAATTAGTTTAGAAAACAGAATTATTATTCTTTCTTGGAAACCAGGTTCGTTAAAAGCAAAATAATTCTGCTATGGAAACCGGTTTCCAAACCTTCGTTTCCAATCTGGCCGTAGGGTTGCAGAATAAGCAAGCTAAAGTGGCAGTGGGCTGGCCACATCTCCCGAAGGACTGATGGCCGTTAGAGCAGACGAGTCCTAGAGTGGATACCGTGAGAAGGAATACGGAAGGTGGGACACCTCCTAGCCAGCTGGACCGACGATCTGCGAAAGGTGGCTGGGACGTACTGGATGCGGAAGGCGGAGGATCGGCAAACGTGGCGCATATTAGGAGAGGCCTATGTCCAGCAGTTGACTGCAATAGGCCAATTGATGATTTTTTGTATCCTTAGCATACAACAGCAACCTTCATAGTTATGGTATACTGATGATATCGCACTGGTTGACAGGGCTCTTAAAAGCAGGTGGAATTTCAGTTCTAAAAGAGCTTACGAACCTCTTTCATTCCGTCATCCAGCAGAACTTAACATGGAACTGTAGTGCGGTGGTACTGTTCTCCAAAAAAGGATATAAGGTCTTGCTGAAGAATTATAAGACTTCTGAATCATATCTCTATAGAAGTTTTGTTCTTGAGAATCGTCTTGAATAGTTGTGAATTCCAGCCACTGGAGCAAGCCGGGTTTTAAAAGGGTTATAGTGTTGCAGCCAATACTGTTGAGCAGATTATACAAAAGACCTGAGAGTATAATCAGCCGCTATGTATGGCATTTGTAGATTACGAGAAGCCTTCTGACATCATCTAGACCTGGGCATTTCTGGATTGTCTACGACAGTGTCGTGCTGATACGATATTTTCATTGCTGAGATGGTAATTTTAGATTAGAAGACGAAACCCAGAAAGAGATATAGGTAGGTACGTCGAAGGGTCGACAAGGGTTGGGCAACATTGGGAAAATTCGTCGAGGTTTCTACTCCCCTGTTATGACTCATGGGGCCCAAATGTGCAAACTGACAGCATATGTCCCCAACATACGGTGGAGGATCGAGTGCTATGGCATACTTTAGGTGAGGCCTAAGTCCAACAGTAGACTGAAATAGGCTATTGATTGATTGATTGATAAGAACGAAATGTTAGGCAATAGTAATTTTTTCTTACCAGTCTTTTTCTAGCCATTTCATCATTCATCATCATCATTTCAGCCATAGGAAGTCCACTGCTGGACATAGGCCTCCCCTATAGATCTCCAATAAGACCGGTTGGAAGCGGCTCGCATCCAGCGCGTTCCCGCGGCCTTGATAAGGTCGTCTGTCCACCTTGTGGGTGGATGTCCTACGCTGCGTTTGCCGATACGTGGCCTCCACTCGAGAACTTTTCGACCCCATCTGTCATCAGTCCTCCGAGCTATGTGCCCTGCCCACTGCCATTTCAATTTTCTGGCCATTTACTTACTAGCTATTGGTATAAAGATACTAATAGTATTTTTATTGTTGTAATATTCTAAAAATCTACCACTTTTTTGTAAGACAAGGCCGATGTTTCTTACAGTTTTCATTTAATATTTTGAAAAAAAAACACTATTGAGAGAGCGAAATAAGGTGTCGAAAGTTTATACAACAATAATTACTATTAGAACTATCGGGATACTTATATTTAATTAATACAACAAGTCCGTCAGTTTAGAAAAAAATACTATTGGTGATCGTAGTCGACATCCACGCAGGCGGAGCTGCGGGCGAAAAGCTAGTTACTATTATATAATTGGAAATTGGAAATGTTTGTCCGCGATGGACGCAAAAACTACTGAACGGATTTTGATGCGGTTTTTTTTGTTAGAACGGTCTTGGTCAGACTTAAAATCTTACGTTTCTTTGATTGCAATCGGTTGAGTAGATCCGGAGATAAGAGATCCACGTGGGCGGAGCCGCGGGCGGAAAGCTAGTTAATTTATATTCATACTAATTTTATATATGCGAAAGTAACTCTGTCTGTCTGTTACGCTTTGACGCCTAATCGACTGAACCGATTTTGATGGGTACAGATGTAGGGTACACCTTGGGAAAGGATATAGGCTATGTTTGATCGCGATAACCGATATCCACGCGGGCGGAGCTGCGGGCGATAGTTAGTATTGTATCATGAAACGCGAAAGTTTAATAGTTAAGTAAGTAGTTCATTGTCATTATATCCACTTTTCCATTGTAATAGACAATTAAAAATGTCCTTAGAGCAGTTTAATCGAGTTTCAGATGATCCAAAAGGTACACAAGGGCGTTCAGTTCTATTCATTCCTAGCTAGAGGACCTACGTTATTACATAGCGATCGATTAAGTAAAGTCTAAGTACGGTCTAGGAGCCTCGTTTTTAGCCGAAAGAGCTGACATTATGTCTGTACCTATATTATGCTACTGAGAAGATATTTCCTTGTAAAATGGCATATTGTATTGATTTCCATCTTCTTTTTGCAGTGAAAACTTTTTTAAGTTTACAAAAATGCTTTCGATTTTTTTTTTATTCTATAGGTACAGTACCATTAAAATCAGTTGAACATTCGTTCAACCTCGGTAATTGTCGTGAATCCCTCGTCTCTTACATAGAGTTATCAATTTACAGATATGACCTTTAATTATATTACCCGTTGTCATAATGAATACAATACAAACACGATATGAGCAACAAAACCTCCTTTGTAGCTCAAAACTAACACAACCTTTATATTAAAATAAGAGAAATAATTGACTATTTTGGCAGTCTGTCTTCTTAGTATCAATAAAAACAGTTTGACGTATACATTTATGTTTATGAACGCTAATTTCATTCGTGAAAATATTCGATTCTATCAAATTTTATCAAAATAACTTACAATATCATGACTTCAACCAATTTAAAGCGTGGTAAAATAATTGTTGCTCAATCTCGTGAAATTGTAAATAATGTATATAACTATTTTAGAAAAGAAGCTAATTTATTTAAAAAAGAAGAAAGTAAATATCATCAAAAATTTTGGACAGGGTTTGTGAAGCAACCGGAGTTTCGAAAAGCAGTGTTTTAAGAATTTTGGGAGAAAACGACAAGCTCTCAGATCAACAATCCAAAGAAGTGCCCGGTAAAAAATACCGTTTAAAAATGGATGATTTTGATTATTGCGTGATACGACGAATGATCTATAACTTTCATGAAAGATTTAAAGAGCTTCCGACGTTGCCATCACTACACAAAAAACTAAAAGAGGAAATGGGATTCAAAGGCTCAATATCATCTCTGCGAAATATAATCCGAGATATGGGATTCAGATTTAGAAAAACCGAGAATAACAGGAGCATTTTGATGGAAAAACATGACGTCCGTTTAAAAAGAATAAAATATTTGAGAGAAATCCGACAATTAAGGGCTACTGGTAAAAATATAGTTTATACTGATGAATCATATATTCATACAACGCACACTAAAGCCAAAAGCTGGACGGACGCAGCCAATAAAAGTCTGAAGCAACCTATATCAAAGGGTCAAAGATTTATTATTGTTCACGCAGGTAATGAAAAAGGCTTTGTACCTGGCGCTCTTTTACTGGATCAGTCCGCGGATCCCAATGGCGATTACCACAAGGAAATGAATGCTGAGAAGTATGAGAAGTGGTTAAGAACACAACTAATGCCTAATTTACCCGATAACAGTGTTGTTGTTATAGATAACGCTTCTTACCACAACCAATTTGTTGAAAGGCCACCTAATAGCAATACTCGAAAGGCGGACATGACAGAGTGGTTAACAAGACACGATATTCCTTTTACACCTAATAACAAAAAACCGGAACTGTATAGCGTAATACAACGCCACAAAGAACACTTCAGCGTTTTTCGAGTGGATAAAGTTTTGGCTGAAAATGGACATACAGCAATACGACTACCTCCATATCACCCAGAATTTAATCCCATAGAAAATATATGGGCACAGTTAAAAGGCTATGTCGCCTCCAAAAATGTCGAAATGAATAAAACGTCAGTGAAAAAACTGCTTATGGAAAAAATTGAAATGTTAGGACCCGAACAATGGACGAAAGTGTGTAATCATGCAATAAAGTGTGAAGATGAATTCTTATCAGAAGAAGAGAGATTAGATGTGTTTAGCGAGCGTTTTATAATTAATGTAAATGACTCAGATAGTGATAGTGAGTGATTTAGCAAGTCGGTTTATGTCTGTGTACGTGTAGGGTAGGAAATGAATAGAAGATCTCTAAAAAACAGCGAACTTCGTGTTTTGGAAAGAATTTCATTGTTTTCGTGATGTAAATATTGTATTATAATTTGTAAAACCAATTTGTACAGGAAAACCATGTTCCTTATTTTTAACCGACTTCAAAAAAGGAGTTTTGATTTTCAATTCGACGTGAATGTGTTTTTTCTAATGTATGTTATAACTTATAATCGGTTCACGTGTCTTCTAGAAATCTTACAAGTTATAAGATTTACAAAATTATTTTTGTATTTCATAGGGTACACTTCCGAGATGGTCCCGTGTAAATTTTATCAAAAGGAGAACGTTACGGAGGTAGTCATATTGCTGTAGTATGTCCATTTTCAGCCAAAACTTTATCCACTCGAAAAACGCTGAAGTAGTGTTCTTTATGCTATACAGTTCCGGTTTTTTGTTATTAGGTGTAAAAGGAATATCGTGTGTTAGGAATATGTTTTTCCATCAAAATGCTCCTGTTATTCTCGGTTTTTCTAAATCTGAATCCCATGTCTCGGATTATATTTCGCAGAGATGATATTGAGCCTTTGAATCCCATTTCCTCTTTTAGTTTTTTGTGTAGTGATGGCAACGTAGGAAGTATCATAAAATATTTGTTTTCTTTGACCGGCACTTTCAATTTTGGACCTAAATAAATGGATAAAAAACAACGACATGCAGTATGCGGTTTATTTTTATTACTTTTATGAACTATTCTTCCAATACAGAACAATATTTTTAATTCATTTTCAATAGCTCGTATCATAAAAAAAATATGTTTTCAAGATCTTTGAACTCAAATAAAACCGAGGGAAGTGGTCCCTCAACTATGACGCCGTAATAAAAAATGCTTGTAAGAACAAGCTCTAACGAAATATCGTATTATTTTTCTTTGGCCGGCACTTTCAATTTTGGACCAAAAATGTATGCAGCGTGAATGATGTCCTTTTTATGTTCAAATTCATGTCGCTTCTGCATTTTCTTAGGTCTACGGTTAGTAATGTCATCTTGGCAGATGCTATACATTGCGTTTATGATACTTAAATTGAATACTACATAAAAGAAATCGCGGTAATGTATGTCGTGTCGTTTCCGTCTCCGAATTTTGGCGATTATACCCGAAAAAAGCCGAATGTTCAACTGATTTTAATGGTACTGTACCTATTTGTTGAGAAATTGTGACAATTCAATTGTGACACCTCTTAAAGACTTCAGGGCCCATACCATGAACTCTTAAAACAGGTCAATAATTGAACTGCTGTCATTCTATCAACTGCAAATGTCACTTTGTAATCCCTTTGTAGTCCTATATATTTATATGACATTACAAAGTGACATTTGCAGATGGCAGAATGACAGCAGTTCAATTATTGACCTGTTTTAAGGTTTATGGTAAGGCCACAGCAGTGCACCTCTTTGAAGTTTTTAAAATTAGATTGTCGTGGCGAATTTAAAAAAAAAAAAATTAATATGGCTGGCACTGCGTGCCTATTTGACAAATTGGAACATAGAAATTGCAGTTTTTACTTTTTATACAGACTGTTTTCACTTCTATCGGAAGTCCCTAAAGAATGCTGACTGACTTTTTTTTAGTTACAAAGCTGCATGAAAATACTTCAAATACATTTTCGTCTAGCAGCCCTAGTGTTAAAGTAGCGATACTTGACAATGTCGACAGGCCGAGAGCGGACGAGCGAAGTCAGCAGTCTTTGAGCTGACTATAGACCACTCTACGAACATGTAATCACTTAACGACATTCTAAATCTACATAATCAATAACCCTACAACAAACTTTACATTAAAATAAATATTTACAGAATAATATAATTATGACCTCGTATCATGTACACACAAAAATCTACTTCATCCTACCGTCAATGCCAGTTGCATCTCCGAAGCTTTCATCTCGGAGTCTAGGGTCCGCTTAACTGTTTTACATTTAAAAAGATCCTCCTTATGAATGTCCACTGGAAAAAGCCTGGCAGAAATAAATCTATTTTTGAAATAAAAAAAAATGTTACCGCTAAATAAATGAAAAAAAAAAAAAAAAAAAAACTGTTCTGCAACGAATATACGTGAACACATTCACAAACAATTTTAGAAGTTACTAGCTGCCCCGGCGAACTTCGTACCGCCATATTTTCGGCCCGCGTGGTATTCAAATCCCGTTCCCGCTGCACCCTTATCACTTAGGGGGATGAAAAATAGATGTTGGCCGATTCTCATAGATACCGGATAAGCACAAAAAATTTCATCAAAATCGGTTGAGCCGTTTCGGAGGAGTTCGATTACGCACCCCGTGACAGAAGAATTTTATATATTAGATTTTCTCTGAATGATACTAACGTTGACCTTGATACTAGTGATGCCTCAGGCGCATCCTGTCTAAATCCGTATACGTATTAAATATTGCTTCGTTGCTCCCTTGATATGGGGTTGTGCATTGCGATATACGAACGGGTTTGCGGTTATGTTTCCGTGAACTGAGATCTTGGGTTTGATGTTATTGTTGACTGTTGGATTTCTCTCATAAGCAATTCTCAGTAATAGTCCGTAGTCAGTATACGTGTCCACAGTTATCACAGTTAGGTGGCGAATTGTGTGTAAAATACATATCTGCCTAATTATTCTCTTCGTGTCTTAAGGCGGCCACCCACTAACAGCCCGCCTGCAGTTTTTCGTCTGTCCGGCGGCCTGCAGTCCTTATGTCATCAATGTCGTCATAATTTTATTACCTCAGACTAAAATAATAACATTGTTTTATTCTTTTAGTCTGATGTTATTACGTATAAAATGCCGACGGCCATAGACTGTCCGGCCTTTAACTGTCTTTGCTGACCGGAATCGTCAAGCGGCCATACACATATTAGCCGTCAGTCCAAAATCGTATCCAAAACTGTTAGTATGTGGGCTATTGCGATGAACAGACAGTCGTTCGATAAACTGTAAGTAGGTGGCCGCCTTTATTTTCTAAAATATATTTCAAGAGACATACATGTATACATACAGTCATGCTTCTTTCCCAGTGGGGGGTAGGCACAGACTACATGTTTCCACTTGCTACGATCCTAACATATAACTTTCGCTTCTTCTACTTTCATAATTGTTTTCATACAAGCTCGTCGGTTTTGGGTACTTTTGACATATCCTTCATTTTAAGAGAATAGGTACCTACTCATAAAATTATATAAAACCATTAAATGACGCGGAGTTGCCTTTGCTAGGCCACTCCACGTCATTTAATCCTAATTTAAACGTTATCTTGAAGAAAACAACAAAACATATTCTATTCCTTTTAGCAAAATCTTATTCATTGTATCAATATAATAAATGGCCTCGCATCAAAAAGCTTTTTCGTTTAGAATTGCCGAGATCTATTTCCTATCTATAAGTAGAAATAATCCGGGAGAGACTCGCGAAGGTTCAAGTAAAAAGAAATCATACAAATTTCATTAAAAGGAATATTGAGGACTTAGTCCAATGTCAATCTTTTTACGAATTCAGTTTTCCACTTATCCTAATTGAAAAAATAAAACTGACTTAGATAAAACTTGTGGTTATGCTTTTGAAAGAAAAAAGGTATATTTTATTCGATAGAATCATTGGATAGAATGTAGGAAGATTAGCATTGAATTGCCATTTTAGTAATAATGGATCTAACATTTATGACCATAATTTAGAATTGATTAAGTCTCATTTAAAGTAGGTACGAGTATGTATAAAGGAAGCAGCTAAGAGTTACTTTCACTCTTAATGATGTCTAACAACTTTGGCATGTTGCAGATAGCAGACCATTCAACGAGTAATGAATCGATTAGTAAGTTATAGCCTATGGCCTAGAAACTCTTAATTAATAGACTTCAACCCTCAAGAGTTCTATTTATTCAACAAATAAATCAGACTTAGTTACCTTAATGTGCGTCGATTGATGTCTCTCATCAAAATAATTTAAGAGGTTCATAAATAAAATTATCTACACAATTGTTACAACAATCAAAAACTTTGATAATTTGAAACAGCATAGTAACACTAAACGAAAACAATTTTAATGCAAAAAATGCGAATCTGTTATATATTGTGTTATATTAGATATTATTCATAAAGACGCACTTGGACTTGTCAGTCACCGTGACGAGGGGCAGCATCCAAATTCACATGCATAAGAAATACTATAACTGACAGGTTGAACACAACGAATGAATGATTATGCTGGCATATATTTAACGTAAAATGTAAGGGTAAACCACAAACACAACTTGTTTATAGAGATTCGTAAGTATTCCGTATCTGACGAAATATCCCGGAAATTACATTTTTCACTTCGGCGCATTTATTCCCGTGAATTGAGTGGTTATTATTATAGGAAGATCTAAACATATTTTCTGATCATGTAACGTGGAGTAACCAAAAATCAAGTTCAAGTTTACATAATAATCTTTATACCTACGTCCATTATAATTCGTGTGGTGACGGAAAGTATAAAGTATCGCCACCCCGAAAAGTCTCGCAAGAGACGAGTAACGGAAAAATACGCAGACGATATCACTACAAGAGAAGAAAAATTCGAAATACCAACCCGTGTGGCCAGCGTGGAAACATTAGGCCAAAGCCTCCCAACATTGGGAGGCCTATGTCCAGCAGTGGACTGCGGTAGCCTAATTGATTGATTTTGATTTTGAGATAATCGAATTGGGATGTGTAAGATAAGCATATTTAAAGACAATTCGATATTTTTTATTTACAAGGCTCATTTTGCAGAGTCAAGTTACCGTTGGCAGCGCAGACCCTGCTGACAAAACAAAATGTAACTTTATTTTTAAACTATCGCGGTGTAAACTCATAGTTTTTATGTTTCGGGACTTATCGCGATTAATTATTATTTGGAACTTACTTGTGCCGACGTTTCGGGTGCGTTGCAGCACCCGTGGTCACGACTTGACTGGTCTGCGAGCGTCGAGAGGTGCGCGGGATTAATTTGTGTGCCTACCCTCCACTACTTATTTGTGAATGGTAAGGCTGGCGACACACAACACTCACTACGTCAGTTTTTAATGGCACTGTGTTTTTGGGTTTGAGTAATTCCAAATAAAATTCCAAATAATAATTAATCGCGATAAGTCCCGAAACATAAAAAAAAAAATGTAACTTAATTAGCAAAATAAAGTTCGCCAAAGGGCCCACTCCGTAGACCTGTCAATTTAGGAGCGATGCGCTGACAATTGGTTTATCCCTGTCATATCCGATCCAAAGCCCAACTTATATACTCGTAGGCTCGACAAAAACGTGACCTCCATACAGATTTTTTTACTGTTGAATCCACACATTTTAGAATTGTAATACTTTAGGTAACTTTTTGCATTGCTAAAAGTTTTCTTTGGACATAAAATAAGTTTTGGTATACGTGACTATAATTACCCGACTACGGCGAAGCCAAAGGAGGGTTATGATTTTGACAGGCTATGTATGTATATATGTATGTATGTATGTTTGTTCCCTCATAGCTGCTCAACTACTTATTAGAACTGGACATATAGCATATCGTTAGAATCGTCTTGATCGTCCGATGGTTATAGGCTATATGACGTGTACTGTGTTGAAAAATAATTTGAGATAAATATGCCGTGTATGGTATCAAATTAAAGAGCTCAATTAGCACATTTCAAATATGCATAAATTATAGTTGTTGGGTGCCCCAAAATAAAAAAATAAGTTTAAAACTAAAACCCGACTACTTAAAAATCACGCTCTGAAAAGTATTAAACAAGAAAATATCTAGGATAGCCGTGGTCGTATGCCACTTACTATAATAAAACGATACATACATGCTATTCTAAGGAAAAGTGGCATACGACCACGGCTATCCTAGATATTTTCTTGTTTAATACTTTTCAGAGCGTGATTTTTAAGTAGTCCGGTTTTAGTTTTAAACTTATTTTTTTATTTTTTGTTAATAACTGTTAGTAATTTCTACTTTAACGGATGTAGCTCATGCTATAATTAGCATGAGCTACACTACATATATGTACGTTTAAGTAGAACTTCTATCACTTTTTATTTTTTGCTGTGTTAATTCCCGGTGGAGTAGAAACGGGCCAGCCTATCTCTTCCTGTGGGTGTCGTAAAAAGCGACTAAGGAATAGGGCTGTACTCCATCCGACAGTAAATATACAGCCCATGATAAAGTGCCACTAGACGACAATAGGCTCGCCCCCTATTACGTGAGACCGAAATAATAATAGTTGGCGAAATGTGGGTGTTAATACGCCTCTGCCTATCCCTTCCCTGGCCCAAAAAGGAGGCTAAGTGCAGAAAAAAAGAGTCCCCTTTCCTTTCCATCCCTTCGAGGATTTACAGGTGTGAGTGTATGTATGTATGTCTTAATTTTAAAGTAAGCTTACTGACTACAGCGGAGGTATTAGGATTAATTATATGCCAAGTCCTCTAATTTACTTCTGATTAATTTAGATGCGGGTTAGTCTAACCCTGGCAGTCATTATTCGGTGTTTTGTGGATCACTGATGCTGGTCCTGGTGAACTGAAGTTACAGAAGTGGGAATGCGGGTAGGATTTATAAGTAAGTATAATTTATGAGTCTTATTAAATGTGCTATAATTAGTTTTTCTACTGTTTATACTATTGATTTATGCCATTTGGTGGAACACAAATTGAACAATGTAAATTTTTGAGAATAATGTGCGGCAAAACCAGTCTTGAAAATAAAATAAAGTGGAAAATTCGTCCTAGGTGAATGTGAGAAAATACTTTTTTTTTTTTTATCGTGCGAAAAATCCTCACGGATACCTCCCCCACCGGAATCGGAGGGGGAGGTATCCGTGAGGTCGGTTATGTCGGACTCGAACCGACTAAAACGCACGCCGACTGTGGGCCGTCGGTTGCCGGAGGTGAGATTGTCGTAGCCATATCCCTCGCACCCCGGCCGACCCAGGGCCATATCTCTCGAACTGGCCCTCATCCGGTGTGAGGACCACGGAGTCCCCAACTCGCCCCCGGGTATGGGGAGGCACGCAATGCGCGCGCCGCCGCGGCCTGCTTCTGCTAGGGTGACAGGCGGCTCCACCCGTCACCCTCAGGCCCGCGCTCATGGGGGACGGAGGTCGTTCTGTGACCTCCGACGCCCGAGTTGAATGTGAGAACATACTCGCATTAGGCTATAATTAGGTAAGTAAGCATATAACATCGTCATATCATTACATAGCCATCGCATGCGAGATTTTGTTCTTAGTTCAAATTGATCAAATTAATAAATATATGCTTACCTTTTAATTTGTGCGGATCCCACCAGATACAACCCTCCCCCTCGCCTGCAGGGGGTGGTTATGTTGGACTCAAACAGATAGTAATACTTACCTACCCAACTTCCTCGTGCGCAGGAGAGCGTACAAAATTATTTGAACTTCAGAAGTGGCTAGTGCTAAGAACTTTGACCTATCGACTTAATGCATGAGTGGAGCAGTAGCTTAATTAAATACTTACTTCGTCTACGGTGCTGCGTCGAGTGCTGTGAGTTAATTTTGGATTCTCATATGAGAAAACTACTTAATTTACGATCATGATATCACAGTTCAGAGCCTTGGTTCTAGCTGGCACACTGTTGGCAAGAAATTGATAATGTATTCGTGCATGATTATTTTACTAAATATTTTTATAATAGTTGATACTTTTACTTTTAGATTTTATTAACTTTCTTACCCTTTTGTTTCGCTTTTTCCTCTATCCCCCAAAGGTTTGCTGCGAGAAAACTCAATAGGTACTGAGTTAAGCTCGCCTTTGTACATCTAAATGTGTTTATGTTTGTTAATTTATTAATTTCAGTGTACATTAAAGAATTAAATAAAAATAAAAATAACTCACGGAACGAAACTTGTATATTATACGGAACCCTTAGAGTATTGTAGTTTATAGTTTTTATCGACTTAAGACTACATTTCACCGATGAATATAAACGCATTTACTGCAATTTAGCATTTCTCAATGATCTCGATTATTTTTTTTGCTGGGAAAATCCGTTTCACAAGGGAAAATCTGTTCAAGTAACAGTTTACTTACACAATCACTTCCGGCTCAGTAGTTCTCATTTTGAAATCATGAAATTTAAATTTATGTTGTGCTTATAAGTTTTGGTTGTCATACTATGTACCTATAAATGAACGAGATTTTGAAAAAAAAAAAAATAACCCCATACAATGCATGTTCCCATGTTCAATTTGAATAAATGTCTTTTAGGTTCGATATTGGATATTGGTTCCATATAACCGATCGTTTTTTAAATGGTATTCTCAATAAAAGCGTGCGGAGTATGGTAATTGGTTCACTTCCTATCACAAAAAACTTGCTTATAGGTGTTTAGGTGCAGGTGTGATCACTGCGCTACGCACTGGATGCGTTAATATAATATGTATTAAGTAATATAAACGCGTTAAATGCATTAGTCACTCTTGACCCGGCAATATCTTTGGACATTTGAGTTACCACCTATGTCAAACGGTAATGTGAATGCTGTTGTCAAACTATCACGTTATTTCGTCGATACACCCATAGATGATAAATATATAAATAGGGTATACACCTACGATGGACGTGCGTCCAATGTGGCGACAATTAACGATATTACCCGTTGGTGCAGACACATCATAAGAAGAAATTTTCACACAAGATACATTATGTAGCTTGAGTACAGGTACCGATATGTTTATGTCACCAATTGATATATTCCAAAAACGGAATAATAGAAAATAACGTCACGTAATGTTTCGTGTCGCACCTAAGATTGTTTTTTGTTCTGTCTAAAAATTCGCATCACGTAGATCGGACACAGATACCCCAAGACTACGTGTTTTGATTCATTCAATGCATATTTTTCTTTAGATTGCATACCACCGACAAGTTTTGAAGGAGTTTCTATAGTGTACATATAAATAATATCAGATTTGAAATACTACAGAAATGATTATAGCCGCCTCGATATTTTAATTTCAATATGTCACCCGGCAGAGGTGAGGAATGGTAAACTCTTTAAATTTTGTCCAGTATTTCGAATAGCGTGATTTATCGACATGATTTGAAGTCACATGGTGGTTTATCACCACTTTATAAAGAGACAATTAAATAATTAAAAAAGTTAATTTAAGTTAATTTGGTTATATGTATAGTACTCTGTGCTTGATACTGTCAGAAGCTTACACTAACCGAATATCACTCAGTGAATAAAACTACTTTTTAACGAATTCTATCGCTATTGACTTGGTGATATTTAGCCCGACGTTTCGACTACTATTCAGCAACCATGGTCGCGAGGTGACTAAAAATGGTAGTTGTCACATAGTTTGAAATGTAAGTTATCTCAAAGTACCCGAACTATGATGAATTTCTTGGTGTTACTACGAGTATTTATGCAAAAAATTAAATTAAAATTAAATTAAACGGTGAAATGTGGGTGCTAGCACCTCTGCCTACCCCTTCGGGGATAAAGGCGTGAGTTTATGTTATGTTTTAAAAATTAAAAAAACCCCCGACCCAAAGAGAGCGTATAAAAAGTAAAATAATAACTATTACATTATGACCTACCCTAAGTATTGACCCTTTTGTCATTTGTCTCGTCGGGGGTATACCCGCTGACGGTCAGACGGGCGGTCCAATTCGGTCGGTTTGATACCCAACACGGGTATATTTGAGATTATTAGATTTTGCATTGCCACTTTCACTGCTCATATTTTTCAGACGGCACTTTCACACACATACACACTTCAAACTTATATTCGTTGACACAATTGTAATATTTTGACGTTCATGTGCTCTTTATGTGCCTAAATTGAATAAACGAAATTGATTCTTTGATTCTTTGATTCTTTGATATAACACCCCTCTTTTTTGTTTAAAAATGAGCTAACTGTGTCGTTAAGTCTTTATTTACTTTTGATACCACTCAAGAAAACATTTTCAAAGTTCAGCAAAATGATGAATGTGATATTGGTGTAAAAGACTGTATATTATTCTCTCTTCTGCTGACAGATTATTTAGAGTAAAGTCTTCAGCAAGAACTGCAAAAAGTGAACCAAAAATGCACAGTCAGCTCCATTAGTTATATACCTACCTAAAGTTAAGATCGTTACTCTGCAGATTCCGCGTAAGCTTGAATATGAATTTGTTCATAATTAGAGGAAGTGGTCGCTACAGGAAGCTTTGAGAAATTAGGGGGAATTGTGTGTGGATGGATCTTCGATGACGCAGTGCCAATACCTGTTAATTAAATGCAGTGTATATAAATGCAGTTTACTGTACAAACATAGTATATCTCATATATAAAACTCTTAGTCCTGACTGACTGACTGACTCACTTAGAGACAACGCACAGCCTAAACCGCTGGTCCTAGAGACTTGAAATTTATAGAGAATGTATGTTTTGATGTGTAGAGGTGTACTAAGAAACGATTTTTCGAAATTCAGACCCTAAGTGCCTAAAAAGTGCCAAAAACGTACTTTCTTAAAACTCAAGAACGGCTGAATAGATTTTCATGATCTTTGGTTTTTTGAATTTGGTTTTGTCGCCGAATAGCAATTATCACAATTAAAATGTAATAAATTCACGAAATATTATAATATTAAAGAAAATACGAAATATTATGGCGCTAATATCGCTAGCAAAATTGTTACCATGACAACGGAACTAAAGTGATGGTGTCACATTTTGATCTGTCAAATGATAATATTATTAAAACGTCACTCTCAGTCACGTATAATAAGCAAGAATGTAAAAAATATTATTGTATATACTGCAGTTTCTTTATTTAATTGATTGGAAACAGAAAATAAGTTTTTGAGACTGGCTCACTTCGATGGAGAATCCAATCTTCAGTAAGTTCTGCGGACCCCGACGAGTGGTATAAATTAAGCAGCGTGCGTCGCGAGAACAACATCCGAAACTACATAATTATCAGACCTATTATTGGTATTATTGGCATCGAGCATTAAATAATATTCTAGAGCATATAGATACTGCGTCAGCTACCTTTAATGCGCCGGATGATACCAAACTACAGTTTCTGACGAATCATATTGCACCACGCGTATTTCATCACTCGATCATTGACTACACGACATGATAGCACAGCGATGATAGCTCTATAAAAATATAATTTTACTGCAGCTAATTAAAAGTCGAAGTATAGATGTACTGCATATAAAAGAAAGCCTAAAAGTAATACAGCACATTACCATCCAGATGAATTACTCACTTACAAGCTCTCAAACAGTAAGGTATGTGAATTTAAATCTATTGACGCCGATATAACACAAGGGGCGGCTTCATGGCTAGAAAAAAAGTAACAATTTATATCAAAATGGCTCGAAACGTTTCACCAAATGGGCGAACGCCTGCCATCTAGAAAACTTCACGAGAAGTATACTAAGGCAATAATTATTAGAGATGGCAGAACACAATTTAATAACTTCCTTTTATCAGCTGTGGGCTCAATTAGTCAAGCACAGGGCACTTCTGATTAAGATGACAAAGAATATAATACGAAATGTTTATTTTCTTACTATTATAAAGTAAACCACCACAAATTACCTATATGTGTTTTTATTTATATTAATTGCCTCAACATTTACCAACGCATTGGAGGACGTCTTCAAGACTCTGGAGTAGGTAAATCTCATACCTTCGGTTCGCCGACGACATGATCATAGTTGCGGAGTCGCTGGAACAACTGGGCGAAATGCTGCACAGCCTGAATGGAGCTTCTCGATAAGTAGGCCTCGGTGTAAACTTGGATAAAACCAAGAGTATGTTGAGCATTCGAAGTTGTTCAAAAATATTATCTGCCTATCGCAGGTTATCCAGCTCGGTAAAACCAATTTCGAGAAAGAAATAGCCAGAGGAATCCAACTGGAGTGGGCAGCATTTGGCAAACTACGTCGGCTCTTCTCCTTCTCCTCACCCCTGCCGCAATGCCTCAAAACAAAGATTTTCGAACAGTCCGTCCTGCCTGTTATCTTATGACCTACGGTGCCGAAACGTGGCCACTGAAGGTGGGGTTAGCCCATCCGCAGCGGGCTATGGAGCGAGCTATGCTTGGAGTATCTTTGAAGGATAGAATTCGAAACGAGGTCATCCGACATAGAAGCAAAGTTACCGACATAGCTCGCAGAATAAGCAATCTAAAGTAGCAGTGGGCTGGCCACATCTGCCGACTGATGGCCGTTGAAGCAGACGAGACCTAGAGTGGAGAAGGACAACAGAAGGTGGGACCCCTTAGCCATGTGGACCGACGACCTGCGAAAGGTGGCTGGGACGGACTGGATGAAGAAGGCGGAGGATCGTTTAAACATGGCGAATTCTGGATTGTCTACGACGGTGTAGTGCTGATACGATATTTCATTGCTGAGATGCTAATTTTAGATTAGAAGACGAAACCCAGAAGGAGATATACGTCGAAAGATCGATAAGGGTTGGGCAACATTGGGCAAAGTCGTCGAAATTTTTAATCCCCTGTTATGACTCATGGAGCCGAAATGTGGGAACTGACAGTGGGGACATACGGTGGAGGATCGAGTGCTATGGCATACATTGGGTGAAGCTTAAATCCAACAGTGGACTGAAATAGGCTAATTGATTGATTGATTGATAAGAACGAAATGTTAGATAATAGTAACTTTTTCTTACCAGTCTTTTTCTAGCCATTTACTAGCTATTGATATAAAGATACTAATAATATTTTTATTTTGATGTACTTATTTTCTAGAAATCTACCACTTATGTGTATGATAAGGCCGACAGGTTTCATAATTTTTTTGAAAATCTCACTACTGAGATAGCGAAATAAGGCGCCGAAAGGTTATACAACAAGTCCGTCAGTTTAGAAAAAATACTATTGGTGGCAGAAGTGGACATCCACGCAGGCGGAGCTGCGGGCGAAAAGCTAGTTATAGATAAACATGAAAATAATCTTGTCATCCAGAAAAGATAGCAAGACATAACGTAGCAGTTATGAGATGCAGCAAGATGTTAATATTGAATGTTTATAGCAAACGCATGCATATGAAAAAAAAAAACTACACATGCATGCAAAGTCTACACATGCACATGTGTGTTTTCAAGTGCCTTTGTACAACTCAGGTAGATCATAATAAATTCATTTCATTACATGTTAGTTTTGGATATAATTTTTTGCTCCTATGTAGGTAGGTAGGTAGGTACATTAGTTGGTTATTTAAAAAAAAATTTGAAGGCTGTGTGAATGTGACTTCGCTCCTTAGGATTTTTATTTGTATGACTTCACTTAAACCGATGGTAAGTTACGGGAGATATCTCAGGAATGAAGGTCACCATTGCAGATATAAAATTAAATAATGCTACTATGGTGGCCCTCAGTTTTGTAATCCAATGCTTTGGATTAGAATATAGGAAATAGAATAATGAAGAATGAAACGGATTTTAACGAACGATTGTGTGAACAGATGTATTTTACTAACAATCCCTACTTCCCTACTAATATTATAAATGCGAAAGTAACTCTGTCTGTCTGTCTGTCTGTCTGTCTGTCTGTCTGTCTCACTTTTACGACTAAACCGCTGAACCGATTTTGATGAAATTTGGTATAGAGGTAGGTTAGACCTTGAGAAAGGACATAGGCTATGTTTGGTCGCGATAACTGACATCCACGCGGGCGGAGCCGCGGGCAAAAGCTGGTACTTAATAATAATAATAATCTTTCTCATGGGTAAGGTATCTGGTCGATGTGAAAGCGCCTTAATGAAACATTTTTCTAAATTGATATCAAGGACTGCAGAATTAATTCTCAGGAAGGCAAGCTCAGTTTTGCGAACTTTTCAAATATCACCTCATTAAAATGCTGGTGGTAAGATCTGGCATGCGACACTCTTTGAATACGAATGGGTGATGGAGAAAACTATATGAAAATAGGGAAGGTATGCGAAATGTCGCATAATTCTTCTATATCTTTTGTCTTTCTATAACTAGATTTTTTTTGATGAAATCTATGTGTTAGTTCAATTTTATTAAATGTCATCATCATCATCCTAATCTCGTTCTCGGTTGTATCCGAGGCTTTCACCTCGGAACCCCGAGCTCGCTTAGCCTCTCTATCACTTTGGCTTATCTTGGCTTTTATGAGAGTGATTGCTGTCAATCCTCAAATTGCAACAGGAAAGCCTGCGTCTAAAGCCCTTTTCGCTAATCAGCAGTAATTCATGGCATATAAAACTATAATATTATAAACGTATAAAAAAAATAATTTTGACATTTTGTTTACATTAATTTTGCACCGATTTTCAGGTCAGCAATCAAAGGTGGTTTACATGCATTTAACAAAGGCATTTACATTACAAACGTTCATGAACTCAAAAGGAGAAAAAAAAAATTAGATTTCAGTAACCTTTGTTATGTTCTGAAAGTACAATTAGTTTATGTGCTACTATTTTTAGGGAAATAATCCGAGTTTTCATGTTTACCTGTACGTAATATTCGTTGTGAATGTACATAAAACGAGAAAGTCTAGATTGTCAGACGGCATGATTTTAAAAACTCTATTTTAGATAAGTGTACCTGCAGCTGTGTACGGATAGCTTTGGTACGTAAATACAATTTCGATATCTTTGAACTATGTAAATTGACAAGTAAAGTCACTTACTTCAATATTTGTTTTGGTATATCCAACACGAACGTTTTTAACGATATTACCATACCCCGCGTTTACATACTGCCGCTCGCATTGCTCATCGTGCTGCCGGAAATATTCGCGCGATTAATGCCCTAGCATTCACACACTCCCATCATCGCGTTGGTCCGCATTACAGTATTCGCCCCGCAACGGAGACGGACGTAAACGTATGGAGGACAACGCTGTAGCAGTGTACACATTAAGGAGTCCGCACACTAATGGGAACGGAAAGGGATCGTAATCGTATCGCCTCGAGCCGTTCAGAATGGTTTGTATTAAACTCCCTACTGCAACGCACACTAATCGGAATCGTAACGTAATCGCCTCCCCTCGGAACAGGCTCCGAACTTGCAACTCCAGCGCTTACGGTTCATCGTCCCCGCGCTTACGTCTCTCCGTCCCCGCGCTCACATCTCTTCGTCCACCCTTGCCCCTGTCCCCTCCCGCGACTTGCCTGCTAAAGACGCCGCCATTCGCATATGAAAATAAATATAAAATTTCTCTTCATCATCCATCAAATGTTTTTTTATAATCCGAAATTCCCCTTCAGTACTCCTTACTTTATTCATATTGTGTACCCAATATCTTCTTTTTTTTTGCTTGCTATTTTCTTTTTCCTCTTCATCAAGTGCTATGGCTATGATAGCCAACTCACGTATGGTAAACCAAGACATAACCGTGCGCTACACTTAACGTTTGGATTGAGACTGATCTGGTGCCAACCAGGTCAGCCAGCGGGCGGCGAGGCGTAAGCGCGGTGTCGCCTAGCCGTAGCCGTGTTGACGTACAGGCGCTGCTGATACGCTTTCGTTACGTGCATACGGCAGGTTGACGCCTGGTTGCCAGCGAGGCGAAAGGCGTTACGGTTACGATCCCTTTCCAATCCCATATGTGTGCTGAGACCTTTATGCTTTTACAGCATAGCGAATTAATTAAATAGATTAATAATAAAAACTATCACTTTCAACTACTATACACTTTCCGTAGATCGATATAAATATTATTAAAAGTAAATATTCGAGGAGCAATAACGAAAGCCGTGTTTACTGATTAGCGCCATCTAGCGGTCTCGTATAGTTCATCGCGCTAGTATTGCCGCTCCTTTGACTCGCGCCGCCAAGCCGACATTCGCAGCAACATACGCGGCAGTACTCGCGGCATGACGAATATACCATTCACACCACGTCTCTGCCCACTTCTCTCGCCACTTCCCTCGCTCTGCCGCGAGTATGTAAACGCAGCTTTAAAAGTACTGAAAAAACAGATCTTTATAGCACCATAGAAAAAATATAAAGCGCACTCCACCTATCGAGATTACGTCTAGTCTTCCCTTCCAACGCGTTACTGAGAATAAAATGGAAATGCGGAATCTCATGCGACGAGCATTCGACCAGCGATTATTAAAGCACCAATATTCCATTGTGTTTCATTTCAAGGGCTTTTCACATCAAAAGAATGTATTTAATTTAGAGTTGAGACAGCATCTTGATGATTAAGGGAAATGGCTCATCGTGCATATAAATCTCACTAGTTAAGGCAATTAGTGGCTGAATATCTATTGGGTGATTATTCTAAAGTTTCAACTCGCCTATGTAAGTTTGAATTTATTTTAGAAACTGTGAACCCATTTTAATGAAATTTGAAGCAATTAGGCAGTACTTATGCTAATTTTCTTATAACTTAAAATCGGAGAAAGTCTACAACTTTTGAAACATTTTTCCATTTTTTAATGTATTTAATAAATGTTAATGTCGGCCAATATGCGAACACTAACACCCGTATTCACAAACGATACTGTGAGGTCTCATAGTGTGCTCGAGCGCATAGGTCTGGTAAAATTAATTCACAAACATCACGGAGCAGTATCTAACGCAGTGCGTTCCCTCAACGAAGTATTACTTAAGTGTTATCAATGAATAAAAAGGCTTGCCAAAACGAACGCACTGAGAATTTGTCGTTCTTTGCACAGTTTTGGTGGTACGCATAGCGAAGTATTGTTTTTTTTTTTTTTTTTTTTTTTTTTAATACCACTTAGGTGGCAGACAAGCACACGGCCCACCTGATGGAAAGTGGTTACCGTGGCCTATGGACGTATGCAACATGTTTGTGAATACGGGTGTAAGTATAGGTAGTTATTGGCTTTAACTGTTGTAAAGATTACAACTACTAAAACTTTACCAGCAGTAGCACTTTCTGCGAATGATTTGTATGCTAAGAGTTTTAAAGTATTCCCGCCTCGTAGGATTACATTTTTCAAATGCATTCTCCCTAAAATGGAAATCTTTGCATACGGCGGCTACAGGGCGCGAATGGCGTACCATTTTGATAATCTTTTGTATTTTATATGACGAGAAAATCGAAAAGTTAAAATAAAACGTTAACGTTATGTCTCATTCAGACAGTAAATGAGGCTTTAATTCTATAGGTTTGAATAGGATTCACAGACGACATGTAATATCACCACCGAAGGCGTCCTTTTTATTCACTATTTTCTGCGTACCTTTTTTATCGACCGTGATGTAGCCGACTGGCTTATAATTCTGAAAATATGAACAGAAAGATGAATCCAAATGAAATTCCCAACACTCGTCGATGTGCAGTAACGAAACTAGCCAGCGGTATCCATGCAATTATTTGAATAATTCTGAAGCGAGAAACTCAGCATATTTGAGTAAATAACTTAATCACAAATTCGCACTGAATAAAAGCGAAAGCATAAGTTAATAAATGTTCATAAAGTAACTTATTTTGCTATTTAAATTGTTCATTCAGACTATACACAACCAAAATTTTTATCCAAAATGGAGTACGTACCCAATAAGCCAAACTGTGTTCACACAAAGGGTACAAAATTTCATTGCATACGAGTAATAGATGAAGTTTATATATTTCCACGCTTTGCATATTTTTCTTTGTTTAGCAATAAAGAAGTATTCATTTCTGTTTATTTGAATGCACAGATTACATTTATATAAAACTTATTCCTTCCTAGATAATGTTGTTTTGATGTTTGGATATTCGTTACTCTAACACGATTAAATAGTTGGACAGATTTGGCTGAAATATGGTACAGAGATAGATTATAGTCTGGAATAACACATAGGCTACCTTTTATAGCAATAGGTTCCCAAATTATACCTACTGGGAATCAAATTTTCCAAAATCAAAAACAGTGTTTTTGTTAGCGTTATGCAAATAAATTACACCTAAAGCATATGTGTAATTAAATACAGTTTTTATACATATGCCTAACCCTGAAGCCTTGTATTAGAGCATTGCCTGTGGGATTAGGCCGTTCGTCTAGATCGATGGACTCGCGTATGCACCCATTTATTTTATTTATTCCCTCCCTAACATCCATTCACTCTTGATGTTCTGAATAGTTTATGTTATTGGGGCAATTTGATTTACCGATACGTCATCGTAAACATTAATATTAGTAAACGATTTACGAAGGGCTTTGCGAAGGGTAGGAAGTCCTTGATCTGCGTGTCGTATATTTGACATTAAAATCTTCGAAGGAATACGTATATTTCGTGAACATATTTTCTGAAAAAATATTACAGAATTTCAGAAACCCGTTTCAAGAAAATTCAGGAACATTTGATATTGAAGAATATTTAAGAATATTTTTTATTATTGTTTTGCTATTATATGCACACATGTTAATTGCATGAGGTAGGTAGAGAGGTTTTGCCCCAAAGGTTATCCGGGAAGTCAGACAGGGCGCTTGTAACTTTATTTACCGCATTTTATGTAGAATAAATCTTTACGTAAATTATACCACCTTTTAATTTTATGACAGGAGAGCAACAAAAAGTTATAAAACTGGCTAGGCCAACCATTGCTCTGGGGACGATAACTGTCTGAAACATACGACTATGTAATTACATTACGCTGTTAAATTGTAGAGGCAGACCAGCATTAATGTACAAAGGAAATAATAAAGTTTTACGTGGTAACATTTCGAACACATTCTCATAAATTGAAACGGACCTGATATCCTGTAAAATTTCCTTTATTAATTTCCCTGCGCAAGATAGTGCAGTTTTATGATTCGCGTTATATGAGAGCTTTAATATATTTAGCGCTAATGTAGCCAGGAGCGAGCGTAGTAAAATGCTTGAAGCGTCCAGTGTTATCAGTGGGCAAAAGTAGCAGTTTACGAGCACAGAGGACGCGGCACCCGCGTGCGTCCGTCCGCCGGAAGACGACCAACAGGAAAGTGTTATCACAAGAGTTACAGCTCATTTTCTGACTCTTTACGTACTAGCACTGTCACAAATTTCATTTATCTTCGGCTAACGAGTAAAAGGGTTCTTGCTTTTTATGTACGGTAACGTTTAGGTACTAATCAAAATTATTTAATGTTTAATGGTAATGAGGCCTACGATGGAAATTCGTAAATACTTAAGGCGGCCACCCAGTTACAGTTTATCGAGCTACAACCGGATGATATCGGTTTGTCAGTTCATCGCAATAGCCCACACACCTACAGTTTCGTATACGATTTTGGACTGACGGATAATATGTGTGTGACCGCTTGACGATTCTGGTCAGCAAAGATAGTTAAAGGCCGGACAGTCTATGACCGTCGGCATATTATACGTATTAACATCAGACTAAAAGAATAAAATAATGTTATTATTTTAGTCTGAGGTAATAAAATTATGATGACATTGATGACATAATGACTGCAGGGTGGTCGCCTTTAGAAGATATACTCAATCGCGACTTCAGCTAACAGTTACCTTAGTATCTATAGAGAAATACAGATTCCGGTAAGACAAACGGTTTCATGTGAAAGTAATGTTTTCTCTCAATAGCTTCAAAGCTCTAAAATGGTACTTGGCCGGCCCATCATGGAGCACAAGTGAGGTTAAAGATGCAACTTGCCACAAAGGGTCCGAGAGAGTCAAACTTTGAGGGACGTATTTTATGGGTGGCATTAGACAGGGTTTATAACACTTCTACTTGTTGGAGGAAACATTTCTTATATTGTGCAAAGCTGGCAGCTGGGATTGTTTTCCTGTAATAAATAAGGTAGTAAAATCTCAGGGGAAGATTAGACAGTTTTCACACGGTAGCTCAGCCACAGTTTAATAAAGAAGACACCATGTGACTAGTCACCAGCATATTTTTTATATACCTACGCAATGGTGGCACTTCACATGGCTATTTGTATTTACGTATTTGACATATTCTTCATCATCCTAGCGTTAATTCCCAGTCGCATCCGAAGCTTTTCAGCTTGGAGTCTGGGGTCCGCTTTACTAGTCTTAACTACGGATTTGGCAAGACCTCGATATTTTCCGTGAAGCGATTGCCATCTGACCTCCACAACCCAATGGTAACATTAGGCGATATTGAAGCTTTGCAGCTAGACCGTTGTTTTTGGACTTTTTAGGGCTCCAACTACCCGTAACGACTGCCATAGATGTTCTTATGGCAACCGGCACCGACGGCTTAACGTGCTCTCCGAGGCACGACCAGACCAATGCAAATACTCATATTTTATGCACAAAAATATTTGCACTGAGCGGGGATCGAACCCGCGCATCCTGCGTAGCGGCTGCGTTCACTACCGCTACGCCGCGGAGGCTGTCAGATATCAGTGTATTTGACAAAGTACTGGCCATTATTGGCCTTATTGCCTATTTAAAAATTATGGCCAATACCAAATACCATTACAACACACCTGCTCATAAAGGTGCTATTATTTCACCGCAAATAGGCACGTAATGACACCTATTACCAAACTGTGACTTTTTCATTGCTATTATTCACAAGTGAGTTATAGATTCTTTTTTAAATTTTATTGGTTAAGTTTCACTGTTCTCAAAAAAGTTTGCGCTTGTTGGTTTGTTATTTGGTTGCCATAATATGTGGATGGTCGTTTGCGTGTATGTCAAATATTTTGCCAAATACGACAAACGCCCAATAGCGAACACAAACAAGCATGTGAAGTGACATCATTACATGTAACATTTTTATCAGGATACCTGTTTCGTGATGCTGATCAAGAGGTGAAAGACAACAATTGGCGGCACGCGGTATATTATTAGAGCTCAGAAATACTTAATATATTGCCATGAGTATGTTATGCGAAATCATATTACATCAGCGTTTTAATAATTACACCGTAACACGATATTCTCGGCATTCGCGTCAAGAAAGCGGTCTCATTATTTCGAAGTCATGCTCATATTTTAAGGATACAAACCAATTCAGGTAACTTACCTTATTGGTATATTTTACCATAATAATTATATTTTAATACCAATTGAATGCTTCTAATATTCTTGTCACGAAAACAAAATGTTGTAGATGACTGCAAGTAAAAATAGCTTCGGTATATTATTATGTTATGCATTCGGTGTTTATATTCACACATGAACGATTTTTTCTATGAATACATCATCATACATATCCAAAAAGCAAATACTTATACAATCTTTCATAGGCCACGGTGACCACTTCCCATCAGGTGGGCCGTGTGCTTGTGTGCCACCTGAGTGGTATAAAAAAAAGTACTAAAACAATGTTTATTCCAAACTAACTGCTGCTCGGGGCTCTACCCGCGTGGATGTCGGTTATCGCGACCAAACATAGTCTATGTCCTTTCTCAAGGTCTAATCTATGTCTGTACCAAATTTCATCAAAAACGGTTCAATGGTTTAGGCGTGAAAGCGTAACAGACAGACAGACAGAGGTACTTTCGCATTTATAATATTAGTAGGGATATTGATTATTGAAATTGGTTCTCTTGCCAATCAGTTCAATATTGTCTGTACCGGTGTAATACGTGTGTTAAGGCCCTTAGATATCTCAGTTATCAGTAAGTGAGCGGTAATAAAGTTGCTTCTAACTTGGTTTAAACTCCCGTACGCTATTCTCTCTTAATTGGCTTTGGATGTTTTCTTCGAAGTGGTAAAACACGCTGTAATCGGTACCTCAATTGATTCGATCGTTGATTTTTCTTGATCACTAGAGACTATTGAGTCTACATCTACTGCATCAACAAGTTTTAAAAAAGTGGTTCATCCGATTTAGGCGTTCTAGAATATTTGTGGGAAATTTTGTAGCTATACTGCTAAGCTAAGTTTATTACAGTGGTTTGCCAGGATTCCGGGTAAAACATAGTAGCTATGAAGGATGTACCTCGACCACAATTGGACATGGTTTAATATTTTATACTTGCAAGTTGCATCACGTTAAACAACACGCGCAATACATAGTTCATAGTTAGAACTGCCTTCTTCGACTAACTAACTTATAAGGCTAATGCTATCTTATCTTACTGCCTACTAATATTAATATTATTATAAATGTGAAAGTTTGTGAAGATGTTTGTATGTTTTAATGAATCACACTCTAACAGCTGAACGGATCTGGCTGAAATTTGGTACAGGGATAGACTATTAGTTTTGAATTATACATGGGTAATTTTTTGTCCCGTGAATAGATGCCCAGGGGTTCAGGAACGGGATTAAATACCTCGCGGGTGGAGCAGTGGGCTTCAGCTAGTAGGACTATAACCTTACTGTATAATTTATACTGTTTTATAAAACATTAAAGTAAAACCAGCCAAGTACGAGTCGGACTCACCCATGAAAGGTTCCGCAGTAGCAAAGGCGAAAATTGCGGTTTATGGCGTATTAAAAAACTACTTACTGGATGTCGTTCAAACCAATTTTCGGTGGAAGTTTGCATGGCAATGTATTTTTTTTTTTAGATTTATCATTCTCTTATTTTAGAAGTTAGAGGGGGGAGGGACACACATTTTTTCACTTTGGAAGTGTCTCTCGCGCAAACTATTCAGTTTAGAAAAAAATTATGCTAGAAACCTCAATAGCATTTTTAAAGACCTATCTATAGATACACCACGCGTATGGGTTTGATGAATTCTTTTTTTGAGGTTCAGTTCTAAGTATGGGGACCCCCAAAATTTAATGCTTCTTTTCTATTTTTGTGTAAAATTTTTAATGCGGTTCACAGAATATGTATACTTACCAAGTTCCAACAGCATAGACCTTATAGTTTCGGAGAAAAGTGGCTGTGACATACGGACGGACAGACAGACAGACGGACAGACATGACAAATCTATAAGGGTTCCTTTTTTTGCCATTTGGCATCGGAACCCTAAAAATACACTTCAAATAAAAACAAAGAAACGGATCAACTTTTCAAAACATCCGCAGTTCAGCAATTGAATTATAATTGATGTTATTATTTTCGGTTTTACAATCTTCAAATTTTTTGAAGAATATCATTTAAATTTTCGCCAATTATTTATCTTCTTTCGTTATCAAGTAGAATCCATTTAATTCAACTACGAAGCCATTAATGTCAGGTCGATAAATTCAATTAATTATTTACATCTATTTGGGTAGCACTGACGTCATTGTAGTCTGAAATATTCTTGGAATAGCATTTTGTTATGCCTAATCGGTGGATATTGAATAGTAAACGTTACGATAATGTAACAATTTTTCTACAATCGTGAGCAATGATTGCTGTGTTCGATTTTGTGTTATGACTAAGTCATAAGCATAACACAAAATCTGCCCCGTCTCAAAAATACTCTCTGTATATAGGTATATACAAGTGAAAGCAGGTCGTACCCCCAGAGTGACAAAGACGTAAGTAAGGTTACGTCAATTTTTTTTTTTTGCAGTTTCGAATAGTAGATGTCAGGATACAATACGTCGATTTTTTTCATAATATTCTGACGTAAAATTAGGGTGTTATAAAGGAAAAAAGAAAATATTCGTCTAAATAAAAATATATTTTCAAAGTAAAAAAAGGTGATAAGCCAACATAAGTATGTAAAATTTCATAAAAATACACCTAAAGATTCTTATTCTTTTGTTTCCTTATGTTATAGCCAAAATTTATAGACGTATTGCTAATTAAGGTTTTTATTGTCTAATGACAATATAAACTGCCTAACGTAAGACTACTTACATCCCAAATGAAAGAAAACTAATAAAACAAAGAAAGCCGTACTCCCTGTTTAAGAGTATATCCCGTATACAAGTTTCGGAATAATCGTGCTAACCTCTTTTCACCCTTTTTAATGTCATCAAGCTTGCGGAAGTAATCACGCTTACACTATTTTTCCCTTTATAATATTATTAAGTTTGTGAACGTAATCGCGGACACATCGCGAACACGCCCGAAAGGTTCGAGTAATCGTCGATACAGCGCATGCGCAGGGGTGAAGCGGGTGGCCGTTGTGTGTTTACGTTTCATAACTCACGCGCCACTTACTGATAACAGTACTTAATTCTTTATGCTTCCCCATTATAAATACGTAATGATCCATTAAGAAGCCCAACTTATAGCTATTATTGATTATTTTGTTTCAATTGTACCAAATTTCAGCCAGATCTCAGCCAGGAATCACTTCAGAGCTTCTGAAAGCGGGTGGAACACCGGTACTTAAAGTCCTTCAGAAGCTCTTTAACACCATCGTCCTCGAGGGCATAACGCCAGAAGCGTGGAACAGAGGCGTGGTGATGCTGTTCTTTAAGAAAGGTGACAATACCTTACTGAAGAACTACAGGCCCATCTCGCTTCTGAGCCATGTTTACAAGCTGTTTGCAAGGGTCATTACGAACCGTCTCGAGCGCAGGCTTGATGACTTCCAGCCTTCCGAACAAGCCGGTTTCCGAAGAGGCTACAGTACCATAGACCACATCCATACGCTGCGGCAAGTTATACAGAAGACCGAAGAGTATAATTTGCCACTTTGCTTAGCGTTTGTGGACTATGAGAAAGCCTTTGATTCGGTCGAGACATGGGCTGTGCTTGAGTCTCTCCAGCGGTGCCGTATTGACTATCGGTACATCGAAGTGTTGAAGTGTTTGTATAATAACGCCACCATGTCGGTCCGAGTACAGGAACAGAGTTCGAAGGCGATCCCTTTGAAAAGAGGAGTAAGACAGGGAGACGTGATATCTCCTAAACTGTTTACGGCCACTTTGGAGAACGCCTTCAAGCTCCTGGAATGGAAAGGATTCGGCATCAATATTAATGGCGAATACATTACTCACCTCCGGTTTGCCGACGATATTGTAGTCATGGCAGAATCGATGGAAGATCTCAACACAATGCTCGATGGCCTCAACCGAGTTTCTCAACAGGTGGGTCTTAAAATGAACATGGACAAGACGAAGGTTATGTGTAATGCCTATGTTGTACCCACCCCAATATCTGTTGAGAGTTCGGTTCTTGAAGTTGTTGACTCGTACGTCTACCTAGGACAAGTAGTCCAGTTAGGTAAGTCCGACTTCAAGAAAGAGGTCAGTCGCCGAATCCAACTCGGCTGGGCAGCGTTCGGAAAATTGCGTAATATCTTCTCGTCCGACATACCTCAGTGTCTCAAGTCGAAAGTTTTCGACCAGTGTGAGTTACCAGTGATGACTTATGGCACTGAAACGTGGTCTCTCACTATGGGCCTTATGAGTAAGCTCAAAGTAGCCCAACGAGCTATGGAGAGGGCTATGCTCGGAGTCTCTCTGCGAGATCGAATCAGAAACGAGGAGATCCGTAGAAGAACCAAGATTACCGACATAGCCCAGCGGATTAGAAACTTGAAATGGCAGTGGGCAGGGCACGTAGCACGGAGGACTGACGACCGATGGGGTCGAAAAGTTCTCGAGTGGAGGCTATGTATCGGCAAGCGCAGCGTAAGACGTCCACCCACAAGGTGGACATACGACCTTATCAAGGCCGCGGGAACGCGCTGGATGCGAGCCGCTTCCAACCGGTCTTATTGGAGATCTATAGGGGAGGCCTATGTCCAGCAGTGGACTTCCTATGGCTGAAATAATGATGATGATGACGTGCAAACGTATGAACTTTTAAGCTTTTATAATTATATTACGGTTCCGGTTCCCCCATACCTATGACTACCTTAGTCATAGTTATGGGGGAACCGGAAACGTCTATGCGGTACCTACCTACACCCTGGGTAACGAAGAGTAAACTGTAAGAGTAAACTCGGAGTCCGGAGTCCGCCTAAAGTATGATTTATCTTGGTACTAGCTGACCCGACGAACTTCGTACCGCCATATTTTCCGCCCGCGTGGAATTCGGATCTCGTCCGGACACAAGTGACTCTCGCGCGGCCTGAACCACCGCGGCCACCCCAGTGCCGGCATGTTTGGCACTACAAGTCGGCAAACTGGGACGGACTGCGAGAATTCTTCGCTTCGTACCCGTGGAGGCAGCTTTGCTTCACTTCAGAAGATCCAAGCTCCTGTGCAACAGCAGTCGCTGACGCGATCCTAGCGGGTATGGAATGCTATATCCCTAACCGTTGGGTCGTGACAGGAGCGAGTAAGCGGCCGTGGTTTAATAAGTCCTGCAGAGAAGCGAGAACTCACAAACAATCTGCTTATAAGGCATGGGCCACGGCCCTTGCCAGCAAGGATCCGAACATCTCTGAAGTGAAGCGGAAATTGAATGCCGCCTCGAGGTCTAGTAAGAAGGCAATCGCCAGGGCTAAGTTTGAATTCATCGGCAGAATTGGTGAGCGGCTTGCGCGGTACCCATCTGGTAGTCGCGCATTTTGGTCGCTCGCCAAAGCTGCCGAGGGAAATTTCTGCCGGTCCTGCCTTCCGCCGCTGCTGAAACCCGACGGTAGTCTGGCCCATGGTGCCAAGTAGAAAGCCGAACTTTTAGGTAATCTCTTTGCATCAAACACGACTATGAACGATGGGAATGCCGAGCCACCTATTATCCCCTGGTGTGGTACTTCAATGCATGAAGTAAAAATCACGCAACGGATGGTTCGGCGGGTACTTATTTCCCTAGATGTTCGAAAGTCGAGTGGGTCGGATGGCATACCGGCGTTGGTGCTTAAGCACTGTGCTCCCGAGTTGTGCCCTGTACTTACACGACTTTTCGGGCTTTCACTCTCTGCGGGACGAGTTCTAGCTTCATGGAAGACCGCATACGTGCATCCTGTGCCCAAAAAAGGCGATAGGACAGACCCGTCCAATTACAGGCCTATTGCTATAACCTCCCTCCTCTCGAAGATGATGGAGCGTGTCATTAATACACAGCTCCTGGGATAGCTTGAAGGTAACGATCTTCTGAGCGACCGACAGTACGGCTTTCGCCACCGTCGCTCAGCCGGTGACCTTCTTGTGTATCTCACAAACCATTGGGCGCAAGCCATCGAGACTCGAGGTGAGGCACTGGCGGTTAGCCTCGATATAGCAAAGGCCTTTGATCGGGTCTGGCACAGAGGTCTTCTTGCAAAGCTACCATCTTATGGACTTCCCGAGGGATTATGCGTATGGATTGCCAGCTTTTTGTCCAACAGAAGTATCCAAGCCGTCGTCGTTGACGGCAGCTGCTCGGATCGCATGGACATTAACGCTGGTGTCCCACAAGGCTCCGTGTTGTCTCCAACCCTGTTTCTGCTGCATATCAATGACATGCTGTCGAATGACTCCATTCATTGCTATGCAGACGACAGTACTGGAGACGCTTGTTACACGGGCCGTGCAAATATCCCTCTGTCCGAAGTAGAGGAAAGTCACGAACAACTTGTGTCTGAAATCGAGACTACATTGCTCAAGCTAAGCTAAGCTTGGGGTGCTCAACAGGGCGAAGTAGTACTTCAATGCGGGGCAACGACTCATCCTTTATAAGGCGCAGGTTCGGCCCCACATGGAGTACTGCTATCACCTTTTTGCTGGACCACCAGCTTGCCAGCTTGACCCCTTCGACTCGGTACAAAGACAGGCGTTGAGGCTCGTCGGCAATCCCATACTCGCAGGCGATGTGGAACCTCTCAGTCTCAGAAGAGACTTTGCCTCACTGTGTGTGTTTTACCGTTTATACAATGGTTTGTGCTCAGAAGAACTATTTGACATGATGCCAACAGCTACATTCTATCATCGCACCTCTCGCCACAGGCAGGGAATTCATCCTCACACATTGCGTCCGGAAATGGTGCGCACTGTGCGGTTTGAAAGGCACTTCATCCCACGCACACTCAAGCTGTGGAATGAACTCCCTGCGGTGGTTTTCCCAAGCGATTACAATATGGGGTTCTTCAAGAAGGGCATTAGAAGGTTTCTTCAGGGTCGGCAGCGCGAGTGTGACGCCCCTGGTGTTGCATACGTCCATAGGCCACGGTGACCACTTCCCATCAGGTGGGCCGTGTGCTTGTCTGCCAACTAAGTGGTATAAAAAAAAACAATAAGCAAACAGCTACTATTTATATTCGTTTTTGGTATTAGTAAGGTATAGGCCCAACAATTATGAAGATTATGAAAGAAAATTAATGTTTTTGTTTAATTTTTTTATTGATTACTATTCTTATACCTTTTTGCTAATTTTACGACATACAATTACTAATTACAACTTCACGATTATTTTTATAAATGGCAATAAAGTATAATATTCTAAAAACCTGTTTCATTACGCCAGTGAAATTATGTTTTAACGAGAGCCTAAAATTCCTTACAATTATGATTTAATAAAACATAATGTGAAAGAAGCCTGTATTCAGACATAACATTATGTTTTATTTTTATCTATCGACAAAAATAGCTGTAAAAGCTATATACTTTATGATAGTTAAAACATAATTCAACGAAAAAAGGCGTAAACAGTGGTTACTCCCCGTATTTTATCATCTTTTAGAACTTCATGAAAGACGTAACCGTGAATAGTAAATGTATGAGTAAAATATGGAAACCGATAATTAGATTAACCATTATAACATTCGAGGAGTTGTCGAAAGTAAGTAAGGAAAACGGCTGTAAGTTTTTAATAATTAAATATTAATCACCCTACTAATTTCAGAAATTTTAAGTATATACAAAAAAAAAGGTTGATTTTTTTCCTATTTAATGATATTTAACATAATATTATAGGATTAAAAACAAAATAGATATACCTGTTTGAACAGTTTTTCTGCTCTCCTGTAAAGTTAGTGTTTTCATCTTACGTCTTTGTCACTCTGGGGGTGCGAGGTTAAAGCAGGTGGAAAACCATTATAGTTCTTAGGAGATACATAACTTTTCAGTTATTCTGAACTATTTTTTTTATACTACTTAAGTTGCAGACAAGCACACAGCCCACCTGATGGTTAGTGGTTACCGTGGCCTATGGGCGAGTGCAACACTCATGCTGTTTTTTGCAGATTTTGGAAAAATCGTACAGTCAGCAAGAAAAATATACAACGTGCAGTCGGCTAGTAGTAAAAGACCATTCCAACTTTTTGGTAACTGAAGCACTATAAGTGTAAAATTCCATCCCACCAAGTTTTAACATTAATGATATACAAAACATTGATAAAAAACTTGGATAATTAATGCCTTGGTGATGTGAGTGACACAAGAACATTCTACCGTCTCTCATTTCTGTTCTACCTTTTTCAGGTTTTATCTTACAATTGAGTATGCAAACGGTTACCCTAGTTAATGAATACACACTATTTGCCTAAAAAGTCTAACTCAGTATAAAAATGTTCCTGTAATTTTATCGTAGACGGAAAACTACTTAACTACCTGACAGCGAATTTTTATGCAATTCTAAATACCCTACTCACCAAGGAACTTATTTCAGCGTTTGTTTTCGCCTGTAATTACCTTCTCTAACTACGCTCCGCTTAAATTGTTGCCGCTTGACTACAATTTGAGCGGAGAGTAGTTACGGAGAGCGATAATTTCTTTATGTACAACTCCTCTGTATTCTGACACATGTTCAAAATTGATATCTCGAAGAAAATACAAGTAGGTATACATAAATGGGATAGTATGGGGACATTCAAAACAATAATCACAATACCCGTTAGGGACCCTTAGTGGGCCTTAGTTCTTTTTTTATGTGAACGATTTTGGCATACTTAGCTTTTTGTTAAGCGTGAGTTCTCCCTAAAAATTAGTTATGATCAAAAATGTTTTAATGTGATTCAACTGAATGAAAATCACATACTCGTAGTATAATAACGAAAATTTCTAAAGTTGATTTCTTGAATATATTTATTAACAATGTTAATTTGCTAACAAAAATCTTAACGAGCCAGAGCTCAAGATTTTGAAAGTTAATATTTTTATACATAATATGTAGGTACATCATCAACACAGATTTTTCATATTTTCATGTGTGATTCATCGATTCCTACATGTAGTAGGTACCTACGTAGAATTTTTCCTTGCTAACGAAGTACGTGATATTTTTGCAAATGGCATGACAGTTATTAAATATCGGAATTCCCATCGGAGTGTTCCGTTCACAGATTTTAAATGACACTAAATGGTCGTTGGACAGTTTTTGCTAACGCTGTTGATTTCTAATGTCAACGGATTTATTGAATGTGGTTTATTTTTTCCTTGTACATATGAAAATGTAAATGAAAGGCATTATTTTGTAATCATTTATTTTGTCATAAGTGTTAACAAAATAAAAGGTTCTAGTTTAAAAATGTACTCTTACCTTCCACTTTGGCTACTTCAGCAATTAAATTTTGCAATCAACTGTTATCATTATTTTTTATAGATCGGCGCACCTCCATCCATTAGGACTAGACTCTTTTCTCGGCTTTACTCTCAATGTCGGTAGGTAGTCACTCTTATAAAAGCCAAAAAACCAATGAGAAACAGTAAGCGAATCCCTTACTCCAAAAAGCAGCCTTTGGACGCTACTGGGAAATCAACAAAGATCTTTTGAATCCAACAAAGACCTTTTGAAACTAACAAAGATCTTTTATCAAGGAAATCAGGTTATCGCGTGTCAGGTTGTATTATGAATACTATCACCGAAATTGTTATGACCGTACTTATGTTGTTGAAATTATGTAGTGTACATGACAACACGCTACACGTACTTCGCCAATTTAGTAAACAACAAGACAACATTACCTTAAAACTAAGAGGATGAGTTGGATTACGTGAATACACGGCAATTTGGAACTAAAATCACCCATAACAGAGTAGCAAATATGGTAAGAAAAGTTTATTATATTAGATAATATGAAAAAAAGGGTCATTACTATTAGATTGTATTCGAATCGATTCTACTTGATAACGGATGAAGATACAATGCCTAAATAATCGAAGTACCTATTCTTTCACAGATATTTATGCTTGAAAAATTATTCCTAGCTTTAAATTATTGACAGCTGTCAAGCGCGGTGTAAACATCGGCTCTGTAAAAATTAATATATTTTAAATAGATAATTACGCCTATTATAGTTCAAAGTGTGTTCAAACTATATACTATACTACATTTCACCTGCGACAGTGTTATCATTCAAAATTATTATCATATATTGAAGAAACCGTGTTGTGAGTTGTGAACCTATAATATCGGTAATTCGAATTCGAATTTATACAAACTTTTATATTCATAATCCATAAAGGTACTATAAATGAAAAGAACAGTGTATAAAAATTATAATACAGTGAAATAGTGCACTAATAACAAAATACAAAGAAACCAGAATCATTGAAAAATAATTCAAATCCATCAGCAAATCTCAGATATAAAGTTAAACTATAACAACAGTACCCACAGTTGACTAAAAAAGGAACTAAAGAAGTGCATCTTGGAAGTATTCGCTACTTTCGCCAATTACACTAACTGCTACTTTGGTCCTGCCGTAGTGTTAACGACTTGTGTGCTCGAGGTTGTGGTTTCAAATCTCGGTTAGCGAGTATCACTTTTTGGGAGCTATTTATTGTTATCAAGAGTAAACATAAAACATGGAGAATGAATATGTAAATATGAAACAAAGAAGATCAAATAAACATAACTTAACGTTGTTGAGTGATCATGAATGTGACATGGATGTGTCCTTTCAAAGCCTACCAAACTCAAATGATAATTTAAATGTATTAAAAGACGAAATATATAAACTAAAAACAGAACTACAAATAGCGACGACTGAAATAGATAACTTGAACATCGAAAATTGTACACTTAAAAATCAATTACAAACATGTGAGAATAAAATAAAATTATTAAGATCTATCGGAATACAAGAAACCGTCAAAAATAAGAACTGCGTAACTACGCCTATGAGGTTCTATTCCCCACAGTATCAACGGCGAATTCGTTCACTTACTCTAAAACCAGGTTTACCCAGAACATCACCGAGGGAATTTACTTTAAACGCCGTAAAAACAATTAGCAATAAACAAGAAACAAGCAACAAATCAAAAGAATTATCTGTAAGACATAATCTCGGTTCAGAATTCGGTGATACCGAACGTAACACTCAGTCAAGAGCGAACATCTGCAAAAAACTTTTTGCAACAGAATACCAGGCTGAGAAGAAAAGAGACGCAGAACTATTGCAGAGGAAGCAGAAGGTAATTGTTCTTGCTGATCAACGTGGGAAGAGTGTGCGGATTGCATTACAAAATCTTCTAGGTGATGGATTTCGAGTGGTAGTCTATTGGAAGCCAGCTGCGAAGCTCCATAACATATTGAATTCGGTGAACCAAGAACTAGGGACTCTAACAAAAAGTGACTTTGTAGTGATTTTGGGGGGTATTAATGATAACAACCCGTATGAATTCAAAAGTTCCCTTATTAGTTGGTTACCTACAGTGCGTCGCACTAATATTATAATAAGCGAAGTACCACACAATCGTTACCTTAATCCCACTAAACTCAACTCTGAATTGAAATTTATATGTAACCAATATGACGATGTAACTTATGTAGATATGAATTATATACGTTTTGTTCCTAGTTATTTGCTCTTTACAACAATAATGTGTCGTAATCTGCTAAAGGATATACTACGTGTTGATTACACTACTAAATCAAAAATGTATAGTGAGTCCCTAATCAAAAAAAGTGCTAGTATATGTAAATTAGCTGATAAATCTACTCAGACTTGCTGTGCATTTGATTTATCCTCTAACGAAAATAAGAATAACTCACAATGTAATCTACAGGTTGACGTAAAGCTTAAGGACGATTCCATATATGATGGTAACAACATTTCTTCTAGTGTTTTTTTTCGAGACTAACTTAAGTTTATTTCACCAGAATATGGATGGGCTGATGTCGAAGTTGGACTTGCTTACTATAGTTCTCGAGTCGTTCGAACGTAAGAATAGGGATATTGGTGTACTCTGTATAACGGAGCATAACATGGTAAGAGATGATAGATGTTTGTTGAGTGTACCAAATTTCACCCTTGGTTCTATATTCTGTAGGCGTAACCGTCGTGGAGGATCGTGCGTACTTGTTAATCGCACTTTATTATTTGAGCCAATCCAAGACATAGATAAACACTCGATTGAAAATATTATGGAGTGCTCCGGGATAGCACTTCCAGAACACAAACTTTGCGTGATATGTATATATAGACCACCAAAATATAGTGCGGAAGACTTAAATATTTTTTTTACTGCTTTCCATTCTTTATTGACGGCTTTCTGCTACGGTAAAAAGAAATTAATACTGTGCGGTGACTTTAACATCGATGTACTGCAAAAAAGTTATGAGTGCACTGAATTTATGCAGATGTTATGGTCCTTCAATATGAAAACAGCCTTTAATCAGCCTACACGGTTAATTAGTGGGAAGTGTCTAGACAATGTCTTGTATAATACGGGACATTGCTCACACGAGGTCTTTGAGTTTTCACTGTCTGACCATACTGGACAGTTGTTTACAGTACCGGTAAAGCATATTAACCAATTTAAGTATTGGTACGTTGAAAAGCGAAACTATTCAATGGGAAATATCACGAAATTTAAAGAATGCATAGATTCACTCAGTTTTCAGGAAGTGTATGATTGTCGGGATCCCAATACCGCATTTAGTAGGTTTTACGAGTTGTTTAGACTATTTTACAACCTATGTTTTCCAATAGTATGTGTTAAAATTTCAGCTAAAACACGCCCAAAATGGATAACGAAAGGTATAAGACTTTGTTGTAAACGAAAGCGCCAACTTTTATGGCAATATCTAAAAAACCGTACGTATCAAAATAAAGAAACTTTTAAAAACCTATCGTCTAGGCTCAATATGATTATAAAATTGACACAGAAATCGCAGAATGACAAATTTATTAATGACGCAGCTAATAAATGCAAAGCTACCTGGACTGTAATTAACAAAAATAAATATAATGTTCCCAGGGAATATATACGGTGCATTGCAGTGAATGATGAGGTTGTTAGCGATCCTACACTAATTGCAAATTCGTTTAACGACTACTTTATTGACCAAGTTACAAAATTGGAACAAATTACACCCAAAACAAGTCTTAGTAACAAATCTAACTCTCTATTTATGCCTCCTACTATTCCTGCAGATATTAACAAAATCATACTGAATCTGAAAACAACAAATAGCACTGGATATGATGAAATTTCAACAAAAATACTAAAACACGTATCTTCCAAATTATCACATGTTCTAAGTCATTTAATAAACCTGTGCATATCCCATGGCGTGTTTCCTAGTGATCTAAAAATCACTGTAATCAAACCCCTTTTTAAAAAGAACGACAAAACAGACATGGGTTGTTACAGACCGATTGCTCTAGTTCCTGTCATATCAAAAATATTTGAGAGGGTTATCCACGAGTGTCTGTACAACTATTTTGAAATGAATAGCTTATTAGCCGATGAGCAAGTCGGATTTCGTAAGAATAAGAATATTAATATTGCAATTTATAAATTTCTTAACATAATTATGACCACAGTAGACCAAAAGAACCAAGCCTCCGCCATTTTCATGGATCTAACTAAGGCATTTGACTATGTGGATCACAAAATTTTACTAGATAAGTTATTTGCTTATGGAGTTAGAGGAAATGTGTTAGAATTGATAAAATCTTACCTTAGTGACCGAATACAGACAACGCAGATTTCTAGAATATGTAGCTCTACTAAAAAACTAACAAACTACTCGTCAGAACAGAGAACAATTGCATTTGGAGTACCTCAGGGTAGCGTGCTAGGGCCGCTTTTGTTTATTATTTATATAAATGACTTTCCACGAACAATAAATTATAAGACTGTACTCTTTGCAGATGATAGTACAGTTGTATTTACTGGCAACAACAAAACACAAGTTGAACATGAAATGAACAATACTTTGAGCGATTCTATCAAATGGTTGACAGCAAATAATTTGAAAATAAATTTAAGTAAGACCTGCGTAATGACATTTAAAAATAGGACTAACAAACTGACAAACTTGGACGTGCGATATAACGGAACACAGATAGAACAGGTACAAGGAACAAAATTTTTAGGACTAAATATAGATGATGGTCTGGATTGGAAGACTCATCTTGAAATATTATGCTCCAAAATAAACCAACATTCCTACTCTCTATATATGTTGTCTAAAACAGCCAGTACATCTACTACTATAACAGCGTACTACGGATATGTGTTTCCAGTATTAAATTACGGTATCATATTTTGGGGCAATTCAAGCAACGTTGAATGCATATTTAGGGCCCAAAAGAAATGTATAAGAGCTATATGTAAGTTAAAAACTGTTGACAGTTGTAGACCTAGTTTTATTAGCCTGAAAATTTTAACTTTGCCATCAATTTATATTTTGGAAACCGTATTGTTTGTGAGGAAAAACATGCAACTCTTTAGAAATCTCAACAGCAAAAGACATCACTTGAAGATATCTTGTCCCGCAAATACGACAGCATATCTGAACAAAAGCATATTCTGCATGGCTCCTAGACTATATAACCATTTACCTAATTCTATTCTAGAAACAACAAATTTCAATGAGTTTAAGAGCAAAATTAAACACTTATTGCTGGAGAGATGTTGTTACTCAGTGGAAGAATACCTAAATGACAAATTGTTGACATAAATATACTTATATCCATTATTTAATAAATGATTTCGAATACATAATTCAGTTAAATAATTTCAATGAAAATTTAATAAAATTAAGTATATTTATTGTGGTATTGTTTGCATGACATTTATATTTATTTTTATTTTTATATTGACTATTATTGACATAAATATAATTAAATCCAATATTTCATTAATCATTTCGAATATGTAATTCAATTAAATATTTCAATGACAATTAATTAATCAACATAATTTTTTTTTTTTTTGGTATTGTAAAAATGACATGATATTTTTATTTTTTTTATACATATTGACTACATTTTATTTATGTTCTAATTTTTTATGAACTCGATAATAATATTATTAATGATAAATTTAATGAATTATAGGTACTTAATAATTATATGTAATGCATGTTCATTTTAATGGATACTGTTGCATGCCGCGAGGCCAAATGTAGTGAAACTTTATTGAACAACTTTGTACCAACCCTCTACCTGCATTTGCAATATAAATAAATAAATAAATAAATAAATAAAAAAAAATTCACATATTCACACTGGTACATTAATAAATAGGTAATTCTTATCCCAATAACCTTACCGTACACTTAGCTATATTGTTCCTTTCATATTCCTCAGAATTTAGTAACGAAAATCTTTTATAAGAAATTCCTTCTTCGTCTTTATGGTTTCCTATCACTTGAAATGATTCTTATTATTGATACTTCCCTTTCAGCCATATTCTTGTTCCGCAAAGACAATCAGGATAGATTCAACGACCTTTATTTAAAAATACGTGAGCATTTATAAAACTGAAGAGTGAAGCCACAAGCTAAATCTTAAAGTTTTGTCACGTGCACTTGTCACAAGGAGGACGCTCCTTCAATTTGTCACTGATTAAGGCAAAATTTCACGGTGGACGCCTTTGTGTATTTATAAGGAACAGGAAAACGCATCCCGGAGAAGTATTCAACAAAAGAAGTTATAAGTGTTTTTTCAGACTATTATTTACTGCCGTTTTTTGGAAGCTATTGTGCCTTTTCTGGGGCTTTTTTTCTGTTTGTATACGAATTTTAATGTAAAGTGAGTAGTTGATGAATTTCAGTTGGTATACATTAAAAATAACTGGCGTAAAACCAAATACACTGACTTTAACTGTCAGCTAATACACGTATAGTCAATCAGATGGGGGGATGTTTATTATTAGATGTTAATCCCAGAAACATCCGAAGCTTTCACCTTCCTTCCTTCTATCTATAAAGTCTTTTTCACACTACGCTGTATCTGCTGCATGCAACTGCTGCTGCAGTCTGCGGTCGCCTATGAATTCGTACCTATATCTATAATACTGGAGTGGATTGTCGCTGAAGAATGTCCCAACCCATTTCGGATTAAAAACCTCCAAGCCCTTTTGCGTGTCCTCATTTATACGTTTCTAAAAGGAAGATATTGATCTCAAGTTATTTCAATGTACGTTTGACGTATTTATACAGGATAGGTTGACGGAAATGTCAACATAACCAAATGTCAAAATGACAAACATCATACCAATATTGAACTTTACAGCAGTGTTTGTCAAATGTAAGGTAAAAGTAATTGTAAAATAAATTTCATCGACGATGTACGATGAATTCTATTCCTACGTTCAATATAATCTCCTCCTTTTTGAAATCGTTTTTTATACAGGAAACGTCAATTTGACTCCACCTCGCCTAATGGTAGGCGGACGTCTAGGAAAAAAGGGGCACCATTGTAGACACGTACCATGTTACAATGTTGGCACTCAGCTTGACGGCCTCACAGTTAAAAATAAAACAATATAAAAAATAAAATACAATATAAATCAGCCTTTTTTGTAAAATAAAATATAATAAAACAGCCTGCACAACAGCGTGCAACATAATTTGCGCTTGTTGTAGGTGGGTCGACGCCATGTGGGTGCCTGGTTTGTTATGACATCGAGGGTCCACTTTACGCTATCCGTGAGGTGGTGTGTCGTTATTCCTTCCCTAACCACCTGCTTGTGACGTTAACAAATTTATCAAGAACCTACTAGCTTCGGTCGTGGCTTCACTTGGGATAATGTAGATAGAAAGAACTGCATGTACATTCTATTCTGTACCCCTCATAATGCATATGTAATATGTGCGTGATTGGGTGGATGGAGAGTAAAATACTGTGCTCAGTGGTGTGAGCACGGACAACTGTCGTAATCTTATCGTAAACGTAACGAGAGTAAGGAGCATTGCAATTGGCCGCCTGCCCACTGTAAGCGTGTGTGCGGGTGAATATCGCAATACTCCGGGCTCTTGTTACGTCTACGATATGATTACGATAGTTGTTCGCGCTCACCCCACTGAGCACGAAAAAATATTCGTATTCGTAACGTAAAGGTATCGATAGAACGGAACAATGCGATTGGCCGCCTGCCTACTTTGAACCTGTGTGTGTATGTGTCTGCCAATCGCAACGCTCCATTCTTTTGATACGTTTAATATACGAATTTGAATATTTTTCGTACTCGGGCATTGGGCTATAAAAAATTAAGTAAGTAAAAAGGGTTAGTAGCTAAATCTACTAGTCTATTAGAACATCATTATCAATAAATAAATGCCAGTGGCATTAAACCCGCAAGTGCATGAAGTTTAAATAAATAAAATAATTTTGTTGGTTTGTTCAGTCAATCTTATATCGATAAATCAGTTAATTAACCTATTACAGTCCTCTTGCCCAAAGTACAGTCGAATTCAAAAGTGCAGTAGCAATCCTACGTAACTATAGCGTCAACATTCTAGCGCTACTTGTGACCTTTTTCTTTTAAGACAATTTACACACACACAAATTGTTCTTCCGTAGGAATATTATCGATAATTTCGTTGTCACTACGTAAGCAACCCGTGGCCGAGTGGTTAAAGCATGAGGTTTATGGAAATGCAAAGGTTGATGGTTCAAATCCTACGATCTTGCAATAACACTTTTTTGTGTTTCATTTATAAATTAATATCATTGTATTATTTGTTAAATTTTAGCAAATATCAATATAAAATGTAAAAAGAATGCCAACTTCATGCAAAATTACTTTTTCAATATTTAAAATTATATTTTTGTCATAAATATAAAAAATCGTTATAAGCTGGAATCAAACCTGGAACCTCTTATCATTGTGCATCTATAGTATCTTGCTTAACCCACTTAGCTATCAGTTAATTTACTAAGTTGGTAAATTACTGTATTAGTATCTAATGACATACACACACATAATGTAAACACAAAACCGGGCCGGCGCGCGGCCGCACGCCACGCCATTTTGAGCCTTGTTGGGCTAATGCACTTATGAACTCTGATTGTACATTCAATGCATCCTAGCCGTCTTTTAAAGTTCATCATTCTGTTCAAAACTTCGATATAGCCATAGAAATACATAGGTACTCGTCTATGTATTTCTATGACTTCCCCAGGCGGTTGGACTACTCTCGGAAATCTCTTTTATCCAACCTTTAAAATAACAGCAATTAAACCTTGAAAATGCAAGTGACAAAATCTTTCCATAAATCGCTAACATTATAATTTATTACCTCTCCTAAAGCCCTACACACGCTTTAATGTATTACATAACTCAAGACAAATTACCAGTTCCAACGCGGAGCTAGTCCCTGCCGCAAATTAGTGGTGAATCCCTTCTAATTAATGTAACTATAGTAACAAAGCTAAGATTGGTTGTCAAAAGTTTTCAGACCGTCTGGGGCAACGGTATCCTAGGCAACTTAAACTACGAACCACAACATCATAATACAATTACGCACAATATATATCAAGAATGTTACGAGTACTTAGATTTTCTTCAACTGGTTGAATTCTAACACTACTTCAATGGATTCCTGCACTCCGTGATGAGGCCGTATATTCCACGATAGGCAGCGAATGCCTAGCAGGATTTCCAGGGAGCTTCTGCCTCGGGTATATCCGGAACCCTCCGTAATAAGTTCCCTTGACGGAACACCGGCTGGTTTTAGTTGGTTTGTTCCTTTACGACATTGCTAGCCCCAGTGAGGACCCGTGAAGGATTCCGCACGTAAAAATCCTTTCAATTGTGTTGAAGCTAAGCAATGTATGTTCGTATCGTGTCAGTCAGAAATTCGTTATACTGTTTTCTGCCTTCTTTGACTGCCTGTATCATGGGGAGTGTATCGATAAGCTCATTCAAATAATATTCAATTTCCTTTCCAGAAAAAACCCCTCCATAGGGTGAAAGCAATTCCAATCTAGAACTAAACAGTTTCTTTCTTTACTGCGCTATAAGCCAGAATTTGTCTATCAAAACACGTGTTTCGACTCCATTTACAACTGTTCCATTCCGTACCTCTATTTGGCCTTTACTTACAGTTTACCTTCAGAAGCGGTGAAATAATAATTGATATCTTCATGTAAAAAGACGAAAAAGTAAGCATGTCCATAAACTATTTTTGGTTGTCGTTCTGTCTATCTTGTTGTTATTAAGTTCTTTGGTAGGCGTGTACACTGTACAGTACATGCAACAATATACCCATGTTGGTACCGGTGACCTTCAACCCTTTTCCCTTTATATGATTTTTACAACTCGCGCACGACGGTAAAGGATTTATGTTGATGTTTTTCGGTATTCACTACTTTATTTCCCACTGAAATCAGCATAAGAATGTATACGAATTCCTATTTGTACAAATAATATGTTTAGTTGGTTTTTTCGTTCGAATATCTTGAATAATTCTTATATCTCAATCGAATATCGTCTCGAAATATATCGATTATAATTAGCAGTACGCTTCTATTTGTACAGTTTGCATGAGGATATATTTCTTTTTTCCATTATTATCGTAGAAAATACATATTCCGCTTCCCCATTGCGTAGTTGGTAACAGTACGTAGCAGACCCTGTAAGAACAGATAGATTCTGTGCCGTCAGCGCAAATGATAACTAGGTCAAAGCCTTTGGTTTTCCCACGGATAGCACAAAATCTTTTCAGTGAGCTCTGGCTACCCTACTCACCGTCGGAAACAGAACACGAGGTTATTAAGCCGTGGTCTTCTGTAGGGCGGAGGTACTTCCACAGTCGGACTGCTCGATTGGGACGGATATACCATCGTGTCTTACCTACCTGAAGCCTGTTCCAGCATACGAGTGAGCTCGACTTGGCATCGAAGATTTTGCTAGAACCCTATTCAAATTGAAGTTTAGAATAACCACCTGCGGTAAAGATACCCCTGACTCGAGAATTTTAATGGAAACGCAAACAAATAAAGAACTTAAATGGTTCGATAATGACGAACTTAGATTACTGGGGTCCATAAAATGAGTACGTGCTCACTAACAAACTAAATGAATAAAAGTCGTAATCGGAACTTCCACACTTAAAATGGTGACTGTTGGCAATGTTAAGTTTTGATTTGAATGTTCAATGATGTGGAGTTAAATGATGAATTTGATGACTCATCAGTACTCCTATACAAGTGGCACGTATTTTGACGGTAATAATATACATTGACGACTGCCATTTACGTCAAACCTTCAACATTCTATTCTATCTCTAGACAAGTGGCAATTCGTTTGTAGTGTCTATAGAATAAATTGATATTTACGTTTAAACGACTTGACTATTATATTTAATAAACAAAAGGGCCTACTTTTGTTTATTAAATATAATAGTCACTCATATGCCAGTTGCCAGTAGGTAAATTAATACATTAATCTGGGTATAATGAGAGATACTTTCCACCTACTCCACACCTATAAGTACTTGATATTAACCTACGTCTCCTATATGCTATTATCCAGATTCTTCTGTTATAGTTGGCTAGTGCTTACCTTATCCAAGAGCGAACCCTTGTTGACTTGTACGAACGAAGAACGAAGTATGAGCCGCAACCAGACACGTGCGAACGGGACCTTCAATTTGCGACTAAGCAAACATTTACCTGTGTTGATATTTAGTCCCACATGTGAATAGTAATATCGGATATTACCTTGCTTATTAAATATTTTGCCAAATAAAGTACACAAGTAACCAAGTGTAGAGCCGCACTTTCGTTTAATACGGTGGGCATATTCTAGGTATTTATCGAAAACCATAACGCAAGAAAATGGCAAGAACGACTGCATGCACAAATATAAATCTGAGCCATATTTTTTTCGACAGGACATACACGTCAATTTTACTTCATCTCGCTTGATGGTAAGCTGAAGGCAAAGTTTCAGAAAAAAGGGTCACCATTGTAGACCCCTACCATGTTACAATGGTGAGGTCGCCACCATCGGATGCTTTTTCATGCCCCGCTTATAGGAACCAGGACTGTAGGAAGTGGGAAAAACGTGAGTTGGTAAGGAATTCCAGGTCTTAATAGTGCTGCAAAAGAGGGAGTTGTGGAACCGCATGGTTCTTTTGTCATTTTTAATGAACGGTCATAATTAATTGGATGCTAGTAAATTACAGCGCCACTTTTCACATAAAACACCACCCATACTAATCTGAAAATCATATTTCATATTTCAAATCAGTTACTCGCTTTAGGGTTCCATATACATAATATATGTATATCCAAATCCAAACATAAGTAACTGATATAAGAATCAAAGTTAACTGATGTAGAAATCAATTGATTTGTGATTCATAAAATAATTTCCTTAATAAAATACGTAGTTTCAAAATTGAACCTGTCAGCGACAAAACAACATCTTCGAACAACTATTAAAACTTTGGAGAAAGATCAAAACAATTCCGAACACAAATAAACCCCCGAACTTCTTTACAAGCCAACTAATTAAAAACAACTTCACCAAATCTATTTATTGAGTGGCACTATAATGTATTAATTTACCTGAAATACTAATCGAAATAATAATTTTACACAACTAAGGCTGGCATTGAGCCAAAAACTCATAGGATTGAAGCAGATTACCAAAACATCTCATAATGAAAATCTATGACAGACAATCGTAGGTATATCTATATTAGCTTGATTAATTATACGAATGTTTGCTCTCAATCAGAAGTAATTAGGGCTATTCGGGTTGGAACACATACGTACAACAGTGACTATAATACTGTCAATACCGTAATTAAATCTCTTGTTTGCATCGTATTCGGTTGAGTAATCAACTTTGGATTAATTTTGAGCTTTTTATCTGCGTTGAAATATATTTTATCAACTCGGGAAATACTGAAAGGAGGATGTGATATGTCATAATTCATGTTGTGTTTTTATACAATGAATATCGATGTTTGAAAATGTTTCTTAATTTAAATTCAGAACGGGCTTTCAATCAGTACCAGGTTTGGAAAATACAGAATACTCAGTGTGTAAAATTGGAATATTTTAATATACCTGATATAGGTACATGATGTTCGGTAAACAATTATCTAAATGAAGTATGCATCAAATGCAGCAACAGTGATAGAGATAAAGTAACCGAGGAAAAACTCAACAAATCCCATGAAGATGTTCTACGATAGTTTCAGGGGATCTCGATAATGATACCTAATGACCTATTTAAGAGAAGACATCATGTAGATGTATTCCTTGCCTTACCGCCAAATTTAACACACCATGACCAAATATTTTCACAACGGAAACTGAGTAATTAGTGAGTTAGTCAGAAGCCAATGAGGCAATAACAACATTAATTACGGGTAACTATAAGGGTAATTTAATGTACACCTATATAGGTATAGGGGCGTACCCGGATAAACGTATAAACGGATAGACTCGAACATATGGGGTGTTTGGAAATATGTACAAAGGAAAAGATGGACGGCTTAGCTCTAACTAGGTAGGTATTCATGGTACCTTAATCATGTTAGAAAGTTAGAACCTAATAATATAAAAGCGAAATATGTACCTTTTTTTTTTTTTTTTTTTTTTTTTATCGTGCGAAAAATCCCCACGGATACCTCCCCCGCCGGAGCCGGAGGAAGAGGTTATGTCGGACTCGAACCGACTAAAACGCACGCCGTCTGTGGGCCGTCGGTTGCCGAAGGTGAGGTTGTCGTAGCCATATCCCTCGCACCCCGGCCGACCCAGGGCCAAATCTCTCGATCTGGCCCTCATCCCGTGTGGGGACCACAGAGTCCCCAACTCGCCCCGGGTATGGGGAGGCACGCAATGCGCGCCGCCGCCGCGGCCTGCTTCTGCTAGGGTGACAGGCGGCTCCACCCGTCACCCCCAGGCCCGCGCTCATGGGGGACGGAGGTCATTCTGCGACCTCCGACGCCCGAGTTGCCGCCGCTCGTTGCGGGCCGCGCGGTTAGCGATTCTCCTGCGCTCCTCGCGGGCGGCAAGGTCTGCGATTGGCCTTCGCTCCCGCTCCGCCGCCCACTTTACGAGCATGATTTGCTCGCAGAAGGAGGCGCCCGCGGCCCACGCATCCGCGCAGCGAACCATCGCTGCGAGCAGAGTGGCGAGCGTGAGAGCTCTCACTCCCAGGGTCGCCACCAGCTCCCGTCTCGGCGCCTCCCACGCCGGACACTCGGTGAGCGTGTGCAGCGCCGAATCCTCGCTCGCGTCGCAGTGATGGCACTCGGACGTTGGCTCTTTCTTCGCGGTCCGATGCAGATACCGCCCGAAGCATCCATGATTGGTGATGATCTGCGTCAGCCAGAACGAGAGGCCACCGTGTGGCCTCTCTAGCCACTCCCCCATGATGGGTCTTACCGCCGCTACTACGGCGTGCCCTGCGCGTGGTCGCCCAAGTCGTAGCTCCCACTCCGCTACCATGTCCCTGTGGAGCCGGGATTTCACGACCCGAATTTCTTCAGGCTCAGGATCGTGTCCCCGCTCCCGCGCCTCCTTTCGGAAACGATATAGCGCCGAAAGGGTTCTCGCTTCCAGGATCCACGGTAGCGATCCGGCAAGGAGACTCGCTGCTTCAAAGGATATCGTGCGGTACCCCCTGATGGCCCTGATGGCCACTATCCGCTGCGGTTCATGCAGCCGGTCCACGTGCCTGGCCTTCAGGTTGTCCGCCCATACGGGGCTACCGTATAGAGCCATGGACCGCACGACACCCGCATAGAGTCTCCTGCAGGAGTCCTCTGGCCCCCTCAAATTGGGCAGCAGCCGCGTCAGAGCGTTAGCTGTGAGCACCAATTTGGGGACCAGACTTCGGAAATGCTCCCCGAAGTCCCACCGACCGTCGAGCACGAGCCCCAGATATTTCATCCGGGGCTTGATGTCGATGAGAGTGTCTCCCACTGTGATTCTGGATCCCGCCGGTGGCCCGCGCCGAGGTCCATGAAAGAACATGGCCTCGGTTTTCTGCAGAGCCACCTCGAGACCCAGCCGCCGGATTCGTTCCACGACTTGGGCAACCGCGGTCGTGGCCTTCAGGGTTGCTTCGCGGTGTGTAGCCCCGCTTGCCGTCGTGCCGTGTCGTCCGCATAACACGTCACGGCGGCACCATGCACGAGCTCACTGCGAAGCACCCAGTCGTATCCGATGTTCCACAAGAGCGGCCCCAGGACCGATCCCTGCGGAACACCGCACGACATCTCTCGCCGACCGACACCGGTCGCACTTGGGTAGATGACGGCTCTCTCCGTCAGGTACGCCCCGACTATACGGCGGAGGTAGAGAGGCACATCGTGGTACGCGAGCGCCTCCATAATGCAACTCCAGGGCAAGGTGTTGAACGCGTTGGAGATGTCCAAGGCCACCGCCAACATCACCTCGCCCCGAGCGACCGCATCCTCCGCCAGAGTCCTCACGCGCATGATTGCATCCACGGTGGAACGCCCTCGGCGGAAGCCATATTGGGCATCCGCCAGATCCGGCCCCTCCCTAGAGAGGTGCTCGACGAGGCGCTTCGCAATAACTCTTTCAAAGAGCTTGCCCACCTCATCGAGCAACACTATGGGCCGGTAGCCGGACGGTGAGTCCACCGGGCGCCCCTCCTTCCGGATGAGTACCAGTTTCCCCGTCTTCCACATCTTCGGAAACTGGCCACGCTCCATACATGCGCTGAGGAAACCTCTAAATCGAGGCTCGAGAGCGTCTTCCCCTAGAGCTAGGACCCATGCGCGGCCTGGAATACCGTCGGGTCCCGGGGCGGTGTTCTTTTTGGCGCTAAGCCTTCGCACCGCCAGCTCTAGTTCTACCCAAGTGACCTCGGGCACGTCGTCATCAACCGCGCTGGGCACCACAGGCGACTGAGGTGGCAGAGTCATCCGCGGTGGAACGTGTTCCGCCCGCGTCGGGAACAGGGATTCAACCACTCCTCCGAGCAGAGCCGGCTGGAGAACCTGGGTCAGCGGCGGAGCCCGGGGGCGCAGCTTTCCTCTTACCATATGGTAAGGCCGCCCCCATGGGTCCCTCTCCAGCGTCTCCATCAGCTCTTTAAAAGCCGCGGCTTTGGCCCGCTTAATCTCCGCTCAGAGGGCATTTCTGGCCTCTCTGTATCCCTCATGAAGCTCCGCCACTCGGGGCTCCGTATCTGCGGGTCGGCTACGCCTCCTACGGAAGCGAAATATGTACCACTTACTGATTAGGTAATCACGAAATTATCTACTTGACATACTGTAAATCTATTGGTGTACAATAAAGAATTATCTATCTATCTATCTACCATAACACCTACAAACTTGAAATTCGGCAAACAGATTCTTTAAAGTGTAGGCCGCTAAGAACGGATTTTACGAAACTCCACTCATAGGGGGGTAAAACGAACTTCAAGCGTACGAAATCGCAGGAAGCCGCTAGTACAATAATATTTGAGGGACCGCGTACCTACTAATATCCGGCTCTGATGTCTTTATGTATGTATGCTTCGATCGTAACAAGTGAAAGCTTGTGGTCTCTCTCTCTCTGACTACCCCATTGCAAAATAGCCGTTAGACGTATGTACAATAATATATCATGACCAACATAGCTGCGACAGGAACAGATCTGAGCGTTTGGCCAACGATCATTACCATAATCCTGGGTAAATATATGCAACGCACGCGGCACTGTCCGTTGTTCCTCTTAATTATGAGCGCTCCTAGCGGATCAAATCGTCGAGTGAATACCAAATCAAATTATATACCACAGGGTTACCTTTGATTGTGATATTCGAGTTTTAGAGTTTACCCGTTAGCCAGTGAATTGGATGAAAATATTCCGTTCACATTTTAGGGTTTGAACATTTTTTTTATTAGTTTTATTTCATCTATATTATTAAAAAATTGTGTTTTAATTGAGATAATTTTAAAGCAATTAGTTTGCTAGACTAAACAAATTATAATAAATTGGAAAAAGCGAAATCAATTCTCGGGCGGGACTCGAACCCGCGATCTTTCCCTGTTTTAATTGTTTCTGTACTGCAGATATTTAAAAATTACTTGGGTTTTCTTCTAGTAATGATTCTGAATACAAAAATAAATCTTTTTTAATTCTTTTCTATTTGTTTGCGATTGACGCAAAAATTACTGAACTGATTTTGAGGCGGTTTTTTTTTAGAAAAGCCGATTTTATGTGGGACCGCAATCCCACATAAAATCGGAGATATTCTCGATGACCCAATCAACGCGGGCGGTGCCGCGGGCATCAGCTGGTCTATCTATAGGTATATACCTATGTGGAATTGTGTCATAGTCTCAGTAGGTAATTTGGCTCAATTTACACTATTATACCGTGTCCTCACGTTATACCTTAAGCTCGCCTTAAACCGCCTACCTTTTCTGTTGCAATTTACGTCGTACCTATCGTGTGTACTTCTTAAGAAGGGAGGAGACCTGTTCCAAAAGGACGTAGCAGCCTGAAATGGTGTCAAGGACGTACCAAAATGTGTTTCTATTCCAACTTCCGAACGAATATAATTATACAACAAAAATAAAGCAACGTGAAAAAAAAAACAAATTAAGAAATCTATTTAAAAAAAATGGTGTTGATGCCCATGAACTTCTTTAACTTGTCACGTGAATTATATATTGAACTGTCAACAACATTCTTTCACACGTTGAAAGATTTAAATATAACTATTAATTCAATTCCACGAAATAGCAAATATTAAAAAACAAACGCACATAAAATTGTGAAAAATGTTGACAGGCTACTTTATTAATGGATTTTAAAATTTCACCAGCTGTGGCCGTCCCGACATGAAATCACATTCCACTGTGATGCATGGAATGAGATTACAATATTTTGCTGTTATGCGAAAATTCTCTCCAATAATACCTACCTACTGAATAAATTGAAAGTTCACTTTTAGGTTCTATCTATATCCCAAGTGGAAATGGAATCGGTTAGAATCGAATTTCGTCGACAGTATTTTCTGCACTCGGTAGCCGGCGGAGAGAGCAGGAAATAGATACAATATCGAGATCAGTTTTGTAGCCTTCTCAAGTTAAAACGTCGAAAATACCTAAAGCAACAGGCAGATATATTTGAGCTTGGTCAAGGCAATATTTGTAGTTCGAGAGATATGGCCCTGGGTCGGCCGGGGTGCGAGGGATATGGCTACAACAATCTCACCTCCGGCAACTGACGGCCCACAGTCGGCGTGCGTTTTAGTCGGTTCGAGTCCGACATAACCTCCTCCTCCGGCTCCGGCGGGGGAGGTGTCCGCGGGGATTTTTCGCACGATAAAAAAAAAAAAAAAGGCAATATTTGTAGTTTTTCTTTTTTCTTAAAAATATTATTGTTAGTGTTACTGGGTTCTCCTTCGCAATTTCATGACTTCTTAGCTATCACTGTAATATCTTTAATCGTGTAAGTTAGTGTTACTAGTGGTACTAATAATAATAATAAATAATGTTACGCATTGGTGTTAATTTAATGCGGATTTGGTAATGAATTCATCACCCCGATTGCGTCCGAGGGGTTAACCTCAGAGCCCGCTTTGGGTCCGCTTTCCGACTTATCCATCGCCCACTCCACACGATTTTGGACTACGGACTACGACTACAGCACTTTTTAGGTCACGGCGGAAGTGGCATAGCCACATTACCACGTACATTACCACTCACGTACCCAGGCGATTACCGACAAAGGTGGCCGCACCAGCGAAGGCGATTTTCCTGCATTTCATCTGTGATGTCCCGGATAGAAATGAATAAACTATTTCACTACCATTACTAAACTTCGATAATGGCTCAACCGACCCGCAGGTTAAAGACGTGACTTGCTAAAGAGGATAATCCTTTCAGTAGACATAGATGATCCTAATAAATAATGATGGAAGATAGCAACTGATCATCACCAAATAAATATCCAAAAAGCTTTTTTGTATTGAAAGCCATTTTACGAGATTCACGATGTCTATACAAAAGACTATAAATTCAGTTTATGACTGAAAATACATCACGTTCAATTATTCGATGTCTATCAAAAGGCAGTCACGCCACGGCCGGCGTTATTTTAAATTGAACATTAAAAATTCACTTTGGGCTGTCGGTATGATGCATTTAAATAAACTTTTTATCTTGACAGTCCAATTTAAATAAGATTATTAGGCGGATAAAGTGAAACGCAACACAGTAACCTAAATTCTTATTTTTATTTATCACCAAAACTGTAAATCACACTTTGTTACAAAAACAACAAATCGTATAACGTCAAAATATAGTTACCTATATAAAACAATACATGTAACAATAAATGAAACACTATAAATAATCCTATTAAAACAGGAATAGATAGCTAAAATTGACTTTGTTTTCACCAAATAGACTATTGGTTTACAAATACATACTTTTTAGTACTGATTCTTCATTACATAATGAATAAATAAGCACCAAAACATTAGAAAAACAGAATAGTAATCAAAAATGTCTAAAAACATTATGAAAGGTAGATAAACATTACTTAGATCGTCTAGTGATTGAATAAAATTCAAAATAAAATTTAGGAAGAAATCGTATAGCTGCAGTATCTTTTTTTCAAGATGCATTGCAATGCAATTTTAGCTGAGAAAATTAAAAATGTACTATCAAAGTAGTGGCGCTTAGTTATTTATGATATAATCGTCACCCAATCACTACAAATAAATAATATTTATATATGTCAATGTCAATTTTAATATACTCTCAGACTGGATAGGTAAATATGACACAAAGATTGAAGATTTTATGATTCAAAAGTGATGGTTCTACGTTATAAAATATGAATATTTTTAACTACGACAAAGGTCCCACGAGTACTTTAAGAAGTAAGAAAAAGATCTATTTATTTAACATTAATATTTGCTACACTTTGTTTGCGAATTTGATAGTTTGCGAAACTTCACAATAAAATACAAAAAAACCAAGTCGGATTTGAAAATACTGTTTTTGCACGGTTTCAATTCTTGAGATATTTGAGATACTTTATACATTATGAATACGAGTAGGTATAAGGTATTTGGTAGTGTGAGGTATGTGTGTTTTAACTAGTGAGTAATTTTGCTGTACATGAGGTACACATGACTTGAACTTAATACAGTATTGGTAACTGTTTCTAGCAACAAGTAAACAATCTTTTTTAACTTTTAATTGCTTCATGAATTCTATCACTTTAACTTCCATATTTAGATAGGTACATGTTCTACGAAATCAAATACTATGTACACAATTCCGTCACAGTCTCTATAATCAAAAACATAATCCACGCACTCTTGACACAAATATCACACGTATTTATAAATATCATACGGATGTGGTGATCTGTTCGATGAGGTGGTGTTCTCTTCGGCGACATGTCCCTCTACAAGAGCCGCTGCGAGTCCATATATTGCCGCGGGTTGCAAGACCCTCAGGCACACTACGTGACGAGCGGAGTGGAGGGGCACGTCGATAGCAATCTGGACAATGTGCTGCTGAACAACACGCTCGATCTAGCGGTGCAGCATAAGAGAGTGATTTAGGTAAGCGAGATCCGCAAGTAGGACCAGGCCAAGCGCAGTACGCAGTTGCTCCACCAGCACTACAGGCACACCATGCGGGTTCACATCTCGGAGGAGGTGTCACACAAGGACACGTTTCCGCAACGGTAGGAGCAGGTGCTGGCGGCGGAGGTTCCGGCTCTCGTTTAGAAAAGCCAACAAAGAACAACAGCAAGGCACCAGCTAATGTTGCCGCTGTTGAGAAATAGAAGCCCGCTCGAGGAACCTGTTGATTTATGTATCCGGTCACTGGTACACCTACCATAACTGGAAGAGCTTCCGCTCCTTGTACAAAGCCTGTAAAAGCGCAAACATTTATAGTTCTAATATATACACTCTATTAGATATACTGTAAGTTTTTCATGCATGTTTTACATTCTTACCCCAAACTTTCGTGAAGTGTCGGCCTCGAACACGTTCCATTGTGAGCATCTTTATAGTATACAAATAACCGCCTAAACAAAGTCCGTACATCCAGGCAAATAGCACGTATCCGTGATAGCCTTCGACGCTGCTCAGAGCAAGCATCGAAATACCTGAAAAAGATTTTTCAATTCAATACTAAATTACACGCAAGTTTATAGAAAACGTTTACATAATATATAATATGTTTACCTATTCCCAGCATGGCAGTTTGGCACAAATATTGTTTTGAGACGAGACACTGCGCTGACGGTCGCACTAGCACGAGCCCAAAGCCAGCACAACCGAGCACCGCAGCAAACCCCAAAAAAGTTTGAAGAAGCACTAAAGCGCTTTCCTCTAATCCTTCTTCAAATCCTTGCAAAGCCTGAGAAAAGCAAATATTTATTAATCACGAAGGGATTTATGAACATAACTTTACCAATCAAACTTACCAAAAAAAACACTGGAGTGTAAAGTCCAAAGGCAGCTATACCGGCCGCCAATAACAAAACTTTTGCCGGCCGCGATTGAAGAGGGCTTAAATCGATAAGCGGTGGTCTCTTTAGGCCTTTTTTTTCTTTCACCTGAAATAAACAGTGAATTATATATTCGAATAAACGTAGAAACGTAATTGATTACCAAAACGAGTACCTGAATGCAAAGAGAAATTACAATGAAAACTTTCTGCTGGGACAAATTAGGGAAGTTTAATTTGGGAAATGTAATTTTATTATTCAGGGTTATTAAACTTGGAAGAGTAAAAGAAATTTTCTTACCGGTCTTACCTTTCGGCGTTGATTCTTTAAATGTAAAATAGCGCGTCGTTGTGGATGATACAGAGAAGCGCTGCGGTATACAGCGCTGAGAAAGAAAGCCAAAACGAGTACCCCTGTAATTGCTTGTAGCCCCAGACGCCAGCCTAATTTCCTGTTAAAAATAACACATTGTAAGTTTCTACTAAACAAAAAGCAGTTATTGAAAATAACCTTTTGTAATCTTTTCATATATTTTTTAGATACTGTTAGTAATCTGTCAGTATATTCTTGGGATGAATTTTTTCTTCATTTTATTCTTTATTGTACCCTAAGGAATATATCCATTCTCTATTAGGTCTTATCGCTCAATGTATTTTTATAGACAACCAATATATTTACTTGATTGATATTGAAAGTAATTGAAAGGGCAGCTAAAGAAATACCGATAAATTATAGAAATAAAATGACTACAGAAGTATAGGTACAATAAAAATATTAGTTGCCATACTTTTTGGTATAATTTGTAAATCCTAAAAATAATTAAGTTTGGTAATGTTAGTATCTGCAATGGTAAGCCTCTTATCATCAGGCGAGGTGAAGTTATATTGAAGTGTCCTATATAAAAAAAGTTAACAAGTGCCTTTCTGCAACGTTATAGTGACATACTTATTTCACATCTTTCTAATAGTCCTAAATAACAAATATTGCAGTAGAACATAAGCTGAATAACTTCACAATGAGCTTCTCGTTTCCTTCCTTCCTCGAATAGCTACATCGCGTTTGTGAGGTCTGTGTAATATACCATAAGCGCATTTCCTACTTAGCATTTACCCGTTCGCTGAGATGGCGAGCACAGTATTATGTTAAAGAGAGAGTAGGTATTCTTGTTTGAGAAAATTTCAATTTGAATTTTACAAGAAAAAGTTAGCAAAATAATGCTTTTCAAGTTCATTCGTATTACTTGGTGATTAAAACTATGTTTTAAAATAAATTCATTATATCATTATTACTTCTTTAGACGTTAAATTGGAAGTAGACGTCTCGTACATCGTCTGAGACATCATCATCTTCATACACAGTTAGGTCTAAGGTTCGCTTTTTGGAGCTCAAGGTCCACCTATTATTTTTGATTAGAATGGCGACTTTTCCGACAGCGATTGCCGTCAGCCAGAAACTCTTAGCTTGTGCCTCAAAGATGTTCGTAGGGCTCTGTAAATCATTCGAGATGCGAGAATTTCAATATGTGCAAAATAGGTAGCTCGGTCGACCTGCTAACTTAATTTTTAACCATCAAAATTTTGAAGAAAAACATACCCAACAGCTTCTTTATAAGCGACACTGAAGAGTGCGATGCCGACCCCACCACCGGCGTGCGCCACCAATTCCACGAATTGCCGCCGTCTTCTGAAGTAGGCACCTAGAACTAATCCAGCTGCCTCCCTGACTAAGCCGCAACCGACGCCGAGAACCACACCTAAACAGTACATAATTAAGTTTAATTCCTGTAAGTTATTTCATTAATATTTTCTCTGAAAACACTAAGTCTCAAGGATTTACAGATTTGGTATACGACAGGCAACATCGTAAAAGTTTGGTATTATTTTTTAATTACATTTTGAAGCAATTCGTATGCTATGTTTTCGTATAAGTTGTTTCACACGCGTTTTTTTTCAGATATGGAAGGCAGAGCTCACCGCTCATCATGATGTTGTAATCGACTGCCAAGCGGTCATGGAGGCACCCTTGACCGCTTCAGAGAGGATTCTTGGTTTACATCCGAATTCTGGCCAAAAGTCAGTTCATTTTGGATGCAATGATCTCACGGTTTGCCTATACATAATGTAGTGCCCACCCGATGCTCTACCTTCTTAATGTGATAAAAATCATAGATCGCCTAGTAACTGTTTATCACTAGGCGATATTAAAATTATAATACTCATTGTATTAGTAGGCAGGTACTTCCTTAGCATGAAAGTCAACCGAAACGAAAATCTGAACCTCAAAGGGTGGGATGGGGCTGGGGGAGACACTACCCGTTTTTCATCATTACTTTTATTGAAAGGTGTCTTGGTCATCACACCATCGCTTTATGGCAGTAAAACGTTTACATTTCAGTTTTAGTAGCGATAATTTCTAATAGCATAAAACCGTAGCGATCTCGTAAATTTTATAATAGACGTAGCGTAGTTTTATGGCGTGAAACTTACAGATATGGATAAAACTACACGTCGTTTGAATAATTCAACTTCTTTATTTTAATAATTAAAATGAAATGTAAATTTGACCATACCTAAGAACACAATAGTGTATGTACTTCCTATTCATAATCTTGCATGAGAAAGAAAGAAACAACAAACAACGTTATATAATATTAGCTTCCTCCTAATTCAGTTAGCCTCTATGTGAGTGTGATTGGTGAATAAATATTGAATTTGGCATTAAATATAGGTATAGTTAATAATTTGAATGCAAAACCAATTCAGGCTCAATCGGTTGAGTTCATAGAGGAATGAAGTAATCATATTCTGCCCCTCTAGACAAGTGGCAATTCGTCAGACGGCGTTTTGTAGAATAGGTAGAATGCCAAATGTATGGGATTTGACGTATATGACAACGAATGTCCAAAACGTCAAATCCTATACATTCGCCATTCTATTCCATGATACGCCGAGCAACAAATTGCCACTTGTCTAGGGTGGCAGACCTCCATGGTTAAGCCTTTCAGATGTTACACGATAACTGACGACAATAATATTTACAAAGACTTTCTTTGAACTCTTTACGACTTTGAAATCCCGCTGTTAGTAGACATCCACATCCGTATAGTATGTAGGTACCTATGTAAAACCATTTATTATTACTGACTCATACAAACAACCCTATGTTTGATATTTTTCCGAAAGTATATTTTAGTCCTTGGTAAGGGATGATAAAACGAGAATAGTAAGCAAAACTAACAAGCTTGTTTGATTCAATATTCCAACCGTCGTAGCCGCATAGGTGCGGTGTGTTCGCCTCGCACCGGAAAACATATGGAACTCAATTCAAGCTTATCTGCTTACCTTTTAACTTTGGATTTAGTGATTCAATTTACTTGATGAATGGAGGTATTAATGTAATATTATGTATATATTTATGGGGTACATTTTAATATGATGCTAATTGATTTGAATGCTACATTTTCTCTTACTTCTCAGATGTCTAGTTTAAAAATTTTCTTTGAAAATGACGTAGCCTGAAAGCTCAATAGGTTTTATTATCAAGTATAGTATATTACTCAACATAGATAGACTTCACAAATCTCCGAAAAAATATGGGGAATTCTTTGAAACTATGGTTTCTTCACCGTGGCAATAATTTATGATAAGCACTTAAACTTCTATCTTATTGGGTCAGTGATTGAGTTAATGGGTAAAGCACCAGGTTGGAGTGCGGTGCTTTGAATCAAACTCTGTGCAAACCATCTCCAAATATAGGAATAATTAACGTACACGTATTAGTAGCATTTAAGCCACATAATTATTGTGTAGGACTTATAGTGACATATTATTTTCGTAATAATAAAATAGTCTTATGGTATGGCGCTATTAATATAATTGCACAAAAAAATTCAAGACAACGACTTACCATAGCTAAGTAAAGTCTGATGAAGCTGCGTAGCAAACGAAGTGAAGAGGCAGGCGAGGGGCAGCAAGAGACCTCCAAGCAGAGCTATAAGTCTTGGCGACCTTCGTCGACCCGCCACAAGGGCACCCGCCGCACGGGAAACTCCCACGCAGATAGCCCCGGCCCAAACTGACAAAATCACATATTAATGTATAATTATACTAACATATGGTGTCATAAATTCGTTTGTTTACATTATGAGAAAATAGGTTTAGGTTATTTTATATATAAACGGGTCAAAACATCTCCGTAACCTCGGCCTCGTGTAAAAATAGCGTGCCATATGATTTCCCACGGGTACCGTAAGCTTCTACTAATAGGGGATCGGTGAAAATAACATAATATTCATCGTGTTGATTTTGAAAACATTTTGCAAGGTTTCTTTCCTGTCAGCGCTGAAAAATGATCCGCTACGGAGATAAATTTCAACAAACGAAGTGTCAAATCACTCAATGAAAAATTGAACCATTTAGTAGCCTTCTGATGAGCTCCGCGGGGTTCTAATCGGGGCAAATTGTTTGGACAAATATTTTCATGAGATATTGCGACCGTGTTGTGCGCAAAATATTTTTTCATTCACATTGGCGCTTCGTAATAATGCTGTAGAAATGGATTTTAATTCCATTCCGTTCGCTGTATCGGAAGGGAAACTCGATTATATAACGTTTGGTACGAATTTAAATATATTTTGATACATTACACGGATTGGAAGGCAGTTGGACGCCACGTTTTATCTTTGTTAAAAGGTCAAAAAGTGTTAGTTGAGTAGAGTAATCAGTTTTTCAATAAATATCATGTGGCAGTGCAATTTGCACTACCGATTTATGATCTCCTTACCAAAGCTTTTAATTTTAAAGTCACATTAAATTAATTATGCACGTAAGTACTTATATTTTCTATTTAAACTACGTTTGTGTACAGCATTTATTCCTCTGAGGTCAGTCTGCTGTTAATTTAATACCACTATGTGCTAGTAGAGAGTACTTATGTACTATAACTCCTTGAAGGGGTACATTGAGATACCTATTACATATTTTAACACCTATTTCTTATCTTAAGATATTTCTATTTTATATTCTACTTAGTTTGATTTGAACGGGTAACACACTACGACTCTCATTTACCTACTTATTTTAAGAAATTGTACCACGTTTTAATATGTTAATCCGAGTTACTGGCGATGTATTTATTAGTTACGTGTATTTTGTGGCTAGGTACTATACTATTACTATTTAATTTGTCTTAAGTCAAGCACTTCGTCGCTTTATGTAAGCGGGTAAGCTCGAATCACCGCAAGAAACTTAACAAGAGATTATTATCTTAGCTGCGATCAGTAACTCCGTAGTACCAACCATACTCTTCTCCCTACATAGCTCTAACACTAACATTTAACTGTTGTAAGAAGGTATTATAAACTAGAAATCTATTTTACTTGTTATTATATCTTTTAAAATTATGCGCTGCTTCTACAAACTACATTGTCAGAAACTGTAGGTCGGTCTGGTTTACAATATATTTGTAGTACTTTGCCTGTACATTTTTCTTGAATTTTCTTTGATTTGTTAACAAATTACGAATACAGTAAAAATTTGTCAAATGGGTCGAGCCGTTCTCAAGGTCCCAATTATTTGTTGTAATTGTAATTGAATTTCATTTATACATTTTATATAGTTAGCAACACAAAGAACATTTTGTGATATCTAGGATTTTACTTCTTTGGGGACATGACCATAGTTACACAGGCATAAAATGAGGACAATAAAACTGAAGCATTGTCGCGCGAAAAAATGTTTACCTTGGAGTTACCACGTCAACCAAAACATATCTAATCAAGTGACTTGTTTTCGGGAATAAAAGAACGAGAATAAGACTTATAACCCACAGAACTTATAAAAGTAATGGTATGTTTGTTTGAACTTGAGGGCAATATTACATGTTAAAGTATTGTTACGTTTGACTTTCAGTAAATACGAAAGCTTATTGGATAGCTGTTTCCGCAAGTTAGTTGTCGGAAGAAATTATTTTATCACACCATAGATATGAGTTGTTTGAATCATAACTAGAGGTTTTTCTTTCCTACTTACTTGACAAACTGACTCTTAAACCAAAAGATGTGAGATGGTGATTTCCGAGGTATGACTCCCATATTATCAACAATATTTGTAACTCGGAATGTCAGAGCTCCTTAGAGGCCTCCTTAGGGTACTTCTTAGGCCTTATATTTAAAATTCTTAGAGTTCAAAGCTCAGTAACGCCCTAGGTCACAGTCAGCTGTACTAGGCGAGATGACCACTGAAATCACTTCACCGCCATTGCACTCAAGATTGTTACTCTGGTGTTGAAACTTAACTATAAATAAATATACGGACATCTAGCAACATTCTTTTAATTTATGTAATAGGACAAATAATAGGCGATTTCAAGCCAAGCGGCCATCACGATACCATTGTGCAAACATCGCAAACATTGTCAATCGCAATTAATCATCTCATCTGTTTGCTGCACGTCATTGCGTTATCATACAGCCATTACGACGCGACACAATACTGCATTGTGTACACTACACAATGTATTCGCAGATAAAGAATTACATGAATTCCACTGCTGTTAATTGACGCTGGATTGTATAGTGTGGTGAACATACAATACTTTAGACAGTGGTAATTTGGGGAACGATGTTAGGTTTTACTTAACGCAATTACTCCAGATGGACCAGGATCCATTTTCATTATCTTTAGAAGTACGAGTACTTTGTACAACAAAGACGGGTTGGTGCCTAGAAAGCTTTTAAAATACTTGAATAATAAAATGTGCTCTCGTAAAATAGGAGGTTTCATGTTGTATCGTTGGCCATCTTGTCGATAAGTGACCGAGAATTTAGTCTTCCTACTTAAGTTGTACTTGCTTGGTAATTCGTAATTGGTATTGATATGTCAATAGGTACCATTAAGTTACACTATCTTGTAGTAATTTAGGTCTCTGAGGTATACTCTCCCAAAAGGAATTTTATTTATTCATTTATTTATTTATTCATTCTGTGGATCATAGGTTAGATATAAAGGTCTTATAAGCTATGTTATGTGCGCTATGTCATGTAGGTGTAATAATATACCTATCCTTTAATTTGGGAAGAAGTAAAACTCTTTCCATATTGCCTGCGCGAAATAAATTACTCCCTCTAAATGAATGTAACACAAAGTGTGGAAAGTAATAATGTAGTAAACGTGATCACCTTCCGAAGGTATACATTGTCCGACTAGACTACCTCAACTCGTTATGGTTGCTAAATTTCAATATGGAACCGGGCGCAAAATGGCGGTTCTGCCAGAGTTATGTGTGCCTGCCCCGCCTACGCCACTGACAACAAAGGCCATGCTCATAACCAAAATTACTTCTTCCTCTTAATATTCAACCCCAGCCGTGAATCTTGGAAAATTAATTCAATAAATCAGCCCGCTCCACAAATATCGGCGACTGAGAAACTTCATTTAGTTAATAGCCAATCTTGCATTCAAGCTGTCAAAACAAGGTTTCCTTATTGTGAAACATACGAAAAATGCTTCACTGAACATCAGTCCCTGCTTTGAAATTTAGATCTACTTTACTTACCTGTACGAAAGAAACGAAACAGTGAATAAAGATATTGTAATTGACGTCTCCTGAACTCCTTTACTTTCAGTTTAACGTTTCCATTTTAAGACATAAATACATTTTCATCGTTGTCTGTTTATTTAAGTATTATATCCGGAGGGTTGCCGTTGATAGATTACTTTTCTACTCTGAGTCCCTCGTCGACTACAGCTACGCATTTGAAATTATTTTTCCTCAATCTTACATTCAGTTGTAACATGACATATAAAAGCCGTTGTCGTATCTTATGACGTTTTATTTATTATTCGCCGTGGCCTTCAGAGCACAGCACATTTTTGGATCCCTACTTCTGTTGGTAGAACCAGTACCAATGCTCGACCGGGGAAGTTCTCTATCAGTCGATCTTCTTTAACCTAGCGTTAATTCCCAGTCGCAACCGAAGCTTTCAGCTCGGAGTCTGGAGTTCGCTTTACCAGTCTTAACTACGGATTTGGCTAGACCTCGATATTTCAAAGTTCTCTATCAGTCGATATAACACGAGTAACATTACGAATAACATTACCACACTTCATACATTTTGTACGGTTTTTAAGAGTGTAGAAGGCAGGAAAGGAAGGCCCTTTTTTATCTCTTTGTAATTTTTTTCCTTTACGTTACATTTCTCATATATAGATAACTAGCGAGTGACACTTTTAGTATTGTCAAGTGAGCGTGAACTTGCTACTTTGATAGTATAGATAGGACTAAGATGATGACGGAGGAACATCATTGAAAATATGAAAAGAATAAGTGTCAAACTTGTGGTCAACTTAAGTTGTCCACCGAGGTATACCCTGGTTAGCTTTTTGTACACATATTATATTTACCGATCTTGCATCCGTAGTCTACTTACATATTTCTCGGTTACCTTGTTGTGCACATGGTTCAGTATTTTCGCTTTTTCCTCTATGATTAATATCAAAGTAATTTCCTGAATCACGGTATCTGTGTATCTTCGAATGCTACGCATTGTAGTTCTTATTGGGAATTTCGTCACAGAACAATCTAATAAGTACCTAACACTTTCATTGCCAGGGACAGTGTAAAATAATGCGATGCAATCAATGGTCAGTAGTAGTAAGGTATTTATGGATGATTTGATGTAGACCTCTTTTATAAACTGTCTAAAGCCATACGATAAGACGAGGATAAATACTTCAAATTACTTCAATGAAAATGTAAGAAAGAAAGCAATTGTATTTACCTGAATGTCTATAACCTAGAACCTTAAACACTATTCATCCACAAGTAACCAAGCATGAGGATATAACAAATTCGAAGAGTCATAGAAAGTCATACCAGCATGGTCAGCATGGGGTCCAAGATGTCTCAAAGCGTATACATGAAGAGCGCCATAGGCTAACTGGAGTCCAGTTGACAGGAGATGAGCGAGGAACGCAGCACCGCACACGATCCACCTGTAAACAAACCGTAAATTAAAAATGCATTCAATTTGATTTACATTTTGATGTTGAATTTACACAGCAAAACCATTTATAGTTTTGTTCACAAATAAGTTATAGGTGCCGCAATTTGTGTATTGTATTGATACAAAACATACATTGTGGTAACTAAACCACTAATTTTATTAATGTCATGAAATTGAATGATGATGATATATAGTATGAAATCTGGTTTCTAATAGTAAATATGGTCTTTAGTTTCTATACATACAATAAACATAATATATAATCACGCCTTTATCCCCTGATGGTTAGGCAGAGGTGAATTAAGACCCACATTTCACCAATCGTAATAGAGAGTAAGCCTATTGTCATACTTCTGAGGCTGAGTCGGGACTGTACATTGTACATACGTATCTGTCTGATGTTAAACAGCCCTATCTAGTCGCCTTGTACGACACCACACGGGAAGAGACAGGGTGGCCCAAATTCTACTTTGCTCGGAAACATGCTGCCATCTGCCTAGAAAAGCATTAGAAAAATTGGTTGACAAAATTAGTGAAGATATAGTTTAGTAAGATACAAAAGCAGTCAGTAGTATCAAAGACCTCCTTATTTGAATTCGGTTAAAAATTGAAAAAACAAATGTATTTTATATTATTGAAACAGCTCACGTCTACATTCAACCTAAGAGGTTACCCTTGCTCTTATACTACGATATAAAAATCCTATCCTACTAATATTATAAATGTGAAAGTTTGTGAGAATTGATGTGTGGATGTGTGGATGTTTGTTACTCTTTCACTCATAAACGGCTGGACCGATTTGGTTGAAATTTGGTATGTATATAGGTTATACCCTGGATTAACATATAGGCTATATATCAGCGATGAACGGGATCAGAATTCCACGCGGGCGGAGCCGCGGGCAACAGCTAGTACTAAATAAGAAAATACTCGGAATAAGGAAAACAAGAAGAATTTCCACGCGGTGTTTCACAATTATACGGAGATTCGGAACATTATTCACGACATGTAATCAATTCCAATTAGCTACTCGCTGAAGCTTGACGTCTGGACCGCATACTCAAATAATAAATTCATGCCTTATTTTGCAATTATTATTTGCTAGAGTGACAGTAAAATACAAAGTCATCATCGTCCTCATAGCGATTTCCAGTAACGACCAAAATTGGTTTTAAGAGAGACGGACCTATCCGTCCGCTCATTATTTTTGATTAGTACCTTGACTTTTTCGGAAGTGACTACCGTCGGACGTCTAAAGCCCGAGAGCCCTAGAGTCTCCTTCCACAATCAGTAGGTATTTCAGGCTTGAAAGTGAGTATGACTTAGTTTCTTAAACCTTTCAAAGGTTTTAAAAAGGCTGTACAGTGTACACTCACCGTAGCAGCTAAGATATCCATGGCCTATAAATTTAAAGAGAGTGTGTTGAATATTGAATAGAAAATCTGAGTTTCGAGTATTGTTTAATGAAATGAATCACAGTAGAAAGATATGTGGCCAAAATAGTCTACACTCTCTGTATAGTCTTTAAAAGTATGTAAATATGTTTACGGTTAGTAGCTATTTTACCTAATACAAGCTAGGTCAACTGTGCTTACTTCTAGAATATGAATTGATTACAAAATAATAGTGTAAATGTAAGTAGCTAAGTATTAAACAATAAAAAATAAATTATTATAGTCGGTAGAGGAATCCTTTTTCCATCAAGAATAGGCTAGATCGACCGGGGAATACCTCTCACGAACTTAAAATCGACTTAAAAGCACATAGTACGACTACTACTTATTTTTTATTCTGTGTTTTAAGTAGCAGTACGGTGTATTGTATAGGTACGTATCGTTATTGAGACTGCCGGGGGCTTCGATTTTACACGATTTAAACAGCGTGTACAATCTGAAAAGGGTAAAATGAAATACGAAATACCGTTGAATACCTTAAATGAATTAAGTATGACTTTAATTTATAAAGTTACTAGCTTTTGGCCGTTTCTCCGACTGCGAGGAATACTAAACTCGTTCTCGCAACCCATGGGAATCTATTCCATTAATAAAATGTAGTCTATGTATTATTCCAGACTATAAATAATACAATTTGTACAGAAATAGGTATAAAATTTTAACCAGATCCGTTGAGCCCTTTGGGCGCGATTGAGTGACAAACATCTAAATATCTTTACCAACTTCCATATTTATAATTTAGTAGGATTGATGCCAGGATCTTACTTGGCAACATAACCGAAGTCCGGGAATTGAGATAGAATATAGACGACGCTGAGCCAAAATTTAACTTGTAAATTGGCCTATATATCCTACGATCTAGATTACGAAAGACTATTATGTTAGTAAACTGTTTATTAAACTGTTCTTAGAAGATAACATACTAAATCAACTCAGAATATTACGTATTCGGCTACACCGTAACGATAACCTAAACGATAATAACTACGTTGTCGTTCGTTGATTGATATTGATAGATAACGCTCTGATTGTAACATAATAAACCTGCAACATGACACATACGAGCTCCTGGCGTAATTACATTGCTACGATTATTCCACCGCAGCATATTCCGACGTGGAGCCGGGAGCCGTCCCAATTCACAAGGAAGTTTATGTTATAATCTGTATTTTAAAGGTGGATCCACACTTCGTTATCCGTTATTTATTATGTGGTTCGTTATTTGTGATGACGTGCTCAATATGACTATTTAACATATTGGCGGTAGAATATTCGACTGCTATGTAAGGGGCGCGAGCTCGATTCTCGCTCATTACAAAAATATGATTAAATACATGAATATGGTTTAGCATTGTTCTAGGTGTTTCTATGTTTATTATTGTGTAGGTTTTTAAAATTCAAAAGTTAATCTATTTAAATAGCATACTAATTGTTTTAAAATTTCATTCAAGTATCTAAGTGCATCTTCAAATTTCATTAAAGTTTCAACATTCTAGATCCCTTAATACAAGCTAGTTAAGCTATGCTAATTTTGGGTCTAAATAGGGCTGTGCAGAATTTCCTAGAATATTTATTCATTTCATTATTTTGTAATACGTTATATGCTTTGCAGCCTTTTCTAGTCCTTAGATGTGTGTCAAAAAACAAGTGTACGGTGGATGATAAGTGGACAAATACATATATTTGCTATTCGCGCTGATGCGTGCGAACAAAGCAAATATACACGGAATGAACCCCCCACTCTTCGTCGCATGCGGCCAAATAAGACGAATAGTAAATACCACATAATGAAGTGTGGTCCCGCCTTTAAATTTACGTATGTTGCGGTAACAAGATGGGGAAATGATTAATACCTTTGTTACTACCTTATATATGGACCCTAGAGACCATTTGTCTTAACTAACACCATTTTATGTACTACCTGCGCCACGCGGATTCGTTTGTTTTGTCTCACGAGACGTGTTGGTATTAATTAATATGTTTGTATTAATATTATTACCTAGCTGATGCCCGCGGCTTCGCCCGTGTGGTACCTATTTGAATCCCGTTCACGGAACCCATGAGAACCTATTCCCGGGATGAAAGTAGCCTATGTAAACTATCGCTGTACCAGATTTCAACCAGATCTGTCCAGTCATTAAACATACAAACATCCAAACATCTTTACAAACTTTCACATTTTTTGAGTAGGATAGAATAATTTTCCAGAAAATACAACACTGCGCTATCTAAACCAAAAGTAATAAAATTATCTATAGCCTTTAGTTTGCAATATGGGTTCAAAATATCTCACTAAAATCATCATAGAATCAGCAGGATTCAACAACCTTTCCAAAGTAATAGTGGTTTGCTCTTTGTATTCAAGCTATTATTCTTCCATATTCAGACACAAGTTTTTCCTGTCATATTAAGAAGGGTTCAGCCCACCACACTGCTCAAGTGTTGTCTGACCTACTTCACTCATTTGCAAGAATCTTATGAGTACTCTTATGTGTAAACGTTTTGTCATACTATTTTCCTTCACCGTAAAATATAGTGACATATATTTATTGTTCTTTTATTGTTATAATGCTATTAATGTGAGTTTACGTGGACTGTGTATTGTAAATTGGTCTAAACTGCATTTCCCAAAATTATTCGATGGCGACTTTGGATGAATTTCAATAAGCAACGATAGGATATGCATGCGATTAAGGTGCGGTTCTACGGTATTTCAATTCAACAACAAACTGTGTCAGTTTAAAATTACATTATGTGTGTTAAGTATTTGATATAATTATATCTATAGATTGTCAACAGCCTGAAGGTACACCTCTACATACCTCTTGGGTATGTAGAGGTGTTGTCAGTTCAGCTTACTGAAGTACCCGCCTCTGCTTACATATTGTGTTTGAAAATTATTTTCACAGCAACTTTTTTAAACATAATTTTTAGGTCAAATGGTGGGTCTGATTAACCCAAAAAACAAACCCTAGTACCCTTACGCTAGTCGAATTATTACAGCTATATTACCGAATCCGTTATTAAAATGGAAATTGAGGATTTATTAGATTTAACGCCAAAACGATGACAAACAAAAATAAATGCTGCCATTTATACCTATACTGTTAATCTCTATGGAATTGTTTATTTTATTTCGCATATCGCACTAGTCGCTCGTGGCTGCACCCTCATATAAAATGTAAAATTGTGATGCCTCCGGCTACAGTCGTTTCAACAAGGTAAAATCCTATAAGTTATTCTAACTTGGGTGGTGATTTTTCACATTCACATTCATTTACATGTATTTATTTTTTTATTTAGATATAAATAAGGCTTTTAAAAATAACAATAGTATAACAGAGTTTAGTAGCTATAAAGCTTTAATACAACTCTATATATATAGTACACGTTACATTTTTGAATATGATAAGTAGTGTTTTTTGTTTTATTAATAAACTAGCTGTTGCCCGCGGCTCCGCCCGCTTGGAATTCTGATCCCGTTCATCGCTGATATATGTTAATCCAGGGTATAACCTATATACATACCAAATTTCAACCAAATCGGTCCAGCCGTTTATGCGTGAAGGAGTAACAAACATCCACACATCCACACATCCATTCTCACAAACTTTCACATTTATAATATTAGTAGGATAGTAGGAAGTTATTCTAATTTTAATCTAGGTACCTATAGTCATGACAACTAAAATATACGGAAGTAATATCTGAAGTTTTGATACATCTACGCATATCTATAAAAGTACGCCTATTAAAAAATGTCATGGGTTATGATATTATACTTAATTATTGTATGGGATAGTTTGAAAGAGCTATTCAAAGATACTGAAATGAATGCGAAGGTGAAATTTTACAAAAAAAAAATAGCGTACCTACGATCGCCAAAAATATTAGCTTTCAAATGTATGATTACATTCGATACAAATTCTATCATCTGCCAAAGAAATATGCTTTATGGCCTGTGATGAACGATACAAACAGATATATTGAAAGCTACTAGACACGGGCGCACGTCATAAACATAATGGTTTTCCTTCAATTGACCATACATACAAAGACATAGTTGTCTGAATTTTGACTAAATACCTATATTAACAAAAATTGAAATAAAGTTACAAGTAGTATCTAGAAACTATTATGATGTATGAAGAATATCAGCAATCGAAATTACTAATATTCCCTTTAACCCCTCCAACTAAGCTAAATTGCTTGTGCTAGGAGTGGGTTCACGTCAGTAATGTAATGACCAAGATTCAAACCCAGGACCTCTCGACCGTAAGGCTGACTCCTTAACCGCTAAGCCACCGACGCGACGCTTGTTACGCGTGTCAAACGATTTTCAACGAGAATTTCTTAATATTATAATAGTGTAGTGTATAATAGTATTATTCTGATATATTATTATAAAATATGAAGGGTTATAAGCAGGTAATCAAACCTGAGCGTACAGGTTTACAAGCATGACATTTTTATCTCGTTCATATCGTATCATGCCATATAACGGGAACGACATTAATAACTGCGGCACGCAGTCAATTTCCGACACATAAAGTCGTTTATCCTGTGATGAGATCGTCGCATAATGTTCTATCAGATTTATAAATTCAATGCGGTAACTGTATATAGTTTGCGACAAAAGTAACTGCTGAATAATATTTAGGTACAAGTAACTCGGTATGGTACCTACTGTCTAAAGTTTATGCGAATCTCACTTATTGAAATAAATTTATTTTTTGACGGATGCTATCGCGATAAATTTGTTATTATTTACTTTTAACCCGACGTTTCGGCTATTTTCAGCAGCAATTAAGAGTCACCCCGCGACCATATAGCGATAGAATCCTAAATCGCGACAGAATCCGTTAAAAAGTAATTTCATTTCAATAAGTAACTCGTTAAGTTGCACCGGATTTTAACGAAAGCATAATAAATATAAAATAAAATTATGTATAGTCGTTACGGGCAGTTGTAGAAAGTTAAGTATTTTATTAGCGCTATTATTCTCTGAACCTTTCATAATATTATAGTTTTATCATTAACTATGTATTTATTAACTGTGTGTAATAAGTTCGTGAATTTCGTGTGTCGTGACGCATTTAGCTTAATACATCCGTAATCGAATAACATCGACCACGACTGATGATAATATTATGTCTTCATCTTATGTCACGTCACGTTTGATCCATGGGGAAATTTGAGATTCGTGTTCACAGTGCTTGTCTAAACATTTATCTGCAACCAATGTTAGCGTAGCTTAGAATAGATACGTGTCGACACGAATCTACTGGGCGATCAAAATTCACGATTCGTATTGTTTGTGTAATAAAACACAGATATTTACACAAACACTGTGTTTTATTGGAGTCAGAATTGAAGGTATTTTTATATCCCTAAGGTACAATCAGGTACAGAGTTGCTTTCAGGTAAACAGTTTCCAAACTCTTGTAACCACAAGAGTTGTAGCCAGCGCATTGCGACCTGGAGGAGAGCAACGGGAAAGAATAGGAAAGAAAGGGAAGAGCTTTGATAGTCTTAATAACCATACGAGTACAGTCAGCATCAGAGCTATCTTGACTAAAAAGTCTCAATTAAGAGCAAGTAAAACTGTTTTATTGATTTAAATTGTATTACCGTCCGAACTAAACGTGTTGTACCAAATATTAGAACAATTACAATTACTTCAGTCGATCCTATAAACTTACCGGACATTATCCTAGACTGAATAACTTTCATTTATGTCTGTTCACCTAACAATTCACTAGAAGATAGATACTGCTTATTGCTTAAGTTTATATTAGTAAAATAAATGCATTTACTGCCTAAACTTATCTCTCTCACTCACCATCTCATTATTCTCGAGCAAGTAATAAATTTCAAATTTCATTACACGCTTGAAACAGAAAAGAATTTTGAACAAGGAACGAAAGAAAAAGAAAATATTTCAATAGATGTTATAACCTCACTTTGTCAGGCATCTCATAGAAACACGATCAAAAATATTGATCTTCACCAGTACTTTATCGGAGAGCTGAAAAAAAGTAATAAAAAAGTTGATAGGAATAAAGATACTTCAAAACTTTTCTTTGATGAAAATATTACAGTTGGTCTTTGACTTTTTTGGGTTCTTTGACATCGGCTCCTCATTTTATTTCACGTGTACTTATATACCAACAGGTGCTTGTGAATGAAAAGTACAATAGTAGCATATCTTAAAAAGTGTTATTGCTTTTTCGTTTTGCTTTTATGGGCTCCATTACTCTGATATCTGGCTCGGCATCATAATCGTGAGCAGATGCTATTAATGGTGATCGATCGGCCTTGCTGTTGAAATAATTATTTTCACTTTATAAAGGTTTATTTTTTAATTACGTCACAGTTATTATTGATTGACCAGTGAATTTGATGCAATTTTTTGATGTAATATGTATAATTTTTATTGTGCATTGTTTGCACTAACTTACATTCTTCATGTTTTTCAAATCAAATCGTGGTTTGTCTAATTAACCGTATTGTAATCTATAACTAGGTTCGTGGTTGCGAACGGATTCATTAGTGAAATTGCCTGGCTCATCATTTGGTGTTTGTATTTTGGTGTTCCTCAAAAACAAGTCAAAACCAGTCACAGTTATATCGTTAATACCCTCCTTCCTCCTCCTTCGAATACCTCTTCGCAGATATAATGTAATATTTTTATCAAATTAAAAAGTTTTTACCTAAAACGTGTTACTAAATAAAAATATATATATCTAAATATAGACATATCTATAGATGCACGAGTTGGTACTTTACGGCTTACGTGACTAGAGATGGATAGGATAGCGATCTTTTAACATCTTTTACACGATGCCAGTGATTGCACACGTCCTATTTGTAGCGGCAAAGCAGCCTTCACATACGAAGATTTATCATAGAAACTTGTAAATTGTAGGTATTTCTACGCTCCCAGTAATCTTGGGAAAGTTAAATATGTGTTATGAATGTATTTGAACTGTTTATGAGATAAGTAAAGAGTATACTGCATAAGTGCCGTGTTGGTTCCCGGTGGAGTAGAATAGGGTCACCCCATCTCTTCCGTGGGTGTCGCAGAAGGCGATTAAGGCATAGGGCTGTTCTCCATCCGACAGTAAACATACAGCCCATGACTAAGTGCCCGCTTGACGGCAATAGGGTCGCCCCCTATTACGTCGGACTGTAAATCATTGTTGGCGAAATGTGGGTGTTAATACATCTCTGCTTACCCCCTCGGAGATTTACAGGCGTAAGTATATGTATGTATGTATACTGCATAATAACAAAACATTTTGAGTGTTCTTTCGAAGGCAAATTGAAAGCTATTTGGGCATATTGCGAAATTCTGACACGTAATCATATTTGCGTGTACTTACCGAACATAAATTGAATGCAGGCATCTTGAAGACGCTAAAGCTTATCAAGTTTTCCTTAGAGAGATTAATAAAGTTTATACTGGCATAATCAAGGATTGGTAGCTAGAAAGTTTATTTTAGTGCAATGGCTACTAAAGGCCGTTGGGAAAACGTTTCGCAGTTTTCACAAGAACCCAGATTATAGAGGTGTGTCTCTTGTGATAGAGTGCTCCAGGATAAAGATTTGTTAATACAAACACTCAAGGTCTTTACATCATGCATCTCGGGGTGTGGGGTCAATCAGACTACAGTCGCTGCCGTGAAAATAAAATTTAGGAAAAAGTATTGTCGGTCAAACTATACCTCGCAATCTAGAGTTGAACTAATCATACTGTGTAATATGTGTTGAATGTGGATAAACATACAGATATTACAAGCGGGAATTGAACCCCAGATCTCTAGTTGAACGCTCCACCGCTACGCCACAGATGTTGCCAGAATTATGGAAAGCTCCGAAATGCAAGCTTGGATCCAAAGTCCTCTGTGGTGCAGCGGTAGGGCGTTCGACTAAGAAGAGCTGCTAAGTGAGAGCTCACAGGTTCGATTTCCGTTTACTGCAAATATTTATATGCATGAATTGTTATTTCTGTTTTGTTCGGGTCCGGTCCGGGAGTTTCTTTTGTATAATATTATACATACGTATAAATTTTAAATATAACTACGTTTATTCGCATTCTACTTAAAGTTAAGCATTGCTTACTTTGGGTTTATTTATAGCACTGTGTAGAAGTAAAAAAACCGAGCTTAGCGCTCGGGTGAGGAAAAAAATTAACATCTCCCACGCTAATAAAAATATGATAAAGCAGTAACAAGAAAATAATTTTTCAACATATCACCGTACACATAATTATTTTTCTCGGTATAATTTATTCACAACAGCTATCATATTGCTCGCGAATAATTCTTTCGTAAACAGTCTGAGAAGCAGTCACATTGAATAAAAATGCGTAACATTAATAAGCTTTTTAGCAATACGATAACGATGAACATTATGAAGGTATTACGTATAAATAAGACTTCAAAACGTCGTTCGTATCAAGTACGTTACTTATTTATGACAGACGGTTATAATTTAACATGGGGAACGAATGCGACATCTTAACGCTGAGTAAAAACCGAATAACAACGTAAATTCAGAATAAATAACATTGTTTTCAGCATTGAATAGTTTGATAGGTATTATATGATAGGACGTCTCGAGATGGCTCTGGGTCAGCCAGGTAGGGATATATCAGAGGCAATCTTAGCCCAGGCAACTGAATGACCACAGACAGCGTGTGCTCTAAGTCGGTTCGAGTCCGATACACTCATTGGGGGGAGGTGTACAACCGCACTATAAAAATATAGGTATTACATATGTGTTGTAACGAGCGACGGCAACTCGGGCGTCGGAGGTCGCAGAACGACCTCCGTCCCCCATGAGCGCGGGCCTGGGGGTGACGGGTGGACGCTTGTTACGCGTGTCAAACGATTTTCAACGAGAATTTCTTAATATTATAATAGTGTAGTGTATAATAGTATTATTCTGATATATTATTATAAAATATGAAGGGTTATAAGCAGGTAATCAAACCTGAGCGTACAGGTTTACAAGCATGACATTTTTATCTCGTTCATATCGTATCATGCCATATAACGGGAACGACATTAATAACTGCGGCACGCAGTCAATTTCCGACACATAAAGTCGTTTATCCTGTGATGAGATCGTCGCATAATGTTCTATCAGATTTATAAATTCAATGCGGTAACTGTATATAGTTTGCGACAAAAGTAACTGCTGAATAATATTTAGGTACAAGTAACTCGGTATGGTACCTACTGTCTAAAGTTTATGCGAATCTCACTTATTGAAATAAATTTATTTTTTGACGGATGCTATCGCGATAAATTTGTTATTATTTACTTTTAACCCGACGTTTCGGCTATTTTCAGCAGCAATTAAGAGTCACCCCGCGACCATATAGCGATAGAATCCTAAATCGCGACAGAATCCGTTAAAAAGTAATTTCATTTCAATAAGTAACTCGTTAAGTTGCACCGGATTTTAACGAAAGCATAATAAATATAAAATAAAATTATGTATAGTCGTTACGGGCAGTTGTAGAAAGTTAAGTATTTTATTAGCGCTATTATTCTCTGAACCTTTCATAATATTATAGTTTTATCATTAACTATGTATTTATTAACTGTGTGTAATAAGTTCGTGAATTTCGTGTGTCGTGACGCATTTAGCTTAATACATCCGTAATCGAATAACATCGACCACGACTGATGATAATATTATGTCTTCATCTTATGTCACGTCACGTTTGATCCATGGGGAAATTTGAGATTCGTGTTCACAGTGCTTGTCTAAACATTTATCTGCAACCAATGTTAGCGTAGCTTAGAATAGATACGTGTCGACACGAATCTACTGGGCGATCAAAATTCACGATTCGTATTGTTTGTGTAATAAAACACAGATATTTACACAAACACTGTGTTTTATTGGAGTCAGAATTGAAGGTATTTTTATATCCCTAAGGTACAATCAGGTACAGAGTTGCTTTCAGGTAAACAGTTTCCAAACTCTTGTAACCACAAGAGTTGTAGCCAGCGCATTGCGACCTGGAGGAGAGCAACGGGAAAGAATAGGAAAGAAAGGGAAGAGCTTTGATAGTCTTAATAACCATACGAGTACAGTCAGCATCAGAGCTATCTTGACTAAAAAGTCTCAATTAAGAGCAAGTAAAACTGTTTTATTGATTTAAATTGTATTACCGTCCGAACTAAACGTGTTGTACCAAATATTAGAACAATTACAATTACTTCAGTCGATCCTATAAACTTACCGGACATTATCCTAGACTGAATAACTTTCATTTATGTCTGTTCACCTAACAATTCACTAGAAGATAGATACTGCTTATTGCTTAAGTTTATATTAGTAAAATAAATGCATTTACTGCCTAAACTTATCTCTCTCACTCACCATCTCATTATTCTCGAGCAAGTAATAAATTTCAAATTTCATTACACGCTTGAAACAGAAAAGAATTTTGAACAAGGAACGAAAGAAAAAGAAAATATTTCAATAGATGTTATAACCTCACTTTGTCAGGCATCTCATAGAAACACGATCAAAAATATTGATCTTCACCAGTACTTTATCGGAGAGCTGAAAAAAAGTAATAAAAAAGTTGATAGGAATAAAGATACTTCAAAACTTTTCTTTGATGAAAATATTACAGTTGGTCTTTGACTTTTTTGGGTTCTTTGACATCGGCTCCTCATTTTATTTCACGTGTACTTATATACCAACAGGTGCTTGTGAATGAAAAGTACAATAGTAGCATATCTTAAAAAGTGTTATTGCTTTTTCGTTTTGCTTTTATGGGCTCCATTACTCTGATATCTGGCTCGGCATCATAATCGTGAGCAGATGCTATTAATGGTGATCGATCGGCCTTGCTGTTGAAATAATTATTTTCACTTTATAAAGGTTTATTTTTTAATTACGTCACAGTTATTATTGATTGACCAGTGAATTTGATGCAATTTTTTGATGTAATATGTATAATTTTTATTGTGCATTGTTTGCACTAACTTACATTCTTCATGTTTTTCAAATCAAATCGTGGTTTGTCTAATTAACCGTATTGTAATCTATAACTAGGTTCGTGGTTGCGAACGGATTCATTAGTGAAATTGCCTGGCTCATCATTTGGTGTTTGTATTTTGGTGTTCCTCAAAAACAAGTCAAAACCAGTCACAGTTATATCGTTAATACCCTCCTTCCTCCTCCTTCGAATACCTCTTCGCAGATATAATGTAATATTTTTATCAAATTAAAAAGTTTTTACCTAAAACGTGTTACTAAATAAAAATATATATATCTAAATATAGACATATCTATAGATGCACGAGTTGGTACTTTACGGCTTACGTGACTAGAGATGGATAGGATAGCGATCTTTTAACATCTTTTACACGATGCCAGTGATTGCACACGTCCTATTTGTAGCGGCAAAGCAGCCTTCACATACGAAGATTTATCATAGAAACTTGTAAATTGTAGGTATTTCTACGCTCCCAGTAATTTTGGGAAAGTTAAATATGTGTTATGAATGTATTTGAACTGTTTATGAGATAAGTAAAGAGTATACTGCATAAGTGCCGTGTTGGTTCCCGGTGGAGTAGAATAGGGTCACCCCATCTCTTCCGTGGGTGTCGCAGAAGGCGATTAAGGCATAGGGCTGTTCTCCATCCGACAGTAAACATACAGCCCATGACTAAGTGCCCGCTTGACGGCAATAGGGTCGCCCCCTATTACGTCGGACTGTAAATCATTGTTGGCGAAATGTGGGTGTTAATACATCTCTGCTTACCCCCTCGGAGATTTACAGGCGTAAGTATATGTATGTATGTATACTGCATAATAACAAAACATTTTGAGTGTTCTTTCGAAGGCAAATTGAAAGCTATTTGGGCATATTGCGAAATTCTGACACGTAATCATATTTGCGTGTACTTACCGAACATAAATTGAATGCAGGCATCTTGAAGACGCTAAAGCTTATCAAGTTTTCCTTAGAGAGATTAATAAAGTTTATACTGGCATAATCAAGGATTGGTAGCTAGAAAGTTTATTTTAGTGCAATGGCTACTAAAGGCCGTTGGGAAAACGTTTCGCAGTTTTCACAAGAACCCAGATTATAGAGGTGTGTCTCTTGTGATAGAGTGCTCCAGGATAAAGATTTGTTAATACAAACACTCAAGGTCTTTACATCATGCATCTCGGGGTGTGGGGTCAATCAGACTACAGTCGCTGCCGTGAAAATAAAATTTAGGAAAAAGTATTGTCGGTCAAACTATACCTCGCAATCTAGAGTTGAACTAATCATACTGTGTAATATGTGTTGAATGTGGATAAACATACAGATATTACAAGCGGGAATTGAACCCCAGATCTCTAGTTGAACGCTCCACCGCTACGCCACAGATGTTGCCAGAATTATGGAAAGCTCCGAAATGCAAGCTTGGATCCAAAGTCCTCTGTGGTGCAGCGGTAGGGCGTTCGACTAAGAAGAGCTGCTAAGTGAGAGCTCACAGGTTCGATTTCCGTTTACTGCAAATATTTATATGCATGAATTGTTATTTCTGTTTTGTTCGGGTCCGGTCCGGGAGTTTCTTTTGTATAATATTATACATACGTATAAATTTTAAATATAACTACGTTTATTCGCATTCTACTTAAAGTTAAGCATTGCTTACTTTGGGTTTATTTATAGCACTGTGTAGAAGTAAAAAAACCGAGCTTAGCGCTCGGGTGAGGAAAAAAATTAACATCTCCCACGCTAATAAAAATATGATAAAGCAGTAACAAGAAAATAATTTTTCAACATATCACCGTACACATAATTATTTTTCTCGGTATAATTTATTCACAACAGCTATCATATTGCTCGCGAATAATTCTTTCGTAAACAGTCTGAGAAGCAGTCACATTGAATAAAAATGCGTAACATTAATAAGCTTTTTAGCAATACGATAACGATGAACATTATGAAGGTATTACGTATAAATAAGACTTCAAAACGTCGTTCGTATCAAGTACGTTACTTATTTATGACAGACGGTTATAATTTAACATGGGGAACGAATGCGACATCTTAACGCTGAGTAAAAACCGAATAACAACGTAAATTCAGAATAAATAACATTGTTTTCAGCATTGAATAGTTTGATAGGTATTATATGATAGGACGTCTCGAGATGGCTCTGGGTCAGCCAGGTAGGGATATATCAGAGGCAATCTTAGCCCAGGCAACTGAATGACCACAGACAGCGTGTGCTCTAAGTCGGTTCGAGTCCGATACACTCATTGGGGGGAGGTGTACAACCGCACTATAAAAATATAGGTATTACATATGTGTTGTAACGAGCGACGGCAACTCGGGCGTCGGAGGTCGCAGAACGACCTCCGTCCCCCATGAGCGCGGGCCTGGGGGTGACGGGTGGAGCCGCCTGTCACCCTAGCAGAAGCAGGCCACGGCGGCGGTGCGCATTGCGTGCCTCCCCATACCCGGGGGCGAGTTGGGGACTCTACGGTCCCCACATCGGGAGAGGGCCAGATCGAGAGATATGGCCCTGGGTCGGCCGGGGTGCGAGGGATATGGCTACGACAATCTCACCTCCGGCAACTGACGGCCCACGGTCGGCGTGCGTTTTGGTCGGTTCGAGTCCGACATAACCTCCTCCTCCGGCTCCGGCGGGGGAGGTATGCGCGGGGATTTTTCGCACGATAAAAAAAAAAAAGGTATCACATATGTGTTGGACATAATATTTACAAACAGACTAACTTCTGATGACCCTACCAAGAGAGGAAACCGTAAGTGTACCGGCTTGCAGGTAAGTTGACTTGGGCCCCAATATATATTTCTTTTATAATTATACTACTGAGGTCGCAGACAAGCACATGGCCCTCCAGATGGTAAGAGGTTACCGTGGCCTATGGGCGAGTGCAACACCAGGGGAGTCACACTTGTGCTGTCGACCCTGTAAGAACAGAGAGATTCTGTGCCGTCAGCGCAAAAGATAAGTAAGTCCAATCGATTTAGAAAGGAAAATATAATAGTTAGCATGCTTCAAAATTTCATTCAAAAGTAGGTCAAAGTCTTTGGTTTTCCTACTCATTTTGGCTACACTACACTACACACATTGGCGCCCCATTTAATAATGAAGACCCTGAGTGTGGAAGTATACCCATCTCTTTTATTAACAAAAGTTAGCACCGTTAACACCACAAAATAAATCAATTGAGACATTTTTATTGATAGAAATAGTACTTGACCAACTTCAAATCCTTAAGCCAAGTTTATGGAGCTGTAATATAATCTCTTTAAGGCACTTTGATGCTAACTGCATTAACCAACTCCATCGCAAAGTAGCAACTTGATTATATAAAGTTTGAGTTCACTCGATTCACGAGGGGCTAGAAATGTGGGGAACTAATAATTGCTCTCGTATTACCGTGTTATGGCTCATCTCCTAGGACTTAGTACATGTGAACATAGCTTAGACTTCAGGGAACTGTTTAAAAAAACTTTCCCCTACTACGTATGCATTACTGTTTGTGTCACGTGACTCACGGGTATTTTATATTGTGTGTGTGTGCGCGCCATAACACTAAAAAAACTGACCTTAGCCTTCATTATCTATCTACTATCTTGCTGAAACCCTCTTGTTATTTTAAATGTAAATATTTGTGACTCAATAAAGCTCAAACGGATGAACCCAGCGCCATCTAGCGACAGCAAGCCGAACTACTACGTCACTACAGATCCTGCATCGCGAAAGCGAAGTTTCAGCGTTTGTACAATATATCTACAACATCACACTGTGAAGGTAATGTTCCTCCAACCAAAGGGAGGATCCTTCGACCTGCCAAGGTGATCACGCCTGGCGGGCCTGGTCGGAGGATCCTCCATATGGTTGGATGAACTTTACCTCCACAGTGGTGACCTGGCTGCAGCGGGCGCTGCAGGTTATGGTTGTAGCCTTATAATGGCCGAAATTGCTGGATTACCGCTTATGCGGAAGAAGTGAATGGGATGTGACGTTGAGAATGCTGCTGAAAATGCTCAGCGAAGGTTACGTGATCAGATCACGTCGGGGTCACCGCAATATAAACAATCCTCTGTCAGTGATTTCATTCACAAAGTGCAATATCAAGAACCGACGCACCAATGATCTAACCTTAGAGATAGTAGACCGTTATTATTATTACACCTAAATCTTTTGTCGGCTTACCTAGATTATGTCCAAAATATTTACCCATCACAACAGGTGCCTGAGATGTGACAACTAGCTTTCGGATGCTTTGTTAGGATTGACCCAGAGCCACAGGACAAATTAGATATTACTGGTAAAGATACCAATTTTCCTGGACTAAGGGCATTTTCTCGTCCCAAATGACAAAAACATCACGGAGGTCGAATATTATTATGTTATGTAGTTACTAGCTAGCTGTGACGAGATCGTCGGCGTGGACTTCGATTAGGTTTTATTTTCTAGTGGCCTATCATTTTTCTTAAATAAAAGTATCAGTAGTGAAAATTCCGTCAAAATAGGCCCAGCCGTTTAGGATCCTTTACCCAGTTGGACAATTTTAAAAGTTGCGATTCAGTTATACCTAAGCATCGTGTGCTAATTAAAAAGTGCCGTGTTGGTCCGAGAGCAGTATAATAGGGCCACCCCCTCTCTTCCTGTGGATGTCGTAGAAGACGACTAAGGGATAGGGCTGTTCTCCATCCGACAGTAAACATACAGCCTATGACTAAGTGCCCGCTTGACGGCAATAGGCTGGCCCCCTATTACGTGGGACCGAAAATCAGTTGGCGAAATGTGGGTGTTAATACACCTCTGCCTACCCCTTCGGGGATTTACAGGCGTGAGTATATGTATGTATGTAATTAAAAAGCTATTATTTTAACGTTACAAATATAGACTTTAATTTTAGTTATCTGTATAGAAGATGTGGTGTATATTCACGATGGTATTTCCCCGGTCAAGCCACTCCCTCCTAGCGTTATTCCCAGTCGCATCCGAAGCTTTCAGCTCGGAGTCTGGGGTCCGCTTTACCAGTCTAACTGCGGATTTGGCTAGACCTCGATATTTTCCGTGAAGCGACTGCCATCTGACCTCCACAACCCAATGGTGACATTAGGCGATATCGAAGCATTGCAGCTAGACCGTTTGTTGTTGGAATTTTTAGAGCTCCAACTACCCGTAACGACTGCCATAGATGTTCTTATGGCAACCGGGACCGACGGCTTAACGTGCTCTCCGAGGCCCGACAAGACCAATGCAAATATCCATATTCATGCGTACAAATATTTACACTGAGCGGGGATCGAACCCGCGCCTCCTGCGTAGCAGCCGCGTTCACTGCCGCCACGCCACGGAGGCTATCACTTGGCTTGGCTGTGAGGTCAAGCCACTATCTTTGCAAAAGTAATAAGGGTTTTAGTACTAAGTACTACGTACTAAATAAAAGTAGTCCAATAAAAGCTACAAAGAGCGATGAAACGAATGAAAACCAGCAACAGTCTGTTACTGTTTTCCTTTGCTTATTTTTACATTATAGCGTGTCTCATTACAATATCATTTTTATGTTTCTTACTTTCGTCTTTCTAACTGTGGAAAATAAAAAGCAAATTAATCTGAAGCCCCGAATACTTCAGCTATGATATTTGAGATGGTTTTGTTACGTTCGCATAAACTTTTACGATATTCCGAATACGAATCAAAATTGATCTTTATAACCAACTCTTTTTGGATAACAGTCGTCATTGATTTTGATTGTTAAGCAAAATTTTAAGTAAGTAAAGACAAATTGATCTCTTTATAAATAATATGCCCATTCCCAGAAATAATTCTAATACAATTCCAAATTAAACAATACTTCTAAATTCCAACGTCAGTAGAAAGTAGAAGAATAGGTCTCTAAAGTAAAACAAAGGGAACACACCCAAATCTTATCGCCAAGGCTTATCGGTGGTCACTGAAAAGTTACACAATCCATTGTGGCTTCATCATCACACTCTTACTACTTACACAAATGTAATGTAAAATAACTTAGATTAGCCCAATTTCATAGGTTTTATTCATAACCATACATACATAATTGAAGTTGATGGAGATTTGGGCGAACGATACAAATTAGATTAAAACTATATTTATCGTTGGAACGTAATTATGCAGTGCAGCGACCATGTCTGCAGAAAAGCATCACATAAATTAAAATCAAATATATCGCTACAGAATTCTTTAAAAAATATTTTATTTCACTGAAGTGTTTCGCTATCAACCTTTTGGCTCCATTACTATCACGTGAATGCCACAAATTATTCCATTACAATGCAGATTTATAGTACATCCACACAAAGTTTTAAGTCGATAGGGTAATTAGGCGTTAAAGTTAAAGTCTTCCAAGATATATCGCTTAGGTACTTAAGTATAGTGAATCTAAGGCATGTTACTCTACATATATACAAAGTATGTGCTCTAACAGCATGACAAATTAGCTAAAGTGAGTTACGCCTCCTAGCTACATCTCTCGCGTTACTTGCTGCTTTGCATAATTTCTTTAACATGATTAAGTTTTCATCTAAAAGACCAATGGAAAACTTGTTATTTGGTGTAATGTGATTATAGGCCGAAAACTGTGTTTAACCTATCCAGGTTGATACAGATGGAAATCACTTAATTCCCTTACTCTAATCACAAAGAGAAACACTACTTCCCCATCAGTTATGAACTCCTGATGCCTGCTGTAGCTAAAAGTGAAAAAAACACGGTCTTATTCTATAAGATACTTTTTTTAAAATTTTAAAGCATTTAATAAATGTTTATTGTCTCATAAAACAAGGTAGTCTGGCACAAACATCAAAAAATTACAAAGCACAAATACACATATTTTTCTTCTGAATTAGAACTAATTATAATTAACTAAATAGGTTATTAATTGCATCTGCTGCTGAGCTAGGCTTGTAGCCTGTGTTTCAGCAGACAGCGCCTCCGCCCATGAGATGTATCTGGTTTAATTTGAATTTTTATTACATCGTAGTTGCATATTTTGTAAAATACGTACCCCCATCCACCTTCAGGATAGAAATGATGCTTGATGGCCCTGGTATCAAGTTCGCGGCGACGCAGTGCTGGTACGGTACGATGAAGTGAACGCAATTCACGTTCACGCAGCGCACCGGCCGAAGACTCCTCCTCGCCGTCTGGCCACCCATCTGTATAGAATATAAGACTTAAACAATTGCACCTCAAATAAGGCTGCTTTATTGAAGTTACTTAAAAAAATTACAATACATTGTCATTTAAAGCCTGAAGATTATGACAGATCTGTGAAGAACAAACTCAACATATTAAATTCCCTATCTTGGCACAAAAGTACCTACAAGTATATCATATTGCATCGACGACACGTATACATAGTCGTAAGTCAGGGTATTACGAGTAGTACGGGTTTTAATGGAATAAGGTTGTTATTTTGATTGACCCTTAAAACTGCTCGATCATTTCTCCGTCTGATTTGAATTGACCTTTAGGCTTATGTCTTATTAAGCTGGTCTTTGACAGGTGCTAAACAGTATTCGGGATTCCCAAACATCAGAATTGAATGTAATCTGAGCGTGAAATGTTTCGAATAGCCGTTAGCATAATTGGTAAGATGTTGGATTTGTAATCAATAAGTTGCAGATTAGAGATTGTACAGTAGATTACTATTAAAGAGCGCACACTCCGTAACACAAGAAGTTTAAACGGCTCACGGCTTGGGTCTCACAGGTTGAACTGAATTTTACTGGTGTTAGTATTGAGGCTTCAATGATATTGTTAAGAAGGGAGTGAATGTTAAGATGATTGCAAGTAGAGATGAATGGAAAAAGCACACAACATGTTGCGCCGACCCCAAATAAACATTGGATAAGGGCAGAAGGATGATGAGTATTGAGGTTTCAAAAAGGTCGTATTTTGAAATGGATTAGTCTTAATTGTTTATTGTATTTGTACCTGCACGGTCCATGTTTCTACAGCTGTGTTATTACCAAGTTAGCGTAGCAACACCAAATATTCTAACCACTTTTGCGTCTTGGGAGGTACGAAATTTTCAATTGGTCCGGTCATCCACCCAAGGTTCAGTGATGCATAAATTATTTCGTATTTAATATTCATTGAATTTCGCATCCATGTATCCTCCAGAGGTTTCTTGTTATAATGCTGTATTGAATTTTAGTCCACCTTTCTGAATCAGAAAGAAAAACCATATAAAAATATTGATGGCACATCGATATAAACTCTCATGCTCTATTTCGATCCCAAGAAATTTTAATATAGAGGAAAATGACAGAAATCTCAATATCTTGCGACCTAATCAGAAATTAGGTCTAACAGGATTGCCCAATTTCGAATTTGAAGCCGCTATAATACTTTCAATCTAAGTATAGAAAGAGGCCTTTGCCAACTGGCAAACGGACTTACAGAAAATAAAGAAGCACCAAATATTTGAATAAACTTAAATTGTGAAAAACAAATACATTAACAGTGAAGTGGTATAATAAACATAATTGTATATTTGTTTAGTCTGATTAAAAGGCTTTATTATTATTATTATTCACCTTTATTCATTTTTATATACATATAAATTATATTTCTAAATATACTTAAAAAAGAAAAATACATTTAAAAATATAAAAAATAGTGTCCCACCGGCATCGGGTACAGGGACCAAGCTGCCGGTGGTTAGGGCTCCAGGGAGAGGAACTTCCTCACTATGCGTGCAGTGCCTAGCAAAACTGCCTTCTGCATCAAGCCCTTGAGCCAACCATCTAACGAGAGCCTCTTAAGATGTTGATCGAGGCTCTTGGCGATAAGTCCGTGAACGGAAACGACTATCGGTACAATAATAGCCGAGTCCACATCCCACATGTCGACAATCTCATGGGCCAAGTCCAAATACTTGATTTGTTTTTCTTTTTCTGCCTTCACGAGATTCTCGTCATGAGGGATAGTGATATCAACTATTATTGCACGGCGCTCTAATCGATCTATTATCACTATATCAGGTTTATTGGCAACAATAGTCCTGTCAGTGATAATAGATCGATCCCAGTACAACGTGATATGCCCATTTTCGAGAACTGGGTCGGGCACATACCTGTAGTATGGTACCTCTGATTCCACAAGGTTATACTTTAGGGCAAGTTGTTGTTGTTCTTGCATGTTGCAAGTTTATTATTATTATTATTAAGTATAGAAAAAGGGCAAAAATTCCGTTTTTTTTTTTGCTTGTCGAATCTCGTATCATTATAGTATTCATGTTAGTAATTAGGGTCGCTATAATTATTATTCTTTTTGAATATTTTCACATGAAATCACACTCAGTACAATAACGAACTGAGCACGTAGATATCCGAATTATTTCACTGTACACAATGTCAAAGTTTATAGTTATGTGAACTACTAACTTAATTTTACCAATTCCTAGTTGAACTTCGACTGGCTGGATATTTGTAATCCTATATTCTGCTCCAAAATTTGGTTCAAGTTTACAATTAGTATTGAACTTATTACAGTTCGCTGCCTGTTTAACTTCCTTCCTACATTAGCCTCTATCGCGTAGAAGCGTACATTATTTAATAATCGCCATAGTACCGTGCCAACTCACAATACAACGATACCCAACACCAAAAAGGTAACAAGAAGTGTAAAGGGATATTGTGAATTGGTGAAATACATATCGATATCTCCTTCCTTTCATTGTGAAGATATAATGGTGTACAGATAAGGCAACGATGATAATAGAGTTCCGTTTTGACCTTTTCGGAACTCGATATAGCTCTGACATGTTTCAGTCATATGGCTAGTTCCATCTCCAGCAATATTATTTCAATCTTCTTTTGTGACTTTTATAGTGTGAAAAAGGACGTTGTGGATCAGTAGTACTACTTATCGTTGTCGGTGTCCGTCAGAATGACAGCAAGGTTATGTGATCAAACTGCGTCAAATATCTCTTACTGCAGTAGATACGTATTTTTACTTATATTTTATTTCATTTGTTACATTTTCAAGACACAGAGCAATAATACCCCGAGAGACAACGACGAATTCGATTTACCTACACTAAAAGTTAGAGTAAAATTAAAAATAAATATTCCTTCAAAAGATGATAGTAGGCTAATTATTAATGTAACAATTTAAAAATTTGGACTCATGCCTCTAAACCTTGAAAATTTTGAATAAGTTTTGCTTGTGTCGGTTGTTAAGATTTTAAACAATACCACCAGATTTTAGGATTATTTTGATAATCTTTTAAGATTGAACTATTACTGGTAGGTTATTTTACCCATAGACTACAATTGTTAGTATTTAGCAAGGCTAAGATGACTTGTACCTTTCTACTTTTTTCAATATCACTTAAAAACGTTTGCATTACAGAATGTAGTTTCAATGACTATAAATAAATCTCAGGGTCCAACCTAAAAGGTGGCAAGCCTGGTCCTAACTCACGATATATTTTTCCCACGGACAGCTGAGTCAGCTCTATGTATGTAGATATTGTAGATTGTTCACGTATTTCTGAGTCGCAAAATCTGCACATTTAAATATAGAACTCAAATAACATACTTTATAGGAGAATATAAACGTAGAGTACTTCAGCACATCCATTACAGGTTTTCTTAGCTGCGATTTTATTAACGAATATGTATCTATGCTATTTATATTTATTTGCATTCTAACTTTTGCATATTTTCATTAGTTTAAATTTCTTATTAGATTAAAAGTCAGTATTAAAAAAAAAAGGATTTGAATTCCACAGTTATGTAAATAAAGCATTCGGCATAGGAACAATACAATCAGAATGAATTCTGTAAACAATACTCTGATAAATGATATCCACCCGATCCGGCTTTGGGTAGTCATGCTTTGATTGCTTCACGCTAAGTAATCCAAGCAAAACAGATCGAGAAATGGGATCGGATTTACGGAAATACTATCATCCATTAGATGACAGCGAAGGCAGAATATTCACGTAATTCCATTGTAAGCTTATAAACTATTGATATATTCATCACGTATTCAGTCTTAGCGCAAATTAGGCAACTGTTGAGTGCCGAATTCGCTTAGCTTTTGTCACCTTACAGGGTATCTTATACCTATACAGATAGCTTAGTACTACAATAGTTAATACAATAATAGCGTGTTTTGGGCACCACCAAAATCTAATGGATTTTTTTATACCACTTAAGTCGCAGACAAAGCACATGGCCCACCTGATGAAAAGTGGTTACTATGGCCTATAGACGAGTGCAACACCCAGAGGAGTCACACTCGTGCTGCCGACCCAGTAAGAAGAGAGAGATTCTGTGCCGTCAGCGCAGAAGACAAGCAGGATGAGCCTTTGGTCTTCCCACTGACAGCAAAAAACCTCTCAAGTGAGCTTTGACTACCATACTCACCGCCGGGAACACAACACGAGGTTGTTAAAGTTACAGTATTTTGTAGGGCGGAGGCGCTTACCCAGTCGGACTGTTTGATTGGGAGGATTTGGGACGGTAATACCGCCCTGTCTTACCTACCTAAAAAGGATCCAAGTAAACCTAGCATGAAAACTGGGGTATCAGACGGTAGCCGCTCCCCTAAAAGATAAAAATATGTGGAACTTGAGAACCTAGGATTGGGATACAGGCGGGATTGGCGCGCGAATGATGATGATGATAGGTATCCTAAAATTATCGATAGAAAACCGTCCACCATTAACTGGAAATTGTAATCCTTGAGAACCATGGACTAGCACGCCTCGCTTATTTCCATATAATGCTTCTCAAAACGATCCGACATTATTAACCTAGTCGTGAAGCTTTATGGAATTATTTTTTGGGTAATATATTAATGTATAGAGCCTTCAACAGATTTAGTTCAGGTGAAGCGAACTCGAATCGCCGAAGGCTGAAGTCAATATTCGGCTTCCAATAGGTACACTTGTACTTTCGGAGTATTATAAATACATGGGTAGGTACTCTCATCCCTAAGTATTGTTAACTGAAATGTTTCATGAATATAAAAATGTTTTTCGTATACTTGAATGTTTATTATTCGCATTTTATGAATATAAATTATTTTTTACGATCGAAAGCGAGGCACTTGGCACCTTTTTTATCAGGAATTCAGGACCCAATTATATAAATAGGTACTTTAGATGTATTTAGGTTCTTGAAATCATTTATAGCAATACAATTTATTGCCAAATATTATAATTTTATATCTACTACTGTAGGTTTTATACGCTGTGTCACCGGTGATTGCTCTTCTTCGGTGATTGATCTTGAAATTCGGTTAAAACTCCAAATACTTACTTCATGTTATAAATATCTCAGTTTTTGGTAACTACAATAATAATGATAGAACTTTTTTCAGACCACGCAACCTTTATCTCCTTCCCTTTGTCTCCCCTTTTTCATCTGAATAGAGAGTAAATAACCCTCTTTTAATTTTTGCCGTAGTCTAATAAATAGGAGGTGGGGGTAAAAAGTGGAAAGAATGCCCAAAAGCAAAAGAAAAATGGAAAAGTTACATCCGGCCTCACTAACAATAAGTAAGTGTTAACTCCATAAATATTTAAAAAGGTAGTTTCAATAGTTGTGTATCATTCCTTTTTATTTCTAACACGTATCTCTCTATCAAGGTCATAACAACACAATGAGGTTTTATTGTACTCATACCGCTTCGTGGCGCCCCGATTCATTCACCCTTGTTTTCTCCAAACTTTTAATAGGCCAGATATATATCATCATTTGTTACGGTGTTAAAATATGCGCAATGAATATGAGATTGAGTGGTTTGGGAAGTAGCTAATAAATTAGATAAGACCATTAGACTGCTGACTGTTGAAGGCGTAAAATATATGGTTTTGGCGTCATAGATGGACTAATTCTTATACGACTTTATTTATTTTGTGTATTTTTATTGTAATTCTGGGTCGACATTAAACGAATAACGTATTCGTAAGTTTCTAACAACTTATTTAGCGAGTTTCAATTGATATCAAATCGTTTGATAAACAACCAAACGTTCATTTAATTTATTACAGTTACACATGTTTAAATAAATTGTAATAAAACTGCTTTTATCGGGTTCTTTCGCAATATATTTGGTGTGCCAACTATTCTAAATGTTTCGAATGCTGTGAGATAACCTTTAATTCCGATAATGAGACCACCACCATTTTAGTCTCTCTGTGATCATGGCTACTGATTCATGGTCAGAGGAAGACGTTTCACTGAAAAGTGGCGGAAACGACAAGATCAAATAAATCGCGATAGAATCCGTTGAAAATAGTTTTATTTCAGTATTCAGGGCGTGAAAAAGCATCTGATGAGGCCGTCAAGCTGAGTGCCACCATTGTAATATGATACGTGTCTTTTCAGAGACTTTGCCTTCAGCTTACCATCAGGCGAGGCGAAGTCAAATTGACGTGTCCTATATAAAAAAAAGTATGTAACATTCGTGTAAACCTCTGACAGTTTCATGTTTAGAAAATAGCAAACAAACAAAGTCGGCCGTATTGACCGATCCTGTGATCACACGTTTCAGTACAATTTAAAACACCATACATCTTTCCTCAAAATAAAACAAGTGGAAAAAGGTCTTTTAAATGTAAGGAGTATAAAGGAGGCCGGGCGACTAAGTGCTTCACATCCGGTGGATGAACACACATTCGTTAGGGAGAAATTGTGTTGACCGCTGTTGTAAAAATAAATTCAACCTCGGTTTTTCACGTTTAGAAGTGGAGCTGTTCGTTCGCAATGTCTAAATCACGTAGGTTCTTAACCTTTATATTAAACGCGAACCTTTGTATGAACCAAAAAAAAGATATTGCTGCGAGGAAATGGAATACTTTACGCTCCCAGATAAGGGTTTAGACACACGATCGCAATTGATATTAAATTTCCAGAAGATTGATTTCAGCCAGAATTTCGCCTGTCGTTTGTGAAGGTCACATGGTAGTCCTTTTACTGAAAATGTCGAAAAAGAGGATGATGAATTCTGAATACCACCTAATTCTGTCTTTTTTTTTTCAAGCGGCAGATAAGCAGCAAATCTGAAGATCTGAATATTATATGTACACCCTTGAACAAAGAATCCCTAAGAAAATAGTTTTTAAACTCATTTTAAGAATGATTTGCAAGTAATTATAATGGTTAACATATCAAATTAGCACTGTAGCCATTATGTTACCTGAAAAACAAAGTAGTATCTCTAGGATATCCTCTATAGGATATACCAGATTCCGATGCCCGTCAGATACCCTGGGGGCTCTCGCACGGCAAAAGGTATCAAATTTGCAAATATCGACGCAATATACAATGAAGGTTAACTCCTCCCAGGAGGAAACACAAATTTATTTCTTTTTTTTTCCTTCTTATTTCAAGGTTACATAATAAAGTACGGTCATCGAGTTAAAGTAAAAATATTAACAATGGTTAGGGGTTCCTCATATGTTTTACGTTCAAATACTACAGGATCCTATAATTTCACCAATTTGGTGCAAATTAGCCTCATGAACCTGGCTACAAATATAAATTTAAAAAAAATTATCATTGATTTTGATATTCACAATCGTTATTTTACTAAGAAAAAAAAAGCGATTCACTTCAGCAATGAATTGTATTCAGGTGTAAAGTACTACGATTTAATGTCAAGCCGCTAACCCTTGCACAGTTCAGAGTTAGTTTAAGCTACTTAATTGGTTGCCCGCATTTTGGGTTACGAGAGGGTTGGTATTGTAATTTTTGGAGTTATTTCGCTTTTGCAATTCAAACGCCTAAACTAAGCTGGTTTAGGTGTTTGAATTGCAAAAGCGAATATGCTTATAATAAGCTAATTAAGATTATCGCTAATAAAAAATATCATATATGACTGCGGCCTTAAGGAACTGAGTACGTCAAAATATAATATTGTGAGGTTTGCCAGGTAAAAGTACCTACTATTTGCATATATACTGTTCTGTTTGTTTGCTTATTTTTTAAATCATATTTTTTGATTCAGAATTGGTACGTCTCAATAAATAAAATGCCCAGTCGGCCCTTTAATCAAATAAACGTACAGTAAAGAGTGAATGTCCGTAGATACGGCAGGAAAATCTTTTTCGTAAACTTTTGATCTATGTTCGACAGAAAGGGGTATATTTATCGAACAACCGATCAGCAACAAGTTACATTTTATGATCTACAACTTGTTATGCTTCCCTAGTTCCGTGTAGACTTTAATAATATAGAATTCTCATGCCTTTTTTTGTATTTCTAAACGGCAAGATTTAGTAAAAGAGCTTTAAGTAATAAAAGTTTGATAAATCCTTTTGACGTCCATTAACCTACGTCGTAAGGCGTGTACCTGTGCCTGCGTGTACCTACTGTACTGGAGTTTATTTTAGCCAGGATTTTTTTCATTTTTATCCACATTTCTGATCGACCCTTTATTCCCTGATTTCCCTTTATTTGACGAGTAAAAATTTCCTACTCCACTGAGGTTTTCTGGATGCCCATTGCCCATGTATAATGTAAGAAAAAATATCCCAAATGCTCAACCAGAGAGCATATTTATTATTATATTAAGAAAACTATTATGAGAGTAGAATAAGTAGAAAATGATGTGGGACGATAGCAAGTATATTTTATTGTATGCTATATCGGTAGTAAAAGAATGGGTGTATCGGGGGTCCCAGCAAGACGTGTGGGGCCGAACTAGAATAATCTGCTGGATGGTGCACTTGCTAAACACCGGATGAAGCTCTGATGTAGACTTTCCTCCAGGTTTGAGAGATCATTCGGCAGTGGCTCTCGAGAAGGCCGTCATATTTATCAAAAACAATAAAATTATGATGATGGGTAAAAAGAAACTAACCATAGTGAGGCAAACAATTGTAACTGGTGGAGAATGGGTGTCGGCATCGACAGCGCGGCGGCGGGGCGCGGGGCGGCGGCGGCGGCGAGGCCGACGGCGACGGCGACCACCAGCCCGGGTCCATCAGCCGGCCATGGCTGCAGCCGCACCCGCACCCGCGCCCGCGCTACCTGCGGACAATCATACACACACATGAGTATCCATATCCATACTTATCCATATCCATATCCATCCATACTAATATTATAAATGCGAATGTAACTCTGTCTGTCTGTCTGTCTGTTACGCATTCACACCTAAACCACTGAACTGATTTTGATGAAATTTGGTATAGGGGTAGTTTAGACCTTGCGAAAGGACATAGGCTATGTTTGGTCGCGATAAACGACATCCACGCGGGCGGAGCCGCGGGCAAAAGCTAGTACTGTAATTTATACAGGGTCCTACCATCACCCTTGAGGCTCAAGCCCTCTTCACCTACGATAGTAAAATAATCCATACTAATATTATAAATGTGAAAGCAACTCTGTATGTCTGTCTTTTTGCCTGTCGATCTGTCTGTCTGTCGGTCTGTCTGTCTGTTACGCTTTCACGCCAAAACAATTGAACCGATATTGATGAAATTTGGTACAGAGATAGATTAGACCCTAGGAAAGGACATGTTTGCCGCGATAACCGACATTAACAGGGGCGGAGCCGCGGGTAACAGCTAATACCAAATATACCTATCGCGATAGAATCCGTCAAATGTCAAACAACATCTTTTTAGGGTTCCGTAGCCAAATGGCAAAAAACGGAACCCTTATAGATTCGTTATGTCTGTCCGTCTGTCTGTCTGTCTGTCTGTCTGTCTGTCCGTCCGTATGTCACAGTCACTTTTCTCCGAAACTATAAGGCCTATGCTGTTGAAACTTGGTAAGAGGGTGTATTCTGTGAACCGCATTAAGAATTTCACACAAAAATAAAAAAAAGCATTAAATTTTGGGGGTCCCCATACTTAGAACTGAAACTCAAAAATTTTTTTTTTCATCAAATCCATACGTGTGGGGTATCTATAGATAGGACTTTAAAAATACTATTGAGGTTTCTAACATATTTTTTTTCTAAACTGAATAGTTTGTGCGAGAGACACTTCCAAAGTGGAAAAATGTGTGTCCCCCCCCCCCCTCTAACTTCTAAAATAAGAGGATGATAAATCTAAAAAAAATATATGATGTAAATTGCCATGCAAACTACAACTAAAAATTGGTTCGAACGAGATCCAGTCAGTAGTTTTTTTTTAATACGTGATAAACCGCAATTTTCGCCTTTGCTACAACGGAACCCTTCATGGGCGAGTCCGACTCGCACTTGGCCGATTTTTGTTTTTATTTGGGTAAACAGAAATAAATATAATAATAATATATAATATTTTTATTTATTAATTTAGTTTTGTTTATCTGTATATATTTAGACTATAACCCTATATTAATGTTAAATGAAAATAAATATATTTATCCTAAACAGAAATGTATAAACGCAGGTTTCGTCGTTTTCGCCAGAGTTATTCAAGGAAATGAAATAACCGTTTTTCGAAAACAATTGGAATGATTCAATGTTTCTTAGAATAGATTTCTAAGAAAGTTTTCCATATCAGAAAGTTAATTTCAAGTTTTTGCAATTTTTACATCAATTCCAATGGATGACTGAACCTCTGTTCCTCAATAACCTGTACCTCTTTCTTTATCACGAAATATATATACATTAAGAAGGCACCTAAAGTCAATTCATATATTTAGAATTTTTGCATTTGACTTTTTTCGGAACGATTTCGCTAGAAATTGTGAAAATCTATTTTTCACCCATTAAAATTTACCCAAAGATATTTACCCATTTTTTATTTTTATTTATTTTCCCATTGTTTTCACTTTTTTAACATACTCGTACTTACTTTGCTCTGTAAAGGCTCTCTACTTTGGGTCTTTATTTAAACATACCGACATAAATTTTAAAACGAAAACGATTGCTCTTTCGGAGGTGAGGACAAGTGTTGTCGTGATGTCATCATTCCTCTGTGACCACGATTACAACAAATGGAGATAGATATGTGAGCAAGTTCTGTGTAAACATTATATGTACGTCCATCCATTCATCACTCGTAATTCGGCGGTTGACAGAAAACTTGCGCAAACCTCATCTAACAAGTTCAAAAGTTTATTCTCTCGTTCTGTTCCCGTCATGTTTATTATTAATCTAACTTTGTCGTAAACATTTTACTGTCCTTCATGACATCACTTTACTATCTTTCAGTATTTACATACGATTCCTTTTTTTTTTGGAGGGTACAAGTAATAATGCCCGTTCCTGAACCTGAGAGTCTCTACTCTGTTGAAGTCAGCAAAATAACACCACTTACCTAATTAATATTGTGATTGGGGTTATGAAAGCCTGATCGCGACTAGAGTGGCAACGCTTGACTGACCGTCTCATGTTCCATTATTACTTGGTTTTATTGACATTATATTGAGCGTGTATAGCATTATAGATAGCCAATTATCGTCATATAAAAAAAACAAAAACTGTATTCTACTAAACCATACAGTACTGCGAATATCACGCACATTTTGTGAGGAGGCGATGCACGGAAATCGAAATGTCAATAAGGTCCAGACAGGTTCCAATGAACAAACTGAGCAATCTCGTCATTTAAGGTTGTTTTACACCAAACGAGCGAATGCTCATTTTATCCCCTCTACGTTAAATTTTAATAGACTAAACAGTGACAGAACATTCGATCGTTGTTCTTTCTTATATGAGACAGCACGTGCAGGACTTTAGATGCCACCCGCATACGGTGCAGAATATTCCATCAAGAATCAAGCGGTTCGGTGACTCCTTCTTCTGCCACACCATTAAGTCTTGGAATTCCTTACCAGTTCACGTGTTTCCTTCCTCCTACAGTCCCGGGTCCTTTAAGCGGTGCGTGAAAAAGCATCTGATGAGGCCGTCAAGCTGAGTGCCATCATTGTTACATGGTACGTGTCTGTAATGGTGACCCTCTTTTCAGAGACTTTGCCTTCAGCTTACCATCAGGCGAAGCGAAGTTAAATTGACGTGTCCTGTATAAAAAAAAAGCTGAAAATAATTTCATTTACGCTAAAATATTAAGAAAGAATACCTACTCTTGTTCTAATTGTAGCTCTATGTTTGTTTGGTCTAAATCCACCTTTAGAGGAGAACAAAAATGTCCGCATAAAATGTCAGTACGAACAATACGTCCCAAATGATGAAAAACAATTACGGTCTTTACTCAAATCCTGACGTTCACATTTACAATCGCATTGCCTCTCGTGGGTGCAATTACGTATATTCAGGTTGCGAAATTTATAGTTAAAACGGATTTTGTCGTAATTCGAACCGTGATCTTGGGATTCAGCTCATAAAATGGATTACGTTTTGTGCCTCTTTGAAGTGTAACTAATACGATGAAAAGATTTGTGGTCAGTGAATGTGGGATTGCGGGACTTTTTTATTTCACCACTTTATTTTGCCAATTCATTTTACAGAGTCTTCCTTATACATGTCTCGAATGCGGGCGTATTTTTTGCACTCCACAATTATTTGCATGAAATTCGCTTAATATTGGAATTGTTTTCAGGTTAAAATTGGAATCAATCTCATGGGAGAAATTTTCATGAGTATTTATTTTTCTATTGCCTAAGGTTGTGTGTGTGTGTGTGTAAGGTTCGCTGGATAGCTAGCTATAAAGGCGATCCCTAAATACACAGCGTATACGTTCGCAACTCTATTATCTAGAAACAAAAGAAAATTGATCTAGGTCTGCAAATTTTACATGCATTTATGAATCAATTAACTATACAAACACAGTCTTTATACTTACCATAGACTTTAAATTCGTGACTTAGTTCATGACTTTATAAGAGCAGTTTTCTTTCTGTGCATACTTTCTAATGGCTGAGTCGGATGGTTTTAAATTCTACGAAGCAATCGCATTATTTCGTGAAATTTGGTTTAGAATCAATATTTCAGGTTTATCGTGTACTAAACTGATGTACACAACTATACTCACCGAAACGAGCACAGTTTGCGAATTTGGCACTGGCCCACAAAAAAATAGTGTAAGCAGACGTAGGATACTAGCAAGTTGAATTTACAAAGGGAAATCAAAAAGAATGTGTCTCATGTATGTACTAGAGAAACATTTTTATTTGAACAATTTAGAGTGAATTGCGTTATTTATGAAGTCAGCTCTCAAATAGGATATCAAAAAATGGAAGGAAATAACGTAGGAGATAGAGGTAAAGATATGGTACATTTTATACCTATGTGAAAATATTTATACATGAAATAAAGCGTTATTTAGTTTTGTTCTGTCAATCGCCATTTACCCATAAAAGGAAAGAAAATAACTTACGAATGAAGTGAATTAAGTTAAAATATGATCACTTTATACTATTACCACAGAACAGATAATAGTATAGGTATACGTAAGATCTTAGACTATATACCAACTCTATACATAGACGCAACAAGTGTTATTTCAACACGCCGTAAAAAATAGCTACTACTTCGATATAAGTTAACATTATACATACCTACATCCCATGAAATGCACACATCGACTGTTTAAAGAACAATATTGACATTAGCTTATTCAAACAAAACAATTTTTTACGCCGTTTTATGCGATACATTCTGAAAGCAGATTGTGTCTATCAATATAATATATGGTCTAAGCGTAATATGGTTTTCATCATTTATCAGTGTCGTGGCGATTTTCCAGTTACGACCAAAATTTGGGACCTGGGGTTCGTTTACCTATTGTTTTTTTATTGGTTTGTTAGCTAGGTTTGGTGCACTAATCCCGGTTGCATCCAAACCTTATACTTTTGAGGTTAGACCTCGCATCTAATTAAATAATAATGTTCAAAGTTTCGTGTTAACTGATTCATTGACAAATGCATGGCTAAAGGCCGACTGAGATTACAAAATTATCTTGTCTACGGTACGGTAGGTTAAGTATTATTTAACGTTTTACACCAGTAATTTCGTAACAATTAAGGGGCCTTAGACAAAGTGACATTGTATTGGCGAAAACGCCAGTGGAATTGCTAATTGTAGTATGAGATTGACATAAATCATTAATATAACTACCTATATTTTTTTTAAGAAATTTGAGTCTTTGTAACTCGAAATACATTATTTAACTTATCATTATTAGTATTATAACCACCGCAATGTCCCGAAATCCATTGTTAAAACCTTAAAAATGGTTCACTTCAGCGCGATTCCATCAATAGAATGTCACTTTGTCTAGGGCCCCTGGTATCATAAAATTACACGCTCAGTTTATCAATGGCATTCTACGCAGTTAACAATCAAAGTTAAATAAACTCTTCAGCAGTTTCTTAGACATCATTTTACAGAACATAATTAAAATTCTATTATTATTATAATGTAAAAGTTAGTGTGGATGTTTGTATATTTGTCACTTAAACACGCTTAATCCTCTGAACGGGTCTGGCGAAATAGGTTCCCATAGGAATCTCCAACAGAATCAGAATTCCACAGGGGCATAGCCACAATGGTTTTATTTTGTAATATCAGTAATAAAGTACTTATGTTTTTGTTAATACCACTTAGGGGCTGTCCATTAATCACGTGATGTTTTTTTTGCAATTTTTTAACCCTCCCCCCCTCCCCATGGTAATACGTGGTGAGGTTTTGGACTAAACCCCCCCCCCCCCTACCAAAATCACGTGTATTTTTTTATTCACTATTTAATGCTAAAAAATTAAGAATCGTGACAAAAATCGCGAGTTATAAGAAAAAATAAATACACGTGGTATGTTAATATACCCCTCCCTCCCCCTGGTGATATTTCGTGATTTTTTCCGAACCTCCCCCCTTTTTGAGCCTCACGTGATTAATGGACAGCCCCTTAGTCTTCGTTTAGTACGACAAGAACACCCACTTGATGGATAGTGGTTACTGTGGTCTATGGACGTGTGAAACACCAGGGGCGTCGCACTCGCGCTGCAAACCCCATACACAAAAAGTTAGCGTTAAACAACACAGTTCCTCGATTAAAGTCATGTTTTTTTTTAATAAAATGTTTCATTCCAGCCATAACCTGTCAGAGATGATTACCAGGAGACAGTGTAGTTGTTTAGACAAGAATTGTTCCGAATAAAAAAATATTTTTACATTTTGTTAAATATAGAGTTAGATTTATTCGTGATTTGTTGAACGCGGCATTGACAAGCGGCAGGGAACGGGTCACAATCTGACAATTAGATTTTTTTGGTCAATTTTATCCATTGACAAATTAATCATGACGGAAAATCTACAATTACGTCAATTGTGGGAATATTTTTACATAATTCTGTTCGTTAAAAGTTTAACCTTAACAGGCGACTCCTTCATGGAGAGTTAATTTTAAGGAAAAATGTAATTCTGGCAACATTTTCACTTATCTTATCATTTTCATTTTCTTTTGTAATATTTCCAATTAGCCTTCCGCTCGCGGCACCATCCCCGTGGACGTAGATTTTCGTGTTTTTATGCTGGATCTCCAGATCTACTCATTGATATAATACTCATATTATTACTCTCAGTGGTTCTACTCAACCGATTGCAATAAGAACGTAAGATTTTTAGTCTTACCAAGAGCTTTAAAAATCGGTCAATCAAAATTCGGTCAGTTGTTTTTGCGTCCATCGCGAACAATATAGACAAACAGATACACAGACAAAAAGACCAGAATTCCAAAAAAAAAAGATATTCCTGTTTAATACCTATAACATAAACCAATTTTTTTTAAATATCTTCAATGTACAGACAGACACGACCACCTTAAAAATTTATTGAAATTATAATAGTACAGATAAGAAATGTTTGTACGATTGCCTATTTAAGTATAATATGAGTCCTCATAGTACATATTATAATCTAATACATATTGTGAATCGCTTTAGTCTTCGTGGTTATTTTTTTATAACCATCTATAAATAGTGGCTCACTTAGTATTTTTGTACGCCACATTCAGTAATTTTGACACCTATAAATTGAATAAAATGATTCTTCACTAATAGCTGCCAACCTATTATTTTTACTACCTGCTTTTCGGATTAATTTGTGGCCGCGTTAAATACACCCCATAAAAAATAGATTAGCGATGTCGGTGTATAACAATATAATTTTGCCTAACACTTTGAAAGATAATCCAAGATAGAGATTATTCGAGAAAACGATTATTCTAAGACTCATAGACTCCTGAAATTTAATATTTATTTGTAAACGAGTACCCTAATAAGCAGTAGTCTTTAGAAGGATGGAAAAAACCACGAATATCAAAAAATATACCCAATTTAAATGAATAAAGATTGGCTTTAACATTATATAAAGAATTGAGACTTCCAGTAATAAGTTTCGATTTATTGTTACCATGGCAGCTGCTCACGACTGATCAGGATAAATTGGTAAGAGACACTCAAATTTACAAATATTAATGATATTATTCGTCATTACGATTTCGTATCTTTTTTCTGAAAATACGAATTAGGCAATTGCGATGTACAGTGCGATAAAAAAAATTTCCTCCGCAAGCACTAGAATGGCGGATTGGCCTTCCTCTCATAGACATGACGGTTGAATCCACCTCGTCTGATGGTAAAATTAGTGATAAATTTCACAATGTGATCAAATGGTAAGCTGGGTACTCACTTAGCAGTATTGCATGTAACGTATCAGATACTGTATCAACCTGCAAGTGGGTACGGCTCGTCCACGGTCCATCGCGTAGCTAGCTACGAGCTGCCGGATCCGCAGTGCTCGCTACGACGTCATGCGCACTGCGCATCGAATGGTGGCTAGTGCTAAAACATCCACTTTTAGATATCTTTTTAAACTAATTTTTATCTTTAGGGTCCCACAATACTGCAGTATTTCGGTAAATCTCAATTATATTTAATATTTTTTCTCATGTCCAATCCATAATGAATACGTAAGTTCGTTTGAACAAGCTGTCCTGTCGCCGTCCTCGAGCACACGACGAGCCGCCTTTGTGTTCGCAGTGATACCGCCACTCGGCGGGTCACTGCGAGCGTGCAGCGCTCCACGCGCGAGCGGCTCGCAGCGGTCTCGTGCCTACGTACTCACTTGATACCGTATCTGGTACGTTACATGCTACACTGCTAAGTGAGTACCCAGCAGCTGTAGGTACTCTACCTAAATAATACACCGACTGAGTTTATCTCTGCATACCTTTGGTTGATAGGTAGAGACTACCTGTGGCATTTATTCCGCCTATGTACTTGTGCCTAAAGTTCAATAAATAAAAAATAAAACAAAGAAGTCTTCATGGCGTGATAAAGGAAGGATATATTAAATATTTTATTTTTTTAATCATTTAAAGTCATAGAAAAAACAGACAGATTGGATGGTGAAAAAATTGGTACTGCCTATTTCTTCAAGGAAATTTCTTCCAGCGGACCTGTGGCGAGAGGAGATCGTGAAGTACAGGAAAGTGGTATAAATGTGTGTCACACATACACACATAGGGAGAAAGAATAATACTTATTACACACAAACGTAACAAAATGAATAAATTATGATACCTACCTACATATTATTTATCAATATTTTGGTTAAAGCTTTCACCGTTTGCACTGTATACAAAGATGAACTAAACCCTGCATCTTCATTTCTAAAATGGCAATTGGGTTACGAACCTAGCACAGGCGCACCGCTCCAGACCCTCACTCACGCTGTACACGCTGGCTCGCCGCATCCGCCGCAAGTGGCCGCGTGCTGTCACACGCCGCGCTTCCGCATCCCCTACTTCCGCCGTACACCACTATGCGTTTGACTTTTGCATACTTTATCTAAACGATATGCCCTCTATATTCACAATACACACATCCTCCACATAACAATCCGGTTTTGTAATTCTCGCATACTTTTATATTCACTTTATCGTCTTATGTCCGCTGTAAGACTTTCTGCATCCTCGATTTCTTTACACAATCTCCTGAATGTTAACAGCTTACAACCGCCCCCGGCATCGCGGAATCTGCAAAAGAAAGAATACGTGAATTACAATGCCCTCTACATGTGTAAATATTTTATTTAACTCTAAATAATAACGCTTTATCCCTTTATAAAGATAAGCGGTAACATTCAGCGCTGGTTGGCGAGATAAACATAAATGAATTTAGAATAGGCGAACCTTCAATGTAGGCTTTGCCAAGATCTTTGATCGCTGTTGTATATTGCTAAATCCCATTTTATCCCTTGCGTCCCAAAGGAACGAGTCTACAAAATTCCATATGGTTCGCGAGATACTGTGATGAATGAGTCAGAAGGTTTTGCCTTTTAAATTAAAATGAAAACCGTTAGGAGAACCTGTTTTCCATCTAACACTTTATGAAGCAGGAAAAGGAGTATTTTATTATTCAGAAAGTTCTTTAGCGTATGAGTTATTCACAGTGGCGTTGTTGGTAAAACGTATTTTTCGTGCTGTCTCATATTAGGTGTAGCGTTTATTTTATGACGCGTGTGACTAAAATTTGAATTTAACGTGGATGGTCGCACTGTAGAGTACGTGCTCGACAAGAGTGTCGTTTTACTTGTTAGCTGAAGTATAATTTGCATTCAACGTGCTGCCATCGGGAGAATGGAATGTGATCGTAACTGCGCAACTACAGTCAAGCGCTGGGCATTTTTACAATATGTCATGAAAATTATTGCTATAACCGATTTTATTCGTTTATTAGCGTAGCAATAAGAAGTACCATTACAGCGTATTTACTATCTCCGAAAAAGGTATGTAGTTTTTTAATATCATCAACTAAATTCATTTGCTGAAATCCTAAACCGGAATGATTTTAATTGACACGATTTATCTATTGTAGCAATAAATCAACTAAAGTCATGTAGACTTAGTATCAAATGAGCTGTATAAAATCTGACTATTGCTTAAAAAGAATATCAGACGAACACGGACGGAACTGCTGAGTTTAGGCCAATTAAGAATGATACTACGGCTGCTAAGAATGCCACAATACATTAATTACTATTAGGAACTCAGAAATGGCACAGAACAAGTAAATATTGGCGCCTTGGGCTCAATTTGTTGCAATCGTTGCTCTGTTTAATTTCCGAATGCGTTCCTTGTTTTACTGACACTTTGAGGAATCGTTCGAAAACATTGTTTCTGAATTCTTTTTAACGAACCGTTTTAACAATAAATACACAATGTCCTATAAATACCCACGCATGTATAAAACTTACCGAATTTAATTAGTAATTTGTGTCGATTGAACAAAACGAAATTTTCACAAGTATACCACCACCAGAAATAGGAAATCGTAGAATCAGTATTCCATAGTGATAGTCACAAAAATAGACTAGTTTTCAAGACAAAATATTACAACATTTTTTGAATAATGAACATGGGGAATTAATCTTCTAATTTGAATATAGATTCCTAAATACATAATAAGGCATTGGTAATATAAATATAATGATTAAATCCACCACAGATGCTCAAACGCTAATGTGAAAGCAATTTACTTCATACCGTCTATGAATATTCCTTGCAAGAAAGCATTTCTTCAATGCTTATTTAAATATTCCGCGGCTGCATAATTACTTTAGTTTTGTTTGCATTTCCTTTTTGTTAAATTGCAGACCAGTTAAAACCTTGTCTGCACATTTAGTTAAATATTTCCTATTTGAATTAAAATGTTTTAATTGCCCACATATTAAGCTTAAACGACAGCATTTATGACCGCAAACATAAAGTGATTATATAACTTATTACTTTAAAATGTTTATGGGGTTAATGTGAGAAAATAATTAGGGTAAAACATAGCACCTTGTATATAATAAAATATATGCATCATCATTATCCTACTTGCGTTTTCCGGTTGCGTCCAAAGTTTAGGTACCTGCTTACACCCTGGAGCCCGTGGTCCGATTATTACTTTTGATTACTTTTAGGAGAGCAACTGCCGTTTGATCTCCCAACTCTGAGAGGTCCGTTATTTGACAGGTGCAGTGCAGCGACCAGGAGATCAATTTGAGAGGCCTGATCAACCTATCAGTGCCACTATTTCCTTCGCACTAAAAGATTATACAAAGGTACCATATTTAACGAATAAAAACATCAAAGTTACTTCTACACCAAGCTCGTTCGGTAATTACTTCAACTGATTAACAGAACGAATATAGATCTCACAGAAATAGAAAGCCACGCATTTGTATACAATATGCTAACAATTAATTTGTACAGAACACCCTTAGGTACTGCTTCGAGACATCTGGACACGCGCTTAATTTATTGAGACCATTATTCACCGCGAGGACGGTGTGGTCGGCGCCTTACGGTGACGTCATACGAGCCAATGTATGCTAAGCTTTTTCCAGAGCCCCATAAATAATTGAATACCATACTTCATTCGTGAAACTTAACAGTGAGACCGTGAAACGGGGTGAATGGAAGTCAAAGTTTAAATGATTTATTCGTGCTGTATCATTAGCCATCTTTTACGTTCATTAGTTTTGAGTACCTTGCATTAGTCAAGTTGTCTTATGAGCATCTAAATGACATTGTAATCCTAGCACTGAAGGAGAATGTGGATCTCTTCAGATCCTGATACACACATGAACATTACGTTAGATAAATAAAACATTTTGCTTTCACTGTCTGAGCCATTGAGATAAGACCTACACACATCAATGATTTGAGCAGTTTTGGCGTAACGAGTGTTTACATTCGCAGTTCTTGTAAATATGTATGTATGGCTGTAACTTACTATTCTTATAAATCTTGAACCTAAATTGCGAGACAAAAAGGACCGTGGATTGTTTTGTAAATAATGTATACCTACTTGGTGAATTTGAGCTCGTCCAGCGCCGTAGCACCCCATGTATCATCAAAAGACACCCAAGAAACGTGCACTGCGCAATGCGCATATAGGACACATTTTGAGCATATTTTAGGTCCAAGATATATTTATTTTCCGATAAGTTTGTTAGGATTGATCATGATTGCTCGATGGGATAAGGGATGTATGACTGTTTATTACTACTAATCGCCAGAATGGTTGAACAGTTCTTAATTTTTGGGGTCAGAATGTCCTATCTGGTCCTCCTCTCGACAGAGTAAGCGTGAAGAGAGTTCTTTTATAAATGCAATGATCATATATTAAGGATGAAAACAAAAAGCATTACCGATGTCAAGACGTTTCCTTGATGAAGTATTACGTTTTATGATAAAACTGGGACATTTATGTCGTTCTCTTTGCCGACGTTTTTTGTTTGAGGATTTCTCCCTGAGCACTCATCATGAAGAAAGTTCTTTTTTGGAATATAAAAGGAGTACTACATAAATAAAAGTTAGATACGCGAGCAGAAAGTTTGTGGATTTTGTTCTTAACGAACTTTGTAGATAGGTATAGAAGAAAAAGGTTTTATGTGTACTTTTTTAAACTAGCAAAAGTGCAGTTTGGAACTGAAATTATATTTCCTGGAACTGAATGAATTTTATCTATAGGCACCTAACCTATACTAATGATATAAAGAGGAAAGATTTGTATCTAAATATATATAACTCAAAGGTGACTGACTGACTGACTGACTGACATAGTGATCTATCAACGCACAGCCCAAACCACTAGACAAATCGGGCTGAAATTTGGCAAGCAGGTAGATGTTATGACGTAGGCATCCGCTAAGAAAGGATTTTGATTAATTCTACCCCCAAGGGGATAAAATAGGGGATGAAAGTTTGTATGAAACTTTGTCAATTTTAAACCGATCGGGCTGAGACTTTGCATGCATGAAGCTACTATGACGTAGGCATATCCTAAGAAAGCATTTTGATTAATTCTACCCCACAAGGGGATAAAATAGGGGATGAAAGTTTGTATGAAACTTTGTCAATTTTAAACCGATCGGGCTGAGACTTTGCGTGCATAAAGCTACTATGACGTAGGCATCCGCTAAGAAAGGATTTTGATTAATTCTACCCCCAAGGGGATAAAATAGGAGATGAACAACATTCCGAACTTAACGCGGACGAAGTCGCGGGCAACAGCTAATTTTTGTATAATATATAACGAATAGACTAAAAAACTACTGGACCGATTTCAAAATTCTTTCTCCATTAGAAAGTTTTTAACATCAGACAGATATAATACAGCCCAGACTCAGCATCAGCTTCATGACTTGAGTCAATAACAGTGCCCGGAAAGCGGCAATAGGCTCTGAAATGTGGGTGTTAATTCACCTATGCCTAGCCCTCCGGGGATGAAGGCGTGATTGCATGTATGTATGTATGTATGTAGAAAGTTACCGAGTACATTATCAGGTACCAACATAGGCTATATATCATCACGCTACTATCAGTGATGAACGGGATCAGAATTCCACGCGGGCAGGACTACGACCAACAGCTAATATTTCATACATCAATAATCTTTAGCTACATTTTCGTAATAACGTTAATGTATTATTTCATTGAGTAGTAAACTGGACTTTCCTTCTTGTATTGACCAACATTTATAACTATAACTCTGTATCATAATAGGCAATATCATATGAGTAATTATTTTATGCGATCATTAAATTGCGCCTACGCACTTAGGCTCATCCCTATTATTGCGTTTTATGTAAAGATAGCGCTTTTAATTAGACCATAACTCCGCGGAGGATATTAGAATTAATAATTCAGTAATAATTATAACTGAAACAGACATCTTTATTAAAATATAAACCAAAATATGCGAAAGGGATGCCTACATGTGGCTTAGCATTCTTTGATACCCTACTAACTGTCGCTTAATCTAGTGAAAGAATTCAATCGTATGGTTGGTTTTATGGTACAAATATGTCAAAAGTACCCACAGCAGGCCAATTGGGGTCAAAAATGTATCTAGTAACAAAGGTAATGCTAGATATAGGTATCGAATTAAATTACTTTCAATGACAATCTAAGCAAAAAATGTGTACCTATTTGCAAACGTATCACACTTGATGGAGGTTCATATGACCGTAACATTTACATACGGATCAACTATCCTCGCCTCCCTCTTCACTTCCCGACAAATTCCCGAATTGTGACCCAAAATTGATTCCACTACTAGATTAGCAGGTCTAGTATGTCACGAATGCAAACTTACTCGTATTAGAGTCCACGAAAACTATTAATCAGTGTGCACACCCGGTGCAAGTTCTCCGATAGAACGTCCTACTGACAAATACTTATTAGACAGACACTGACAGACACAACGATATAATTATATGTATAGGCCCATAACCACGGCCATGGGGTACGATCACCATCAAAATAAATTCATTTTACACCCAGGTACCTATATTCTATGTCTGCGATAGACCCATTCTCCGACATTATGAGTAGGCTTCACATAACTGTACACTAAAACTAATGACATAAACCTGAAAAGTTTCACGGTTTACGTCTCTATATACAATATGGATACGACATATAGGCAATAATTGAAACCATATACTTGGTACCCCCTAAGCTTCAAGCAGGAAAAGTTTGAACAAAATTGGTCCAGTATTAAGGGCAGAAACTAGAGTTTTAATTTTATAGAATTTGAACAACTTTGAGCACTCTGTAGAATCGCATGTTGCCGCTTAGCTGTTCAAGTAAGTTACCTACTATGCCTATTGTTGTGTGTGTGTGTGAAGTTGTTGTGTGTGTGTGTGAAGGTGTGTGCGTATTTATTAATGACTTATGACACAGTCAATGACTTTAAAGCAATGGATGAAACTATTTAATGACTTATACAAGTGGTTGCATTTTCTACATTTATTTTAATAATTATTTTGTTAGAAAATTTCGGATTTTATAAATCAGGGAATTTAAGTTTAAATTTAATTTGGTTCTATTCCTACGGACCAGGAGGCTTCGCGGTTTCAGTATTTGCACATATGTCGTATCCATATCGTATGTATAGTACTCTGTCTCTATTATACACATAAAAGCACTCTATAACTATCGTTCAATAGTTAAATAACCATATAATACATATTAGAATATCGTATAGCTAGTTTCTAGAATTGTATTAACATTTTCATGAAAACTTATAATAATATCGAGATCATATTAATTCTAGAACCAAAGCTCATTATGACGCTGTCAACAACATCTGAAAGCAAAATTAAGATCATAAACCGTGTTTATGTGTTCCACTATCAAATGTTTATGTGAATTAGTTACGACATACTATTGACCTTATTAAGGTTAACATAGGATCACATACCAAATGAAATAGGTACATATTCCATTTTAGGATATTATGTTCGAGCTCCGACCCAAAATTAATGAAACTTTTTTAGCTTGATTCTTAATCGACTATTTTCAGGGCATGGTAAACTAAATACATATATCATCTTGGGGTTGATGAACCTTGTTAATCTAGGTTCTCATGTATAGTCTCAAAACATATTTTTTTAATACGAGTTAGGTGGCAAGGCTAAGGGAGGGACAGTGATTGCCGTGGCCTATAGACGTTTGTAATACGAAGGGCGTCATACTCGTGCTAGTGATTATGTAGGAATCTTCTAATGCCCTGCTTGGAGAACCCCATATTGACGTAGCTTGGAAAAATAACAGTAGCGGCATTCCGCAGCTTAAACTTAAGCAGCAAGTAATAGAGCTTTATAGATACCCCATTCTAACTACTAAGTTGAAGCAAAAGTCATAATTCTGAGACTCGTATAGTATACGAGTCTCTTAAAATATATGGATAGCATTTAATAGTTTACAGTTTACCACGAGGCAAGTATATCACTTGGGTTCATATGATAAATCTCGACAACGACGACAAGTTTCCTGTCAAAGTCGTTCATTATTTCTACAATATGTACAACATAATGGTTAGTACCCTTTATTTCTTAAATATGTTCAATAAAACATAAATAATACTAAATGAAATTTAAAGCCAGAAATAATTTATAACTAAAATAAACTAAAATATATAAATAAAATTGTAGATACATAATTATCTAATTCAACTTTGAATCTACTTGTGATTAAAAATAAACGCCCAAAATCTAGACACAAAATAATAAAATTGTTCCTTTATTTGATAAAACTGTCGCACAGTTTTGTACCAGAGAATTATCTACACTTCACAGTGAATCCAATTAAAATTTCGTGCCTAAGTGATTTTTTTCGGAAAAAAGTAAATTCTTGATAATGATTTCGATTGCTACTTCGAAAGAAGTGCGGATTTTTGTTGGATATTTACTTTTCTGAATCTAATATTGTTTTCATCAACCCGTATGTTTTATTCATTGTTCATGTTTTCTGCTTTCATATATAATACTAGCTTTTGCCCACGGCTCCGCCCGCGTGGATGTCGGTTATCGCGACCAAACATAGCCTATGTCCTTTCTCAAGGTCTAATCTACCCCTATACCAAATTTCATCAAAATCGGTTCAGCGGTTTAGTCGTAAAAGCGAGACAGACAGACAGACAGACAGACAGACAGACAGAGTTACTTTCGCATTTATAATATTAGTAGGGATAACATATCATAAACTCACGCCTATATCCCCGGAGGGGTAGGCAGAAAGGCTAGCACCCACATTCAAAAAGCTAATATACTATTAATACGCACTCTATTAGCATACATTTTGTCTTGGTCACGGAACGTTATTTTTATTTGTATAGGAAATACAAATACTACCTACCTATTATACAATCCCTTTTACTGTATTTCTAGTTTATACTTTTTTTATTTATTTATTTTAACTTCATGCACATATGTACACAGGCGGACTTAATGCCATAGGCATTCTCTACCAGTCAACCTAATAGGTGGTGCAGAGAATAAAAAAGTAGGTGCATTAAGAAAGAAAATAAACCTTATCTATAAACTTAGTATATAAGCTGTAAGGTATAGATACATCGTACTTTATACTCTTAGTTTATACATTAATACTTCATTATTTTTACACATACGCTTACTACTCAGTCAATTAAGTCAAGAAGGGTAGGCTTCAGGGTGGGCAGCACGAGTGTAACTCTCCTGGTGTTGCATACCTGTGCTGTGCATACCGGCGTTCCGTCACCTAACTGGTATAAAAAAAATCTTCACCGTTTATTTACCTACTTGAGCAATTATTGAAGAAGTATGTAGAGCAAGTTTAAACTGAAATGGTTAAGAAATTCAGCATTCATGGGGCGCTATCAAAAATTTGGTGCCTAACCAACCACACCTGTAAGTCAGTATGACTTTAGTATAGGCTTTCCTTTCGAGGAAGATAGATCAGGCAGCAGTCACTCTCTTATAAGTCGTAAAAGCCAAATCAAAAAGAGAAAGAGTAGATCCTGGATCCTGGGATTCAAGATGAAGGCCTCGAATGTAACAAGGAATAATAACACTGAAAGCATGATGATGAAATTCAGCATTCTAGTTAACAGTTAATCCTAACGAGTTTTATTTTGTAACAAGACTTATAAAACGTGAGAACACAAGTAGCCGGCGAAGTTATCCAGCCATGAAAGTGTTCAATTAAACTTAAATTCCGTTTTCTAAAGTTACTATAGAAAACTCAACTACAACTTTTTCGCTGAAGTGTTGTTACTTTTCCAACCGCAGTTGTTAAAATGAAACGAGTTGAGCTGTGTAAGGAGAAAGAACGAAATGTAGTTTTTAAAAAGGGCGATTACCCATAGTCCTACCAAAATATTACACTACCGATTTGGCTAATTTTATTATTTTATTGAAATATTCGTGGAAAAATATGGCGGTACGAAGTTCGCCGGGACAGCTAGTCTAATATATAATAAAATCGGCCAAGTGCGAGTCGGACTCGCCCATGAAGGGTTCCGTAGTAGCAACGGCGAAAATTGCGGTTTATGACGTATTAAAAAAAAACTACTGACTGGATCTCGTTCGAACCAATTTTTAGTGGTAGTTTTCATGGCAATTTACATCATATATTTTTTTTAGATTTATCATTCTCTTATTTTAGAAGTTAGAGGTGGGGGGGGGGGGGACACATTTTTCCACTTTGGAAGTGTCTCGCGCGCAAACTATTCAGTTTAGAAAAAAAATATGTTGGAAACCTCAATAGAATTTTTAAAGACCTATCTATAGATACCCCACACGTATGGGTTTGATGAAAAAAAAAAATTTGAGTTTCAGTTCTAAGTATGGGGACCCCCAAAATTTAATGCTTTTTTTTTATTTTTGTGTGAAATTCTTAATGCGGTTCACAGAATACATCTTCTTACCAAGTTTCAACAGCATAGGTCTTATAGTTTCGGAGAAAAGTGGCTGTGACATACGGACGGACAGACAGACAGACAGACAGACAGACAGACGGACGGACAGACATGACGAATCTATAAGGGTTCCGTTTTTTGCCATTTGGCTACGGAACCCTAAAAATCAATGCCACTTTTCGTTGTTAATTTATAACTAAAGAACGGCTGAACCGATTTGGCTAATTTTAGTCTTGAAATATTTGTGGGTGTCCAGGGAAGGTTTAAAGGATGAGAAAATAGGTGCAGCGGGAACGGGAAAAATATGGCGGTACGAAGTTCGCCGGGACAGCTAGTTGATTATAAGACAGACACACTGTAAATCTTCTTTAGGTATGGAACCCAGAAATGTTAGTATTATTCACGAAGATTAGTTGCTTAATATATTCTATTGTTTACTCAAGCCTATATTTCTATGAATACAAAATGCGTTAAGCTTTAAGATGCTCCAATTAGTTGGGCCGTACTGCGATGTTATTAAACGGTTGACGCACCTATTTGTACCTAATAGCATTTATAGTTTCAGTGCGCTAATTATTATTTATATTTAGCGTAGATATTTGATGCCCGTGACTCCGCGTGGAGTCTGATATCGTCTGATACCGTTGCCACAACATATTGAAACCTAGTCCAGCTATAAAAAACATTTCAGACTTATATGATTTGAGATTGACATTGTCATTTGCATTAGTAGTAAAACACTCATTGGGATATTTACAATGTTTTTCGAGTAGCTATCCGATATTTCATGGTTTCCAGATCACAGATGTACTCACGGTAAATATCGATAAATATCGCGGTGAGTGTTATACCTACTACTACTAATTTCCGACTATAGTTCTATCCCTGTTCTCACTTTGGATCTGGTTGAAATTTAGATCAGGGCTATGCTTAGATTAGTGACCCGTAAGTTAATAACCCGACAACACGTTAGAGATTTTGGTACGTAGGATGGTAACAAGTTGAAAAGTGCTTGTATAAAACTTTACAATAGGTGTTATTTAAATGATAGGCGGGGCTGGCCACGCCTCTTCAAGAACAATGCGAAGTAGCGACTCCTACGCACTATACGTAGTGTGTGGCGGGATGATTTATATAAATCGGTATGTGAGCTAATCTACTTTTTTTATTATTTCTGTTATTATAATACACGTCACAGTGAAGCATTGCACTACTGAGAATCTTCAATATCATTTATTGAGTCACAAGGATAGCCTCACATGGAGTATTGTTTTCATTCACAGGTAAATTCCCTGAATTCCAACTAGGGCCTTTTAACTCCATGCAAAGACGAGGTGTGAGGGCAATATGTATTCACTACGTGTGTTTTAACACTTCTATAATGGTTTAAGTTTTCAGAAATAGTTCTAACTGATGTCTACCGTTATTTTCAGCCATTTAGTTCCTCATTGGGAACAAAAATGGTCAGTTACCTACGCACCACATCCATCAAATGGGTGATATCGAGATACTGGCAACTTAGTTCCTGTTTCAATTTACATTTAATTATTTCCCATTTTCAAAATTTTTGTTTACAAATTTGGTTTGCATTTAAGTCCACCTATTTATAGATAGGTAATCTAAATATTTCACTCAAATAATTACCTATCTATAAATAGGTGGACTTAATTGCAATCCAAATTTGTTTAACATAACATGTTGCATATACGACTATTTTTTAAATCTGTGGTACATAAAAAATATTTGAATACATTTTATGTTCTACTCTTAGGTGAATCTGCAATTTCCTATAACGAGCTATTTTATAGACAATCAGTAAAGCAGTCAAATTTACTTTTATGGAAGCAGATTTTTAAACGAATATAAAGCTCTGCGATACTTCGGAAAAATATTGCCAGCTGTAAAACCGGTACTGCTGAATAAGTCAAAGAAATAGCTCAAGTAAGATGACAATAAGAAGTAGGGGCTTAAAAGTAACGGAGCAATGTGTGGAATTCTGAGATTACATCACATCGTGCACCGTGACGACCCCAGGTAATAACGGACCCCACAGTAATATTTTTGTATAAATAGCAGGCCCGGCTCTATACGGGAGGTTAAAGCTATGTATGACCTCATTCATATATTTCATCATTTTTTCCCGTCCTAGATGAAATAGAAGAGAAATGTACTATGCTCGTTCACACTTCACCTCACCCATATAAGTATATATATCATTTCCGTTGACATATTTGAGCAAGGTAATGGTGTTTGTAATACGCGAATATATCGTAATAATAATGGTGTTTGCATACCATTACGTTGCTCTTATTTTTCTTGTTTTGTTTTTATTATTTGTCATATAACTTTATGTCTGTCATTGAATTCAACTAAGTATACTCGTATATTTATGAGACTAGAAGTATGAAGAGAGAGAGAGTACAAAGTAAATTAAATAAAACATGGATATTAAAATTATGAAAGGTAATTTTAAAATAACTTCAGAATTTTCGAAAAGCGACAATTCTAAAACCGACTTTTGGAAAATTCAAATCAATTGAATGCTTTCATTTGTTCAGGAAAGTGCCAATTACATTTATCAGAAGTAATTACATTTATCATCAAAAGTTTAATAAACTTTGTATTAATGTAAATTTAAACTGTTCAGAGGTTAATTGATAATCTAAAGTTTAGATTGTATAAAGCGGGCTGTCGGTAGCCCGTGAGGTGTTATTTAACTTGGTCGTTAATGCACGGGGAAACTTCATTAACTCGTTATTTCAATGGGCTTCATTAAAGACTTCGACAAACAATGATAAAAAGATACTTTGACGGGAACGGGTTTATTGTCCTAAGGATGTCACACTCCACTGCTTTTCATTCGAATTTTTCTTTGAATTTAGAATTTTTACAAAAGTCTTATTGTTGTGCGATAATTGATTTCTTTTTTTACAATTTCTTTATTCTTTATATTGATTTCTTTCTCTTGTTACAATCTCGTTTTATGTTGTATTCTACGAGTATATAGCTTTTGAAGTTTAGTTTCGCTGCCGCTAATTTTAATTTTAAATGCTACAAGGCACTTGAAATAATTGCATTAAGTATAAAAATCCTTCATAGTTATTTTAGTGATTTCTGCATGAATAAATTTACTTCATGTTTGACGATTGGCTTGTAAATTGGTTTTACACAAATTCCTTTAATAAAAATAAATGATTTTGTTTGAACAGTGCACTAAAATCATTCGATATTTCTATAGCGAGGAGCCCCGGGAGTACCCTAAGCTAAGACGGAAGTATTTTCCGAGTAGATAATAATAACAATTATACACAACTAGAAGTTCACGAAGATTCTCATTAGAAGTCATTAAATTCATTGAAGAGTTCTTCCGAGATTACTTTTGCGTAGGTAAATTATTTTTAAAGCGATCTCTTGGAGAATATTTAAAGATAAACTTTGTTTACTAAGGACGTTGAATGAAACCCATTTTCGTTAATAAATTCTTAAGTAAATTGGGATTTTGGGACTGGTTATTTACATTGTCGTTATTTGTAAGCCTTTTGTATATTTAAATACGTTACTTCAGTACAGATATATCAAGTATTCTAGCCATTTTTTATTCTCATTGTTCGCACGCGTCGCCACTCTGGCCTGCTTTTGCTAGGGTGACAGGTGGCTCCACTTGTCTCCCTCATGCTTGCGCTCATGGAAGACAGAGGTCGTTGAGCGACCTACGTCTGAGTTGCCTTCGCTGGGCCTCGCGTCTTTTCGGGCACGCCGGACCGGGTGAGTCCTCGGGAGCGAGCACAATGAGCACATACCTACTGATGTCATAATTTTCATTACTATGACCAGCAATTCATAGCAATCACAGGCGATGGGTATTACCACTATACTCCTAACCAAATGAAGTATAGGTTTAATGATAGTTGTTATGAATGCTTTACTCTATTATATCAGCTGATTAAGGCATGCAAAGTACGTTTAAATTGAGTTATATTGTTTAGAATCAATTCACTGTTTAACAATTGAAAAGCAAATAAATTTTTATTTTGATGACTGGATTATTTACCAATTTGAGCAATTCTTAGTTTCTTTAACTGAAGTGAATTATTATTCTGAATACTTGAAGAAAAGTTCTTCATCTCGATATTTTCTCGTTTAACTTTTCGCAGATGTTCGAAAAATCCATAGAAAAAGTAATCTCCGAGCATAAGTAGTCCCGTACAGTACTTATCCTTCCAGTTATGTAAAAAGTTACGCCCCTGATATTAAATTTGTTGAATTTTATCTATTTCTTAGCAACCCTGTGCTACAAAATGTACCAAAACCACTAAACTGGTAGGTAATTGCAGTTAAGAGTCTACTCGTTCAGTGAGTTCTTCGACTTGCACTAATGAACAAAAACCTCCCTAGAAGTTTGTGGTTAGTAGCTTAGTTCGAGCTTAACTTCGAATTTTCAGTTAGTAACGTCAGTTGTTAATCTTACTTTTTCATTCTTTCTTTCAATTGATTCTAGACAGTTTATCTCTGTAGATTTTTCAGTTAAAACTGTGTTTCAGGAATCTGTTTGGCTATTTAGAAGTTTGTTACAAGAGCATAATACAATAATGAAGTCCGATCCAGAAACTGAAGAGAACGCAAATGATAAATATCTTCCTTCAAGTATACCTATTTATTTATTCAGACAAATCTTAATAACGATGATCTCTGTCCGAAGATTTTTCTTCGAAGTCCGTAGTCCGCTGATTTATTTATTGTTTTATTCTATTAGTAAAAATTTTATATCAATAGCAAAGTTATGGTTAAATACTTGCTAAGAGGAAAAATATTGTTAAGTGTGTCTTTCAAAACAGAAAGAAGGGTTTTTGTTGCTGTGATATTATTCTCCCGTTTGTTTACTGAAGGTTTCTAAACAGCCGAAATACGAAGATCATATTATAAGAAGATTAAGAAATTGGATTAAATGCAGTGCCTTACTTCGGTGAAAAGGGTTTTTCCTTATTGTTAAATTCATTATTTTTGGAGCTTTAATATGATGCTAGTTGTTTTTAACAGTAATAAACACACAATAAAAACATGATGAAGATAAATCACTCTTCAAAACATTTCATTTTGCGTTAAACGACTCTAAAAGAAAAATACGGTTAGTTCATGGGTTAAACGGTCTCAAGTTAGTCATTAATTCAGTACATTCGTTCCTTAATATCGCGTGAGCAATTACACACTTGTACGCTTGATGGACAGTAATTATTACGATGACATGACATAATTACGGAGCTGTGAAAAAAGATATTAAAGGAATTGTATGTTTGTATCGGACATGCTGCTTTTTATTGCCAAATTATCCGACATTTGGAATGCCTTAAACTGATTAAGTTGTTTTATTTTTTTACTGATGTGAGAAACGAGAAATGTGAATGCAAGATGTTTTGTAGTAACCTTTCGATAAGCAATTACTTTTCTTGTCCATGTATTCGGTTACAGAAAGTTGTACGTCTCCATAATCATCGGACACTAAATACATACGAATCGAACACAGGTATGCTCATTACCTGTATTGGGGATTACGGTACGATAAAGAAAAATATTATGTTAAAGAATATTGATGAAATGGCCAACGTTACAATACGACTTTCAGAGACCTTCATTATTTACAATAATACCTACCCACCTACCTAAAAATAAGTATTCATATGTGGTATATTCATTGGAATTAAAAAAGAAAATCAGTCAACCCACGAAAAGAATCAGCTACTTACAAATCAAGCAAGCATTGTTGAAAAAGTTAAAAAAGGTTGAATAAAAAATCTAACAATACATTCAATTCAGGAACCTTCATTTTCCACAGTATATACCCTGCTTTAAAAGAATTTATACGAAATCAATGCAGCCTGTATAACGCATGTTACATTTTCTAGACATCGTAAAAAATAACGAGCACTTTGTCTGACCCAGGTGCAAATATGATAGCGCTATTTATATAACTAACAACCTTTAAAACCTGAGATAGGTACAGTTAGACACACGATCACCGAGTGGAGCTATCGACTTGATTTTCACTTTATATATTCACCTATGTATTGCTCGGGACTTATATCTTGAACCTAAAATGTGCTCTATACGTCCAGGCCCTCGATTCTGCTAAAGCACAACCACTGTCACACCACAAAGACTGCAAAAAATGGCATTATATTTTAGACCTTATTTCTATAGACTTACAATCACAAAATTAAATGAAAAGAATTTCATTACACTCTTTCACTTACTCTACAAAAAGCCATTTGGTTTTAAACTTAAACCGCATTACTTTAAAGGCTTAAATCAAATGGAATTTTTTCGCAGTCTCTGTGGTGTGACAGTGGTTGAGCTTTAGCAGAATCGAGGGCCAGTACACGTTTCTTGGGTGTCTTTTGAGGATATCTTGTAGTCTGTGATACCAGACTCCAAAAAATTAGCAGTTCTTTCCAGGGTAACTGTATACGCTTTTTTAACAAGCTCCCTAAGGAAATTAGGGATTTACCTATAAATAAATTTAAAAATGTAGTTAAGAGGAAATTGTGCCAAAAGGGCTATTATAAAATACAAGAATATTTAGATGATAAACTAGCTTGGAAATGAGCTGTTCACTCATGCATGCTTCTCAAACAAATTATTGTATTTAGACTAAGTAGACTAAGCATTATTTGTAAATAGACCAAAAAAAAAAAAAAAGCCCGCTGAGTTTCTTGCCGGAGTCTTCTCAGGCCAGGGCCGCGTTTCGAACCGGTGGTCCATTTGCTAACCTAGTCTTTAGTACATAATTATATATTTTTGACGTTTTGTAAGTGCCGTTTTAATGGTCTATACAGAATAAATGATTTTTGACTTTTGACTTTTTGACTTTTGATAGCACGGGGTGCTACTGCGGCGGACGAGGTCAAATTCACCAAGCATAGATTATTAGAAAACAATCCACGTGCATGGCACCAGGGCCACGTTTGTCTCGCGATTTTGTATCGTATTTCTATTAACATTATGTACACCATGTATATAACGTAGTTATACAATTAAATTAAATTGGCATGTTTTAGTCTGCTCATAGCTTAGTTTGCATATAGGTAAGTATGAAAAATTGCGTTATCAATGCGAACTACGCAATAAACTAAGTTAGTCTGCAATCCGCATCCGAAATATAGGGCGTACTAGAGGGCATACCATTCTTCATTTTTTCTCCTATTTCCCTCCCTCTTTGCTCCACAATGTAACTAGGACATAGGGAGTGACGTACTTATGTGAGTGATCGTTCATCTTAGCACAAAATGCTAATAGAGTCAAAAGTTTTGGATCGGATTAGGCACAAGAACTTACTAAGCCTTTGTTGTTTTCTAAAAGGTTTTGAATTTTCACGTACATTTTTAGACAGGAGTTGTGAATTTTTTCAACTTGTTTCAATTCATCAAACAAAATTGGCCAGGATTGAGCTTCCGTCCAATTTGCAGTGGTAAAAGTAGCTATAGGGAGGGGTCACTAATGGCGGCAGAATTTACATAAATCACAGACAAAGTAATATTCTGAAACAGAAAACTGACTTACTTGATTTATGTTTCTTTTAGCTTGCTCACTAAAATTCAAAGTGAATTCTCAATTCTCTGGGTTAACATTTCAATAATTTGTTCGACTTCTCTCTTTGTATAGTTATTCAACAACAAGTAGGTTAAATATGAGTTTTCATATCTAATTGTTGTAGGTACCGTCAAGTTTTTTGGGGCCCGAGGCAAATTCACCTGTAACCCGGAATACATGTTGATTACCTTTTAGGTACCTAAGAACATGGTAAGCTAGTCTTTAAGAACCGATCACAATATTATATAAAATCATTATTAAAACCAACACCATATAAGATCAGGAAAAAATCTCATAATGGTGACGTGACGGGCTATGTGACATATGGGGGCGTGGGTTGTGTGCGATAGTTATTAGGGATACAGGTGCCAGGAAGCCGCCCTGGTACGTGCGCTTGCGTTACTGAATTACGTACCTATTTAGTTATAATTAGCTATGCCCGCGATAAAAAAGTCACTTTTTTTTATCCCGCGGTAGTTTTTCTAAAATAAAAGTAGCCTAGGCCTTAAAACATCAGCTATTTGCCAGTGAAGGCTTAGCCTTTTTAGATATTAGCTAAGTAAAACAAACAGACAAAAATATATTCAACCTTAGTTTTTTAGCCACTTAATAATACATTCATCTTGCTATAGTAATAGGAAGTGAAAAATCCTTTGTTTTAAAATACTTCTCATATTTTAAAACCGAAAATATATCTTCCCTAACCATGCATTTACCACAAAATTTGGGGCGCCGCCGTTCGGCTTTGTACTCTCTTTGTAATTCTCACAGCCCTGAAAAATCCCATACCCTCCACTTAGAGTAGACCGCAAAAATTGCGCTGTGATATCATTAACGCCCCGAGAATTTTAGAGCTACTCATAGCAGGAAAAATGTGTATACATCAAAGTGGACGCGTTTATTCTAAGTTGTATACAGTAGCCATGTTTTTTCTGTGTCATCGTTCATTAATATACTTACGTATGTTTTCATTCGCATTCACAATCATTTAGCTGGGTTTCTTTTGGAGTAGATAATGTTGTACGTTTCTATAATAAAACGCGAAATACTGATTCCGGTTTCGAGAGCATCTGATATTGATATGTGTATTGTTAGATGCTTTAGCATCTAGCTATATATTGCTAGTGAAACCGTATAGTTTGCTATACGACTACGCAAGGGATAGCGTCAGTAGTGGTAACGCATCTACATTATATAGACGAGCACGCACCTTCATTCGCTCTTTTCTCTTCTTTTCGCCTGCGGGCATATCAGTAAGGGGAACCTTTGCTGGGTTGTTTGTCAATCTACCTAATCTCTCATTAAATATTAAAGTTTAATGATTCGTGATTCTGTTTGCATAAAGTCATGTTGCGTTGTTATTTAAAGTCAAATAACGTGTCATATCAAGTTGTCAAAAAGTTGTGTCAATTGTTGTATTTTTAATGTACTTATTTCCTAATAGTTTTCCCAAGAGTATGTTAAACTTCATCCAGATGCATTCCACAGTTAATTCTGGTGTGATTGATTAACAGATATCATCACCATATTCCCAGCGATTTCCCGGTTGCATCCAAAGTGGAGCCTTTTAACGTCCGCCTGACTTCCCAGCCCCGATAGGAAAGCCTGCGCTTGACCTCGTCCGTTGTTTAGCAGGTGCATCCACTAACAGGAGAGGTTGAGGCTGACTGGGGCCTCGGAGGTATTGGTACGGCCCTGTACACTTAGTTGAGTAGGTACCTAACAAATATAGGAACATCCATCCATTCATCTATCTAAACTTTTTCATTTATAAAATAGTAGTAAGATTTTTAATAAATCTACCATATCAAAACGAGCCCAAACTAAACAAACCTACTTATGTAACATCGACATAAATAATAAAACCGAACGGAAAATGAATCCATTAGTGAGAATCTATACAAACATTTACTTAACTTTTACGTCTGACAACAAAATGGGTTACACTGGACATAATATTTACGGAACATATCAATTCATATTGCTCCATGACAAGTGAAGGACGTCAAACCAGTGTTTCTCAAATGGTGGCTCGCGATTCCGCACCGGGTTACTAAGTTCCCGATTCCCGCAAAAAGCGTTGTTAGCTTAGTGATTAAGGAGTCGGCCTTACGATCGAAAGGTCCCGGGTTTGAATCCTGGCCGTTACATTACTGACGTGAACCTACTCCTAACACAAGCAATTTAGCTTATCTAAAGGGGTTAGAGGTTAGAGGGAGTATTGGTAATTTATGTTGCTAATATTCTTTAAAAAAATCATACATTGTCGCAGCATTGTCTTATTGTTTACAATCTACGGTACTTGTTCACAATCAAGAACCTTGTTGCTTTTGTGTAACAACTTTATGCTCAGTTCGCTTTACTTATGTTATGTTATGGTTATTGAAATGTTTTAATTTTCCTTAGGCCTGAATCCCTATAATTATCTACAAAGAAGGTAAGAGGCAAAAGACGTAAGGAGTAATTGAAACAAAATCGTACGTAAAGATGCAATCGCAGAGCAAAATCGCGTCGATACATACGTTTTTGCTTTGATTATGCTTTACGCTTTATGCTTCTTGCATTCCAATATAATTTACGCCGAAAATAAACTACGCGTGTCTAAAAACTTGTGGTGGGTTCACAATGGGTTAACATGAAAATTATTGAGTTAGGGTACAAATAAGTTTGGGAAACGCTGTGCTATACAATATAACTAACTAGTAATATTTCTTTGATTGGAACACGTACCATAACGGATGCGACATGATGCAGAGGTGTCGGGGGGTGACGGATCGAGGTAACACAACACAATAGGACGAAGTACTGTTGATTATCTATACAGGAAATTAAGGGACTTGTTTTGTGGATATTGTGTTCATATTTGTGAAAGCCGTGTGAACTTTTTTTTTTCAATAATCAGTTATCTGCCAATAAAAGTTATTTCAAAACAGCCCAGACGCTTCAGAGATTAGTCTTATTTATTTGTATAGATATATATAGCTTGACGGCAATAGTTCTATTACATGAGACCGAAAATCACATTTAGCGAAATGTGGGTGTAAATACACCTCTGCCTACCCCTTCGGATTTATAGGCGTGAATATAAATTATGTATGTATGTAATTAAGTATCAAGAACGAGTTAAAATTCTAGAATAACATTACTGTTCTATTTGTTGTGTATTCGGTACGAATACAATGATTGGTGAAAATGTATGTATGTAAGATACTTACGTATTGATGTGGTTAACTGCTAACTAACGTGAAATGGTACCCGAAGGTGTTTCCACACTGTAAAAAAAGAAAAAGAAACATATAATATGATGTATGTATGTAACTAATAATATTAATGGATACATTTAGTAGTCAAATTTAACTTGACGTTGAAAGTGTTATGCTACGTTTACATACTCGCGGCAGAGCGAGGGAAGTGGCGAGAGAAGTGGGCAGAGACGTGGTGTGAATGGTATATTCGTCATGCCGCGAGTACTGCCGCGTATGTTGCGCAAATACTAGCGCGATGAACTATACGAGACCGCTAGATGGCGCTAATCAGTAAACACGACTTTCGTTATTGCTCCTCGAATATTTACTTTTAAAAATATTTATATCGATCTACGGAAAGTGTATAGTAGTTGAAAGTGATAGTTTTTATTAATAATCTATTTAATTAATTCGCTATGCTGTAAAAGCTTATTGCGTACACTGCTACAGCGTTGTCCTCCATACGTTTACGTCCGTCTCCGTTGCAGGGTGAATACTGTAATGCGGACCAACGCGATGATGGGAGTGTGCTAGGGCATTAATCGCGCGAATATTTCTGGCAACACGATGAGCAATGCGAGCGGCAGTATGTAAACGCGGGGTTATAGCATGAGAACTCATGCTTTATCATTATCATTTTCAACTAAAAAACTCATCTCAAAACATCCGAGGTGTCACTTATACTGCACCTCCTTCAGAAGGGAGAAAAGAAGGGGGGTGAAGGTTGAAAAAAGAAGGTGGAAAATGTACATTTACATACTTATTATAAAAAAATTTATACAAAGCGCAGGTCATGATTAATTGATTCAGTTTGAATAATGCGAATATAGAGTTCCGCACAACACTTGAGCGGAATTTCAGTTACTTAAGACATTTTGGTACAATAAATGTTATTCTGAGTAAAAAAACGAAATGACATAAAACTGATAAGACTTTTTTCGTCATCATCATTATTATATTCCTGCCCTTATCCAAAATTCATTTGGGGTCCGCGTAGCAAAAAATGCCATGCAAGTTTATAATATGCTTTCACCATAAATATTTGGTGACATTTTTTACACCGTCTATTCTGCCTGCAGTCATCTCAACATACTAAAACTTTTTTCCCAGCCAATAAGGCACATCGTCCTCTTAGGTCTTCCTCTCTCACTCTTTTTCTCTCTTTGTAGTCTTTCATTTCCATACTTAATACCTTCCTCACGAAAATATTTTAATATCTACGCGTCACATAGATTGTATCTCATTTTCTCTGACTATATCAGTGTATTATAATTGGTGTATTATTAAAAGAAAACTGTCACAAGATTTTGTGATATCACTCAGAGATCTTTGCCATCTTATGGTAAAAAAAAACCTTTTTTAAGAGGTTTTTTAAATATGTTGAGCTTTTTAAACAGTTTCTTTTCCATTGAAGATTGTAACACTTTCATCCAGTTTTCAAATGTTTTCCCCTGGAAAGTTTTTAACAAGAAAGAAGAAACAATTTGCAATGAACAACAGCTAACATTGTGTTGAAGTTGTAGCATACGTGCACTATTCAGAACACTCGTGTACGTTCTTATTAGGAACAAACTTGTTACTTTCTAGTGTAAGTGTTCAACAGGATAATTTTAACAAGATTGTGAAGAACTGAAGTTTTAACCTCTACCTGTACCAAATGTCATAGTTGTATGTTGGCGGCCTTGTGATGTAGCGGTATAGCTTTCGTCTACTGCGTACATCTATATCTATATTATAACAAAAGTAAGAGCAACCTTCTCTAGATTTGTTAAGGGTAATGATCACATGACAAAATCATGTTGCTATTCAACATCCTTCCTGATTTCATAAAATAACTTACAGATTTGACCACATCTCTGTTTTTATCATATTCCTGCCACATTTATTTGACTATTCGTTTGAAATTCGCAATACAATACTTAATTTTTTGTGGGAGTTTTTCACGTATGTGAGAAAATCCAGCCCTCTCCTTCGGTCGTATCATATGGATTATATGGATCTACTGATGCTTCAACATAAATCTCCTCTACAATGCGATAAATATTATCGCGTATTTCTGAGACAGTTTAAGACCCATTCTTCTTACTTATGTGTTCCTTGATACGTAACGTATACCGACGAATTTAGCGACGTTTAGAACATACATATAGATACACTCTTTGAAATTACATTGAATTGTTCTAATTTTTTTTATAAAATTACTTTTTAACAGACTCTACTGCGTTTTATTTAGCACTATTATAATTTATTTTATTATTTATTGTAACTTCGACTTTTCGGCTACTTGTTAGCAGCCTTGGTCACGGGGCGCCGCGCCATCAGATATTCGCATAAACTTCCAAGTGTATCAATCTTTTTTATCATCTGCAAAAAAAAAAATACTTGAACTGACCTTCAAGAAAGGAGAATTATTTTTTTTGGATAGTGCCAATGTTAGAGAGCATCGTAATACATAAATCTATCAGCGAACCATATTCGGTAATTATAACGGAAAGGCACAGGCCTAAGGCATACTCTAAGCAAAATAGTACAGACAAGAGGCATACAGCATAATCAAAACACATGGTAAGTACATATTGACGCGATTATGAGTAACAAACATCCAAACATCTTCGCAAACTTCCACATTTTGAGGATTATCAATAAAAGGATAGAAAGTATAGAATAACGCCATAAACTTGTCCTTGCAAGTTTGCACTAAACTTATTCTGTGACGGAATCTACCATAGTGACTTTTAATACGAGTAAAAAGAAACATATTTGATTTGATAATCCACTGTCCTATTAAATTTATTGCCAACCAGTCTTGAATGCCTAGGCTTATAAGACCACCAACTGCTACCGTAATACTCATCCGACAACTGTTTACGTGATGCATGGCGAGGTAGGTACGTATTCCGAGCCGGGTGTACTTTATGTCTATTCCTTATTCCTTCGACGTTTCTTAAGTCCTTTTTGAAGTATGATTTCGTAGTGCGATAGTTGTCCTTATAATCGACTTGAGTTTTTGAATGTTTGTAATATCAGTAGGTAATTTTTAAGTCATTTCATTATATAAAATGGTTCTAGAAGAATCTAGAGTATGCTATATGATACGATATGATATGTATTTTTACATATTCTATTTTGTTTATACTTCATTCCCTGATTGATGTTGAATTACCAGCTGTCTGCGATTCCGCCGACTGGGAAATCTTTCTTCTTCTTCCTCTTAGCGTTAATTCCCAGTCGCATCCGAAGCTTTCAGCTCGGAGTCTGGGGTCCGCTTTTACCAGTCTTAACCACGGATTTGACTAGACCTCGATATTTTCCGTGAAGCGATTGTCATCTGACCTCCACAACCCAATGTTAACATTAGGCGATATCGAAGTTTAGCAGTTAGACCGTTGTTTTTGGATTTTTGAGGGCTCCAACTACCCGTAACGACTGCCATAGATGTTCTCATGGCAACCGGGACCGACGGCTTAACGTGCTCTCCGAGGCACGACCAGACCAATGCAAATACTCATATTTCATTCACACAAATATTTGCACTGAGCGGGGATCGAACCCGCGCCTCCTGCGTAGCGGCCGCGTTCACTACCGCTACGCCACGGAGGCTGTCTTATGTGGGAAATCTTTATCCCGGAAAAATTATATTTTATGAAATAAAAAGTCCATGTCTGTGTACTATTCGACAAGATAATCCTACTTTTGTACCAAATGAACAGTTTTCTATCTAACAACAAATACTGCAATCTTTGCATTAATCCGGATCTCAGACCATTAGGTAACTCGAAGTCCAAACAAATAATTACCTACCTAACTGCAATACATATTTAAGTTAATCTACAATTCGTATTTGCATATATTAGGTAGGTACACCAATTTGATATTAGGTAGTACATTTTGTAATTGGCATAGTTACTGCGGACCTCAGTTTTATTGTACACAATTATTCAAGGAAAAGATATCCGGATCTTATCTGAATTCCCCTTAATCAATAGATAAAGAATTCGGCCCCTATTTATCCGAAGGGAATTGGGTATTATCGTTTACTGAACAAAGAAAGATTGATAACTAAGTCTTACAGCCTTTTATCATCACTGTCGAGAGTCGAAACGTTTCTATTTAGTAGGATAATATCGTCGTCACTAGTTTATTTGACATTATTTGAATACTTGCATACTTAGCCAGCGTATTGTAGAAAAGAATGACGAATGTATGTGATTTGACGTATAAGATATTCGTTGACGGCTGTCATGTACGTCAAATCCCATACATGCGTCATTCTATTCCACAATATGCCGCAACGAATTGCCACTTGTCTAGGGGGGCAGGATAGTTTAGTTAGTAGATCATAATAACAAAATACATAATTTCTTCATAAAAATATATATCTGATTCGTGCCGTATTTTTAGTAAAATAGCAAAATCTGGCAAAGTATCTTTAAATCCCTATCTTCAACAATGACTTTCTTTAATCATCCTTAATTTGTTGGTGTCGCGCGGCCATTCTTTTCCAAGCACAAAGGATTACCGCGAGAAATATTTTGCGAGTTTTTGTGTCTCCCTCCCACCCTCTTGTCTCAGTAACATTCTTCTGTTTTCCTTCGCCAATGCTTTTCATGATCATCAACGCATGAGTGACGGAAGGAAACTGAAGAAAACAGTTCAGTAGGTATAGGTGAGTTATGTGCTTATTTGTAACGTTAAAATAAAAAAGTACTGAAGTATTTGGTTCGTTTCATTAATGATTTTTATGAATAACTTTTATTTATTTCTAGTGAAATCAACACTCAAATTCATTATAATTCTACTTATTTATAAATAATATCTATTATACCTACACTGTTTCCTATAAATCTATATTATGTACGAATAAATTAAAATAATTTTAGTTCACATGAAGGATCATTGTGGTTTTATTGCTTTAAGAAATAGAAATAATTTGTAAGTAGCAGAAAGCTTCTCATAAAAAATATAACTAGTTTCTTATTAAAATAATCATTTCGAGTAAAATTCCAGATTCATTCAAATAGTCTAGTAATTTTTTGCTTCTCTAGACGTAACTTTTGGAATGAAACGATTCTAAACATTTTGTTTTGACAGAACTCATTAATTATGATGAAAGACTAAAGAGAGAATTATAATTCAGACGAAATTTAAATGTCTTTGGATTAACGGCATTCCAATCTGTCGAGTATCATAAACTTTAACCAACGCCAGCCCTTTTGATTTTTATTTCGGACATAAAAATATGCGATATGCATACGCATATTATGTGATATATTGTGTCTACTCAAGGATCAGATTCTCAAGCTTTGCGGAAAGTCAAAACAAGGCCCACTTTATTTCACACAGAGAACAATAGTTTTTTACAAAGGCAGAATGCCTGTAAATGAATGCCTGTAAATACTTAGTTTTTTTCGTTTCTTGAACATTTTGCATTTTCAGACTTGTGACCTTTTCGAAATTGCATATTCAATTGGAGTAGGTGCCTGATACGAACGTCTATACTATTATACAATTGTAAAGTGGTCGTGTCTGTACATTGAAGATATTTAAAAAAAAACTTGGGATACGTTACGTTAACGATACTGAACACGAAAATATTTTTTTTGAATTTCCTGTCTGTTTGTCTGTTTGTACGCGATGGAGGCAAAAACTACTGAACGGATTTTGATGCGGTTTTTTTTGTTAGAAAGGGCTTGGTCAGACTTAAAATCTTACGTTTGTTTCATCCCAATCGGTTGAGTATAACCGAAGATATGAGCAAAGGTCGCGTTAACCGAGATGTACGCGAGCGGAGCCGCGGGCGGAAGGCTATATGGTATATAAGCTCCATTTTAAGTCATTAAATAAAACTTAATGAGGAATTAGCAGGGTGAAGCAACATTGCGATCTCATAATCCACTATTGAACAACTGATATTTCATAATAGTCAGTCCCTAAATAAGCCACTCGGCTACAACTGAATTAGATTCACAACATTAAACTCATTAATATCTGTTCAGTGGTTTTATCGTTAGGATTAAACATGAAACGGATAATAGTAACTAAATTAATTCTCTTCATCAGGTTCTTGTAATAAGTCTTGTCGTTGGAATTTGAAGCCATCCAAGGATATGATACTTTCTGAAGTTTATGCGAATCACTCATTGAAATAAAACCACTTCTGACCGACCATGGCTGCTGAAAAATAGCCGCAACGTCGGGTTAAAAGTAAATAATAACAAATAAAACACGATACCATTAATGATAGTTATTTTTAATAATAACTTTAACTACCAAAGTTTACGTTTAAGTTTAGTCCCTACTTATGGACCTCTAGTGGGCACTAGATGTCCATAAGAAGAGACCAGGCAATTCGTGAGTGTTCAGTGAAGTGTTACTGGTTGGAATAATGGCTTTTGTACCCGTAAATTAACCAGCTAAATATACTGATAAAAAAAGAACATCGCCGTGTAAGAACAGTGTGACAAGATGAGATTTTTCAACCAGTGACACTGTTAGTCGATTGGGTGTTATCTTATGGGGATTCATTAGACGCTCGTTATGCTAGCAGTTATGCTCGTTATAAAATCGAATGAACGATCGAGAAATTAATCCGAGATATCTTACTAAATCGAATACTACTTTAGTAATCTATTTTGATACACTTTGTTGTTATTATATTCACGTATGATTACAAAGAATCAAAGAATCAAAGAATCAATCAAAGAATCAATTTCATTTATTCAATTTAGGCACATAAAGAGCACATATGAACGTCAAAATATTACAATATCATGTCAAGTTAAAATAAAGTAAATTAATAAATCATTTGAAAATGATTCTTTCGCTGGTTCGGTAGTTGGTTCTACTGAGAAGATACCAGCAAGAAACTCAGAGAACTCAATTATCCTTTTTATTTTATTTTTTAAATATAGTTTTTATACAATTTATAATGTGCGAGCAATCAGTGATTAGGATGACCATGCATTTTTATCATTAAGATATTCATCTACTTTATAGTATCCTTTTTCCATTAAACATTTTTTTATTTTAATTTTAAACTTATTAAGAGGCATGTCAACCAAATCCTGAGGAATTTTATTAAATATTTTTATACAATTGCCTACAAACGAATTACCAACCTTATGAAGCCTGAGTATTGGCACTGCAAGTTTATCTTTATTTCTTGTATTATAATTATGTGCATCAGAGTTTTTTTTGAACAGATTTAGGTTCTTCCGCACATATAAAATGTTATCATAGATATATTGTGAAGCAACCGTTAATATATTAATTTCTTTAAAAAGTTCTCTCAGCGAGTCACGGGGTCTGAGGCTGTAGATTGCTCGTATCGCTCGTTTCTGTAATATGAAAACAGTCTCAATATCGGCAGCTGAGCCCCACAGCAGCAGACCATATGACATAACGCTATGAAAGTAGCTAAAATAAACTAATCGTGCCGTTTCCTCATCAGTTAGTGACCTTATTTTTCTAACCGCATAGGCAGCTGAGCTGAGTTTTCCTGCCAATGCTGTGATATGAGAACCCCATTGCAGTTTACTATCTAGAGTTATTCCAAGAAAGACTGTGGTATCAACTACTTGAACAGATTCATTATTCATTGTAATATGAGTATCTATCTGTCTTACATTGGGCATAGTAAACTTTACACATTTTGTTTTATTCGCAATATTTATCTATCAATACATACAACAATATCTATCTATATCGATAATATAATCGATAGTTGGTCAGTGTGGTGACCCCGGCACTCAATATATCCACGTCACGTTGACACCTTACGCCACCGGTGTTTGGCAGCCGATATCATTTGGCCACGATATTGCCTACAGCTTAATAATAATTTATCTTAGCAATTTGTCAAATTATAGAAGACTTACCACTGATATATAAATCTTATTTATTCTTCAATCTGGTTGTTTTGAGCCTATAACGTATATACAAATGAAATTATGTTATGAGAGGTACTTATTGTAATGTTGATGATTGAAATTTATCTGATACTCAAATATCATCTTACTATTGTTCCCGGTTGCATTTAAAACTTTCACATTGGAGTCTGAGGTCCGGTTACACCTTGTTTCCTTACAACTTTTCTGATTTTTGGCGGCAACTGCTGTCTGATTTGAATTTAGATGAGAGGAGAATTATCTCTATTATTTTGTTTCAACGCCCGCCCAACAGTGTGACTACGGATAAAAAAATTTAACCATAGTCACACCACTGTGGCAATTTGGTGTGACTATGGATCGGTCGCCGAAATTTCAGAGCCAAGGTAGTTACTATTTACAAAATTAAATAATAAATGGATATTTCTTGGCACGTGAACGTAAAAGAGAGACGTGACAAACAAAATCTAATTAACATGCCGTTTAACACACCACAAAAGCGAGTTACCAAACGTAATAAACATAAAAGAAAATTATTAATAAAAAATACATTTATAATTACAGCACTCGTTTGTGTTATACATTTAAATGGCTAATGGTAATTAAGTATTGTTTTACGAATGACCAGCTTGAATTTTAATTAACATTTTTCTGTTTATTCAGTCACGCAATCTGGTACACGGTGGTGCCTCATTTTCAAAGAATTGAATGTTAGGGTAGCGCTTTGTCGGTTGAATATTAACACAAAATGTTATATTGAAAATCGCGTTCCTCTTAAGTACACAGGAGCTATTTGATTTTGTCGGCTTACGCGAATATTAGGCAGGTACTTATACATTTGCCAGTGCGTCCTACCTGTTATGACTTACGGTGCAGATGGGTACGGGAGCTATGTTTGGAGTCTTCTTGAAGGATTGAAGATAGAATACAAAAAAAATAAAGTTACCGACATAACTCGCAAAATAAGCATGCTGATGTGGCAATACTGGCCACATCAGTCCAAAGACCATTGGCCGTTGGAGTAAACGAGTCCTAGAATTGGAACCGCGAGAAGGCAAAAGGGATAGTGGGATGCCCCTTAGCCAGATTGACTGATGACCGACCGGGCAGACTGGATGCGGATGGCGGAGGAATCCAGCATTGGACTGCAATAGGCTAATTGATTGAACGATTATACATTAAAATAAAACTGATTTTAACTGATTCTATTGTAAATTGTTACCAAAAGACTAGATAAAAACTCCGTGTAAGGGTAAAAATGACTTGGTTGGTATAAAAATAATTGCATAATATTTCAAGAACAAAGATATTTCCGCTGCCGAGTTCTTTGTAAACGTTTCCCACAATAGGACCACAATGCAAGATTCTCCTTGATAATGAGTGTGGTAGAGTGATGAAAGGAGTATATACTCGTATCTCTTTTATAATTACATTTACAGCAAGTTTTCTTAACAATAGTGGATGCCTGGACTACAAAGTAGGTACAAACATTGTAGGAACCGAGACTAATGCTACGATGATGATGAAACTTTAACAAGGCAACTGTTATTTAGGAATCGTTTCATTAGTAGTTTTTATATTTATTACTTTTATTTATTGGTCATATATTTTTATGCTAACCTAACGAACGTTAGACATAGATTTCGTTAGTTATAAATAAATAAACGTGAAAAAGAAATGGCCATAGAGGATAACGAGCACAGTAATTAAGGAGACGTATCAAAAGTGTCAAGTACAATTTAACAATAGAATTTACTTTTAGGTTTAAGGGCTCATGGCTCTTTAGCAAGGACTCCGAGTAGGCTAACATAATAAAATTGTAAAGTTAAGCAAAACTAGCAAATTATCAATTTAAAAGTATAACAATCCATTCACATCTTTACGTGTACAATTGACAGAGAAGTCTGTACCTAAGTATTACTAAGTTCACATTTTGTCATTGAGAAAAGCGTGACGATTTAGCAGTGAACTTTTTAGCTGCAATAATAAAAAATCTTGACAGACAGACAGACGGACAACGAAGTGAACCTACAAGGTATACGTTTTTTGAGGTAAGGAACCTTAAAAAGCAATAAACAGAGACATATCAGCTCAGAGTTCCAAAATGAATAGGTACATTCAAAGCTAGAAATAGTTGCACAAGGGTTGTGGTTACAAAAGTCGATTAATCTAACAAAAGTCTGCCAGGCGAGCCGAGACCGAGGCCCATTCATATCTGCAGCAGATAGCTCGCTGTTTGAACGAATTTCACAAATTCAAGGTTACCCGACATACTTAACATACGTGAACCCACTTTGTTTTGAACATTCACTACTGTTTATACTATTGAAGTACACAATGGCGAAGGGTGCGAATTATACGGGAAGCTGAAATTGAAACCCTTTTCCCAATTTTCTACTGGTTGTTTTATAGGATGTGTTTAATTAGCTATAATTTTAGAATTTATTGCGGTATTGTTTTGAAATTTATATTCGTTTATTATGTACCTATATTGTGCAATAAAGATTACCTATGCGTATTTTTTATTTCTATCTTATTTCATGACTTTGTATTTTGGTTATTTTACTTTACCGTTCTTACTTTTTTTAGTTTGGTTTTGTATAGTTTGAACAAAATCAAACTATAAAAAGTAAGAACGGTTTATGTATTAACTAAATACACTAATAAACTAAAATAACATAAAAATCTTAGTAACTTTTTATACATGGATGTTTTATGTAGTTAGTCCCTTACCATTTTGGGGTTGTCCCTGTCAAGATGATGAATGTTATGGATAATGAAAAAGTATTATGTATTTAAACACAGCTAGCTAGATCAATTTGGCTGACATCTTCAACATAGGTAGAGTACGACCGAGCGAGCATAGGTTTCTGTCACAGAACAGATATACTAATAAAAGTACTAGCGTATTTCTGTGTGTCGCAGTTCGTGTGGGCTAGTGCCGTAGGCCTGGGCTTGTGGTAGTAGGCAAGTAATATTAATCAATTACAGTGGTATATAAATTACTATAGAGCAATATTTATTGGTTACCGCGATATTATTTCCGAAATAGCGTGTGTTGAGCTATTAATCATAATTATTTGTCGATAGCCTATCGATTGTTACCTATAACATCACTAGCTACTATTCGGGACTACAAGCACAGTATAATTAATTAATATTATATTCTCTGCTAAAAGGTCGCCGGGAATTACAGGCTACATGTTTCGCGATATAAAAAGTAGCATATAGGCTACTTTTTTCCAGATTACAATTTGTCCCTACCTAATTTCAGCCAGATCTAAGAAGCCGTTTGAGCGTATTGAATGACAGATATTCAAAGATCTACACAAACTTTCACATTTATAATATTAGTAGAACAAGATACTGTCTGAACTTTACGCGAATCTTATTCATTGACATGACTCATTGATTGATTGATTGACTTTTAACCCGACGTAGTAGGTAGACATAGTTTGAAGTGTCACTTCACAAATTTTAATACCATCTTTAGTCACCGCGACCGTGGCAGCTAAAAACTTGCCGAAACGTCGGGTTAAAACTAAATAATAACAAATATATCGCGATAGAATCCCATAGTAAAAAAGTAGTTTTATTTCAATTACTAGGATAAATCAGGAAAAAATGCGAGCCAAACCGCCTGAAACTCAAATGAAAATCTAGTTATCTTCATCTTGTTCCTCTCTGACATAACATCGCGTCATTTATAGCCCACAATCTGTATCAACGGACGTTGATACGGATGTAAGTGTCATGGTCGCGGGTTTGTGAATGTGTTTGTATGGACCCTCGCTGTATAGTGGTGTCCGTGTTCCCATTTGTAGCATCCTTTATATTTGGTTCCGGCGGCGGAGTGATAAATCTATTTATAATATCTGCGACCTCCTCGTTATTAATGATGTCAATTTAAATGCAGCGTGATACACCTAAACATTCAGGTGAGAAATGGATTGTGATCCAATGTGAATATTATTTTGAAAGTTTCACCGATTGAGTTATAAAGTAATTGTCCTTGACCTCTCAAATAGCTTAACTTTAGGTAGAAAGCCGTAAAAAGGTCTGAAAATAAAAGTTAGTATAGATATCGGTTCATAGGCACCGTCAAACCAAACAAATAATATGTCATAAACTTGGCCCAAGTTTTCCGAAAAACAACCTTTGATTGAAAGTTTGAAACTGAAAGTGAAACCAACGACATTTTAGACAAGTTCGGGTGTAAATAAGTAGAAATATTCGGTACGTTTAGTTATTTTGTAGAATCTAATCAAGTTGCTACATGTAAAGAATTTCCTTTGGGAATTGTAATCAGATGCCGTAAACCTTTGGGCATTTGTTTACTGAAATAAATAATATGTACATGTTCACCCAAATACATTGAAGAGGCTGGTTGTTTTGTTTGCAGGAACTTTATGGAAATATAGCCTACCTAACAAGTAAATGATACAGTTGGAATATTACCTAATACCTATCAGTACCTATAGTTGCATGGTATTATTCATGGAACTAAATCGCAAGACAAATGAGGCCCTGGCGCGTGGATTGTTTTGCAATAATCTATGCTTGGTGAATTTGAGCTCGTTCACCGACGTAGCACCCCGTGCAATCCTCAAAAGACACTCAAGAAACGTGTATTGCACATTTGAGCACATTTTAGGTCCAAGATATATATCCCGAGCAATACCTTGAACGAATATCGTTTCGTGCAATTATTCATTTCCATAAATGCTCGAAGCACCAGTGGTGTCAATCATGTGTGACCAACGCTGCTAAATCGAAAGCATTAACATCCTATTTCAATTTCCAAATGGCTCTGGCGTCCCTTCTCACTAGCCACAAGCCACAATACAATAGCGTGTGGTTTTGTTTGGCTGTGATGTATCGTAGGTATGTTCGTTCACAATGGGAGTACTCACAGAGCAAATATACCTACTAGCGATGCGAAAATAAATGTGTGACCACGATGTGCAAATCAGTTATAAGGTCAAAAGTAATTAACTAGTCGGCATACACAAGTAATAAATCAATTGAATTTTGCAAAAACAGCAAGCAAAAAAATCTCAACAAGGTTTTTTTTATTCATTTTTCTCAATGAAATCAATTTTCTCTGAGACTTAAACTTAATCAAATCTCAGAACGCAAATATGTTTGAGATATAGAAATTATGTCTGATAGTTCTAGTTCTAGTTTATGGGTGTTTTTGGGGTCAAGTCAACCTGCCAACCTTTGAACTGGTTCACCCGCTGATTGACCAAGATTTTCTTCCCGGAGTTGAGCGCTTCGACGTCACTGCCTAGCTCCCATAATAACCGTAGCCAAACCATAACTAGTAGAGAAGACCCCGGGCTCCGACACTAAAATGATGTTGATGTTGATGAAATGATGTTAGATGAACTCCCACTCACACTTCAAGCCTCGTCCACTCTTCTTTCTCTGTTCAATCTATTTTACTTTGGAATGCGCTTCCTCTGGAAGTCAGAATGTCTCCAAATCGTACTACATTCAGAAATCGAGTACGTCTACTATACAAGGAGCCATAGGCAGATTACCTTACAGTCATAAGATTTTCCTGTATTTACCTATTATTATATTTATATGTACTTATATAATATATTATATATGTATTGGATGTATATAATATACGAATGTATTTATGTATGGATTGTATATTTATTATAAGTACCTATATTATTTGCTATTTTATTTCAGTAGGTATGTTTATCAATATGTGTATTGGTTGAACGTTTACTACACTTAATTTAACTCTTACAACTAAACATCAAGCACCTACCTTGACTATCTCTGCATCGCCCTAAGGTTGACTGGTAGAAAATGCCTGTGGCATTAAGTCCGCCTTTGTACATTTTTTTTTTAATTCTGTGCAAGAAGTTTAAATAAATAAAATAAATAAATAAATGAATAAATAAAGAAAAATATGTCGAGGCTGGCACTGAAAAAAATAAACTTCACACACCAAAAAAGTGAAAATGAGCAAAACCAGTCGTGTCAAAACGGCCATCATAGCGTGCTTCAACTATACATCTCTACATTAACAACCATAAAATACTATATTATAAATATGGTATTTTATGGTTGTTATAAGCAGAATGTCAAATCACTGTGGATTTTGCCTTTGCATTGTACCGATATAATTAATAGCTGGCGCAAATGTATGGTCACGGGGTATTGAGTGACTAATTGCTTCGAAACTTACGCCTTGACAGTGACAAGTGCGCATGGTGAGTTTTATTTAACAAACAAATAACCAGAGGAGATATTTCTTTCAATAACTGTTTATATTCGTATGAATAACTTTGAACTTTCGCCTTCCTTGATCGCAATGTCTGAACTGTCGAATTCATTATACATCAAATACATCGCCGGTTGAAATGTAAAAAAGGTGCAAGTGACTTCGAATAATCATAGAAAAAAGATCAACTGATAGTTTTTCAAACGTTGATATGATTAAAATGTTGAAGTCAAGAAGTCATTTGTAAGTTAACACTCTAGGATGACATCCATAGTTTGTGAAAATAAAAATAGATGCCTTGATTCTATGCCTACACAATAATGTGTGTAGTGAGTGCAACGCCGTATATTAAATCCCGAGTTCGATGCATGGGATTAAAATAAATCATACATAGTCATTCTTTCTTATGGAGGGAAAGAGACATAGTCATTCTTTCTTATGGAGGGAAAGAGACTGACTATATCAGTCTCTTTCCCTCCGAGGTGGACAACATAACATAAACTCACGCCTATATCCCCGAAGGGGTAGGCAGAGGTGCTAGCACCCACATTTCGCCGATTATGTTTAGGTCCCAATGTAATAGGTGGCGAGCCTATTGCCATTAACCGGGCACTTATAAACCTGCGATAAATACACACATAACTTCGAAAAGCATCAAAAAGTAATTGTTGTGTGCCATGGTAAAACCTGGGATCGAACCCGAGACCTCGTCTCAGCAGTCCATTACCCATACCACTAGGCTACCGCTACTACTAGGTGGACAAAGACAATACATTTGAATTTAATAATATACATAATTGATCTATTCATGTAACGGAATGAAATATAATATTTAATACCGAGAAGATTTGATTAGGTACCCAATATGTAGGTTATTGTCTCGTCATTCAAATTAGGACACTAAGTACAAAACAATTTATTCACACATCGGGCACTGTTCCAATATCTCGGAGATCTTGCAATATACAACATTGTACCTACATGTTCGTATCATGTTCACTATTTTATTAGTATAGGGCTACTGAAATAGATGCTATAAAATAAATAAGAAGTACACTATTAATTATAAGAATTGTTTTCACGCCTGTAAACCCTCCAAGGGATAGGCAAAGGTGTATTAACACCCACATTGCGCCAACAATGATTTTCGGTTCCACGTAATAAGAGGGCCAGCCTATTGCCGTCAAGCGGGCAATTAAGTCATGGGCTGTATGTTTACTGTCGAATGGAGAACTGCCCTATCCCTTAGTCGCCTTCTACGACAAACACAGGAAGAGATGGGGTGGCCCTATTCTACTCCACCGGAAACCAATACGGTTTTAACATGCTAGTTATAATAAATACCCTTATCATCATCATCAGACAGCCTCCGTGGCGTAGCGGTAGTGAACGCGGCCGCTACGCAGGAGGCGCGGGTTCGATCCCCGCTCAGTGCAAATATTTGTGTGAATGAAATATGAGTATTTGCATTGGTCTGGTCGTGCCTCGGAGAGCACGTTAAGCCGTCGATCCCGGTTGCCATGAGAACATCTATGGCAGTAATTACGGGTAGTTGGAGCCCTCAAAAATCCAAAAACAACGGTCTAACTGCAAAACTTCGATATCGCCTAATGTTAACATTGGGTTGTGGAGGTCAGATGACAATCGCTTCACGGAAAATATCGAGGTCTTGTCAAATCCGTGGTTAAGACTGGTAAAAGCGGACCCCAGACTTCGAGCTGAAAGCTTCGGATGCGACTGGGAAATAACGCTAAGAGGAAGATCATCATCATCATCTTAGCGATGTACCTACCCGTTTGCATTTTACATTTGAGGTTTACACTTCAGAGCCCAGGGTCCGCTTACTCCTTATACTCTTGGTTTGAGTAATAAGGCTTTTGTGTACGCGGCTCCCAACTCCGAGAGGCCTGCGCCATAGCCCCGTCCTTCAATAAGCAGAGGCAAGGGATTGCAGTTGAAGTTATTAAATTTTCATCATTGAATACTATTACGTATATTATTCCTCAGGACACGTATCATTGACCTAAATCGCGAGACAAACGGGCCCTGGCACCCGCAAATTGTTTTAATCTATGCTTGGTGAATTTGAGCTCGTCCACCGCAGAAGCATCCCGTACTATCCTCAAAAGACACCCAAGAAACGCGTACTGCACGTATAGAGCACATTTTGAGCACATTTGAGGTTCAAGACATAAGTCTCGAGCTATACAAATAGCTTTACTATATAAATTATAAACCAACATGAAGTTTGCGAAAGGTCAATATTTTTAGTCAATGTCCAGTTACCCTATTATTATTTTTAGAACACTGTCATAATGCATATTTATAGATATCCATTTTCAAAGGTGGCATTTTGATACTCCCAGCACTAAAATGTATAAAAGAGCAGATACTTATTATTGTTTTATTCGTTTCGTAGCAAACGAATGGGTACCTATAAAAAATGACAACAAAGTGAAGACGAACGTGAAACCAGAATAAATACTAAAAGGTACCCAAAAAGTACTTATTGAACCACTTGATACATCTTGACCCAGACAAGTATTGACAAGGTATCAACCCTCCATCGGCACGCACAGGTAAAGAGTGAAATAGTCAGGCCAATGCCGTGTTATATCAAGTGTTCGGCGATGTCGGCGCCTTGGAGCATTCACCGTAATCTTTCGCCACATAGACGGTTAGATAGAATCTCTGACTCTGATGCCTAATGCCGCACCATCGAACCTCCCTTCCACTTAATAAAGCACCAATGATGCGAACGGAATGCACATTATGTGTGGAAGGATATTTTGGTGCTGGAATTTAGATTGTGAATTGATTTTATAATGGTTTTTCAAAGACATACCTAGTAACTGATTCCCAGAATACATGCATGGTTTGCGAATCAGTATTCACCGTCTTGAAAAGAATATAATCACTATATTTATGTCAAAATAATGATTGCTAATGCTACTACTTGTAAAACATAATGTAGAAGAAAAAATTCTTCTTCTTTTGAAATAGTAAAACGGGGTGAATAGAGATCAATGGGTGAATAAAAATAAAATGGTCAGCTAAATTCTGTAGTTATTTTCTTTCAAGTGAAAGTGAGAGTGAGGTAGTTTGGGAAGATGGTTTCGTACGCGGCCGACCAATAAAATAATCCAAAAATGAAATTGTGTGAAAATATGTTACATTGTATTTTGAATTAAGGACAGATACTTAGTTGATGAAAACATTTTCCACCTCACAGTCGTAGTACAGGTTTGAATTTATGTACCTACTTTTAGGTAGACATAATGAAAAATATTAGACGCAAGTATAGATTTACCTTCGGAAACTTATGACGCATTATCAGTTACAAAAGCTCCCACAGTGTGCGCGCGGCTTAAGCCTACCAACTATCATTGTGTAAGGAATCAATACCTTCTACAAAAAATCCTCCCTCACACGACGTGTAGGATAAACGGTTGGCATGTGCCAATGAAAATGTAATTCACTTTTATGGTTTCAAAGTCTTGATTTCACGAAATATTATCTGAAACCAATGGTTACAGGTATTATTATCTTGTCTTGTTTTAGTTTATTATTATTGATGTGTAATGTTCAGTATGTCAATAATAAATGAGCAACTGTATTAGCAGGTATCAAATCACAAAGAGTCACATTTATAGGCATAAATTATAATGCCCTGAAATAATATACCTTCAGATAATATTATAAAGATGACGAAGACGGTTAATGAAAACCATGTTCATTATCTTTAATATACATTCAACAAAACCTTGCGATATTCTTGGTTCCACATTCTGGAAACATTGTGCCATTTTAACGCTGCGCTGTATAAATTTAGTAATATTTTCACACGTTGTTGCATTCCTTTCAGCAGCTCATGCATAGCTTTTGTGTAACAATATTGGTATCGAGTTATTCGTGAAAATATCTCTACAAATTTCGAGCGGTTTATTCGTAATATTTTGGACTGAAAAAGGAACCATAGGGCTAGAGCAGGGTTAGTGAAGTTTTCATAATTATTATATTAAGATCTGCTAAGTTAATCTCATCTATACGATGGAATCAATTGTACCAATCATATAAGTTTACAAATTACAACGTAAGTGTATACTATACAATTTATGCTGGTTAATCCTACTATAATACAATTTAAATATGTACAATATTAACAATAAAACTAAAAATGTATACTCAGCATTAAATCTTTCGGAATAAAAAGTGCAAATAAACCAATACTGCAACGGGCACAAGCTGCAAGTTTTCTGCAGTTAGCGCCCGCAGAGCGCATCGCAGATATCCTCCGTCGAACACTATTCAGGAAGCCATTACTATCTCTCCTTTTAAGGTCTTGTTTCTTTTGCCAGCTTTTGATGCATTATCACAGAGATTTATTATAGCCGAGATAACTCACGATTTTGCATAGAACGCGCTTCGAAGATTTCGCTTATCAGATTTAATTCTTGGTTACGCGTCCTGCCGACGTTTCCCTCCCTTTTACTGTAACGTTGTTCTACGTATATTTATTGTACTGGAAACGTTGAGTGTTAAAATTTAGAACAGATATAATATGTTCTTATTTTCGTACCAGCTTTTACAGGATAATAAGGTTGAGTGTATCATATATATAGAATATGTGTACTCTTTATTTAACAACGTAGATATATAAGTAAATGGGAAAGTCTAGAGGCTAAGTCTGCGGACTTGCCATCTTCTTCCGGCAAATAATCAACTACTTACAATTTCATTTGACTGAACGGGTTGGAGATAGGTACTTCGTAGTAAATAAAAAAATGTTGTGTGAAAAAAGAATATTATTATGTCACACAGTTAATATAGAACTTTCATTATGGACACATAGAAAATAGAACGCTAATTTACTTGATGGTACTATTAACAAAATCTGTCATCCCTCTATGCGTATAGCGAAACCCCTAAAATGTATCACATTTTTAATTGTTCAAAATGTAATAAGAACACTGTGGAAAATGTTGACTTCAGAAGCGAGGTTAGCTCTATCAGGGACGTATTATCATCAGTGAGTGTAGTTCGTTGCCAAGTTCTCATAGCTAGCGCAGTTTTATTTCAAGGCCTCGACCACACAAAAGCTTCTAGAGGCAATAGGATAAGAGCTTAATCTTGAAAAGAGGTCATCAAAGCAGCACATCATTCATTAGCTCTTTTGAAGAAACTTGGTCAATGGAATTTTTTTATTCGATATATAAAAACTGAATGAAGATCCGCAAACTTAAAATATTTTTTTAACTTTCGCGCATGATAGTTCACCAAAAACAGGCTTATAAACATACATTAAATGAGTAAAAACTTAATGAAAAAGATTCATTTTTTAAATTATAGATAGACAAGACTACTTACCTAATTTTGAAAAAAATAATATCTAATATTTAATAAAATATGTAAATAATTCACAACCGAAGTGTAAAACGAAGGACATTCTCAATTCCGAAAATTGTTTATGAATTAGAAACAAATAACAAACAAAAGGCGAAATGGTAACGATTAGAAGTGTTTTATACCACTTAGGTGACACACAAGCACACGGTACACCTGATGGGAAGAATGGCCGTGAATGAATGACTTAGATACCGTGGCCTACGGACTTATGCAACACCAGGAGCGTTACACTCATGCTCCGACCCTGTAAGAACCTTCTAATGCCGTTCTTGAAGAACCCCATATTGTAGTCGCTAGGGAAAACCATTGCAGGGAGTTCATTCCACACAGTGCACACTGTTTCCAATCGTAGGGTGTGAGGATGAAGGATGAATTCATCAACGCATACGTTGAGAAGATAGAATGTATGTAACTGTAGGGATCATGTAAAACAATACATCTGAATACAAACCATTTTATAGGCGGTAAAACAAACTCAGCGAGGCATTCATCTGAACCCAAACCATTGTAGGTATAAGAAAAGTCTGGTACCGTTTTCATATTTGACTTATGCAAAGTCCTATAATAACTGAATGCACCCACCAAACACTAATAGAAAATTAAATTTAGAATATCACCTGAACAGCCAGTACCAGTAAAACTTTCTAGTGGGAAACGATGAATGATAAATGAAATATTCAAACTAGTTGTGTTCTGAAATTAAATGTTCAAATTATGTTCTCAACTTGAATGTTTCACATTATGTTCCTTAATGAAATGTTCAAACTATGCCTGCTATGCTGCAGATGGTAAAGTTTCACAAACAGAGATCTATTAGAAATGGGTAAATCGCGAGATTAATAACCGTTGCAGTTCTGTGAATTGTTGTTTGAAGACCAGCAATGAAGTTTGTGATTAATAGATTGTAGTGTTTCTGTTTGATGTTTAGGTACCTACTAATCTAAAACTAAATAAATGTTTATTCGAAATTAGTGATGTGACATAAATAATGTGATGAGACTAAGTGAGGTGTCCACGCAAGTACAACCACAGATTACTTCTTAATGTACCAAAAGAAGGAATTGTGATTGAAAATAAATATCTTTATTAAGAAAACTAGCTGACCCCGCGAACTTCGTACCGCCTAACAGTCAATTCTTTTTTTTTTCAATTTTTCTCTCCGTAAGAACCATCCCCGTCCTTTAAGGAATGTTCTAAAAAAAGAATTAGCGAAATCGGTCCAGCCGTTCACGCGTGATGGCGTGACAACGGAAACGGGTTTCATTTTTATATACAGGGCGTCCCACGGCGATGCCACATGGAGGGCAAGTACCTTAAATCCTTAAGTTAGCTCATTTTGTTTAAAGGAGACTTCATTTTATTTTTAAAAAGAAACAACACTGCATTCAAAGATTTTTAAAAATTCGCTTGCCACACCCGGTAATCGAACCGACTAAAAGCCGAAAAAGTAACATCCTGTATTTTTATGGCATCAATCGATAGTGTCAATCATAAGGATCAAATCTCTCTAAGAAACATGGTAAATTAAACGAAAGGAAGTCCTTGAAATCTAAAATTATAAATTCAATTTGGCAAAATAAATCACTTTAACTCAAAGTTCATGCATCCATCTGATACCATATTAACAATAAAATTCCATATTTAAACTACTTTTCTTTTTTTATCGTGCTGACACCGCTGCTGGTCAGCCGTAGTATTTAGGTATGTCGAACTCAAACCGACTAAAACCGCACGCCATCTAAATTAACAGGTTATAAGTTGATCCATAGGGCAATTCTCTTGCCATTTTCGTTGCACAGGGTATACCGCGTGCAGGTTTCTAATCAAATCAAAGATATCTCTAGTGTTGATACCTTGTAAGAATTTCTCACAAGGTATCAACACTAGAGATATCTTTGATGAAATTTATTTAGTAAAATGAGTACTAAATGAATGAACTTTGTTACCTACTAAACGAATGTAACTTGATTGGGTAACTGCATGAGGTATGTGTAGGTAGGGTAGGTAGTTATATTTGGGTGCTTGAATAGAAACCTGGTGCAACGAAAATGGCAAGAGAATTGCCCTATGGATCAACTTATAACCTGTTAATTTAGACGGCGTGCGGTTTAAGTCGGTTTGAGTTCGACATACCTAAATACTACTGCTGACCAGCAGCGGTGTCAGCACGATAAAAAAAGAAAAGTAGTTTAAATATGGAATTTTATTGTTAATATGGTATCAGATGGATGGATGAACTTTGAGATAAAGTGATTTATTTTGCCAAATTGAATTTATAATTTTAGATTTCAAGGACTTCCTTTCATTTAATTTACCATGTTTCTTAGAGAGATTTGATCCTTATGATTGACACTATCGATTGATGCCATAAAAATACAGGGTGTTACTTTTTCGGATTTTAGTCGGTTCGATTACCGGATGTGGCAAGCGAATTTTTAAAAATCTTTAAATGCAGTTTCGTTGCTTTAAAAAAATAAAATGATGTCTCCTTTAAGTAAAATGAGCTAACTTAAGGATTTAAGGTACTTTCCCTCCATGTGGCATCGCCGTGGGACGCCCTGTATATAGATATGTGCGCCGGATTGTCAGGTTTCATAATAAACATTCACTCAGAACCATTATCTGTGAATCCCACAAAATAATATTGCCGTAATAGTTGACGAGGTAAAAGTTTAATAATTCGTTGCGCCATCACAATTGGTAGGTACTTGGCTGTCAAATCAAATCAAAACTTCAAAACGGTATGAATATAAATGTGTGTCAAGTAATTTTACTGTTAGTGGTCAGGTAGACGATTAAAAATAAGTAAAAATTATAAAATAGAACTGGATTTATTTTCTACTGTTTATTACTATTTTTTTTCTTTAGAGTTCCGTTAAATATTTTTTTAGAAATAATATTAGTAACCGAATCTTATTTGAACTATAGGTATAAATAGTGGTTATAGAAAAAAGTTCAAATAATCACCCATGAGCGTTGAGCGTAATGGGCACCATTAGAACAAGAAGTTCTAATATTTTACCTATATAATATACCTAATTAGTTATTGATCGATGTTTACAATATCCTTTTAATAATTATTTAAATTATTAATAACCCACGAAAGACCACTGCCTGTCTGTCTGTCTGTCTGTCTGTCACCAGGATGTATATCATGAACCGTAATAGCTATGACAGTTGAACTTTTGGATTATATAGTAAGCGCGTTAAAAACTGAATCGTCGGGACATAAATCAATTGTCTGTCATTGAAATAGACTAGAGGATTGTTTTTTTTGACATTTATGGCCCGACGACTTCTATAGTACCTAAACTCACCCCAACGAAGATTTTCCACAATCAAAATTCATAATACTTAAAATAATAAATTCAATTTAATTTTATTTAAATGACTCCCACACAATAAACACGATTTTCGCAGGAACAGGTGAGGCTAAAAATAAGGTTATAGGGCTTATAGGTAATATAGTGTCTAATTTTGTGTAGTGTACGGGTACTGGGCAAGTCCGATGCGCACTTGCCAGAGTTTTTTTTTAGTTAGCAGTAGGTAGTTAAAGAATCTAAAAAAAATCATGCCTTTTTCGCAATTAAAAAGAACAATCAAAAGGTCCGTCAATAATTCTTCATCATTGGTTGTTAGACTATCTAGTATGCACTCAAAGCCAGCTACTGAACTGTCTTCTCTTACACCACATGTCCTTGAAGCAAATCTTCGCCATTCAAGATTTGTCTCAAAGAGAAAAGATTCAGGTTCCCCGCTTCAGGAGTTAGGTCAGCTCCTTGGGACTGATTCAATGCGAAGAAACGGACGGACCATCATTCGCTCCGATTATTTTCTATAAGTAGTTACTATTTCTGAAAACTTCACTTGCGTGATTCAGGAAATCTACCTAGTTTTTGAGATAATACAGTGGTCTTTCTACAATTTATCGATATTCGCATCTACTGCTTGGTGAGATATTTGGCGTTAATTTATTTTGTCAAGGACACGAGAATATGTCTGGTGTCCCAAAAACCAAGGCATTATGTATTATTGTGAATAATATAAATTATTATAAACTAAAAACCCAACTGCTACTGAAAAGACCGAAACAAGTCTATGAAACTTATATAGATCTTTTCAATAGCAGTCGGCTTTTGTATTTATTAATAATTTTATTATTACACATCAGGTATTACCGGATTATTCTAAAATCAAAATATTTACAAACTTTGTCACATATTATGTCATATCATAATGTATATTTAATACAGAACTTAATTTCCATTCAAAGTTCAAACCACTAGTTCTTCTGGTATTGACTTTGCGGCCATTCAGTCAGTAAGTCACGTACTTTTTTTTTTATCGTGCGAATAATCTCCACGGATACCTCCCTAGCCGGAACCGGAGGAGGAGGTTATGTCGGACTCGAACCGACTAAAACGCACGCCGTCGATGGGCGGTCAGTTGCCGGAGGTGAGATTGTCGTAGCCAAACCCTCGCACCCCGGTCAACCCAGGGCCATATCGTTCGATCTGGCCCTCTTCCGGTGTGGGGACCACAGAGTCCCCAACTCGCCCCGGGTATGGGGAGGCACGCAATGCGCGCTGCCGCCGCGGCCTGCTTCTGCTAGGGTGACAGACGGCTCCACCCGTCACCCTCAGGCCCGCGCTCATGGGGGACGGAGGTCATTCTGCGACCTCCGACGCCCGAGTTGCCGCCACTCTTCGTGGGCCACGCGGTTTGTGATTCTCCTTCGCTCCTCGCGGGAGAAAGTCACATACTTATAAGTAAGTGAGGGAACAACTTACGGTCGGAATAATTAATTATTCGTTACAGACGTTTTGCTTTTATAGCAGTTCATGAATGAAGATTTTGTTAATTTACTACCATTTTTATATGCGTGAATCTTCACCGACTACTACTTGTTCTAGGTTTTATAAAAAAAAAATTAAGCTTGAAGGATAAAATAGGTAGTTTGAACACGGTATTTTTTGTTTGAAGGAGTATTAGCAACCGAAATTACTAATATTCACTCTAACCCCTTCAACTTAGCAAATTGCTTGCGTTAGGAGTGGGTTTACGTCAATAGCGTAATGGCCAATTCGAACCCGTGACCTCTCGATCGCAAGGCTGACTCCTTTACCACTAAGCTACCGACGCTTAAATGCGTATGTTCCAAAAGTAAATTAAATCAAAGTATTTTTAATCGAAAAAGTTTACAATAGCAAGTATTTGTGAATTGATGAAATGGTTGGTCTAACAAGATTGCCGTTATTCGTGGGTTTGAATATGAATATTTAAAATTCAGTTCTCATTTAATGTAAAACAATATGAACGAGTGTTACTTCTGACAATTTGTCATCTCATTTTCGTGTCATGTTCATTTCACTCATCTCCTTGTCTGTAACTAATATCTCACCCACTTTATTCAATAGATACAAAGATATAGATATAGAATACAAAGATTATGGTAGAGAACACAATAAATATTGTTGATAACTACTACCATTATTAACCGCAGGAAATAGTAGGACCATAGAGTACCCACAATCTCCTTTTGCAGATATCTTGCGTACAATACAATTGAAAACTAAGACACTATAATTCAAAAACAATTACACACTTAGTAGGAATATATTATTATAGTCAGTTGATATTACTTCATATTATGTTAATCAAACAGCTAAAGGGTACAATAATACTGTAATAAAGAGACTAACTGTTGATTATTTATGAGGCTCTGAACTCTGAACACAACGTGTGTAAACACTTCGGTGTGATTGATCATTTCAACGTAGATCCCTCTGTGTGGTAACAGTAGGGTCGCTTTACCTTACAAGTAAATCAATATCTAATGAATGTAGGTACAGTCGACCTCAAAACTTGCTAAAAATTAACAACCTTATAAACGAAATGTGAAAATTATTCAAATAAATCAACAAATAAAAAGTGCCACTCCGGGATGTGCTGACTAAGTGATAAAACTCAACGCTCGAGTAAACGGGTCCAACATATACAGATACTGAGAGGTGTCGGTAACGGTCTCAGTGTCGCGAGCACAATGGTTTTTTCCCATTTCAAAATGGACATGTAATGTCAATGTCAAAATTAAGTCAAAATACCCAACGAGCCTAAATAAGTTTTCATTTCCATATTGGTATTATCTTCCACCAAATTATAAAGGACAAGTAAAATTTAATATATTTTATGGTTTGTTCATTATTTTACTTACGGCTATATCACTCTTGATTTTGCCTACGGCTACATTTACCTAAACCTAAACCAGATATCACAACCCACAGGAACTTATTCTCGGAATAAAAATTGCTTATCCGGGAATAGGATCAATTGAGATTGGATCCATCCATCGTCAGAAACATTCGCATTTATAATATTAACAGAATGAAAGCTTCTCGAGATAAGGTGATCGGTAACTTGGAACGTGTTAAGCTGCTCTTGAAGGTGATTGTACCATCGACGAAGTCATCTGAATATTTTTGGAATCGGTTTGGTGCTATTTTTTTCATATCTTTTGAATTGTTACGGTTCATTATGTGCGGTAAAAAGTGACATTAAAAATCATTTATACTGAATTCGAGCCAACCTCGTTAGTAGTTCCTTTATACATTTAGACATTGAATACTTTGGAAGTACGTAGTGAAATACTTATACCGAAATATTTATACTCGTACTTTATAATCTGCTTTGAGAATTGAGTATTTCAAAATATCCAATCCTACTTACTAATCATTTTACAAATGTGAAATCCATACTACACGATATGTTTTAGGGACATACATACAAAAAAGATTAACGGATTTGGCTAAAATTTCTCACACACCAACTACGACCCAATTCGGGTTAGCTTTTTATAGGTTCTTGTTTGTTTAAAGTCCACTGATCCTGTCCTTTTGTACCTACTTGTGTTGAAATAATTTATTCATATTGTATTTGAAACTTCATTTAAATAATATTGCAATTTTATGCAACCCTATCACTTTTCTTATATCTTTCTAAATCAATCGCCTTGTTCTGAATGTTTGAGAAGCTAATGATGATTATTTATAGCCTATTACTAACCTTTATTGTTGGCAATGAAGTCCAAACTTCCATTACAAAAATGTAAACATCAACATCCTACTGGCGTTTTCTTGAAATACAGGCAAATCAATTTTTACCACCAATGTCGTAACTATTTGTGTAATTAATTACTACATACTACACAGTTTACTTTTTGTGTATTTTGTTACTAACATAGTTCTTAAGTTGTGCATTACTAACATTTTTATGGATCAAAGGTCTGAAATAAAGCTTATTATTATTATTAATTGTATCTATAGTCATATGGGTACATGTAGGTACTCTCGTAATTAATATTTATACATCATCATCTTAGATCTGAACCCCTTCACTTCGGAGCCCTAGGTTCGCTTTCCAGTCGCCTGGTCATTTTTATATAGCTATTTTTTTTCTGAAGTATCTGCTTGCATCAAAAACGGGCACAAGAGCCTCGTATGGTGTTTGGTAGGTGTACCAGCTAGCAGGCAAGGCTTGTATGTGCCATGATACTATTAATAAGGCCCATGCACTACAGTGCATGCATTACAATCAATTGCATGCAGGTAAAGATAACTTAAGTTCTAATTTTAGCTATCCACATTTACAGTTCATTTTGGTTTCGATATTTATGTTCATTATATTATACGGCCATTGCTGTTTAGCGGACTTTAGCATTAACTTTACTAATATAAAACCACAGTGAGAAATTATGGGTAATAAAATACTAGCTATATAAAATATACCTAGTTCGTAATTACTTCCTTAACCCAACTTCACTCCTAGAACCCAAATGGCTTCAAAAACATTATGGAGGCCTCTTTAAAATGAATGGAAGCTTTTCTATCCCCGTTTTCATTTATTATTCATCTAAGTGATAGTAAATAATAATGAGAAACGATTCTAATGTGACCTGCCTAATGTAATGTTCGCTGATTCGTTTACTATATTTATAAAAATGTTTTTATTAGAAACTAGCCTTCCGCCCGCGGCTCCGCCCGCGTGCATCTCGGTTAACGCGACCTTTGCTCATATCTTCGGTTCTACTCAACCGATTGTGATCAAACAAACGTAAGATTTTGAGTCTGAGCAAGCCCTTTCTAACAAAAGAAACCGCATCAAAATCCGTCCAGTAGTTTTTGCGTCCATCGCGGACAAACAGACAAACAGACAGGAAATTCAAAAAAAAATATTTTCGTGTTCAGTATCGTTAACATAACATAACCCAAGTATTTTTTTTGAAATATCTCCAATGTACAGACACGACCACTTTACAATTATATAATAGTATAGATGTGGTAATCTTGAGGTTGTTACCCGTAAGCAAGTGCCTATAAATATGACTAAGCGGGCAGATATTTTCGATTGTTATTAACCAAATATACGATAGATCCTGTCATGTATTAGGAGTAATTTTCGACCTAATTTTTCTTATTTACTTAAGTATCTACTATATTTTCTGGTCATTCGTTACTCAGATTAATAAAGGCAAAATTGCTTAGCTTTTGTATGGTTAGATAGTCTGTAAATATAGTGATTCAATACCATGATATAGGTGTCAATAAATATAGGTACGAATTGCGTTTGCAGATTATTAATATGACAACTGAAACTTACATTATGTACTGCAAATGATGGTGACTTTTATTGAAATCTAAGGATTTACGCCGAACATTGCTTCACCTTGCTTAGGTATACATCAACACGCGTGCTCGTGATTACTTTGTCACGATTTTTTCAAGAAATTATAACAGAGCTGCGAGAATATTTACAAATCTTACTTTAGCACATCAAAGTTACAAATTATATAATAAATCCTTCTCACTTAAGTAATGCATCAATGTCTACAGGCGGACAATAGTGATGCCTCCATTTTGTTTTGCCGCTTGCTTCGGTCCGCAGTCATATCGTGAGTGGATTCCCGCATCCGCCGAGAACATTGTGCTCTAAATGGCTCCTATGCATCACCGTGAATAGGGCATAATGTAACAACTTACTTTGTGTATAGCCATGTCAATACTGGAAATGAAAAACTTTTCTGTAATAATACACTGCGCTGTCTAGTTAGTTAATTAATACACAAGGATTGTGTTAACGTTTTAACCCATAATCCACTAGTCGAGCCGCTCGTGCACCTTCTGTACACGAGTGGCTCGACTTTTGACTTATTCTAATAAAGATAAAAAGGGTTATTAATAGAAATTGGACAAATACTCAATAATGCAACAGGGGACTATCGATCCGGGTCGTTCCTGGTGCAAAGGTTGGTCATCGCAATCCAGCGTGGAAACGCGGCGAGTGTGATGGGCACTTTTCCACCAGGAACGGTCAGGATACAAATTATATATTTTAAATATATTCTTATAGTTATTAAAATTAAGTTTTGCTTTCAATCTCGCATCAAACTGTAATTTAAAGTATGGCGAAATCTTATGCAGGTATTCCCTTACCACCTTGTTTTGTTAGGAGCTATGTACGAATTTTAAGAATAGCAAAGGGATAGAATAACAGATAATATCCACTAAAAAGTTCTTGATACCCAATTTATGAGTGAAAAATTCCGTGAAATTATTTCTTTACGAAAATATTTTCTACTGACTTTTGCTTTCAATTCAGCAGAAGTTGGTTATCGCTGACGAATGCTGACGAAGACAAAGGGTTGGGCTGGGCTTCGTTGTGAAGTCGGATAACGATCGGCTTAGAGGATTAGTTGAGAAAAGTTAACTAAGACGGAGTTACTTTCGATTATAATATTAATACAGCTGATGTATTGTCTCTTCTCAACCTGATAAAGCTGTAGATAGTGGTCCCAAATTACGCACGTTAATTTTTGATAATCCAATTACTGGTAAGTATGCTTGCTAACTTCTATCAAATTTGAAAAAAAAAATATCTCGACTTTTTTTAAGAGCAGGTAGGTACTTAGTTACGACTAGTTCGAGAGACGAATCACAGAAATTAAAAATAATTACATAAAGTTTTCCTTCAGCAATTCGTCCTATTGATTTTTTTTCTTCATTCTTAGTAACCGAAATTACAGTAGCTACGTAAGCTTCATACTGGCGTTATAATATTTATGCCATGCTATGCCAGAGTGCTCCTTTTTCATGTGTGGAAGCTCTCTCGGGTACCTACCACCTCAACGGAGCTAGCGGTGAGGTGGTTAGCTCAGAATCGGATCGACTAGAACCATACAAAGATCCGTTATGCGAAGAGTGTAGGGGCCCCATATTTTCTAGAAAGGAAATTACTAGGAAATAGATAGCTTTTTCATGACTCACTAGTTAACGTAAAATACGTTTGATTATCTGCGTATCCGCAGACTGAGTTACGTTAAATACTTACAATAAAATTACATGTTGTGATGACTTTTAGGGTAACAAGTTGCTGATTCATGCGATATAATATATTGCTTGAGACTAAATCAAGATTAACGTTAGATACGGTAACGATGCGATTATAAGTTTAATTTTGTACCTCAAGATTGAATCTCTTAATTATCACACATACAGGTATTTTTTGTCTCTCGCACTTTATACACAACACATGGAAATTAAGATAGATGAATATAATTATATATAAACGTAGGTACTTCGGGTTTAGCACAGTAGATAATATTTTTTTAGGTTAGAATTTGAAGAATATGTGTGTTATTTTTATGTCAACTTACATATTTATAACAAGATTTGAATACATTCAGTATATTAAGTAAATAAAAACCCGCGTGAAAATTCTTATTTAGACAAGTTATGTACTAGTAACGTTACACCTTATATACGTATGTACTTGTTGATATTTTCAACTAAAGTAATCGCTATGTAAAAAGCCCGTTTGGACATTTCAAGTCCATGAAGTTCTCAATTTTGAGAACGTAAAACAATGATATTTTTCAAACGTAGAATGACATTTTTCATTGATTGGTACCGCCCACTCCGCTCAGTGCTGTCCATAACGAGTTTTTTATACTCTCCACAGACTATTAATAAATTGGTTATGGTAAAAATAAATCGATTAAGATATTTTTTTTAATTTTATCATATAAATATCTAAGACAAAGTTAAAGATCGTACACTTATCTGTAAAAATCCGGTCAAGTGCAAAACGTGTGTTAATGCGCAAACACGACTCGTGTTTGCGCATTAAAGATTCCTCACGAAACTGAATTGTGGTGCGAACTAATGCTACATGACCGGCAATATGCTACATGACCGGCAATATGCTACAGTACTGGCAATATGCTACATGGCCGGCAATATACTACAAGACCGGCAATACTTTGATTGCGTTGAATTAGAAGTTTGATTTTAGGGTACTCCTCGTTGAGCGAGAATCCTGAAATGTGAGACGAAGCAAGGTCATAGAGCACAAATAAAAGGAAGTGTGCTTGCTCAAAAGTGCCAATAGGAAAAGGTGGACGGTTAATAATCTGCCACGCTGGATCAGCTGGTGGAGGTTTTGTAAATAATGCCTTGCTCGCATTTGAGTCTAAAAGCACAAAGGAATATCATGAGGAAATGGACGCAAATAAATTCACAGAGTGGTTTACTAACCTGTTAAGAAACCTCCCTGAACAATGCATAATTATTATGGACAATGCATCGTACCACTCAGTTCAGATAGATAAAGCGCCTACTCAAGCAAACAAAAAGGCCGATTTAGTAGCATGGCTACAAAGAAAAGGCGTTGAAGCTGATACGAAATTGTTAAAAGCTGATTTGCTGCAACTGGTAAAAGAAAGTAAACCTGCAAAATTAAAATATAAAATAGATGAATTGGCACTTCAGCATGGACATAAAGTGATAAGAACACCGCCATACAATTGTCAGTACAATGCTATTGGGCTGATCTGGGCTCAAATGAAAGGCTATGCAGCACGCCAAAATACAAAACCGCCATTCTCCACTAAGAAAATGATGACATTGCTGAATGAAGCGTGTGCCAAAATAACTAAAGAAGACTGGGTAAAAGTGGTAGAGAAGACTCGTAAAATAATAAAGGAAGACTTTGACAGAGACGTCAAAATTGACAATATAATTGAAAATAAATTAATTATAAATACGGGGGACGATAGTTCAACAGACGATTTTGGCTCATCATCAGAAGAACGTGATTGAAATAAAACCATTTTTAACGGATTCTATCGCGATTAATTCTTTATTACTTTAACCCGAAGTTTCGGCTAACTTTCAGCAACCGTGGTCGCGGAGTGACTAAACATCAGCGACTATTTACGTAGAATGAGCTCGCGGTTTCGTTAAGTCTGACTGTTTTTTGCTGTTTTCTAGGTCTTTTTTAAATTAGTAAACCACTCTGTGATATTATTTTGTACTTTTAGACTCAAATGCGAGCAAGGTATCATTCACAAAACCACCACTAGCTGACCCGACGACGTGGCAGATGATTAAGCGTCCACCTTTTCCTATTGGCACTTTTGAGCAAGAGGCCTTGGTATCATCTGTCCATGACTGCGGCACGGTATGATTCGAGTTCAGCCAAGTCTCATCGACAAATATGACATTATCCCAATTTGTGACTTTGTTGTGTTTGCTGTTATCTAGGTTTTTTTATTCCTAGGTTTCAAATATCATCTTAAGTCACCCCGGGACCAGGGCTGCTAGAAAGTAGCCGACGTAGGGTTAAAAGTAAATAGTGACAGATAAATCGCGATAGAAGCCGTTAAAAAGTGGTTTCATTTCAATAAGTGATATAAGCGTAAACTTCAGACAGTAGGTATCAAGAAAATGATTTACTAAAGATTCATTTTCATGCGATTTCTATTGGTTATTATTGAGTGAATATTATTGTAATAAAAATGTTAAATGAAAGAAAATTAACTTTTCGCAGTATTGTATTGTTTAAAAATACCTACAATATCAAAGTTTAGATTAAATTTTCTAATTAGAACTTTAAGCCAATGAACTTTACACTACAATACAATACATATTCTAATCGATCAAATACGCATACAAACTTGAATCGATTTATTTTGAGTATCGTGTACCGAGTGGTGTGGTTACATCCCTAGTTACGTTCAAATGACAAATGTCATAGTGGGCCTCTTACGTTGAGACTACTTTAAGTATTTTCATTGCATGTTGTACTAAAAATCAGTTCACATCTGAAGAGCAAGGTATGGAGATTGAATTTATAAGTGTAGATAACCATTTGATTGTAAATCTAACACTATAGCCACTACGGTAACTTCTTTATAGGTATATCATTTGTCACTACCAAGTATTGCCAGCTTAAAAGAGTACCTACATTGTTCGAACTCTTCATTTCCACACAATACTGATTACCTCCCTAATCTGACATTTACTCCCCAACTCTCTTTGTTTTATAAAAGAAGTAACAAGCTTAATGTTATTAGCTGTATAAAAAATGAACTTGTATTTTCGAGCGCAAAAATTCTCGAATATTTTACTTTCCCTTAGGCATCGTTAGCCTAAGGATCCACAGCGCCTACCGAAGTTTTCGAGACCGATTCTGAACACTTCATCCAATTTTTGTAGTCCTAATGAAACTAGATTAAGTTTGTATTGGATATTCCCGTGCATACAGATAAGAAAGTTAGACAGAGTTTCTGCGACTTGCAAGTGAAAGTTCTTGAAAGGTCTTTATTGTGTTTGTGCGGAATTTCGTTTCCTTTCCATCTTTGTTCAGAACTGTTCTTGGAGGAAATTGTGCTATACTCGTCGGTAAAGTTAGTTCTCGGCTTAAAACGCATTTCGTGTTGTGGAACAGTATTAGCGATAAACACGTCACTGCAGACAGAAAGGGAAAGTAATTACTTAGGACTAAATTAATCTATCCTTATAGTGTCAGATGAAGTTTGTGAATATGTTTGGATGTTTTGTTACTTATTCAGGGTCAAAGATTTATTGTAGGGTTAGATCGGTCTGGACTAATACGTAGGCTACTCTTTATACCTGGAATAGGTTCTTATAGGTTACAAGGAGTGTATGAGGGCATAATATAGACATACATACATATATAATCACGCTTTTATCTCCGGAGGGATAGGCAGATATGAATCCAAACCCACATTTTACCAATCATTGTACTTAATCCCACGTATTAGGGGGTGAGTCGGTGTGGCATAGTGATAGGACAACTGCGTCAGTGGTTGCAGGTTCAATTACCACTCATTGCAAAATATGTGTAGGCATAGGTACATTCATCCATGTAAGGCCTGACGACTTGACGGAAATCGATGAATTATGTCTCAAATGAAAATATGAACAAAAGCTATGCCTTCTGTGTATTATTGGCGGTAAAAAGTTATATTGTCAATGAAATATTATAACTAAAACAGAAATAGGTTAACAAAATGAATTAAATTAGAAGGAGACCCCACAAATACATAAATGTCGCATCTAAAAAGTAGTTACAAAATAAAACAAATGATTAAAAAATCAAAACCCCGACTTTGGCTGTATATAAGACGGAAACAACATTATGATTTTTTCCATCATTCATCTTATTTCAATCTGTAATCCATCGATGGAATGAACCAACCCACTGTAGTATTAATTCAGCTGGTAACTCTAACCACACGGTCATCACACCGACACGGGGTTATCCCTCGTCACGAAGCTGAACGTCTCACATCAATTATTTCGCCACGTTCAAGATGGTATTTTTACGCTCACCGACGCAGAACACTTTACTTTTGAATTATTTATCTTTAGTGTTCGCAACGAACTACATGTTTCACCCGAATACTCAAATCCTTTTGAGAGCTAATTTCACCAAACATCAGTTTATCACGTTATCCTTAATGAATCATTGAGAGAAACATGACGCAGTTTAGTTTTAATTCACGGTTAACAACAGTGATGAAATTAACTCTTTAATCTGATCTTTATCCTTTAAAACCAACAGCCACATTGTATGTTTTATACTCTGATTTCATATTTGTAAATCATTTTACTTAGCAGTTCAAATTGGTGAAACATTTCACCAATTTCACATTATTACCTACCTAATGATTCATAATCATACAAAACTGTTCAATATTTTACTGCCTGCTGTAATTTTCCCAAGCGACCACAATATAGGGTTCTTTAAGAACGCCATTAGAACATTCTTACAGGGTCGGTAGCACGAGTGTGTTGTGTCACGCCCTTTGTGTTGAACACGTCTATAGGCTACGGTAACCGCTTTCCATCAGATTGGTCATGTGCTTGTCTGCCACCTAAATGGTATAAAAATGAAATCAAAATATGAAACATAACAATGAGGCATTTACAGAGCAGTGACCTAAAATCCGGCAAAACCGAGAAGTACGGCAAGCGTTTAATAAAATCACGCAGCGTTTTCACTTACATATAAAAACGGAATTGAGAACAGTAAAAGAAGTTCTACACTTCCAAGTTTCTGATCTATCCACTTATTTGAACTAGATATCAGTTGTCGTCTCCCTTTGGATTGTTGTACGGCATAAAGTAAAACGTACAAAGACATTGTCTACAGGGCGTCCGTAGTTTTTGACAGTTACGATCAAAAGCGGGTGCCATACTTCACGCTCCTCATGTTATTTCATTTAAGGAGCTCGAGTGAAAATAAAATATAAAAGTAGAACGTGTGACTGAAGACGTTCTATAGATTTACTTTTACGTCAGTCCCAGGCCGTTTAAATGGGAACGTGCCGTCAGAGATTATTATCAATTCCCTTTTATATTTTGCGTCGAACATTTTTATATTACAACGGATGACGCTTCTAAATATTATTGTAATACGTGGGCTCAGAATGTATTCTGAGTACGTGGGTATGACACAGAATTTGAATTATGAACAGTCTGAATCGCCTTTTGAAGAAATATCGTATTAATAAAAATGTTATGTTATTTTTACAAAGGTAATAGGGACTTTATAACAGCAAAGAGCGACTATAACAAGCAGTATCTGGATAGCACAGCGGCTTGTTATGGTATAATATAGACTGCTTTCTAATAATTTGCTCAATTGTATAAATTACTTATACTTATTCTGAAATAATAACTCCAAATTACCTTCCCAAGTTAGCTGTCTCGGATATATGTCAAATTACCTTAAGAAAGTTTAAAAGTAAAGCCACGATAATATATTATACTTAACAGTAATTTATTTTTTCATCAGAAATGTTTGTTTGAACTTTGTTTTAGTTTTGATCAACCAACCGTCTCGTCGCGTCGATCCGTCTTTTAGCACATCTTACTAATCAGTTCGGGGTCAGATGTCGATAAAATCATACATCCTAAGGGACAATCCTTTATGATATATAATTTTATCGATATCTGACCTTTTCTAGGTACCTACAACATATCGATTGAGGGATAACGCATTTTCTGCGAGTTTTTAAATGTAAAATACAGGCAACGCTCGTTAATGGAAATTCTTCTTTATCTACTTACTTAATTTATTACTTAGATTCTAAAAGTTTAACTCAACAGGTGGGCCCGACTTTTAATATCAGGCGCAGGTTAAATAAAAGTGCTCTGAACTCATAAATATTTAAATTAAATTAGAGAAATTCTTTTCCTTATATTTCGGTGGCGGCCTACTCAATTCTGAAACATGAAATTGTGAATGATTCAAATAGGTATTTAAATTCGTAACATAAATCATAATAATTAAACTGCAATTATTATGAAACTTGTCGTTTGAAATTTGTTGTCATTTGAATTTATAAAGGTGCACAATTGTGGAAGGTGGATGTATCTACCTTTTTGCTCGAGTTGGTTTGACTTCATAAGAATTTGAAGAAACTAGCTCGAGATTATTCGCTTGTAATTTTTCATATTTACATTTGTATGTGACTTCAGATTTTTTTATTTAAATTCAGAAAACGGAGCATATACTGAAAATTGGGTTGATTGACTATATCTCTATGATCATAGTAATAAATAATGGTGAAGAATTTTCAATATTCATCATTCAGGTTTCAAAGTTCAGTACAGACTATATGAACCATACTAAAGCCTACAGCAGCATTACACAAAATGCAGATGTGTTAACTAAATCAAACCAAAACATTCCCTTACTAGGTACATTTATCTATTTAACAAATGCGTGTAGATATTACCTTATCTCCGATTTCCAGTTGGTTACCTAAACCGAATTCGTTCACAGAATGAATTTGTTAAACGCCTTAACCCATTTATTTTATTGAGCAATTTAGATGTACCTTTTTAAATGTCATGAAAAAGTCCGTTCAGTAATTCGTTTTTATCGTCAATATTAAGGCAATAAAATTACGTTCAATCTGTGTATGTTAGGCTTGATGTGAATAAATAAGCTGTAATTCTGAGTATTATTCAAATATTTATTCTATTTTACACAATTCAATAACATTATCACATTTCATTAGTATTTATTCATTAGTATTATGTGATAGAGGCCTGTCCCGGCATCATGTGGGAGTTATATAACTCCTTAGGTGATTTTTTAAAATTCAGTCCAAAATAGATGCTAGCAATACAAAAGGTACCAACTGCTTAAATAATTAGTTTCTAGCCTCAGCGTGGTGGTTCAGGCTTTTTGGTGATGAATCAGTCGGGACATGTAATTTTCTAAGATTTTCTTTTTCATGTATTCTTATCATTATGTAAAAAGGAACTAAAAGATTGCTGGTCTAAGTAGAACACACAAAGCCTATAATCGTAGTATCTACCTACATTAGCAAGCATGGGTATATTAACTTAGAGAGTAGTGGAGAGCTGCTTCAGAACTTGTATACTACTATTATTTAATATAAATGCTATGTTATAAATACTTTTGTATAACTATGATATTAAATACCTATTAAGTGCCCACATTAAATATAAAGGCTCGTAGAGAATAAAGTTATGCCACTAAAGGATCTCCCTTGAGTCGTTATCCATCAAAGACAGGGCTGCAAGTTACGGCCTACAAGGGTTGATGAAAAATGTTCCTGTATATTAATTAGTTAATCTCACAAAACAGTTGCTATATTAAGGGAAAACTGTTTTTAATTTATTATACTGGGAGATGAATCCTGAAAAGAATAAATTTATGAATACTTTGGACGTCGTAACAGAGGTTGACCTCAAAAGGGCAATTTTGTTAATTAAAATAATTATCTTCCTTAGTTTTCTTTTTGTGCAGATAATAAATTTTTGATTTTGATTATTTTGCCATTACAATGACGATTTCAATTACATTTTTTCTTTTTACTTTGATATAATGTAGATGTAGGTAGCTAATGAGATCGCTTAAAAAAATAAAAAGCTATTTTTAGGGTTCCGTAGCCAAATGGCAAAAAACGGAACCCTTATAGATTCGTCATGTCTGTCCGTCCGTCTGTCTGTCTGTCTGTCTGTCTGTCTGTATGTCCGTCCGTATGTCACAGCCACTTTTCTCCAAAACTATAAGGCCTGTGCCTGTTGAAACTTGGTAAGAAGATGTATTCTGTGAACCGCATTAAGAATTTCACACAAAAATAAAAAAAATGCATAAAATTTTGGGGGTCCCCATACTTAGAACTGAAACTCAAAATTTTTTTTTTCATCAAACCCATACGTGTGGGGTATCTATAAATAGGTCTTTAAAAATGCTATTGAGGTTTCTAACATAATTTTTTTTCTAAACTGAATAGTTTGCGCGAGAGACACTTCCAAAGAGGAAAAATGTGTGTGTGTGTGTGTGTGTGTGTGTCCCCCCTCTAACTTCTAAAATAAGAGAATGATAAATCTAAAAAAATATATGATGTTAATTGCTATGCAAACTACCACTAAAAATTGGTTGGAACGAGATCCAGTCAGTAGTTTTTTTTTTAATACGTCATAAACCGCAATTTTCGCCTTTGCTACTACGGAACCCTTCATGGGCGAGTCCGACTCGCACTTGGCCGATTTTATTTAACTTTAGATTATTACAATAACTATAAAACCCTAGTAAAGCAAATAGCGTTTTGAATAAGTGCTATATCGCGCTAGCTTTACAATAATTCTTACCGACTTTAGTGTGGTTTAAACTATAACAAATCACACGATCTCTAGTTTACAAGTAATTATTGTTGAACTTGTCTTACGTCGTTCATGAAATCGACCATAAGAAAAATATAGAAGAATGAAATCAATAGAAATGAAACCATCTAATTGCTCTCTCTACACCAGGCTAATTGGATCAATTAGGATTATTTTATGATTAAAACTCTTTCTTGCTAAATTAAAAAAAATTAGCGACAAGTAGATACTTCAAGAATATTTAGTGAAATGGAAATATTAGTATTAACATTTTATTTCATTCTCGTAATACTTTTAGCCAAGTATCATATAGGTGTATACGCATTATTCCTCAAACTATAGAGACCGCCAACCTACATAGGTTACAAACCCGTCAATTTCGACGAGTCCCGGTAGTAAGGGTAAATCAGATATGCTGATTTAATGTCATCGTCGTAAAAGATGACATGCATGCCAATAGTCTCGTTGCCAGGGATGCCGAAAACGGGGTAATGCGGGCAAGAAATGATCCTGGAATCCGAGTTAAAATCGTCACATACAATCGGTTGCAATGGTAAAGCGATGATATATTATGATGATAACAAGTAATATTGATATTATGATGATTATAAAAGGGTCTATGTAACCTATTCATAGCGCAATTCCTTTCCATATACCCATGACTACTTCTTTGAGTGAATAATTTTCAAAATATGATTAAATGATATATCGGATAAAGTAACATAGGCAAAAATAGGGTTTTATACCGAACGTGTTATAGTTTCTCGTAACTTGCACTCCAAGCCACCATTTAAATTCCACTGCACTTACTCTCAAGACTGCAAAACACTACTCCAAGTGTTTATGTGAGAAACATTTTATAGAAATAAGTGCTTTTATGTTGATACGTGTGGTTAGAACCGTTCTATGTGCAAGCAGGCTTCTGAAACACGATTCCTGTCATATTTGACACTAGCTGTTAACCAGAGCCCCGCTCGCGAGAAATGCCATTACCACGATCTACAGGAAACTATTCCCAATATAAAAATATTTATTATAGAGAGGTATATTGATAGTCTATGTGCTATCTAGCTCCGTTCAGCCTTTCTGGCGTAATTGATATGTAAACATCCATTTATCTTTTTTATTTTATAGAGCACACGTCTATTTGACTTCACCTCGTCTGATGGTAAGCTGAAGGCAAAGTCTCTGAAAAGAGAGTCACTATTACAGACACGTACCATGTTTCAATGGTGGCACTCAGCTTGACGACCTCATCAGATGCTTTTTCACGCCCCGCTTAAAGGACCCGGGAGGAGAGAAACACGTGACGTGGTAAAGAGTTCCAAGTCTTAATGGTGCGGCAGAAGAAGGAGTCGCCGAACCGCTTGGTTCTTTATGGAATATTCTGCACCGTATGCGGGTGGCATCTAAGTCCTGCACATGCTGTCGTAGTATAGGAAAGGGGAGGGTGGGCAAAAATCATAATTTCCACATTGTCTAAATAGGGTTTCTCCGCAAATAAATCTGTTGCTCATATGCCTATTTCCCTTCGGGGTAGACAGAGACAACAGCCCGCTACTTGACTCTATCTTTACACACTTCACGAGTGTCCTCTACTGTCATTAAGCTTTTCATGCAAGCCCCCCAGTTTCGAGTACTGCTGACCTGCTTTTTTTTTCTTTTTTTTTTAAATTTAGTTATCGTGTGCAGTGCAAGGTTGACTCCGAAAAGTCTGTCCTACTTACGTACCTGATGCATCATTATACGTGTATAATATAGTAAAATACACAAGAATATAAAATAAATCTACGTAGTAGACTGTACGTACTAGATCTACTACGAATATTGTATCTTGCTCTAACTCACCTCTTAAGAGTTTAAATTCTATTGCTCGAAAATCTTATATTTTTCAGTCTACTGTGACCAAATATCATCATTCTTGTACACTCAACGTGTACCTATCCAACATACAGATAACGGTTCACCCTAAGAGCCTATAAAAATGCTAATACGGTGGAGGTGATGCGTTTGAAAAATGAAGGTATACGAAACCCTAAAAATGTTCGCACGTCTTTGATTCTTTACCGGAATATTTTGCACAATTCCGAATGAAATGTTTTAGTACAAATGAAGGTCTTTGAGCAAAGAAATGATATTCCATAGCTACGATTACACATCTCATAACTATCATGTGGTAGTAAAATGGGATTAGACAATATCATAATGATCCCATTTCTGATTAATTTAGTAAAATTTTCGGAATATTGACTTCCCGATAAGGTCCAGTCAATCGTTTCATTTTATTGTTATTGAAAAGTACATATTTAAAAATTAATGTTACTTTAGTATGGAGTCAAACAAAATGTACCTACTTTAACAATAATCTTTATTCTGTAAATAATTATAGAAATATGTTTTAGAATAATTTCTACACAGAATTTTGTAATGTAAAAGTAATTGTATCATGAAGTATTTGAAAATAACATACCACATATAACATACACTTAAAATCATTCTAAAGTTCGATATCAGAAAATATTGAAAGCGATTATTGAAATTGAAATATTGAATTTTGATTCGAAATGAAATAGTTCACACAGGAACTATAATATATCATTTCGAATCAAAAATGCAAAGCGAAAACTCAAACGCAGTTGGTTCATGATACGGATAAATTGAAATGGCCAAGAATAAAAATTACTTTTTAAATGAAACTTGTAAGAGTATTATAGATCCCAAGGGAAATCTGCGTACATCACTTTAAAGATTCCTAGTTTTATCTGGTACTTGAAAATTTCATAAAACCAAGCTTACTTGCCTTCTCATTGGATTACCAACATAGACACGCCCGTAGTGGTTTCCCGGAGGGTACCTACCACATAACATAGATATAATATGTTGAAACACAAATATTTCGTTGTTTATTCGCCAAATTATGTTTGCGAAGCTCTTCGAGCGTCGTTAGCTTTGTAGGTAATTAAATATCAAGTATGAATTGACTTTACGTTTCTACGACTCAGTTAATAGTTTCGCTGTGACTTTGTGTTAACTGAACTGATTTAACTGGTGCTTATCCTCATTAAGATATTTTTTTATCTTCAAATGTTTTGGGTTGGTAGCTTAGTGGTTAGGTAGAGTCGGCGATAGAGAGGTCTTGGGTTCGAAAATTGGATCTATGTATTTATTTTGCAAATATAATAATAATTCAGGGAATATCTAGTTATATGAAAGGTAAAGGCCAACCAATTACTTTAGTAACTTATACATTGTAACCAACGTACGAGCTATCCGGACCAATAAATGATTTTACAATCATTTTGAACATTTATTTTTGATGACTCCGCCCAAACAATTATTGTATGAAATTTTGAAGCATTTATTAGATTATTCAAATCGATTTAGAAAGAGAAAAGAGAATCGACTTAAAGTATTAGGTAGCGTTTCTTTGAAAACCATGACCACAACCTAGGTATATTAATTCGTTTGTAATATTGAACATGATCTTTTTTGTATCGAAACTTTTTTAAGAACAAAGCAACTTAATCAATGAAATTTAAAAAACGATCTTTAAAGTAAATATTTTGATTACAACAACAATCACTTGTGAATAATAGCAATGAAAAAGTGCTTAAGTTGCGGTGAAATAAAAACCTATTTATAAGCAAGTGTGTTGAAAAAAGTAATTTCTTCCTTTTTTCCGAGACTTTGCCTTTAGCTTGCCATCAGGCGAGGTGAAGTCAAATTGACGTGTCTTATATAAAAAATATAAAGATATATTTTCTTGCATAATTTAATCTTTGGTACACAGAAATATCCAGACCAATGCAAATGTATCTAGCTAGTTACATATTCAATTCATGCATACAAATATTGGTACTGCTGTGCAATTCTCTAAGCGCTCAGCGTCGAGCACAACGTTCCGACAACCTTGATGGAGATTGTCATTGGTCAGACAGGGTGACGTCACTGATGATCGACCAATGACAATCTCGTCAAATTCAAATTCAGGTTGTAGCAACGTTGTGCTCGACGCTGAACGCTCAGAGAATTGAACAGCTGAACGGGAAGGGAACCCGTGACTTCTAAATTAGCAGTCGAACACTGTCCCGCTACACCACAGCTGAAGCCATCACATTGTTCATTGTTTAAGTTTTTATAACAATAACCTCCCAAGCAGCACGCAATCGTTGGCAAAATCAATAAATTAACTATCTTACTTAATTGTCAGGGCAGGATGATTTATAGAATGACTGCCTCTGTGGCGTAGCGGTAGTGAACGCGGCTGCTACGCAGGAGGCGCGGGTTCGATCCCCGCTCAGTGCCAATATTTGTATGCTTGAATATAAATATTTGCATTGGTCTGGGTGTTTCTATGTATAATATGTATGTACTTACAAAAAAAAAGTTTATATCCGCATTCTAGATTCCATAACACAAGCTAATTAAGCTTACCATGGGTCTAGATAGCGTTGTGTAGAATATTGTAGAATATTTATTTGTAGAATATTATATAATGGATAATACACATAACGGTTGTTTCATATAAGTTCATAATAAATAATGGACTAAATACATAACTGACGACTCATATAAGCTTGACTGACACAAGTTTAACTCTTATAAGTTTAACTCGTATAAGTTTAACTGATATAATGTATATCTCATATAACGTTCAACTCGCCTAACATCTAACGGTTAGCTGACATTATATTTTTGACAGTCCCTAACTTCGGGTTAGCAAGTAGCTAACAAAACTAAACATTAAAAAAATAAACCCGAGGTTTGCTTCTAACTTTTGACGGCGCAAGACAAATTATTTATTTAACCCCGGGTTAGCAGTTAACTCAGAGTTAGCAGCGCTAACCCAGAAACGTGCAAGTGGGCCTTACAGTTTATTTACCCACAATATATGAAATATATATTATATGGTATGGGTTATACAAAATATAATATTTTGAAATAAAAAACGTGCCACTCTGTAGGTTTTATTTTGATTCTCAGATAACCCTAAAAAGATGTTAGCTAAGCGTAGCCCTGAAACGATTCACGAAATGAATAAATTAATATAAATTAATTATGGTTTTTCTATTTTTTAATTCAATGAAATCAAATAAGTGGCAAATTATAAAGTTTAGTATAAACTACTTTTTTTGTTTTAATTTATTATTGTATTTTAAGAAGTTCTGCCATTGTCTCCACTGTATAATCAGTATAAAAACGCTCGCCATAAGACACACAACAACCAAAGTGTCCGCAGACTTTAACTGGGTAACATGCATTTCAAACTTGGTAAGTGTTTTTCCATCGTTTATCTTAAAAAAAAAAGCAATAAAAGATCTAGGGTATACCATATATCGCTGTCCAGACCCAAGCTTGGCATAGTTAGTAATATGGGTTCTAGAATGCGGATGAAAATATATTGGGTTGTGAAAATACTTTTTAATTGATTTGATTATTTAATTTCCATGTAGTACGTTTATGTTTTTGAACCGAAATTACTAAAATAATTGTCTTTCTTCTCTTTTTAAAAAAAAAAGCGACTCCAATTAAATTAAACATCCCAAATATAACATCCCAGTATGCTTTTGAAACGTAACTGCCCAGTAGTGTCCAACAGACTCATTTTATAGATGTAAGGTATAATTTTTGTGTGTATGTTGTCATAACGACTAAAGTATTTATTTTTATGAATCGACCATTTATCTCTATTGAGCAATGAAAATATTTGTAACATGTATTATTTATAATTAATAGACGAAAATAGTACTTCATCAACCCACAAGTGTCCGACAGACACAATAACATTTTGGTTGATTCGAGTGTGAAGGAAGACTGTTTTTTATTCATATTTAGTTACTAAATATAGATATAACGGTATCAGGTAGGCAATAGCCACTACCAGACCTTTGTTTGTGTAATCGTATCACGTGCACATTTGAATCAGTAAAAAAATGATTGTGCCTATCGGACACTTCTGGGTTGATGGGGTACTATTTCCGTTTATTAATAAATAATAAATTATACATGTTACAAATATTTTCATTGCATATTTAGATTAATAAAACATCGGCGATAAATTAGGTAAAAGGTCGATTAATTAAAATCAATACTTCAGATTTAATGATATCTAGCATAAACGCAAAATTGTATCCGCGAGACACTTATGGGATGTTATGGGTTTAGGTGATTACCTACGCGAATGACTTTGACCATAAAAATGCTCAAGGTCATTTGCTCATATTTGAACCGTAAAAATCAGTAAAACCAATTTTAATAGATAACTTTGTAGGCGACGATCACTAACTAAGAAAGTCACGTCATGCTAATACACTTATTTAACATATAATTATGTGAAATTTTAGATTATTTGGATACCTAGTGTAGAAAATATTTGGTTACATAAGAAAGAGTAGAGTGATGTTCAGAGCCTCTTTTCTACTGTTTCCTCCTTATTTAATTAATTTATGAAAAAAAGAAGTTACTCTATATCCTGTAGTATCCAGGCATGTGAATTCCAGATCTGTAGGTTTTGTAGTTAATAAGAAAAACGGTTTCGAAAATACCGATTTTTCGATGCTGACCTGATTCGGGGCCTTAAAAGTGGCCTCACGTCAGTAGCCTAATGGCCAGGATTCGGACCCGCAAATATCAGGCCGGACGGGCTACATTATACAATAAACTCACAACAATAGTTTCATTTGGAAAGTACTAAAGCAAGCAGAAAAGAAAAATTGTTTTTTAAATAAATAAGATGATAAATGTCACAATAAACTAAACAGCTAGCTATTTTTCAGGAGCACTACTGATCGTCGTCGGACTTGCCTGCGTTACAGCAGCTGGTACGGGGAGTAGCCACAGTGCGATGAATCAATTATTGTCGGCGTTGTCGCTGCAATTAGCTTATCCAGGTTAATGAGTTAATCTCTATGTACACTTAGCAAACAATAAATAAAATTTGCATTTGAAATATGTATTTATATTTACTCGATTTAGTACCTTCTAATTCCTCTTCCTCTAATACCTCCTTTTATTTACTCTCATACTGAAATGTCAAAAACAGTAGGTACCTACTCTAATGAATGACTCTTTACGCATAGCACAGAGTAAAGTGACGCACAGAGTGTCAAAATCAATAAATAGGTTTCTATGCAGTTTGTGTCTAGATAACCTTAGAGTATCAGGTAAGATAGATACTCTAAGCTAGATAACCATCAATAAATGGATTTAGCCAATGACGTATTATCCTTTTTTAATGTTTCTTTTTATCTCGCGAGTAGGTCTATAGATAATCGTGTGCCAGATTCATACGCTTCACGTTGCATATTTTTCTAATTACTTCTTCACTTACCTACATATTATTTTCAAAGATATGGCAAGTATTTTCCAAGTACTTCAGAGAACACGCTTTTTAACTTAAATAGTACAGTCGTGTCGTGTCTAAAATAGGTTTTCAGCAAGTTAAAACCTCTGTAAATACCCCAGTAAGGAAAACAGGTTCGGTCTTTTTGAGACCAAAACATTGAAGAAAATGTTTTGTTAAACGTACCTACAGTCTGTGAAATAATGACACGGCGCGGCATTTTCCACGTCTAACATTTATTTAACTTTGTTCCTATCTTTAAGTCAGTAGCTTGCTCTTAACTTTGGAGTTTTGTTACAGAGTTATGTGTTTTCGAGAGGAAAATTACTCTATAAGCACATCAATCAAGTTGAAATCCGTGTTATCTGTATCGTTTGATTTATCGAGCCAACTCCTAGAGTATATTTTGCTATAAACCATGTGGAAAGGTATGATAACGAAATAATAGATTATTATCAAGTATTTTAAAGTCAGCCAAAATATAATGAAAATTAATGTAACTCAACCGTAGTCCAAAGTTTTAGTACCTATCATATAAATAATTTAGTACTACCAACCTTGCTTAGTGCACTAAATTATAAGTTCACCTGAACGTACGTACCTATCTACAGTGTTATTCTGTAATTTATAATGTCGCTGACGAGTCTTACTCAGATGATAGAGCTCACCTTTGGTACGTCAGGGGAGTTTTTTATTCAGTCCACTAATTGACCACTCCGATAGATGGTAGAAGCTAGGGCGAAGTTGTCTGAAAAAACAGGCCTCCATTGAAGAAACTGACGAAATGGTAGCGGCGCGGCGTGTGAAAAATTTGTACAGAGAAAAAGATTGTCAAGGTAAAGACATTGACTGACCTTTTCAGGCACCGCTGAAAAACCTGGGATAGCAAGAAGATTGAAGGGAACACTTATACGGGTTTCCAGGTCTTTATCGTGCCACAAGGAAAGGAAGTGCCGAACTGCTTTCCAAACAACCGTTTTAATTCATTTGTATCCTTTTACAAGATTACCATGAATATGTTTTTATTTAATATCTAGTATTCATGTTTATACGAATGTCTTGTGACATCGAAATTAGATTATGTCATTGTTACGGCAAAGGGCGGTATCGAAAGGAAACAATGTGATATACAGAGGACAGAATTTCCTTCTCCACGATGTGATCACTTATTTGTGAAGTCTGATATTGTCGCACGTCTCAAATTCCCCGGAGGCATGTGGGCAAACCCTCGCCCTAAGCGTACTATTAATAAAATCAATTTGCTTTTATGTTCATCTATCGTATTATTTAAAGAGAAAGACGAGGAAAATGTATTTTTCCTTTGATTTGAAGTAACATCGAATTTATTGGTCGGAATAATCTTGAAATATTTGAAGTTTTCATACGCATTCGCACGTATTATTTATTTGCTGTTTCTAAAATATTTTTTCTTGCAAAGTTCTGAGTATTTACCTTACATAATGCCTTACATAAGTTATGTTTGTAGAATTATTGTTTATTTGGTGATTATTTAATTATTAATAGATACCTATTTAAAAGTCGATTGAAATGAATATGATGTAAAAGCCATCTTTATTTTACGCATTTGCATAATAATAGTAACTGAAATCTTCTTACAGCCTCCAAACTAAGCTTAATTGCTTGCGTAAGTAGGTTTACTTCAGTAATGACCATTTTTCGAACAGAGACGTATCAATCGTAAGGTCGTCTCCATAAACACTAAGCAGTCAAGCAGGCAAATTTATCATTGTTTCAATTTTGAACTACTATCATAGAAAAATAGTAGATTGTATAACAAGGGAGCAAAATAGTATTTTTACGGCGAGGGTGCACTTTGAACCACGAGTGTAGCGAAGGTTTCTAGAATAGAACCCCGAGCTTTAGCGAGGGGTTCTAACGTAGAAACCTGAGCACAGCGAGGGGTTCAAAGTATATCGCCCGAGGGAAAAATAATTTGCTCTCGAGTTATATACTCTACTTTTCATCCCCTTTTTATGAGAAAAATACATAGGTACTTACTGTAATCTGTAATCAGAGAATCATTCTCAAATTATTTATTTTACTTTATGTATTGTTGTCATAATTCTTGACATAATTGTAATATTTTGACGTTCATGTGCTCTTTTTGTGCCTAAACTGAATAAACGAAATTGATTCTTTGATTCCATAATACACGAACAGAGACGGCATACGCGCGCTTGTTTTTTTTTTACGTAGCACGGGTCACCGTACCGCCCGTGCAGCCAACACGAACCAGCCAGTAATAAAAAAAAATTGGTTCGATTTCTATGAATAATATGATGTTCCGAATTCAAATCACTTTTCCGCCCGCTAAAAAGCTCTGAACAGAAAAGTGCTACTTTGCTCCCACCTATAGAGGAACAAAGTGACACTTTTCGAATAGAAAGGATGAAAAATATTTACCAAACTTATTTACACAAGTCTACTAAAAACCTTATCACGTTTGTAATCTCCCTAATCCACGAGCCGATTCAACTCGGTAACTATAGAAGAAGCCTGCCTGCAATAGCCCAGTCCTCCATAACATTAAGATTTTATGCCGCTATCGTAACCATTGCGCTATTGGGCATACTATAGGCTACTATAGCACACCTCTGACGCTCCTTTCAAAAGAAATATAGTAGTGTTCTATTTGCAAAAATGGGCAAGTTCATAGTCGCCGAGCTCATACAATTTGGGTTTCGTTTTATTCAACTTTTTTATACAGGACAGGTCAATAAGTGAATGGTAGTTTTTCACATATTTGATTCTTGATTAAAATGGATAAACTGAAATTTAGCTATATAACAGACTTAATAGTGGGGACTTTAATTTCTACTTATTCGCGTTCAAATTTAACGTAAGTAGATAAATACATAGGTTCATCAAAATCGTATGTACATTCCTACGTATGCCTATATAAAAATATCAAATAATGTGATATGTGACCTGCCCACCCACATAGATTATATAGAGGACATACACATACATTTTTCGGCGTAAACTATGACACTCTAGGGCCAGTAAATCTCTAAGCAAAAAATTGCGTAAATGTACTGCTCCCTTGATGCATGAAAGGACAAAAATATTTTCAAATTAGGCATAGGTATACACTTTCATAATGCGCTATCCTATCCTACTAATATTAGAGTGAAAGTTTGTGGGGATGGATAAATGGATATTTGATACTCTTTCACGCAAAATGAATCTGTGTGAAATTAAGAATAATGATAGATTACAGTGTTGAAGGCCACATAAGCTACATAATATTCTATCACCGTATAGAAAAGAGATTACTTACCCATTAAAATATAACAAAGTTGCAAACGATAAAAAAGGTAACATCTTAAGAAAAGTAGCGTTATAAATACCTTTATAGATTTAGTGTGAGTTCAAAGTTCGTTCGAAAGGAACGAATATTTTATCAATGGTCGGCTATATTATGTACAAATACCGTAATCTTATAAGTCCTTCGCCTTGTTAAAAAAGGATTAAGTATTGTTACTTGTATTTATTCCACTGATTAAGTAAAATCTAGTCTTTACAGCACTTGCTTACTGGATAGGATTATAGCTCATATAAGCTGTAGTAGTAATTTGATTGAATGATTTCAAACTTTCGTGATTTATGTACAGAAACATCAGTATTGTGAATTTACAAGCTATTACCCGACCGGATTTTAGCCTGATGCGTTTAACCGTTTGAGCGAGAGTGACTTTACCATACATCCATACATTTTAACAAACATTCACTTTTATAATATTGGTAACTCATCTTATCTCGTTTCTTTGTAAGAATATTACATGTCAGTTTACATAATTTGTCAATTCATACTTCCAAAGGTGGGGTAATGGCCGTTCAACCTACTTAATATTATAAACGTGGAAGTTTGTAAGTATGGATGGATGGATGGATCAGTAAAACACATACTGCCTCAGTGGTGTAGCGGTAGTGAACGCGGCCGCTACGCAGGAGGCGCGGGCTCGATCCCCGCTCAGTGCAAATATTTGTATGCATGATACGTATTACATATTTACGAAAAAAAAAGTAAGTAAGTACGTTTATCCGCATTCTAGAATCCATAACACAAGCTAGTTAAGCTATGCTTACTTTGGGTCTAGATAGCGTTGTGTAGAATGACCTACAATGTATATTTATTTTATTTATCCATATCCATCCATACTAATATTATAAATGCGAAAGTAACTCTGTCTGTCTGTCTGTCCATCTGTTACGCTTTCACGCCTAAACCACTGAACCGATTTTGATGAAATTTGGTATAGAGGTAGATTAGACCTTGAGAAAGTACATGGGCTATGTTTGGTCGCGATAACCGACATCCACGCGGGCGGAGCCGCGGGCAAAAGCTAGTAGGCTATATATCAGTGTCGAACGGGATCAGAGTTCCACGCGGTTGGAGCCGTGGGCAACAGCTAATATCACATAATATTATAATCTAAGCACCTGGTAGGATGATATCCATTTAATTTTGAATGTTTGGTTGAAGTTCTAAGTAGGTTGTTGAGATCCAATGAGATTTTTATTACTCAAGAATTTTGTTCATCAATGTTCGTCTATTGATGAATAAATCTTTTAAAGAACAAAATACAATCACGTAGTTTTTGCTGTAGCTCTCACTCAATAGCTAATAAAAGAAATGAAAGAATGAGTACAAAGCCAATACATGGTCGCAACTACATTATTTCATTCACACTTTTCTGATCTCTGTGCGTGTCAATGACGCAGCAATAACTAATATTAATGGCAGCCATTTTACCATTTGAAACCGACCCCAGATCGAGTCACCTGAGCATTTGGTGAGATATTTGTTTCCTCGATCTAGGCCTGAATAAATAATGATATGAATATATCAGAGAAAACGTCCTCTTTTATCGTTTTAATAGAGTCGTAAGTATAATATTCTTAACGAACATTTCGTGTGGATATCGGTCATCGTATCATACTCGTATCTCCGGTACTACTCAAGCAATAACAAACTAACAGCAGTTTTTAATTCTGATCCAGATCTTTATAATAAAATTACATCAAAATTTATTCAGCAGTTTTTTATCCTCATTAGCATCCATCGCGAACAAACGGATGAGACTTCCAAAAAATATATTTTTGGGTTCAGAATCGTTAATTTAATATAACTCAAGAATTTTTTTTATATCTTCGATATTCACAATCAACTTGTTTACAATTTTATAATACCTATTATCTATGAAATGTACAGTATTATGTAAACGATAAACTATTTTTGTTATATTATTTTACAGAATTTTCACTGTGCACCAAAATAAAGATAAAAATAAAACTAAATGTATCGATTGTCATCGTTGGCGAAGTCAGGTTGAATCTTTTTCTTCACCGCAAATGCGAATATAACCTTTCGTCTAATATAATATCGCCTTATGTTCGTAGCTGTTTACAGGCTTTATATTGTATTTTTGAATCTCTTGGGCTTAATGTCTTGACATAAAAGATATCTGAGTTTTTTTGTTCAAAGAAGAAAGAAGTAAATGTACAGACATCGTACGTCTCAGGTATACACATGAGAGATACGAGAAACACGAAAATTTCAACAAACTTATGTAATCCAGTTGGCGAAGTAAACCTATTGGAACTTTAAGGATTCCTGTATTATATCCTGTGTATTGTTCTAGTTACAATAGTTGCACGTGTAGCACAGAATAGATAAAATAGTTACTGACGTTATTTGTAGACAAAGTTCAAATTATATCTCCCGGTGATAGGGTTAAACTCTGCTACACGCTCTGAAAGGAACTAAATAATTTAGATAGCCGTTTTTAGTGATTGTTTCGACCTCATCATGATATTATTCGAACAAATTGAAGTGATTCCGATCCCTACCTAGATAGGTAAGGTAAATATGGAATATCAATCAATCAATTAGTGTATTGCAATCCACTGCTGGCCGTAGGCCTCTGCCAAAGTGCGCTATGTCTCCTGATCGCCCGTCTATCCCAGTCACCGTTTTTAGGTCGTCAATCCATCTGGCTTCTTTTGTGGTTAAGGTCATGTCGATAACACGAATTGGTGTTTTATCCGCGTTTATAAGGGTCCTGCTAATTCTACCGTACAGGATTCGGGACTTTGGGAGATGATGTCAGACCCTATTACGTCATGATCATGACGGCAGCGAAAGTTTATTTTGATAAAGGAAAATATGTAGAGAATCTAGTTCGATGTGATAATTTACTTGATAAAAGATACCCAATAGGCGATTGAACGATGTATCCTGAATAATAATGTACTAAAGAATCTATCTCAATATCCGGCACTGGCCTAGTTCCATCGGCCTAGAACAGGTTGACAGATTTCGCAAACTATTGATAACATTATGCCTGTAACTCTGCACGCATGTAATCCATACTAATATTATACATGCGAAAGTAATTCTGTTTGCATGCCTAAACCACTGAACCAATTTTGATTAAATTTGGTATTAGGTGGGCCGTGTGCTTATCTGCCACCAAAGTAGTATAAAAAATATTAGATCTTGGGTAAGGATATAATAACACGGTTGACATAACGCGGCCTCTTTTTTATAAATATTCATATTCATGCATAAAATACTCGTATTTACACTGAACGCGTATCGAACCCACGACTTCTGTTTTTGCAGCTGCCACTCCACCACTACACCACAGTGACACCACTTTGACTTTTGACTTTGACTTTCTGGTCAAGTAAAACTGAACTGAAAATTACCTACTGCCTAATTTAACGACATAAAAGTTTTATATGGACATAAAATTTTAGTCCGTGAAATGCTGAGTGAAACGTATAAAGCCATCAACAACTTAAGTAATAAAATTTATTTTTATAACATTTTAAGTAAAACGTGACCAACTTTTATTATAATTGTATGTATGTATAATATTATGAGTAAACAACATACAGATTAGCTGTTAAGAGATTGTAGGTAGTGTAGGTTCAAATCCTAGTCAATGAATGTACCATTGACATAACACCACTACTTAACCCCTAGCAATTAAAAGTGGTAACAATAATACTAGTAATATGTTGCCGAAGTTAACAGCATTTCATAGTAATTGTTTTTTTTTTAATACAGTGATACCCTAAGAGCCACCATTCCTACTATTACTGGTGAACCAGACGATATGTGACCAGTAGACACAGTCCCGAAAGATTTAGAGATGGTTAACTCAACTCTCTCAATATGCCATCTAATCTACGCTAATATCATAAAGAGGAAAGATTTGTTTTTTTTTTTGTATGAAACGAATAAACTCAAAAACTACTGAATCGATAGCCGGTACCAACATAGGCTAGGGATCAGAATTCCACGCGTGCGGAACCGCTAGTAAGAGAAATACACAGAGAAGCTGAGTAACTTAAAACTTGATCATTCACATCTTAACAGAAACTTGGCCGGAAGTAACAATACCTTCTCCAAAACAAGAAGAAAGGCAGTGCCGACTTTCGTTACCCAAGCACTGTTTTACTTAAAATTTTAGCTTTGTTCTTAATGTAATGTTCTTAACGACTTCTGAATCTTCTTAGTGCATCCAAGTATAAATTTTAAATTCATGCTTGCCTGTACTAATTTCAAGATTAGAAGTAAGTTTAGTTTCTATGGCAGTTGAATTTACCATCAATAATAAATCAATAGGATATCTGATTCCGTTTCTCATTACAGTGATAGTCTCTTATGTCTTTCTTAGAATGACATAATAGATAACTGACACTTTACTTGATTGGAAACAGCACATTTAATAATACTCAAAGTTTCTCTAACGTTGTGGCTGATGTTTTGTATGTCACTTATTTACAGTGTATTTGCCAAGCTTGATGCACACGAATTTATTTAATCCTAAAATAAAATACCAAACGTAATCCATTGTTGACCTCAATACGTTGCAAAATATAGTTTCACTGTTACTGCAGTTGTAGTGTTCATTGCTATCTACATTGTAACTAATTGTTATGTTGCCCAAACCAACAATCCCCTTATCGGCAGAAGCCAAAGTTAGCAAATTGTTTACCGCAGTATCTGATTACTGTAGACTAGAGTCCTATTTGTTCTGAGGCTAAGTCTGGAACGCCGCCTGAGACTAAGTTGATCACTGCTTTAGTGGAGCACGTTAAAATAACGTTAGAGTTGGATCGGTGAAAAGTTCAGTAGCTTAACGCAACGTGCATCGAATTCAAGTAGTATAACAGTGAAGATCTATTGCGGTAACGTGCATTGGAGTGATATTGCAGAGATGTTCTTTCGTAGTAACATGCATCGCGATCTTGTAGCACTATATTGAAAGATATCGAAGTTTTGTTCTTCAAGATTTCGTATTCTACTCAACTTCAATGTATAAATGATTATTTTCAAAGTATTGTCTATTTTGAAAATTGAAAACAAATGTTGTTATTAAATTCTAAGGCTACGAAAGCAAAACTTATGGAAGTCTGAAACAGCATAATATATATATTTAGCGCCGTTATTTTTCTTCTCTAGAAAAAACAAGCCTCTGCGAATAGTTCACGGTTGTAAAAATGTAGTCATTTTTCTTATATTCTCCTTAGATATAGTCAACATATTATTGAGAACTAGTGTAATGCACTAAATCATCGCATCGTTGAAATAGGCACTGTGTAACTTGGAAAAGGATCTCAGACTCAGTTAAGACCCTCGAAGATCTTAAAATACTAGTCTGGACAAATACTTATTCCTTAGACTGCTAGGGCAGTCTAATTCTTTCGTGCTATTTTGGTCTATACAAGATTGATAACGCCAAAGTGATATATTGTTCCAATAGTACTCGTGAAGGATGAAGAAGTACTCGTATTATGTAGATACGTAACATAAATAAATACCCGCATGAATATTACGTTACTTCTATACGTTCACGTTCCATGATATACCTGGTACGAAACTCAGGCAATGCAAAGAGCTTAATTACCGTTAAAATGACTTTTTAAGGTAGTTCGGTAGTTATTTAAATAAAACACTACGATGCCCACAGGAAATCTAATACAAATATAGTGCTACGGAATTCTGTATGTACGTGAAATCTAAATTAAAGCAACTATTCGCATAGCGCAGTGGTTTAAAGGGTCAATATGAGGTAATTATTTGTAATTCTCGGATGTTTGTTCTGAATTTGTGTGTACTTTGTGCCCAATAATTGTTTGTTTGCAAAAGTCCTTGTGAATATCGTCTAATTTCACAGAAGGTATTTTCAATTTTCATTTAGCTTATCAATTATTAATATAAACATAATTACGTGAATCATTTATTATTACTAAGCATTTTACTTTCTTCCTTCTAAGCTAAGCTATGATTGTGCTTATAAGAAAATGATTGCACTCTGACGTCATTATTCGATTGGTCAATGGAGATGCGTTTCTCAAATTCCAATTAAGCACGCCTTTTTTGTACTTTTTGGTTGAAGTTTAGAGTTAGTTCAGTTCTGCTATCGTATTAGAAACCGGTTAGACCTTGATAGTGGGGTTAAAATAATAGGTAGATTGTTAATGCGACGTAATTCTTTTTATAAGCTTGGAGACATCTATGATATTCACGTAACATTATTCCTTTAAGAAGTCCATCAACCTCAACTACTATTATGTTGATTAACAGACAAGACTACGGCGTAGGCATTCCTCCCGGGGTTGGAGTGTCAGACGGCAGTCACCCCCGAAAAACCCAACGCTATAGGCATCAATAGAAAGAGTAGGTAACCGCAAATTTCTATAAGCCATCATATAGCTACAATTTCGTCCACTACTCCTTATTATTGTCTGAACTAACATTTAATACTGCTGGTCTCTGAGACGGAGTTGAAGAATAAATGCCGTGAAATTGGGCCAAGTACGGCTCATAGTGCCGGAAGCTAAGATCCTCTTTAGAACGGTGTGTAATTAAATTGAGACCATCGCACAAGACATTTCATTCATAATTAAACTCCGCTCACTATTTCACATTGTTGTGTTATGTTATGATACAAAAATAATAATCTTTTAGATAATATAAATGCGAAGGTTTAGATGGGTGTTTGTTAATGAACTATACCTACCAGTCGAACAGATTTAAATGGAACTTTAACATATAGATAGATTATAGTCTGCACTGCTACTTTTCATATCGGGAATAAATTCTATGGGACACGGAAACGTGATGAATATGTCATACAGGTGAAGCCACAGATTATAACAGCTTGTAGGTATAATATCATATTTCCCCATATAGTGCCGCGGTAGCCTAGTGGTATGGGTAATGGACTGCTGAGACGAGGTCTCGGGTTCGATCCCAGGTTTTACCATGGCACACACCAATGACTTTTCGATGCTTTTCGAAGTTATGTGTGTATTTATCGCAGGTTTATAAGTGTCCGGTTAATGGCAATAGGCTCGCCACCTTGGGACCTAAACATAAACGGCGAAATGTGGGTGCTAGCACCTCTGCCTACCCCTTCGGGGATACAGGCGTGAGTTTATGTCATGTTATGTTATGTTCTCCATATAATTTATCCATTTATCCATCCATACAATATAGGGCAGCATACATTGAAAATTCCATTTTCAAAATTTCTCAATATGCAAATTCCAGAAATTCTAGCAGTTATAGAAACAGTACCTACAATGGAAATTGAATTTCAATATTTTCAATTTCAATGTTTGGAAATATTCGAATTTGGCTCAACCACTAACCACTGCATCCGTCCGATTTAACGTTACTGCTATTACTTGGAGACTACGTACGTTCTGTATTTGGATGTTTGTTAGGTATTCAATTCAAACATCTGTACGGATGTGACTGAAATTTGGTACAGGAATGGAATATGGGCTACTTTTTATAACTTAGGAAACGGGATAAGAATTTCATACTGGTGCAGCAACGCCCCCTTAGACAAGTGGCAATTCGTTGCTCGGCGTATCATGGAATAGAATGACAAAAAATGTACAGGATTTGACGTTTTTGTCATTTCGTTGACGCCTATCATATACGTATATGACAGGCGTCAAATCCCATACATTTGGCATTCTATTCTACAAAACGCCGGTCGACGAAATTCCACTTGTTTATAGGGGCTGGTCTTCATCCCAGTCGCATCCGAAGCTGTCACCTCGGAGTCTGGGGTCCGCTCTACCAGTCTTACTAACTGGTGTGGCTGGACTTTGATATTCTACTTCAATAAAAATTACTCCAGGACAACCAGAACGGCGTTCAAATATCCGGAACATGATAATTTATCACCTAAAATCCGTTCATTTGGAGTTCCGAATTTGAATAGGAGTTTTCTAAAGGGTAGTAAATAACTTTAATAGTAGGTAGACCGGGGGCAATGGTACCACGGGTCAATAGTACCATCGCCTATAACTCTGCAACTAAATCGAAATATGCGTGTGTGTGTATACACAAGTGTGCTTTGAGCTTGTCGCAACCTGCTCACCACTCGGCCACTTGCTGCCGCGCGAGACGCACGTGCTGGATGAGGATTTGTGTTTTCGACTGACCAACGTAAGTATTTATGATTTATGTTTTGTACTAGTGTTCTTAATGAAGTAGTCGTAGTGTTAAAGTTTTACTGAATTGTGATTCTCTAGTTATTAAAGTTTGTAATGTGTCAGTGTGGGGGCAGTTAGATATATAGAAATCGAGATTTGTGAAGTTTTGTGAGTTGGAGTAAAAAAGGACAATTGTACCACAACACTCGGGGTCAATTGTAACGTTACAATTGACCCCGTGCTACAATTGACACAGTTTTTACACTACTGCTAATAAAAGGAGTGTGATGTTTTCAATGTTCATGTAGGTACGTATGCATGTATGTAAGTTTCTTTGTTCCACCATAACTTTTAGAACCATAACCAGATTTTAACGTATAAGATATCGTGATATGTATTGCTGGGATACCTACATTACGCCAGTAATAAACCAGTCAGCTGTCCGGACGGTTCTAGGACTAGTTCAGTTTGTGTTAGATAATCATATTCTGTCAAACTACCTACGTACTTTGTTTATTTCACTATCTATAGCTTAATTTGTTTTATCATAGTTATATACAGATGCCGCGAAATAGACCACGAAAGACCGAGGCACGAAGGATCTCTTGTTGTATCAGGAAGCTTACAAGGAAATTTTAAGAGGGCAATCTGTAAGAGCTGCAGCCAAGATGTTTGATTTGTGCCATGTTTCGCTGCTAAGGTACCAAAAAAAGAGAAAAGACCCTCTTAATGAAGCTACAATGGGCTAATCTAAGCTAAGGTTTCATAGGAATCTACCTTTTTTATGGAGTTGGTGAGGTGAAATATTGCGTGTAATGCATCAAAATATTGAAGAAGTCTAATAACTCACTTTTGTGAATAATGAAAAAGTCACAGTTTTATAATAGGTGTCATTCCGTGCTTAATTGCGGTGGAATAAAAGCCTGTTTATAAGCAAGTGTGTTGAAAAAATATTTTTTTGTCAAGGGTGGGGTTGTTTATACCAGGGGTCAATTGTAACTGTATAGGATAAGTAATTGTTAAATAATTCGATATTTTTGTTATATTGAGATGTTGTTATTGCTTGAAAGGTGTGCTATGAGCAGCCTTAAGTGTTTTTTTATATTAAGTCGACATTATATAGTTCAAAAATTTGGAAATTATTATAATCTGTTTAGTTCAACTGAAATGTTAGCTTTGTCTAGTCTAAATACGAGTTTCTATAATTAAGACTGATGTAACGTAACAGACTGATTCGTCTTAAGAAATTAACAATAAATACTGATTGATTATGCCATAATTTTGGGTTTTATTTACCTTTGTTTTTCTGGTACAATTAACCCGTACTAGGGGTCAATTGTAACACAAGGACTTCATGAACAAAAACTCTATACCATTCTGATAGGATCATAATTATGATAATTATTTTATAGATTGTTATAGCCAATTAGACTACAATGTAACTTCCAAAGTGATTTTTACGTGGTGGCATTAGATTCAGAGTTATGGGTCGTTATTTCGAAACTGGTACTATTGCCCCCGGTCTACCCTATATTTAAATCACCGGCCACCGATTCACCGTGTAAACGCTCGTGCCCGTGCCTTTTTTCACCCCATTGAACAGATTAATTCATTATCCTTTTGTCCCGGGAACTTTCCGCGAGTTTAATTCTATTTGTAATTGATGTTGGAGGAATGTGGTACTCAAGCGCATTGCTGTGATTTATGTGATTCTGAATTTGTTTATTTAGTTGTTAGATTTTGCTTTTTTTTATTACCTTTTTGTAGCTGTCATACTGCCGAAGAAGATAAATAGAAAATAATTAAACGACGCGCCAAATCTAAAAAGGTCGTTGTCAAAATTCATTGCCTCATTTATATAGTTAAGTAAATAGTCATTAATAATATTAATTATTAGTTTTAAATTCAATATCAATATACACCTACAATATATTAAGTGACACAATCATTGTATCATCCATCCATACTCCATACTAATATTATAAATTCGAAAGTAACCTGTCTGTCTGTCTGTCTGTCTGTCTGTTACGCTTTCATGCCTAAACCACTAAACCGATTTTGATGAAATTTGGTATAGGGGTAGATTAGATCTTGAGAAAGGACATAGGCTATGTTTGGTCGCGATAACCGAAATCCACGCGGGCGGAGCCGCGGGCAAAAGCTAGTTTCTTATATTGTATAAAAAGTTTGTCTAATTTACATAGATCGAAGTCATTGGTTGCCACTTGCACATAGCAGAGATTCATATTCGGGAAACTTGCAGAAATAAAGCGACCGTCATTTATTGGCATAGTTAACCCACATTGACATTGTTGTCAAGTATCATATCTTGGAGAGAGTACCTATAGAGGATATTGTCGTTCGAACTATCAGATTATATTGGTAGTAATTCAAAATGTTAAGAACCTAGATAAACTTTAATATTTTGAAATATAATCTAGTCGTAAACTTCTATGTTGATACTTAGTCACACTTGCGGTAACAAACTTAGCTTCAGAAGTTGTTTAATTATGTAAAATATACACTACGCGCATAATTATGTTAATAATTGCTATGCTTTGAACAAAGAACATTATGATATTAAAATGAAATAATCTAATATTAAAACTCGGTTTATGAGTAATTGCTTTTTCCCAGAAAAAGTATGAAAAAAATATGATATACTGTAAAAGTTAATAAAACCAATATGGTAGGGTATATTTTATAGTTGAAAAATTGATTTCCATTCAGTGAAATATTTCAAAAGTTTTATACTTTTTCTGAGTGCATAAGATTTTTTTACCTACCTATGGTACAAAATTAATTACTAACCTAACCAATGAAAATTAATTTATTTTGAACTATGTTTCAAAGTTTTATTTTTTTAACATTTTTATTACTATACCCATACTCGATTTCATGATAGTTTGTTTGTGAACAAAAAATATGGTTTTCTAACATTACTAACAATGTTATCTATAATTTTAAAATAGGCCTATTTAAAAAATTATAGATAACGAATTATAGATAAGCAAGCTTTTTGCCTTTTTCCTGACTTTGAGATGAAAAGTGAAAAAATTCTAATAGAAAATTCAACTCGATTAAGATAAAGAAAAGAGAATCGACCTCGGGCGGAACTCGAATCCGCGAACTTTCCTTTACAGGGGAAATGCTCTGACCACTAAGCCACCGAGACCTACCCGATACCGATCCAAATATACCTATCTTAATCGATTTGAATAGTTAGCATAATGATTGCTTTAAAATTACATTTAAAAAAAATCTAATGTTTTATATTCTTGAAGCTCACGAATCAAGCCCAGCATTTGCTATTTGGATGTTTAATGTAGAAGTAGTAGAAAACACGTACCCAACTAAGGGTGCGGCCTTAAAAACTTTCGGCGAATCGGTGGCCTCATGAGCAGTACGGTGCCGCTCGTGTGGCCGCCGATTTGCCGAAATTTTTGCGGTGCAAAAAGATGCCACGAGAGTTATTTACATAATTATCTTTGGCAATATTGCAAACCCACCATCCTTTTTTAATAAATACAAAATAATACGCTGTTTTCTTCCTTATTTCCTAACAATAAGTATATTTAAGAAGGTTTATTGTGTACACCTTTCACGAGTAGCTGGCCACAAATAATATTTACTTCGTAAAGCGTAGCGCAGGAATGAAAACAGTGAATGGTAGTACACAAAACAATCCTCTTTTTATTTCGGCTTTACTTTTAGATAACATTTAGACAAGGTTGTTATTTTTGTGCACCGAATTTAACCACGAGTTTTGATGGACAAAAATTATAATTGTATCTTTACTGTTAATATTTTTTTCTGACGCAGTATCTTTTATAAAAGAAAGTAGTAAATTATATGTATGATGAGGAAATATTTATTACTCTTTCACAATGATGTACAAGATCTATCTAAGTATAGAGCCTCCACATCTCTATACTTAGATAGATCTTGTACATCATTGTGAAAGAGTGTTGTCAGGCAGTCGCTTCACGGAATATATTGAAGTTCCAAAGGACGCCAAGGTGAGGTTTCGTATGCAACCGGGATTAACACAAGGAGGATTCTTTCATAATCCTCCACAATAATCGTAAGTACACAAGATCTGTTTTCTATTATATATCTAAAGATTACTGAAGCAATATTTATACTTCGGAACACGTATCTTGGGCCTAAATCGTGAGAGAAACGACGCCCTGCCGCATGCGGATTGTTTTGTAATAAGTAATAATAATAATAATATAATTTATTTATTCAAGTAACTTGACTCATTGTGTTAGTTGTGTTAGTAACATTAATGGCTTATAAACTACGTTAGTGCTAATTGTTATTTAGAATGACTTATTTATTACAGTGCTCAGCGCAGCAATGTGACAGGCGCAGCTGAAACCTTGGTGCAGTGTGACATGTAGCAGCAATCCAGCCTGCTCGCTATCATGCTCAGGATGCTGTTGGCACTGGCGCGCACTCTGCGGACTAATGAGGCGCAACGCTTCCGCATCACTGTATAGAAGCAGTCTACGCGTGCCTCGGCAAACATACCCGATGCGCTGCAGAAGCGCGGCAGCGCCATCAGCACCCTGAACGCATTATTATACTGGACACGAAGGGCGCTGTATGCCTTTTGAGTAAAATGAGCCCACAGGCTGCAGGTGTAGAATGTAGTGCAGTAAGCTCGGAACAGAGTAATCTTGGTCTCTTTCGAGGCACGCATGAACCTGCGGGCGATCATATTAGCTCTGACAGACAGCGCCCTCCGCTCCCTTTCTATGTCATCATCGTCTCTGAGGCCGTCAGTCAATACATGGCCTAGATATTTAAATTGCTGTACTCTCAACAGCGGTACATTATTTATTTTGACCGTCGGCACAGTTTCTGGGTATTTACTCCCAGCCCCAAAGACCACTATTACACTCTTCTTAACATTATATAATAAGCCGTGTGACTCGGCATACTCCTCACAAGCACTTACGAGTCTTCTAAGACCACAGGCTGACGCACTCAGTAGCACCATGTCATCTGCGTAACTAACATTGTTTACGCAGACGCCATGCTACTCAGTGTAGTAATTAATTGATTGACATACAGGTTAAACAGTGTAGGCGAGCTCAAACCCCCCTGTCTCACTCCACACTCCAAACCATAGCTTTCGGAAAAAGCGCCAGCCCACTTAACATTGTTGACCTGGTTTCCGTACCAATATTTAAGGACATTTGTTACTTCGGAAGGTACAGTAGTCTCTTCTAATTTTCTCCACATTATGTCATAGGACACCAGGTCAAATGCCCTACTCAAGTCGAGAAAGCAAGCATAGATGGGAGTTTTCCGACTCGAATAATACTTGACAGCGTGCTTAACCGTCAGTATAGCACTCTCCGTAGACAGCCCGGGCCGAAACCCGAACTGGTTGTCATGTATCTGAATATTTTCATTTAGTTGCGTGTTAATCACGCTGTCAAATACTTTCGATACAACAGTAGCAAGGGATATGGGTCTGTAATTGTCACTGCTGCTAACATCCCCCGTTTTATTTTTGACAATGGGTACTACGGTTGTTTTAATCATATCAGCGGGTAAGTACGCATGGCTCAAACAGAAAGAGTACAACAGTGCCAGCACCCTCGGCAAATGAGGACCCGCGTAGCGTAGATGCTCGATGCTGAGACAATCATGACCGGGAGACTTGCCTCTGGTCATACTTCTAATTACCTTTGCTATTGTAGAAGCCGTAATTCTCGTTCTAAGTTGTACTTGGTCTTCAGCAGCGAACATCGACGCCGCATGCCCTAACGGTGACTTAATTTGAAAACGGTTAACAAATCGATTAGCTATTCTGATAGGGTCATCCTCACCGTCAACACTCATAGGGATACCAGGTTTTGGCGTAAGCTTATTTGTGTGCTTCCAAAACGATCGGAAGTCGTTTTTCGCGTGATGTGCGGCTAGGATATCCATTTTGATTTGGGTTTCGTGATCTTGACACCATTTTAAACGCGACTTAAACATCTTTCTAGCTTCACGCATATCTTCAAAGACGCGTCCCGACATAGGCTTGTTGTTATTAAGCCATATAAATAATTTTTGCCTGGCCTCCCTATGCGCGCTGCCAACGTGTTTGTTCCAACCGATGACTGGCTTTCGCCCTACCCTGCTCCTAACACACCTACCCTCACTGGCCGAGTCACACAAAGCACATATAATATTTTTATACAAATTATCTATAACTAGTCTATGTGATACGTTATTACATGTTTTCCCACAGCATTCTCTAAACTCAGCTGGGAAATCAATATCCCTTAGTTTTGCATGACATATCTTATTAAATAATTCTATTTCTTCATTGTTTCTGTCACCCCAAGTGACAGTATTATACTTGCTTACATAACACGGTATTCTTTTTGAGGAGATATAATCAAATTTACATTTTAAAATCAAAGGGAAGTGGTCCGACCACAATACGTCATTTTTAACATGGCATGCTATCACAGAGGGACGTGCGGCACTAGTAACTAGACAATGGTCCAGCCAACTTTTACTCCCATGAGCTTCACTAATAAATGTGTATGTGCCCGATGTTACGCCCAGTAAGTCTGTATCAATACATGACCATTTGTGGTCACCACAAAAGTTTGAAAGTTCCGTAAAAAACAGTTCTGTTGGGTGTGCATTGAAGTCGCCCAACACATAACAACACTCTAGGCTACAAGAATCAATTAACGCACTCACCGTACCGAGGCAGTCTGTGAACTCCACCAAGTTTTGTAAGTTATCAGTCGGCATGTACACGTTCACCACTAGAATAGATTTGTAGCCGATCCCCAATTTCACCGCGCACACTCTCTCATTATTACACTGAACAACGGACACGTCACGAAATATACTCTTCCTCCACATTATCGCTATACCACCATAAGGACGCCCACGCCGCATTCCTGTCGTTGTATCCATTGCCGAGGTGGCTGTGACACAGAAGTCGTCACTTATAGTGTCTAGGTATGATAGCTCCTCGGACACTAACCAGGTTTCCTGCAGTGCAATAACATCGGCCTCACGAGATAGGTGTCTTATATGGTCAACAGACCGTTTAACATTTTTGCAGTTGAAAGTAACGAAATTAAGTATTGTACTATCCATTAATATTCTTCGAATTTGGGCCGCTATTCGCACCATTATGTTTGGTATATTCGTACTGTGATAAAAATGTCTTAGGCTTGAAATGTATAAAACGTCTAAAAATCACACCCTTTGGCCATAAGCTGTCATCCAAGAAAACGGGTACTTTCGACTGGGATACAAAAAATTTATATGCGTCATATGGGTTTTGTGTTTTCGTTGCTATTTTCTCTAATTTTATCGATTCCTGTGTTTTCTTTTTGACATAGTTAACTATATCTGTCTCCGTCGTGCTTTTACTAATATTCGAAATAAAAATTGGAGTAAGTCTTTCCGCAGCTCGAAAATTGTCTTTGAGGTCGTCAGCCATTCCGATCTTACCCGAAAATCTGTTCTTCACACTATGATTCTTTTTCTTCTTAACTAGGGTCCAACCATCATCATTTTGTAGTATTGACTTATCGATCGCAATAGTAGTATCTGAAGTTCGTTCGCACGGCGGCGGCGCGCTAAACAGCTGTTTTGCCCACCGTGACGTCACTCCCGCGTCACAGTTACTCTCACTCGCTGTTACCGTTGTATGCAGTAATTCATTGTTACACGTTTCCTCAATATTCTTATTTATTGAATTACGTTGCTTATAACGGACTTTTCTTTGTATTCTGAGGTGTCGGCACTGCACTTTGATTATCCAATGTACCCTCACTCCTCAGATTAACACTTTCACACTGAGAAGTCGACAAATATATCTTAGTTTCACGTAAATCCTTTTTGACTGCCTCAAATTCACTGACTGTGACAAATGAGCTTTTCATTTCCCGAACATCGGCTTGCAATATGGTAATTTTTTTCAAAAGATCAGAAACATCTAGATGATCAAACTGTATAGGGGGTAGTTTCTCCAAATCCCGTGCAACAAAGATCGGCATTAATTCACTATCCATCACTTTAAAGATACTAATTATGTCGTACATAGTGCGTTCATCTTTACCCTGCCCTTTACGCACTGGTGTACGTTGTTCACTTGGTATAGATTCAAACAGTAACGTCTTTGATTGTTTAATTTGTTCACTATCAAACACAGATACACATATTTTAACAATAGTTTCCTCATCCGCAATTGACAACTTATTTTGAACATATGACAATAACTCATCAATAACTATATTGCAACTATTGCACTTGATTGTCGATCCCATTTTCGCGACACTCAATCGCGATCGTAATTAGCACTGAGCGTAAACATTTGCGTCCGCGTCGTACACTCGCCAGGACGAGACTCGAGCATTACAGAAGTAATGCTATGCTTAGTGAATTTGAGCTTGTCCACCGCATTAGCATCCCGTGCTATCATCAAAAGATACCCAAAGAACGTGTACTGCGCGTATAGAGCACATTTTGCGCACATTAGAGGCCCAAGATGTCCCCAGCAATACAACAATTCGTTATTTGACGGTTAAGTCCACGGATATAAATTGTTATTGTTAAGTCAAACATGACGTCATAGGCTAGAGCACCGTCCTTCAATCAGCAAATATGTAGACTTGCTGGTGAGATTGACTTAGGCCCTATAGACCATTGTGGAGCCTCCTACACCTTAAAAAAATGTATCCAAAGATACGCATACTACCAAAAAAATATCATTAGTTATACACAGATGATATATCATATAATACCCTTTTCTAAACATATAACTATTAAAATAAGTACAGATATATATAAAAACATGCAATAATTATTCACGGCCATTCATTATGCGCCGAAAACTGTCAGAGAGTGCGTACGGACTTTCCGTTATAACGAATGTTGGCTTTCACCGTTGCGCTTAATGGAAAAGATTCATAGCATAATTTTATAAAAACACTGAAATATGAGCGGCAGGTTTTAAAAAGATAGACTTGAACCATTCATAACACGTTTACAGAAGATTAAATGCAAATAAGTTAAGTAGTAGAGTATATACCTAAGAGAATCAATAATTTATAGTGTTGTTAATTGTGAAAAATAGTTTTAGTTGTGTAATTTAAGATTATATATTACTGGATTACCAATTTACTGAATTGTATTCTTCTTCTTCTGGCTAGACTGGAGTGTACGACTTAGTCGTGGTCATGGATCACCTGATTGGTTGTAACTTTTCCGGGATTTCTACATCTCTCTCTATTATACACTCAGCAAGAAATACTTTGTAGAGAACTTAATATATATCTACTTATTAATCATTTACTGAGTAGAATAGAAAAATAAATAAATATACTTAAGTATATTTTATGCTTAAAATTAATGTCGCCCATTATACTTCAATCGAACGTTGCGGAATCGTAGAAGTGCAGATAACTTTGAAACAAAGAAAAAAAATAAGCTATCAGACAGCCAGATGGCAAATAGTCAAACTGTGGGAAATAAAAATAATATTATTGGATTAACCTGCCAATAAACTTTGTAACGGCTAAAGTTGGGGGAGTTCTTTCATTAATAACATAATCGAATTATAAAAAATCTAAAAGGAAGCCAGCTTTAAACCTACATTATATAGTCCCTTATCCCACGATCCGTAATAAAAATTTCGTGATTGACAGTAAACATAAATCTTTCATCATGAGCTATCAGCATTTATTTGTCACAAAAGGAAGCTAGTAGAAGAAAACCCTCTTTACTGTCAATTTTACTTTCGAAGGGTCCATATTCGAGAAGTTAACTGGATTATCTGAGAAGGTATATAGGTGCCCCTTTATTCTCTTTAGTTATAAATACTTCCTTAGGCAGTCGAGTTAACGGGTAGTCCGGGTCCTTTCTTGGACAATTTATTATTATTACCTTTTATATGGTATCCGACAAGTTAAAACTATTATGGTGAAGACGTAATTGGAAAGCACGAATAGATAATCCATATTAAAGCACCAGTGTAGTTAGCCTATGCACATTTGCTATATCGTATTATTTCTAAACCTGCGGAACGTACCACACATAGTATGGTAACCCACAGTACTATTCGTCGCAATGAATCTCTGTGGATCAAATGTTATTCCCCAGTCGGGCACTGCGGTACTGATTAGATAATAACTACTCCTGGACTCCTGCGGTTTGAGCAGAGAACGAGCAATGAATCATTGTATAATAACATGACAATATGTGGGCCTACCATGATGTGTTCTGGAAGAGAAAAAGGGACGTAGCTATACACCCTAGATAGCTTCATATCACTTTCCATATTAGGTACGAGTATATAGAGTGATACAAATTGTACTAAGGCGGACTTACTGCCAAATGCATTTTCCACCAATTAACTTTGAGGTGATACCGAAATTAGCTGGGTAGGTATATGGCGTAATTCCAACATTGTTTTGAATTTATTCATTTACTAGTTGTTGCCAGCTAGCGTGAACCTATTCCGGGGATAAGTAGGCTATGAGTTATATTAGACAGATTATTGTACTAAATTCAGCGAAAAATGCTCAGCCGTATAAGCATGATTGTATAATTAACATCCAAACATCTTTAAAATCTTTCAAAGGAGACGGAGACTTCTGGGCCAAAATTGTAATGAGTTGAGATATGACTTAAAAAAAGCGGTATTTTTTTCTATTTCAAAATATTAAAAAACCAGCTCAATTGAAAATCTTGAAGACGAGAAATCTTAAAACTAAATTTATTTCACTAGCAAAATAAAATATCGATTACTAAAAATGATTTAAACAATATTGCGTATTAAAACACTTGCATCACAATTTTTCCTCAGAAATTGCGCGTCCTTTTTGACAGTGCCACTGCATCTCATCTTTAAGAACTCTATCTCCACTGGCACTTTCCCACAGGAATGGAAATTTGCAAAGGTCGTTCCCATTCATAAATCGGGCAATAAAGATGATGTGAACAACTATCGCCCAATTTCAATAATTTCCACAGTGGCAAAAGTGTTTGAGGCCATAGTCTGCCCTTACATCCAAAAATACTTTGCCCGTTACCTGTCGCCCCATCAACACGGTTTTGTCAGGGCGAGGTCCACTACCACAAACTTGGTCACATTTGTGGAGGACTTGGCGGAGGCAATTGATCATCGTCAGCAGGCAGACGTCATTTACACGGACTTCAGCAAAGCTTTTGATAAGGTTTCACATTGCATACTAGTAAAGAAATTATCAGCATATGGCTTTTCTGGAAGTGTTATAAATTGGATGCATTCTTACTTAATAAATCGCTCCTTTTATGTTGTGGTCAATGGCTTCAGGTCGGATTTATTTTCTGTCTCTTCTGGTGTACCCCAGGGTTCACACCTAGGACCTATACTTTTTAACATTTTCATTAACGACCTACCAAGTTGCCTTCTGCATTCTAGGCCATACTTGTACGCTGATGACCTAAAAATCTCACGCATAATAAATGAAACTGATGACGTAGCTCTCCTCCAGCAAGATATAGAACATATAGTTCGTTGGTGCGGAATGAACCAAATGCGTCTGAACACCGAAAAATGTTTCCACATTAAATTTACCCGCAAACTTAACGTGATTGCTTCAAGGTATTCTGTAGGGGGCAATCACATTCAAGAAGTGGATAGTGTGAGGGATTTGGGCATTATTTTGGACAGGAAACTTACTTTTCAGCCTCATATTGACCAAATAGTAAAGAGAGCATCGAAAATGCTGGGGTTTGTTATAAGAAATGGCAAAATATTCCGCAAGCCACAAACAAGAATCTTACTATATAACACCCTGGTGCGCAGTATACTAGAATACTGTCCTATTGTCTGGAGACCACATTATGCAACTCATATATTGAGGCTGGAAAGAATTCAGAAGCGATTCTTGTGGCATCTGGCATTTTCGGCTGGCGTCGCAAAGAAGCACGAACTATATAATGAAAGACTAACACATTTCAACATTCCATCGTTGGAAAAGAGAAGATCGCTTATGGATTTGTGCTTTGCATACAAACTTCTGCGAAACCAATTGGACTGCTCCGCGCTTCTGGGATGCTTGAGGTTTAACGCTCCTAGCCGAATGCCCCGCAGACCATTGGCACTTATGGTCCACCCGATTCGAAGCACACTTTTGGGTTATAATTCACCAATTCCCAGACTGTGTAGGGCCGTCAACAAATATTGTACGAACTCACCGGATATATTTAACACGAAGCTACACGAATTTCGTAAACTCGTCCTTGATAATTTACCTGATTGATATGTTGCTTATGAATGGTTTTGTTACTTATATAATTTTTGTTACTCTGCCAGAACACATTATTTATACCTATGTATCATTAACATCTATTATAAAACGTGTTTGCAATTGTTATTTATGTGCATATTATTATTATTATTATTATTTTTACTTTAGTGATTTAATTCCTCTATTAATCAATTTACAATTCTTCATTTATAATAATCAATTTCAATAAATAATTGTTAATTTGTCTATTTCAATTTACAAAGGGAAAAGAGAACCGACCTCCTACGGGACTCGAACCCGCGATCTTTCCCTTACACCTTCAAGGGGAATGCTCTGGCCGCTGAGCCACCGAGACCGTACGAAGCCAACTCAAATTCCTCTATACTTTCCGTCTTAGAGGCGACGGTGGAGACATCTACCGATACTCTTACGAGCTATATTATATCGAAGCTATATTTCTCTTTGTAAATTGATTTCGACAATCAGCATAATAAATGCAGCAAAATTAATTCAATTTAATTTAATTCAATTTATCAATTTGTCAATAATGTTGTTTAGTGTTTATATTATTCATAATATAATATTATTGTTAATTTGTGATGCATGCTGTATTCACCTATAATTAGTTATGCAATTAGTCGTAAGCATCAAACCAGCGTAATTTATAAGTGAATTGTAATATTGTATATAACTGTTGGTGAATCTATTAAATAAATAAATAAATAAATAAATTGATATTAAATCAATCAGAGTGAACAAAACTTAATCATAATAATAATAATAACCATTTAAAATACCAAATAATAGTGTAATAAAAATAAATTCTGAATCGATTTCCGTTAATCGATTAATTATTTCTTGTGTTTATCAACTGTATTTTTAAGCTGTGACAGCTCACAGCTCCATTTTCTGTCAATCAGGCCCACGAATGTATGGAAGAGTATCCGTCTCCTTTATAATATTAGGAAGTTCGACTGCCTCTGTGGCGTAGCGGTGGTGAACGCGGCCGCTACGCAGGAGGCGCTGGTTCGATTCCCGCTCAGTGCAAATTTATTTTGTATGCATGAATATGAATATTTGCATATTTCTGGGTGTTTCTATGTACAATATGTATATATATATACTAAAATTAATGTATCTAAGTATGTTTATCCGCATATTAGAACCCATAACACAAACTAGTTAAGCTATGCTCACTTTAGGTCTATATAACGTTGTGTATAATGTCCTACAATATTTAATTTTATTTTAATTAAGATAATATTGCAAGTTAGCAGGACCACGGTGATACAAGGCGAGGAATCGGTATAAGGAAATTGAAATTCCACCGGTCAATGTTGTATCAGTTATTGAAAGTTTGCGATAGCTCTGTTCGCGTTGTTTAATTAATGTTCCCGTTGCAGAGTTAATAATAAAATATCTATATTTGCAGCATTTCAATATTGAATAAACAAATATTTCACTTTGTTATACAATGTGTGTGTATTTTATAAGACTGAAGAACCGAATTTACCAGTATTTGAACTGGCAGGGTTAGAGAGAATACTAGTAATTTACTTATGTAAATTGTGTTAGGACAGAATTCATGTCGGGACCTACAGTAATGTAAGTGTAATGGTGTTCAATCCCGGGACGTCTCGATCGTAAGACTGAGTACTTAACGCCAAGCAATTCGATTGTTCCTGCATGGTCATAAAAAAATAACCACGAAGGTTAGAGATGTTTTTCTCAATAAACCAATCACTATCTTTCTGTCTTATTTCTGGGTGGTACCCCATCACTTAAGCATTAGCCAGCCAGTTTGTTAAATGTATGACAAACGATATGGCTGAGTATCATTCAGGCTGTTAATTGAACGACGCCCTTTAGTTAAGAGCCTAGGCAGTTCATTGAACAGCTGATAAAGCTATTTGGCTGCGACATATACATTGTCGTTATGTTCTACATAACCAAAAACCTAAAAAATAAATGACTTGTTTGGTTTCCTGGGCTATAAACATCGAGTTTTAAATAAGACCTTTCCAGTTATAAAGTACCAAATGAAAAAGAACAGGATTTATTTTTATACAAGAGGCCCTGACCTTAATTTTTCGAACACTTTTCATTAGATGACCGATCACTTGGAAAAATTCGTTTAATGCGTTCATCCCTTAGAATACGGCCACAAAGAATGTCTTTATGAAGCTATTATGAGAGCAAAAATATTACAATTGGAAGATACTATAATAAGAAAGAATTACTGAAAAACGTTTAGACTCATTTGAAAATGGAAACGAAGAAGAAAAGTCAACACATTTTTACAGAGGCCAGGGAACTTGGTATTAAATTAAAGTTTAATAACAATTTACCAGATGTCTGCATACAAAAATGGAGATAATCAAGTCAGGGATAATTAGTATACCTAAACTTTAATTAGGGAGAGTAGAGTAGAGTTCGACAGCTACAGCGACGGTCGTGGGTTCGGTTCTCGCTTAGTGCAAATATTTGTATGCATAAATATGTATATCTATCAGCATTCTAGAACCATAACACAAGCTAGTTAAAGTACGCTTACTTTGAATTACAGGTAAGCGTTGTGTGTAATATCCTAGAATATTTATTTAAAAATACCAACCTACTCGTATTTCTATATACCGTTAAATTAATCTTATTGGTAAAATCTACGGTTAAATACTTTGATATTTCTTAACAAAACTAGTCGGGAATACAAAAAATTAAAAACAAATGATCATAACATTCATAACATAACATACGCTAACATTTAATTTTATTATTTGTCAAACCGAACGTACTAAAAATCTAACGATATCAGTTTTTGAACTCCAAATTGAAAGAATTCAGAGTAATATATTTTCACTGAAAATCGATTACGCTTTTCCGGAAAGAGTCAATCAAAACCCACGCAAAACTCAGCGTGCCAAATACACAATGGTACCTATCACTAGTTGTTTATATACACTGGTACTAACAGGATGGATAGATAGATATTTTTATTGTATCAGTCACTTAGTCTTAATTGCTCAATATGGCTTTAAGTCATAAAAAAAGATTTTATTCGTTGCTAAAAGGGCTTAACTAATCTTTATGCGCTGCTAGCTGTTGCCTGCGATACATATTCCACGGCTAAAAATAGCCTGTGTGTAATTCCAGACTAGGTAAAATCTGTTCCTATACTTGTATACATTTCAGCCAGATTCGTTCAGCCATTTGAGCGAAATTGAGTAACAAACATCCAAACACCTTCACAAATTCTCACAATTATAATATTAACAGGATGTGTGCTCTTCCGATTGTATAATTATTTGTATTGTGATGAATTGTTCGAGGAGGCATCGAGGACTTGCCTCCGGCAATTTTGTACTATTGTATCACTTGCTACAGGCAGGGGTTGTTTAAAATTAGAATGGTAGCTCAATGTGCGCTTCGCAAGAAGCTTCTTTCCCCCAAGTGGTCCAATTGTGAAATAATCTCATAACAAAGTTTTTATAACCCCGTACAAACTTTTTTAACGGTCTTTCTTGAGCAACATGAGCAACAGTCCCCTGGTGTTGTTAACGTCCCTGGCTATTGCGCACTTTTGCATGAGACACCTTCTAATATTGCTTTTTTGTTCTCAGCTTTCAACATTCTTTACTTTTCAATTTTTTCTCTCAACGTATGTATAAATATTTTTAATAAATTGTGAGCTTCGACAACGCCTCTACCTGCCCTTTCGAAAAATATACACTATACATGCATGAGTATGAATATATTAGGTACTAGCTTTTGCCCGCGGCTCCGCCCGCGTGGATGTCGGTTATCGCGACCAAACATAGCCTATGTCCTTTCTCGAGGTCTAATCTACCCCTATACCAAATTTCATCAAAATCGGTTCAGTGGTTTGGGCGTGAAAGCGAGACAGACAGACAGACAGACAGACAGACAGAGTTACTTTCACATTTATAATATTAGCAGGGATTAAGTACAGTTTATTTAGTTACGAAGCTACGAGTTCACACCGTCAAATATAGTAATATTTTAAAATGTCAAAAATACTTTAATTTAAGTAACCATTCGATCCATTAATCAAAATTGAACAGAACTGTAGTAATTATTAAAAAAAACAATGAAGACATGAATCAAAAGGAGGGTAACAACGAATTGCTTCGTCAATCAGTTGACAAAAAAAATAGCAAATAGATTCCCGAAGCTTTCGTTTAACCTATTGATATTTAAAGATACGTACTAATATCACATTATATTTATAATAAAGTCAAACTATAAACAGCAAACAGCTAAAATAACCGTTTGTAGGTACTCAATATGTCAGCACAACATGCTGAAATAAATGGTTTAATTAACTAAACATTGCGAACTGGCCAAACAATGTGTTGAAATGTTTACATTTAAAAGCGCCTTTATTCCTCAAGTTTATTTCTTCACCTAGTTTATTAAGCCTACGTTAATAATATAAACCGCGTTTATTTATTATTGCATTACATTATGATTTAAATAGAGTCTTGAAGTATATAAAGAGTTATTTATTACTAACCGTGTGAAATTCTGGTAGGCAAGCAGGCAACCCACGGGACCCTATTCTAGGGATAAAAAGTAGTCTGTGTTATTTTAGACTGTAATCTATCCCTGTACACAATTTCAAACTGCTGTTTGAGTATGATTGAGTAACTAACAATCAATATCTTCATAAAATTTTAAATATTATCCTATAATATTAGTATGGTCTAAGAGCTCGTGAACGCCAGACCTTCGTCATTTTATAAAAGCTGAAAGTTTGTTAGCGCATGCTCCCAACACGGGTAAGAACGATAGCCAATTATGAAGTTTGGATCATAGTGGCTTTGGCAGATATCTCTAATTTTTACTAATTTACTAATTTGCTCACCAACTTTCAGCTGCCGTTCACGGGCTCTAAGTCTAGTAGTAAAGGTGGGCATAGTACCTCGGGTCACATATCTTGGACCTAAGTCGTGAGACAAAAGAGACCCTGAAACTCGCAGATAGTTTTGTAATAACCTATGCTTGGTGAATTTGAGCTCGTACGTGTACTGTGCGTATAGAGCACATTTAGTGCACATTTTAGGTCCAAGATTTATATGTCCCGAGGTATAGCGACTCAGGTTAAGACAAGAACAGCTCCATCATAATAGTAGTTTTTAAATCGCATACATGCCTATTCGGTGTGTGACATTCTACAACAACAATAATAAATAGGTGCCTGTACTACACAGCGTAAGCGTAGATTAACTATAATAGCTTGTAATATGGATTCTTGAATGCGATTGAAAAGGCACTTAAGAAATATCCAGGTTAACAAATAAAAATATATTAATGAACACAAAACATTCACAAACGAGCGACCTCTGACTTACAGTCTCACTCTACAGATACGTCATAGAAAGGTGTTATAACCTTTTTGCCACAAATACAGCAGTAAATATATTTATTTTTCAACACCGTACATGCCCTCTTCATTGTTAATATATAATGAGAGCGTATAATGCGGATATATTGTTCAAAGGGTAGTACAAAAACGTTAGAAACACAAAATGGGCGATAAAGTGTCGCCAATGAATAACTGTGAATACTAAAAAGGTACAAAGTACTCGCTTCAGTATTTTCTCATGGATTTTTTCATGAATGTCGTACTGCTCTCTGCCAATATTGTATTTTTTTTACTATTACGAAGTAAAGCACGTAAGCGGTTACCGTAGCCTACGAATACTCGTAAAATTACAAGTGATTCTTAAAAAATAGGCTTACGAGGCCTCCGGTGTCACACGCGAATGGCCACCTGCAGTAGAAAGGTTAAATGATGCAAATAGGGAGGATGGAAAAACAATAAGTTGTGTGGTACGGCTTTAGTCGATGTCATCATCATTTTCATGGTAATTTCCTAGTTGTATTTATTCCTAATTCAAAGTTACACTTGCACTTTAGAGAACGCTTATCGCTTTTGATTGGTATGTGAGCTTTTCCGGCAGCGAGTAGGTTCGCACATTGCAAGGGTAAGCTATACTAGCCGGACCTGGGCCTGTTGGTAAGTTATGACGAAGTCCAAAATGTACAGGCCACTATTCTGGATGATTTTCTTTTTTTACTTATGTGGCAGACAAGCATACGGCCCACCTGATGGGAAGTGGTTACCGTGGCCTATCCTGCCTGAAGAAACCTTCTTAAGCCCTTCTTGAAGAACCCCTGTAGGGACCCATTGTAGGGAAAATCACCGCAGGGAGTTCATTCCACAGCTTGTGCGTCTGTACTTCAGGGAAGGAAGGGTGGAAAGGATCACTACTACAGTGGTCCTTTGTACAATTATTACAAAAGTGGCAAAGAAGTACATGGTTTACCTTATGGTGATTGGCTACTGGTGCTCTAACGTTAGAGTATATGCCTTTCCCCTTGAAGCTCTTGCTCGTAGGTAAGTAGGTAAGTTGCCCTCGTTTAGTTTCTATAGGTAGGTATTCTCGCGAATGTGTGAAAACCAATCTAGGGCCCGAACCAATATTTTCACATTTTAAAGATTTCAATTCAATTAGAAATTAAAGCTGAAGTAAACTTAAAGCTACTCAAAACAAAGAACCACTCATAGTTTGATTCTTTTCAATTAGACTTTTGGATTTTATTTTTTAAGTTTTCGTAAATATTGAAAACACAATTTTTCACAAACGGATTTTTATCGAATCGAGTCGCTGGTGCGTTCATCATAGGTTGTTATAACCACGTAACCCATTTTTTATATAAAAATATATAAAATATGGGTTACGGGGTGCCTTCAATTCAATTTCGCTGCCAAGTAATAATAATACCTGTGCGCTCAAGTCGCTCGCCGTCGCCGAGTGTTGACGGAGTGGTTCGTTATCTTTTGTAAAATTATTCTCACTCCTTCTGCTTTCTCAGAATATACTCGTAGATACTTGAGGAGCGCCTCCTTATTTCAATTATGATGAATAATGTATTAAAGAATAGACATGTAGGCACATTCTATTTAAAATAACTGTACCTAGGTACATAACCGCAGGAATTCTTTACCAATCGCAGGGTATCGATATTTTTTTAAAGAATATTAGCAACCGAAATTACCTACTAATATTCCCACTAATCCTTCCAGCCAAGCTAAATTGCTTGTGTTAGGAGGGGGTTCACGTCGGTAGTGTAATGGCCAGGATTCGAAACCGGGACCTCTCGATCGTAAGGTCAACTCCTTAACCACTAAGCTACGACGCATATTTTTTTTTAATAATTATATTTGTAATAATTTTCAAAAAAAATATTTTCATTGTCGATTGATATTCATTACTGAAAATTTTTAAAAGCGATAATTAATAAATTGTATAATTTGTATTTTTAATAAATTAATCCTAAATAATTGTATTATATTTATTCAATCTTACAGATATCTTAATATCCAGACATTCCAGACAAACATGTTATCAAAATTGTACATTGTGACAATTAGTCATTTCATTTTTTAATATAAATCTAAAAAAGATAATCCAAAACAATTTACTACTTACTAAACGTCAGGTTTATTCGGCAATAAAATTCGGGAACGGTAATAAAGGCGACACTACTTCACATCCATTCACAAACAACAGCGTCACACAAACAAACACGGTGCATCGGATACAAACAACGAGTATAGTCTACTAGTGCGTTCGTGGAAAAGTACGGAAAAGTTGCGACCGTAGCCGCTGAGTACGGAAGCTGTGTTCGACTCGGCGGCCGAAGCAGAACTGGCCCGGGCTGGGCCAGCCGCCCCCGGCTCGCCCGCACCCGTGTCCGCTCTCTACGTTTTCAGCGAGCCTACGCGCAAAGACAACCTCACATACAGCCTCTTATCCTTCGGGTGGGCGTGAAGTCGTTAAATACTAAGTGACGGACATCTAATAATAAGTAATTACGTTTCTGATTGCAGGGTTCAGTGACTGGTAATTTCAAATAATATACGGTTGTTTTAATTTATTTCGTGGGACACCTAGAAGCAGCGATCATATGACATAGTGATACCACAGAGACATTACACAAGCCAAAGTTATTACTGGTGTCAATAAACTGCAACAAAACTATTGTTAACAACAAATCTATTGTTAAAAAAAAACTCGTTAATAAACAGTGATTAATATTGATTTTTATATACCACTAAGGTCGCAGACAAGCACACGACCCTCCTGACGGAAAGTGGTTACCGTTGCCTATGGACGAGTACAATTCCAGGGGTGACACACTCATACTGCCGACCTGTAAAAAAAGAGAGATTCCATGCCGTTAGCGCGTAAGGCAATCAAAACAAACCTTCGGTCTTCCCACTGAGTGCATAAAACCTCTCCAGTGAGCTCTGGCTGCCGCCCTCACCGTAAGCATATTTTTGTATCAGACTTTTTGTTTTAAGATACGAATACGCAATTGAAGCTTCTAAATTCCCAGTAAACGCGAAGCCATCTTAAAGAAATCGTGCAAACGATTTGTACAGAATCCTACCAACATTCAATTTAACCGGTATCATAATTCCAATCTTCGCGCGTGGAATGTTCTATACCGTTGTGTATAACGTTTATACCCTTTCCTATCTCGAATTGGGTTTGAGTCTGTCAATGAGCTTAAGATAATAGCATTTCAGATATACTTACGGAAGAACTGCCAATGTTATCTTGTGTTATCTCGAAGAAGATTTCGACATCAAAGATTCCAGCATCAATTGTCACCATGAGAACAAAAGCTTCCAACAAAACTATGCAAATGTATATATAATTGCTTATTAAAGAGCTTTATATACAATTAACCTTCTCTAAATATTGTATAGAGATGATTTTGGTGTTAGTAAAAACAAAGGAATGGCCTTTTAGTGCCTTGGCGCGGAACACTAATGAACCAATAGTAATTAAATTACGGGGAAGATTTTACAGGACTACACTAACCATTCAGCGTGTACGTGCATATACGTAGATTTATTTTTTTAATACACTTGTACCTACTACAATAACTCGAATCTGGGAGCACGGCAGTACCCCCGCCAAGTCGAGCAAAAAAAGGCGGCACGGCCGTAACACTATTTTCTGCTACTAATTCAGTAATCATCCACAAAGCTCGCGTGATGGTGTGAGATTAGATTACTAGACCTAAGTATGTAACTGATATATTTACTTTGGTATTTCATTATTATTTTCCTAAACTTAGTGATCATAATAGAGATCATTACACTTTGTTATTTTAGGTTATAGTTTATAGATACCTACCTGATTAATTTATAGTCAAATTACCTTCTTGCCTTAGTTACCTCAGCAGTGGGCACCCACTGAGGTGACTGGCTCTGAGGTGAAAGACTCGAAGCAACCAAGAACCATGCTAAGATGATGATGAGTTAGGCACCGAACACAAAATATGAATAAAGTTCAGTTGTTTTACGTATGTGAAACTACTGAATTTTGTTCATACATACTAAATATCACAACAACGATTGATTTCAAATAATAATAATTACAGTTTCGTATAATTTCATATACTTCATTTAAAACCATTACATTACGTATGTGTTCAACCAATTTTAGAATATACAGTGAAACCATAATTACGTTGAACATAATATAAACGTAACGTTGGTTACACTCATATTAGCTGCTCGCTAAGAAATAACAAGTTCACGAGGGACGCTTTGAAACCTTTCGTCCCCTAGGGATTCGAAGTCTTGAGTAAACCTTACAAGAACCACAACACTACCCTTGGAGACTTCTATGCTGGGAGGTACATAATTATGACACCAGCTACTTCTGTAAAAATTAAATTACGTTTGACGGATACCGTCTAAAGGCTACACGTATATTTAATAGCGCTATGTAACTCGTGAATATTTTATTTAATTAGGCCCATAAAGTTAGTACCAACATAAATAAAGGCAGATGTTTACTCCTGCTGCGTAAAGTTGGAGTGGTAAAAGTTAAAATATTTTAATAAAATTCTCTTCAACTTTACGAACTTTTATTTGAATTTTTCAATGCTCTGGTTAATCTTGAATTCATTAGAATGCGTTATGAAAGATAACACAGTATCGTAAAGTCAAGAATACAATTTTAACTTAGCGTATCCCAATGATAACTGGGCTAAAAACTTTTGTGCGGAGTCGAACTTTTTTAATTATGTTGCTTCGGTCCAATATCGGTTTACCAGATTCAACCAATTCAGCACTCGGATTCTCGCGAAATTCGTTTGAAGTCCCGCTTATCTTTTCACAAATTCCAGTAACTTCATTAGGGGGATTAGTACAATCTTACTCCGTTGACAATATCATTTAGGACGAACAAGCGATAAACGAATGGACTCTTGAACATTCTGAAAGTGTTGAAAATGGTAATATTTTGTTTGTCGACGTAAATCAGTGAGTCAAAAATACATAAGTGCATTTTATCAGAACTTTGTGCAATGAAAATTTGCTCATTTCATTTTACTCACTACTCTTTTAAAATATATCAAATTTTTCTCTTTCATAAAAGCTGATTTGTGTATCATCGTTGTTTGTCTTCTCGAGCCGATGTCAATATATAGGTATAAAAAAACTACCACGGAGCCATTATCTAAAGGGTATACAGGTTCTTAACGACACCAAGTATTAGAATGGAATAGAAAATTGTGCCTAACGTACTTTTCCTTTCCCTGATGTTTAAAGAAGCTATTACACAGATTAAATGACGGTAAAAGGGCAAAAAGCCAATTACGGTTCGCCAGAAAACATAATAAATTGTAAATTACCAATCATAATCGTTGACGAACGAGCATTTAAATCCAACTCCCGGGTCACCAAAACCTCGCACATTGTTCGCCCTTTATGAAGGATTTATGAATTAAATAAACAAGGCACAATTTCAACTAGAAACCATATTATTTGGATTTAAGATTGATATCTGTTAATAACGTGATATGTAATTTGTATTCATGAATCTATACCTTTCATTGAAATGAAAAAATAACATGAACCAGAGTTAGTTGGCAAAATGAGATATCTAAATTTAATATAAAGAAGAAAAATTGCTGACATCACTGAGTGAAGATACATTTTAGTCTTTAACCGAATTCATAAGAACGGATGTTCATAAATCGGTAGAAAAATGAAAAAAAGGTGACAATGGTAGAAAGAACCTAGAAGTGGTGGAAAGAATCCATTAGAAACTTTTTTTTTTAATTATACAGGCTTAACTATACAAGTGCAGAAGCCACTTGCGAACAGGGTATATCTTTTGATGAAATGGAAATGTTGAAGAGGATCACAAATTTTCACTGGGACTTCTTACTGCTATCCTTCTATTAATTTAATTCGACTACCTATATCGGAACAAATTCAAATGGTTCGAAAATGGTTACAAGCTATACATTATAGCACATTTCGATTGCTTTTTAGGCGCTATGGTCAAGATACCTAATAATAAAAATACCTGAATTAAAATAAATCGCGCTAGAATCCATTTAAAATAGTTTCAATTGAATTACAATTTATTTAATTTGTTTTGATTTCGATAACAAGCTACGAAAACTTCTTGTTCAACAAGTTGGTGAGCAAATTAGTTGGCCTTGTACTTTTAAAAATACGAGTGTTCCTAAATACCTACTGGTAGTTGTGGTGTGTCTGTAAGTGAGTAGGGTCGACAAAGTTCCCTTGAGGACATACGGTTGGTCTCGTGCGAGTGATATCAAATTAACAACACGGTAGTGTGATTGTGGTGCTCGCTTATCATGAATTTAGCTGTATCTATTTACCACCTAAGTAGTACATAAAGAAAATAGTTTTATTAATTCAAAGACTGTTGTGTTGTGGAAACCATTAACACTTGTAAATTTCTCCTATAGTTCCGGGTTCTTTAAACGGGGCATGAAAAAGCATCTGATGAGGCCGTCAAGCCGAGTGTCACCATTGTAACAAGGTACATATCTGTAAATTGTGCACCTCTTTCCAGAAACTTTGCCTTCAGCCTACCATCAGGCGAGTTGAAGTCAAATTGACGTGTTCATAATGAACTTATTCAATAGAGACTTGAAAATTCCAAGGTTACAACTCTCCGGAAACCAAGAGTCAGGTAGGGTAATATGTTCAGCGTTTTACAACACATCAAAAGACTTCTTAAGTATTGTGTCAAAGCACCGTGCCCAGCTGGAGTAAATTACTATTTCTTATAACTCCAAACAGGTACGTAAAAGAAATAATATTGCAAAAATTCCTCCAATAACACGGCACAATAACATTTTTTAGATTCATCGCTACGAAAATGGTGACTTGGTGGTTTTTCGCACAACGCGATTCAATTTCGGTTCCCTTACTCCTCGTCCTTGAACTAAGCGAGGCTGTCGTGTGTTAAGGATCTAATTGAAGCAGTATTAATACCGTGGTAGCGTTCGTGTATTAAATCTCAATTATGCGTTAAAAGCGGGTGTTACGATATGCGGGGTGTCTGTCTTACATACTTTGTTTCGCAAACTCACAGACTTTTATATGACTATAATATCTTAGAGAGACTTTTTTATTAAGCCTTATTCAACATCGTTAATGGATAATAAAATTCCCTTTTAGTTAAGCTTATTTGACAAATTTTAAGTGGCTGGTTGCGATGTTGAATACATTTTAAATGCTAAGTGTACCTATTCGTATAGAAGCTACTGTTATTAGGTCATTCAATTAAGATACTCATTCTTACACGACACTTTAAGTTTGTTTCAATTGTTAAAAGAGTACCTACTATGGTAATAATTCCTTTCTAAAGAACTTTCCGTCATCCCGAGTACCTTCTTCTATTTCTACTGAAACAACAACCGCCATTAGAGTAGTCACATCAATGTCGTTTTAAATAAAAGGGCTTTTCAATCCGGAAATAGATAAAAATCATAAGGGACAAGTTACTCTAAATTTGGATGACTGAAAGATGGTAATCTGGATTGATTTGTGAGCTAAAGCATTGTTATTATTATCAGATACTGAGTAAATGAAAACCCCGTATAAGTGATAAAAAGAAACGTCATGGAAAATGTTGCTAGGTTTGCAAGTTTAATTGAAAGATGATGTCCCTGGCTACCCCAATGAGAAAGAGACATATTATGGATGTATGTAAAATTAATTGTTGATACGCTAGCGTAGTCAGTGATTGAGAACTACAATAATAATAAAAAATATCCAGTCTCTAGTTTAGCTAACAAATCTTGTACCTTGTTTTAATAGACAGAGTTTTGCCTTAGTAACAAGAAAATCGATTAAATTTATTGAGTCCTTTCAGAACATTATCAAGATTACGATACTCTGCCCGAATCAATACAAAAAGGTATCTTAATTTTTCATAAAGTACCCTTTGATCCCAAGATGTTATTAATAATACTAGAGTTAAATGGAATTGTTTATAAGGAATGGAAGGATATTAATTGAAAGGAATCATTTCATAAACAACATTCCTTTGAGAATAGTTAGGCTAGTATCTATCTAGGTATATTCAATGGAATCATAGTATCTCTAACTATGGGATGTAAGAATCGTTAAAGATTAAAAACAATTTCGGTTTTTCATTCACGCCTGTAAATCCCCAAAGGGGTAGGCAGAGGTGTATTAACACCCACATTTCGCCAACTAAGATTTTCGGTCCACGTAATAAGGGGCGAGCCTATTGCCGTCTAGCGGGCACTTTGTCATGGACTGTATGTTTACTGTCGGATGGAGAACAGCCCTATCTCTTAGTCGCCTTTTACGGCACCCACAGGAAGAGATGGGGCGGCCGGCTAATATTAAAACCTATTTATTCTTTTTAACTATATTTTGATACTAACATCCATAATTTTCGCGCTGAACACAAGTCTTTGCAAAGCTAAGTTACGAGAGCATTCCATCTGTCCAATAAATCCATTAATCCAGATGTTGAGCCCGATCACTTATAATGGCAAATGGTTTTTCTTTTCTTTTCCATCGTATTGGAAAACGACAGTGTACCCATTTCCTCTTAAGTAGTAATTCCATTCAATGAAACTACGCCTTCACACATAAATTTATCAGTTAGCGATCACCTCTCATGTTCTAAGTTTTTGTAATCGACAGTTGATCAGTATTTACGGCTATTTCTTTGAGGTTTCTTTGACATATAGGCTTTCTTCTTGGGATTAGCTCCTATAAAAAACGATATAACAACCAAAAACAAATAAGTACAGTACACCTTAGGTTCTAAAGTGCAAATCTTCGGATGTAAAAGGGAAATTGAATGATAATGAAAATCCTGCTGCGAGATGCTTTTTGAACATTTTAGCTAACGAACAGTAATAGTCCTTTTCTTGTCGTCCACAAAATCCACACGAATAAATCAGGGCTGGCAGGGGAGGTTATGTCTTACTTTAACCGCCTAAAACGCACCATCTATGGGACCTACGACGACTTCACAAATTCGGTGGCAATTTGCGAAGTTGCCATCTCTTTTGAGCTGGCTCTCTTTGGGTGTGGTGACCACGAAGTCCCCACCTAGCCCCCGGGAATGTGGAGGAGCACATAAAATCTGCAGGCTCGTGTCACAGTAATATTCCTAGGAAAGTAGGATGTTATAAAAAATAAGACTGATTTTGTTCACTAAACATAAAATAATCTAGTTTCAGCTGTTGACGGAGGCCCGTAATGCAAAGAAAATTGGCAATGATAGAATTAAGCCTGTGGCCGGATGCGGCCCATTTATTGGGCGTGGGCGCGTAGGATTATGACGACGACGGATTTGGGTACACCGTCATTTTCATTTGTTATAATATGAAAGACGTAGAGATTTACAGATTGCCAGTTAGGTTACTGTTATTATTATTTTTGGCTACTTTATATGAATACTTGGTCGGGAACCTTCACGCGGTGCACTTTGGCTAACGAAGACGCCAGTGCCTCTATTTTGAAGAAGATACACTGGCAATTCTGACCGAGACAAGAGGTCTCTAATAGAAACCGACTCTATTAGACAGCAGGTAAGAGGCGGGCTGGTTCTCCGAGCGCAGGTTGAGAGTGCTGAATCTATGGACGAGACTTGGTCTCAGACTTTCTTATCGGGGCTGAGAGGTCGGTCAGACGGCATCCACTCCTGAAATAGCACTCTTATAGTGTGAATCATACCTACTTTCTATCCCGGGAATGGGTGCCAGTTGGCTGCAGAAACGTTTTTAGTTTTCATTTTGCAACAGCTAGATTTTCATAGAAATAAAATATTTAATTGTTTAAGAGTAGGTACAATTAAGTGGACATTCAACTAGTACTAATATATTTATATAATTATATATATTATATTGCACTATATAAATGAGATAGTGCACAATAATATCCCTTGTGATCTACTACTACGATATGCAGTTTGTAGTTTGTGGTTTAACCATAGTTTGGGGTTTTAGCGTTTCAATGCACAATTAATATTAAATCTCTGTGAAAACGGAAAGGAAGAGAGTCTCTAAGCAAATAAATAAATATAAACATTCGTAGATAGACAAATAGTAAACAAGAACATTCTATAAAGCGCTATCTAGACCCCAAAATTGCCCGTCACAGAAAGAGTGAAGTATACATATATTATGTATATGTGTAATATAAATTTAGGGATATAATAAACTAGCTTTAACCCACGGTTCCACCCGCGTGAAATTGTGATGAATTGTGTGGTCCCATCGAAATCTGTTTTTATTGTTCAAATCATAAGAATATCTTAACTACGTTTAAACCACCCATTCAAACCACAATGGTTATTATGCGAGTATCGCCTATTGAATGTAAATACAAAATACATAGTAGATTACTGAATACATAAGCCAGATTCTTTCAGCCGTTTGATCGAATACTTAATAAACATGTAAAACATTCAAATATCTTCACAAACTATCACACTTATTACATTAAAAGGATGAAAAGAATATACTGGAGAAGACTGAAATATTTTATGAACTAACCCCTATAAAAGCCATTAACCACGGCAACTGGTTTCAGAAGACTTACAACACAGCTTATAGTGCTAAAACATATTAAAATTCAAACATGGAAAACCTTCACCTTTACAAAGGAGCAAGACAAAGCGTTCAGAAACGCTACCAAAGCGATTTCATCTCTATTGTTCAGCGCAAGTTCGGTAGATGTATTGTTTTGTTTTAAATTGCAACTATTCTGTGTGAATAAAACCTATTCTCGAAAAGCGAAGTTGAAAATGGAATACCCAAATTCGTTTTAACAGTAGTTTGCTGTAATATGAACAAAAAGCTTGATATTTTTTGTAACTTATGTACCTAACAAGTCTCTTTTATCTCAGAAAAAGGGAAAAGTTTCTTCCCCCTGTTGCTTCATGCATTATTACAATTAACCTGGCATGAAGGATGTGGCCGAGGGCACAGATCTCCGCCATATCTTCCTAAACTTACCTCTCGGGACGAGCTGTTTCGATGACCTCTAGAACCGCAATACATAAATATAATATAATAATTTAACCAGACGACTGTGATTTATCTATACAATCAAACAAAAAGAGCGAGTTATAAAAATAAACAATAAAAATCGTATAGACAAACGCAGATCGTTCCATCGTTATAAATTACCCAAAAGTATCCTCAGACTTCCAGACGTGAACATTTAAAATATTGATAGAATAGAATCAGTGATTAGATCGACCTGCTCTATATTAGGAACACAGTTTTGGTTGCCAGATGCAGTCATTTTAACTTTAGATCTATACTAGTGACCTAATTTTGCTTTATTAGGTCAACTAACTGATTTTTGCAGTCTTCATAATAACATGTTGTTTTTCACACTGTTGATTAAAAATTGCATATTCTCCAATTTCAAGTTTTATAGTTGACTAGCTTTTCGCCCGCAGCTCCGCCTGCGTGGATGTCGACTACCATCACCAATAGTATTTTTTTCTAAACTGACGGACTTGTTGTATAAATATAAGTATCCCGATAGTTCTAATATTAATTGTTGTATAAACTTTCGACACCTTATTTCGCTCTCTCAGTAGTGTTTTTTTCAAAATATTAAATGAAAACTGTAAGAAACATCGGCCTTGTCTTACAAAAAAGTGGTAGATTTTTAGAATATTACAACAAAATAAAAATACTATTAGTATCTTTATACCAATAGCTAGTAAATGGCTAGAAAAAGACTGGTAAGAAAAAATTACTATTGCCTAACATTTCGTTCTTATCAATCAATCAATCAATAGCCTATTTCAGTCCACTGTTGGACTTAGGCCTCACCCAAAGTATGCCATAGCACTCGATCCTCCACCGTATGTTGGGGACATATGCTGTCAGTTTGCACATTTGGGCCCCATGAGTCATAACAGGGGAGTAGAAACCTCGACGAATTTTCCCAATGTTGCCCAACCCTTGTCGACCCTTCGACGTACCTATATCTCTTTCTGGGTTTCGTCTTTTAATCTAAAATTACCATCTCAGCAATGAAAATATCGTATCAGCACGACACTGTCGTAGACAATCCAGAAATGCCCAGGTCTAGATGATGTCAGAAGGCTTCTCGTAATCTACAAATGCCATACATAGCGGCTGATTACACTCTCAGGTCTTTTGTATAATCTGCTCAACAGGATTGGCTGCAACACTATAACCCTTTTAAAACTCGGCTTAACCCTTTTAAAACTCGGCTTGCTCCAGTGGCTGGAATTCACAACTATTCAAGACGATTCTCAAGAACAAAACTTCTATAGAGATATGACTCAGGAGTCTTATAATTCTTCAGCAAGACCTTATAGCCTTTTTTGGAGAACAGTACCACCGCACTACAGTTCCATGTTAAGTTCTGCTGGATGACAGAATCAAAGAGGTTCGTAAGCTCTTTTAGAACTGAGATTCCACCTGCTTTTAAGAGCCCTGTCAACCAGTGCGATATCATCAGTATACCATAACTATGAAGGTTGCTGTTGTATGCTAAGGATACAAAAAATCATCAATTGGCCTATTGCAGTCAACTGCTGGACATAGGCCTCTCCTAATATGCGCTACGTTTGCCGATCCTCCGCCTTCCGCATCCAGTATTCCTTCCGTATTCCTTCTCACGGTATCCACTCTAGGACTCGTCTGCTCTAACGGCCATCAGTCCTTCGGCAGATGTGGCCAGCCCACTGCCACTTTAGCTTGCTTATTCTGCAACCCTACGGCCAGATTGGAAACGAAGGTTTGGAAACCGGTTTCCATAGCAGAATTATTTTTCTTTTAACGAACCTGGTTTCCAAGAAAGAATAATAATTCTGTTTTCGAAACTAATTTCCAAAACAGAAAGTTGGATCTTCGTTAGCTATGTCGGTAACTTTGGTTCTATGTCGGATGACCTCGTTTCGAATTCTATCCTTCAAAGAAACTCCAAGCATAGCTCGCTACATAGCCCGCTGCACGACTTTTAGGTCACGGAATACTCCACCTTCAGTGGCCACGTTTCGTCACCGTAGGTCATAGGTAACATAACAGGCAGGACGCACTGGTCGAAAACCTTTGTTTTGAGGCATTGCGGCAGGGGGGAGGAGAAGACCCGACGTACTTTGCCAAATGCTGCCCACCCCAGTTGAATTCTTCTGGCTATTTCTTTCTCAAAGTTGGTTTTACCGAGCTGGATAACCTGCCCCAGGTAGATAATATTTTTGAACAAATTCGAGTGTCGCTCCTTCGATGGCAATCGGTCTCAGTACAACATATTCGTTGAACATAATCTTGGTTTTAACCAAGTTTACACCGAGGCTGACTTGTCGAGAAGCTCCATTCAGGCTGTGCAGCATTTCGCCCCGTTGTTCTAGCGACTCCGCAACTATGATGATGTCATCCATCGGCGAACCGAAGGTGCGAGATGTAACTACTCCAGCGTCTTGAAGACGTCCTCCAATGCGTTGGTAAATGCTGAGGATACATAAATTACTATGTGATACGTCAAAAATGAATACAAATAAAACAACATACTTGAAATTTGTGGTGGTTTAATTTTTTCATAATTATCTAAAAATAATATTAAGAAAATAAACATTTTGTATTATATTCTTTGTCATCTTAATCAGAAGTGCTCTGTGCTTGAGTAATTGAGCCCACAGCTGATAAGTGGAAGTTATTGAATTGTGTTCTGCCATCTCTATTATTGTTGCCTTAGTATACTTCTCATCAAGAAAGAAAGTGAAGTTTTCTAGAAGCCAGGCGTTCGTCTATTTGGTGAAACGTTTCTAGCCATTGATATAAATTGTTATTTTGTTTCTAGCTATGAAGCCGCCCCTTGTGTTATATCGGCGGCGTCAATAGATTTAAATTCACATACCTTACTGTTTGAGAGCTTGTAAATGAGGATTGATCTGGATGATAATGTGCTGTATTACTTTTAGGCTTTCTTTTATATACAGGTATATTCTTTTATATAGCTCTAGATAGCTATCATCGCTGCTATCATATGTTTTTTTTCTATTTCCAATCAATTAAATAAAGAAACTGCAGTACATAACTCTTACACAATATTTTTCACATTCTTGCATATTATACGTGACAAAGAGTGACATTTTTATAAATATTATCATTTGACAGATCAAAATGTGACTTAGCGTTGACACCATCACTTTAGTTCCGTTGTCATGGTAACAATTTTGCTAGCGATATTAGCGCCATAATATTTCGTACTTTCTTTAATATTACATTATTTCGTGAATTTGCCACATTTTAATTGTGATAATTGCTATTCGGCGACAAAGCCAAATTCAATAAACCAAAGATCATGAAAATCTGTTCAGCCATTCTTGAGTTATAAGAAAGTACGTTTTTGGCACTTTTTAGGCACTTAGGGTCTGAATTTCGAAAAATCGTTTCTTAGTACACCTCCACGCATCAAAACATACACTCTCTATAAATTTCAAGTCTCTAGGACCAGCGGTTTAGGCTGTGCGTTGTCTCTAAGTCAATCAGTCAGTCAGTCAGTCAGTCAGGACTAAGAGTTTTATATATAAGATAGGTAAACAGATAAAGTTCCAAGCTCAGCGTTTTTCGAAAGTGTTAAAATTTTTCACATTTCGATTGTTCTATTTGTTTCTTAACGTAATAAATGAAGTTTGAGCTTCATTGCTTTTGTAATTGCACTATTTTCCTTTTGAAGAAACATCAAATAGAAAATTTATGAATGACCCGTGATTAAAAACTAGTAAAAAAAAAATAACGATAATTTTTGTTGACTTTTTAACTAGTTTTTACTCACAACCTCACTCAGAATATGTCACATTAATATTATTAACCACATTCGCACCCCCCATGAGTCCATAGCGAACACTACCCGCTACTAATAACTTTATACACGTATCAAATGCTATTTAGCTTTTAAAAGTTTAACATATTTAAGCTTTTTACCATTGACATTCAGATTCAGATGGCATTTAATTTTACCAAAATACTTTTGATACTGTTGTGTTTTTAAAATGAGTAGAATATTAAAATCCTTAATGAAAGCGTTATCATATGAATAGGAGAAGTCAACCTTTTGTCAATCCAACGTTTCCTAACTTTTTAAATCATATATAGACATACCGTGCGTATGCATAAAAAATATTCAGCCAAGTGTGAAATATCTTTAAATACGTTACAAATGTCCGTAATTAAATACCTATGTGAGTAATAAGTATAGTTCGTTAATCAAGTTCGTGAACGAAACAAACCTAACATTGATACAGGCCCATCGCTAATTTTCTTTCCTCCCTTCATTCTGGAAGCATCACTGATGTTGATCGCGTTAAATAAATAGCGTTGAACTAGAAGTTAATCAATTAGAGTGTCCGTATACATACCACACTTAATAACTGACTGACATGTATATAATTCATATAGCGTAATTGGATTATTTGGCCTTTCGTGTTTCACTTTGTTCTGTCTTAATTTGATTAGATTTGGTTCCAAGTTATTACATTTGTTTCAAAGATAATATTAGGAACATAATAATAATAAGTAAAAATAATAATAAGGAGTTGAAACGGCAAAGAGACTATTGATTAGTCTGTAATTAAGTTTAAAATTAAAACCCGTCTACTGCAAAATCACGCTCTAAAAAGTATTAATCAAACGTTCTAACAAAATACATTATTATATTCTAGGGAAAAGTGCATACATACTAGCATGGGAGCCCCTTGTTTCGCAGACAGAAATTTCATAGAATTTCGTTTCACAGAAAATGTTTCACATAATATTTGGTACTTATATTTTTATTTCGAATATTATTGTTTCAAAGACAATTTACTAGAATGAAACATATTTCACAGAAAAACAATTTAATGAATTTTTATTTACATTTTTTTGTTTAATAAACTTATCAAACAGTAGAATTATTTTTTAAGGAATATTAAACCACCACCATAATCGAAAATAATTTGGTCTAACGTTTAATAATTTAGAACACGTCATTATAGTTTACACCCCGACTCAGAGTACCCCGACTTGGATAGGTTAGGTTAGAAGGCTAAGGCGGGAGCGAAGCGGAGCGGAGCTCCCGCCTTAGGCCTTCGTGGTTATTTTTTTTAAAACCACCCAGAAATAGGAGAAATTATCTTAGCGCAAATAAGTTTTATATCTTTTGAGTGGTATGTCAAACGATTTTATATTTAATGTATGTTATGATAATAAAGAATATTTGATTTGTTATTCTATGATATGATTATTCTAACATTAAACTTTATGTGAAACAAAAATCAATGATTTAAAAATCTTCAAAGTAAGTATTCTGTGTATTTATTATTCTATGAAACGAAAATATGAGGAAAATTTTATGTGAAACGAAATTCTATAAAACGATTAGCTATAAAACAACGCACACCCTACTAGCATACATAGCCTGTAAAAATCATAACCCTCCTTTGGCTATTAATAAGTTATAATTGTTACCTACCAAATAGTTTTTACCTACCTGTTTTAACACTTACCTACCTATTTTAACACTGACTGAATTTTACCAGACAGAATTATATAGGTTTTAATCATTGTTTTTAATGTAGGTATATGGGAAGTGCCCACCCGCTTCTAAAATATGTATCTAGCCATTTTTTTTTAAATAGTAATTGCCTTTTTCTATTGTCTTCTATTGTTTAGCTAATGTATGTTATTATTAGTTATTATAAAAAATGTTATGTACGTATCCTTCGAGTAGAAGAAATAAATGTAAAAGTACTCAATTCATAATTTAAATTTCACAATTAGAAATTTTAAATTCTAACTTTATTGCATTTACGAGTACACATGAGTTACATACACAGAGCAGCAATTCTGTGTAGTTGCTGCAAAATAAATATTTTATCAAAATTAAACCCTTGAATCTTTGAAACCTTTTAATGAGGAATAAAGGCGTTGACAGAAAACTGCTCTAAAAATTTGAAATAAGCATTTTGATGAAAGTGTTTCAGACCTGAGTAGGTACATTATACCTTAAATGATCGGTAACATTAACGACGATCAATTTACGTTCAATCAAGTTACTATCGTGTAATATTATGTGCTTATGATGTAAAGTTGGAACCTTCAGCAGGGAACCCTTCCCCAAGTTTCGTATCGTGTCGGAGTCAGTCCTAACTTAGTATAACTAAAACACGATAGAATCTTGAACGTTGCGGACTTTCAGCTACAAGGTGGATCTACTAGCACAGCATCAAACTAACGTGTAGAAATTTTATCATCTCATTAACTAATTGTGGCTCCAGCCGCGTGGACTTCTGACTCGAAAATCGGTTCAGTGGATCCAAACTCACAGGTTATACCTCTTTACAATAACACATAGTATAGATTAGTTTTAGAATAAGTGCTACAAATTCGAAAGCAGTTTGTTTAGAATCGATAAAACCTTACCGTTTACGTTTATTGTTTTGTACCATGAGGAGCAAGTACACATAAATATATGGTCTATACACCACACAAAACAAGGGATCCATAACGGCTATGTATGGACTACTCCCCCATTATACCCCAAAATAACCTTCATCATTATGCCAATTCTCTGCATCGTCCCAAATTCTGTATGAAGTTTATGAAGTATGCCAGTTCGAGCTAGACCATCAATGTGGAACTAATGTCTAACATACTGAGGATTCATGGCAAAATCTAAAAAAACAACAGCAGCACTTGATCGCACTTGCAGTTTTAATATCATGGGGCAATTATTCAGTTTGGTAGGTCATCCAAATTTTCTGGCAAAGTAGCAAGAGCTTCTTTCTTATTTTTTAGCTTCTTTTAATCCTATAAACATCGGCCAACCGTTTATAAAGCACGATATTGCATGAAAATGTTTTCGCTATTATGACCTGCCACTGATCACTGAGCAACTAATCATTAGGTATCAAAAGGAAATTGCTATTCTAATAATAGCTATTTAAGCAGTAAGCTGCAACTTATTTTGTTTTAAAAATGGGGTTTGTTTTATGCAAATCGTTTCTCATTAGAGAATGAAGAACAAGTATTGATTTAATGTAGTATTTAGTAGGATTACGGTTTATTTTCGGTATCGATGTCGATAGTGTACTTTACTTCAAAATAATTGTACGCTATTTTAAGGCAAATTGAAAAAGCAAAAGTAAATTGTAAAAAGAAAAATTATACTATGTCTATATAATATAAGAGCTGCGATTTCGCCCGAATGGATGTCGGTTATTGCGACCAAACATAGTCTATGTCCTTTCCTAAGGTCTAATCGGTTCAGTGGTTTAGGCATGAAAGCGTTATGGCTACGACAATCTCACCTCCGGTAACTGACGGCCCACAGATGGCGTGCGTTTTAGTCGGTTCGAGTCCGACATAACCTCCTCCCCCGGTTCCGGCGGGGGAGGTATCCGTGGGGATTTTTCGCACGATAAAAAAAAAGGCATGAAAGCGTAACACACAGACAAAGTTATTTTCACATTTCCAAATATTAGTATAAGTATCTGCATATACTACTTAATATTTGGAAATGCGATACCTATCTAGGAGGTGTTATTACATACATACATACATAAAGTCACGCCTCTTTCCCAGCGGGGTAGGCAGAGACCACTGCTTTCCACTTGCTACGATCCTGGCATACATCTTTCGCTTCTTCTACTTTCATAATTGTTTTCATACATGCTCGCCGGTTTCGAGTACTCTTGACATTTCCTTTCATTCACATGACACATGACATTCCATTTATCTAGGAGGTGTTATTACACTATTATTAAGCATCGATATTATATTTTATGCGATTTTTGTATTGTATTGCTGGTTGTTTACCCAAATAAAAATAGTCTTTTTGATTTACGGCATGACCTAAACTATTACTTTTAGATCTTTAGAATTAGGCAACGCTCATAAAAATACCCATTTAAGCCCTCCCGCATGTTACGTCACGTTCCCACAATAACGTTCCAGAACCGCCAACAAAATGCCGAAAGATTGTATAAAATAATAAAAGAAGAAAGAAATAACAGATAATAAAACTACGAATAAAATACTGAATCATATAACACATATGGAATGCTACAAAATATAGGTCTTTAAGAGTGAATATGTTCAGACACTGCGCCAAAACCGCAGTTACGCACATATGGCCACATTTTGATGGGACTGTGCAAGCAATTATTCCCTCGCTTGCTTGCGGGTAACATTTCACGGTCTAAGGGTACTGAAACCTTCACAGTTAACAAAGGTAACTCAGTCCTTCGTATGAAAGTTGATCATTTCCGAATTTCCCTCAAAGGGTCGAAATTGAAAGGTATCGCTCGGATTTAGGCCGATCAGCGATTTATTTTACCCACAATTTTGTAAGCTAAACATTTTACAGGGAATCTCCCAAAATAATAACTTGCATTTTTATATGTTTGGAATTTGAATTAATACGATTTGATATTCGCTGTAAAGCTTCGGATTATGATATTGAAAATATGCATGAAAAATGTCGCGGTTTTCATGAATCGACAGAAAAGGGCGGATCGGATAGGTATTTATTAAGACATAAGCTCAACAGAGAAAGTACCACAGAAAGTACTACTGATTTTCGTGCGGAAATACCTACCTTCACCCACAGATAGGCGGGGTGGTTATGTCGGACTCGAACTGACTAAAACCGCACACGTCGTTTCGTTTATCAAAGGACGGCTTGCAAGGTGCTCAATAAGGCATTTCCCTCGCACCCTGGCTGACTCTAAGCAATCTCCAGTTTCGAGATATCTCCTTCGGGTGTTGGAACCACCAGAGGCTACGGTAGCTACGGAGAAGTTCCTAACAGAAACATCAGCAGTTAACTTACTTTCGAAGTCTTATCCCCTGCAACGTCACAAATTCACAAACTTGACCTCTAAATAATGTAAAATATTATATTTAGTTAAATATATGCTACACCGCATAAAAATAAATGATAGGTCAAGATTCAAGGTGACCTAAATCTAGTTTCTTCAAGTAATTTTCTATTGTGGGACTCATAATTCCAACTCGCTGAATTTCTAAGACTCACTGAGTCAGAATTATAAATACAAACAGGTGGTTTAATCCTTAGTCATTTAAATATTTAACTACGTAATGGGTTGCGGGTTAATTTATGTCCTCCAGTTTTCCGGCTAGATGGCGGTTAATTATTATTAATATACTAGCTGTACTCGTGACTTTGACCAAAACAAAAAACAAATTCTTGTCTATCAATATTTTTTAATGATTCATAATATTAATTTATCTGACCCACAAAAATTTTGTAACAAAACTTGGTGGCCATGATAAAATTTTAACAACGTGGAATGTGTGTCGGGGTGGCCATTAGCAAATTACAATATTTTCAGAAAAGATAACGTCCATCAAATGTATGTACGGATAGCTTCAAGGTTCAATACAAGAGTTTTACTCCAAAGAATTTCTATGCAATTTCATTGCAGTCCTCGAAGATCGTGAGGGAATTGAAAGAAAATATAAATGATGCATCACCCGCATTTTTCCTCTGAAGTTATGAAAGTAAACGATAGTGACAGTTAGGTTATTATAGGAGAAATAGGGACGCTCTGCAGCCTTTCATTCAGCACATGTGCTATATTACAGTAAATATCTGTAGGTACTTGAAACGACAATATTTTGACACCACCAGCTCCATGTCTACCATTACTATACCTATTTACTTTGCAGGCCATGTTAAGTACTGTACCTGTTTATTTAATTTTAATTGAATACAACCACAAAAAATAATATAATCTATCCAAGTTGACGATGACGCTTATCGAACTCATCGCTTGTTTGTGTCATGACAGGATCAAACTTCCTGTGCATAGTAAGTGCATACTCAGGGCCCACTCCAATTTTCTATCATCATCATCATGGAAGCATATATTTCCCTGATTGCATCCGAGGCCAAGGTGAACTCAGAGCTCAGGGTTCGCCCTTCTAACTCCACCACTCCGAATTTCTATAAGTAAGTGCTGTAATTCGTGGAGCGCAGCACGGAGTATGTATTGGTCCTACTCATAAAACTGTTCTAAATCTAATGATTTTGCGTAAAAAGGAATCGAGAGTAATACAGCACTAACATAACGTAGTCAACAACTTTAAGTGTTTTCCTGTTTTCTGAACAAGATAATAAAACTAATTTCATATAAAAAAATAAGATTTCAGTATTTTTGTATTTTACCGGTATGCTTAAAGAGCAAAAACATGTAAAAACAACTTTTACGGTTCGAGTTTTGCAGCATCTACTAAAATGTTGGTTGATTAATAATTTTATTTCACTTACTCGTCTGTGAAAACATTTTATTCCGTTGATGACATGAAATTACGCATACTTACCTAAATAAGAATGTAGATAATTAAGTATTTAGTACGTAATTATAATAATATATACCAATTCAGTCACAACAATATTAGAAGCAGTAGTTACTTTAAATGCATTACCTAATTTTTCGGCTTAAACTCAATTCCCCCTTTAACCATTACCTCCTGAAAATATTTTTTTTCTCGATTCCCCTCTAAATTTAAAACTTTTCAAGCACAACTTACTTCGGTGTTTAGACTGCATACTGTTCTTAAAATAAAATGCAAAGGAGTTACATATTATGTACTATCTAAATACTATATTCGTATTACCGACTGCTCTTACTACTTACTACACTCATGTTAGCGGTAGAAAATGTTTATCCTATACGTAGGTACAACTAACCGGTGAAAATTAGTTTTTAATAACGTCATAAATGTATAATGATGAGTTGTTAGTATGCAAACTACATAGTTTTGCCATCATACCTCCTTATTCTCCATACAGTTTAATAATGACTAAGAAAAGTTATACTTAGTTCCGTGACTATTTTCTTTTGAAACATATAAAAACATAATATTTAAAGAAAAACACAATAGAGAAATAAATCCATATATACGAGAAAACCCCTGGTCTCAAATTTCAAGCATTTGGGTACAAAATAATAGGACCTCTTAGTCTATGGTTTAACAGATCGCTTTACGACTAGGGTTATACCCTGATATTCTCCAGCGGTCATTAACAGGCACCTATCCACTAATTACATTCTCACTGCAATTAGCACATCACTGTCACGTGTCGCCTGATCCATGGGACGCTTATGTTTAGTAAATTGATCATTGATCATGGAATAGCCACTTTTCTAAGATAATGCACCATACTATGAACAAACACATTGTTTTATTTATTACTATTAATTGACATGAAAAAGTTGTAAGGGATACGAGGAGCATTGCTGATACATAACAAACAACAAGCATGCAACGATCGGTATATTTTTAACCGACTTTTAAACAATTCGGATGTTTTGGTAACAGTAGGTACGTACAAAATTTAAAAAAAGAGACTGATTTAACCATCATACCGCTTTCCCATTGAGTTGTACATATATTTAAATATTACTGAATCTCATTAGACTGTAATATATTTAAATCTAGTCTGGCATAATCAGGATGTCTTTAAAAATTACTTAACGCAAGCAGGCACGTGTATTATTCTAAAAAGGAATTCATTCTACACAAAGTTGAGCGCGGATTTCAATTACGGAAGTCTCATTCTTACATACTAAGTCAAGGAAGAGCTACGTCGTGCATTTGCTTTCTGTTCTTAGATTACATCTGGGAAACTTCTAAATGATAATTAAAAGCTTGACTCTTCGTAGACATATAAAACTATCAGACTTATTGCGAGCTAATACAATTTACTAAGTATGTCGACATTTGAAAGTTAAATTGCCCAAGGACGCTTCATAGGAAAATTAGAAATACGAGAATATAGTAACTTTACAATAAGGAGATTTTTCTATCCGCCGTAACTGACACCTAGTCACCTTTACTTATTAACCATTGATATGATTGTAACAGTCAATAATTATAGCTAAAGGGAATAGTTATAAGCATCTACGTCAGCAGCTTAATTCAATTCTTGAACAATGATGACAAGTGATGAAATGCTGCAGTATAAATTCGGAAGTCTATAACAAGGACCTGTGTATAATCTGCTTTTTAACACGTTTTTTGTCAATGCCTATTATATCTTCAGAGTACAGTAGTAACTCTCCAGTACCCAGAGTTGCAAATTGTATGCTACTACCGAGAATATCGTAAAAAAAAGGCAACAATGATACTTTGTTCGAACCGCACAGCAATCGGACTACTACCTTTGCGTCACAAAGGCATTATTTAATTAATAACTCACATTATCCTGCGCGAAACAAAAACAACTCCAATTTTTAAGGATACCAGAAGCTTGATGGGATAATTGCCCCATCTCTTACTCCGGCACCGTAGCTCGTTCGAGGACCGTCGGCCATTAATTTTACCCATCACACGCATAACACAATTTCACATCTTACTCGTGCACAACAAAGAAATAAAATATATTATTTAGTTGAAATCACATAATTACAGTTGAAATCACATACTTACGTGTGAAATGGAACACCTTTTCTTTTTCACTGTAGCTATAATTTTTACATTATTTATAAACACAGGAAGGTATCGCATTCACAAAATATTGAGGAAAAAGTTTAAGCTACGGTAAAAAATATACAATCGCGATATTGGATGGTGTAGGCATCGTATAATAACATAAAACATAAATACATGGACTTAGTAAATATTTGTAAATAGATGAAAAAAATGCCCAATGAGTTTCTTGCCGGAGTCTTCTCAGGGCGGGGCCACGTATCGAAACGGTGGATGCACAACACATACTATTTAAATGATGCTTTGTAAGTTCCAAAACCATACAGAATAAATGATTTTTTATTTTGACTTTGACTATGATATATTAATATTATTCTGGAGTTCACATTATAACATCATTTAGTTACTATAGCTATAACAGATTGTTACCGGTCAGTCAGTTATATAAACACGTGAGAGATTACGCCGTCAGAATGTCTAACTACAATATTTATGCAGAACCCAAACTAGGCTGTAAGTTACATAATTTTGTCCTAAAATAACAACTCTAGACGTAGAGAAGTGTATTCGAAACAACAATTTCTTGACGAATTGAGAGCAAGCACCTTTAAAAATAGTGAAGTTCTTACGTAGTCGACCTTTGTCAACAATGAGACAGCATTTCGAATATATGATAAAGTAATAAACAGTGAATAATTTCTCCAAATACTTTTTCTTCTAAAAATGCCCTGTCATAATGACTGAACAGAATATAATACATTTTACCCTAGAATGAATAATCAGATATATGTAGTAGTATTAGAAAATTACTCTAACATCACTGGTACCTTATTGAAATAAAACCACTTTTAACGAATTCTATCTGGTACCTTAATAAAAAAAACTCCGTAGATCGCAGTAATCAGATAGTGAAATATCTTTCAAAATATTTCAAACCAATTCACTTTCAATTGCTCAAAACCTTTGTCAAATTATATCATTAACGCTGCGCAAAACTTGAAAGAGCTCAAACGAGGCTATAGCAAGTACCGCGAAGGTTTTTTAATAAAAACTTTTCAGTGTAAGACGAACGACATCCTTCGGAGAGCTATTCAGTGTAGCGAGACCGTCCTCTGAAATGATATACTTTGCGGAGGACGCTGCATCATCTTCGGATTAGACTTTAGACTGTTGAAACTGAATTATTTTCTATGTGGGAAAGTATTTGAAATAGCACATTTTTCGGTGAAAATATTGTGATTGTGCGTAGATTACGTTCTGCAATATTTTTGAAACTTTTTAGTTATTTCGGTTCAAAATCTAGGTAAGATTTTACATTCACTTGAATATACGGGATATTCAAGATGTCACCCGCATACAGTGCAGAATATTCCATCAAGGACTAAGCGGTTCGGCGACTTCTGCCGCACCATTAAGACCTGGAATTCCTTATCAGTTCACGTGTTTCCCTCATCCTACAGTCCTGAGTCCTTTAAACCTGGCACGTGTCTATAATGAATGGTGACCCTCTTTTCCGAGATCTTGCCTTCAGCTTACTATCAGACAAATATAAAAAAAAAACGTTCAATGTTAGAAAAAGTCCAGAGCATACAAAATACGTTAGGTATATGTATATAGCAAGGGTACTGATTGAAAAGTTGTAACACTGTACTTCATTTACATGGACGGACGTGCTGAAAACAGCGGGCAGCGAATTTAAAAAATCTGGTCGACATTGGCGCATAGAGATAAGTGTGTTTATAAACCCTCTTTTTATGATACGGGTATAAATTACAAAGTGATTTTTATTGACTGTCGCTAAATCGTTTGTGTATCTTCCTCATTGAAACCTTTTATAGCGATTCTTAATTCGTATGACATGATATAGGGGCTAGGAATCTTCATTAGACCTTATAGATGAAATTTTGAACAATGTAATCTAGAGGAGTTACTATTTCGTACAAAAATCTGTGGCAACGCTACCATGATGATAGAGAAAAGTAGGTATGCAACGTTTGTAAGTCTTGAAAACACTCCCAAGTAAAAAGAGTTAGTTACTGGTGCTAACTGAATAAGTACTGGAATATACTATACGATGCATACTATTTAGTTTTACAATCAGTGTCGTAAGAGGCAACTAACGGAAAAATACGCAGACGATATCACTGCGAGAGAAGGAAAACTCGAAATAAAACCCTGTACCAAACCGTCTGGCCAACGTGCAAACAGTGTAGGCCAAAGCCTCTCAATTTTGGAGGAGGCCTATGTCCAGCAGAGAACTATGATATGGTATTATAATTGATTGATTGACTACGATCTGGGCTACTCACTCTACCATCTTAAATAAAAGCAGCGTGTTTCCAAAAACCAACACTTTGAACTTACTATTATATAGTCAATATACGAGAAGTGAACTATATAAGAGACTATATTATTATCTCCTACCCCTAAACATTCTCTAGTCCCAAACGTCCCCCTCTTGACAAATACGTTAAACATTATAAGATATGATAAAGCAAGTCACAGTTGGTTACGAAGCTTACAGATAACGCTTAATGGATGGAACTTCCGACCTACTACACACGCTTGCAATAGACCAAACTAATTAGATTATAATTCGTAAATAAATCACTGGTGAATTTATATTTTATGACCATAATATGCAGTACTTCGTCTAAAATATTATAGTCTAAATTTGAAATAAATGGAAAATCTCAATGTCAGAAGCAAGAAATTCAATTTGATGTACCTAATTGATTTAACGTTGAGAGGTTAAGGCAGTGAATTTCCAATCGAGGCGTTGCACGTTCGAATAGTTCTTAGCTAGACAAGTTAACTGGTTAATTTTAGCACGTCAAAATTCAGAGTTGACGTAACCACCACAGTTTTAGACTGAGAGACTTGAGGTATGAAGTATATAAGCTAGACTGTTTATACTTGAGATTGATGGCACTTGGTGGAACTTGCTACACATATTGAATAAATCACTTGTACTTTTCCACAATTATTTATTTATTTGAACCTTACCGGTTTCACCTTACGGCATTATCAAAGGTTTACAATGTTTTAAACTAAAAAACTACAATATTTTATGTGTGGGTACTTTTAAAAAAGAGTATACCAGATTCAACTTTTTTCCCCAAAATTTGGGGAAATTTAAATTTTCATAAACGTAATTATGTTTTGTAAAATAATTTATACATTATAAAGTAATGTATAAATTATTTTACAAAACATAATTACGTTTAGTTGAATCTGGTATACTCTTTTTTAAAAGTACCCACACATAAAATATTGTAGTTTTTTAGTTTAAAACATTGTAAACCTTTGATAATGCCGTAAGGTGAAACCGGTAAGGTTCAAATAAATAAATAATTGTGGAAAAGTACAAGTGATTTATTCAATATATATAAGCTAGAGAATATTATTGATGTGAATGAGGTTCATGCAAATAATGAAAGAAACAGGCTATATAACACACAATAAAGTCAGACTTCTATTTCTTATCAACCAATTCCCAACTAAGACAATTAATTAGAATAGCTATCGGAACAATATAAATCATTTACTATTGGCCTCTATTATCAGTAAACTTTATGAACAAATGTCGAAAAGTTCACGTAAATGCACTAAAAGTCCAATAAAAAACCAATAAGAGGACCCTTTGACCCTTTAAGGCCATGATTAGTAAATATAATCTATGATTGGTAGATTAGTGCGCATCCGCCGCCATTGCATCCCGCTTTTACCACCAAAGAGATTTAGAGCCTAATTTTCTTCGTTCGTGTTAATCATTCAATTAAAAAATAATCCAGTGAAGATTATTTTTTAATCCATATCGGAATTGAGCTGTTAAAACGTAATTCTAGATACGGTAAAATTCAGAAGTAGGTTAATTCGGTAGGCGTCGTTAGCTTAGTGGTTAAGGAGTCGGCCTTATGATCGAGTGGTCCCGGGTTCAAATCCTAGCCTTTACACTCAGTAGTAACTCAGTACTCCTATAAAAAGTAGTGTAATTGCTCGTGCTAGGAGTGGGTTTATCTCAGTAGGTGAACCCATTCCTAGCACGAGCAATTTAGCTTATTTGGAGGGGTTAATGGGAATACATATTAGTGATTTCGGTTGCTAATATTCTTGAAAAGAAGACACTCAAATAATGCAGGCGCTTCTGAGAAAGTGGGACTACTATGAATAATCCGATAAATTTCGGACCCGTATGAAACACGAACGTAAGGTATTTCGGTATCATGAAGTCACTTCGATTTTCTTACGATAGAGTTACAGCCGAACCATCTTCGGATCTGATATCGGGATAAATGTGTTCACTTGAACCAATTGCTTGGAACTTCAACCCGCAATTCACTTGAACCAATTGGTTGAAAATCCGTTTCATGATAGGCCTAGTGAACAATAAAGCTCTGCATGACTCTTGCATGCTTTTCTATTCTTTTTGTTTACGTATTCGTAGTCAACACTCAATGCTAAAAAGTAGTGTCAATTGCTATAACTTATAGGATAAGAACCTAGAGAACACGGTTTTGCGAATATAATAAATTTTCTCTTAAGCAGCGGTGAACGTGCCAGCACGGTTTGCTGTGGTTACTCCAGTTCAGGCCTTAAAGCGACTAACCACAAATATTGGCAGACTATACTGGCCGGTTCGTGGTCAGGCTACGAATATAAGCTACTTTATTTGACCTAGCCCTAAGTATGTAAATTACACGTAGGTATACTTAAAAACAGTAGTTAAATCAAAAGTTATCCAGTCTCAGTTCCATTCATTTCTTAGTAATATCACTTACTAGTTTCACAAAATACTCCATAAAGAAAGCTTTTATATTATTAAATAAGCATTTCGTGTAAATGGGAGCGTGCATCAGGCGATTACAGTAAGAGCTCGTAATCTCAGGAGAGTGCTGAGTGCATCTAGGAGTTCCTACTTAAGCACTACGTACGTACAAAGGACCGCATCATACCGCAGCATTGTATTAATTACGCTGGAGATGACCGCCCCGACTACCCGACTCTTGAGTACTGAATTAGTTCCTTAATAATTGAATGACATTTATACATACTGTGTAGCTTAGGGAATACTATTTCATCTATAATATAAAAATGAATCGCTGAATGTGTTGCTAAGCGCAAATCTCGAGAACAGCTAAACCGATTTCGCTAATTCTTTTTTTAGAATATTACTTAAAGTACGATACGTAGAGAAAAATAAAAATATATATAAAAAAGTAAAAAATCGATTGTTAGGCGATACGAAGTTCGCAGGGTCAGCTAGTATGCCTATTATAAATGTGTAATTTTGTGAAAGCGTTTGATTACTTGTTACTCAATTATGCTCAAACGGCTAAACGGATCTGGCTGTATAATCATGGAGCCACTGTCACGCTGGTTCTACTACAGGGTTGATAAGTTTTCTTCTAATATGACTAATTTCACAGGCCATGAATATAGATTGCTTACTAGCCTATAAAATTCCCAAGGAGAATTTCCAATATACAACGAGACCCACAGTCCAAATCAATGCTCAGCCAATTGAGCCACCTGAGACTCCACCTCACCCTGTTGACCCTCATCTGAGACTGTCTTAGGTTCCATCGTAAGTATTGGCTGTTTGACAAGAAAAATTAGCAAAATACTCATATTTTATACTTCATCAAAAAATATACCCTTACTCAAAAATCAAATGTGTTAAAATTAATAACAACAATTACGCTTAACAGCTTATAACTATTACGACCATTAAATAAAAATAAATTCAGCAAGTATTCAAAAAGTTTCTAACTTTTTGAAGTCTTAACAACTTCATATTGTCTGACTTTCAGCAAGACAAACTTTCTTGTAAATGACATGCAAATATTTTATAATATACTTAAGCGAAAGCTGTTCTACCTCTTGAGGCATCCTACGAGTACAAGACAATGAGTAGTAAAATGTCTAAGTATGCAAGGATATACGAGATGAAGGTAACTGACTGGCAAGATCATAATTGAAATTAAAAAGAAACATCTAGTACAAACTCGTATGCAGTGGCTTATAATATCTCCAAACCTAAGGCATATCGAAATGGTTATGGTAAACTGGCCCTCATGTCTCAGTCTATCAAGCAACCTGTAGATTTTATGTTAGCAAAGAACTCATCATATTTTATGATTATGAAGCCTCCAGAATGCCTCAGGTGGGGAAAAGTCATATAGACGTGTCCTCTATACAAAAAAAAAACAAACAAAAACTGACCCATGTCAGCCTGAAAAAATGCAAAATCTGTTTCTTTTATTTATTAATTTATTTTGCTCTCGTAATTTTAGTAATGCGATAGAAAATCTCCACTTGTGTAGTGTTGATTCGTCGTTGCATATTTTATGGTAATGTTCGCTACATTCTGTTAATTTTCTATTCCAAATTCAACCTAGTCATGTATTTCATTAGTGCAAAGCTGTGAATGTTTGAACGTTAAGTACACTCTCCATAATTTACCTTATTACCTGATAAATGTACAGTTTCAGCTTGCTAATTCATTTGTTCAGGAGTCTATTTATCAAAACTGTTACGAACAATGAAATATCATGTGAGATTACTAGGATCGTTTAATAAGCAGTTAATGTTAAGCTAATGTATAAATGGTTGCTCAAACTAATGTTTACGTTGAGTTAAACCACGTTATTGTTAGGTTTACCGCTTGTATATAAGTGGATAAGCATTTAAAGCTCCTGGTAAAGCTAGTTAGTATTGTTCTGAAGCAACTCACGTTAAAGCGGTTTCAAGATGAACAATGGAATTATAAAATGATGTATAATTATTTGGTACAAGATTAAATACGATTATTCTTATGAGAACTTCATAAATAAGTAGTAGCTCCATTGACTTCTATTCGTAGCTCCTAACTTAATCTTATTATTATTTATTTATTTCTTAGTTCTTTTTTGTCGTTTCTCTGACTGGACATCTTAAAGGCTTTTTCCTGAGCATAATTATGTATATTAAATTTAAGGTGTTTAGTTCTTTCTTATAAATTATGTAGCTGAAATAATAAATTAGTAATTATTCCAGCAATGCCGTAAATAAGCTGGCTTGGAGAGATTGGATACTATGGGATTACCATTCAATACTCAGTCATCTGCAACTATCGTTGGAAATTCTCTGCGGAGAGAAGGAAATCCAAAGCTTAAATATGTAGATAGAGGTTCGTCGCTTGAATTATATTATTAATAGTGAACTGTTTTGTTTATTTTTTATCTCTGGTATTACAACAGACTGGGAATATCGGTTTATTGGACACCCTAGTCTCAATATTAAATAGGTCACTTGAATTTATTGTCCAATATTTTGTAACATACACCTATTGACACGCTTTGCGCTTCGTAAATTGTGTTCATTGATGCTAGCTGCACAAATAAATTTTACAAGTTAGGAAATAGAATTGTCGAAATAATGTGGGTTGTACAATAATTTTGTTAGTTTACGGTCCACAAATTTTATCAAATTATACAACCTGTTACAAATACTTGTAGTAAAATAAATGTTTCCTATTCAATGAGGTGGAACTATGTGCAAAGCAGTTTTGATTGGTAAGTTTTCTATTTCATCAAAATAATATTTGAAGACTGAAGACTGCTTTATTGTCATACAATTTTGTCAGTATTATTGCCTTGGAGAGTTTGCTCTAGAGGAAATGCGGGTGGCGTTTGTTTTATGCAAACGTATACAAACGTGGACGATGATAGAAAAGTTTAAATATTTTTACATCGTTCAATATTTATCTACCACTATCATGGTGTCAATGGTCCTATATGGATTTTTAGAAACGCTTAACGCGACGGGTATAATAAATAGTATTAAGCATTTGCAGAATACAAATGAGCAGACGAATGCGCTCTTTGCGGGCGAGCTTAGATTCGAAAAGAACATGCTATCAAACATCACCCTCTCTGTAATATTTTAATACTTTTTTTTTATAGGACACGTCAATTTGACTTCGCCTCGCCTGATGGTAAGCTGAAGGCAAAGTCTCTAAAAAGAGGGTCACCATTACAGACACGTATCATGTTACAATGGTGGCACTCAGCTTGACGGCCTCATCAGATACTGAAAATGTAAATGTAAATGAAGACTGAATTCTCAATCATTAAATTCAATTACATTAAATTTTGAATTCTAGCACTGGATGGTATATTCTAGAATGAACAATGAATAAAAATATACATTAGGTACATAGATCAGTTTATATAATACTAGCTGACCCGGCGAACTTCGTACCGCCATATTTTCTGATCCCGTTCCCGCGGCATATCTCTAAATTTATCAGTAGGTATTTCTCTACAATATTATGCATGTATTATTATATATTAATATAAACCCTTCCTCTTGAATCACTCTAACTATTAAAAACCCGCTTCAAAATCCGTTGCGTATTTTTGAAGATTTAAGCATACATAGAGACGGACAGACAGCGTTAGCGACTTTGTTTTATAATATGTAGTGATATAGGGGACGTACCTAATTCCTTTCTTTCCTAAAATTAAAAGAGCCTTGACTCCGCGTGTGTAAACTGCTGCCTTAATTATTATTAAACCTCCATTTTCATTCTAAATTAAAGGCGAATTTCTTACATCTCCGTTCGTAAATGTCACCTGTGTGATGTGTAGGAATTTTACAAGGTGAGTTTCATGTTCTATAATTAACTTTATAACAATTCCTAGAAGTAATACTTCACATATTTATTTAGGACGCTTATTTCAAGGTAAACCATTTTGGTACCTTCTGATCATTTTGTTTGTTGCTAAATAATTTTAGTTTAAACGTGATGTTTATTTGAGTCATAAAACTTCATTTAATGTATTTCCTCCTAGCGTTAATTCCCAGTCGCATCCGAAGCTTTCAGCTCGGAGTGTGGGGTCCGCTTAACCAGTCTTAACTACAGATTTGACTAGACCTCGATATTTTTCGTGAAGCGATTGTCATCTAACCTCCACAACCAATGTTAACATTAGGCGATATCGAAGCTTTGCAGCTAGACCGTTGTTTTTTTTTTGGACTTTTTAGGGCACCAACTACCCGTAACGACTGCCATAGTTGTTTTTATGGCAACCGGGACCGACGGCTTAACGTGCTCTCCGAGGCACGACCAGACCAATGCAAATATCCATATTTTATGCACACAAATATTTGCACTGAGCGGGGATCGAACCCGCGCCTCCTGCATAGCGGCCGCGTTCACTACCGCTACGCCACGGAGGCTGTCTTCATTTAATGTATCTCTAAAATCAAAATGTAAAATTAAGATAGTCTAAAAAGTAGACAAGGTATTAATTAACCGAAATTACTGTTACTGAATTGCTCCATTATAACTAATTTTCTTATATTAGAACTGTGTTCATGTCGGTATATACTCGGGATTCAAAACCATCCCCCTAGATAAGTGGCGATTCGTTGACTGGCGTATTGTGGAACAGAATGATGTATGCACGGATTGACACATATTTTGGCGTTTATGACGTGTATGATAGTCGTCAACGTATGTCAATCCCATACATTGATCAATCTATTCTATTCTATTCTATAAACGTATTGCCACTTGTCTACATAGGTATGACGTTTCGCTCTTACCGACGCTTGTTTCGAGTAGGGTGCCCTAATTTAACATTTCGAGTAAGGTTCCCCAATTTCCCAACCCGTTAAAACTTTTACAAATAAAACCATGGCGGTCTAAAATACCTACATATAGTTGGTCTGTTCATACCTGGGTAGGTATGGGATTAAGTTTATGCTACATATCCGTACCTCGAGTAAAATAACAGAGATTACAAATCTTGTTGGAATAGATGATACTGACATCTCCTTCCTTCCGTGTTGATAATGGCTCCATTCGGATGTTTCCGACTACCTCCGTAACAAATGTTTGTCATCCCTGAAGAAATGGTAAACGTATTTGTATATTCATGAATTTATCTCACTATCTCACTTTCTCTTGTTTTTTTTTACGTGAATACGTCCTCAAATTTTGCTACCGTAAAAGAAAAGATGGATGGATTACTATTATAATATATATTATATAATGGTTACCTACCTATCTAAATAGATCCTATTGAGTTTGTACCTACCTAATTTAGTAGACTAGTAGCATTATGCACAAACCATAGTGGTTTATAAATGCTACTATACTTTCACTGTACCTACATGTATAATTTGGTAATAATAAAAAAAAAAAAAATAATAATAATTAACTGTATATTTACCACGTTTATTTGTTTTATAGAGTTTCCAATATTTCGGCTTAGTTGCAAGTGCCGCTATCTCAGTTGCAACTACCTACAGTTCTGTGTGGTAGGTACCTGTACCTAGTTGTTAGTACTCGTAGCTCGTTTTCGACACACAACACTTACAGTATCGATTCGAGAGGCACAGTGCAGTCTGGGTTGTCATTATAATATCTAGGTGTGTTCCAAAAAAATCTAGGTATGTATTCTATCGCCACATTCCCAGAACCCATAACTCAAACTAGTTCAGATGTAGTTCAGGTCTAGAGAAAGTTGTGTAGAATGTCCTAGAATCAAATAAATACTAATCGGGTCAGTCTTGGGTTGGGTTCTTAACATATGAGATCCCTCCGTGACTTGGTGATCACGGTGAGACGTCTGCCCCGGTTGCTATACAAACAACCAGGTTTCAACCAGACATGACATTATTATAGGTATTATCTAGGTACAAATATACAACATTCAATGTAAGCACTTAAATAATCATTCTTTACTTAAATAACTAGCTTCCCACGTGTATCTCAGTTAACGCGACCTTTGCTCATCGGTTCTACTCAACCAATTGCGATCAAACAAACGTAAGATTTTAAGTCTGACCAAGCCCTTTCTAACAAAAAAAACCGCATCAAAATCCGTTCAGTAGTTTTTGCGTCCATCGCGGACAAACAGATAAACAGACAAACATTATAAGAAATTAAAAAATATATATTTTCGAGTTCATTACCTATCGTTAACATAACATAGCCCAAGTTTTTTTTTAAATATCTCCAATGTACAGACGCGACCACTTTACAATATAAGATGACATTATTGATTTCCCAAAATTATTATCAGTCAAATAATTTTGTTATTCACTTTGCCAAACGCCATTCATGCAGAACTCCATTTAAATTAATTAATTATGTGTGGCCTAGATTTTATGCAACCAATAAAATTATAATTTTCATTTGGGTTCATTTTGCATGTCGGTCGGTCATCATCCACCGGGCATTTTCCCAACTCAGTGGTAGTCGACTTTTATTCTGACGATCGAAGTTCGATATTTTGCGTAAAAAAAGTTGTGGAACCCGTAATGAATGCCATAGAAGACCATGACCGACGACTTAAAGTGCTTTCCAAGCTATACACTTTAGGAAAGGTCACCCACCCTAAGACTGACTCGATTGTCATGGCTTAACTTTCCGACTTATTAACCGACTTGGTTACCACTTAACCATGAAGTCCCGGTTGACGGTATTATGCTCATCATCAAATAACGGGCCATGGAATAATATACATACTAATATTGCGCGTATAAATTCCCTAAAGGTAGGCAGAGATGTATTAGCATCAGAAAACATAAATTATGAAATATGGATGTTAATACTTCGCTTCTTCTTCGAAGGGGAAGGCCCTTCAGGGATATGCACTGCAGGCGCTAACGAGTATGTGTATAACAAACTGATCCGCCCTGGCTTCACTCGTGGCATACTTTGAAACCCCGTATCACCGTGGCAAATGATTAAAGGCTGGAGCAGACCAAATGCGTATGCGTCACTACGACGTAGTCGTTCGCGTTGTTACGGCGTAACTCGATGTCACACCGGGTTACGCATACGTCTACGCTTACGGTCACGGAATCGAGCCGAGTACGCTACGGAGTACCATTGCCCGGCCCGGTTGCGGTAGCCATTTATTTACTGTTTTCAACGCTTGTGTTGTGTTGTGCAAGATGTCTGATGAAGATTGGGTACATGGAAAAAGTAGTTCATCTGATGAGGAAGAAGCTCTATTACTACTATTGGGCCAGAATAATTCTGCAAGTGCAAAAAGAATATGGGATCTTCTTCTTCTTTATTTTTTGGGTTGTAAATACAGTCATATTTACGGACAATTTCAATAAGTTGTTCTTTTTTTCCACATTTATGGGAATCTGCCAAATTTCTTGACATGTATGATTTCTGCTCCGCTTCCTTGATTAGTATGATAAAAACATTATAACCTTCGTCGATAAATGGACTATTCAACACAAAAAGATTTTTTTCATTAGAACCAGTAGTCCCTGAGATTAGTGCGTACAACCAAACAAACAAACTCTTTAGCTTTATAATATTAGTACCTATAGATATATCACCGATACATGCAATTATTTAATCAAAAACTTCGCGTATCTTAATTCCCCGTAGTGTTTTCCAAGAGCACACTCTACGTGTGTAATTTTTGTTAATACCTGTACCAATCGATCTATGGGGAACCATCACGTCACAAACCCTTTTAACTAATTGCTCAATGCAAGGTGGCTTCGTAGATGTTAGGTACACTCAGCTGAAAAAAAAAACATGAAATACATTTAACTTAAAAACTTTAACGTTACAAATTTAACCGATTTCAAAAGCCATTGTGGTTTTAAAAACAGGTAATGAAAAGAGAAAAGTAACTGAATTACACATTTAATTCAAAAGATAAAAATACGTGTAAGACTTTTTTGTTGAAGTTGGTGCCAAGCCAAGCCTCCTCCTTTTGTTAGCGATTAAAAATATGACATATAAACATATTATTGTACTTATACTTACTTTTATTGTACTTGATTGAAAATTACAAAGACATGAACACTAATTTATTAAAAAAAAACATATCAATTTACTGTTAAAAAACAATTGAAAAGAATGTTATCATAGTGGTTATGAATGTAGTTATTTAAATATTTTTTCTATAGGGTTGAACAGCAAGAAGAGCAAAATGGCACAGGGAATAGGATGTTCAATTGGGTGGCGTAGCGGGTGAACTTTCGAGTTTCGACTGCTAACTCAGAGGTCACAGGTTCGAATCGCTCAGTGAAATATTTGCCGATACATTTATTCTGACGTAATATGCCTATAACATAAGAAAATCAAAGTAGCTAGTGATGCATTGCTTTGGCACTCAATTACTACAAAAAAAATACGACACGTGCCACCTGAATTACGACATCACACACCATTATAAAGTGGTTCATAAGTGCCTATTATGAATCATGTTTACATTAACATGTATTACATGTACTAATTTATAACCTAGCATAACAAAATGGAGTCACGTAGCAACAGAAATATACACGACACACGTACAGCTTAATTAAAAACCATAAAGGACTTCACAGTACAGTACAGTCGCCATCAGTATTAGCTTAAAACATTCGCAGTAACCGACCACCTTAGACTACATATTTAAAGATGTTAAATATGTCCTCAATGTTGATTTATTTCAATGTTGAAATCGTTTGTTAGTGTTTAGCAACTTCTGAAGGCGACTGTACATAAAACACATAACCTTTGTTGAGAAAGCAAATATAATTACGGTTTGCAAATCATCCCAACGTCCGTCGAGGCAAAAACTGTAAGAGTAAAATACGAGTGTCTAATGGTTTGCGTGTTTCGTGCATTTGCGGTCGAGATTGTGTACCTCGATATATCGCTGAGAGTGCTCATTTCGAAGGCCATTAGATAGGGGAAAACCGTCATTGCAACCATTTCCCTCGCTTAAGATCAACACAATGGGAACGTTTTGAAGGTTAAGCAGATGTAACAGGAGCCTTGAGAATACATACTTATGTGTTGTATTCGGTGTAACACGGTGAGAGTGAAGATATACATCACCTGCTGTAAAATATATCCTGATTCCCGTTCAGTAGTATGAAAGATAAACAAAAATAATTTGATGCGTAATTACTTGTTTACATATTTATTGCATTAGTTATAGGCTGTAGCTGTCGAAGATGTTATCTTATTTCTTCTTCGCACGTGTCAAATATGATAAAACGAGATAACACAATCTATAATTAGCTATAGACTATTACGAGTATAATTATGTTCTGTGCTATAGATTATGTGCTGCACATTTACTGAGGCATGAAAGTTATTATTTCAATGATAGGTTACTGTTGCACCAGATAGCTACCTGCACCGATTGATTTACACGATGCATAATTCTGTTGTATCTTGCCAATCAATAGCATATTGATTTTCATTTTTTACCTACAAGCCAAAACCAATCACGACAATATTTGCAGGTTACCCAATGTACCTACTAATAAGTAGGTACTTACCTGCATAGTATTTTGATAAAATTGTACCGATCAATTTAAACGATTATTACGATAATTAATCGTGACCATATCAATCACTCTACGATTACTTAACACAACCAATCTTTGTATTGACAAGTCTTTCAGTTATTACTACATAATGAAAAGATACTTCTAAAATTACATATATTAATGTAGATATATTAAAATTTTACTGACCCAAATTAGTCACAGTAAGTCTCCCACATCTACTTGTTACGATAAGATAATATTAACATAGCAACCTTCATGAATACGAAAATATCTTTTCAAAAAGCCACACATAAAATGCATTAAGAGTATAAACAAATTACTATCAAAATGCAAATGGAAAACGAAATTAAGGCGAATAAACATTCATGAAATCTTACTCCCGGGCGCTATGGTCAGATGGAAAAACACGATACCGTATGCAGTAGAGGAAGCTGTTGTGCATGCCCACGGAGGACAGAATATTGCACGCCTAATGTCCATGCATTATGGAAGTACACAGAGAGACTGCGCTGACGTCGTAGATAACCGTCTGTTCAAGTTTGAACAATTGTAAAACTGCATTTAAATAACTCCAGTTTATTTATCGTGTTTCTGCATCCAGAAAATCCTTGAGATTTCAAGACTGAAAATACTACTTATCCATTAATTTAGTAGAAGAGAAAAATCTAAGCAATCTCTTCTGTGCTCTAAGCCTTCGACTCAATAGAATAAAACGTACAATGAAATTCCTAGCTAATAGTTGCCTCTGAAATTTGTACAGTGTCCCTTTAGGGGAAGGTGAGGTATAATGATCCCCTTAAGGGAAAAACTTAACTGTGGCTAAAGTTAGAGGCAAAATTGAAAGATTTCTATTGTTGGAGGTAGTGAATTTACTGAACTTTGTAACTGCATACTTAATTTCTATTATATGTATGCAGTTTTTTTGTATGAGAGGTTTTTGTAAAAGTTTAGAAAAGGATCATTTTATACACACCCATGTATAAAATGATCCCTGGGGTAGGGGTAAAATAATCCCAGGGATCATTTTATACCATAAGTTAATAAATATCAGTGAAATAAAACATTCAGCTGTTTATTTTAATCATATGTATTGTTCATAACAATTTAAGTATGTAAGCAAGTCAGACAAAACTTTTGCAGTGTTCTAGTTTCATTAGAAATCTTTTTTTGTAATTATCTACTACTCAATCAACAAAACTAAGCATTAAACATTGCAACAAAGTTTTAAAAGGTTTGTAAAATTAACAAGATACCTATTCAAGCAATGGACAAATAACTAGTAAACAAATAAACTCTGAAAAAGTAGAACAGGTCGCCTGACTTAAGGGTTGTCGTGTCCTCACCCTCTCTTCGGACCTCTGACAGTCCCAATATCTGCCAGTTTATGCGACCAAGTTCCACCTCGAGTTCGGTGAGGTGCTCGTCTAGCCGTAGTGTACCGCAGTTTTAAGCTGCCAACAGTAGTTGGAATAGCTGTGGAATGAACTCCCTGCGGTGGTTTTCCCAAGCGACTACAATATGGGGTTCTTCAAGAAGGGCATTAGAAGATTTCTTCAAGGTCGGCAGCGCGAGTGTGACGCCCCTGGTGTTGCATACGTCCATAGGCCACGGTGACCGCTTCCCATCAGGTGGGCCGTGTGCTTGTCTGCCAACTAAGTGGTATAAAAAAAAGTTGGTTTCGGTAGCCTCCGAAAAGCCTGAACCGGGGATTGGCATTAGCGGGACCACCGAGAACTGGGGGCCTTTTATTTTCGCGTCTGTGCATTGTGAGGGTGTTTAGCCTACTATCTCCACGCTGGCCAGAAGGGTTGTTTCCTTCTGTCAGGTCGTTTCGACCTCGGCAGAATATCGGCCAGAAGCCGCAACTCCTCCCTAAGTTTTTTTAAGCGTAGTGTAGTGTGTAGACGGCATCTAATGCCTTTTGCATTTGTTCTTCAAGCCAACTCAGGCGATTAGTTTGGCGTATAATATTGTCGACATGATCTGTAAAAATAACAAATACTAATGGGGTAAAACGATTCCAGGGATCATTTTAAACACAAGAAAGGGATCATTTCGCCCCAAACACAAAATTCCAAGATATCGATCAAAACATAACCTTCAAATACCGTGTGCGGTGATCGAACACTGCTTAAATATTAGCTAACTGCTATTCATACCCGCAAGTAAAACAACATTTCAATAAATACGAACATGTAAAAAGCAATGAGAGTCCAAAAACATGCTTACCTTAGATCAGAGCCACACTTTTTGATTATTTTTTAATAAAATCACGCCAAGCGCTCGCACCGTCATGCCATTTGGAGAAGCAACTGGCAAGGATGTGGAGAACATGTTTCATGCGCATTTGGATAGATGACACTAGTTGTCACTGATTTACTGAGGGGGATCATTTGACTCTCAGGGATCGTATTACCTCACCTTCCCCTATATACCTTTGTGTAATAAATAAGTGAACCTTGTCTTAGGATCTAAGTAAAATTGGTTCTTTTTCTACAAGAATTTTGGAGCACTTTGCTAACAGGATTTAGGCAGCCTTTTAGATTCAGATATGTATAATAAATAGAATAAAGGTAGAGCCGATTCTTTGAGACTGCGAACAAGACAATACTAAGCATATACATATAATATTTTTACTAGAGTAACATCCTAAATATAAAAATAAAGACATCTACGGTGAATCACGAAAATAGGTCAACAAAATTATTTAAGTTTCTGAAAGACTTGTATAAGCCAAATAATGACCAATTTATTTATATATAAGGTAATATGTAAGGTCTCTAATATAATCTCACCGAGTTCATCTCGCATTAAAGACCTGTTCTCATGATAGCGTAGATAGTAACCAGATGTTCATTGGCAACTGTTTGTATAAACACGAACATTTCGTTCCTGCAAAAAAAAACAAATCCTAGACTCTTTTGAAATATTTTATATCTCTGTCTGTCTGTCCCTTCCATTATTGCTTGTAAACATGCAACCACTACGTCCCGTGAAGAACAAGAAGAAGTGAAACTACAACTTACAGACACGCCGCGCCGCACCGGTAAGTTTTGCGGGATCCAGTAAAATATAGTTTCAACCTTAGAGTATCTATCTTACCTGTAGAGCGCGTCTTAGCAAGTATGAACTGCTATCACAGGTGTGAACAGTGCCTAGAATTTTTGACAACTGCAATCAGTAGCAAAACAATATCTGCCAAAGTGATTTCGCAAATAACAGTTTATTTCATTTTGTGGTAATAATGGTGAACTCTGCATTGCCAGGCTCTCAAAACGATTCCCGGAAGAAAAATAAAAAGAATGATAACATTTCATATCACCCGTGAGTAGTATTATATGACTAATTTATTTGTTTTCATAAAATTTATACGGGTCTCCTAGGGGGATGCGAGAAACGCGGGGCGGGTTACAGCTGACGGCTGTCACCGGCCATATTTTCTTTTAAATGAATAGTGATGTAGCACATGCAGTTTCGGTTACGATAATTTTCTTTTTGCAATAGAATTTCATTGTAGGTTTATTTTCTTTTATGTAGTATAGAGTATTTACTGCGTGAACAAATAAATCTGCTCATTTTACTTTTATATATTATGCACTATTATTTTTGTTAGGTTTACAAAAATACTAAGATGCATAATAATAGATGCATGAGTGAAAGCTAAAAGCTATAAAGAGGCCTGATTGGGAGCCGAATATTCGAAGTTTCATCTGTTCTATCTATTTTAAGCTTGATTTCAAATAAGTAACTAAGAAAGGGCTTTGCAAACTGAATGACGATGCAGTACCAGAACTTTACCTCCACGTAGGTAAATGCTTATGCAAAACTTTATATTTCAATTAACCACTGGCCTCTTCCAAAGTGCGTCAAAACTTTATATGCTTATCCATACTTCAGTGCGCCTGCCAAAGTCGTTATGTGCATTTTTTCGAAAAAAAATTTATTCGCTAGACGGCCTTAAAAAAAAATTGCGCATCGGCTGAAAAAACAAACAAGTGTTAATTCCTTCTAGAAATAGATTTGACAAAATATGGATGTGCACTTCTGACCCTGCAAAATTGGTTATGTGTCCACATCAAAAGTTTTTCACCCTCATATTGCACATGTCAGAATTGGTTTGCACATAGATAATTTGACAGCTTGTTTCTCTTCGGTTTGTTGGTTGTAAAATTGGTGTTCTACCTTTGTAACAACGTAAATAATCTTATAATAGGAAATAAAACGAGACAGGTGACTAAATTTTGTACAATAATATTGCTGTTCTCAGTTTTGGGGTCACTGGCAAATTAGTCTTGACATCGCCAAAGCTTTCTATAGAATCTGGCGCCTTCCTTCCCGTCTACCAGCCTCTGGCCACCCAGTCGCACAGTCCTCCCAAACTGTACGACTGGGTGGCTAACTTCCTGCAGGTGTGCCGTATTTGCGCCTTTAGAGATGGACGAACTTCGGAGTTCTTGCAGGTAAATGCTGGCATGCCGAAGGGGTCCGTCTTATCATCCATTCTTTCTTCTGCATATAAACGTATGCTGTCCACTGACAGCATTAATTGCTATGCAGACGCTATGCTATGCAGATGCTAACCTTACACTTGAGTTATCATGGACATCCTGTGGCCGAGCAGTCTGATATTGTGGAACAAAGGCAGCTTCTTGTCACTGAGCTCGACCGGATCCTGAAGCACATTTCCGAATGGGGCTCTGAGAACCTGATCGAGTTCAGTGCCAAGAAGACCAAGAAGTTCAGTGCAAAGATATCTTCATTCCTTCCACTCTTCAGAGCACGCCACTGCTACAGTAGGAAAATCTCAGTATCCTCGGTTTGGATGTTCGCTGCAAACTGAACAACAAAAACTACACTTAGAGTATCATCAAAACAGCCTCGCGTAAGGTTGAAGTCCTGAACAAAGGGAGACGTTTTTACACGTCGGAGCAGCGGTATCTTCTGTACAAGACACAAATTCGCTCCTTCGTGGAATACTGCTGGTATTTCTGGGATGGCTTTAAGCACACAGCCCTCCTTTTAGAAAGTAGTTAGTGTTAGTGGCCTTTGAACCAGGGGCGTCATACTCGTGCTGCTGACCCTGTAGAAACCTTATAAAGACCTTCTTGAAGAACCCCATACATATTGAAGTCGCGTGGAAAAACAACAGGGAGATCATTCCACTGCTTGAGCGTACGTGGGATGAAGTTCCTTTCATACCGCACAGTGCGCACCGTTTCCGGTCGTAATGTGTGAGAATGAATTCACTGTCTACTCGTATGGCGAGCGGTGCGGCGATGAAAAGTAACGAAATTCTAGGCATTATGTCGAACAATTCTTCTGAACACAAACCATCGGCGGTAAAACACCCACAGCAAGGAAGTTCGTTCTGAGGTTGAGAGGGACTACCACCCCGCCTGTGAGTAAGGGATCGTCGACGATCCTCAGCGTCCGTCTTTGCGCCAAGTTGAAAGGGTCTAGGTAAAAACGTGACAGCAGTACTCCATGTGGGGCCGAACGGGCGCGTTATAAAGAAGAAGTCTTTGCCCCGCAGTGATGTACTGCCTCGTCCTGTTGAGCACTCCTGGTTTCTTTGATACCAGCTTGACTTAGTCTTTCAAGTGACTACGGCGTTGATCGTCACTGAAGATACCAACACCGAGGATCCCTATACTCGAAAAGATGGTAAACGGTGTGTCTAGAAAATTGCGGCGCTACAATAAATGGGGTTTTCTTAGCGGTGAATGCACATACTTGTGTCTTAGCCGAGTTGAATTGGCCTAGGGTTAGTCGTCCCCAATCGGATACTCTAGTGAGAGTAGTCTCGATTTCAGACACAAGTTTGTGACTTACCTCCATCGCTGACTGAGGGATATTTGCCTGTGTACCTAATATGTGTTCCCGATACAGTCGTCCTCGAACGCTCACGAAGGTGTAGGGCAAGGTGTATTATATAACACTTAACACACACATTTCACCACACAAACTTCTATGGTCACGTGACGTAGTAAAAGATCGACAACTGATCTAGCAGCAGTACTTTGATACCAAAGATTCACCAAAGGATTGTGGAGGTCAGATGGCACTTTACGGAAAATATCGAAGCTTAGCCGCGTCGCAATTAGACTGGAAAAGCGTATCCCGGACTCCAAGGTGAAGGGCTCGGATGCGAATCAACCGGACTAGCAACCGGACTACTGAGACTAGAGGGACTAAATTGTATAACTAATTGGTACCATAATGTGCTTGGAACTCGGGAATTGCTCTTCTTTTCTGATTGTCATATTATCGGCTATACTGGGAACGATCAGCGATTAGTTCCCAACTCCGAGAGCAAAGTCGGCACCAGAGCCTCGTCCGTTGTTTAACATGTGCACCGACTAGCAACTGATACATTTTGATGTACAAAGGCGAGCTTAACTCAGTATTGTTCTTTTTTGTTACTTGTATGCCTTATCAAGTTTATAGTACGTATTTATTTACATCGTATGTTATTTACATCAAATGTACCTTGCCACCAGTCAGTATTTATCGCCTAAATAAATCCTATTGAGTTCCATAACAAATCTGATATGTGTACATTTTTCACTTGTAAGAAATGGCACTAGGAAGACAATTCTGATATGTGTATCAAAATGGGAAAAACAATTTATTGTGGATGGACAGTACCGTTTATGATTTTCACTTATATCTCAGTTCATTCAAAATATTTTTTGGCATCATACTGCATTTTAGTTTTTTGATACGCTCATCAATTATTTAATAAAACAGCTTATTGTCTCTCCTGAAAACTTGACCAAAAACACATAGAGGTTTTGGTAATTCATTAAATGATACTAATATTTGTATCTTGGTTTTAATTTTATCCATTCATCTACGCATGCGTCACACTAAATTCACAACATAACCAACTATCGATAATTTTGGTAATATGTACATGAAACATCACTATAGGCGCTTTATACCACAGATAAAAAACTGCTTACACTCGGCACAATGGACCATAGTGTTAGACTTGCTCTATACTATAGTAATGGATACTCTAAGGTTTCAACATGAAGATGTTTGCTGTATGTACTGGACTGTACAAACTGTATTTTACTGGATCAATTATGCTCTAACGGCTCAACGTGCCTGGCTAAAGAACAATGCCCACTTTTCACCTGTCTGATCAGAATAAGCAATTTGCCCGTATTGCCTAGATAATTAGCTCATAAAATAGCATATTTCTTTCTATTTTTAACAAAAAAACTTAGAAAGAAAGTGTTAGGCTAGAAAATCAGATATCAGTTTTTTAATGATAATCAAAATGATCAGCAATATATCAATCTGCGTAAGACGAAATTCACCATCTTAAAGTAGAAACCATAGACGGAAAATATTCTCTACTCTCTGTCACGTTGTGATTATATTCTCTTTAGAGATGTTACAATCGGGACTATTTAGAATAAACGTATTAATGAACAAATGACTTGACAGATATTACGTTATTCTTCCTGTTACCCAGTAGGACAAATATTAGTCACACACACACACACACATACACACATAATCACGCCTTTATCCCCGGAGGGTTAGGCAGAGGTGAATGAACACTCACATTTCACTAAATCATTGTATTGGGTCCCACGTAATAGGGGGTGAGCCTATTGCAGTAAATAATAGTGGCTGTTTGCACTACTTTTCAATCAAACGACTACGTCCAGTTATTCAATATAATGTAAATGTTATAGGCAATGTGTATAATGCAGGCATTCTATACAATACCTAGGAAATGTATAGAATGCCGGGGTCGTTCAGGCAATGTATGAAATGATATTCAATGTTTAAACTATTTTACACTTTGCCTAGGAAATGTATAGAATACCTAGGCATTGTATAGAATGCCGGTCGAAGCATAGGTAATGTATGTAATCTATTTTTCTTCTCTATGATTTAGTTAGATAGATACTAATCTTTTGAGAGCTAATCCTAATTTCAACTTCCACCAGCGAAAGTGCTGATAAGACATGTGTTCTATTGGTAGGTATGCCTAAGTACCTACGTGTTTTTTGCGTAGAATGTTTCTCACATAGCAGTGCAAGCAAAGCTGCACATTCCGACTTGGATAGATTAGGTTAGAAGGTAAATGCGGGAGTCGAGCGGAGCTCCCGCATTAGCCTTTGTGGTTATTTTTTTCATTACCATACAGAATTTCTATAGGCCACGGCAACCACTCTCTTACCATCATCCCTGTGCTTGTCAGCCACCTAACCTGATGGAAAGAGAGTTGTTACCGTGGCCTATAGAGATCTGCATGGTTAAAAAAAAATTTACCACGAACCTAACTTCTAACCTAATCTATCCAAGTCGGAGTGAACAGTTTTTCTTTCAGCAGCAATATCCATTTTTCAAATCCATAGAGGGCTTCTTAAGGGATCGCAAATAAATGACGCTTTGTTAATCTATTAGGTACTTTGTTTGCTAGCAGTACTTATTTATTAAGGTGAGACGAATTTTCGCACATGAAATATCATTTTATAGAGACGAATTTACAACAACCCGTCCAATAAACACATTGCCTGATGCGCTTCTGGCATTTAATACAATACCTAGGCAATGTGTGAAATTAATCGTATTATACACATTGCCTGAACGTTTTAGGCAATGTATAGAATGCCTAGGCATTCTATACAATGCCGGATTATACACATTGCCTATAACATAAATACGAAATAGTGACCAACTTTTCCTTCATACTTTAACAGGTTTAGGATTAACGCACGCACATAGATTATTGTCGCTATTATTTTGACTATTACCTAATAAGATATCAAAATAATATGAAATAATCGTATTAGGTATACCTAGTAGGTATACCACTGTTATATTGTGTTACTGGTACCTGCTACGATTACAAATAATAATATTGTATTTGTCCTCTCTCTACGCTATAAACAAACACCGACTATGACATGACAGTGACAGCTTCATTTGGTTTCATGGTTTCGTTTTATTGCTGATGTGTAATTCCTCTTTCTGTTGCGTTCAAATTCAATTTGATACTCTGATATCACCCCATTTGAGAGGAGAGCAATGTCCGCATCCGTGGGATCCTTGTCCATGACATAGCAGATAAAATACAGGAGAGCCTCATTGCTGGAAAAGTTTTTCGGCAACCCCCAGGCTACGTGTATGATAAAAATGTCTGGCAATACCGCCCCGCCGGGTAGCAGAGCAAACCTAAGAAGTCTAAGCTCAACTATCGTTGTAGAATGTGTTATGCGTGCCAATTATCTCATTACCAGTGATGCCCAAAACAGTGAAAAGTGGAGACAGACCCTAAGGGCCAGTCCACACGGTGCGTTGTTTGCGTTGCGTCGACGCAACGCAAATATTTTGACACATAGCCGGCCACACGGGCGCTGCGTCACCGTAGCGCAGCGTTACTACGATGCAGTCACAGTCACAACGCGTACACCCCCGCCCGCTTCGCCAACGGGGCTGCAGCTCCGTCGTGTGTGCGTTGCGTCGACGCAGCGCGCCGTGTGGACACTATGATTATTTGTATGTAAAACGACGCGACGCAGTGGCACAGTGCTGCGTCGACGCAACGCAACGCAACGCGCCGTGTGGACTGGCCCTAACCTTTTAGAAAAGTCGGAAGACGGACCCTGGGCTCTAAGATTCCTGCCTTCAATTCAAAACACAACATTATTTTGACGATGATTAGTTATAATAAGATAACACATACATTATAAAAATAAAAAAATAGACGAATAAAAATACCAATTGTAATGAATAAAATGTTGTAAGGTTGTTATTAATATTCATTTTTGACTTTTCATATTGTCATTTCAGTAATAGCAATAAAGTTAAAAACTATTTTATTCAGTTATTGTTGAATGCAAAAATTCCCTCAGCCTCAGTGGCATGGCGGTAGTGAACCGAATGCTACGCAGGAGGCGCGGGTTCGATTTCCGCTCAGTGCAAATATTTGCATGCATGAATATGTCTACTTGCATTAACCTGGGTCATGGTATCTCCGTGCCTTGGAGAGCACGTTAAGCCGTCAGTACCAGTTATCATACGAACATCTAATGGCAGTCGTTAGGGGTAGTTAGAGCCCTATAAATCCAACAACTAGTCTACACAATACTTTAATGTCACCAATGGGTTTTGGAGGTCAGATGGCAGTTGCTTCACCGAAAATATGTAAGTTCAGCCGCGTCGTGGTAGTACTGGAAGAGGTGGACCCCGGACTCTGAAGCAAGGCCGTGGATGTAACCAGAATGAATGCAAGGCTGATGATGATGATGACAAAAATTGCAAACAGTAAATTGTATGTTGAAAGCTCATTTAATCACTGAATATAGCATATGACATGAAATAAATCTAAATTATTACCTATATCTTGTTAATCTTGACTGTGAAGAATTAACTTTTGATAATATGAGATCGTCATCATCGATGACGAGGGAGAGGAATTTAATCACGCGAAGACGCGAAGACAGTTCGTTTGATATTTTACCTCCTTGGAAGTGGAGGTAAGAGGTGCATCATCGTCATCATCCTATGTAGCGTTAGACCCGGTCGCACCCGCGTATAAGTAAAATGTATGTCAGAACACGATCATTGGTTGTTAGGGGTCCATTACACGCTAGGTTTTGCCATGGTTTAACCATCAATCACGCCGTGAGTGACCAATAACATAACGTCTAATAACCGATTGACCAATAATATTCATGATGGACGGCATGATGCATGACGTTTGCATGAGCGTGTAATGGACCCCTTAAGTTTTTTGACACTGTCACACAGTTCATTAGTCAAAGCACAGATAAATAAATACTTTACCTACACGTTTTAATACCTTGAATATACATTTTTCTGTCTAAAGATTTAAACCATTATTGGTTTTATGGTTTTAAAGATGCAGTATCTATTCATCAATGATACCAGTACAGTAATACGATAGCATTTTAAAATAGTTATTTGTTATACAAGAGTGCAAAGTTGCTTTTTAACCGCGTGCTCATTTTCTTCACGTCATATTGTTGACGTCATATTCAAAGAGCACAAGGTGAAAAATCTTTGCACTCGAGTGCAACACGTAACTTTTCATCCCACCTCAGCGAGGAAATAATGAAATGCTTCTCCTTCCTAGCGTTAATTCCCAGTCAGCATCCGAAGCTTTCACCTCGGAGTCCGGGGTCCGCTTTACCAGTCTTAACTGCGGATTTGGCTGGACCTCGATATTTGCCGTGAAGCGACTGCCATCTGACCTCCACAACCCAATGATGACATTAGGCGATATCGAAGCATTGCAGCCAGACCGTTGTTGTTGAACTTTTTAGGGCTCCAACTACCCGTAACGACTGCCAGAGATGTTCGTATGGCATCCGTGACCGACGGCTTAACGTGCTCTCCAAGGCACGACCAGACCAATGCAAATACCCATTTTCATGCATAAAAAATATTTGCACTGAGCGGGGATCGAACCCGTGCCTCCTGCGTAGCGGCCGCGTTCAATACCACTACGCCATGGAGGCTGTATAATATGTGTATTAATACTAGTAATAAAATACAACAAAATAAAAATTCAACAACAATGTCAACAATATGACGTGAAAAAAATTGATGCGCGCAAAGCAAATTAAAAAAAAGTACACCAAGGAGGTTACGAGTCTGAGTTTTTCATGAATTAAAAAAAAGTTGTATGATAAATTCGGCACCATAGAGGTAGAAGTAAATAGGTTTAATGATGTTTTGAGTCCACAAACCTAGTACACACGATGTTCTAAATTCAAATTTACTTTACCTCTCTAGAGGATAAAAACGACTTTTACGCTCAGTTATCGAAGAGCAAAAATAGTCTTTCCGAGATGGTGGGATGAAAATGTAATGACAGGGCAACGGATGTATGGAAAGTGGGCATCATTCTTTTGGTACAGAAAATATTTATAGTCTGGAACAACAGGTACTTTTAATCCCTGAAATAGATTACCCTTTTTCAGTACATCTTCAATTTAATCAGTGACGTTCAGTTCCACTACGCTTATTGCACTTACACTTACTTGCCCATTGCTGTTGGTACTTGTACCATAAAAAAAGGTTAATTTCACATATTTACCTAGCCGATTGAACCTCAGTTAGATTGCCGCTATTAGACTTTTCTCCACGTATTATCCCGTGCTCGGACTGGCAAATATGCCTGAGGTGGTTCGAACAGTGGGGTATAATAAATCACTGTTAAAAGGTTTCATTGTTGGTAGAGTGACAAAGGCTCCGTGCCTTAAGGCGAGGATACGTGCGTGCGGAATTAAAAAGCGAGGATACGTGCATGCAACCGCACATCCTGACCCCAGACCCCACTGCGACGGAACTTGCATATCGTTTAATGCACATTAAATTATTTTAGTTAACCCTTGTGCAGACCAAAATTTGTAAATCATGCGTTTTTCACCCTTTCTTATCAGGTTTGGAAAGTCAGATTTAAATTACTCCCGAAAATGCCGATATGCCAGTCAAAAGCGATAGTCGGATCCCAGGCCTCAATGTGCAAACTTTGAACACAATGGCGAAATCGCTATGAAAATGAATTACTAATGATATGTTTTTCATGATGACGATTTAAAGAAGTTTCCTGTTGTATCTTATTTCTTCTGACTCGCTTAGATATTAATTTGTTCAAAACTTTTTGACGGCACTGCATGGCCTGGTTCCATTGGAATTGGATGTTTACAACAAAATTATACACTTATGCACTTAATTCCGCTAACACTAAATCATATTATCCCCTTTTTTATATCGTAGAAGATACACGATAATGATGATGTATGAAATACAGGTTTAAATGTCATATTAAGGATATTAAAATGTAAACAATTTCTTTGCTATCATCATGCTTCAATTTTCTTTTCATTTCAACAAATAGCTTTTTCAGCAACTTGACATCTAAGCTGAAACTTTGAACGAGAAATTCTAACGGTATAGTAACATTTCAGGCTCCGTGTCACCACATATTACTATTTAACTTTAGAGATCTAAAACATTTACGTGACAGTGGTGTTCGGTGCTTTCAAACGGAACTTCTTGAACACTTACTATCACGGCACCTGTGAGTCAATTATATGTATGTGTGTAGTATGTAGGTGTATACTGTCCGACCAGCTTGATAAATGTCTTACAAACTTTAACAAATAGTTTGTTATACTGTACTGCCAGCCAGTTCAAGTACTACGTTTGCTAGTACTTGCACCTTTAGTTATGTGTTTTCTGTTTTAAAATATATAAACCCGTTTCATGTTAAGCTCTTTCTGATCATCTGATAAAATAACGGTTTGGTCATTACCGCTATAAATTTTGTTTGAAAATGAATGTTGATGTCTGCCTGTATGGCAACTGGGACCAACGGCTTAACGTGCTTTCCGAGGCACGACCAGACTAATGCAAATAACCATATTCATTCAAGGGAATCTAACCCGCGCCCCTTGCGCAGCAGACGCGTTCACTACCGCCGCGCCACAGAAGTGTCTCATTTACATTGCAACAATATCGATAAGTAAATCAGTTAATTTTGAACATTTATGGTGACAACTCGGAAATTGAGTTCAAAATTAGTAATAAACTTGCTTTGACAAAGTAACTACGAAACTCTGTATTGACTTGCAATGATCGTTCGTCACTGAAACAAGTATTTTCATGAATACAGAGCAAATAAAGTTTTCATTTAAGGCCGGGTGGCCCCGTTTGACACATTAATAATTCATTTTCGACCTCGCAATATCGGATGATTGAGCGCTGATTGTGTGACGTAGTTGACGATTCAAAGATCCATATTGATTTATACCCATAGGTGCCTAATAAGGTACGTGCCACAAATATGTTATGTTGATCGTAAAGGGTCCTAAACCTTCAAAAGATCTGGCCATTTCTTCCTAGGTTATACCTATGGACCATAATTTTATAGATAAATACATAGGTAATAAGTATTCCTCAGTCGCATACCACATCACATATATTATTTAAGAAATCGTTATATTTTTGTTGCCGTAAGTCAGGAATATAATTAAAGGACAATGTCGAGGACCTCAGGTGAAATTAATCCGATAGTCAACAAAATGTGTACCTACAGTTCCGTAGTCTCCAATAACTAATTCCAGCTTGTAGCCTTTTCTAACCTTTTTATGATTCTAGCCTATAATAAACTTTGAAGATGTAGGTAAGTATAATGTTTTTATTTAATCTAGTCAAACAAAACACTATAATCTATTACAATATGAGATGAGACATGTTATTGTACATTTTGGCATAAAACGTTTGCCCGTAGGCCCTATAAAAAGGGTTTCATAAATATTTAAACCGGGATATTGCCTTTCTCTAAGGCTGTTATTCTCGCTCGTTTGCCATTATCAAATTGAGATTTGAAAACTTTATGGATTTATTGAGCAATTTATTAGTGCTGTTTTCACCAAACTTCAACATTGAAAGTAATTTTAGTTTAGGAGCTTAAGTAAATATTGTCACTTAATTTAACGGTAAGCAATCCCCTCATAAATAAATATTAGAACTTGCGTGAAAATACAAAGTTGTTTTTCAGACGAGCTGGTTCTTCCAATTAAAAATATACCGGATTCATACATCAATTTGTTGTTTTTTCTTCGTAGAGGACTTGTTTGATTCGTTCGAACAAGTTCTATTTCGTATTCGTTTTAAATCTATCGTTTGCTAAAGCAATTGAATTAAGTATGTTGCTTTTTCCACATACCTACGCGTTTATGAACTACCGCCTAAACAAACCTTAAAACTCAATAGTTACTAATCATGTTTAATGCTATTCAAATCAATTTCTTCATACCAAAAATATATTGCTATTAAAAATAAAACTTCTCCATGTATGATTTGAAATTGACTTTTGTAATATAGCGATCACCGGGATATTTACTAAAAAAATATGGGAAATATCACGGTGACTGCTATACTATTAATAACTTCTACACAAAAGATGATCTTTATCTTTAATAGATCTTTAATAGATCTTTAATAGAGAAATACATAATAATAACCACTCGTATACTTACATGTTAATACAGTTTTACTGAAAAATTTCGTACCATATACCGCATCTAATTTGTGCTTGTAATGTAATGTTAAGGGACGTAATTTTTCTTGTTGACTACCTTATAAACATAATACAAGCATTACAATGCCTCTTTCCTTAAATGGTTCTCTTAGGGACTTTCGAGTAACTTGTTAACAGTACACATAGGTAGTGTGGCTTGGGATTAAATATTTTTGGTAGACGCTACCTTGTTTCCTTTATCTTTAAGAGTGTTATCATAATTGGTTTTGAGAATAACAACTTCTTACATTATTACTGTTACTGCCACAATAACAGTAATGTTAGTCTTACAAAGTTTTTCTCAAGTCGCAACACGAAATACTTAGTTTTGTTTATGTGAGTTTTAATATATATCAGTGTAATCCTTTAGGCATATCTTCTTGTAAATTCCACTAGTGAATGTTCCATTTACATCAGTACTTAATAGCGCTCAATGTAGGTTTGATCATCGATTTTATATTATTCCACTTGAATCCAAGTTGCTACATCTAAGTTCTACACAAACTGAAGACAAAGTATCGGGCACGTTGTGTGCAAACCTCAATTAAACTTAGACTTCAAGGTAAATAAGTAGGACGAGAGTAAACGTAGGTAATGAAGCACGCTCTATAACCGCAGACGACCAAGTTCATTAAAGTTAAGTTAAGGCTAGACAGCGCCTTGTTAGCTGCTGATCAAATTCATGGACTGTACCCAGAGCTTATAAAAGTCAACTCTCCAAAACTAACAAGTTGTCTTGGGCCGAGGTTTTAACTTAACAAAGTAAGGGTCACCTTAGAAATACACATTGTTATTATAACGATCATTATAACTGAAAGTAAATGAAAGTCCGTACTTTTTATTGTTCTAATAGAGCTTGTCCAATTGTATCCAATTTGTTGAGAATCAACCGTGACTATTAGGTTGAGATATACGATTTCATAAAATTTAACATTGTAATGTTTGATTATTTTATTATAAAGTTTTTAAATTAAATAGGTCTTCAAGACCTCTTCGCGCAGTTTAGCCTCCATTAAATGTAAAAATGGTTGCCTAATTAGCCAAATTAGCATCTGCAGTTAAATAAAACTTTTTGTAATGCCAGTAACCATTTATTAGCTTCCGAAGAAAAACCAAAAAAGAATCCGACATCATAACTTCGGAAAAAAAGAAGTCTTTTACAAAGTTTTCCATCGTTTCGAATAACTGCAAACACAATTCAACACCTGCGGGATTACTTTTCTCGAAGTCGGCTTTAAAATTAAAGCACCCTGGGGCTTAATTTGCTCAAACTGAATGTGATTACCGGTTAAGTTAGAACGACAAATACAACTTGGGTGGGTGAAAACAAACGGGCACCTTCGCAAGTTAACATGGTAATATTCTATCCGACTCTCACCAAAGTTACTGATATTAATTCAGTAAAGGATAATCAGACGTGAGTGCAAACTTATTTGATGATGTTAACATTCACAAATTAGACACATTTCTAAATTAGTATGCGAGTGAGCTTTAAGTTAGTTCAAAAGGTTTTAGAGCAACTAGTACTAAATACTTGTATTTACTTTATATCAAGCACATACCAATTCGAGAATGGTATTGATTTTAAGTGTTTTCATTGTAAAATAATTAGTTCCGAGGTGTTTCGGCTCCCCACCAAGGTCTTCAGGCGTAAGCCAAAATCACCCGCAAACCGGTACATCTGCTGATTGAAGTTATCGGACCCCGGGCTCCGAAGTGAAAGTCTGGGATGCAACTGAACTAAGATGATAAGGCTTCGATGAGTAGATATTCTTCTTATTCGAAAAATAAACGTATTTAATGTACTTGATTCATTTACAATATTTTGTAGGTCAAGGGGAAGGAGGTAATTTATATTGTTCCTTTAACTAAAGGCAGCTCACAAAGTTACACGCCGGTACCTAGGTACTGGCGATAAGGTTTCGCATAGGTATCAAAGCGAATATTATCTGTCTATATTTGTACTGTATCTGGGAATCCCCATTAAGTTTATAAGCTTTGTGTCATCAAGAAGATCGTCCTTCATTTCTAAAAAATAGCTAACAAATATCTCAGATATTCATTCAGAGTTTTGATATGATATATTGATACCATATAAACCATTCAGAGCAACTAAAGAAGTCTTATTTTACAAAGGTCTTCCAGTAAAGAGACAGAGAAAACTATTCTAATTTTAAATTTAGCAACTTACACTGCCACACGATGAAAAGTAAGTTTTGTCTAATGCCACATTCCAGCAGAACTACTATACAGTTGCAAACAGCATTCGGTGTTCGTAACTAATGAACATAACTTAGTGAAGGCCGTTCTGCGTACACACATAACGTACACAACCGAGTAATCCCAGTTCCTTTGGTTGAAATAGTTCCTCCACTGTCCAGAAATACGAGTGCTTGCTTAATGCATCTACGTATCTAGGAAACGTGATTAACACTGTTTTTATTGCGTAACATGGAATAGGATAAACTATGCCTTAATTCATTAAAAGTACTAGGATAAAAGAGACGTGCTTTAAAAAATGTAAAAAGTTCTAATAATTTCTTAAAATTTTTCATATAACATGATTTTCATCGGCTGCTGTTAGGAAAGAGTTATCTCAACTACTGTAATAAATCGAGCAAGTCGACCATCATTATTGGTCATTATTCATAATGACCGATTCATACGATTATTCAAGCTATCTACATATACATACATATACTCACGCCAGTAAATCCCCGAAGGAGTAGGCAGAGTTATATAAACACCCACATTTCGCCAACTATGAAACTATGGTTTTTGGTCCCACGCCTAATGCCGTCTAGCGGTTACCTGTAACAATATGCTATTTCAGATCATCATCAATTTTAGCGCCAAAGTTCACCCAGATTCGTTCAACCGTTTTCGCGACCGATCATTCATACATCAAACAAACTTTCGATGATTAGTACACCGAACTAAAATAATGTTTATGACACAAATGTTCAAAATATCTCATTGGCATATTAGTAGTACGTCACTTTACACGAGATTCATAACCCTAACAAAGTTTGTTGGAAGAGATAAGAGGCGTGACGATAATACAATTGTGTCCAAGTACCAGTGAACGGTGATAAGATATCATGCAACAAGAATTTTAGTCCTTATCTAATGGCCTTGCTGATGTTAATACAGTGACTAAATGTAAGTAGATTAATGTCAATGTGGAGAACATTGACATTCATTCATTTAATATAGAACTTATGATTCAAATGCACTCAAATGCATTGTCTGTATTATAATAAAAATTATGTTCTAGGATATACTATATAATGTTTTATCTAGACCAAAACCTAGCTTGGGTTCTCGACTGATAATGGGGACAAAACATTAAATCTTTCAAAAATTGGTGGGTAACAATACCACTGGTTATATTCACACTTTTCTTCCCTATTTATTCAACTTGATAGGCCTCCTTCTCACTAGCATAAAGCATTCTCAGCAAAACAAATGGTATTCAAACCAGACAATGAAAAAGTAAGATATAACAGAAGAGAAATACAGTTCTGGCGTCGTGCCCAGCAAACGACATTGCATCTGTACATAAACAGAACACAATTTGACTTCCAAACTAGCACCAAAGCTTGCAACAAATCAGTACAGTATTCACAGTGTGTGTATCCGCTTTTCGGATACTAGCAATTTGTAACCATGAAGTAAGACTTACTTGCACTTAAAAGAAGAAAAGCGGATAAGCTATAATATTAAAGTCCGTCAAGATGTCCAACTTAAGACAGTATGTTTTGGAGCTGTAAAGAATAAAATTGGTTAATATTACTTTATTCATATAAACCCTTGGAGCACTGGGTACCTAATGAATGTCTGGACATTCATTAGCTACCCATCAGAAATTTTGGAGAACAATAGATTTGGGGCCCACGGGAATAAGCCTAAATCACCTACTAAAATATAGTAAAATATAATAGGCTTCTCGTTTACCTACCTTTTATTTTTTGTTCGAAGTGCGAGTGTACAGTAGAACTCAAAAGTGCAGTAGCAATCCTACGTAACTATAGCGTCAACATTCTAGCGCTACTTGTGACCTTTTTCTTTTAAGACAATTTACACACACATAATTGTTCTTCCGTAGGAATATTATCGATAATTTCGTTGTTACTACTTAAGCAACCCGTGGCCGAGTGGTTCTAGCATGAGGCTTCTGGAAATGCAAAGGTTGATTATTGCAAGATCGTAGGATTTGCCTACGATCTTGCAATAACATTTTTTGTGTTTCATTTATAAATTGATCAGGTTGATGAATAATAGTAGTTTGTGAAACTGTTGCATAATAAGGGTTCTTAATACAAGAGTGTGAGTTAAAACCACGAACCGAAGGTGAGTGGTTTTATAGCATCACACGAGTGTTTTAAGACCAAATTATGTGCAGTTTCATACATTTGCATAAAATTAAAACGTTACGTTCAATGAAGTACAATGTTAATAGATACGTCATAATGAAAATGTCAGAATAAAAAATGGCGCAAACACAACATATTAAAAAAATGTAGCAACTTACTAAAAATACATCAATATAATTAATTTATATGAATTAAGTATATTACATATTATTTATATTAATAATATTTTATTCACTCACATAATGTAAACACGGCGCGGCGACCGCACGCCACACAATGCACTTATGAGCTCTGACTGTACATTTTGAAGGTATTTTAGATGATGTTATAAACTAAAAAGCCTTAAAAAGTTTTTCTTTTTTCTTAAATTATGACAATTCTTCAACCGAGGCCAGTCCTGATAGCTTTATATTCTTTTAAAACATTTTACCTTATAGCCTATAACCTTAAAATAGTGTTGATTAACACAGGTGTAAGAAATTAATATTGAGATTGGTTTCCAAATGTTGATCATCGTATGTTAGCAAGGGTAGACCCGAGGTCAACACTAATATACCGACCTATATCAGTCGCGCAGCGAGAACGATGCGAACTTGATGGGTAATTAAACTATAATGGTACGAAAGGGTACGAATTATTGTGAGCACACTGCGTCATTATTAGAAATAATAAGCATTACAAAATATAAAATAGGTACTTTACATACTAGCTATTTATTTTCACAGTATTTAGCTGGTATTTTATGGTTAACATTATTATGTTTTAAGTTTGTGTGTTAAACCTATAGATTGCGTTATTTAAAGAGTCAGTGTCTTGATAAGAGAGACTTTGATTGATATTACGAATTTAAACTGATGTTATCATATCTAGCCCATGTGCCCAAATATACCGGATTTAACAAACATCAAATGAAGGATTTAAATATATTCTCAATAATTAATTTAGTTAATGTAATCTAACAAGCTGTCTTGGGAGCGAGGACTCGACGAGGGGCGGCTAATGTGCACGAAGCCCCGGTAAAGTGTTATCGGGTTTTACTGTTAGAAAATTTTTAGTAGGTGCTTGGAATGGGCGAACCGAAATAGACTGTGAAATGTGTTGACCAAACATTTCTGTGTACCCTTGGGGATATACAATGATATAAGAATATTGATCCTTCAACGAGGTTCATTTGATGCAAGATTTAAAAAAAAGGGAAAATAGTCCGAGAGTGCGTACGTCGTAAGTTGATTTTAACCAACCTCTAAACAAAGAGGAGGTTCTCAATTCTGATGTTTTATTATTTTGAAAAGCTATGGTCTTAGGGACCGTATATCAACTTACGTTGCACAATATAACATTAATTATGAAGACGCGAGGACATTTTCAAAAGACTGTTTACGTCTCATTAGTTAAGAGCTTCGTCGAGAGCCCTCCCTCACCGTCACTCACGTTCTACGTCATTTCAGCAATAAAAGCCCCTTTATTATTCTACGTTTCCCTTATAAGCGGCCATTAAGCCTTTCGAAATTTATATTCAGAAACACGATTTTAAAAAGTGCTGTCGTAATCTTTTTAATCTGACATTTTAATGAGATTTCTCTGCGGCCAGTATTCCTGTATACATTTGATTGAATTGTCTCACTTTGTATAAAATGTTACCAGCTTATTTAAATTGAGGGAGGATTAAGTAAGGATTTATAAATTAACTGGTTGACTGGTATCTGTTTTACGTACCTATTACTTTACCGCTACATTCCACATTATTATCTACTTATGCTCTCGATGTGGATTAATGCAGTTGAAATACGAGCAACATGTATTGTGTTATCCAAAAGGCAAGCAACTTAAGTGAAGTATGTTAACAAACGGATGAAACACAGGAACCGGTGAGTGATCCTGAAGATAGTAAACCAATACTTCAGGTAGTTTAAGCACCTCATATGACTCGGTAATAGCGTCGGTCTCGAGTATCTTAATGAAAAGTCCACACAGGCTGACGACATTCTAAAGTTGAGCACCTCAGAATGTCGTTGGCTCTTTAGGTTTTTGAACTAACCCTGCTTACCTACTATAAACTATTTTTTAATGGTATATGAAATTTGACTAGCAAGCAAGTTAAAACTCATTGTGAACGTTATCTCGTTAATGAACAATGCTGAAGAGTAAAAGGTAACGTTCGAATAGCCCTGTATCCATCAGTAAATATGTGCAAAGTGAGGGTGAATGAGTTATTTAGAAAATAAAATATAATTTCAAATTAATAAAGATCTAATATCTAGTGCAAACGTACTGAAAAGTGAAATATAACTGAATTACTTATAGATTAAATTCCAAAGACGAAAAAGCACTTAAGATTTTATTGTTGAAGTCCGTGCCAAGTCCAACAGGTAGGTATTAGATGGACTGAGGATGGGGAGTTAGTATTAGGAGAAAAAAATTCCAACATCGTTTACCGAAAACCTTAAAAATTGACACACTCAAATGATTTAATCTAGCTCGTACCTACCTACATCACTACAATCTATACCTACTTCTATACAAATTTATAAAATTGAAGTGTCTGTTCATAATGAAAAATAACAGCATTTTAATAAATGCATACAAATGTATAAAAGATTGCTGTTCAAAAAGTAGATAATATAATTTTTTTTTCTGTAAGTCTTTCTGTCTGTTTGTAACGGATAATTACCGAAGTCTCAGGCACAATTTTGTCGGGATTTTGACTGTACTAGCTACTAAGTTCAGTCAAAATCTAAATCAAAACACAAGTATGTACCTACTTAAAAAGTGTCATTTAGACTACATTTAATTTTGAAAACTTTGCTATAGTTTATTAATATTTAATTTCTATTTTTGAGACTGAACCTGAACATTTTTAGCTATTGTTATTTTATTACATTTCAGTCATGCATAAGATATTTTCTTCTTGATAATATTTAAGTGGGTAGTATTATCGATATAATAACTTTCGTTCCGTACATAATAGCTATGAAAGAGCAAATAAACACAAAGTACAGAGCACCAAAAGCAATTTAGGAAAATAGATAGACCATCGCAAACATTAGATGCCTCTACTTCTCCAAGTTTCGTGTTCCAATAACGGTTAACAGCACATTAACATTATGGCAGGCTTTAGATGGCTATCAGTTCTTTCGATTTTCGGACAGAAGTGAGCTGTAATTTTTAGTGCAAATATTTTGAAGTACCACTCAAACTTTAGTATTTAATTGCATAGCTGTTACGTTGCCACTCGCAATTAAAAATAAAATAAAATTAGTAGTTATGTTGAATCCTTACTTGCCAATGCTCGAATCAAAGATTACCTTACCATCATCGAAATGAAGTTAAGAATCTGCGTACTAAAAATACTGTTCTAGGTACATATAATATATTTTATTGTGTTCTCAGGTTCAATTACTTTGATTCAAACTGCCTGGCAATTTCATTTATTCTTGCAGCTATATCATAGTTAGTCTCCCTGAATGCCCCGAATATACCATTCTTGTGCTTAATATTTAGTAGGTATTTTAATCGAATTTAATCATAATTAATTATAACAAACATTTCTTGTCACCGTCACCGTCATTTCTTGCAATTGTAACCAATTGCAAGAAATGACGGTGACTTTTTATCGCAGACTTCTTTTTCGCTTAGGCTCTTCGTATTGCATGTTAAACCCAGCACTCGATATATTTAAATCTAACTCCTGCTTACTTAAAATGTTACTTTGTCATGTAGGGGAATTATTTTTCATTTTAATTCTTTTTTCCTTCTCATTCATCATACCTATAATATGATAACATTGATAACCTTATTTCCTGAGGGTATCCCTTTTCAGCGCATAATATCTGCAGTCGTAATTATTATAATATGTTTGGATTGGTCTGGTTTATTTGGCTCATGGAAACCTCTACCATTCCCGTCGAGTTGGATTACTTGTGACCTTGTGCGCAGAACAGGTAGATGAGACCCCCATGATGCGGGCTCTGTAGCTATTATGCGTAATTACTTTTAACAAATTGTGGTTAAGTATGGGGAATTAAGTTTAACAAGTTGTTACTTTGTAATTGGTTCATTAGGAGTTTTTGGTGTATTAATTACACGTATTTATTAGGAGACAAACTTTATACTAACAAACTTCGGACCTGAAAGCGACAAGCTATATACATATAGTGTAAATTATACAAATTGCTATATAACTTATAACAACCATATAGACTTATCAAATGCCGACTCCACAAGACTAACAAACAAGCATATTTTATAGTGAAAGAAGTTAACATAAATACTGTTAATTTATGACTCCATTACTACGTAAGAAAGGATATTTTTCACAAGTGAAGCATAATATTTGTCTAAGTCAGCAAAAAGAAAGAACAATAAAATATTCGTTGTGTTCCAACTCCTGAGAATTTTATCGAGCGGACTAGAAATTTTATGCAGAGAAAAGCCCCCGGGCCGTCGCTGCCAGTGACAACCTATACAAGTCTCATCACTCTCATCTACAATGTTTTGCCACAGTTGTGACCAAAGTTCTATAAGGTAACAGATTTTCTGGAAAAACTATCAATATATTTCAATAACAATGTTTTCATGTCATTTGATCTATTTTCATTTGAATCAGTGAAGTGAGATAAATACATATCCTTATACATTCTTAATATTAAAAATGCGAAATTAACTCTGTTTGTTTGTCTGTTACGCTTCGCCTTCAAACCAGTGAACCGATTTTGATGAAATTTAGTATAGGGTAGACTAAACCTTGGGCTATTTTTGGTCAGGCTAACCGACATTCACGCGGGTGGAGTCGCTGGCAACTGGTAGTAAGTAAATATTTCAATCAACGTATTTTTAATAATATTAAATCTCGTTGTTATATGTAGGTATACGACACTCGACGACATCGATCGATTAATACAGTCTTCCCTCCGGGATATGTAATTTTTTTTAAATATAAAACTCACATTCAATTTTCTCGCCAAACTGCCTATTTCAATGTCATTACAGCCTGTAGTTACAACTTCAAGGACGCGCGCACTCATTGTTACCTTGAGGTCTCTCACTGGTAACCAGACTCGTCCAGTCGTCCTTGGCGAACGGTTATGAATCTTGACATAGACCAGACCAGAACGGAGAAATGAATATTCCTCCCGACAATTAGGATCACCATAGCTAAATTCTTTAGGGCCCGTTGCACCTACTGGCCAATTCCTTGACCACAGTACCCAAATTCGGTGAAGTGATATTTTTGCATTTTGAAAAAGGCTTAAATCTTTTAAAATATAATTTACATATAACCGTGTTTGAATTATATTTTTCGGGAATAAATAGAGCTCGTATTACCAAACATAAATATAACGAGCATCGAGAGTTTCCATTACTATATTAATTAAATAACATAAAACATGCAAAATTGAGATACTCAATCAGTGAAAGCAGTATCAGTGATAATAGAGACTCATTTTTTAACCTGAACATTAATTGACTCCACTACATTGTTTGAAGTGGATGTTTATTGATCGAAATAAGAAACACAGATTCACCTACGTGGTACCTACATATAATTGAATAAGGGTGATGTGCAGTGCAGAGTCCTACAGCAATTTTGTTAAATTGTTAAGAAATCTATATCGATTATATTACCACCACACCACAATTCTTTACGTACATAAAATGTTGAGTGTGAAAATAGTACAGCACAGTGAAAACCGTTTTTGCATAACGTCTATTGTTTCAACGGAATATCTTTCCATCGAGCGCATATTCACAATGGACTGATATTAGTTTACAGCGCTTAAAGATTAAATATATGGTTACTGGTTTTTACGTTCGTGCATTTTTATACGTTTATTTCATTTTTATTAGTGACTTCAGAAAGAGTGGTGTTCTTTCAGAGGACACAGAAGTTCTCCTCATGGGACGTTTCATCATTGTATTTTTCTGTAGCATCCTGTCGATAGGTCCGTATTTAAAAATATTAAAATAAAAAGTAACCTCTACTGTCACTTTCAGCCCTTTGCAAAATTATAACATCATGAACGTGTAATAGTGTAAATCGGTTGAATAACAAAATATTTAGCAAATTGACGACGAGATGATGCATTTTTTATACTACTTCTTCAGAAAGTACTTTGTCAGAAAGTTTTTATAAAATAATCCATAATCGAACTCTTTTATTGCAGGTTATATAGAGACTGCTAGTGATGACGATGGTAGGGGGCCAATATTGAAAGAGCAGATGTTTCTAGTGCAAGGATACCAAAATATTCAAGGTGTAAAAAACGAGCAAAGAAATAGTCTGTCAGAATCTTGTTTAAAACATGATAAGTCACCTGAGCCACCAATCCCATCATCACCGAATAGACGTTCATTTTCTTCGCAAAGTCAAAGAAACCCTTCGATTAAATTTGAGCCTACCAATGTTCCACCTCAAGTTTTGGTGTATGAAGATAATAATAAATTTATTAACAATGAAGAAACTTATAGCCCACAATTATTTGATAACGAAGGCAGAGCTGCTGAAAGCCAATATATTTTACAAGAAAGTAACCCTAGGTCTAACGAAGACCCTATCGAATCGAATGAAATGCCTCCAAACCAACAAATAGATCAAGAACTAGAAATAGAAGAAGCCAGAAACATTAACTCCGATGATAATGAAGAACAATTGAGCCTCACGCCAACTGCTGCCGACCCTTCAGTACATCAAACTAAAGTCGGATGTTCAGAAAAACATGACATTGTTAGTTCAGATATACCAAACAGACGGCTTTTAGTACCAAACCCGAAAAAGAATATTGTAACCTTTAACAGCACAAATAAAGAAGTTAAAATAAACCCACATCCAGCTCATAAGTCAAACACAAATAACAACAAAGTAGTCCATCAATTAGGTGAGGCTTCAAATGTGAATGATAAAACTAGTAATTTGAACGCTAATAAAAATATGAATAATCTTCCCCAAGAAAAGGAAGAACGAAGAGCTGGCAGTCCAAATTATATGTATAATGATAATAACAACAATCACCTAAAAGACCCTACAAAAGGTGAAGGCATTTCATATATTAATAAAAACACAATGAAGTTCTTAAATTACGATAGAGTATGCTATGCCTGCAGCTCTGCATATAACCCTACATGCTTATCACCAGATAGAAAAACAACCGTTAAATATTGTCGCAAAGGGGTCAACGCATGCGTAACCAAAACATTTGGAAATTTCAGTAAGTGTAGTTAAATATTATAAATAGTCCGATTTTGCCAGTCTATCTGCGGGTTTGACTGATCTTTAATATTTTCCGTGGAGCGACTGCCATTTAACCTCTTGATTGCAGTTAGATCTGGGCCTCGATTCTACTAAAGCACAACCACTGTCACACCACAGTGACTCCAAAAAAATTCCATTTGATTTTAGCCTTTAAAGCAGTACATTTAAAGTTTAAAATTAAATGGCTTTTTGCAGAGTGAACGAAAGCGTGTAATGAAAATATTGTCATTTAATTTTAGACTTTAATTATATAGCAATAAAGTCTAAAATGTAATGCCATTTTTCGCAGAGACTGTGGCACTACAGTGGTTTTGCTTTAGTAGAATCGAGGGCCTGTTGTTGGACTTTTTAGGGCTCAAACTACCCGTAATGACTGTCATAAATGTTCATATAACAACCGGGACCGACGCACGGCTTACCATGCTCTCCTAGTCCAATGTAAATAGCCATATTCATGCACATATAAATAATTGCACTGAGCTCGAATCGAACCCAGCGCCCCCTGCGTTGCAGTCGGGTTCTTTACCGCTACGCCACAAACGCTGTCATAAGATAGATAAAATGAATGTATTTGCTCTACTTAAATTATAAAAGTAGTTACCTACACATTTTCGTCTACAGCTGCGCTCAGTCCTACCCGAGCAATCAACGGAGCTGTAACTAACTCATTTGAATTCAAATGAGCAACACTGCGGGCTGCTCTACTACGGTAGCTTATATCGGGATGACGTTTTTCATTCATGAATTTTATGTGTCCGAAGTTTCTGAGAAAGTAGCTGAATTTTCGGAATAACTATTGCTTTTGCAAAATTGCGGCTGCAACTAGACCGCTATGACAGGCCTAACCTAACCCCACTTACGTCTATGCAATAATAATAACAATTTTACTGAACAATTAAACTGCAAAGCCTGTGCCGAGTGCTTAAAATCAAATTTTCTAGTGAGTAACATTCAGTGCCAAACGTTACGTTATTCGAGGGTTGCCATTTTCAAAATTTATATTTATGCAGGACCATTATCACGAATATACCTACAAAATAAGTAAAAATGTACTGACGATATTAACATGACTTATTTTAAGGATAAAATTAAATTCTTTATAGAGACGTAGAATTGACAGGGGCTCTAGCACGCTATAACGTTCGTCTACAAAGTTCGCTCAGTGCAAATATTTGTAAGCATGAATATGTATTTATTTCATACAGAATATGTTTATATTCAACAACACGGAAATCAAACCCTTCACCTCATGTATAGCTGTCGCACTCAGTAACATTGCGTCAATGACATAGTTTTATAGATAAACGTAAGTAAATCCCGCCTTAGGCATTTAATGGACTATAATGATCTCATTTGTTGCAGGCACATCAACCTTGATCCGGGATTGTGGCCCGACCTGCAATGATGTCAAAATACCAGGCTTACTTCCTTACTATAAAACGTGCTCAATTTGCCACACGGACCTGTGTAATGGATCTTACTCTATAAAGGTTTATAGTTCAATACTCGCATTACCAACTATAGCTTTAGTTGTTCTAGTTAAACCCCTATTGCGTTTTGGTTAAAAGCGAGATTCATTTTACAATGCTGGTTAATAGAAAAGCTAAGAAACGAAGAAGGTAAAGCTATATTCGCAATTCTAGCTTCCATTTTCTCGGTACAATGATTCTGTTACAGTAGCAGGTACATTCCTTCACTTTGTACGAGCATTTCTATTTGCTTGGCATTTTCAATAAAGTCTATGAAAGCATTTGTTTATTTAATCACATTGTTTATATAAAACATTTTAATACTGAGTTGTCCAGTGGTGTGACTGGTTTCAGATATTCTACTTATGAACGTTGCCGATTTAATATAAGATACATGATAAGTAGTTTGGGTGGACAAAGCCTTAATTAGAAATATTAAATTCCCCAATGCGGCACTACAATTTACGTATCACGCAGACGTTGCTATATGTCATGGTGAGCTACAGATGGACTATTCTCTATGAATTCAAAACTAGGATTTACTTAAAATGAAAGTGACTGTATATCTATAAACTTAATAATAAATCTAAAGTATACCGCACATAAAAAATCACGTATTTTAAATTAATCCGGGATCATTCGTAAATGTAGAAAGCAGCAGACGTTAATTTATCGTGAATAGGGTCTCTAGAGCACCTTCATTAGGTTCTGTATTGTCTCCGGAACCACAATTGCCTCTTCGCCCTTGCGCTCTCATTCCCTTATTACTTAAACTACCACCGCAGTCACTCCTTTGCTTTTTAGGATCTGCAGGGTTATTACAATTGGTAGTTCTATAAATGAGATATTTGGGTGAGGATAATGATTATCTGAGCTATGTTGTATGGTATTGTCGCTCATATTTGGGCTCTGACGATAATCGAGGCGTTACGTCTACGTTAACTAAATCTACATTAAGTTAATTTAATAATTAATTAAAATCCAAGTTATTTTAATTCTAATTCTACTCACTCACTCTTTCATCACAATTCACTTTGAAAACCAATTACGGGTACAAAATAAACCAACGGTAAGCTTCTAAACTTTAACCGACACAAACAAATGCCTATATTACACAACATTAAGCCTTTAAAAGATTAGCCTCTTGTTGTCCTTAATAATGATATAATTACCTACCTACGTTTGTACTCATGACAAGGGAGCATTGAATGAGTAATGTCGGAATGAGATGGGGGTATTGTTATACGTGTGTTATTGAAACATTACCAAAACATTAAACACGGGTAAAGTATCAACAATATTTGAAAACATTTTATTATTCGACGCGTATTCGCACCCTTAAGACATTCGAGAAGTTGTAAGAGCAAAGCATCAAGTTACTACGGTAAGACTCCATCTGTGAAGTAATTTAATTTTAGACCCGTAATATTTTACAAAGTAATATTTACCGTTCATATTTGAAATGTAAGTTTTTGTTTCGTAAAACATGTTATTCAGGTAAATGCATCAGTAATGTAAGTACCTACTTATTTTGTTATTTAATTATACATAAGGTTTAAAAATAATAATAATAATCTCCTGTGCTTCGAAGACTTAAGAGTCCACAAAATGCACCTCGAATATTAGGTACAAGCTTAGAGTATAGGTACATTGCTATAGAGCGCGCCTTACAAGTATGAACTGCTATCACGGGTATGAACAGTACCGAGGCTCCTGGCTCAACCTCAATCAGTAGCAAAACAATACCCATCAAAATGACTTTGCAAGTAATATATAATTCGATATGTTAAATCAAAATTTTATACAACATCGTATATTTGTAGTAATAATGACGCAAAAAATACCGCAAAATAGCGCCATTTTCTTGTAATAAGTGCATTTATTGATATTTTCGGTAATGCATGAAACGTCACTATAGGTGCGCTATACCATCGCAAAGTATCTGCTAACACTCGGCGCCAAAGACCTGAGTGATAGGCCCGCTCTATATTTATAATGTATACTCAAAGGGTACAAGCTTTTATACTTAACTAGTAGTTTACTTAAACAAGGTGATTTTGTAGTCGTTTCGGAGTGAAAGATTTTGGGCACAGGCACAGTTTCGATAGCAAAAGCGTCTGGAAGTATCAATCTGGCGAAAAAAAAATTGTTTTTGTAATGTATGGGAATAATGTCTGGGTGTTTCCATGTATAATATGTATGTATTTACAAAAAAAAATGTATCTAAGTATGTTTATCCGCATTCTAGAACCCATAACACAAGCTAGTTAAGCTATGCTTACTTTGGGTCTAGATAGCGTTGTGTAGAATGTCCTACAATATTTATATTTATTTATTTAATGTACAGTAAGCTTCAGAGAAAAGAGACCCCCCTTGTTAATGATATGAAAGCATGAGGGGGTCTGTTTTCTCTGACGCTGACTGTACAAGTGAAAGGTGAACTGTATGGGGGTTTAAAAAAAAGTATTTTTACGCTAAAATAATACTTCTAGACGATTTTGCTATCGAAACTGTGTCCAAAATCTTTCGCTCCGAAACGACTGTAAAATCACCCAGTATAGTAGTTAGGTACCTAAATAAATAGAAACAGGTCTAATGTGTGGTGACACTTTATAATTAAGTACTATTCCCTATGCCTGTTATTATTATAAATAAGTGACGTTTACCAGTGATTAATAAACTCGGTACGATTTACGAAGCGTCATGATTAGGTACTGTAAAACCCTCTAAAATCGCTTAGGACATAATTTTATACAGACGTTACCTCTTTTAGCTTCCATTGTCGAACAATTAAAAAAGATATATATGTCGCATAGACCAGAAGAGCCCCAAAACGTTTAAATGTCCTGCGATAAAATGTTTATTTAGTTATATTCGTTACGAAATCCAATATAGCGACAAATAGGGCGGGAATGCGGCCACTGTAAAAGGATAACCTATAAATTGTCAGTGGTCGCCTGAACATAAAATGAAATCACCGTGATGTTGCATATAGCTGTACGATAAAACCAATTTTGCGTATAATACCTAAATTCGAATGACGCCACTTTACCATTCGGATAGGTAGAGAAAACATATTTTCACTTTCTACAATCCTGAAGGCTGAAATACACTTTTTACTTCTTTTTCTTTCATACATACATACATCCAGCATGCATGCCGGATGCGAGTATTCTTGACTTGACCTTTCCTTATAACGTCCTCGCTTTGATTGACCTGCACTTGTATTGTACGCCTAGGTCAATGTATAGGTACCGGGTTGCCTGTTCAGCCTCGAAAGTGATGAAAACTCAAGGAATAGGTATTCAATGTACCGGGTTTGACGCATTTGGTGCATATCTGGTGCACTTCTCATATGGCACACTTCGCAGCTGGTGCACTTCGCAAAAGGAGCAGTTTTTAAGATGTGTGGAGATTTGGAAAAATTGTCTAAAAACGAAAGAATCCTTGGTTTTGCGTAGGCATTTTTCTTAAAAATACAATCAACAAAGGGTTTGACGCATTTGGTGCACAACTCAACTTCCTATGTAATGTAATTCATTGTATTTTGTGTTTATTTTAACTTTTTTACATAGGTACGTAACGTTTTATAATTTCATATCTTAAGAAGATAATTAGATACTTCAGTTTATCCGAGCTTTAGTAGGTACAACTGGAAGATTGTTATAAAAATACAACATGAAATTCTTTGTATTATCTTTTACGGGGTGTGTTAAAACCCCATCCAAAAATTATTATATTTCTACCACACTTACCTTCTATATAAAAAATACTCATGAAATAGACCCAACATTATGAAAATGGGATAAAAGGATTTTAGGATGTGCATAAATATAAAAGTAAATATACCTACTTTTGAATTTATCATTTACATGAAACAGAGTTATATTCGTAAGGTTACTCTGCCGAAACATCGTAGTGATGTGTTTATAGGAATTCAATGTATAAAGAAAACAAAACAAAGTTACGTATGAGGCAGCCCTAGGGAAGAATATTGTTTATTCATGACTTCGTAAAACATTGCCGAGCACTCCAATCGCTAGGGCTACGAAATCTTATCTCTAGGGCCAATGCATCATTAGAAAGGATGTGTAAATTTGTTTGACAGCCCTAACACAGAAGCGCACTGAGGTTCATATATCTCGAATATCAAATATAAAATACTCCCCATTTGAGACTTGAGGTTCGAAAGAACTATGTCAGTAGTAAATTGTCACTGTAGCTATATTATAATATCTACGTTTTTTTCTTTAAAAGAAAAGTCATTAAACTCGTCAATACAATAACCATAAGCATAATTTTATAAGCACCTATTTCAATACAATACAAACAGAATTGTGATCTCTAATAATATATTTATTATTAGAGATTACAATCCTGAGACTTCATATTTTTTCACCTGTCTAGAAGTAAGCCTAGTCCTTATGTTGAGGTTGACTTAGCTTGAGTATAGTAGCAATTAATTTTCGTTTATTAGCAGTTATCTTATTTTTCTACCTATATACGTTTTAATTTTTAAAAAGCCTTTAATACTCGCCAAGAAAACTTTGGAAAAAAGAATTGAAAACTAATTAAAAGAAAATAAAGGAATACCTCAGATTAAACAGATAGGGAAGGCGAATTTAGTACCCGCCATTATCAAAAGATTCAGATCGTAAACCCAGAGTTAAAAGCTCCTAATAGCTGCGTTGGCAACAATTTATTCAAATTCTTGCTCTGCTGATAAAGTACTTATTCGTCGGGAAAAATATTTGATGTGCCCTTGAATCTAATTAACATTTTCTTAAGCTAAATAAAACCACTAAGAATGAAGTAGTGACGGGACTGAGTAGTGAACATCGATAAATTATTCAAAATATTATTGGTGTAACAAAACAAAAAGAACTCGCAATACAAACACTGGCCACATTAATAAAGTTTTGAAAAACTCGAAACTGCTGGAGTTATTGAAAGGATTAATGTCAATAGAGGAAGCTTTTGAATTATGTAAGGATAGAGTCAAATGGCGGGCTATCGTCTCTGCCTACCCCGAAGACAAATAGGCGTGAGCGTGTATGTGTGTAAGTTATTTCAATCAGCAATGTTAGTATAAATATTTAACGATAAGACTATCCTTACAATTAATGACGCATGCTATTGGTAATGTGAGTTACAGCTACGCAATTTATATGTTAGGTATGGATAGGTACTATCGTGGGCATAACTCTATATAGACATACATTAGACATTTACATAATATAAAAGTCCGATAGCGATAAATTTTCAAGATTAGGCTTACCGATAGCGGAATTATCGATAGTTTGGCATCGCTAGTAACAGAAGACTTCATTACAAGCTAATAGTGAAAAGGTTTAAGGCGTCGCAAACGAAAATGTTTGATTACGCTGCGGCACATCTACCTACCTAAATATTTTAAAATTCAAATAGATGTAACGCTGTCATACTTTGTGCATGGTCCGGACAAAGCGCACATATCTGCTGCCCCATTTGCGAATATGTAATGCAGCTTCAGCTAGGGAACGTATGATACCTATTTAGGTATATACTCTCGTTCCGGGGAGGGGGGGGAGGGTCATGAAATAACCCCCAGCCTACATTAATGTCACAGTTCAGTATTGCAGCTCATTCGGCATGTTTACTATAACAAAACTGGAATATTTTATGCTATCTTTATCTATAGGGGCCTCTAAGCACCATTAAGATCCTTCAAAAAATAAATTTCTGTCACAATAGCCATCTCCTCTAGACTTTGCTTGTTTTTGAAAACAAAAACTACCTAAGTAGGTACTTATTTTTGTGTCGTAAACGAATAAAGTCTACTATATATCTCACTAAGTACACTTATTTATGAGGTTTTTGTTATTACGGCTTATGAGGCCTTCAATAAATTGTACTTAAAAAAATCTCTGCTTTGTATTTTTATAATTTAATGGCCGCTGATGGGAAAATTAGGAGTTATTGATATTGTGGGCTCGCTTACTTATGTAAACCTATTTATCTGTATGCCTAAGTGTTCTTTTATTGCACCACACGCTGCGTTAATTGGGCGTTGTCTGCCGTTAATAATATCATTAATGTCTACCGAGGTTTCCATGAACTTCTTCCCTGAATTTAGGCGAACCTCCGGTAACATTCACTGGAAATATAACACCGCACAAGAACAATGGTATATCTTTAAGAGAAGAACCCTAAATAATAACCTTACATAATTTAGACTTATAGAGCCCTGTTATTTTACTATCCTTAAAATGAGAAGCAATAATTTTTACTATTTATCTGTATGCCTAAGTGTTCTTTTATTGCACCACACGCTGCGTTAATTGGGCGTTGTCTGCCGTTAATAATATCATTAATGTCTACCGAGGTTTCCATGAACTTCTTCCCTGAATTTAGGCGAACCTCCGGTAACATTCACTGGAAATATAACACCGCACAAGAACAATGGTATATCTTTAAGAGAAGAACCCTAAATAATAACCTTACATAATTTAGACTTATAGAGCCCTGTTATTTTACTATCCTTAAAATGAGAAGCAATAATTTTTACTATTTATCTGTATGCCTAAGTGTTCTTTTATTGCACCACACGCTGCGTTAATTGGGCGTTGTCTGCCGTTAATAATATCATTAATGTCTACCGAGGTTTCCATGAACTTCTTCCCTGAATTTAGGCGAACCTCCGGTAACATTCACTGGAAATATAACACCGCACAAGAACAATGGTATATCTTTAAGAGAAGAACCCTAAATAATAACCTTACATAATTTAGACTTATAGAGCCCTGTTATTTTACTATCCTTAAAATGAGAAGCAATAATTTTTATTATATTATGCATCTCATTAGGTACTTAAACTAGTAAACTAACTTAAACTAGGAGTAAGTATTACATGATATCCTACTAATAGATAGATATTTTTAATTTTTACCGTAGTGACCAGTAAAGTAAAATCAGAAGTTATTGATATTATGCCCGCTCACTTAAGCACAACCTGTTTTACTTCATATGGTTTCAGAAGCTGTGTTAATTAAGGCTTTCCCTTTCGTGACCAAAATATGGTGCATATTTTCAACAAAAATGTTGTTTCCACAAATACAAAATTCAATGATTGGAACGCTGATTGAGTTTGTATGACCCATAGGAATATTTATTCCCAAGCTAAAACCGAGAATATTTTCCTGTACGAAAATGTCTGAGCTAAAATAATATAATAATAATAATAAAAAGTTCACTTCGGAACAAGTCCATAGAGTATGCTATGCCAGACTATAATCTATTTCGATGCCAAATTTCATTAAGATCCGTTCAGCCGTTCTTGCATGAGAATTGATTAATATAAATTTAAAAAAGCCATATATGGGCACTCAGGATCGTAAGCGCAAAACTTAAGACCTTGAACCAAGAATAAAAATGGTGGGCTGCAAATTATGTTCTTTCTTTGTTTTTTTGATGTTGTTCCAGAATCTAATAGGTACTCGTATGTTGTACTCCTCAAAAGTTATATCAGACTAGTTTCGTTTCATGCAAGGCAGAAAATAAGATAAACAGAAAACACAAAATACAAAACACAACTGAATTAATGCGATGCATGAAAGCAGCCCGCGCTTGTCAGCCGACCAATTTCTCGAAATTTTCATCCGAATTTACGAGGTTGAATACCGACCGCAAATCGCCACAGACGACAGCGCTCAGGTGGCTCCCATACTACTAACACGATTTGTTCGCCACGGAATACTAAAACTGACTCTGCTGGTAGCTACCAATGTGCCAGCCAGCAAATTGAACGGCCCAGGTGCTGACAAAAATCAAAGTGCAAAATATGCATGACGTTCACTTTGTCTTTCTACTGTTCTCACAGAGAAAAATCAGAAATAATCCACCTGGCTTCATAACAAACTCGATCCTCTCACTTCAGTATAATAAAAACTTTTCATAAGCCGATTTAAATCGAAAATCCAAACAAAGCTGTCCCTCCTATTTGAATGTTAAGGTTTGGGAGATTTATTTCGGATCTATTTAACATTTGCCAGCGGCCATTTGTTTTAAGTAAGCCACTTGTTAATTCTACGCCTGAAAATACAAACGTGAAGTAGATCGCGTGAAATTCCCTGAGCAATACCAACTTAGTGAAACAATAACTACAGCAACTGTTACAGGATACCTACTTAGGGTGATATAATTTATTAGCCAATCACAAAATAGTTCAATAAAAGAAACAATAATCTTAGTAAAAACAAATAAGTATGAATAAAATAATTCGATACAAAAATAGTACTGATAGAGGTAGCTACGTAGGTCTCGAGGGAAATTATAACGTTTTAGAAGATTCCAACTTTGGTGCGGGCGAACTTTATTTCGTTTTGCCAATATTTCGAAACAATTATTGAAAGTTTACAAGCCAACCATCACAATAAAATGATGTTCACGTTTATTAAACACCGTAAAACAATTATGATTACAGGAATATAGGGACTATAGGGTGCACAATGGTTAAACTCCCACCTTACATTGTGCGGCCACCTTTTGTTTGATAGAAGGCTAAGGTCGTTCTTGAAAATTTGCAATCCAAGATACTTTGTATAGGTTTTAGCCAAGTACTCACGGCACCTGGTTATAGTGGTTATAGACCTCCCAAAATAAGTATTTGCACAATTTACTCCGGTGAAGAGTACCTACCTCACCACCACCACATGTAAGGTAGCAACCTTGCCTACAATGTTCCACTAGCTGTTTCCCACGGCATAACAGGTGTGGAATACTGAACCTGTTCTCGTGACCTATTAAAACTCATTCCCAGAAAATGCCCATTTTAGGAAAAATAAAGAAAAAACCACCGAGCCGATTTTACGTGAAAGGGTAACAAACATGTGGTATGTGTGGAACATACTTATATTGATCCATCTTCACAAACATTCTCATTTTAAACTTAATATTAATCCGTAGGATATAAGTGTTCTGTGATATTAATAGGATCTTAGAGGTTTAAGGACGTGTTTAATAATAAATATGCCTACACTTTCTCACAAATATTATAATCTTGCCGTTACATTCAAACATTGTAACGTTCGGAGTCCTTATTCAGAAGTAGATTCTTCCGGACTGACATGATGAGATTATCTTTATACGCCCTCTTATTCTTGTCATTCCTTTAATGTTAACGTTCCGTGTAAACTGACGAGACGTGGATTTCTCTCGAGTTAATGTTATTGGGTACTTTGAAAAAAAGGGCAAAAATGGCTACGTAAACTTTAGGGCCTTAAAACGGGCTTTGTAATTTTTTTTTATTTATCAATTCAATAATTTTTTTTAGTGTTTAATATGTCGTATTGCGTAGTTTGGTTAGACAAGTAGTTTTTTTCTTACAAATAAAGAGTAATTTTAGGATGTACCTAATACTATAATAACATGACTTTTAAGATTTGAAGTGGCTAAAAGTTGCTTCCAACTTTCGGGTGTTTAAGTTAATTTCTGAAAACGGTGCTTTGTATTCGATTAATAATATTATGAGGTAATAAGAGATGAGGAATACGTGCGATGAACTTTGTAACAAAAATATATGTGATACTGAAATAATAAACTAGAAATGTTTAATACATTTATATCTTTAAGAGACGATGCTACTGAGTATGAATTAAATTCACTCTAAACTCTCACTTACATATTTAAAAAAAAAATTGACCTTCCTGTATCGATAACTAGTCCCCAAACTCGTAATAATCGCCCACAAGTCCTTTACATAACAGTAGTACCTATATTCACAACACTGCGCCGTCGTTTACACAAAACATGATACCACTGCCTGTAAGAAATGACCCGAATAAGAGAGTAGGATAAGAGCCATATCATATCAGTCCATAAAAATTTACGACCCAACAAGGGCTTTAAATGGTTATTTTGTACAGTAAGATGTTTCATAGGATAATAGGAATGCTTGACAAAGATATAACTATGTTATTAAAAATACCTCCATCTAAGGCGCAGGACAACTTATACCTACTCGTTATCCATGGAAATAATGAACAATGAAACAAGTTCATATTTATATTTTAACCTTCTTCTATGCAAAGTGGCAATCGCTATCGAAAGCTCGTATTTTACAGCCCATGGTCCGCTTTCCTGCTGCTCATTTAATTGGTTTGTTTAGGATTTTATAAGTGTCTCATTTGTCAATCAGCAGGTATACCATCCTAGAGGTGAGGTCAACTTCAATCCCGGAGCCTAAGCCCTATATATACCCAATTCATATGATGATGTTAACAAGAATTAACGCGATCATGGAATAGGTCTAAGTCTTTAAATTTTCTGACGTGATATTCTATCACCATCATCATTATTGTAGCAAAGTTATTCGAAACACCGCTGTCCGTCATCTGCGCAGAGCCCTGCCCTAATTTTTTCATAATATCATTGTGGGTCAGAAAATAATGCATATTTTATTATGATGCTTGCAATCATTAGCTGACGTTTGGGTGCGTGAGCCTCGTCACGTCAAAAAGTTAGGACTTCGTAATTAATCAATCACAGCACCAACCCTATGGTCTCATTTTTGTATGGTAACCATGAATTGTTAACGATAGGAAATTAAACGTCTACTGCGAATAAGGCTTACTTAACAAGTCAAGATTTGTTTTGAGGTACCGTTTATAAATGAGCCGAAATCTTACTTTTTATATCCCTTTCCCTGCGCCACTTTGCCTTTGTGCATTGTGCATTTTAGTCGATGTGACCCCGAAAGTCACTGTATCATTAGTCCCATTTTTCCCGAAGGAACTACTTACTTAACACTGAAAGGCTGTTTTTTTTTTCGTTTAATAAATCTACAGACAAAATAATATACCTAACTTACTCTATATAAAAGTCATGTTCTTTAGTTAGGTACTGAGTGACATAATAAATTATTGACAAAATGACAAGCGAAGGTTCTTAGTTGTTTGTTGTTTTATCTAGTTTGCCAAACCTCTTTCAGCGGTCCTTTATACTAAAATATAAATATACTAGCTCATACCGGCCGGCCACCCCATTACAAAATAATAGAAGAAATAACAACCTACAGACAGCCCCATCAATATCAGATTGTGTTTTTCCTTTTTGACACCAAATCGTCATATTATTCATCTTTATTCACTCTTAATATCTTATAAATTATTAAGAAAGTGAGTCATTTTATTTTTTTTAAGCAGAATGTAGTAACTTATACGAAACAAGCTTGACTTCTGAACCATTTATATTCAAACTCAGGCCACTCTCACAAACTTACTTAGTAGCTTACTGCTACTTCTGGTCAATCTTATTTCCCACTTAATATTATTAGTCAAGATCGATGATGTTTGTTATTCAATCACGCTTTAACGGCTTAGATTATAGTCTGTAATTGTAATAACACAACACCCATAAATAAATCTGGAACTAGAACAAATCAAGGGCAGATGGACCATGATGATTTAAAAGAAAAAGCAATTATAAATCTGATGAAGGATCTACGAGTCTAATAATATTAAAGCCTGACAACCTCGAATGATCGTTATTTATTACAGAAAGTGAACTAAACCTTGGAATAGAAATGACAGAGGTTTTATGAAGAGCGATCCTTGTTAGGTAACTTAAGCTTAACAGAACAGACAAAATTAATAACAATGAATTCATTACAAAGGGCTTATTTTAACTCCTTCTTTGATTGAAGTGCTGCATTTATGTTGAATTATTAAAATTAACTAAAGCGAAAGTCAAAAACTGTATTTCAAATAATTCCTCCAATATCTATTCTCAAACATGAACAGCAAACCTAATGTGACGTTTATTATCTCAATCAAATACTTGTACACTTGTACGCAAATGTAGATAGATACTGTTTGTCTAACAAATCTATTTGCCTGTTTTTCTTTCTTTCAATGTATATATTGGTCTCTATGGATTTATAAGCTTATGAAGTACAATTAAAAACATATTTCCATACAGTGAACGTTCAAATCCCTCGACCTCCACAGCTACTTGACCGATTTTTTCAATTAAGTAGGTATCTATTAGTATAAATTGGTTCAGTCAGCCAGTGCCAAATAAATATCGAATGGTTTCGCGATTTATTTGATGCTATTTCATTATTTGCATTGATCCCGACGTTTCGGTTGCTTTTCAGCAACTGTGACCATGGCTACTGAATAGAATAGAATAGAATAGAAATAAACTTTATAGTACACCAAACAAAAAGAAAAGTATACATAAAATAAATGGCAAACATAATTAGGTAATGTACAAATGGCGGTCTTATCGCTAAAAGCAATATCTTACAGGCAACCTTTGGATGGATATGAATAATAAATAAACTAGTTTGTATATTGGGTAGTTATTGGTGTAATAGCAAAGGACAGATGTACTCTTATAATGGATTACAAACACTTAAATGTAATAGGTAGATATACCTACAAAGGAGCAAACATAAATACGATAAATAAATAATATATTATAATCATAAATAATATAAATTATTCAGACATACATTACATACTATTCATAATACCTGAAAATGATAAGGATTAAAAAAGTAAGTGAACGTGCAGTATTCACGTGAACTTTCAACAAAATCAATAAACAATTAAATACTTCTACCCTTGAGTTACATTATATATTAATCACTGGCATAAAAAAGGACATTAAATAATTACTCTTACTATGATTGTAGGTCCATTCTTAACTAACTGACGATTGCTAAGAAGTAGACTACGTACGAGTATTAATCCACAGTAATTTATTCTTGTTCCTAATTTCAGCCAATTCCGTTCTGCCATTGAGCGTGAGTAACAAACCGATACCTCCTACGTAAACTGTTGTAACTTCTAAAATGTGATTTTACAGGAGAGCGTTTCAAAGGTACTATTGGCAATAAAAACCGCAGTTTTCAACTAATCTTTATAAAATTCAATATGTGACTTCAGTTAATAATACTTTAGCGTTTACCTCATGGTATTATTCAAAAATACCAAAGGTTTTAGAGATTTTGCTGTTACAACACTTTACCGCGGTATATGACCTTTACAAATTGTTGTATCAGTCACTTACAATTATGTACACCGGAACACACGAGTCGCATTTAGTCGTATGTACCAGATACAACAATTTACGCCGAAAAGCAAGAGAGAAAAAAGGTGTGGTATGTTTTATTTTTACCACTTAGGTGGCAGAGAAGTACACGGCCCACCTGATGGGAAGTGGTTACCGTGGCCTATGGACGTATGCAACACCAGGGGCGTCACATTCGCGCTGCCGACCCTGAAAAAACCTTCTAATGCCCATTCTTGAAGAGCCCCAGAGATCCGATTCTCAGCACTCCATGGATTCACCATGCGGTCCCGGGTCCTTATGGACCCGTGATACCGAGCACACCGTGACGGCGACTGGGACTTGCGACCCAGATGTAGGTTAAGGGTGGCCATTTTGTGATGCATCAGCGCTCACCTCCACCGTCAGTAGTGTACCCCCCTACCTATCCAAATTTGGTAAGATCTTATCAATGCCGCTTTGGACATTCGATTTAGTAAAGAGCTTACTGAAGCTCTTGGCAATCCGAGGTCTTTAAGTTGTACAGGGATTTAACTTGAAATCGTCTTGGTCCTACTGCTACGGCGTGGAGTTTAATCACGTAGCCATTTTTGGTTAACTCGTTAGTCAGGTCAAAGTATTTGTTTGTCTTTATAGCGTGGTCTTTAGGTTAGGTTATGTTAGTTTTCCACGGTACTGTGCGTTCTACAAGCACTGCTCGCCTATGCGATCGTGAAAAAAGGAATATATCGGGTTTGGATGACGAGGTACAGACATCCTCCTTTTATAGTGCTTCTCATAAGTGTAGTCTACAAGTATTGTCCAGTCAACGGCAGCTATCAATTTATCAATCAATTGTAGTCGCTTGGGAAAACCACCGCAGGGAGTTCATTCCACAGGTTGAGTGTGCGAGGGATGTAGTTCCTTTCATACCGCACAGTGCGTACTGTTTCCGGACGTTGTGTGTGACGATGATTTCCCTGCTTGTGGCGAGATGCGATGATAGAATGTAGCTGTGGGTATCATGTCAAATAGTTCATCTGAGCACAAACCATTGTATATTCGGTAGAACACACACAGTGAGGCAAAGTCTCTTCTGAGACTGAGACGTTCCACATGACCTGCGAGTATGGGATGGTCAACGAGCCTCAATAGTCGTCTTTGTACCGAGTCGAAGGGGTTGAACACTTCAAGTTTCAAGCTGGCACGTAGGCGCTTCGACAAAACGGTGATTGCAATACTCCAAGTGGGGCCGAACCTGTGCCTTATGTAGGCGGAGTCGTTGCCCGACAGTTAAGTATTCACCCTGTTGATCACTCCAAGCTTCTTTGATGCTAGCTTCACCTTGTCTTCCAATTGACTACGGTATTGGACGTCGCTGGAGATATCGATATCAAGGATCCCAATACTCAAGGAAATGGTAAGCAGTGTGCCCAGGAATTGCGTTGCTACAATAAATGGGATTTTCTTAACGGTGAATACACATACTTGTGTCTTAGAGGGGTTGAATTGTACTAAATTCAGTCTGCCCCAATCGGGTACTCTAGATAACGTAGTCTCGATTTCATACACAAGTTGTTCGCGGCTTTCCTCCATCTCGGACTGAGGGATATTTGCACGGTCCGTGTAACAAGCGTCTCCGGTACTGTCGTCCGCATAGTGATGAATGGAGTCATCCGACAGCATGTCATTGATATGCAGCAGTAACAAGGTCGAGACAACACGGAACTTTGTGGGACACCAGCGTTTTATGTCCATGCGGTCCGAGCAACTGCCATCAACGACGGCTTGGATACTTCTGTTGGACAAAAAGCTGGCAATCCATTCGCATAATTCCTTGGGGAGTCCATAAGAGCTTTGCAAGAAGACGTCTGCCAGACCCGATCAAAGGCCTTTCCGATATCGAGACTAACCGCCAGTGCCTCACCTCGAGTCTCGATGGCTTGCGCGCAACGGTTTGTGAGATACAAAAGAAGGTTAAGATAAGATACACCGGTTAAGCTACGGTGGCGGAAGCCGTACTGTCGGTTGCTCAGTAGATCATACAGTTCAAAGTACCCCAGAAGCTATGTATTAATGATACGCTCCGTCACCTTCGAGAGGAGGGAGGAGATTAGCGGAACAGACAGACAGACCGACCAAAGACATTTAAATTATGTTCTTGTTAATGGTACCTGATATACATTCACATCCATTTAGTAAAAATTTGTTATTTTGAATATGATGATGATGATTGATGATCGAAGAAGAAGATTTGATGAAAAAGATGAAGAAGATAAGATGATAAGATGATTAAGTTAGCATAATAAATGCTTCAAAATTTCATTCAACTTCTTATTTTTTTTAGGTTCAAATGTTTATTCACTTGTTATTTTGACATTACAAACAGACACTTCAATTTTATTGATTTCTATAGATTTTTGATCACATCTATAAACCGCAAATGTTACTTACAACTTACACAATGTCAGTGATAAGCGAAGTAGATTGTTGTATGTGTTACTTAGTAACCATAAAATAGTTAATTTGACCACGTAAATCATTGTAAGTCATCTTGCCATGTACTTTAGTATAACTAATTCCGAAGTAAAATGTTGTATGTATTACTTAACACAAAATACTTGTAAATTCGGGAACGTATATTGTTGTATGTAATCAATACCACATTTTAAATAACCAATATTTTAAATACAGAAAATATGTGCTAGTACTATTACGTAATAAATATCAAATCAACACATAAAATACGCGCGTGACATGCAACCTACAGCGACTTCCAACGTAGTCTGTTTTATGTCACACATACGCGGGATGAGCGCGCTCGTCAGACTCACACCGCCCGCCGTAAACTATTGCAAGTAATAAATACCACAATATACGCCGGGATACTTCGGAACTTACGATGTTATACTTCTGAAAACTACCGAAATTAATAGATTTTTGGATTTGATCTAATTGTTACAGGATACTATACATAAAATTAGACACTTTTACGTGAAAAACACAAAATGGCAATTTTGTGGGTTACAACAACTTACGTGGGAGGTATCGAAACATTCAAACTTCTCTAATTATCTCACTTATAATTATTAACAACTAGTATTTTATATCGCTTTTTCGTGTTGCCGCCCTATATCCAAATGTAACGCGATTCAAGAAGTTACAAAGCAATTTATTTATTAGGCTTTCATCAAAATTTTAATGGTTATCTTAGAAACCGATATTTCGGAATTTAATACCTAACTCATTCTTGTAGTAGCTGAAAATCTCGAGTTTCAATTCCAATATTAAATATCAAAGTCCTACTTCCTGGCCTCTTTACTTAATTATATTGAACAGTGAGCTTGTTGTTGGTTGCCTATGTGAAATGCTGCTTCAGTTCCCACGACCAATATAATTGATTCCTGTGGATTCTGGGAACAAGATCAGTATTTCTTGGAATAGAAAGTAGCCTACGTGCTATTTCAGACTATAATCTAACTCGTAGTCAACTTTTATCCTGATCCATTCCGTACTTTCACGTAAACGAAAGCCATATGTATGCTATAATCATGGAATATATAATATGTATAATCTAAAAGAATTGCTCTACAGTTTCTCATACACTGGCTGGAGACTTAAACACAATAATATTCAATTTTCCCGGAATCAGCCAATAATATCAATTAAACTATAAAATGGTTACTATGTGGCTTACACGTTAAAAAGGTTTAACTCGTAAAGGCCTACAGAGAATATTCTATTGTAGTAACCGGATGAGCCCTCAAAATGACTCATCTACGTCAACCGATCTACTACTTTGGGTTCATTAGTCTCGTTTATAGTGCAAAAGGTCGAGAGGTCAAGGACGTACCCCTATAACTTGTAATACCCACCATAGTACGAGTACAGTGGTGGGTAGTACACCGAAATACAGGCAGTAACATCTACTCCTATGTATTTCATTACCTTGTAATGCTCCCAGTATGAATAAACTAACCACTTAGTGTCAACATAAAATATGAAGAAAGAACAATAAAGAATAATAAGCTATATATTATAACGAATGTAACTGGATAAATACGGAATAATATAGAACAAAATGGAATAAGAATTCCAGCCAATGCCGTTATATTAATCACTAGCTGACCCGGCGAACTTCGTACCGCCATATTTTCTGATCCCGTTCCCGCTGCATATCTCTAAATTTAGCAGTGTTTCTCTACAATATTATGCGTGTATTATACATATAAACCTTCCTCTTGAATCACTCTATCTATTAAAAAAAACCGCTTTAAAATTCGTCGCGTAGTTTTGAAGATTTAAGCATACATAGGGACGGACAGACAGCGACAGCGACTTTGTTTTATAATAATATGTAGTGATTATCATACTTAGTTAGATTTCTGTTTGAAAGACTAAACTGTATACCCAAAGAAATATCATTATACTTAAGTATATGATATTTCTTTGGGTTCTTTATAGTTTTGAGATTGAAAATGACCTTACTTGCCTCCAGCCTCCATTTCTCCGTATCCCATTCACCTCCTTTGCAACACATTTTCGTCCCTGGTGTTGTGGGCTTCATAGATCAAGCTAAGCTAAGCTTGTACCATCTGGTATACGCAACTTGTTTTATTACCCTGGCCATTACACTACTGACGTGAAACGTGAACCCACTCCTAATACAAAACAATTTAGATTAGCTAAAGGGGTAAACAGTAATACTGGCAAATTTCGGTTACCAGTACTCTTTAAAACAATAGGAACCTTTAATTATGAAAAGGGGATTGGGTAATCTAGTATGGACAGTGGCGTTCTTAATTTTTTCAGCGGCCATAATTAATTTTGATACCACTTCATTGTACTGTGTTAAACACATGTACAAATGTCATTATTTTCATTGTAAGTAATATCGGAGCTGCGATATACAGGGTGGAACATTTCGACTTTACCTTGAAGGAAAGTTACCCTCATACTAAAGATAGCGAAATTTACTTAAAAGAAACTTTACCTTATTTTTTAAAAGAAACAAAACTGCATTCAAAGGCTTTTGAAAATGCCACACCCGGTAGTCGAACCGACTAATATTTTACAAAACCTTCTTTTTCATGGACTTCCTTTTATTTAATTTACCAAGTTTGTTAGAGAGATTTGATCCCTATGATCGACCCTATCGATTGATGTAATAAAAATACAGGATGTTATTTTTTCGAATTGTAGTCGGTTCGATTATAAGGCGTGGCAAACGATTTTTCAGCATTCCTTAAATGCAGTGCTGTTTCTTTTTTAAAAACAAACTAAACTGTATTCAAAGTTTTCTGAAAATGCCACACACGGTAGTCGAACCGGGTACGAGTACCTACTCTTACTACCGGAGATAGTTAATTTCATTCAAAGGAAACACCCTCTTATTTAAAAAAGAATACAAAGCTGCATTTAAGGAATTTCGAAAGATCGCTTGCCACGCCCTGTAATCGAACCGACTAAAATTCTAAAAATAACACCCTATATTTTTATTGCATCAATCGATAGGGTTGATCATAAGGATAGAATCTCTCTAACAAACTTGGTAAATTAAATGAAAGGAAATCCATGAAATAGAAGATTTAGAAAGATTTTATTCGGTTCGACTACTAGGTGTGGCATTTTCAGAAAACTTTGAATACAGTTTAGTGTGTTTTTGAAAAAGAAACAGCCCTGCATTGAAGGAATGCTGAAAAGTCATTTGCCACGCCTCATAATCGAACCGACTACAATTTGAAAAAATAACACCCTGTATTTTTATTACATCAATCGATAGGGTCAATTATAAGGATCAAATCTCTTTAACAAACTTGGTAAATTAAATAAAAGGAAATCCATGAAATAGAAGATTTAGAAAGATTTTAGTCGGTTCGACTATCGGGTGTGGCATTTTCGGAAAACTTTGAATACAGTTTAGTATGTTTTTAAAAAAGAAATAGAACTGCATTTAAGGGATGCTGAAAAATCGTTTGCCCCGCCCTATAATCGAACAATTCGAAAAAATAACACCCTATATTTTTATTGCATCAATCGATAGGGTCGATCATAAGGATCAAATCTCTCTAACAAACTTGGTAAATTAAATAAAAGGAAATCCATGAAATAGAAGATTTAAGAAGACTTAGGAAGATTTTAGTCGGTTCGACTACCGGGTGTGGCATTTTCAGAATACTTTGCATACAGTTTAGTATGTTTTTAAAAAAGAAACAGAACTGCATTTAAGGAATGCTGAAAACTCGTTTACCACGCCTTATAATCGAACCGACTAGGTACAATTCGAAAAAATAACACCCTGTATTTTTATTACATCAATCTATAGGGTCGATCATAAGGTTCAAATCTCTCTAACAAACTTGGTAAATTAAGTAAAAGGAAATCTATGAAATAGAAGGTTATAGGAAGATTTTAGTCGGTTCGACTACCGGGTGTGGCATTTTCAGAAAACTATGAATGCAGTTTTGATTCTTTTTAAAAATAAGGGAATGTTTCTTTTCAGTGGAATTCGCTATCTTCAGTATTTAGAGTACTTCCATCTAAGTAAAGTTGAAAAATACCACCCTGTATAGTCCCGATATAGTTTAGAGAAGTTTGTCCATAGTAACTTTTGATCACTTTATACTGTACTTTCATATTATACCAATTTCATTGATGGCCGCTCAATTCCGACACGACGCCAACATTACCCAACCCCCTTTGTTTTACTATCAAGTGTAAATAGGTAGAGTGTTCTATCCTGTACCAAATTATAATCGTTGAATAGGTACATCCGCATACAGATCTCTATGCAACATTATCTATGGACATTACCAATTACTTGTCGATACATTATCGTACATATATTTTTAATGTGACATAAAACGAAAGCCGTGTATCGTAATCATGGAATATATATAATCAACAGCTCTGCAGTTTCTCATACACTAGCAGTAGAACCTTAAACAAATATTTTGGCCCATCACACTTAAGTTTTCTGCGAACAGACAATAATATCAATTATATGGTACAATGTAGCTTACACGTTAAAAAGATGCAACCCGTAGCGGCCTACAGAGAATATTCTCCGTAGGCCGCTACGGGCTACACCAGCTGTAGTCAGTCAATCAGTAGACCGTCTACGAATAGTAATTTCGAGTCTCTTTCTTATTAATGTGTTACGATATCCTACGGAAATAAATGCTCGTCATATTTATACTTGTATAGAACAAAGTTAAAATACGTAATACTTAAAAAAAATAAGTTAAACTGTTGTATTGATTGATATTGTATTATCATCTGAACTTAAGGGGTGCACCAAATATCAGATCAATCAGTTAACAAAAAGGAGGTAAAATTAGGTACCTACTAGGCATGACCCACCAACAAGCAGGTCAAAATAAAACACCTCGTATGTATGTAAATACTTTGGAGCGAAAATAAATACGTACTTATTTCGGCGTTGCAGAATATTCTCCCTCGACTGTGCAGAAGCTACCGTTGCCAAATATAAGTTTACGCTAGAGTTTTGACAGCATGAAGCAACGGCTTAATGTAGGTGAAGTGCCTGTTATTTGCTATTACAAACCATATCGTTGTGAGGAGTCACTATAACCCGATTCCTGCCGGCTTACTCTTCAAAGGGAAGCCGTGGTAGATATGTTTCAACTTATACTCTAAAGGTGCTTCTAAACGGGCGATGTTTTACTGCAATTAGTGGCTGCAACACTGTGGCCCGGCAACATTGCAACTATTGCAAGCAATACCGGCCAGTATTGCAGTAATGTCCCGGCCATATAGCCAAACATGTTTTGTGTTGCCACATATGGCCGATGTTGCCGCGATGGGTTGCCGGACGATCGCCAGGCGGTCGATTTTACTGCAATATTGCTCGGCCAGTTCTATTGTGGTTTCAGTCGCTCTCTTTGTTATAGCACAGTCTATCCTTTTCTACGCAAATTGTTAAATACTTTACTATCAAGACTTATTTCTAGACTTAAATTACCTTTGTGAAAGAGAAATAAATGATTATTTATTATTTATTATTATATTATTATCTAAAGTTTCACGCCTATTTTAAGTAAGGTCGAATCCACAATCTCTTCTTTTTCTGTTTATTTTTTAATAAAACAATATAAGCTGCTACAACAAGTGTGATTTCGTCAGCCATTGTTGCCGGTTTGTGTAGCCCGTTTATGAATCTGCATCAAGAGCCATATTATTGCAGACATATTTGCAACACATTGCCCAGCCATTGATTGTTCGGCCATCAGTTGCAATGAAATATTTTTAAGATTGCCGGGCAATCAGTTGCCAATAGTGCAGCCACATATTGCAGAAAAACATGGCCCGTTTAGAAGGGCACTAACAAATAATATACATAATCGATGTCTGGAATCTAATTGTTAAATTCTGTATCAAAAATTCAGGAAGTAGCATCTGAAATTCGGGTATCTGAATTCTAGAACTAATATTCAGTACATATATGAAACCTTCCTATCTAAATCAAGAATGCCCAGATTTCCATACAAAATTGCTATGGTCGTTCTATCACAGAAGTTAAGAAAAATATATTTGGGACAAGAGCTGCCATCTACTCAAAATTTCTATTCTTATGGTACTTGATCGTGAAATCTGAGAGTTTCCTCTTGGTGCTGCAAGGTTGTATTAAGGTACCTTATCATTGCACAAGGTGACGCTGTGATCAAGTAAGATTTTTAAGTAAGTATATTATAAAAACACAATGTTGTAGTTTTGTAAAATGTGTACCTATTGCTAGGTTGAATAAAAAATATTTTTCTTTCTTTCTTTCTTTCTTTCTTTCTTTCTATTTCTATACTCATTGATTTATATTGTTATAATAGTAGATACCTACAGTTTTCTAAACTGGCGATTAGTATTTTAATAAAATCCAGTACCTAATGTTAGAATGGTTATCAACCTTATTCTATTTAGACAATATTTTAGAGCTGAAAATAGTACCTATACCTTTTTTTTTATCGTGCGAAAAATCCCCACGGATACCGCCCCCGCCGGAGCCGGAGGAGGAGGTTATGTCGGACTCGAACCGACTAAAACGCACGCCATCTGTGGGCCGTCGGTTACCGTAGGTGAGATTGTCGTAGCCATATCCCTCGCACCCCGGCCGACCCAGGGATTATCTCTCGATCTGGCCCTTTGTCCACCAAACAGTCCCTAACTCGCCCCCGGGTATGGTAGTACCTACCTATGTAGTATTCAATCTCGCATATGTAATGCACTTAGAGACTGCTCGAGTATTTTTTAATTTACCCATATGTAACAAAGTGACGCAATTTAATTAGGTACCTACACATTTTTGATGATGATGTCAACAATAGGGTTGATCACAGGTACCTATACAAGAATTGAACTTAAAATTCCTACCAACGTGTTACCTTTAGGAAATAATCCCAAAATAACCCACGCATTAACCTTGACCACCTACATTTACCTACGTTTTTTCTTATCATCTCATGTGACTGAAATTAAAATAGATTTTAAACTCACTAACTATAACTACAACGTAAACGCTATGCAACGTTTACCTATAGAAAATTGATCAATCTACGTATGAAAATGGACTAACTTTTCACCTCGATAACAAAACAAAAGCACTTTCTTGATTAACGGGAGAAACTGACCGTTTTCTGAAAATGAGGTATGCATAGGAAAATAATGTAGACCTGTATCACGGAGGACAGAATATGATTATACCTGTATAGATATATACAGGGTGGAAGATTTTAACCTTACCTGGAGGGCAAGTACTTTAAATACTGGAGATAGCTAATTTCACTCAAAGGAAACATTCCTTTATTTTTTAAAAGAAACAAAACTGCATTCATAGTTTTTCGAAAATTCGCTTGCCATGCCCGGTAATCGAACCGACTAAAATCCAAAAAAAGAACATCCTGTATTTTTATAGCATCAATCGATAGTGTCAATCATGAGGATCGAAACTCTCTAATAAACATGGTAAATTAAATGAAAGGAAGTCAATAAAATCTTAACTTATAAATTCCATTCCAACAGATACAGTACTTTTGCTCAACGTGCCATCACATACCTTATCAACAATAACGCCATTTATTTAGTAAAATGAGTACTAAATGACTAAACTTTGATTCCGATTTAGAATGTAACGTTATTGTGTGACTGCATGAGGTAGTCAAGTCTCCCGATTTTTTTTTATAAAGAATATTAGTAACCGAAATTACTAATATTCCTGTTAACCCCCCCAAGTAAGCTAAATTGCTTGTACTAGGAGTGGGTTCACGTCTGTAGTGTAATGGTCAGGATTCGAACCCGGGACCTCTCGATCGTAAGGCTGACTCCTTAACCACTAAGCTACCGACGGCGACGCTACTATTATGTCGATTTAGGTCCAAGATACGTGTCTCGAGGTATACTTGGTTGGGCTTGGAAAGCACTTCGTGGTACACCGCATCGCACCCTGGGCAACGGAGATGGCGAGAGAATTGCCTTATTGGTTCGTCTTATAATACGTTAATTGAGACTTTTGAATTAACCTGAGACGGCATGCGGTTTTAGTCGGTTTGAGTCGAGAGAGTAAATACCCCTGCTGGCCAGTGAGGGCCAGCCATGAAAAACAGAGACAAGTAATTTAAATATGGAATTTTATTCTTAATATGATAGGTGATGGTTCCTTGAGTTAAGTTCTCTATTTTGTTAAATCGAATTTGAAAATTGAATTTTCAGGGATTTCCTTTCATTTAATTAACCATGTTTGTTAGACAGATTTGATCCTTATGATTTATACTATTGATTGATGTCATAAAAATACAGGATGTTATTTTTTCGGATTTAGTTGGTTCGATTACCGGGTGTGGCAAGCGAATTTTCAAAAATCTATGAATGCAGTTTTATTTCTTTTTAAAAATAAAGGAATGTTTTCTTTGAGTGAAATTCGGTATCTCCAGTATTTAGAGAACTTTCCCTCCAGGTAAGGTTAAAATCTTCCACCCTGTATATACAGGGTGTCCCAAAATTCAAGGATAAGCCGGTAACAGAGGGTGGCCCTACTTATGGCTGCTCTGGAAAAAATAAGAAAAAAAAAATATCTCTATTTTTTTTTAAATTACTCGAACTTTTTTATAATCCCTCGAAATTCGGTACCCTTAATGATATTTTTAACTACCAGGTCCACAATTTTGCAAATATTTTTGAACTCTTTTCTGTATTAGCAAGCTAAGAAGCATGGCTATCCATCACCACTCTGAAAAATTATAGGATATTTGTAGTTATTTTACAAAAATAAGTCAAAATATTTTTTGTCGTCAAATTTTCATACATTTTTACTTTCGACCCACTTTATCTTATCTCGGTGAAAAAAAAAAGTACGGACACCACTATGGCATTCTTTTTCAAAAATTAGCGCAACTATCCAAGATTTCAAAATGGTATAATTTGGGTATGATACTATATTGACATACTAAAAAAAAATTTTTTTTTGTAAATAAGAATCACATTTAATACATTGCTCTTATTGAAAATCACCAGATTTACTTTGTACACAATGCATTCATCCTCAATAAAAAATCATTGACGGGACTTGTGACAAAGTGGTAACCGAGTAGGTTATCACATTACGAGGTTAAGCAACATAAGCCAGGGTGGTTTTCGGATGGATGACCATTCTTAAGACATTAAGACACCTCCGTCCTCTGTTTCTCAGAGAGTACGTTAGGTCGTAGATCCCGGTGGCCATATGAGTATCTATGACAGTTAGTCGGACCCCTAAAAGTCCAACAACTGGACACACTACATAACTTTGATATAGCCAGTGGGTTGTGAAGGTCAGGTGACAGTCGCTTCACGGCAAATTTCGCATTTCTGCTGTTTCACAGTTAGCCGGGAAATCCGAGGCTCAGAGTTTTATTGGAATTGTTTTAAGAACAATTAGGTTTCCGAAAGCAATTGCAACGCTGGACTAGTTTCATTCAAATATCAATGCGGCTACGGATTATATTTCTGACAAAAGAAATGCATGAAAAATAAAATGTATTAATGCCGGTGGCAAACAATTAAAAATGTAAAAATAAAAAAAATATTAACAATAATGCAATAATTATAAAATTATACCATTATGTTTGTTTAATATTTTAATAGTATGGATTTTCATCCTCTGAACCTTTACAAAATACAGAGTCGGATTTTATGGTTAACTGTGAAACAGCAGAACCGCGAAATTTTCTTTGAAGCGACTGCCACCTGACCTCCACAACCCATTGGCGATATCAAAGTTATGTAGTGCGTCCAGTTGTTGGACTTTTAGAACTCCGACTACCCGTAACAACTGTCATAGATGCTCGTATGGCCACTACGATCGACGGGCCTAACGTACTTTCTGAGGAATGGAGGTGTCTCAAGTCTCAATGTCTTAAGAATGGTCATCCATCCGAAAACCACCCAGGCTTATGTTGCTTAACCTCGTAATGTGATAACCTACTCGGTTACCACTTTGTCACAAGTCCCGTCAATGATTTTTTATTGAGGATGAATGCATTGTGTACAAAGTAAACCTGGTGATTTTCAATAAGAGCAATGTATTAAATGTGATTCTTATTTACAAAAAAAATTTTTTTTTTAGTATTTCAATATAGTATCATACCCAAATTATACCATTTTGAAATCTTGGATAGTTGCGCCAATTTTTGAAAAAGAATGCCATAGTGGTGTCCGTACTTTTTTTTTTCACCGAGATAAGATAAAGTGGGTCGAAAGTAAAAATGTATGAAAATTTGACGACAAAAAAATATTTTGACTTATTTTTGTAAAATAACTACAAATATCCTATAATTTTTCAGGGTGGTGATGGATAGCCATGCTTCTTAGCTTGCTAATACAGAAAAGAGTTCAAAAATATTTGCAAAATTGTGGACCTGGTAGTTGAAAATATCATTAAGGGTACCGAATTTCGAGGGATTTTAAAAAAGTTCGAGTAATTAAAAAAAAATGGAGATATATTTTTTTTCTTATTTTTTCCTGAGCAGCCATAAGTAGGGCAACCCCCTGTTGCCGGCTTATCCTTGAATTTTGGGACACCCTGTATATTTTGTACATTTTAACAACATGTACGAAAATTAAATTAAAAACATGTGAAAAACTTAACAACAAATTACCGCGGATTTTCAATTTTCGAAAAATAACAACCGGCCAATGATAATAAAAACAAATGTATATTAATGTGGTCAGTTCAAAAAGTTCTTTTAACTTAAAAATCTTAAATATTAAATATCGGAATAGGCAAATAAGCACTAAGCACCTGGGGAAAGACGGGGATGCCGTAGTCCCACACCCGAGGGGGCCTTCATCTGTGGCCGTGGTCAGCCGGCCGGGGTGCGCGACAGATATTTCGATACCTATTGAGTGATGTGACGAGGTGAATGAATTTATTATCTAAAACCATAGAAAGTTATTTCATTAAAACTTTATGGATCAGAAATATCGAAGTTTATAAAAAGAGTGGAGGTCAGATAGCAATCGCCTCATGGAAAATATCGAGGTCTAGCCAAATCCGTAGATAAGACTGGTAAAGCGGGCCCCAGACTCCGAGCTAAAAGCTTCGAATGCGACTGAATTAGAATGGATTAACGCTAGGAGAAGGAAGAAGACATGCCCGGACTCGTGCGTGACTGTAGAAAGAAAAGGAAACAGTGCTTATAAAGAATTCCAAGGCTTTATAGTGCGCCAAAGAAAAGAGGCCCCGTTTGATGCTTGATGGAACTGTTTGCAACATTTATTGTTAGGTATAGAAAAGCAGAAAGTGGAACTAATTGGAGCTCTTCGAAATGTTAGCCAAGTTAGAGCCGGTAAAAAAAAATGCCAAAACACCTACTTAGGAGCAACTGCAAAGGCTCGAGGGTGTTAGTGACCTCGAGACTCACAAAAATACTGACTAGGTATCTATATGTCGCTGCAGCCTGCCGAGATCTTCTGATAAGTAGATAGGTACCGACTGTGTAGAGTCATCCCAAAGATGGGAGCATTAGGTATAAGAACGAATTTGTGTCTTGTACAGAAGATACTGATGTTCCCACATGAAATGAAAGTCTGATCGTGTTCATCTTTGTTATTCAACATTTTCCTACTGGGACCATACCATACCTGCACAGTCTCCATTTGCATAAAAATTAGGTAAAAAAGTTTATTTTTTATGAATAAGTTTAAATAGTTTCATGGTCCCTAAAATTGACTATGACCTATTGACGTATTATAAAAGCGACCTCATTTTAATGTGACGTTACTTACCGCTGACATTAAAATTTTAGGTCTATGATTACGTACAATGGAAAAGGAGAAGTGAAAATCATTTTAAGCGCGTTGGTACGTATTTTATTGCTAGTTATCATCAGCCTAAATTAATGCGACACTCAAAAATGTAATATCTCAAATGGGTGCTAACATTTTTAGCTAAGTATGGTCTGCTCACAATGGTGCGTTCAGTTTTTTTTTAATCTATAGAAAAATAAACAAAGGTCATTAAGTAACAGTGATATTTCAATAATATTCCACTGTTGTAATAAGTAAAGATCATCATCATTATCACTTGATTAGTTGATTGACCCACGTCATCAGCAAAGTGAACAACGTCATAGATTTTTCTGCTATCGATTCGAGTTACTGCGACGTGAAGTGAGGCAACATTCGCTATTATTCTCTTCCCTTCCCTAGTTCATTCATTTTCATTCACTATCGTGGGAGATTCCGCGTACGGTGTGTGTCACGATCACGAGATAAAAAAATCGCCTTGAAATTCAGCTGCACGTAGAATTCGTGCTTTACAGTTTACCTAGCTTAACTTTATCAACACAAAACCGTAAGTAAAATTCATTATTGTGATGTGATCAATTCATTCATGATGTAACCTTAAGTTGGTATTGATTGCAGTTGCACCCAGTGATATTAACCTCTAAAAAAGTAGCTCCTTAGTTGTTACACGTAAAATTTATTGATATTAAAGCTTTAATGTGAGTATTGTTAAATTATTGTGAGCACATTTTGTGTCATAAACCATTATTATGGACTAGGTTGAAAATTTCACACACTTACGTAATGGCATTACGCCACCCTTGTATCTTGGAACTCCCGCCTGACATTGATCTTGACCCAATTCTGAAGATCAAATTCCAGAGCAATGATAGTATTTCTAATTGAAATAATAGCTATTCACATTTATGTACCTTTTATGAATGTATTGTTATATACATTAGTCTAATCACTGTCTATAGATGGTGTGGTGACCTCTAACCATGAGGTGATATGTACCTATTTGCCAGTGTTATGTATAATATCAATTATATTCCTGTTATTTTTTGCATACCTAGTAAAAATATTTTTTTGTTCATGACCCTGAAGTTCTAAATCTGGTTATCTCAAGATAATTTCCTCCATGGATGACATGATCAAATAATCACCATGTTGGTACAATGGGTTTGATTACCATTTTTACATATTTTGTGTAATCATTGAGACTGAAATAGATTTTTGAAAATAAAATAAATATAATAAGCCACTCTTTTTTATATGTTACAGTTCAAACATGGGTGTACCAGCAGGCAATGCTGAAAATGGAAAGAAAATCTTCGTACAAAGATGTGCACAGTGCCACACGGTGAGTTGATTTTCAACTTCTAGTAACAGAATGATAAATTACTAGTATCCATGATAACCATATCTAAACTGGATTGCTTATTTTAGTCTTCGTTGGTAGATAATTCATATTTAATGTAAATTCTAAATCAAAATCAATTTATTCATTCATATTATTTTATTGATATTAGTTAGCAATTTCATAATGACAACTTTGAAAAATGTACAAAATAAAAGACAACATTATTAATTTAAACATACATTAATTTAAATTCAATGGTCAAGCACACAGGAAATTGGCGCTCAAAAATTAATTAGTTAAATAGTCTTCTTAACTGTGATGAATCATTCCACTGAATGTAATGATTTGTCACTAGGAAAAACCATTTAGCATTTCTATTAAAATATAACTTTCAGTTTACTACATTATCCTGTTAAAAATTACGTCTGTTGAAATCCTAGGATTAAAAATTATGATGATTGCAGTATCTATATCTGTGTCACTGCAACACAACTTTCTATGAGTTTGTGGACTTTCTAGTCTCACAAACTAGTACAATTAATTATAGTATAAACACACTAGCTGTTGCCTGCGGCTCTGCCTGCATGGAAGTAGGTTATCATAGCCAAACATAGCCTATGTCCTTTCCCAAGGTCTAATCTACCCCTGTACCAAATTTCATCAAAATCGGTTCAGAGTGTGGAAGCGTAACAGACTGACAGACAGATAGGCAGAGTTACTTTCGCATTTATAATATTAGTATGGAAGTATGGATTATTTATAATACACCTCTAATTACTTATGTTCTGTGTTTCAGGTTGAATCTGGTGGCAAACACAAAGTAGGTCCCAACCTTAATGGCTTCTTCGGTCGTAAAACTGGTCAAGCTGCAGGGTTCTCATATTCAGATGCGAACAAAGCCAAAGGTTAGTACATAATCTAGTATGTTTACTTTACACACAGAGACTACACCAATTAGTTATCAAAATCATCTCAAATAACTTTATGATCACTGTGAACTAAAGAGTGATGACTTCTTCCCATTCTGGAGTGCATGATGTAACATTGTATAGAAGTATTTAATACATAAACATTGAATTCAAAGCTCCAAACCATACATTGAAGAAATCTGAAATTTGTTTGCAGAGCTTCTATAACTAAACAATTAAACCTTGCATTTAAACCAGCCATTTTTATTATTCTAATTAATTACTTGGTGAAATGCATCTATTAAATTGTATTGTTCCTGACTAAAATAAAATTGCTAGCACTTTTGATTTATATAAAATTAAAGCTAAAGCACTTAGAAGTTTGATATGCCTGGTTTTGCCACACTTAAAAATGTTATATCATAATTGTTCCTGATATTGAGTGTTCAATCATCAATCATGCTATCTAAGTCACACTTTGATAAAAAAGAATTGAGTAGTCTTCGCTATCTATCATTAAAACGCATGTCTTGATACACTGTTGATATGCTATGATAATAAATAATATATTTTTAATAGGTATTACATGGAATGAGGATACCCTTTTTGAATACCTGGAGAACCCCAAGAAATATATACCTGGAACCAAGATGGTGTTTGCCGGTTTGAAGAAGGCCAATGAACGAGCGGACCTCATTGCCTACCTCAAGTCTGCTACTAAGTAATTTGTAAAATCATAGACAAAATACAACGAAAATAAGAAGTATATTTCATTTTATTTTTGGAAAATACTTCTTACTTTTATAGCCCAATCAGTATCATTGTTTGTATTTTACAAATTGAAAAATGTATGATACAACTAGACTAATTCACTCTTCATATTTTTAGCTGTTACATTATGAGTAAAAGTTAGTGTGGAGTATATACTGTAGTATATTCTCATCTTAACAAGTTGTGAGTGGAAATACTGTTATTAAATTAATGATAGACATGTACCCTCTCTTATCATTTCATTAATGTGTAAACATCCCTATTACATTATTTATTTTCTTGAGTGTTAGCAAAATTAAATCATGTGACAAATGCATTCTGGTTATAGTTACCAATAACTATTAGTGATTGTTAAAAATTATTTATTAAATAATTTTAATTTCATGTTTATTTTTTTATTTATTAGTTTTCGTTTAAGTCAGTTATTATTACTTATTATATTTCATTATATTATTCTTGTATAACATTGCGAAAAGTACCTTAAGACCAAATCGACATTCAGTAGTTCAAAACAAATGTTAAATAATTTTTTCTATGATTTGATTTCTTGTGGATGATGCCTACAGATGCCTACGTCGCCCAATGTGTGTATGAGCACAAAATAAAATATAATGTATGACGTCGACAATTTCGACGAATCATGGTAACTGAGCAGAGTAAAACACGATGACCACTTCAATCGCTGCGAGATACCCGAGTTCCTACAGTGATTTAATTTCATTGCGTTAAATCTGTGTTTCTTAAAGTTCGCGTTTTCACTCGCTTTGTTATCAAAGAGAGTGTAGGTAACTGCAGTTCTTCGCAATCGAAAGGAGTGAACGGACACTAAGCTCCGAGTGAAGGGTTCGGATGCTACTGGCTCCAGCCTTATCCGTGGGGATTTCCGTATTATAAAAAATAAAAAAAATACCTATCAATGGAACGTTATACTTGGATTAATATGCATGAATAAATCATGAAAAGTCGATATGAAGCTTATGGAGGTATTACATTATCTTAACTCGATGTAATAATAATTTTATCGATACTGTTCGAGTTCGAACCTCGATACATTTTTTTTATAAATACGCTACACCTACACAGCACATAGAATTCTACATCTCTATGGTTTTTGACAACATCTGTATCTGTGTTCCCAAAAACATGAGCTGCAGCCGTACTTAAGCCCTTATTTTATCATGGCCATATTCATTATCTGTGTTTCGGCAAAATAAAAAAGTTCTCACGGAAAAGTCACGCCGCTGTCATGTTGACGTTTTTATTTCGATGTCAAATTTCCCAAACGAAATGGACAATTTGCGCTAACTGCCTAGGGTGAATTTTAATAAATATTTTGTGGTGTTAAATAAGTCAAGCAGAACTGTATCAATGAAAGCATAATTCTTAGTGATTCTTTGTGGACGAAAATAATTTATGTGGTTCTATTAAATGCATTCGCTCTCGGTTCATCTGTGGTAAGTTCATTTATTTTTTATCAAAATTAAGAATAAAAATACTACAGTGACCGTCAACCCTTTATTAATCTTCGTTGAAAAGGAATACAAAGATTATTTTTTCAAATCACATTACGTATGTTATGATACTTTTATTTTTAAATTTAAAAAATATATTAAGCAGTAACGAAGCTTATGAAGTAATTATTGAGTAAATTAAATAGTTTTTTAATGATATAAAAGTAATTATAGTGCTTTGAGTTGACTGACATTGTAATTTACCTGTATTACCTATGTCTGATTTTGTTGGTTTATGTTCTGTTCATTTTATTTTGGATACATTTTCTTATTTACCAGATCTTATCAACATAAGTACTAAAGAATCCCATGTGAATGAAGATTATCTAGATAACAAATTCTGAAAATGTCTAATAAGAAAACTGTTGTGTTAAGCTACCATGATATATTGCTACGTCAATCAGACCTACACCTTCTAAGTGGACCACATTGGTTAAATGATACCATAATATCATTTTATTTTGAATACTTAGAAAAGGTGATTTTTGATGAAGCAAAAGAGCTACTCTTTGTATCTCCTGAAGTGACACAGTGCATAAAGATGGTGGAAACTGATGAAATACATACATTTTTAGACCCACTTGGAATAAGTATCAAACAATTTGTCTTTTTCCCACTTAATGATAATGATACACCGGATATGGCTGGTGGCTCACACTGGAGTCTACTTGTTTACTCAAAACCAGAAAATAGTTTTTTCCACTATGACTCTTCATATGTCTGCAATCATAATGCTGCCTGGGAATTTGCTAGTCATTTAATACCGTATTTAACTAAAATTGGTGAGTGCTTCATTTTCTCATTTTAAACTTTCATTTTCATGTTAACATATTTTATAAGTTAATTGAATTATACATAAAACTGTTGATTTTTTATTCCAAACTCTCATCACAATATGCATTCTATTTTCATGTAAAGAAACACTTTTAATACTGTCTGTAAACTTTTCAGGTACCATAAATTTTGCTGACAAGGATTGTGCTCAACAAACCAATGGTTATGACTGTGGAGTTCATGTCATATGCAATGCAGAGAGAATTGCTGAATATGCCCATCATAATAGGTTAATAGGCAACTGTGACACAATGGTCAAAATAAATCCTAGTGCCAAAAGAAAAGAAATATTGAATATTGTTAACAACCTTCGTGACTCTGCTTAACTACCTAACTGACCATATACTCTTGTTGCAATCATGAATTTTATGAGTATTATTATGAATCTATTAAAATTTAAATCGATCCCCTACAATATTGTTTCATTTAAAAACATGTTCATTATTCTTAGATTCACAAAAACAAATGTTACTAAACTATCTCTAAATGTTTTTATCTGAACTAGAAACTCATTCCATTGAGCTTCAGATTAAATTTACACAAGAGATATAGATAATTGAATATGAATTTTGATGTAGGTACTTACACTTTATTGTTGAGTAAAGTATTTATTTATTTTTGGATTTTAGAATTACACAAAATTGTATCTGATTTAGTTAGGTTTAGAAAGTTTTGTAAAACCATTGTTAGGTAGGTAGGGCTAGTTCCGTTATCGCGGCCCCCTTCAGAGCGCGGCCACAACTTCAATTGTATTGGTAACAATCAAAACAAAAAATCCGTTAGTGCCGTGGAAGAACGCCAACTGCCTAATTTGGGATGCAACTTGCGTCAACAATAGCCGCCAGCCACCTCAGTCGCACCGTTCACTCTCCACCTGCCGCCGCGCCGCAGAAGACGCCAGGGTGACCGAACGCCAATTAACCGCTGCTACGCAATTTCATAAAGTGCCGGCAATCTTGCACGTTCTAATTTGAGACGAAATGTACCTACAGTACAGTCATGGCCGTGATGGCAGTACTAGCTTAACTATGAGCTTGGCTATGAAACATGTCAAAAGTAGGTATACAAAAATATAAATGTTTCATATTATTTCCTACAAATAATGACCCCATACCTACGCCATTCTCGAATGCTTAGAATATCGAACTTATCCAAAGCCGGTAAAATCTCGTTTAGTTCCCGTATGGAATCTCTGATGCCTTCCTATGCAAATTATCGTCTTACAAACTACTCTAGACAGAAACCAAACTGCACATTTCTGTTTCGCGGTAGAAGGCTATTGCTCTGATTATGTGAAAAAAAATCAGAAGTGATTGTCATCATCATCCCAGTTGCATCCACGGCTTTCATCTTGGACCCCAGGGTCCGCTCAGCGCTCCAAGATTTGACTTATGCGACTTTTATGGGAGCAGCGACAGCTGCACAGAATTGAGAGGCCAGACGACAGTCTGGCCTCTCAATTCTGTGCAGAAAGCCTGCACCTTCTGTCAATCAGTAGGTGTAGGTGCTCATTGAACCGGCAAGTAGGTTCGTTGGAATAAATCTTAATGGAGTATGGAACTCCAGCCCCAAAACACTAATTTCTAAAGAGCCACCGCTTGAGGGTGTATATTCCTGCTATAATTTTTTTTACCCATTACCTATTAGTGTACAAAAAAAAAAAGAAACGACATTCCATGAAAAGGGGAAACAAGGAAAGTGCCTACAGACCAAGACAAACTGGCTAAATGATCAAAACTCGAGAAATATTTGCACGAGGCGATGTTATTACACGTTTTTACTGTCTCGCCTGTGGTGTTCTTCGCAGCGCCGAAAACCCCTGCTACTGTCTTTTATTTGTCAAATAGCAATTTGCGTCAGATGCTTTAAGTTTTCTTCCTTGCAGTGTAGGGGAACCAGTTGCTTCTATACAATAATATGTGGAACACTTGAGGTCCTTCGGTGCCCTAATGTGGGCACTGGAAGGGTGGGAGATAAGTATTACTCATCTCTGGCCAATTTGCTTGTCTGTTCAAGTTCCTATATTGCTAAAAATATTTTTGAAAACAAACTTCAAAACCTTTTACCCAACTATTCACCTACCAAATTTTCGGTATGTGAAAGAAAAGATGCGTATTATGTGGGCATACTTTAATAAAATTTGTAACTTGTATGTAATAACAAAAATATATTAGTAAAGTTGTATTGGTATGTATTTGTTACAAAATTATATATTTTTGACAGGTATAAATATGACTTAAATTTATGAAAATATGTACCTACCTACCTCTGAAAACGCCTAGGCACTTCGTCGTAAATAGATAATCGAATATTTATAATACATATTTAATTGCTCAAGAAAAACCTTCACCTTCATTCCATCCTGTCTAGTGTCTTGAGCATATGAATATAAAAAATATTAAAGCTGGTAGGTAACCGAGGCCGAAAGAGAGAGAACCCAACTGTGGCCCAAATTCTACATCATGTACTTAAGTAAGTAGTCCCGAATGATCCTGATATTTGCAGCACGTACATGATATTTATACGTGTCCTGAATATTTGATAATATTCGAGTTTCTAGGAAAGCGAAGTTCTTAATTAAATATCGCGCTCTCGGCTGACAGTAAAATACAAAAAAAATCCCGTCATCGTTAAGATTTCCTTCCATTAGGACCCTGCTGTCAAACACACTCATAGGTTTACTAGTAGATGGTCTATCCACGCTAGCTTAGCTGTTTTAGTGTGTTGCGCTCAATGCGAAGTACATAGAAGGTTCTTTCAGACATTCCTATATGTCATACTTAAAAGATTTCATATATCATTTATATTTAAGTATCTTTCAGACTTCAAACAAACACCCATCCCATAAATTCCACATTTAGTTAAACTATCAGTATATCAGTAGTAGTAAATATTGTGACACTGTATTAAAAATACTTATAGAAAGATATACAAGACAATATTCCAAATTAATTGTCAATTCTACGATTTCTGGGGTTCAATCCAACCACCAAACGCTCGATCTAATTCTTCAGCAACGGCTAGACATAATCTGTCCTGATTGTAATTTGCTATCACTTGTATTCCAATCGGTAAACCGTCCCTGCTTAGTCCCAAAGGTACAGTTGTAGCTGGTAGGCCTAAACAGTTAATAATAGCGGTGTAAGAGAAGTTAAATGCTCGAAACAGAGGTTCATTGTGATATGGAGCCGTCATAGGATGAGTAGGATACAGAAACACTCCATTGTCACCAAGCATATCAGTGAACGTTGTTTCTAAGTTATCTCGCAGCTTAAGATAATACTTGTATTTATCACTGCCCATTTTAACACCGCCGTAATCGACCAACGAAGTAACAAGACCAATGAACGTGTTTGGGGATAGGCCAAATAAATTCTTCACTAGCTCTATACATATGGATCCTACGCTATCATTTTTCATGATGAATTCACCAAATCGTTTCGGGTTTTTCATGTTTGCTAACCAAATAGGCGTAGACTTCCTTAGTAGTGGTATTTTCTTTTCTTCTGCTTCAAGTTTATACTGTTCTTTTAAAAATTGTGTAACCTTTTTCAATGCTGATTTAATCTCGGGGTCTACGGGGTCCACTAAAGCTGCACCTGAACTGTACTGGTAGAAAAATTGCAATTTCGTCAGATCCACGGGTTCATCTAAGTTGAGTTTCTTGGAGTTATCACCTGATATGATTTTCAATATAGGCTTCAAATCGGCTGCGTGTCTAGTCATGGGCCCAGTGCCTGAAAAGTAATGAATCCTTTATTATTTAATGGTATGTTACCGTACTCAATATGCCGCATAGACCCAGTGACTACTCACAATACAAGTTCATATCCTAAGAAGATCTTGAAAACTTTTATGTATTGTTTGAATAGATGGTGCGTTGCAATATTATAGCTATTTATATAAGTTTGTTGTTTGAGAAGAAAATCAAACTACTTCTAATCATCTTCATCCTTGCGTTAGTCCCGGTCGCATCGAAGGCCTTTACCTTGAAGTCCAGGTTACGTTCTAAGCAACATCTAATATGTGCTGATATCAAGCAATGTGCCGATGAATAGACCACAGGACGGGAAAACTTATTTCACCAAGAATTTCTATCCATAGAGAATTCCAGAAACAAAAAAATCCTGAATAGTGGTTGCATTTGCCATTGCGTGGGACATGAATACGCGTTTTATGCGTTTGTTGATATGTAACTCTTAATTTCAAACTCAGGTTAAAGATATCAACTTACCCAAAAATGAATTTAGTAAATCTGACTGGGGAACAGGATATTGTCCTTTGTTAGAAACGGTGTTACGTGACGGTTTGTGACCAAAGATCCCATTGAAGTATGAAGGCATCCGGATGGATCCACCGATGTCTGAGCCTGTAATTTAAGCAGTATATAATTATATGTCCATATCTAAATTAAATTAAACTATGCTCAAATTATCGAATTGAGAATGAACTTTTGACAGGTGATTTTATTGGTTTTCCAGTAGGTAATATTGCATCCCAACCTTTTTGGGCCTAAGTTAGGCAGTGACGATATTTATTTTACCTCATAAAAAGACTGAGTATAACCGATAAATCACGATAGAATCCTATAAAATACTTTTAATTCAATAGGTAACATTTTTGTAAACTTCGACAATATAATTTATTCTAGGTATGTATTTTCACAAATCGTCAGGGGATTCTTTAACATTCCTTTTTCTCTCTAAGACTGTGACTTGGCATTTGGTAGAACTTGCTGCTACACTTTTTTGTACCTACTTTTCCGCACTATTTTATTTAAACTTACCGGTTTCGCCTCACGGCATTTTCACAACATTTGTAACGGTCATGTAAGAACTTGTAGGAAATTGTATTGTGGAAAAGTACCTAATTTTTTTTTATTCAACATATTTCTTTTCCATCTTGTAGTTATTTGGAACTTCCTCGTGGAAATTAGCTGTCTTCGTGAGATTTGATCATGCTATAGTAAAAATAATGATCCTATCTAGTTTACTGATTACGACTCACAGCTAGATCCGCCTCTGCAATTACTTGACGTAACATCTTAACGTCATCTTTACACTACCAATAAAGTAGTCATAGGTAGGTATCCCGTGACTAATTTATCGACTTACTTGTTGCTTACTTGTGACTAATGTAGAGATGATGTCAGTACTGAAAGGCGAATATCTCTGAAACTGCCCACGAAATAATACTATATTTACTACTTCAACCAATACCTTCATAAATTGACATGCAGGTAACTGATAATTTACTCCTAGTGTTAATATTTCTCAGAAGCGAGTATTACTCAATGCTACTCTTTGTAACAATGAGTGAGACTTTATATCTAGCTATCATATAATTACATGAGATATTTTATTGAATAACGTTACGATTCTCCAGACGACCATGACAATGTTGCTTAATCTAATCTATACCATTATATAACTGTAAAGCGGTCGCGTCTATAAATATGTTGGAGATATTAGAAAAAAAAAACTTAGGTTAAGTTATATTAACGATACTGAAAACATTTTTTTTTTTAATTTATGTCTGTCCGCGATGGACACAACACTACTGTAGGTACGAATTTTATTGCTGTTATTCGATAGTTATGAGAATAGATCCTAAATTATTTTTCACCATTCAACCTCACCCGACCTTTTACGAACAGTATACTTAACCCGTCTTTTATTGCAGTGGTCATGTACACGAATCGTAATCGTCACTGACATTTCATACTGCAGTTCTATACTTACATTTGATATCTTTGATATTTATAATACCATAGTTCTTATACTTCTTATCAATAAAATGAAACGGTTGCCGGGTCAGCTAGATTAAGATTGTATGAAAATTAATAGGTACTCACCAATGCCAAATAAACTGCCAGCTGCGGCTTGACAGCACCCCTCACCACCCGATGATCCACCGACTATCCTTGTTGTGTTGTAGGGATTGTTAGTCCTTCCATGTATGTGATTGTGAGTCTCCCACCTTTAAATAAATACAATCTGAAGGGATTAAATGACATTATGAAGCCTCTACAATATAGGGTTCTTCAAGAAGAGCATTAGAAGGCTCCTTCAGGGTCGACATCACGAGTGTAACGCCCCTGGTGTTAGATATGTCCATAGGCCACGGTAGCCACTTTCCATCAGGTGGGCCGTGTGCTTATAGGTATGCCACCTTAGTGATCTATTAAAAAAAATCTAGGATTATCAACGGCTTCAACCGTAGGTGACAAAATTGTCCAGTTTTACAATATTACCAGTTTTTGAACCTCTGTTACTGGCGGACGCGTACAGCTATAACGGGGGCCAAGACAGATGCTTTGTCTTGCTGCCTTGACCGGCAGGAGAGAGAGGAAGACTCAAGAAGTGGTGGTTCAGCGTCATAAGGAATTAATTGCGTTACAATTATCCCACTTTTGACTGTACTGAAGATCGTACGAAGTTGAGAAGAAAATGTAGGAAATCTGTCCCCAGGGTCTCCTTCCTTCGAGAGCAATCGAAACACTCGCTTAGCTGAGATAATGATCATGACCTAAGCACCTAGATGTAGATGACCTTCTATATCGCTCGTTAAATTGTTAACTCTATTGTTAGTCTGTTTACAGTAGTCTGACAATTTACTATATAACAAGTTTAACACGATATTGCAATATTCCATCACAGTACAGTATGTATTTTCCTAGGTACTCATAATATAGGTTTTAAACACAAGAGAGGTTTTATGTGATATAACCCGCGCCACGTATCTTGGACCTAAAATGTGCTCAAAATGTGCCCTATACGCGCAGACATTGCTTGGGTGTCTTTTGAGGATAGCACGGGATGCTACTGCGGTAGACGAACTCAAATTCGCCAAGCATAGACTATTACAAAGCAATCCGCGGGTGCCAGAGCCTCGTATGTCTTACGATTTAGGTCCAAGATAGGTGGCGTGGGTTATACCTAAATATACAGATATTTCAGTTACTTATATAACAATTATTTAAAGCGATTTTATACGAACTCTGAATGTTACGTAGAAGAACGTACGTTACGTACCTACGTACCGTACCTGCGGTGAAAGTACCATTTACTTTTACTTATTATGGTAGTGCGTGTTTCTAGGGTTCATTTTGTATTGAAAAGCTCCATTTTGCAAAATTTTAATTTGTTATAAGCACGCAAAATGATCTACAGGTACATAAACATCTGTAAAATATTCTTTAGTTCCAAGATTTAGAATTGTGAAAATTTTGATTTCGAGCCGCCCATATATTAGCATGATATACCTAGGTACCTACTTCGTAGCTTAGCTACAAGTGCTACAACCCATGTTAGCGCTATGCTACTGTGACGTGCTTATATCGTGTGTAGAGAGATGGAGCTATATATAGGGTGTATAGCACTATTTATCCCCTTCTGAAATGCGGCCACGCTACGCTATGCGGCTCTTATTATACCTATCACGGGTACCTAATAGGCCCTCAGGTAGGTCCCCTACCAGCTTAGAATTTTTTGTGAACATTTATGTAAGATGAGAAAAGTTATGTTACGAGTTGTTTGTACCTAGGTATGATTCTTCTCTCTCTCTCTCTCTCTCTCTCTCTCTCTCTCTCTCTCTCTTCTCTCTCATTCTCACTATTTTTTTTAGATACATAATAATTTTGAAGTAAGTATTGACTGAGTAGGCCCTACTGGACAGGTCATATTTATGCAATAACAAAATCTTTTTATGTAGTAGAATAATGAAAGAGTTATAGAGCTTAAGTACGCGCTTGCAGCCATAGGTAAAATAAAAACGTAGGCAGTTAACTAGATACTTGTTATTTAGTGCCTGGTTTACTTAATAAAAATAGACTCGAGGTCATCAAGCCAAGACCACTGACTACATACTTTGAGAAATAAGTCGTTTCTACTGCTCTAAAATGTTAAATTTTATAACATCTTAAAATAACCCTTTTTGGCGATCGGGTAAAAACGCATTCAGAATTTTTACTTCAATCTAATTATAACGTGATCTTGTTTCTTAGTCAAAATGAGAACAATAAAACGGTAACTTTTAATGAAAAAAAAAATCCTGTAAAAAGTTGGACTTTTTTGTAATTTTTACTTTTATTTTTACTTTAATTTAATTATAATTTGCTCTTGTTACCTAAGTCAAAACGTGACGTTTAGATATCAATGAGAGCAATAACTTTAAAATAGATAAAAAATCCTTCATCTTATTTTAAATGATTCTTTATTTAAATTTTAGAACGTAAATGATGATCATATTTTAGCTGTATTTTTTTTGTTCATAAATTTTATGTGAATTTTTAAAGCCTGTTAGAAAATAATATGCGGCCCCTTTTTTTTCAACGTAGACCTCTCTTCGCCTGAGGTATTTTATCATATTGGCATGTCTGGCTGGGGAATTGGTTGTTCCCTAGAAAGGATAATGCTCAGAAAAGTCAAAAGTTAGCAGATCGGGGCCTCAGGGATTGAGATCCTGATTCGCAAACACCCCATCACTATCCTTTACTTGCTTTGTATGAAACTCTAGGTACTATTTCAGGCGGCAAGCAGCCTAAATTAGATATAAATACTTTACGAACTACTAAAGTAAACAATTCTACACAACGCTATCTAGACGCTAACTAGACTAAAGTAAACATAGATTAACTGGCTTATGTTATGGGATTTAGAATGTGGATTATGTTTAAGTGTTGCTAAAATGGCAAAAATGCAACTTACCACATACAAAGTTCAGGTACATTTGTTAGACCAATAATAATAGCGCCTTTTTGCCGCAATAATCTTATGACGTCGCTATCATCTTCACAAACGAAGTCTTTACGAAGCACTAGACCGGAAGTTTGTTGCATACCTGTAAGTAAATTATAATCATTGAATTTAGACAGAGAACCAACCATTCTTCATTAAAGATATTTGAAAATCTGGAAGATATCTAAGATTTAACATTCGATTCTAACTACATTATTACTCTTTCTATTATGAAAGGAACTTTCAAAATTCCAGTGCAATTTGAACTACCAAATGGAATTACAACACTGATTAACAAATTGGCTATGCAATTTCAACACCTATTGTAGTACAGTGCAGATGTAAGGACAGCTGCCACAACTTACTGGTCTTTCCATTTTGCATGTTACGTTTATTATTTTGGCGTTTAATCAGCCAATTTTTTGATGAGGTTTATTTTCATCTCGCTACAATCCTTAGGATTCGAAGAAAACAACATAGTATGGTGGGTAAAATCGCGAGGCACATGACCATAAATCATTCACAGAAATAACTCGTAATCTTACCTTTGACGCCGATGCAGTCTTTGGTCGTAAATGGAACGCCTAGAAATGGCTTCTCTTCTTCCAATTGGGCCGTGGTCTTGGAGCCACTTCGCACAAGCTCGTCAGCGTCCCGTGCCTCTTTAAATGCCAGTTCATAGCGATCTTGAACGAAGAAATTCAATGCCGAATTGACATCTTTAATCCTTCTTATACAAGCCTCTAGAACTTCAACACTGGTAATCTGTAATGTACAAAAAAAAACATGAGATTGAAGAATGAATTATTTCGTCTTTGTATTGATATTGATTTCATGTTTTGCTTTTTCTTTTATAAGAAGTTAGGACATAGAATAACCTTCTTTTTTTTTCAATATTTTGGTAATAGATATACCTACAGCTATGAGCCCACATCTATCACAACTCTGGTTGGAAACAACTAAACACTAAACTTATTCAAGTTCAATTCAATCTATTTCTACGTGGCGCGAAGTCTTTACTTTTGATTAAATACATGGTCAAGGCCACGAAATTATATCTCGTCTGATATAATTGTATTGTTTTGAGACATAATTCCGTGAGCCAAGGTCATTAATATTTTTGTAACAATTATTCTCCTTATAGCGAATGCCCAGTTGCGTCCAAAAGTTCAAAGTTTGCACTTTGGAAGCCGATGTCCACATTATAATAAATTGGAAAAAGCGAAATCAATTCTCGGGCGGGACGGGACGGGACGGGAAATCGTACGAATATACGTAGATTACTCCCACCATCGCCGTAAGATGGATGTATTGGAAAAATTGGATCACTCTCGGGCGAAGCTCGGTGGCTCAGTGGTCAGAGCGTTCCCCCTGTAAGGGAAAGATCGCGGGTTCGAGTCCCGCCCGAGAATTGATTTCGCTTTTTCCAATTTATTATAATTTGTTTAGTTTAGCAAACTAATTGCTTTAAAATTATCTCAATCGATGTCCACATATTGGTTTTGATTGGTATATCGGCTTTCCATAACGGAAAGTTCATTCACGTTTGTTTTCTAATTCAATTTACATTTTAGTCTAATACTTTTTTTTATTTATTAAATTTTGAACAAGTGCAGGTGGACTTAAAGCCTCAGGCATTCTCTACCAATCAACCAAAGGTGGGTGCAGAGAAAATCTCAGCAAATATGTTATTCATATTTACTGAGACTACTCAAACTAAATATATTGTTATTAATTAGGTTTCTGTCATCCCATTCAAGTTAAGTGAACCATACAAATATCAATAAGGTGCTTAAATACCAAGATGCACGCGGAGGTGAATATATTCATACCCTATTTACTTATACTCCAAATAAAAACGTCTTGAAGCAACTACTTAATTCAAATGTAACTGTTGAGCGTTTTCTTTAATTTGGCACTTTCCTTATCTTATTGTAGGTAATTTCTATATCTATGGAATAATTATGAAATGAGACAAAGTCCAAATAAAATGAAAAATACTACAAGTGAAATAAACAAACGAATCGTATGTAGTGACTGTGACCATCGCTGATAATACTGAAATAGCATGTGACGCATAGGTCATCAGGTCCATAAGGAAAACGTTTATCAGTTCTAATAATCACGAAATAGGCCTCCTTTGAGTTGCCCATGAATGTTATTAACAGTTTGATTACAATTTACTTATTCAAATTACACATCGATTCCACTAATAACAAATTGCACTAACTGCATTTATATCTAATCTATTATTCGTTACTCGTGCGTTAAATAGACTTTTTCTTTTCAAGAATATAAAAACATTAGTATTTATTTTAAATGGCGTTTTTAGACTTGGGCATTTTCGTATTAATGTATAACCAGGCTTTTTTTTGTTTGTTAGGTTACGGTTCATACAAAACTTATAGATTTTATTATACGAAACTTTTTTTCGATAGGAAGTCTAGTTTCACTGCAAATCGTGAATAACCATTTTACACCCTTAAAATTCAACATTTGGGAGATCGAGACTGAACTTTGAACATCTTTTTATTCCGAGAATTGGCCTTCATAATGTCTATGCGTCTTGCATAGACATTATGAAGCTTGACGCTATCAATGCGGTATTGCCCAATTATGAAGGGCATTGACCTTAGTTGGCCGGATTGGCCAGTACAGTATCGCTGATAGCGGTAATAGTGAACAACCTGAAAACATGAACTGGCTCTCTCGCCTGAATGAGATACGACACGGATGTTGTAGATTACCTACATAATTGCACTTAGGCACTAAACGCTTTGTCGTTTGATTAGGTACATTTAATTAAGTAGCGTCGTAAAAAGATACACGAGATTCGTGATAAGAAAATATTGTAGGTAGCTAAATTTTAATGTTTGTATACAGGTATGTAGCTAATGAATAATGATCAAGATTATAGTACCTACCTAAAACTAAAATTCCCGTGAACTTAAGGAGGCCGCCACTTCCCCTTCAATGAATGTCAAATCGTGCTAAATTGTTTTTGATTTGCATTTAACAGTATGCATTTGACAATGACAACTGTAGCTTCTGTTTTCACCGTTTTACACAATCTCTGGTTTTACTATACCATTATTATGTCGGACGCACGTTAACGTGGCGCACATTGGGGGAGGCCTATGTCCAGCAGTGGACTGCAGTAGGCTAATTGATTGATTGATATTATGTCGAGCCTCCTCGACGGATGTGCGTGAAGTAGATTTGTTACATAATATTTTTCGTTCGAATATTGTATTTTTCAGAATAAAACATAAAAATATATAAAAAACAGGACCAAATTCGACCATACATACGCTTACGCCTATTTTCTTCCGGGGTAGGCAGAGACAATAGCCCGCAATTTGATTCTATGCTTACATACCTACTTCACGAGCTCCCTCTACTGTAATTAATCCGGGAAATAGGCGTGAGCGTATGTATGTATATATGTATGCAAATTCGATCAGAGGCTTAAAATTAGGTATATATTTTTGAACATGTCAAAAGTGAGCGATTTTTGGTTTCGGAGTTGCTAAAATAATTAGATAGATATTTGATATAGACCATTCTTTTTATTTGTACTAGTCAGTACCCTATAAGTACCTACATAATATTTCAAGATAAACAGTCGTATCTACCAAGGTTCCTCCTTCCTCCTTTATTTACGCACATTTATTTTTATACTTGATAGGACAACACAACACTTGTCCTTGACCAGTGCGTGTATTGGTCAGTCGGTTGTTTTTGTAGCTGTCAGTGTCATTCAGTGAGCCCAGAACCATAACACCGTAAAGGTAAATTAATTAAATTCCATTAGACCGTCGAAACATAGGTAAGGACATACATACTTACACAGGCGAGAACTAGCGCGTGCGTCCAAATATAGATCTAATAGGCGCTTTGTTATTTGTTATGTTTTTATCAGTTTCACTTTGTAGCACGGCATAATATTATGAAAAAATCTAGAGCGATAAGGAAATAAATGTTACCTTCCTAGCTCACAATCGTAAATGTCATTCAACGTTAATGCGCTAATGTAAATAAATTCAGAAGTATTCAGAACCGATAAAGTATGATGTGAACACGATAACAAATTACTTACTCATTATGAATTACTGACTAACTATCAACTAACAACTAATAACTACCTAATTACTAACAACTAATAACTACCTACCTAACTAATTACTAACAACTTACCTACCTAAATAATAACTAATACCTATCAGTGCCGAAGGGTGAACATTTTCAAAAGGGAAGCCGGTACCTAGAAAATAAATCTGATATAGAACCACGATAGCGATTAGCATGGAACTCTTGACTTTCTGAATTCAGATACGATTTTTATTTTTGAAATTTCAGATACTGACTACAAATCTAAACATCTCTACCCAAACTTCCCTTTGTAGAGCAAGCCTATAGAAATTGGCTATAATAAATTATAACTAACAAATCATAATAGATCCCACTGGTCGATCATAACACGATAGATAAGCATATCAAAGATTCCTATAAAGCTAGAGTTATTCACTGGACATGGAAATAACCTTGAACAGAACACCTACCTATCATTCTTATAACCGGTACTAAATTTGGTGAATTAATTTCGATAACCGTTGCTTCTACAAATTTATAGAGCTAGTTATACTTATGTTAGTAGACACCTACCCATTTACAGATTACAGACTCTTAATCATAACTACTTACTTCTTTATTCCGGATCTTCTTCGCCACTTCTATTGCCGGCTGTTTGAGTATTTCATCATGTATTGGTGGTATTTTCTCTCCTTCAACTCCATAGTATAAACTTAGTACGAATCGCATTAAATTCGCTATAACTGATCTCACCACATGAAACACTCTTAATTTTAATCCTACAGATTTATTTACAATCTCTGCTTCACCCATGTTCTATATAGTTTTAAAAACACTTTTCTATTTATAAACTGTTCTCAAGTAAACTATCGATCAGAACGCCGCTTGTAGGATTTATTATCAAACAATGTTTGAACTTACTACGGTAAGAACAATAACTGCGAGCGTCATCGACTGCGTCGCTAACACAACAACACGACGAACTGTTTAACTCAATGAATGAATGAGCGATGAAATGAAAACCGAGGAGTGAAGAGTGTGAGGACACAATAGCTTATCTGCGTCGCTATAGTTGTCTCTTTCTGTCATTCGTTCGCGTGGTGCCCGACCCGACTGGCAACTAGTGAAGTGACTAGTTGTTCCTTCATGCACGGACGATTTTACTACACCATAACGTAGGTTCCCGTCTCCGCCTCTCAACAGTTTTATTTGATTTCTTCCTCATTATTCGTTATCGCTGCATTAACAATATCAAGCCCTGTGTGGTAAAAAAAATCCAATTAGTCAATATTGCAACTGAAATCAATGAATACTATATTTAGATATAAATACCTTTTGTCTTGAACACCACTTACCATGTACCTATTGGCAGATTTGGGGAAGACCCTCCGTTCTGCCTATTGCACTTTCAAAAATTCATCAACTTCATATAATGTGTGTTCAACTGATTTCTAACAGTAGTGGAAGTGTATACCTAATTAAAAAGCAATAAAACATACATATATTGGACTCCCAATTCATTTCCATTTGTCGAGAGTCGACCATAGGGTTCAATATCAACTTTGGCTATCATTGCTCTAAATAATTCGGCCATCAATATTCAGTGAGCTCAATGTTTCTCTAAGTAATGGAGTTACCATAATAGGGTTTGTATTACTCCAAGCTAAAGTTTTATAAGTGCCTAGTTAAAGTTAAGTAGATACAATGTTTACCAAGATCTTTATATTACGTTTTTGAATACTTTTTAAATTAAGTGAGCCTCTACCCCTGAAGGACCCAAAATAAATCAGCAGATTTTCAGACTAAGTACTTTCATTTTAAGAATATAGGTACTTTCTTTCTACCATTTTATTTGTTTGACCTTACAAATGGCGTCGTTATAAGTATCGGTCATGTAAGGGATGTTTGGAAGTTAATAATTTTATCATAAAGTAAAAACATGCTTTATAAATTTAAAATGAAGGTCACCTACGTAAGTTGTTGGCAAGGATGCATTGCCAAATCTGTTTGCTGCCTGAAAGTATATCTTATAGTTTTGTAGGCATTCGATGCCATGAACGGCTTTATGGAAGAAACCTGGCATCGATCCAAGTCCACAGTATCTATCTTAGCTATGCAAAGGGGTTGACTACAAAAAATGTTAGACTGCGACTGGCTAACTACCCTCATCAACTTTGACCTTTGTTTTCTAAGAGCGGATTTCAGCAATGATAGAAGCCGAGATTACGTCGAACTAAACAGCGTTACTCCATGAAGTTAATGGAGTAAAACAACGAACACACGCCACTGAAAAGGTATCACTTAATTCACTTACTACCTGCAGAAGGGGAAGTGAGAATCTTCTTCCTCTTAGCGTTAATTCCCAGTCGCATCCGAAGCTTTTTCAGCTCGGAATCTGGGGTCCGCTTTATCAGTCTTAACTACGAATTTGGCTAGACCTCGATATTTTCCGTGAAGCGATTGTCATCTGACCTCCACAACCCAATGTTAACATTAGGCGATGTCGAAGTTTTGCAGTTAGACCGTTGTTTTTGGATTTTTGAGGGCTCCAACTACCCGTAACGACTGCCATAGATGTTCTTATGGCAACCGGGACCGACGGCTTAACGTGCTCTCCGAGGCACGACCAGACCAATGCAAATACCCATATTTCATGAACACAAATATTTGCACTGAGCGGGGATCGAACCCGCGCCTCCTGCGTAGCGGCCGCGTTCACTACCGCTACGCCACGGAGGCTGTCAGGGAAGTGAGAATAAAACGAGGGAAATAGGAAGGAACAAAGGTTCCCGAACTTAGTCATCATCACCATCATTATCCTAGCATAACATCCTGGTTACATCCAAAGCTTCCCTTTTCCCACTGTTTTTCCTAAACTTTGCAACTTATCGGCATCCCAGGTTGTGAGAACATTGACACGCATTTAATGCCTCAAAACGTTAAGCCAGCATTTGCTCTACTCCTCCTTCTAAAGCCCGGCGGAAGCAGCATGGCGATACATTTCTTCCCCAAGCAGCCAGTAAGCTAAGTCGTGAATTATGCAGAAAAGGCATAGGACATAAAGCAAATCGTATGTAGGTATCGACTCGATACGATCACCGACCAATATCGTGTCGATATGTACTATTATGGTTTGAACACGCCACACATAATAAAATTATGCCTTTGGCACTCTGAGCTACGGTTTAGTCGCAAATTGTCCCATTCGAAAAATGTCCCACGGAAAAAAACGTCCTATTCGTTGGTACTTCAGTGATCGAGTCGGTTTATTCGTATTGGGATCAGGCTCTACCAAATACATTTATGTACCTACTTAGTTACATAGGTAAATTCTTACCTATTCGTTCCTAATATATAGTGGGTAAGAATCTCTGCTGATAGTAGAATAACAATATCGTCTACTATGTTTTCACTTTAGTTTTATTTTCTATTTTTAACATATAAGTACCTAATTACAACAACGTTGTACCTACTCTTTCGTACAGCAATCACAACATCGTCGTGTAAACAGTTGTTATCAAAATACGCACAGTTATTTTAAGCCACTCTAATATATAATAACAATACCAGACACGTAATTTACAATTTTGCTTTTATAATAGCGCGTGCATTTTAACCTAAAAAATCAAACTTCAACTTCAACTTCAATGGCGTCTGCAGCAAATCGCCGTCAGTTTGCCAATGTCAAGTAAATTATAAATTTTTATAAAATTATTAATGGCGAAACGGCAATTTCAAGTTTTCAAGATATTTTCTACCAGAGCCACGTTAGCCACGGCAGTAACTTTGTTTCCGTGTGTCCACCCCCCACGAGATTCAGATGGTCGATCTAAAAAATCAAAATCATGCCATCATACCAAAGAGAATTGTTTTTTTTTTTTTTTTTTTTTTGTTCTATGGCAAAGAGAATTGTTACTGCCACTTCATTTTTTTATGACTTATGTATGAATTCCGATATTTCTGTCAACATTTTTAAATCCTTTAGATTAAGTGTAACCTCATTGGTTTAAAGAGTCATAAACCTACTTCGACCTACTTATTAAAACAACTTTTACATAACCAGGCTACAGAAAGGATTTATGAAAAATATAGTTCCAGCTTTTTTTAACATCCAATGTAGGTACAGTACAGACGCGACAAGTTTACAATTTTCTAACACTTGACGTGGCTAGTTTATATTTTACATAATATATTATACGTATTATATATTTGTTGTTTACTTGATAGCAAATATTCCAACTACCTACTACTTTTTTATCCTTAATTCTGTTTATTGTAGACGGAAAAGAAAAAATTGGTTACTACCAACGAGGTAGGGCTATATATAATACTACTGTATAGCCTACGTCGTTAAAATACCTATATTATTATCGTACGAGTATCATTACAATCGTTCAAATATATAACTCTATCGAGCTTAATATTCTATCTAGGGCGTTATTAAATAACGCCGTCTCATCTAGACCCAAATTAAGCAGAGCTTGTCATATTATGTACAAGAAACAAGGCAGCAAGTACCTAGGTTAAAACATTTTTATCTTTATTTCCAGAATAAAATGGCCGACTCCCCAGAAATAGAAGACACATTGAAGAGTAATGCACTTAAAATATCATTGCCCACTGTCCTCTGCACTCCTGATACAGATGATAAATCCGAAAATTCTATCAAAATGAGTTTCACTTCCTCTGAATCTAAGTTATCGCTTCCATCAAATTTAGGCACTCCTACCTCACCCTTAAAGTTATCCTCACCTCTATCGTTACCGTCGTCTCCTTGTGTAAAGAGCTCACCGCAATCGTCAGCGAACTCATTACCTAATCCGAACCCAAAACAATTGCCCCTGAACACACAAGGTGAATCAAAGCAGACATTGATCAACACTGGCTCAGCTACAGGTAAGTGATATTTTTCCCACGAGATCTAAGTGTACTAAGTATTTTCTTAGTTAGCAGTAAAGTGTTGATAGATCTTGAGAACTGGTAGGTACCTATGAAAGTATGGATAATACTCATTGTTTGACTGCTGCAGTCTGTGGGTGCAAGCCTGTCTCTTTCTCTACTCTACTGAATATTTCTCTTAAACACTAAAAATAAGTACTGTAGTTACAGCTTTTTACCTCTTTAAAAATTCAAAATTGTTTACATAAACATTTTATTATCTACGAGGAACATTCTCAATACATGATACTGCAGAAAGCACTCGAAAATTCAACAAAATGAGAATGTTCAAAACACACAACACATAAATTGTGGCTGTACCTAAGTCCGTTAGTTGGGTTTGGGCGTAATGTGAAAACAGGGGGTAAAGGTTCTTTGACACCATACGATTTGTTTGTGATTGTTATCTTGATTTTATTAACTTGTTTGTAATAATATTTCAGTTCTTTTTGCCTGGTTAGGGTGGTGGTAACTATAAATCAACACAATGATTTTGTTACTTTGTTTTTGTCTCATGTGTTTTCGGTTCTAAGTAAATTTAAGTATCCTCGTAATACTAAATTGTGCAATCGACTATAAGTGCTTTAAATGGCCGTAAGAGCACTATAACCTCACATAACACATTAAGGAAATTAATCATGTAGAGATAAATACCTTTTTTTATGCGGAAATTTCGACGTGTACCCCTGGCCCGTCAGCAGGCGTGGTTATGTTGGATTCGAACCGACTAAAACCGCATGTCGAGGTGGAAGGTGGCCCAATAAGACAATTCTCTCGCACTTCGATTGACCCTGGGCCATCTTTCATCAAGTCATATGTCTGTACCGGTTGGCAATAATATTACTTCACTGTTTTTTCTCACAGGCTCTATTCCTACTGCCTCGCGAATCTGGCTGTCAATGTAATTATAAGCAGTAGGTATATTTAGATGCTTCGGTCTGTAAATACTTAGCCACTATTGATACAGCGTTATATATTCTGAACAGGTATCTAGGTAGTTTTCCATTGATGATTTTTCTCCTGAAGTAGACAATCTCCTAATAAAAAGATGTATAATTATGTATACTGACTCACAGCGGCTTTTACTCAAAACAATCCATATTCTTCTTCAAAGTTTAACAACGATAGATATTCAACATTTACAGAAATAATAATATTCTTATCTATAGACCACAAGCGTTTAACCATCATGCTTTTTGTCATAAAATTTGCTTAGGCCTTTTACCTATAATCAAGAGGTAAGTGAGTTGACATATTTACGAAAAAAAGGCCGAGTTACATCCTAAAGGAAGGCCGTAGGTACTCCGGAAAGAAAAACTAAGTTAGTCGTGGATAAAGCTATTTGGTAGAATCTTATTTTCTCGGAATCGACATTAGGTGTAGAAATTCCATCACATTGTTAATGTTTCACGGTCCAAATATTTATCTACGTTAGTTTAAATATGAAATTAAAGTGAGTGTGTACCTACCTATTCATTAGTTTTAGTTTGTCAGTACGAAAATGGTACGAGAGGTTTTAGCTTAATCTAATACCATTTAGGTACACAGCTGTATTTACGAGAATCTAACGGTTATAAATGTCCGTGGGCGTATTTCACTAATGGAGTAACTCCAAACGAAGTGTGTACGTAGGAAATAAACGTATTTATAACTAGATATTCGGTATTCATTTCGGCTAATCTGTAAACCGCAATGTCATTATACCATCATGCATCATCCCAGCGCTAATCCCGGTTGCATTCAAAGCATTTCCTTTGGTGCCCGAGGTCACTATTTAACTCGCTTTTAATAATTTACTTTGGGTATAACTGAATTTTTGAATTTTCAATTTTGGTGCACTTCAAAATGTCGTCGGCTTGATTTCAAATTTCAGTTATAAAAATTTGTATACCGATAGTACTTACATACGTATACCGATATAACAATATATATTCGTGTGTATACCCACACCTTTCAGGTACCACCATCCAGGGTATAGAATAGGATGGCAGGGTGGTTATAGACACAACCCCCCGCCATCCGTCTGTTCTTACACACTTCACGAGCTTCCGTGCATTTCTTCTAAGGGTTGCATACTCGCTGCGGTGTCGAATGCTCCTGACTGAGCTAGAAGAGATCAAATTCTAAAAATACCAGTTCGTTACCAAACTAATGAATTAGAGTAATTTCACTTAGTTTTAAACCTCATATTTGTGCGATCATCAAACCTCTACTCTACACCGATATTATACAACGTTTTATATTATCCTGGGGTGGGTTTTCATTATACCTACTAGTATTCTACTCGTAGTATTTTGTAAGTCCACCTTTTGTAATAAGGTGACAAGATATTTGGCCTATAACATTCCTCGATAAACGGGCTATTCAACACGGAAAGAATCTTACCATTCGATCCAGTTGTTCCTGACATTAGCGTGTTTAACCAAACAGAGCGTACCTCCTGGACAGCTGTAGTGAACGCGGCCGCTATGCAGTAGGCGCGGGTTCGATCCTGCTCAGTCCAAATATTTTCATGCATGAATATGTATTTGTATTGGTGTGGTCGTGCCTCGGAAAGCACGTTAAGCCGTCGGTCCCGGATTTCATACAAACATCTATGGCCGTCATTACGGGTAGTTGGAGCCCTAAAAAAAAGTTCAATAACTGGCCTAGCTGCAATGCTTCGATATCACCCAATATTATTGTATTGTGGAAGTCAGATGGCAGTCACTTCACGTAAAATATCAAAGTCCAGCCAAATCCGCAGTTAGACTGGTAAAGCGAAGCTCAAACTTCGAGGTGTAAAACTTCGGATGCTACTAGGATTAACGCTAGGATGAAGAAGAACCAAACAAACAAATAAACAATTTCGCTTTTACATAATATTAAGTGTAAATGAAATAGGTACATAAATTATTCCTTTCGGTATAAAATGTTCATTAGAGTTAAATAGGTATATAAATTACAAAGTTTAAAGTGAGCAAGTTGTCGTCAAATTAAACTTCAACCTTTAGCGCTCCGATAATGGGTACAAACTGTTCCTTGTAAGTTAAGTTTATTTTAAGTAAACAACTAAAAAGTGAAGCTGTGTATCAAAATGAATTTTAAATGACCCGAGTCAGCAATAGTGCCTGGAATAAATCAATAAGCTCACCCCTATTACGTGGGACCTAATACAATGATTGGTGAAATGTGGGTGTTAATTCACCTCTGCCTAGCCCTCCGGGGATAAAAGCGTGATTATATGTATGTATGTGTATTAAAACTAAAAAGAAACAGTATTTGTGACTCGCTAAGATGTTACGTTTATCAATCAAATTCATTTCAAAAAGAAAAGCATTAAGAATCTTCATATTCAAAATCTACTTTTAGGTTTATCTATCTAAAACAATGTTAGAAAAACATAATTAAGAAGTATTAGAAATCTTTCGAAACAAAAAGGAAATTCCTCATTCATCTTTGTGTTATTTAGGGCAACAGTTTGTCATTATACTTCGTCGCAAGGAGGGCGCTACTTGACTGTCGAAAGATAAAAAGAAACCATCGTCCACCGATATTATAGCTAGGTATATTTCTTTCAAAACTTCATATATTTTGATAATTGCACATTATTCTATTTAACTTACTTATGCATATTAATAAATTTTCGAGATTCGAATCCTGACAATTACCTACAGTAGATACAGGTGACTATGAACTTAAGTGGTGGGGTTAGGGGGAATTCCAGATAGTAGGTAATTTCAGTTACCTACTAAAATTGTTTACAAAACAAAAAATACCACAAAGTAGATCAAGTGCCTACCTACATTGTACAGGAGTGAGTATACCTATGTATGTACATGCCGACGGCGTGCGTTTTAGTCGGTTTGAGTCCGACATACGCCAATACCACACCCCCTCCCCCCCGACCCTCCCTCCACCCTATCCGTCTCCGGCGGGTATCCTTGGGATATTTCGCACGATAAAAAAGTATTGACATAGCTCAATATAAATACCATTGTTTCCAACTTTACAAGAATGAACGTTAATTAATGGCGTAATTTAACACTTCACGGGCTTTTGTTTTATGTAGATACGTAGCAAAAGTAGCTTAATGCCTTCTTATTTATTTCTAAAGTAAAATGCCTTATCTCTAAAATGATTTAAAATCGGAAAGTCGATCGATCGAATTTGAAATCGATATCTACCAATCCAGCAAATTAAAAAAAAAACCTCATGAAAATATAATGTTGCCTGATATAAAAAAAGGTAGAAAGAATCATGAGGTTATAAAGCCTTTTGATGTTTGGCAAAAAGTGGGATAATATAACGCTGAAAAAGTACCTCACAAGAGGGTTCAGGTACGCGTTCGGGCAGCCTGAAACCGTACCAAACCTTAAATTGGCGTATAAGAGGTGTGAAAATTATTACGTTACCTTCTTCATCTTATTACGTTACGTCCCTAAATATTAAATACGGGTGTAAGTACGAGTAGGTACCTACGTGCAATCAGGGTAAGAAATATTCTGTGAGAAGGTTAGAATTACGAGCATCTCACGTCTTATTTGAAATAGGAGTTTCAACATTTTAATGAATCTCGTAACTTTTAATCATTAGTAAGTCAGTTTATACTTGAGATTGATGGCACTTGGTGGAACTTGCTACACATATTGAATAAATCACTTGTACTTTTCCACAATTATTTATTTATTTGAACCTTACCGGTTTCACCTTACGGCATTATCAAAGGTTTACAATGTTTTAAACTAAAAAACTACAATATTTTATGTGTGGGTACTTTTAAAAAAGAGTATACCAGATTCAACTTTTTTCCCCAAAATTTGGGGAAATTTAAATTTTCGTAAACGTAATTATGTTTTGTAAAATAATTTATACATTATAAAATTAATTGTATTACAGTGAAATGTCAAATATAAAATGTCAAGGAATTATAATTAAATTAAATTAAAGTAATTGTCAAATCAATGATGTCAAATGGATTAGATACTTAGATTACAATATATAAAAATGTCAGTTACAACAATAAATTAAGATTACAACGAATTAATAACAAATAAATAGGTATGTATATGTCATTATTATTGTAATAGAGGTGAACGGCTCAGATCTAACTGTTGGTTAATTATATTGTATCTAATCCATTTGACATCATTGATTTGACAATTACTTTAATTTAATTTAATTATAATTCCTTGACATTTTATATTTGACATTTCACTGTAATACAATTAATTTTATAATGTATAAATTATTTTACAAAACATAATTACGTTTACGAAAATTTAAATTTCCCCAAATTTTGGGGAAAAAAGTTGAATCTGGTATACTCTTTTTTAAAAGTACCCACACATAAAATATTGTAGTTTTTTAGTTTAAAACATTGTAAACCTTTGATAATGCCGTAAGGTGAAACCGGTAAGGTTCAAATAAATAAATAATTGTGGAAAAGTACAAGTGATTTATTCAATATTAGTAAGTCACTTCGAAATGAATTAAGTATGAAATGTGATTGATGCAGCCACTTCTAGCACTTAGAGAAAAATCCACTCAAACATTACGATAAAGAACTTGACTTGATCATAATTTTTAAAGTAACTATGAAATCTACGAGCAAGTGTTTTCTGTAAATTAAATGTTGTTCATGGATATGTTGAAGCTAAAAGCCGCCAAATGGTAGACTGGAGAAATGCAACGTTTATAAAATATCATGGATATCATGAAGCTAAAAGTCGCCAAATGGTAGACTAAAGCAGAGTAATGCAATGTTTATAAAATATCTGCTTCCTTACTAATGGATTCAGTAACTTGCTGAAAGAAGTAAGAAGTAAAAATGTGAAAGACTTTTACCAACTTTCACACTTTATTCTTAGCTCTTAAAACTAACCATTAGCCGTCGCAAGTTTACCTAAGATGCGGTATTTTTGTCTAAAAACAAATAATGGTCAGATACACTATGTTGTATTATTCTCCCTCTTTGTGCTCTTATTTTCACGCATGGCTAGAGTGCAAAGATTTTCAGCATGGATTTACTTCGTAGATGAAAGAGCTGGATTTATCCAATCCTAACTGATGAGGTGTAATTTATTCAACGATCTCGTCCTTTGATGTTTTTCAATTGATACTGTATCGGAGGATGATAATACATTAACATATTTGACTCTACCCTTACATACTTCAGAAGCTTCCTCTACTGGCATCATGATATATTTATCTATGTCTATACGTGAAATCGACATAAACATCGATATCTTAAACTCGTTGTTGCCCTATCCATGGGTACCTATGAACCATACCAAGACTTTAGCGTCCAAGCCAATCTCACTAACACACCGTTGTTGCTGACTGTCGAACGAGATTCTGGCGCAAGCTTGCTTGCCTCTCAGGGTGCAGAGTACTGATGGCAATCGCTCCCATAAAAGCAGTATAAGCTAAACTAAAAAAAAAGGAGGAGTAAACGGTCGCTGGATTTTTATGCTACTTATATGGCGGACAAGTACACGGTCCACCTGATAGAAAGTGGCTACCGTGGCCTATGGACAACACCAGGGGTATCATTCTCGCGCTGCCGACCCTGTAGAAACCTTCTAATGCCCTTCTTGAAAAGCCCCATATTGTAGTCGCTTGGGAAAACCACAGCAGGGAGGTCATTTAACAGCTTGAGCGCGCACGAGTTGAAGTTCTCTCTCGATGATGAAGACTCTGAAGTGAAAGCCTCGGATGTAATCGGGAACAACGCTATGATGAATGATGATCACACGTTCATATCATTAGGTCACATCAGGTGGGTCAACCGTTTGTGTGCCTCCTAAGTGGTATATTTTAATAACTAATTATGTTTATAAACATAATTAGTTATTAAAATATATCTACATATCAACATTTTCCTGTCAAACGTCATCTTCTCAAAGTTTAGCAAAGCCCTCTACATTTCAATCTCAAATATAGAGGGCTTTTATACACCCTCATATACCTTTTTGTAATATGCAAGTAAAGCTAGAAAAGAAAAGCGAGCGTACGTCATTCACCTTAATTGGAAACCGCCGTCATGGAGCACTTCAACTACGGTTGTGAGACAAAACAAGGTTCTATCTTATTCTTATTCCTACCGTTTCTGCTATCAAATTTTTAAAGTCAAAATACATACTTACATAACGAGGGAGAGAGAGAGAGAAATAGAGAAAATCACAGTTAGCGGAATGTGGGTTTAATAAGCCTCTGCCTAACCCTTTCGGGGATTTACAAGCGTGAATGGGTACCTATCTCAGTGTGAAAATGGCGTAATTTAAGTACAAGCACTCCTTTTCGCCACTGGAGTAGGCCAGACATCTATCCATTTGCTTCGATCCTGGTATATTGACTTTCACTTCTAGGTACATTTATAATTATTGTAACTGAATACATGTTTTATTTTTGTCTTCCTATCCAAAATTGAAATATAGCTTTCTAAGAATGATCAAATAAACAAACTCTTCTTATATAAAGATGTTTCGTTAAGGTAAATAGCGCAACATAATGGACAAGAAGTAAACAATCCTGTTACGGAAGTTTTACTGTGTTTACTCAAAAGAAATAACTTAGTAACAAGAGATCCTTAATGAAATACTGTATAAGGTTATATCGATAGCTGTATTTCAAATCGACTTTAAGAAAAGACGAATTTTTCAAATCATCTGTACTTGCTATAGATATCCAGATATGCTAGGTGATACTTAGGTACACATCGTTAGCAGTCGGTATGCTGACAACGTGAATCAATATGCACCTAGCTACTATTACCTACGTTAGTTTGTTGGAGGGTAAACCTCTTCTCTTTTCGAAAAGCGCAGTCGACGCCACCCCTCAAGATAAAGACGCCTGCAAAATTCTACTTAGAATGCCTAATCCTGAAATATCGAATGGCGCATTTGAAAATTGTTTTAGTGGAATTAAGTTCGCAATTACAGTTTAGTTAAAAAGGGTCTAAACAACGTCTAACTTACATCGCCTTACCATCTAAAAGTATTCAACGATTCGATTAAGATTAGAAATAGTGAAATACTTACAGCCGGTTTCTGAAAGGCCTGTCAAATCAATTTAAGTTTCTGAAACATTGATCAGGGGCAAAACGTACATTGATTTGACATGCGGTTTGTTGGTAATTGTGGCCACACTGCTCATTTTTGTTCATTAGTTCATTCTTATCTCAGTCTTTCAGAAACTGGGCGTTAGACGCGACTTGAATCCGCGACCAGTCCCTTACCGGGAGAATAGTTTAAGGGACTGGTGGTCAAAGTTCAGTCTTATTCGATTTCAATAGTTTACGTATGTAAACATGTAAAAAATTTAAAAGCAATTAGTATTAATTGCTATATTCAACCATTATTCTGGTTCACTTTGCTAACTAATAACGGCTGGAATGAACTCGTCAATATGAATAATGCAATATTCAAGTTGCCTAGATTTTACTTTTTTTTGTGCCTCAAAAGGTAGCAAGACTTTGACCCTTTGACTTGACCCCATTGCTTACGCCTTGACCCTATAAAGCCTTTTTCACGAACAATTATTTCTTGTCTGATACACATAATGGTTTTGACACTAGGTAGGACCTTGTCTGTGAAATGTGTTGTTTCTGTGACAAAGCGACACCAAGAAACTATTTTTTCAGGTCGCCACCCTTACTCTCAGCATAAGCCGCCGCCAGAGGGTGGGGGTGGTGTTTAAGTTCCCATCCCAACGCTGCGCTATGTCGGAAATTGACGAAACTATTTATATAGTAAAATATCTACAAAACTATTAATATTTTACGTGTTAACCACTGCAGCGACGAATAATCTAAATAACCTTCTTTCTCTGTATCAGTGTTCTCTAGATTACAGTTTTTTTTATTATTTTAGTAAGGATAGTTTCCAATTTTCAATTGAATTTAGTATTATTTATATATATATGTATTTCAAAATCAATCAATCAATCAATAAATTAGCCTACTGCAGTGCACTGCTGGACATAGGCCTCCCCCAATGTGCGCCACGTTTGCCGGTCCTCCGCCTTCCGCATCCAGTCCGTCCCAGCCACCTTTCGCAGGTCGTCGGTCCATCTGGCTAGGGCTAGGCTAGGTATTTCAAAATATATAATAGTTTTGTATTTCAAATTCATTTTCGTAAATACCCATGTTCATTTTGTAACGCTGTGAATTTTACATATTTCGTATTTTCATAAATGGCTAAATTGGCTTTCCTTATTTATTTATTTTCTATGTACCAATCATCGAAATATTATCAAACATTATTTTATGAGAACGCACCGCACCAATCGTGGATGTTGCCAACAATAATAAATAACATTATAAATCTATAACTCACTCTAGTAAGTCAGTATCAGGAAATACAAACCCATAAGATATTTCAATCAATGCTTTGCAAATAAATCACAAATTATACCCCACATTTGCACGATTTTAATTGAAATTTATCCAAATTGTGTGTATTCAATAATCCATAAATATTTATCAAGGCAAGAACTTCATATTACAGAATCATAATTATGTTATCATTGAATTTTTAGCAGTTATTGTGATTTTTAGTCGATTGTTTTTGAACTCAAATTTTTCTACGATAGATTTACTAAACTAACATTCACAAATTCAATTCTGTCCTCATCGTACTTACATAAATAATGTAAATGCCTTGAAGCCAAAGCCAAACTAGTTCCGCTTCTGTTGTTTCACTTAAGGATCCGGTATTTTGAATTTTGCAACCATGTTGCCTTCACTCGAACAAATGTCGTTTCATAATTCATAACCTTCGTTTTAATAGAATTAGGCAAATTAGGTAAGTTATAACCCTCGGTTTAAACTGTAAACCATCTTTTGTCATCATGCTGATCCTTTCTATTCAAGTTGCTATAGCAACGTAAGTCAACCAAAATAGGAAAGAGAATTAGAATGACTTCATGGGTTGAATAAGAAGACGTTGTTACGTTCAAATCGGTTAAGATTTCAAAGTCAAAGTCAAAAATCATTTATTCTGTATAGACCATCAAAACGGCACTTACAAAACGTCAAAAATATACATATACGTATTATACGTACTAAGGACTAGCTTAGCAAATGGACCACCGGTTCGAAACGCGGCCCCCCCCGGCCTGAGAAGACTCCGGCAAGAAACTCAGCGGACTTTTTTTTTCATTCCATTGTTACGTTTTTTTTTAATTATAATTATCGCTTACCTCTTGAGATGCAGGTTATCCCTATCTACCGATTTCTATAACTAGCAAAGCCCTGAAGCCTCGCATATGAAGAGCAATGAGGTAGTATAAGTAGAAAAGAAAATAATATAAAAATGTAAGTAATTTGGTTAAGTAAAAATGGCTTATCCTTACTAAATGCAAACAAATAAAAGCTCTTCGAAATCGTAAAATAAATAGGTACCAACTGAATAGTCCATAATATCATCATGGTTTAACGTCCTGATTTACTATCTATAAAACTCTGAGAGAATAATAAAATGTTTTGTTTCAACGTAACCACGGTAAAGGACAACGACGCAAACTTGGAAATTATTCGAGACTGTTTCCATTAAAATTTACAGAAGTTTGGCAATTAACTAGATATAAAGCTACGTTTTACGTTGGAACAGCTATGCTTTTCCGACCACGAGCAATCGAGCACTTTCTTACTAATGAAATTAACAAACAGTATTCCAGATTCCAGTATTCACACGGTTGCTGAAATGGGTGAAAACCTTTGCTTCCATCCTCTTCTCTTTTCTAAACCTAGGTATCTAGAGAATGAGAGAAAAGAAAGAGGGAAAAGATAGGGAGAAAGAGAGGTATATTTTTTCATTACCTTACTCCAACACAATAGCTTTAGTAATATTCCAAGTCTACCCCAGGTTTCTGTACTATGAGATAAGTTTGGTGCAACCAGCCTCCGTGGCGTAGCGGTAGTGAACGCGGTTGCTACGCAGGAGGCGTGTGTTCGATCCCCGCTCAGTGCAAATATTTGTGTTCATGAAATATGGGTATTTGCATTGGTCTGGTCGTGCCTCGGAGAGCACGTTAAGCCGTCGGTCCCGGTTGCCATAAGAACATCTATGGCAGTCGTTACAGCCCTCAAAAATCCAAAAACAGTCTAGCTGCAAAGCTTCGATATCGCCTAATGTTACCATTGGGATGTGGAGGTCAGATGGCAATCGCTTCACAGAAAATATCGAGGTCTAGCCAAATCCGTAGTTAAGACTGGCAAAAGCGGACCCCAGACTCCGAGCTGAAAGCTTCGGATGCGACTTGGAATTAACGCTAAGAGGAAGAAGAACCAGGTCTTTTAAATGTAACATGTATGAAACGTTAGACAACGTCATAGTAACCATTAATCTTAATTCTTCCTTTCTCAGCAAAACATGTCTCTCAAGGTAATAAAAACACAAAGTCACAATCTGTGAAAAAATTTAGGTCATTAGAAAGATAGACTACTGTTGAAAGCCAGTGTAGGTAACAAGTAAAGTATTCAGGCAAGCATATATCTCCGTGCGAGTGAAGTCTTCCCTGCAGGCTATCGCGATCACCTGTAATGGGAATCAAATTTACTCAAATATCTTGAATGGTTATCTAACCGTGTAATCTAGTTATCCCTTTTCGGATTGCAAGGGTTTGATAGTAATTATTCCAACCGACTCATCTTATGGAAAAAAAACTGCTAGTATGATTCAGAACAATTTGCTAATAATTTGCTAGCTATATGTAAAAATGTTATGACCTTATTTAGTGATATTGAACTTAACCATGACAGCCAAGAGGTCATATGTAGCGGCAGCGCATATTACTATCCTCATTGAGTCCTGAGTGTCCTGACCCTCACAGAACCCCAATAAACATGAGGATTTAGTATTTTTTCAGGACGCCGAAAATAAGATAGTCTCGGTGACTTCATTCATGTTCCGCAGTTGAGCGCAGAGCGCGGCGATGGGCGGACGTGCTCCCAAACCGCTATCTTCGACAATGCCGATACTAATTCGCTTTGTTTCCTTGTACGCGCGAAGTGTAGTGGCAATTAGTATGTCGTATGCTTGTAAACTAACGTGTGCATAAACTATTAATAGTTACACACTCTTCAATATTACACATCAGGGAAAATCAAAAAGTTTCCGCATTACTGAACAAATCATTTCAGAAAGTTTGTGTGAGAAAAGTTTTTTTTCTCATGAATACGAATATATTAGTATACAATACGTTAATTAACGTGACTTGAATGTGATTCTAGAAATTGCTTTGTCTATATGATATTCGTAATTAAAATGTTGAATAGCTGAAATTCTGAATGAGACCCATATAAAGTCGTCTGCTATCAATTATCATGCACAGACTGAGTTGAACAAAAGGTGTTGTGTGTGACAACGGGATGCCTTGTTGTGGATGCTGGTGGAATGGCAGACAGAGACATCGACCTCCTGACCCCGACACTACAGGTTATTTCCCACCTTATTTTCATCTGAAAATTGCTTTTTCAACATTGAATTCAATGGATATTGAATGAATCGCGGTAGGTATGTAGAATAAGCGATCCTTTGTTCAATACTTTTAGTCATATTATTGCGTCTCCAAATGCTGCGATGTAAATGTTATTGTAACTCCGTCTAGATTTCTGAAAGTGAATTTGGAATCGAGTACTTCTACTAAAGAACGTGATCTAATACTAATATCGAAGGTAATCAAAAACATATTGTTTTCAATTTTAATATATAAACTTGAACGCCTCGATAGAGCAGTGGTGGCAAGTTCAGCTATTATATTTTAGGTCTTAGGTTAGATTCTCGGGCAGAAAAAAGTTTATTTTACCCCGTGATTAATACATGTACCTTAATGTCTGACAATGATAGATACGAATTGAATAATCTCTCAAATGAAATCGATTAAATCTGTCACCTAATTAATTACAATAAGTAGGTATGCGGAAACAACGGTCTTGATTGTGCGTCAATATCGCCTTTACTCTATTAACTCATTACTTCAAACTTTCAACTAAAGGGTCCCTTTGGTACAAATAATATTATTGATCAGTTAACATGAGCTTACTCAGCATTCAGTGCTTCAAGTACAGTCTCTAACACAAGTCACACAAGTAAACCATTAGAATATGTATAATATAAAATAATTGAGCTAAAGTCAACGCCAAAAGTTGCTTATTAATAAAGTATTTACAAACTCTTCTAACTTTGGACTACAATACAATTTAATATAAATATAATTGTTGAATAAGCTATAAGTTTCATTCATTTCCAATAATTTGTTTCATTATAAAAATATTTTTCCAAAACTTTTTGTATTGTGTTTATTTTTTCCGAAAGGTTTAAGAGCTAAAGCGATCTGTGAATCAGAATGTCTTAAGCTACTTTTGACGTTGAAAAAATTTGTACTATAATTAGTTTCTGATAAGAGTTTGATGCGTTCGAATTTGGAACTGTGCCGACTGTACATTAACACTCTAACTTCTATATTACCATTTCTCGGTGTTCATTTAAGAAACTATTCCGAGATAACTTGGTATATGATAACTCTAACAATAGAAGATTTGCGTAATATTTAGCTGTCCTTGAAAGTTTCGAACCACAGACAATACAACCTAGGTTGAATTTTCAATGATAGGTTGTATTGTCTGTATTTCGTAAAGTCCGACCAATAAAATAAAAAACCCGTACTGGGGGCGCCAAAAACATCTATGATTATGACAACACCAAGTATAGTGATACACATGTAAAATGCCAATATTTTTCAACACACTTGCTTATGAACAGGATTTTATTTCCCCGCAATTAAGCACGGAATGACACCTAATATAAAACTGTGACTTTTTCATTGCTTCTTCTTCCTCCTAGCGTTATTCCCAGTCGCATCCGAAGCTTTCAGCTTGGAGTCTGGGGTCCGCTTTTACCAGTCATAGCTACAGATTTGGCTAGACCTCGATATTTTCCGTGAAGCGATTGCCACCTCACCTCCACGACCCAATGTTAACATTAGGCGATATCGAAGCTTTGCAGCTAGACCGTTGTTTTTGGACTTTTTAGGGCACCAACTACCCGTAACGACTGCCATAGATGTCCTTATGGCAACCGGGACCGACGGCTTAACGTGCTCTCCGAGGCACGACCAGACCAATGCAAATACCCATATTTAATGCACACAAATATTTGCACTGAGCGGGGATCGAACCCGCGCCTCCTGCGTAGCGGCCGCGTTCACTACCGCTACGCCACGGAGGCTGTCATGTTTTTCATTGCTATTATTCACAAAAGTGAGTTATAGACTTCTTTTTTTTTAATTTCATTAAGTTGCTTTGTTCTTAAGTTTCGATACAAAAAAGATCGTGTCCAATATTACAAACGAATTAATATAGAAAGAAAAGAAAAAGAAAGAACTTGTAGTACGTGTTTAATATACAAAACTTTCACTAAAATGTATTTTTTTTTCTCTGTTAAAAAGTTAAGTTTTTCTCTGTTAAGTTTTCTGGTTAAAATAGAAAAATAGACGCGGCGTGTTATACTAGTTACAAGGACTGGGCACAAATCACAACACAGTAGTATCCGTATAATAGTTTACTGCTTGTAATGGTAAATACAAGTTAGACATACAGTTACACCATGTATAGAACAGGGACCACGCGATATTGTTTTTCGGACTGCATAAAATTCTTGTATTTTATGCCTAACAGCACAGAGATCAAAATAATCGAGCATGATTTTCTTTTTTGCGTTAGGCTTATTTTTCTTAGGCGTAGAAAATACATTTGACGTTTGACCTTCTCTTCGTATTTTTATTACAGAAGATCGGGATATACCTAAAAATGTGAATAATAATTAGTCACAGTAAAATCAGTAGATTAGGCCAATTTCAGTTGCACGTACTCTATGATGTCCTACCCGTCATGTTGACAACAAGGTCCGTGATGTTATTTAGAGGAACAGAGTCCAATCCTTCCTACTTTTTATCCGACAAATACTTTGTTATATTATAAATTACTTTTCTTAACTGGCTTTTAATAGTTTTCGGCATATTACTATAGTTTTGTAGTTTTGTGGCGCTCTCATACTCAACAACACGCACAATTGACACCACACTGACAGATGACCATAATGACATTGTATAGATTGTTACCATATGAAGAAATTAGTTCCAATAGTTTACCGCAATATGGCGAGGTTTTTTATTTTACTGGTCGGGCTTTACATAGCTAGATACGAGTATAAGTAAAACCAACTGAAGCAGGCCTTTCCATGAATAATGGAGGCCGATACTTTTCCTTCAATAAAGTTAAATTGTGCTAAATTGTCTTTGAATTGCAATAAAACAGTACACATTTGACGCTTCGCCGTTTCAGTTCCTATTTTCGCCAATTCACGTAATACTACAAATGTCAAAGTAAATCTGTTTTTTTTTTTCACATCTTTTCAAGATTAAACCATGATCTGAATAAAACTTGACAGTAAGTTAAGAGGTTTGAATAAGGTCTTAAATTTATTTTAACTCATAAACAACTTCACTATTACCAACATCTATGCGGACAAGATGGCGTGTAAAAGTAAGTTATGTTTGATCAATCATTGAAAATTCATGAGCGGTTTCCGCAGGTTCGTTTTAAAAATAGAGACATTTTCCATTAAAAATCCTAAACAAACCAACGTAATTTATTTACGGATTACCAAAAGAGGGGGACAACAGGGAGATTCGTGGACGGCACCACAAGCTCAAGTACCTAATATTGATGATATGCTCGAAAGAAATTTGAAAAAAATAGCTTTTCCTGTCCTCGTAATAAAAAATAGAAAAGTGAAAAGATAAATTGGAATTGTGGTAATCTCTGAAAACAGCGGACAGGGATCGTAAAGCTATTTCCTTTCGTTTAATAAAAGCACTGTTTTCACACTTCAAAACTTTGTGCGAAATTCAATAGCATAAATTTTGAAGTGATAAAAGTGTAATTATAACTTTTTGTTAGAAGCCGTGTTTGTTTCAGGTAGCTCAATTCATCTTTCAATTCATCTTTAATCTTCTAACCCTTAACTCGAATAACTTAGAAATCGTACAGCGTATTAAAGATGTAAGCAGACAAATGCAGTAATAACGTTAATATTCATATTTCATTGGCTCCAATTGATGAACACCGATAGTTAACGAATATCCGCTTTATAGGTACCTATATATGTACCACAAAGGACTATTGACTTAGTTTCACTTAAGGTAACGTAACCTTCATTGGATCTAATGATCCAATGTACCTAGGTGATGTTACTTGCTAGTGTACTAGGAGAGATATGTTGAAAAGTGTAACACTAAAAATTTAGAAATTATTTTATTATAACTAAATCTGTAAAGCAGTCACTTCCCGAAAAGACTGAACAATAATTTTGTTTCCATTTTTAGGGTTCCGTAGCCAAATGGCAAAAAACGGAACCCTTATAGATTCGTCATGTCTGTCCGTCTGTCTGTCTGTCCGTCCGTATGTCACAGCCACTTTTCTCCGAAACTATAAGGCCTGTGCTGTTGAAACTTGGTAAGAAGATGTATTCTGTGAACCGCATTACGAATTTCACACAAAAATAAAAAAAAGCATTAAATTTTGGGGGTCCCCATACTTAGAACTGAAACTCAATTTTTTTTTTTTCATCAAACCCATACGTATGGGGTATCTATAGATAGGTCTTTAAAAATGCTATTGAGGTTTCTAACATAATATTTTTCTAAACTGAATAGTTTGCACGAGAGACACTTCCAAAGTGGAAAAATGTGTGTCCCCCCCTCTAACTTCTAAAACAAGAGAATGATAAATCTAAAAAAAATATATGATGTAAATTGCCATGCAAACTACCACTAAAAATTGGTTCGAACGAGATCCAGTCAGTAGTTTTTTTTTGAATACGTCATAAACCGCAATTTTCGCCTTTGCTAATACCGAACCCTTCATGGGCGAGTCCGACTTGCACTTGGCCGATTTTATTATTATATCCATTAGGAATAAAAACAAAACATCGACGATGTGTAATCTGGGCATCTTGATGTTGAAATAAATATAAATTCTGTTGATTTAAGATAACATGTTCGTTGAAAGACGACAGTATCATCAGTTTATCTGAAAATCGGGATATTTTATGAGCATCCACTAACTTAAGGACAGATTAAATTAATGATAAATAATAAAAAAGAGACAATTACACCGTAGATTCAGTACATCGTAAAGGAAAGCCCCATGAACAAATGAAATGGAAAGAATTCAATAGGGAAGAGAATTTGTGAAATGCAGATTATGACGAGTTTTGTTGCTGGCTGTACGCATTATTACGCATTGAAATTTATTATCTTACTCGTAAAATTTTACTGAGAGCGTTTTAGCTATTGAATGCTTTATCTCTTTCCTTCGTAACACATGTCAAATAATATGGATGAGAGCAAGATAGGCTTTAACCGAAATGCTGATATTAAAGGATCATAAATAAAGCTACTTAATGGGTACATCTTAATAGAGACCATTCGTATTTTAATTTAAGTGCCTCGCACTGTCTGTGTAGCAACGTCTAACCCTCTTTCTTTAATACTACTTCTTTCAACTCATTTTAGGTTCCATTTGCTTCCTACTTTTCTTTTTTCTTTTTTAGGGTTCCGTAGCCAAATGGCAAAAAACGGAACCCTTATAGATTCGTCATGTCTGTCCGTCCGTCTGTCTGTCTGTCTGTCCGTCCGTATGTCACAGCCACTTTTCTCCGAAACTATAAGGCCTATGCTGTTGAAATTTGGTAAGAAGATGTATTCTGTGAACTGCAATAAGAATTTCACACAAAAATAAAAAAAAGCATTAAATTTTGGGGGTCCCCATACTTAGATATGAAACTCAAATTTTTTTTTTTTTTTCATCAAACCCATACGTGTGGGGTATCTTTAGATAGGTCTTTAAAAATGCTATTGAGGTTTCTAACATATTTTTTTTCTAAACTGAATAGTTTGCGCGAGAGGCACTTCCAAAGTGGAAAAATGTGTGTCCCCCCCTCTAACTTCTAAAATAAGAGAATGATAAATCTAAAAAAAATATATGATGTAAATTGCCATGCAAACTTCCACTAAAAATTGGTTCGAACGAGATTCAGTCAGTAGTTTTTTTTTTTAATACGTCATAAACCGCAATTTTCGCCTTTGCTACTACGTAAGTCAGTAAGTAAGTAAATTCATTTATTGCACGAAACATGGTCAGGGTACGGAACCCTTCATGGGCGAGTCCGACTCGCACTTGGCCGAATTTATTTGATTAAGCAGTAGGTACATATTTCGTTCAATTTGTTCTGTCAATATACTAGGCAGTTCTAAATGTTTAAGTTGTGTGAGAGGACTACGACAAAATTTCATTAAGCGCTGTGGATTTTTGTTGAATCTTTAGTCGCAAATTGAATGTTTCAGTTTTTTTTTTTTTTTATATATGTGATACGTCAATTAGAGGCAAAGTCTCGGAAAAGAGGGTCACCATTATAAACACGTGCCATGTTACAATGATGGCACTGAGCTTGATGGCCTCATCAGATGCTTTTTCACGCCCCGGACCTGGGACTGTAGGAAGAGGGAAACACGTGTACTGGTAAGGAATTCCAGGACTTATTGGTGCGACTGGGGAAGGAGTCGCCGAACCGCTTGGTTCTTGATGAAAAATTCTGCACCGTTTGAGGGTGACATCTAAGTCCTGACGTGTTGTCCTGTGTAGGAAATGTGTTGAATGGGTGGAAAAAAGGTGATGATAAAAGTAATTTATTGTACCGTAATTGCCGAAAAGTGTACGTGGTCGAAATATGAAGGCGCTACCAAACTAAATGTTCCCCTACATTTTGCACCCCAAGGTTTTCATCATCTATGTTACTTTTCTTCCCAGTATGTTATATATGTAGACCGGGTGTACCTATATTCCATTTTTTATTGTAACTTTACTTGGCGTTGTAAGGGCGTCACGCTCTTAATATTACGATGTCACGTTTATCATCTATGTTACAAGGCTCAGGAAACCAAATGTAATAACGTAAAAAGGTCATGGACACCATTTACAATATATACATATATGTTACTCTTGGTAGTTGATATGACAATAACATAAGGATATTGTAAACTACATCGTTTAATGTCCCATTGTTGCACGCGCCAACTCAACATTGCTTTAATTTGGAGTACTAATAATAAAGACAGCTATTTATGAAATGCGTAATTACTACATGGTCTTAGCTAAGAAATCATAAAAAGCTAAAGTGACCACTTAATATTAAGTGGAACATTTTCTTTTTTGTACTTTACTAGTATAAAAAAAATATAATAGTTTAAAGCCTTACTTACGTACTACCGCTTAATGAAGAAAAACCTCATAGGGAAAACATACATGAGTTCTTCATAAAGATATGAAATCTGCCAAGTCTTACTTATAGCATAACCTCGTAAAGTACATACCAGTATAAGACCCGTACCCAGATGCCCAGCAATAACAATTAAAATATTTTACAGCTTTTGTCGAGATTAATTTATTTATTATGTACAGTAAACCACACGAAACACCAGGCGTCTGTCCTACATCAATGGTATCAGAGTTATAACAAATGTATATTATACACGAATAAATTCACCTTCGTAAAAGTACGATCAATAACCTAACCGAAAAAGAAAATTCACAAATATCATTTTGAAAGACACGAGAAACTTTGTCAAAGCCAAATGACGTCAGAGCAACCACACAATTTTGTGGCTTTCAATAATGAGCGGTTTCACTGCAAAAGCGCTATTTTCAACAGCTTCATACGTTGCAAAGTTGGATAAATTAACTTTTAAACACACGTTGTGAATACACATTAAGCTTGTGTAGATAGTGCCAGTTGCAAAGTTAGCAAAGTAATGCTTTATTGCATGCAGTTAAGCCTCTTATGCAAATTCGTATATGATTATTACTCTTGAGGCATGATACCAACACAATAAGTTTGTTAGTGTAATAATCCTCCAGTTAGATAGTTTTACTTTATAATTTTAACTGCTACTATTAATACTGAAATAACCAATAAAATATTCTCCACATAGTTGTTGTCACTTTTGAAATCGGTGTGAGTCTGGATCCTCACGGCCTTTCATGCAGTAGGAGACCAAGCCTATATAGGTACGCTAATAAAATCCCTCGACTTGTTACCACCAACGTTCGAGCCATAGGTATGTTCCAATGATTTAGTACACAACGTTGTGAAGAAATTAGATGCTCTGATAGATCTGATGAAGATTTTTGACGTGAATATTCGGTATCGTCGACAATTGTCAGATTCTAGAAATGTCAGATGTGTTTAAAACGCCAGATTCTATGAATGCCAGATTCTTATAATGCCACATTCTACAATTGCCAGATTCTGTTAATGCCACATTTTTGTTACAATTGCAATATACCCAATTTCCTTAATTGAGTACCTAAATAAAACTTTCGCTAATTTCTAAAGTTGTTGTTGTTTTAACTTTCTCTTCCATTAGAATGAAAATGCATTGATATATTGGATTATATTGAAACTAAAAATACATTGATATGTATGTAACATAAAATTAAGGTTCTTTTTATATTTTGACCCCATCAGTTGTGTAAGGAAAAATTATTAATAATCTAGTGGACTAAGAGGGAACTACCTGTCATGTTTTGGTGCACAGCGACATCTTGTAGTAGATTTGTAAACAACGATGCCGATGAGACCAGAGAATAACTGGAATAGTGTATTTTTTAACTAATCATGTAGGTACTTAATTTCAGTTTTATTTTCTGCTTTATAGCAGGTTTGGGTTAGAGATGTAATGGTCGTGGAGTATCAATTTTTTTTTTCTTTACAAACATAGTTTTATGAGATTAATCTACACTTTATATGCCCAGTCGACTAGGCTTTATCTTGATAAAATAACATAGCCATTGATCTTTATTACAGGATATAACGATACATTGAATTTTATGACTCATGCAAGTAAACATTTAGTTTTGTTTACTTTTACTATACGTTATAAATATTTTGGTTTATTTTACGTTTGTATACAATCATTTCTTGTAAAACTGTTGTATATATTCGAGAATCGTTGTTTGTTTTTCTCTTCTACAGTCATTGACACTGATACTTCTTTGTTCCTATGTCCTCTATGTACTCGTATATCTACATCAGTCATTCGATTGCGAAGAAACTTGAAATATAATGTTATTGGTAGAATATAAAATGTTTTACCTACGTGTGCCCATGAAGGATCCTAACATACAACTAGAAAATTACATTACACCATATTTCCTTTATGAAACACTAGACAATAAAAAAGCTGATCTAACAGTCACGTCACATTACACGAATTCTATTCTTTCTTTTACTGTTGAAAAATGACACAAAATGAATTTGTACCCTCGCAAGAACTATACGAAGATAACTTAATAGTTATTGGGCTTCTATGACACTGTCTAAAATGTGAACGCAGAGTTTAACCTTGCTCGTATAGAACTGATCAAAAATGGTTTGACTCTGCGTAACATATTGCATTGTATCATAAACCGGTGACGTCAGCTGCACCGCCATTTTCAAGTAACGGTGTCCTGCATGCTAATGCGTTATTGATTGTTTGTTGATTTGCCTACCTTAATCAGTGTGTCTCAGCCGGTCAAGTGGTCACTCAGACCGCTCCTATACCAAAATGTTTTGTTGCGTTTCACCTAATAAAACCCTACGAAGTGTGAAATCGACGAATTCGGAATCCGAAGATGAACGTAGTGAGTTGAAATATATTTATTTCTAAATGTAATATAGCAAAGAAAGGTCGTGGATTTCGAAATAATTTTCCTCGTTAGTCTTTTGATTTTGTTTGTGCAGAAAGAAATTCGCGAGGCAGGTGCGAGCTACAGGCGAAAGTATTTTTTGAAAAACATTCTCGTTTTTAATTAAATTGAATTAGATGAAACACCACAACATCTGCAGCGCGGTATTCAATTATTTCTTTGTAACGAAGTTTTGTTATATTTTGTCGAGAGTTTTATTTTGGTGAACTCGTGTTGTATGTTTTTATTATCGTTGAATGACTGGGTAACAAATTAACAAATAGATGAATGTGGACGTAATTTAGGGCGTGCACTGGATGCATAGGTTGATCAAGTCGTTTTCCTAAGGTGCATTATCGATAAACACCTCACCTCACTTAACAACAAACGGTGCTACGCGCCTTGGTTGATCTGCAGAATGCTTATGACAGACTCGTGCAAGATAGACTGTGGAATTTGTATCGGAATTCAGCATGGGGAGCGGACTTATATGTACCTACATTAAAATAGCTCTATGAGGGAGACTAGTTCAGCTTGGTACAGGGTTGCGTACCTACCTATTCATGAATATTTTTTTCATGAATCTACATTTCTTCTCTCTTCTAATATATAAAAATCAATGCCACTTTTCGTTGTTAGCTTATAACGGAAGAACGGCTGAACCGATTTGGCTCATTTTAGTCGTGAAATATTCGTGGGTGTCCAGGGAAGGTTTATAGGTGCAGCGGGAACGGGAAAAATATGGCGGTACGAAGTTTACCGGGACAGCTAGTACCTATATTATATATACATTCACGCCTTTCTCTCTTCGAAGTAGATAGAGATCAGGCTGCCATCTGCTTCTGATCTTACACATTTGACAAGCTTCCTGTACTGTTATTAAACCTTTCGTGCCAAGCGAAACCCAGGCGGGGTGAAAACCAGTGCCCCAAAGTGACCTCTTGATGACCTCCATGGCGTGTCGGTAGAGTGTTCCACTATTACGCCGGAGGTTGCAGATTTTATTCCCGCTCAGTGCAGTGGGTGTTTCTGTGTATGATACGTAATATATTTCCAAAATTATATCTAAGTATGTTTATCCGCATTCTAGAACCCAAAACACAACCAAGTTATGCTAACTTAGGTCTATATAGTGCTGTGTAGAATATCTTGGAATATTTGTAAAATTATTTATATAATTAGACGTAACTGCGACGAGAGCGATGAGTCGTAAAACTCGTAAATATGGAAACGCTAGCTAGATGCTCTTATAGCCAAAAATATCAGTCGCGCTTCACCAACATTGTAATAAAATACCATAAAGCGGTTAAGTCGTTGTGCAAAATGTTTTTATCCATGGTATATGGTTATTGATTTTGCGGAGGCAGGTCAGATGTTGTCAATATTTGTTTAGTATTTATTTGGACTTCTAATTTGAATCAACATTTGACTAGTTGTTATGTATTTTCAGGGAACGTGAAAGTTGTCTAAACTAGTGGCACTTTCATAGAAATGCTCAAATCATTCCACAGTTCCACAAAATTTTCAACAACACCGGTTTAGTATTGTTCTCGGTTGCATCCGAGACTTTTACTTCGGAGCCCGGAATCCACTTATTCCTTTGGATTTAGCTTAGTATACCTCGGGATATATATTTTGGACCTAAAATGTGCTCAAAATGCTATAGAATCATAGAATCAAAGAACAATCCGCGCGCGCCAGGTGAGGTCTGCTTGATCATGGTATCCCTTACCTTATATAAATAAATGAAAACCTTATGTTAAAACGTTTATGTCATACGTTGATGACTGTTATAATATTGGTATAAATACATTTGTCATTCTATTCTACAATACGCCGGCCAACGAAATGCCATTTGTTTAGGGGCGCTGAACTGTAGAAGCACAGAATACTTATCAGCAGATAACACCCGCACAATAAAAGCATTGTGATGTGACGTGAATGCACCATGAATATAATTCTATCTATAGGTACCTACCTACATAGATAGTAGTGCTGTAATCCGATTTCCTGTGCGCTAAAAGGAGCTCTCGTGTTTATCTATAGGTCACGAGCAAATAATAATTAATTTACACTAGACTGTGTTATGAACTAAGTAGTTTTAAAACAAAAGTAAAATATTACTTTCTTATAATTATGTTGGTTTCCGATGGTGTAGGATAGTAGTATGGGATACCCCATCTCTTCCCGTGGGCGTCGTAGAAGACCACTTAAGGTAGTTCCCCACCCAACAGTAAACGTACAGCCCATGAGAACATATAAGAAGATAAAGCAGAAGATGTTGTAGCAGCATTTACTGTACCAGCGGCTGATCCAGTGAATAATCCAGTGACTGCTCCAGAACAAGCAGCTGCTGGACAGTCGGAACAATTTATGGATGCCGAGGAGGGGTGCCCGGAGCCCGAGCCTCGTATTCAATAATATTTAATTTTACGTCTTCGACAGCTCATTAGCAAGTTGATTACCAAGACCATTAACATCGATTCGCATTTCATCATCTTATACGCACTGCACTGGCTTTGCCTGTGGCATATTTTGAAACCCCGTACCGCGTGATGATACCGTGATATCGTGATGATATGTATAGCCTATAACCTTTGTCGATAAACGGGCTATTCAATACAAAAAAAAAATTCAATTCGTACCAGTACTTCTTGAAGTTAGCGCGTTCAAACAAACAAACATTTCAGCTTTATAAAATTAATATAAAAAATACAAAATTCTCCTGACACATTTTTTTATAACCTAACTCCTCTAACGGCTGTGTATTTTAGTGTATATATTAAGTAATTAGGGTGGCAAACTCCAATTCATTTTTAATTTTTTCGATTAAAATTGACATTTTTTATGATAACAAGGCATTTTTTACTCTTTGCTATGTAGACCACGTACCACAAGTAGGTACCTACTTTGAATTTCTTATGGTAAATAACATTTCTAAAACCGTGTCAAACTAGAAATCCCTATCTTTTACTCTTTTGAGTTTTAATATTTTGCATTGCCGGAAATTATTTCCCTAGTTTTGCGGGCTTCCAAAGGTAATCGTTGCCATTGCCATCAAGCCAACCGTCTGTGTAATCGTCTGTCTATCCATTCTTTGTCGGTTCTGCTCTTAGCTTCAATATAAAGAAGGCTTACAAATGCGAAAATATTCCAGTTACCAATGCAAAATGTCTATTTTAGGAACGATTGGTATCGTTGTCTCTAAAACTGGTCACGTTGACTGTTATTCGTGGAAGCCGGAATTGGGTCAGTGCAGTGCTAGAGTTATCCATTCCTACATAGGTACTCTATTAAGTATTATCTCTATTAACATCGTAGAATATTGAAATATTTCCGCTCCAATAGTTTTATTTTCAATTTTGCACTTAGGTAAACGATTTACCAAGAAACGCTTTTGTTAGATACTTGTTATATCAACATACATACAATCACGCCTTTATCCCTGGAGGGTTAGGTAGAGGTGAATTAACACCCACATTACACCAATCATATTAGGTCACATGTAATGGGGGGTGAGCCTATTGCCGTATTCCGGGCACGAGTCAACAATAGACTCGAGCCATGTATCTGAGGCTTGAGTCTGGGCTGTATAATTGTATATATCTGACTGATTTTAAATTGCCCCAACGTGTCGCCTTATACGACACCGCATGGGAGGAGATGGGGTGGCCCAAATTCTACTCTGTCGGGAACCACGCGGCGTGTTATATCAAAATTTAAACGGAATTTAAAAAATCATTGGTACAAAGACATTATTCTAATTATATCAACCTTGTCACTTTTGTTAGACAACCAAGATATTTCACTCAGAAGATAAGATAAACACAAACGGTAATGAACCAAGCGTAGGATATACATACGAGTATTTGCTTACCCAAAACAAACAATGTAATTAATTAAGATACGATGCAAACATGATTCTGAAAGTATTTACACGATGCAATTCCATATTATAATTCAATCTGTCGATTGAATTTAAGTAACGTTTGGGGTCTTCTCATCTTAAATGTTGTCCAAACATATTGAATAAATCACTTGTATTTTTCCACAATTATTTATTTATTTGAACCTTACCTTTTGAACCTTTGATAATGCCGTAAGGTGAAACCGGTAAGGTTCAAATAAATAAATAATTGTGGAAAAGTACAAGTGATTTATTCAATATGTGTAGCAAGTTCCACCAAGTGCCATCAATCTCCAGTATAAACAGTTGTCCAAACATGTTTTAATTCTACTGATAGATAAAACATTATTATCTATATCAAAGATATTATATAAAAAGAAGTAGATATGTTATTGCGCGAAAATCGTGAAGATCCGAAAACGAGTCAATTGGAACGTTTGCCTCTAGTACCGCGTGCCGAGCGGCGCCGGTCGGACGTTGAGCGGAAGCATCAGTGACTTAAAAAAAATAACGAAAATGCCATCGTATGTTTATAGACACTGCACGAACTATTACTCTAAAGTTAATACACCAAAAGTGTAGATGAATTAAAAATGTGTGCGTGTGAGTTCGGCACATTTTTCTACGTTGATTTGTAAGCATATGACATGTCTATGTTATGAAATGTCATTGATCTATATGTAGTAGAATTCTTTAATAAATAAAATAATCAACATATCAACGGTACCTATATCTATGTTCAACAGTTTAATTTTTCACCTCTTTCCGCGGATGTTGTACAAAGCCTGTTAAGATAATGACTGATGTCCAATGCTTTGATTAACTATATGTCTAGATGGAGTATGGCGCTGCAAAAGAATAAAAAGAAATGGGACGACTTTTCCTTCTTAGTGTGCGTGACAGCTTCGTCTTACACTCGCGTTTGTCAGTTTTCTTTTTTAGTGTGCGTGTATAAATTGATACCAGTTGTTGAAAACTGCCTCAAAATTAGGGAAATTTTTATGTATTATTTAATAATATTGTACATATTTAGATGAGAAAAATAATACTCTTAATTTGAAAAATATGAGGATACAACATTAGGTATGAAGTACTATCGTAATATTAATTATAGACTGGTCTAGACTAGACTTCTTAAGGCGGCCACCCACTAACAGTCCGCCTGCAGGTCCTATCGGGCGGCCTGCAGTCCTAAGCTGATAGTGCCAACACACTAAAGCGATTTAGGCCTGCCGGCAGTGCCCTGCTGCCACTTTTGCGACTACACACGAGCAGTTGCGAGTCGACAGTTTCCCACCGTACGATCGTCTGATGCTTCCAAGTCAGTCATAGATTGATAAATGTACTTTCAGCCTCAAAAAAAATTGTTGAATTGTTCTTAAAAACAATTAAAACTAATAATTACTTTATTTATCTATATGGAAGCAATTCAAAAACTTTCTTTTTTCGTGCAGAAACCTCTTGCATCACCTCACAGGAGGTAATTAAGGAGGTGAATGTGTTATTTGGGACTTGTACCGACTACACGTTACACACAGAGACTACTAAGAACAGAAAAACGATTTTCGACCTTATTGACATTTTCTTAATTACATGTGTTTTCGCAATAATAGATGCCGCTGATCACGAATATAAGAAAAAAAACTATGTACTATGTGATGCCAATAAAGTCGAAAATTGCTTGCACTAGTCATAATATTCAATCTGTAGGCGTAGAGCCTTCCGACGGTCGACAGGCCGCCGGCCGACTACCTGCCGACGACACCTGCCGGCGCTGACCGGAATCGTCAAGCGGCCACACACCAACAGTCCGCCCACAGTTTCTTCAGATGGTATTAGCGGTCAGTCCAAAATCGTATACGAAACTGTAAGTGTATGGGCTATTGCGATGAACTGACAGACTAATATCATCTGGTTGTCATTCGATAAACTGTTAGTGTGTGGGGCGCTTTAGTATTAGATCGCTTGGTATTCTGAAAAAATATAACCAAAAACCCATGATATCGTGAGTCCATTCTGAAATTTCATGAAGCACTACGACGCACTACTGCCCATATTTTGTCTTGTAAAAATGACATCAAATTCGAACTCAGTATGCCGAAAAACCCCTCATACGATACTGTACATATTATATTGCATAATATTATACCCGCCACGTTTTTTATGGGAGTTTTGACTTAAGTAATTAGCAACACACCTGTTAAGTACAAAATGGCGACGGCAATATTAAATTATTTTAGAAAAAAGATTATGGCTTATTTTGCTAAAATTTGTACGATACAATGGTACTTACCGATGATAGGTAATTTTTTTTTATTAATTTAGTGCGTCCTTTATAGTTTCTGCACACTTTCACTACACAAACAGTCATTTTTAAAATTTCAAATTTTTGTCCGTGTCCGCTGACAGTGCATCTGACACTGAAAGCAAGAAAATCGTTTAGCGCCCAACAGTTGGACACTATTTTTTTGGCCGCTTTCAACGCTTTGACTGTCCTTCTAGACACATAGATATTCAAAGGTCCAATGTCCATTTGACAGTTCACATACAACAAATACTAATAAATATTTTTCTCTCATAACTTTACACACGCAATCTTGCCTCTGCATGCGACTGGCCGCATGAGCTGCAGTTAAAAACAATGAAACATGCGAGCAACCTGCTTTTTAGGGTTCCGTGCCTCAAGAGGAAAAAAACGGAACTCTTACAGGATCACTTCGTTTTCTATCTGTCTGTCAAGACCTTTATAGGGTTCCGTAGCCAAATGGCAAAAAACGGAACCCTTATAGATTCGTCATGTCTGTCCGTCCGTTTGTCTGTCTGTCTGTCTGTCTGTCTGTCTGGCTGTCTGTCCGTCCGTATGTCACAGCCACTTTTCTCCGAAACTATAAGGCCTATGCTGTTGAAACTTGGTAAGAAGATGTATTCTGTGAACCGCATTAAGAATTTGACACAAAAATAAAAAAAATGCACAAAATTTTGGGGGTCCCCATACTTAGAACTGAAACTCAAAAATTTTTTTTTCATCAAACCCATACGTGTGGCTTATCTATAGATAGGTCTTTAAAAATGCTATTGAGGTTTCTAACATAATTTTTTTCTAAACTGAATAGTTTGCGCGAGAGACACTTCCAAAGAGGAAAAATGTGTGTGTGTGTCCCCCCTCTAACTTCTAAGAATGATAAATCTAAAAAAAATATATGATGTAAATTGCCATGCAAACTACCACTAAAAATTGGTTCGAACGAGATTCAGTCAGTAGTTTTTTTTTAATACGTCATAAACCGCAATTTTCGCCTTTGCTACTACGGAACCCTTCATGGGCGAGTCCGACTCGCACTTGGCCGATTTTATTATTTATATTATGATAGGAGCCCTCCCGTCATATAACTTCAGTTTGTAATAGGTGAATAAATGGGTGACGTAGAAGCCACATGCATTATGTATCATAGGATGTTTGTCTGTAATAGTATGGTGATGTGGTTCAACTTGAACGTTGAAATTGCTCGTTAGTTCCGTTTCCTCCTCGACTTTGAGGGCTTCACGTCGTCGCAGCGCCTGTTTTTGTTCCACCGTATACCTCCTTATATACTTACGACCGTCTAATGTAGTAAACGTTGAAAGCTTCTTAAATCCTAAGCATAAAGAAGGTATTTATAATTAAATGTGCTAGGATTACTCTAATGTGTTTTATGTTTGTTTAGCATTTTATGTATACCTACGCAATTGATGCGGCCATGAAAGTCCAACTAATAAAATATTTATTATATTTAATACATAGATAGATATTTTATATTCATAGTACACTAAATGTCAAAGTATATTACATTTCTCTAGCATCCTTAAAACAATTGTAATATTGTAAACTGAATAAGATTTTTTTTTATATTCCCGAACTCTATTGCAGCGTCACCTATCGAGCCCTTATTGTAGACTTTACCTACTTAAACACACAAAAGAGGGTCAGTGACACATGTACTGAAGATTTTTATCTATGAAGATGAAATCTTATGAAATTCAAATATGATAAAAAATATCCAGGCACATGGAGTTGTGCCAAAAAGATATCGCAAGGTCTCACCGAATATAAACTAGTCCATCTACCCATTTGCATATTCTAAAAGCGTATAATAATACCATAAAAACTGAAATTACCTACCAGATAAGAGGGTATTTTCCCCAAAATTATACTATTTATATAGCTATCACTTTGCGAAAATGAGACTTATTACGGCAGGTATAAAAAAAATTGGGTCATCCGTATCGCGTAAACAAATTATTATGATAAACGGCTGAGACGCCATTTTTACAGGATAAATGACATTAAGTTGGTAGGTACGTATACTATATTCAGTACCTACCTACTACCTTATAACCCACTCGTATGTTATAAGTACTCTGACTGATTTATGTATTTATGTTTAATTGAACAACACTAAACCATCAGCATTGTTTAACCACGGTTTTACCTACCCTCACTTCATCCTACAGAGGACCAAGTTATGTGAACTTATTGTCTCCTTATCCGATTAGTTAGAGATAAAAAATATTTCGCAACATTAGGAATAACGGCAGGAATGATTCTTGTCTTATGAATCTTATGATACCGGCGGTACCTACCTCTTACGATTCCACTTAGGTATTCATAGAGATCCGATTCTCAACACTCCATGGATTCACCGTGCGGTCGCCGGGTCCATAGCGTGGTACAGAGAGGAACACCGTGACGGCGACTGGGACTTGCGACCCAGATGTAGGTTTAGGGTGGCCACCTTGTGATGCATCAGCGCTCACCTCCACCCCGTCAGTAGTGTTCCCCCCCCCCCCCCCCCTACCTATCCAAATTTGGTAAGATCCTATCAATGCCGCTTTTGATATTCGATTTAGTAAAGAGCTTACTGAAGCTCTTGGCAATCCGAGGTCTTTAAGTAAGTTGTACAGGGATTTAGCTGGAATTCCCCTTGCTCCTACTTCTATGGCGTAGACTTTAACCACGTAGCCGTTTTTGGTTAACTCGTTAGTCAAGTCAAAGTATTTGTTTGTCTTTATAGCGTGGTCTTTAGGTATATTAGTTTCCCACGGTACTGTGAGTTCTACAAGCACTGCACGCCTATGCGATCGTGAAAAAAGGAATATATCGGGTCTTATACCCGCAGGTATACCCCGTATGCAGAATTACAACTCTAGCACACATTTTGCATTGTAGGTAATGAATTAGGTATTTTCCTATTTTAGTCACAATTTCTAGTTTAGTATTTACAAATAATATTTTTATAACCGACTTTGAGAATACCGCGAGGTGAAACCGGTCAGGTTGAAAAATAAAATAAAGTGGAAAAGTACAAGTGCCTTAATCAATATGTGTAGCAAGTTCCACCAAGTGCCACTGATCAACAGTATAAATAAACACAATTTCGTTTAGGTTTTATGAAATCCAATCACGAAATCAAAACATGTATCTACTTTTTCTGTTAGAACTTTCCATTTTCCGGTTTTTAGCTGTGTCCCAATGGATTTGTCCAAAACGATTTTCCCGACAACATATTGTACAAATTGCCAAGTACGATGTACAAATCGTTATCAGATTTCCAGATGAACGATTCGACGATTATTGCGTTCCTTTGACAAACATAGAAGCTCAAGATGTCTTACGTACATTTAATATTACAATGAAATAAGATCGCATTCATATGCACGAATAAATTATTTCCTTCCTACCACTGCTTTCGTACATCGAACAACAAGATAAATGTAAACATATATTATTACGGAATCTTGAAAGTATGTTAACAAATCAATAGGTATTGAGTTCCAGGTGATTCTCATTAGTTCAAGTCGTATCTAATTTGTTGCTATTATTTCGATTTAACGTTGGTTGAAGTGGGGTTGCGCAACATGATTTATTTACAAATCTTCAAAGCCATCTCCAGTAAATATACAACTCTACAATTTATGACTCCTCTAACTTTCATTCAACTCCTTTTCATTTTCGTTTTTTTTAAAGATAATCTTAAAATCTGCGTATTCAGACAAAAGTCTTGAAAAGCAACAATAAAAAAAGAAATTCAGACTCAAATTAGCTTATAAATATCGGAGAAATAAATGTACAAACAACAGTGGGCGTTAAATTCAGAACCTTCTTTTTATGTAATGGAATAAATACTTAAAGCTACATATTGGTTGCTTATTGCACAAAGGGTACTGCCTAAGTTTATAGTTTCAGTAGACTCGCTAAGTTTTGATGAATCAGTCAGGTTCAATAATTTTATATTCATAGATAGACATTATAAAAATGTGCAATGGTTCAAAATCTTTGAACGTAAACTTCGTAATGGGAGGTAGGTACGATATCTTTTTTTCTCCCGGCAAATTGAAAAGGCTTCCGTTTATCCTTGTACATTACAGCTGCGCGTCCAGTTGGTCGCACTTTAATCTGTTCTTGTCCTATGTAATTTAATCGCATTACATTCCTAACACTCGCAAAGTTTTCAATGAAAATAGTTTTGCAAGGCGTTTCAGTTTGCGCTTTAATCCTAAAATTTCTCTTCACTACGTCCTTAATTTATGCTATGCCGTGAAAATGCCAGTGACGTAAGCAAAGCCAAACTAATAATATGTGAACTTCCAAACTCGTTTAAATATTCATATGTGAAACTTCTGGCCTCGTGGTACTAACAGATAGTGCTAATATATTCCATAATAAAGAAGATTAAACAAGTCAATATAGTGATGTAAAATCGTACTTCGATATTTTTTAAATACTCGGATGAAGCAACCAAATATATTAGGTACTTACTTCCAAGGAACATATTTGAAGAGTTGAATAGGTTCGTATGTGTTTAATATACGTATGTTTAGTATAAGTTTGTTTACGGGGTTGACAGTGGGAGTAATGAAAGAATTTTACAATTTTGTAACATCCTTATCCTAGCGTAGCGCTAATGCTTAATTGGGCATTCTAACTAGCTGACCTCCAACACAAACAATCTCAAACAATTTAGCTTGATAGTAAAGACTTTAAAACAAATTGTTAATTGTTTCTTTGCCGATTTTTTTTTATAGAAGTTATATCCTCAACTTCACTTTAATCTCCATAAACATTTTTATATCAACTCGACACAGCCAAACAGCAATGTATTTTATGCTGTCTTGGTAATCTTAGTCCATCGTACACGCACTGATGTTATAAACACTAAAGAAATAGAACTGTAATTGGCTGAATACAGTGCTTTCCATTTTTTGCATCTGAGTCTTTATTACACATATTTTGTGAAGAACCGCCTTCTACGTACCTATATACCACATCTATTCATAAACCTTACATTATTAAATCGAAATTAATACCGAAAGATACCATTTCCAACTTTCCAAGGCTCCTAATTATTAAATCTCTTTCAACGACACAGCAATTACATTTCAAAGATGTTTGTGACATGCCTCATCGTGAATGTTGTCTTGTTAAAAGGAGAGGCAAACTTTGATAGATTATGCATGCGCGAAAGCTCCCAACGGAAAGTCCTTTGTCTTCGTTGTCGATATGCCGCTGTGGACAGTCTGTTGTCATAGTGGACAAAGTTTCCATTTACTCGCTTGACACTGTCACAGCTGAACTTTTCTGAAGAGTGGACGGGCTTGAGAGCTATCAGACATATGAATAGCTACTCTTTAATGTTTGCATGCGTATTGTTTTAATACACTATTATTAGGGTCGTTTGTAGCCAATTTTTTATTGAACTATAGGCGGCATTTATTCTTGGAATTCCTAGGTACGTCTGAAATTCGTATCGATTTGGCATATGCCCGTTAAAATCCAAATTCGTACCTGTATTAATCAACTATTGTTAACTCATCATCATCTGCATATAGACGTAGGTATTCTCCTGATTGCATCTGTGGCTAAGATGACCTCGGAGCTCAGGGTCCGCCTTCCGGCTCTTCCTCCTCCTCCTTCAACTATTGTTAACTATCGTAAATTATTTATATTCGATAATTAACAATAGTTATAAAATTATTTATACTAAATTCCTTTTACACGCAACATAAGGTACCCTGTATATAAAATCTGAATCCTAGCAAACAAGTTAGGATATCGATCAGTTCTAATATAGCAATGAGTACCTGAGTGAGATACCTGAAATATTGAAGGTCAACATCAATAGTTCAGCATTATTAATTCATCTAATTCGATTAAAAGCATCAATCAATTTCATGATTAAATTTTAAGTGGTTATCTAAAACGTGGAATTTTAAACTGGATAGCTTTCAAGCAAAATATAGATTATATTAGTTACGTAATCTCGGTAGCACCTACCTATTTTCTCAGAATATAGAATTTTGCTAACAAGCCTGTTATGGAATGACAGTTATTGAATAAAGGTATCGGCCGTATAATCTTCGGATCAATACCTGCCAATTAGTTAATTCTAATCCTACCCACACATCACATATTATTAGCTATCTCTTTTATAATATATTCAATAATCCATATCCCGCACGAATTTCTCATTCCTCTTTAAGTAGTCCCGCGCATGATCACCACCTTGTTATGGAACCTATTACTACGCAAATAGTTTTGGTAGGGCGGAGGTTTTTACGCAGTCGTAGGCTGTAACTTTGACTGAGATATCCCGCTAAGTTTTCACCATTACACCAAGTATATTCAGTCAACGTAAACTCCTGTCATTTCAGCGATTATTACTTAGATAATAAAATTAAGCAGATGCAGATATATTAACAGTGTTTTAACGATCGAACCTTTCTCTGTAAATCCAAGATGCTTTTCATTTATTTCGCATACCATATTGCTCCAATATTTTAACGGTTCTTTCAAGCCTCTTCCATCGTTTTAGGAGTCTCCTACTACTGTTAGTAAATAGCGTATCGCTTCGTCAATAGCTTTCATCGTTTACGGTGAACCGAAAAAAGAACGCTCTTGAATGAAAAACTGTGAAAATTAAGAATGAACTTCCCTAATATATTTAGTTATGTGTTTGAGAAAAACAAATTTCAGCCGTAAGACGGCAATAGCTGATCTAAGCACTATGTACTAACGACCATATGTTGTAGTCGTAGGTATAAATAGTAAAACTGTCACCATATTAAGTTATTGTGGAAATCTTAAGAAGTCCAGTTCTCTAAGCATCTGTTCCATACATTCATCATTCTATTCTACAAAACGCTGGTCATCGAATTGCCACTTATCTAGACGGTAGAAACCATTACAAATAATAATTGTTGAACTTCATGTAAATATAGGAAGGAAGGTCTTAACTACAATTAGATATGTACATTATACATACAGTCACAACTCTTTCCTATTGCGGTAGGCAAAGGTCACATGTTTCCTCTAGCTACGATCTTTACATATACCTTTCGCTTCTTCTACTTTCATAATTGTATTCATACATGCTCACCGGTTACGGCCATTATATTTTGTGACAAATAGTTATTCACAAATATACTCGTAATATTGTAGGGGTAAACGTTATTTCAATTTCATCGTTATTTGGGTTGTGGAGAAGTGTCAAAGAATTCAATAGTTACCAGTGGCAAAGGGTTCATAGAATTCCGATCCGCGGCCCATTGCTGTCGGTTTCCCTTTTCAAATTTCTCAGTTACTGTTAGGAACCATGATATAAGCATAACCTTAGAGTATATATTTGTAATGTATACTCTAAGAAGCATACCCAATTGTCAAAATAAGTTTAATGTTAAAAGGGTATATCTTCTCTCACAAAAAAATGTTACCCATTTATATCACAATGTACAGGCCGCGGCAAAATGTTGCATGCATCATTTATTTTTTTATTGCATCTATATGGCCATAAGTTAGTTGTCATAACATATACTCAGTTTAGTTTCATTCCATATCCGACAGATCGCATCAGCGTATAGAACGAGTCATTGGTCAACTTGAAGTCCCAAACACCACAAATTGTTTAACTGACTGCCTTTGAAGTTGCGTAGAGCCAATTTGGCAGTATTTTACCGACGCCATGGCGAGTGTCCCGATGAGCTTTTCCAATTAATACCTCCCTTTCACTGCTTTATACCACTTAAATGGTAGACAATAACGGCCCCCACCTGATGAAAAGTGGTTACCGAGACCTGTGGACGAATGCAACGTGCAACGTGTAGTCCAACGTACTCGAGTTGGACTCCCTCGGGAGTCCAACTCGAGCACCTGACTCCCCTGGTGTTGCATTTTATTTATTTATTTATTATATACTTTATTGTACACCATTAAAATACATCATTTATAGTATCTACAACTACGGAACCAGTACAATAGGCGCGGCGGCCTTATCACTTCAGCTTTTTTTAGCTTTAGCTTTATAGCTTTAGCATTCGTCAGTGGGAAGGCAGCAGCCTTCCACACAAACACAAAACGTCTTCATTGAGTTTTGGCTACCCTACTCACCACCGGGAACATGAGGTTATTATAGCCGCGCTACTCTGTAGGGAGGTACTTCCCCAGTCGGATTGCTCAATTGAGACGGAAATGCCGTCGTGTCCTCAAACCTCAAACAAACTATGTAAATAATGTCTTAACGAATCAAACTATTCAGCACTTCTTTTTTGTCGCACGATAAAACAATGTAATCCTTTACGCCTATACATGTCCTTTCTACAATTCCGGGTTCAGGCGGATCGTTCCAAAGCATTTGTTGAGGCCGTCAAACTAATATCCACCACTTTAGAAATGTTAGCATTTGGAATGGTGACCCTTTCTTTTTAAACTACCTCAGTTTAATATTAAGCAGAGCGCAGTTAAATTAAAAGACGAGTCTATAGATAGTAATGCTGTGGTTTTGGTCAGTGGTAGTTACCACTAACCATAACCACAGCATTAAAGAACTTACAATATCCATAGTATGCCTACCACGGGACATATCTTGGGTTTAAAAAGTGCTCAAAATATATATACGCGCAGTACACGTTTCTTGGGTGTATTTGGAGCATAGCACGGGATGCTATGATGCCGGACGAGCTCACATTCACCAAGTTTAAATAATTACAAAACAATCCACGCGCGTCAGGGTCTCGTTTGCCTCCCAACTAGGTCCAAGATATATGTCCCGAGGTATAACTACTTGTAACTACTTATATGGTAGTGGAGTATAGCTTGAGCGGTATATTGGTAAACTTAGTTCCGAACTAGTGTAGGTATACGATGTTGATCAATGTCTTTAGACACTTTGAGGGCTATTGAGCTCTTAGCAAACATTGACAGATTGGTTTCCTCCACTATACAACACGATTAACCAGGGTCCAAGCTATTGTCTCCAGTGGATTATTATTTACTGAAATTATACTCCTTAGCGGTGCAACGGTAGCAAATGCAACGTCAGATAAAGAAAAAAGACTTTTCTAATCTCAACTCCACACTGAAAATGAAAAATTCCATACAAAAAAATGTTGACATGGTCGTCAGATTCTTTCCAATATTAGTTAATGTTTTAAAATGATTAAAATATGCATTATAAATAAGATATTATGTGACTACAGTGAAACTATGCTAATTCACTCCATACTAATTAGCATTCCATAACTTATCAGTCTTATCACTATGCACTACCTATACGTGACGTCACTGCTAGATACGTAGGTACAATTTTGTGTAGAAATTTAATTTTCAAAATCAAATATGTATCTTTCAAAAGAATATTTCTCTTTAGCAGTTCATAATATTATTATGAAATATATATTGTTCGACAATAAAAAGAATTTGTCCTCATTCCATTGAACCTGATGTAAAACATCCATGAAATAATTATTGCAAAATATTTTACGTATTGAATCCTAATTTTAATAATTCGAGTACCGTCAAAAAACATTGCCATGTAGGTACATAAAATCAATAACGTGAATTAATAACTTCACTTAGCATTATTACCTAATCAATCATTAAATGATCAATATAATTTGACACGTGCGTGCCTTGTTCAGGCGTACAGGATTTCATTTTGAGGGCCAATTTTGTGTTTACGGATTTTTATAAGTCCAACAATCGACTGTAAACAGGCTAATTGATAGACAGGAGAATTGATTTTGGTCCCTACACCGGAAGAGGGCCAGATCGATAGATATGGCCCTGGGTTGGCCGGGGTGCGAGGGTTATGTCTAAGACAATCTCTCCTCTGGCAACCGATGGCGCACAGACGGCGTGCGTTTTAGTCGGTTCGAGTCTAGCATAACCTCCCCCACCGGCTCCGGCGGGGGAGGTATCCGTGGGGATTATTCGCACGATAAAAAAGGTAGATATTCTATAGACGTATCTATTAGGTATTCTAAATTATTGTGCCGGCTATATTCGGCTTGTAACTCATTTATCTTGAGCTATCCCCTAAATCAAATAGTCAATTTACGGAGTTATTAGCTCAAAAATGTGAAAGCCTTTAAATTTTCTCTAAAATTACTGGTTCGGTCTAAAAAATTGAAGATAGATATTATCAAAAGAATTCTTGTAAATTTTTAACGCCAAATTTTCTAGAGCGGAAACAAGCCTTAATTATTGGGTTACCGATTTTAAATTGTCTTTGGCCGAAGTGGAATTGTAGAAAGAAACGTATTTTTTCTTCGAATACAACTCACTTTTAGGACGCCATTACTGTTGACGGGTTTAAGACGAGGTTATCCAAGAAATGATAATTTTAGATATGTTTTAATAGTAAATGATTTGCTGAAATAAATTCTAAAAAACGTAGGATATTTTATTCTATGGTATATAATCTATTGGTTTCTGGTGTTCGACACACGATAACTGTTGCCTTACTAAAATATAAAATAAATGCTGATAAATTTATACTTAGGTACTAAATAAATAGTGTTATGTTTATTTCGACAAAATAAAAATACATAAATAATCACTGTCGACATACACATAATGAAATCTGCTGACTATTATTTATATACTATACATTGTAAAAAAATGTTTCGTTAATGAAAACCGCACAAACAGTCCTCCAATTTACTTGCTATTTGCAATTATAATGCTATACGAACCCTGTTTTACCAACGCTTTTGTTGTTTAAATACAGCCATACTTCCATACCTACTAATATTATAAATGCGAAAGTAACTCTGTCTGTTACCCTTTCACGATTTCGAATGTTTTTACTGAGATATCAGTAACAACTCTGCAGAGTCAGGTCGAGATTGACGTAAATAGAATCGTACCTAGTGGAATCTGCTTAGCATATATCTGCCTAGTGCCTACCCCAGGATATACAGGCGTGATAATATTTAATAAAACATATAGTCGTCTAATCTAATCGGTATGGTAATCTACACCGATTTACAACCTAAGACAACATTCGGGTGGGTACTCATTATCTGCTATGTGATTCGGCGTTTGCCGCGCTTACCATATTAAACTAGTGTGAACATTATGCATATGTGTTTAATTATTCACTATTTGGCAATCACGTTAGGCTAGCTCTGACGTGCCCTGGAGCGTATATTACCTGTATGGATATCGTAGACGTGAATTAGTAATATCACTACTTCTCTTGACTCGGCAACAATTAGGCATATTTACATATCTAATACACTTAAGTATTCATACACACACCCACAACCTATCTGAATAAAGATACTTCTGCCAAATCAATACTTTTTGAACAGCAATTTGAAGTAGTTGCGTCTTACACAAAACTTGCTATAACTTTTTTCTATATCTTCTAGAGAAATTATTATTTTACATGGACATTTAAAGTATTATGGAATACGTATTTTTGTCGCTAAAAAGTCATAATTTATTATCACATGTAGCTTTATTTTTTACATAGGTCGACATATATGTAATTACTTTGTATGTATAACCTTATATGAATGGAAGTTTTTTCTTTACAACGTGAAGAAGTAACAAATTATCATCAATCACTCACTAAATTCGGATTCATAATATTAGTAGGATAGTCTGCCTTCATCACGTTACTGTTTACAACTCATGTTGATCTCCAAAACATCGTAAAATATCACCGTAGTATGACTTTAGGGAATCAATTTAAGCATAACGATCATAGCTTTCGCTCTCCATGGCTCGATTCATACAGAAAACATCCTTAAATATATGCACCTGAAGGGCGTTTTTTGAATGACAAGCTATTGTTTCTTTCCTGCCTTTTTTGTTTTCGTCCTATCATCCGACATTTTAGATCAGAGGGATAACGTCCAATAAGTGCAAAATCGATGATTGAAAACGTGGCAACGAATGATGACAAAGAATGATTCGCAACGACCGTTTATAATTTACGCAGCAGGACCGTTTTATAATTATGCCGATCTGAAGTGAAACAGACTGCAGCAACACCTGTTAATTTTCCAATGCAACGTTGCGATTTGGCAAGTTTGTGTATTTAGCATTCCGTTTCGATTCAGATTTGCTTTATATACCGCATTCTCCAAACGCTCGTTTTTGTTGTTCGTTTTTAACTGAAAGATTTAATGTGCTGATTTTGTTTGTTTGTATTTTTTTAAACTGAGGCTGAAAAGAATACAAATTGAAAAATTGGCTTTTTATCAAACAGACTTCAGGCGCCCTAACGAAAAATAAAAAGGCGGCGGCATCTTATTTTCCAATATTTTTTTAACATTCGATACTTTATGAAAAGTCGTTGCGTAGCTTTTCTTCGTTGGCACAATTAGCTATCGCTGACAAAAAGTCAGCGATAGCTAATTGTGTTTAACATAACGGTTAAAAGTAAGTCCAGAAAGTTGATTTTTAGAATAATAAACAACTCATATGATTACGTCTAATTTAGTTTATTTGCTGTTTCATTAGAGTGGTACATTTACACATCAAATATATACATTTTTACCTAATCAATTCTCACTGTCTGTACAGTTAGATCTTGGCGATGAATTTTGATGCACTTTTCACAATCATCCGGATATTTTTTTCAGAATGTGTCATAGCTATGGCTGAAGAACAAAGGTTCGTGCAGCACGAGTACCTATCTAAAATAAGACGTAGACTGTATCGGAGCGCGCGCTGTTATGTCTACGGTCATTGATTTATATTGTAACTAATTGTCTACGGCACGCTACGAAGGCATATGGTTTGGTTCTCGTAATAACCGTAATATATAAGTGAATATATTCGCTTGCACGGGCCTAATAGACCTATATATTTATTATAACTTGATCTTAATACGAACCCCCATATATGATTCAGTGTGAAAATTGCAGCCGAAATAACTCAATGTCCGACCGGTACTCTACATGATTCATAATATAGTGGTTCGGTGTAGTCACTTTATTTAATAGCCGTAACAGCACAGTTTCACCATGAAAGCGCTGACCATAAAAATATTCCGAACACGATATATAACAAAATTTTAATGGTCTGTTTGGGTAACAAAATACACATACATGTCATGTTTTTAGACTGCAGCCATGTTTAGTTAAACTTAGCTTAAGTAGAACAAAATTGACATCAGTAAGTTATAACTCCGACCGCGTGGATTTCGGTTATCGCGATCAAACAAAGCCTATGTCCTTTCCCAAGGTCTAATCTACCCCAGTATCAAAATTCATCAAAATCGGTTCAGTGGTTTGAGTGTGAAAGTGTAACAGACAGACAGAATTACTTTCACATTTATAGTAGCACAGTCTGACTCGTTATACTGTGATATTAGTATGGAAGTATAGAAGTATATATATAGATTATGTTGAATAAATGAATTGACTTTGACAAGGGTTAAATTATACGTATTATGGAAGCTTGTTATCATCATTTCACTGCTTTAAGCTCATATCCCCGAGAGGAAAGCCTGTGCCAGAGTTCATCATAAATACAATAACTCCTTTTGACCATTGGGCTACCCCCAAATTCTCAAGAGTCTACACAAGATAGGGTTTCTCCCGTCTTTCCGCATGGTAGGATCGTGGTATGCACCTTCGATCACTCTACTTCATAATACAGTTACGGTATGATTCCGTAGCCGACCGCATGCGATAACTGCCGATGCACGCAGCACATGCGCGTAATTCATTGCGGCTTCTCAATGGTCCCTTTTATTTGTATCGGAGTTTAACAAGTAATGGGTACGCTTTATGTGCTGCATGCGTCTGTCGTAGTCGTATGCGGTCGGCTTCAGAATTATACCTTTATTTTTTCATACGTGCTCACCTACTACGGGTGCTATACATGGCCTTGCCTTAGAGAGTCCTCGGTCTAATCGACACACGTAGGTAAATGCCTAAGCCTGTACCCAGTTAATACCTAGTGATAGATTTTCGATATTTAAGTCAATTCAAATTACCAGCATTTATAATAGTAGATGGCTGGATAGTAAATTGGGACCAAATTAAATTTACTATCACTTGTCTTAAAGTCGATATCGTTATCTATAATAGACATACACTTAGTACCTTTTAGGAACAGATATTGGTTGAAGCAGTCAGTTTATTTCAAAGGAACAGAATTATTTTTAGAATACTTTTCATTATGTCCTATTTTGTCGCCGCTTTGTACCCAACAAAGCGGCGACAAAATAGGACATAATGACCGTTAGTACTCCACTCAGATATCATATATTTCTACACAACAAAAAGAGGTTCATAAAACTAAGTCAACATGTACGTTTTATATCTGTAATTCCTTGTAATGGTATCGTTGAACGTAGAAACGAATTACTAGATGCTCTTAAGGACTAGAATTCTTTTATTTTGACGACGTTTGGTAAAGCCAATATTTGGTCGGCCAGACTGCGAAATAACATTATAGCTATGTATTAAAAAGTAGTCAATATCTATTCGCGATATCGATATAGCTATAGTCAGTTTCAGATCGATCTTGACGAATCTTCAGATTATTTTGAGTACTTTAACTCAAAATAATCTTAATGCCTTAGTTTTCCCCCATTCCTGTTGACTGATTGTTCTGATATTTGGTATACACCTTTTGTTTGGACAATAATACAATTTAAACCAATAAAACAGTTTGATTTAATACCTTGGTGTTAAGATCATTTTGAGACTTTCTGACGCTGACTGTACCTACTTAATATCCTGCAAGTTGAAAGATTTAATGATAATTATGAAGATTGTGTTTATCAGAAAATCAAATGAAATTTTCATTTATTCAAAGGGATTCAGTCTGAGAGAAGATTTGTCATAATCGATTGACAGGTGTGGACGAATCCAAAAGACAAGTGGCAATACGTTGGGCGGTGACAATTGCATGGGATTTAACGTAATTATGACAGCCGTCAACGTATGTCGTAAACGTCAAATCCCATACGTTCGTCATTCAATTCTACGAGACGCCGGCCAACAGGTAAGATAGATACTCTTAAGCCGGCCAACGAATTGTCACTTGTCTATGGGGACATTGGGGACTGAACATTAGCCGGTGCGGTGAAAAAAAAATAGGAGCGAGACGGTGACGTCACCACTTCCGTAGCGCGCTACGGGCGCTCTACGAAAATAAGATTACAAGCCAAGTATTCAAGTAAGTGTATTATTATTTATAGGTAGTATTAGGTATGTAGGGTATTAGTATTAGGTATTGTAACATATATCAACATATAACATTTGTTTTAGAAAAAGCAGGATTATACACAAATGAATTTTGAAATGATTTTAAACAACAAACATTAAGCAATATATCCTATCACGAGTATCTAAGTATAAAGGGTATATTACAAGAACAAATTACTTCGTAATAAGTTTCTCAACAGATAATATTAACTGACGGTAACTGCCGGTTTAGGATTAACTTGATGACTTACAAGTTCCTTTAATGTTATATATACCTAGTAGAAACTACTGAGACGCAAAACTCATAGGTAACAAGTACGTGTAAGCTTCTACTTGAGACCGACTTAGAGACTGACTCAAGAATGATGTTTTTTTTTCTTTAAGTGAATCTTTTGTACCTAATATAGTAACCTGTTAAGAGGCTCATATTGAGATTACCGGAGAACGTCACCGCTAACTTTCCTTTTCATTAGTGCGCATTAGATAGTCGCAGCCATTTAGTTAAACCGGTCAAGTAATTGAACTTGTCCATTAGTGGTCATTCGCGATGCCATTTTTTTGTTCTATAGAACTAGTCTAATGCATAAAAGTCATTGCTTCTATATTTAAAATATACCTTTAATTAAATTCAATGTTAATAAAATAATAATAAAGATAGGTACAGTTTTTCAAAACAAATCATTATTATTTTATGATAGTACCTCGTTAAACCTGATAGTATTTGGATGCTGATTGAATTTCAAATTATAAATAAACACATTGTTATATTCCACAACTTTTGTGACGTCACGTGTCTTACAGCCGGCGGTCGCGTGTCCAATTAAATTTGAAACATTTCACGTTTCAGCTCACATTTTCTTGTTTACGCCTAAAAAATATTTGAGTCCATTTTGCGGATAGAGCAGCAGCAGCAGCAGCAAATTAACACTTAATAATTAATTCTAACAATCAATCAATTAGTCTATCGCAGTCCACTGCTGGACATAGGCCTCTCCCAAATTATTAATTGAATTAAATTATCGTTTTTACTTAATACTATAATATCGCATATATTTTACATCCTACCTTCTACAATTTTTGGTCCTTCATCCCAAAGATTCTCGCTACTTATGTACAAGGCAATCTACCTCAGTTAAGACTTTTGGCCTGCAAGATTAGGAACTACGGGGAACCGTTCAGAACTTCTTTGAGCTCCACCGTTTTATTATAGGTACTTCTTCCATCATGTCGATGGCACATCTACTTTAAAATTCTGCATTTCTAGGGTGCTGGTACCCGGATTACGTTCTCAGAAATACTCATGAAATTCTTCGGTGTACATGTATTTGGGCATGCAGCATACGTCAGGAGGTAAGCCATAGTCTGAGAAACACACTCACACAGCAGGTCTACATCACCAGAGAATTCGTACCTAGACCAATTCTCCTTACTTCAGCCGATCTATGTTCGAAGTCATATCTACTTAAAGTTACTGCTAACAAGATTTATTAAAATGTTTATCACTGGCGAGGAGTCCCTATAATCCGATTCCTGCATGGGTCGCATGGTGCATGACAAACAAGACCGAGGTTATTTTTTCCTTCCACTGGCACTTCTTTTTTTTTATTGTTCACCCTTCGCCACTGATGCCTACAATATCCCAATTTAACATATTCAACACGTATAAGCCCATTGATTCTATAAACAAGTGCCTTTGTTCTGTAATCCTGATTTCTGTAAGAAACATAATGCTTCAAGTGTTTGCTTTGTGATTTAGTACCCAGCGGATTTAGAACCTCATGAATATTGCACGACAAGTCCTGAGAACGAGTGCTTACAGGAATACATAATACTCTTATTTAGGAACTAGCTGTTTCCCGCGGTTCCGTTCGCGTGGAAATCTGATCACGTTCCCGCAACCCATAGGAACCTATTCCAGAGATGAAAGTCATAATGCAGGTTACCTCGTCTTTATGTTAATTCGTTCCTAACCGTAAACCATGGAACCGGTAACCAGCCTTGTCTCTCGATACTTCTGTGATCGATATAATACTTGATACAATGAAATCGTTGAAAGGTTTCAATCATTTTGATGTAAAGAAATAATAAAGTCTGTACGATATCTCCAAGAGTTCAAACATTTGCAATGGAAATCATATACATATCTATTGATTCATGTCTCATAATACATTCAATACTGTGCCCTGATTTCAATTGGGAATAGAATAAATAATTCATTCCTTCATCTCCAACAGACATAACTACCTAGTTATTTTCGATTTGTTTTACGTCTTACATTAATAGAAATATTTTTATAGACCATATAACGGATAATTTACGATTCTATCCTTGAATTGGAATAACATTATTTGCTGACGTCACTGGTTAAATAAAAGTTGTGGTTCCAGACGTAATTAGAATGGATAATTATTTTTTCCCGCATTGTTATCTTCCTGTTGTTATGTTAGCTCGAGTTAGAAATCTATTTTGTTGAATGAGACTGCGGATGCGGGCTCATTAAACTCTGATGCGTATTCGTATACCTACGTAGACGTACTAGACGAGTAAAGAAATAGGTAAAAGCCGGAAACACCGGCCACCGAAGTAAGAACTTTGGATGCGATAGGACAAAGGTCCTTTTCACATGCACACGGTCTGTAATAGTAATGTATGAGCTACATAGAGCGCTTTCACATGGCACGGCCACGGCACGGCGGCGTAGCTCATTCATTTCGCACGGCGCGCGGCGGCGGCCGTGCCGTGACCGTGTGCATGTGAAAAGAGCGCGCGAAAATGATGATGAGGACAGTTAGCACTGAATGTATGGTGGTGCCTTCTTCTAAAGTGCTTTAGGCACTTAAGGTGCCAACCTTGCAGTTATCATATATTTTCGTGCGGTCACGAGGTTCTGAGTATGATATCTGAACCGAGCAATGTATTATATATATACTTACATATAGGTGATATATATAATCACGTCTTTATTCCCGGATAGCTAGGCAGAGGTGAATTAACACTCACATTTCACAAATCATTGTATTCGGTCCCACGTAATAGGGGGTGAACCTATTGCCGTATTCCGGACACTATTGTTTACTCGAGCCATGTATCTGCTGAGTCTGGGCTGTATATATCTGTCTGATGTTAAACAGCCCTATCCCTTAGTCGCTGTGTACGACACCGCATGGGAAGAGTTCAGGTGGCCCTAATTCTACTCTGCCTCTCCGTTTATACGTTAGGTTGAGAAGAAGAATGAGAATGGCTGGCTGTAAAATAATATAAGTGATTGTTTTTATTTATTTTTTTCTATCAAACTATCTACTCAAACGGTGTAACATTTTAGATTATCTAATCATTGTAAGTGTTCATCAGTTAATAGCATTAGTCAAGTCTATAAGTAACGCACAATCATCGTGTACCTGTGTTCGGATACCGCACCGTAAGTGCCGTAAGGGTCGTTTATCAAACAGTAGTCAGACTAAGTAATTAATATTGTGAAGAGGGTTAAGATTATTGTGACATTTTGCTCTTCAGACATGTGAATACTACGGTATTGTGACGGTAGAAGCTTTCTTATACCTGCTCATTTTTCTTAAAGCCACTTATAACTGTGTGGATAAATGCAGAACAATTCAATATCAAATATTTATACCGTTGATTGAAGATACTTGGTGGATCTTGTTGTTACACATTTGTACTTTTCTACGTTATTTATTATTAAACCTGACCAGTTTCACCTTACGGCATCCTCAGAGGTTTACATTGACAGTTACACACACAGTTGACAAACAATATAAAATCCATCAGCGGGAAAACTTTTTTCTTCAGCGACCCTTCTTCTCCGAAGATTATAACTTTAGCAATTTACGCATTGTTGTATGCAACCCGGGACCTCTCGTCTATTCGAGAGGTCCCGGGTTCGAATCGGCCGAAAAGCCGCCTCGCCTTAACTACTAAGTTACCAACGCTTCTCAAATAATACAGCCGACAATAAGTCACAAAACTAAGTTTGTATAGTATTATTTGTATGCGTAACATGTGAAACCTTTCCAAATAATGTTTTAAACATGTCTCTAAATAAAATCGTCCTGCAGATAATATAAGAAAGTGCTACGTAACACATACAATAAGTCTTTAGTAACCTTGTTTTATCCAATCCTTTTTGGAACGTATTCCTTTCAATTGGTTCGATCTCAAATTGAGTCGATTCAATTGGACTGCGTTATGTAAGAAACGATTATGCGCCACTTAGACAAAACTGAGAAAATGAGCTTCAAAGATTTCCAAGTTAAAACTGTCGCTGTGCATACATTTATTATGTTTAGCGTATGATTTTTATTCTGAAGATATGAAATCTGTATGAGATTACATTAGTTAAAAAAAAATAAGGCTATATAATAAACCATTTGAGTTAGAGCCAGTTTTCCGCTTAATTTGTTAATGCATAATAACCATATTTAGGCCAATTTAATTTATCAATAACGTACTATACGACATAATTGTCACTTAATACTTTATTGCGATTAGTTTTGGATGAAATCAATTAGACTTTAGGATTAAATTCAAATATTTTAATAAAATTAACTCAAACTAAAACAAAACAATGTATCTTTTCTACTTCTAATTAGTTATTTAAAAACCGGTTAAATACTCTTTTTTATTCTTCGTCTTCTACTTCAAAATCAATAGAACCATTAAAACCTTCTATATCGTATTCTAAATCATGAGATCCAGTTAAATTTTCATAATATTTTCTCGCGTCAGAGGGAATAAGGTGAAGGAGGGATTTTATATCATCCAGCTTTGGTTGAGAAATTGCTTTTCCTTCTGGCCAAAGTTGCTCATAATGCCTTGACAATTCCAATGGGTTGTTTAATGTCAATGTAGTCTTATGGAGTATCATCATCATCTGCATATAGACGTATTCTCCTGATTGCATCCGTGGCCAAGATGACCTCGAAGCTCAGGGTCCGCCTTCCGGCTCTTCCTTCTCCACTTCGCACGATCTTGGGCGTCCATGGTAGTGAGACCATTAGCACGCATATCACCCTCCACGACGTCAAGCCAGGACTTCTTTGGCCTACCCCTTTTACCTAGACCCGGCGGGGGTACCATTGCCAGGCATTTGTTCCCCACGTAGCCTGGCGGTTGCCGCAAGACGTGGCCGCACCAGCGAAGGCGGCTCTCTTGCATTTTATCCGCGATGTCACGGACTGCCGCGGATGCGAGAGTTCCGTACGCGATCTTTACGCGTAACGCCACACATCCACCGCAACATTTTCATCTCCGTGACACGCAGCTCTTGCTTGTGTCGCTCGAGCAGCGGCCACGCCTCACAACCATACAAGAGAACAGGCCTAATGATCGTCTTATAGACCTGCCCCTTCAACCTGACTGGCATTTTAGGATCACAGGTGACGCCAGTCATTTCTCGCCACTTGGCCCACGCGGCAGCAATGCCTTGACGTCGTGGTCGATCTCACCGGTCACATGAAGTACAGATCCCAGGTACTTAACCTGGTCCGTGCGCTCGACCAAATCATCGCCTATGCGGACTGGTGTGGGATCTGTGGAGTTTAACGCTAAGTATTCTGTCTTCGCTACATTTAGCTTCAGACCGCCGTTCTCAAGCGCTTCTTTCCATCCTTTCACGCGTCGCACCAATCTGCTCCTGTCCGCGTCCGTCAGCGCAATATCATCAGCATACATGAGCAACCACGGAGGCTGCTCATGTGAGTTTCTAATGCTGTCCGACAAAACATCTAATATCACGCTGAACAGGTAAGGACTAAGGACGGATCCTTGGTGTACCCCGACGGTAATGGGAAAGGCTTTCGAGTCGCCAACAGCAGTCCGAACCACGGAACCGGAATCGTAGTACATGTCTCGGATGGTGTCAATGTAAATCTCTGGAACACCCTTGGCCCGCAGTGCCCACCAGATCACCGCGCGAGGAACACATTCAAAGGCCTTCTGCATGTCTAAGAATAGGCAGTGCAGGGGCGTGTTCTTCGCCCTGTATTTCCCCGCCACAACCCTTAGGGCGAACACTGGGTCCATGGTCCCGTGCCCGGGACGGAACCCGTACTGGCACTCCGAGAGTGTACTTTCCTGTCGGATCCGAGAGTTGATTATCCGCTCATAGAGCTTCATGGTGTGGGACATTATCTTTATACCGCGGTAACTACCACACTCCTGCACCGATCCCTTGCCTTTGAAGACTGGCGTGATGATGCTCAGCCTCCACTGGCTCGGGATCTCACCGGTGAAGAGCACGCGGTTATAAAGATTTGCTAGAATGCCCACACCACGGGCGCCCATTGCCTTCCAAGCCTCGATGGGGACTTCGTCGGGTCGGAGCTTTCGCTGGCGCTTCATTCTATAACAATTAATAAACGCGCCTGCGGTGATATGGATTAACGAATTAAGTACCATTTTTGGTGGTTAATTCGATACTGCGGTTTAATAGTAGTTGAATCACGAGGCAAAACCGAATTATCTACAATGTGGGCGTATTTCATTCGTTTATGCAATTTGAAAAACTGTCTGTAACCGTTACTTTGATGCATAATCCTTTAATACATAACGAATGTGTGCGCAAATTCTAACAAATTTCAGTATGTCACTTAATTCACCCCCTTATTGTAAGGCCATAAGAGTTATTTTTGAACACAAAAGTAGCTGGATGTATAGTTTATCATGCCTATAATCGAACTACATTCATAACTTTTTTTTTTCGATTTTGTCGTTTAATTCGTTCTTACATAACGCAGTCCAATTGAGTTTCAGCTTGGGTTTGTCCTAATGGCAAACGAAATTCTAAAACTACAAGTTCAATTTGTAACGTTAAAAAAGAGCTTAAATTGTCTACTCTTAATGGCACACATTCTCCGTTCTCCGTATAATTGAAATTGGAAAATTGTGTTAGTTATTTGTGTTGGTTGAACAATAGAATGTTTTATACAGTACTAGAAAATAACCGAAAAGGCTAATTAATTTAGCGATCTTTGTACAATCGCTCTCAAAATCTTGACACAATCCAAGTTACATCAGTTCTAATACATTTCATAAAATAATAAACAGAACATGAAATATATCAAACTTATCCTCTGACGACTAACGAACTAACTACGAACTTCAATATTTAAACTTTCATGGTCAGTCACATTACTATTAGAGCTATCAGGATATTTATTAGGTATGTATTGTTGGGAGTATCCGATATTTCGGCGCTGTTGCAAGCACCATGATCACGGAGGAACTGGATTGGACTATCCGATACTCCAAACAATAGATGGTAAATATCCCAATAGCTCTACTTGTAATAAAAACTTAAATAATTTGTTTCAATGTAAAAAAATATTGTAACAGCAACTTTTAAGAGCAACTGTACATGCGATAAGAAGAAGATAATATCGTAAGAAAGATATTCATTATGAATATGGTTATAAGGGAGGAGGAAAACCTAATAAAAGATGTATGGACTGTGTGAAAGATGATATGACGTGGAGGAAAGTAAATCTTGATATGACTGCAAGGAGGAAATGAATGTTGAAAGGTGATTTCGTACATAAAAACAAGGCTTTTGGCATTTTTAACAATAACATTATTCATAGCTGATCAACCACGTACAGGATCATTGATCGATAGGCTATATAAACCCGCTTTTGTTCCGATGCTATTGGTTTATTAATAATATACAATGTGCCTGAATATTTACACTGTACTCCGGTGTACAGTGTAAATCCAAACATCCGGACGCCCAAAATGTTTTTATTCATACATACATTATCATAAATGATCAAACAGAAAACTGGGATTGAGGGCTCTATCTCGTGATAGCGTTCTTACACGATTAATGTGTTACAGTGTTTCCTGCTAATACATTTTGTAAACACGTTTATTGTAATTACCAAATATTGAAACAGATTAGCCGTGAGTTTATTGCTGTATTTATTCTTTCCCTACACAGAAATTACACATTTTCTGACTAGACTCGCATGCCTTTATTAAACTATAATCATATTAACTGCCGCCATGGTTTCGCTGACGTAGAATGCTCCCGTTCCTGCAACCCATGAGAACGTATTCCAGGTACAAAATTAGGGTATGTGATATCCCAGACTTTAATCTATCCCTGTACTAAATTTCAGCCAGCTCCGTTCAGCCGTTTGAACGTGATTGAGTAACAAACATCTTCACAAACTTTCATATTTACGATAATAGCTGGATTCACATATTCCGACCTCCACCATCATTTAAAGGTAGGAATTTGACTCATAAATGATAAAACGTTCAAAATAATTACCTCACCTGAACATTACTTGCTAAATATATTGTGTGAAAGTCTGTCTTTGTCAAAACATTAATGAAAACATGATGAAAACCCGTATTTCGCTACCTTTGCCCTCGTGTAATTAACGCCGCCATGCTCGTATCTTTAGGGAACTTTGACGAAATGATGTAAGCTTTCTATTCATTATAAAGTGTCTTAGAAATAAAATGTATTGACTTTTAAAATATGTTTGTACCAAAATTTTCTTTGTATATTTATATTCCATTTATAAATCTTAAACTATATGATATAATACATAATTTGATGCAATTTTTAAAATATTTAACTGATTATGACGGTCCAGTGGCGAAGGGTCGAATTTAAACAAACATATCTACCACGACTTCACTTTGCAGAGCAAGCCGGCAGGAATTGGGTTGTCCAACAAGGACCCATCGTCACTGTGACGGTCTATAATAAAGATTTACTTATGAAGAAAAACGAAGTAAACATTTGAATAAGGCTTCATACACGAAATTATTTGAGTCTCGACTGGCCTCAACAAAGCGGAACGTTCCATTTCCATATGTCACCGTTTTTGCTTTCATCTCATGCGTTATTCTTCCTTTTGAATTGCTCTTTCAAAATGATTTGTGATATCTGTGCCTATGTTACTAAAAATAACTACTGAAATATATCACCGACCGCTCACGTAATCACCTTTTCGGCGAAAACTCGTTACTGTGCAAAAGTAGTCTGATTACGTAAGCTGCGTGTATCGCACAACATTATTTTTATATACCTATAGGTAGGTACCTACTAAAGCGGCAATCAATCAAACGTGCAGTCAAACAAATTTATAAAGAAGCGAAATAAGAAATCAATTCGAATATTCTAAGAGCTTGCTTATTGCATGAAAAAATTGGCATGAAAAATTACAAAGATAGAAAAGCCCTAATAATTGTGCCGAGTTTTGATCTAGGGTAAGGTTGCCGATATTGTACCAGACGGCTTTATCCGACTGGGCTTAAAAACTTAATTAAATTCATTGAACTTTAGAAAATACGCGACTTGGTAGAAAAGCTAAAACGGTAGAAAAAGAAGTCCCTGTTGAGTGTCTCATGTTGACTAGTTCCCCAAGTTACCTAAACCCTTAGATCTTGATATCTCTAGGTATCTATCTAAGTCATGTCTTTCGTAACTGACATAAATTAGTTTAATAGGTATTATTATATTATGTATAATAGTTATAAGAGCATTGTCGCATTAGTTATATTACTGTAAAGGCAATGTATCTAAGTATATAAATAAATAAATAAATAAATAAAATAAATAAATCAATGTAGACCTTACATCAACGATCTAGTTAGGATAAGTCTAGTCTAACAATAAATGCGATAGCAAACATGCAGAATGTTCTACTTCCACTACTAACAAGCTAAGTCCTTGCCGGGTTTATGCCCTTTAGATAAGTATAGTCTACCCCGTCATTATTTATACTAGGTAACGTAATGGTAGAGGCATTGGACATGCGATTTCGAGATTAGTGGTTGTAACGCACCTTGAATAACGTATATTATCGACGTAGACCCTTTTCTAATCATTATACCTTAGAAAGAAGAATAATTAAATTCTTCTTTCTTATAAAACACGTAACTAGCTGTGCCCTAAGGTTTCAGCCTCTATTCTATTCCACCGCGTCGTATCGCTCACCCACCCGCATCTTTCTCATCTTTTTTCTTATTGCTTAGCTCCTAAGGGTTGTAGCGTGATGTTGTACAGCTGGCTATCAAATGAAAAATTGTTTTGATCTTAAAGAGATCTCTCTCTATCGCACATCTGACTGACAGTTTGATATAAAGGCATCAAACTGTCATTCTGATGTACGACAGAGACAACGCTATATAATTCTGTGGAGAATGAGCTTTATAACCGATCTTAGACGAACTCTCAATGTGTGATTGCTGTCTTATATCACACACTTGGAGGTATATTCTGAATGGCTTCGGATATAAGCGGGGTGCCATGCGCCTTCACAAAATGATAATATAATTTATATTCTGTGGCCCCATGCTGTGTCTTATCTTCTGTTGATATTACTGTGATCAGAGAATTTATTAAACAGACGCGATATCAACTAGAGCATTAAAAATACGATATTGTTGCGGAATCTGCTGAAATCTTACCAATTTATTTATATTAAACTAAAGGCCCCTTGCTGCAGCTGTTTTAGTTGAGTTTTTATTAGAAGTAGCTAGATCATAATGTGCCTCTATGTAGGTAATCAAAATTTCTTATTTTTTGATTAAGTTTTACTAACTATAAATTATGTTTTAGGGATTTCTTTAACAAGCCTTTTAAATCCAATAAAGAGAATAATAACTACAAGCCCAATGTTTAAAACTGATTAAATTCGAACCTCGACCCTTTGGAGGGTCAATTTATTATTTGTTGGTAAGGTTCAAGGATATTTATCAACTGAATTAAACATTAACAAGATGGAGAGCCTTATCTGCATGCAAATTGTTGCCCGGTCGTATAACCTCAACTGTATAACAATGACAGATCATTAATTGGTCTATTTGGGGCGGTTACTTCCTGCGAGGCCAAGGTTGAATGTAGACCACTGCCCTATTACAGATATAAACTATTACCACAGATTACATAATAGCTAATAGTATCGATTCTGATGCGCATCTCACAAATCCTAGTCAGTTTATCAGTTTTTCCTTCGTTTTCATTTAAAATTGTTAATTATACACTACCTTATCATCTCTTTCGTGCCTATTCATCCAAAGGTTGCCTATAAAAGGCCGCCTATTTACCTTAAATATTAGTAGGTAAATTGTTATTTAAAGACCACTGCTTTATGGTATTTATCTTATCTATAAGGAATATCTTATCTTATACTAAATTAAGTTCAAAATGTTAGTATATTTAGTATATTCTCCGGGACCAAACTTTGTTCTAAAAATTAAATTATATAAATAGAATACTTTTGATGTTAATTTCAGTAGTAATACCGTTTCGAATTCCAATCTTTGCACCTTCTACATATCCAATTTTTCTTTCCCCGTTAAATTGGATATCGTCAATCCACTTTCTTTTGCTGCCGACAATGGAAGCAATTTGTTCCATCAATCACTTTTTTCGTGAATCACAGCGAAAACAATTGAGATTTTCATCATATATTTTCTGAAATCATAAGGCTTCAGCTTTGTCAAAGTTGGGCAGAGTGCCATGGGGATGACGTATTTAGCTCATTCAAAGAACCACGATCGCTCGTTATGAAAATTTTATAATTCTGATACCGTAATATACATAACCTAGAACCATACCTATAGGTACCTACGCAGTCTGTATACCTAGATATAATAGATATATGCCCGAAGGCAGAAGTGTGACTATAATTTTTATGGGTTATAATAATATATCTACCATAAATATACCTGTCAGATGAATAACAGCCCTATCTTCAGGCGCTTTGTACGATACCCATGGGAAAAGATGTAATGGTTCTCCGATATTCAACGGGAACCAACATAATATGTACATTAAATTTTATTGCACACTTCAAATCACAAATTATTAACATTCTTTATTGTAATGCATGTTCAATTCAATTAATGTAATTCAACGAACCAAGATTAAGAAACTCTTTCAGTTGCCTGAAGTTTAGTTCTATTTTGAATCTTTAGTTAGGTAATTTCTATAACTAGCATAGGCCTGGCTATTTGCCTAATAAGATCAAGGACTACATGCAAAACAAAAGTTAAGCTACCATAATTCATATTATATGAATGAACAAAGAACGTCATAACTCAATTAATATGTCTAAATATTACGTCGAATCATGCTTAAATATGAATATTGTTCACGAACATTACTAACCCGTAAGCTTTCTCTTAACACAGGGCAGCAGAGGCTGCAGAGGCTACATGAAACGATTCCACGTCATTAAACCTTTTTCGTTCGGTCTCTGAAGGTCATCAGTTGTCATGTTATTTATTTATTTATGCACAAGCCATATGTACATACGTTGAGCATACGCTTCTCGAATAACAACCAGTGATCAAAATCTCTATAAAAATCACCCTAGACATAGAGGGGCTTCACAATCTTTCTTTTTTTTCAATTCATTCTGCAAATTTGTTCTAATCCGGCAAACCCCCCTGACGGGTAAGGCGCGGCGCAAACGGCGGGGCGGGCCGGTCTTTTGACCGCGAAGTAATAAAGACCGCGCCTGCCCATCGATGCCCACGACTGTCCTCGTCACGAACACATGTGCGCGTTGGTAGTACCTATAGGATTCTCTTTGCGCTATCGTTCGCGGCGAAATTGACCGGCCCTGCCCGCCCCGCCGTTTACGCCGCGCCTATAGGACAAGCACATGAGCTATTTGGGGCTGCGAGGATGATTTGGTGATGGAGAGGTATGTATTCATTTGGTCTAAATCCACAAATGTCTTTACGACTTTAACAGAGCAGATGTTACCTCGCATAATTATCCAGATTTTAAACGTCTTGCAGATAACTCCCTAAAAACATACAAAATTAACTAAACAACTGGCTGAAAAAAACCATTACATGGAATTGCATTTTGTCCTACTCCTACATGTTTTTGCCGTCGATGACAGGTCGGAGTGTTCATACATAATGTATGGTTAATATTAAAATGTTATTACTAAAGGGCACCTTTTTCCATAAAAATACAATTAAGATTTTAATTTAATTCATTGTGAGGAGACAATATAGATATATACCTACCAAATGTAAATTACGACCGGCCCTGCGCCGAGTGCTTGAATTTAAATGTCCACATGTCCTACCAGCGGACTCTCAGGTACTGAAAAATACGTAAAAAATCAAAGCGGAATTAACCCTCGTCGACCATAATCCCCACGGTGCGAATAAAAGCCATTAAATAGAGATGGAATGTTTGAAACTGTGGAACTAAAGCATAAATTAGACCAGAACATCCGAACGAATAAGTTTGCATGACGATTAAACTCTCACGTTGATCTATTATAAGTATCCTTTTTTTATATGGGGCACGTAAATTTGACTTCACCTCGCCTGGTAAGCTAAAGGCAAAATTTTAATTCCTTAGTCACGCCTCATCAGATGCTCTTTCATGCCCCAGTTAAAGGGTAGGCAGAGACAACCGCCTACGTTTTGCTTCAGTTCTCAGCATAGGTATACCTACTTTACGAGCCTCTTGCACTGCTAGTTTCAAATGCATTTGTTTTATGCTAAAATGAAGCTATGATAATCATAGCTTCATTTTAATTAAATTAAAAAATTTAATCTGATCATAGTATCACTACATATTATAAAACAAAGTCGCTGTCGCTGTCGCTGTCTGTCGCAGCATACATAGGTATGCTTAAATCTTCAAAAATACGCAACCGATTTTGAAGCGGTTTTTTTAATAGATAGAGTGATTCAAGAGGAAGGTTTATATCTATTACTATTATATAATTGTAAATTGGAAATGTTTGTCCGCGATGGACGCAAAAACTACTGAACGGATTTTAATGCGGTTTTTTTTGTTAGAAAGGTCTTGGTCAGACTTAAAATCTTACGTCTGTTTGATAGCAATCGGTTTAGTAGAACCGGAGATAAGAGATCCACGCGGGCGAAGCCGCGGGCGGAAGGCTAGTGTATAATATATGCATAATATTGAAGAGAAACACTGATAAATTTAGAGATATGCAGCGGGAACGGGATCAGAAAATATGACGGTATGAAGTTCGCCGGGACAGCTAGTATTATACAATCTAAGATCCGAATAACATCAAAGAAGATAGAAAACTCTTTGAAACTAAACCTAGTGCCTATTGAATAAAAAAAGAAATACCCTTATCTTCACTACACATAAATAAGAAGAAAGGATCTAGAAAAAAGCTTGTGGCTTATCTCTGGTTTTACGAAATATGGGTCTCCAGAGAAACACTGTTGTAAATCGCATTTGAAGCGAACCCAAATCCCTTTCACGTCACACCTACATTTTCTATTATCACTATCTAAAAGGCACACAATGTACAATATAATACGGCCACCTATTCACAAGTGCTAATGTTCCTCTCTGACCTCCGAAAAGAAAATTACACAGGTTTCTAGAGTGAAACTATTTAAAAATTAAAATGACACTTTGAGAGTTAGGAGAAAAAGTAAGGTTACACGAAGTTTTTCGTGCTAATTTAGAACCATCCATTTGCGAAAACATAGTGAACCGCAGGCGAATAGCACTCTGTGTTCATGAATTTTAAAAAGGCTAAACGGATCTGGATGAAATTTGATACAAAGATAGATTACTGTCTTGAGTAACATAGGTACTTATACTTAAGCGGATTCCTATCCCTGGAATAGGTTACTCGGAATTAAAACACACTGATAGATTTTCGTTATTATATACTAGCTGTTGCCCGCGGTTCCGCCTGCGTGGATGTCGGTTATTGCGACCGAACATAACCTATGTCCTTTCCCAAGTTCTAATCTACCTCTGTACCAAATATCATCAAAATCGATTCAGTGGTTTAGGCGTGAAAGAGTAAAAGACAGACAGACTGACAGAGCTACTTTCACATTCATAATATTAGTATGAATACTTATAAGTGTAAGTTTGAAATTGAGTTCATGAAGTTGCTGTATGTATTATGAAGGTTGCACATTTTCAGGTGAGTGAATTTTGGACGCTTGCCAGCCATTGATATATGTATATCAATGTAGCCAGCGCTTTCTTCCGTGACATTTGTCAAGGTAAGATAACTGTAGCATAAAATAAAACTAGAAGTTTTGGAGGCAGATGGAAACATTAGAAACGGGAGCTGAGCCGTGAAGGGTTCGCAACGATGCATGAATGTGAAACGTCGCAACCCGCTTCCAAAATTGGCCAACTCAGAATCTTTCCATTAAATTAGAAGTAGAAGATACTAGCCATTACACTGTTTTCAAGAACAATGCAATTAAGATAAACCGAATTAAGCATGACAGAGGTTTTGGAGAGTGAATATACATTTTTTACAGTGAGCCATCCATCTGTGAAATTATAATATAGTCGGTTATCGCGACCAAACATAGCCTACGTCCTTTCTCAAGGTCTAATCTACCCCTATACTAAATTTCATCAAAATCGGTTCAGCGGTTTAGTCGTAAAAGCGAGACAGACAGACAGACAGACAGACAGACAGGCAGACAGACAGACAGAGTTACTTTCGCATTTATAATATTAGTAGGGATTTGTGTAGATAAATACATTTCATTGTAAACAGATAAGAATCTTAAATATTTGTAGATTAATGGTAGGTAATGGGTATTTTTGGTTTACGCAAACTTAATAATCATCAACATCATAACCGCGGTAGCCTAGTGGTATGGGCAATGGACTGCTGAGACGAGGTCTTTTACCATGGCACACACCAATGACTTTTCGATGCTTTTCGAAGTTATGTGTGTATTTATCGCAGGTTTATAAGTGCCCGGTTAATGGCAATAGGCTCGCCACCTATTACATTGGGACCTAAACATAAACGGCGAAATGTGGGTGCTAGCACCTCTGCCTACCCCTTCGGGGAATAAAGGCGTGAGTTTATGTTATGTAACAAAAAATCTGAACGTGTATTATTGATTTTCGAAGTTCATGTGTGTCAAATAGAATGAAATAGATATATAATAAAATTGTGAAGGTCATAAAGGAAAACAGTGAGAAAACTTGCAGTCCTGAGAGTATTAAAACCCCTTTCACTCCAAAGTTCGGTTTTTAGTAGGTAGGTACTCTTGTTACTTCGGAGTTCGAAGAGATCTATTATCAGCAGTGAGCCAGTTTATAGACACTGTATTATTAACTAAGACCTGATAGTCACTGCAATATCTCCTTGTTCCTTTTATTGCTCGGAACTGCGCAAGTACTTAGCAGTTTCATTGCAGTCGGGCGAATGACTGGAATGCATAGAAGACAAACATAGTTAATTACCTTTTACAGCCTTTTTTATCTGTGTGTGTCAGCTTTATCAATTTGTCAATACGAAATTCTGTAGTTCATATGCGATGGGAATCGCAGAAATTATTGATTTGCGTTGTGCTTTCTACGCAGACGAGTGTTGACCTTGGCCTTAGTTTATTTTGATACATAATGGCCATTGTACTATTGAATATTCGCAATCTAATTTCAATTTGCATGTGACTATAACTATCTCCCAAAACATAGGGTTTTCGTAGTCTGTGTAGTGAGTACCTATTAGGAAAATCCTGTATTTTTTTTATTATGTTATATCTGTATTCTTATGTTAATGAAAAAATACTCGTTTTAATTGCACTTTTAATTAATATATTATTGGCAGCATCAAAAATTCATCAAAAACAATAATGAAAATGTAATTCAACAGAAAAACCTTGCCTTTAAACACTCTGCTTTCAGCATTCAAAATAAAAAATGTGTAAAAGGAAACCAGTTGCATTCGTATTTTAGTAATCACCCTGAATTCATAAACAATTTATCAAGAAGCTTTGGCATCATGAAAATCTGCTATAAGGATATTGATTTCATGAAATTTTTACATTAATATTTATTGGGCATAATTATGAAGACGACTTTATGTTGATTCATAATTGGATAAGAAAAATAACAGGCTGTAGAAAATCAACAACTTGTAAGCAGAAAAATAAAAAGTAGGTACTAACTTTTTATTTTTCTGTTTACAAGTTGTTGATTTTCTGTTGTTATTTAGCCTTCATTTTTGAAAGAATACTTTTCGTTGGTTGAGCATAGGTATTAGGTATCAATACAATAGACAAAGTCCAAAAAAAAGTCTTACGCCTTACCAAGGATAACTATCAAGTGGGACATGGAGGCTTTCTTTATCCTAAAGACGACAGACGGGGCCGTACATAGTTAGGTAATAGTATAGAAAGGTAGCATCACAAAGAATAACAACAAAATAATTGATACTGTGGCTTACGTCCATCCCTCTAGCTGACCGTAGTCATAAGAAATCAGGTCACACTGTAGGCTTAATATCCACTCCTATGATCGAATGCATTAAGAAGCAGTCTTCAATCATAAACGACAGACAAACACATACTTTTACAAGTATGTGGTAGTGTGAATACCGGCATCAATAAGGAGCAGTTGCCTACTAAAAATTTTACTCGCTAATTTAAAATTTTCTTTGTCAATTTTGTGCAAAACGAATGTATAATCATCCAAAACGACACATACTTCCAATGCCAAAGCTCAGGCAAGTATTTCACATTTCAAAAAATCCATCTCGCTGAATATACATTTTTTTTATGGAGCCCACAGCATATCAAATATGTCGTAATCATCTGTAGCCAACTGGTATTCGTTACACTTTGCCTACTCTGTATTATTTTAATGAGGATGTAACAAAATACATTTTTTTACGAAACAAAATTGAAACCAAATCATGAAGAGCAAAGAATATGTGAAATAACTGTTTTTTATACTACTTAGGTCGCAGATAAGCACACGGCCTACCTGATAGAAAGTGGTTAACGGGGCTTATAGACGAGTACAACACCAGGGGAGTCACATTCGCACTGCTAACCCTGTAAGAACAGAGAGATTCTGTGCCATCAGCGCAGAAGATAAGTAGGACAAGCCTTTGGTCTGCTACTACAATCACCCGTTTGTTTGCTTTATTGTAATTTGGCTGTTGTTGCTGTAAGTTAATAATCTAGAATGCATACTTGCATAGTATAAAATAACGCTTCCCACTGCCCCAAACATGAACCAATCAGTTGAAGCATAGATAAATCAATTACAGGATTGCACTTTACTGAGCTCGGGCGATATATCAACAGAAAATAGCTATAGAGGCACTCAATGGTATTAAACTGATTGCAACCATCCGATGCAAGGTCGATTGGGGATTTCTATACCTACAACGCTTTGCAGTATTCCCGGTGTTTTAATAAATTCGTCGCGCCGTTCTGGTTCAGGGGTGTATAGGGACTCCCGACTCCTTATAGATCTTCAGAGGTCAAGTTAACCTCACTTGCTAACCAGTACACATGCTAATTAAAGGACAGGGCCAGACGGTAGCTGCTTCTGCAAAAGCCATAGCGTTTATCTTATTTGTGCCTTTGTCTTTATCATCACAATGATAGGTCCTTTATTACATTTTGGTCATCAAATTGACTGCCCGTCTGAGGGTATTGCACGGGACATATATTTTTTATCTATACGCGCAGTACACGTTTCTTAGTTGTCTTTTAAGGACCAAGATACGTGTCTTTTACGTGTCTTTTACTTGTCTATTAGGACCAAGATACGTGTCCCGAGGTATAAGCTAGGGTGCAGGTGCAGTTCAAAGAATAGTGGCGGCCATTATAGATGCTGTCTCCAAAATGGCGGTCCCTACCTCGACAAATGCTTCTACCCGATTACCGAAGAAAGGAGGTTAATGTTTTTTCACGCCCTGCTTAAAAGACGTGGCTGCAGTACAGCACCAATACCCATTGTTGCAACAAATCCTCGCTGCACTTGCAGTAGGGAAAGGCGGGAAAATTCTTCCTTTTCTTCCATATTATCTCTGTCTGACATCATCTCCACCTCATCATCATCTCTGTCTGACCTATATTTTATGTACCCACAAGACTCAAAGTATTTTAAGTTCCTTCCACATTTGCAAGTTCATCTTTTATTCACTGAAAGCTTCGATCGCTCTGCGCAAGATATAAATAGGAGCATTTGTATTATTGTGGTTCATGGATCGGTTACAAAGCCTCCACGGTATTCATGTATTGAAATGGCCACCTTTTAAACCGACTTCAAAAAGTAGGAGGTTCTCAATGCATTGTTATTCTGATATGTTCAAATGAATACACAAATGTTTATCATTTTTAGTATAGTTTTATTTATTCCTAGTTTTACTTACGATACGTTAAAAACTAATAGCCTAAAATACTAGTTTAATTTGAAATTATAATATAGTGATATTATAGGTAGGTATAGTACATCTAGGTATTATGCCTACAGAATTTTTAAAAATGGTTAGGTACTTTAATTGCTTTCCTTTTGTCGTGGATTCGTCAATGATAGGATCAATTAAGACTAAATTGCCTTATTATCACCTTTTACTCAACGTGACTACCCGTACCTTTAAAAAAGAACCTACATTTTACCAGCGGCACATTGTTACAAAAGCGAGACATTTTGAGCAACGAAAATAATCAGCCGGATCCAATTATACTGTAGGTACTTACTAAAAAGCTTCCTCGTTGTGTCATTTTATGTACCTACTTACTTTAATGTTCTTTTACTGGTTCCGTTTACCAAAACCACGGACAAAAGCTTAGTATATGATTGAGTATAATGTTAATCCCTATAAAGGCTCTTCGCTACGATAAGTTGGGAACGATACCAGCCGTTCAGTTATTTATTATAATGAATCACCAAAGTTTTTGTGCAATTACCAGATAAGGCTGACGCTCCGGTTCCTAAATAATGGCGACTTTATCCTTATACTTATTTATTTATCTTTGAGAATAAATTATCCAATACAAAGTGAAAATGAGGCTACGAAAATGCTCAGAGAATTTTCGTTGTGACATTTTCACTCGTTATTTTTTTATCGCAGAGAATAAATTATCCAATATAAAGTGAAAATTATGTTGCAAAAATACGTTAAGAAACTAGATATAAGAAAGTATATACTTTGAGAGCTACGTTGAAAGAGCCTTAGAAAATCCTGTTGCGAAGCGTGCGATCAATTTCTGCAGTAACATACTTGAACGCTTTCAACACGAACAAAAGACTTTCCTATCCCTAGATTTAACAAAAAGAATGCACCTGACAGTAAAAAGCTACCTAAGCTTTAGAACCTCTTTTAAACAAATCCCATCAACTTACATAGAATTTTCCTCAAAGCTGCCATTGTTTTGAAATGAAACCGAATTACACCTTTAACCGCATTTATATTCGAATATTTTTCCCTTCGTTCATTCGCTCCATCAGCGAATACGAACAAAAACGTCCTATAAGCGTTTCTTTCACGCTGTCGGCCGAGATATCCTCATTAGAGACCGCGACCCGGCTCAAAAGGATACTCCTCCGCTGAAGCGTTGATGGTTTTTACTTGGTTACACAGAGCTACGGCGATAAAAACTACTTTAGGTAGGTAAGTAATTGAATTGTATTTCAAAAGCTGCTCTCGAATAACATTTAGTTTTCAAAATTCGTTGTTTCAAATCAATAAAAATGGTTTGACGCCATAAAGCTCATTTGAGTGAGGTTCACGAAAATATTTATGTCCAAAGGCACATGCGGAAAATGAGTAAGATTAGGGACACACAATAAATGCAAAGAGACGATATAAAGCGACAATTTAAACAGGTATGAACGTTGAGAACCACATTAACGATTTCACACGGTCCGGACAAATAGAGATACGAAGCGAACCTTTTTCCTGTAATTATCTTCAGTTGTATTGTTGGCAGTTTACGTGAATTTTACACGTCTGTGGAGCGGTAGGCAGTGGTGTATTAACACCCACATTTCATGAAATATGATTTTGGGATTCACGTAATAGCAGGCGAGCCTGAATGTTACATGTTAACAAAATGTCACAATGTTACGCCCTTTTCACATGCACACGGTCACGGCACGGCCGCCGTGCGAAATGTATGAGCTACGCCGCCGTGCCGTGGCCGTACCATGTGAAAGCGCTCTATGTAGCTCATATATTACTACTTGACACGGCACGGCGGCCGTGCCGTGACCGTGTGCATGTGAAAAGGGCCTAAGTCTCAACTTGACCATGGCTGCTGAAAAGCACGCAAAATATCGAGATCAGTGTTATAATAAAGTAACACCAAATAAATTGCGATAGACTCCGATAAAAATTATTGTATTAAAAAATATTAGCGAGTAGTGCATTTTCAATCAGCCCATACCTTTCACCACTCTCATTACGAATTTGTGTAGTTTCAAAACGAATTTATGTCGTAAGTAAATACTTCGTCAGTACCTACTAATATTTTGAATAAAACATCTCTTTTCCCAAACTTATATTAATTCATATCAGTTAAGAAGAAATTCGGTCGAGATCTATATAGCAGTTCGTAACTTAGATGAAGTTTGGTAAGTGTATATCGAGTGAAGTATTACTAAAGTAAGAACTTGGATCGCAAACAAATCCTTCTTCGCCTTGGTACTGCGCGGTTAGGTACTCTTAGACAAGGCACACGATTTGCAATTAGTTAAAATGAAGACTAGTGTACTTTTATATATTATGCCTAGGTAGGTACCTACCTATATTTTGTAACATTAATGATACTAATGTTGTCAGCAAAATGTTATTATATTTATCATCGATATATATTATATTAGCTTTTGCCCGCGGCTCCGCCCGCGTGGATGTCGGTTATCGCGACCAAACATAGCCTGTCCTTTCTCAAGGTCTAATCTACCCCTATACCAAATTTCATCAAAATCGGTTCAGTGGTTTAGACGTGAATGGGTAACAGACAGATAGACAGACAGAGTTACTTTCGCATTTATAATATTAAGTATGGATTTATATGGTTATATAATCTTCTTGTTTTTATAAATGGCCAATTTGAGTAGTCGCCTAACCTAACTGAGAATGAACTTAACTATGAATCCGAAAAACTTAATAAAATCGATTTTCTCGAAGAATATCGGATGAGTAGGTACAATAACCGGTACTTCTAACCTGTCCTTTATTTTCAAATATTTTATTTATCAATTTTAACTTTTACGTAGATATTGTAAATATATCGCCAATGTAATAAGATGAGAACGACACAAATATAACAGTATATGATGTTGAAAATGTTTTGACAGGTAACTAACTACGATCTAGTATTTCCATCGCAAAGCTTTCTACTCAATATTGTGTGTCCCTTAAGTTACTGATAAAGGAAAGAAGGGTCGTTATGTTTTATATAAGACCTTTTGTCCCCTTTTCGCGATAGAACCTTTTATTCTATCTCGATACCAGCTTAAGTTATTGAAAAGTATAGAACGTTTTTCTAACATCCCACTCACTAAATCAATCATTTTATAACGTTGTTTGTTTACAAATGAAACCATTAACTTAGGTAGGTATCTCACAAACAGTCATTGAATGGGCTTATCTTATTACTAAAAGCCAAACAAGGTTATGTCTGATAGACTGTGATTATCAACATTTTTGTATGTAACAAATCTTAATGAAATATTTACAAGAGGAGTAAAATTTTCTGTCGTCACAGTATTTGTGCAGAACGTAACTTTTATACTTAGGTATCTTCAAATAAACTGGTTTAACAGTACGTGACCAAATAGTATTAAAGTCTATAAACACTTGGACCACTTGGACTTATCTACGTTAAAGAAATTATGTTTAAGGCAGTAATGCAACACGTACTACACGTGCTCACTGGAGAGGCTTTGTGTTGTCAGTGGGAAAACCAAAGGTTTTGTCCCACCTATCTTTTGCGCTGACGGGACAGAATCTCTCTGTTCTTACAGGGTCGGCAGTACGAGTGTGACTCCCCTGGTGTTGCATACGTCCATAGGCCACGGTAACCACTTCCCATCAGGTGGGCCGTGTGCGTGTCTGCCACCTAAGTAATACCTGTATAAAAAAACACTTACCACCAGGAGGGCCGTGTGTTTGTCTGCGACCTAAGTAGTATAAAACAAACGTACTACCACAACTAATCTTACCGTGCAACCTTCAAGAATTGTGTTTTTACCCTTTAGGAATTACTTGCGCTATTCACTGACTGCGTAAAAGCAGGCGAAACGTCGGGATCAGTGTAAATAATAAAATAACACTAAATACATAGAATTCAGTATAAAATTTAATTTCAATGTGCAATATTCTTTCGTTAACTTCTAATAATATCCTGCAAAAATTGAGTTAACAGCTAATAAAACTGAAAAAATATTATAACGGTGAACTTTGATTCTACCTTGGTGAAACATTTTAATGTAAATTCTTCCTAGTTGCGTCAAGCGCCGCATATTACACTACCCAACTTGCGAAGCACTCCAAAAGTCACGGGTGAACTATTTAGCATATAACACAAATTTTATCAAAGAAACTTCTAAAGGAACGTTAACATGGTAGAGAGTAAAAATAATACAGTGTGCTTTTTAAGTAGGTAACTTTTAGAACTTGTAGTAACAAGAGTTAAACTTAAACTAGGATTCTCATTATCTTATTATAGCTAGGACGTCCACGGCAATGCGGGTTAAAAAATAGTTTTACTTTTCCCGGGAGTCCTGAGACTTGCGAAGTGTCATTACTCGGTGTTTTCCAAGTCACCCTCACCTTCTTGTCAGAGTTCCTGCGAAGCAATGACGTATTTCTTGCGCTTGTTGTTGTGACCACAGCCGCTCTCGTAAAAGTCATCAAAACAATCAAAAATAATAAGCGGACTCCGAGCTCCAGATTGCAAACCTTGGACCTTAAAGCTGTGAAAGAAAAGCTTTCGTCATGGCCTCGTCCGTCCATCTGCAGGTATACCGACTTAAGGTCCAACCCCACCAAACGGACGGCATCGGCCCGGATTTTACAATCTTTAAACAAAATTAAATCTTATTATCACAGTGTTTGAAGTTTATACTACCAAGTCACGCACAACAGCTTGACAGCGACGTGCGGTGGCATGACGCACGTCAAGCTGTCATGCGTGACTTGGTAATATAAACTTTAAATGCTGTGATATAAGATTTATTTCGTTTAAAGATTGTAAAATCCATTCCGATGCCATCCGTTTGGTGGGGTTGGACCCTTAGGGTCCGAAAATCAAAGTAGGGCTCTTTACACATTACAAGGATCAGTGCCCCGAGCACGCAGAATATTCGTTTTCGTAACGTAAACCTATCGAGAGAAGCAGGCTTGTCACACACACAGGTTCACAGTAGGCAGGCGGCCAATCGCAATAGGCAGGTTTACACGTGCAGTTCGGAACGAAGGATTTACCACGCGCCAGTCCAAAACTGTCGGTTCGGAACGAGCGTGTAAATGCTAGCCACGCGACGGAAACGACAGTTCGATCTGTCAGTCGGCGAGTACGCATCGCTCCACAGTTTCATCCGCAGTCACCTGTAAATAAATATTGTAGCGGAATGTCGGTTTGGAGCCCGGAGGTCAATACACATTTCATAAACTTGCACTGCCAGCACCCATGTTTATGAAAAATAAAAAGCTCTGACTATTCAAATACAGATACCTTACGTAATCTTCTGGGTAATTTTTTCGAAATTCTTTTACTATTGATATATTAGTATGTCTATATCTTCGTCTGTATTTCTTTTCCCATATTCAAAGTCTTCTGGTGCTGTTCAAACCGACTACGAACCCAGCCAACGCAACTGAAAGAGGAACCTGAAAGATCTGCCTGCGTTCCGAACTGTGGTCATTTTTATTCGCAAAATATCACTACAGTTTGATCCGCAGTCCAAAACCGACAAATCGGAACGGCGCACAGTGGTTCGAAATTTGAGCTCCATTGACATAGAAACTAAAAGTGAGGAAATTAAAAAAAAAAAATTGTAATGGCTCTGGCATACCTCGCTATATGTCATATTAACGTATGAATGGTATAAGTAGCTCCACGCGTGAGAAAAAAAAGTTTTGTGTTTTTTTTGTATGGGAGAAAACACTTAAAGTGATTTTTCTTTCAACTGAATGGAACTGAAGGGCTGGTGCTCACACCAGCTATTGTACCACACACGGCGATCAAGATGACATCAAATTCACGCACCTTTACGCACCACTCCGCACGTAGTAACATTTTGGAATATTGAATTTTCGATATGTGATTTTTCAAATCTTTGACGTAGTTAAATGTAGTTGCCGGTCCATTTACTTATAATGTCAATAGTTTTTAGCCTATAAGTGACTTTTAGGATGACAATAATTAAAAATAATATTGATTATACGCATAAGTTTTTTACAAAATTGCATTCCGAGAGCTAAGTAGCTCATTTGTTAATCACCGTGATTATGGTTGTTTATGATTAAATATGATTGACGTGAGATTAACCAATTAGGCTCTGGCATATCTCGCTTTATGTCATATTAACGTATGAATGGTATAAGTAGCCCCACGCGTGAGAAAAAAAAGATTTGTTTTTTTTTTTGTATGGGAGTAAACACTTAAAGTGCTTTTTCTTTCAACTGAATGGATCTGAAGGGCTGGTGCTCACACCAGCTATTGTACCACACACGGCGATCAAGATGACATTAAATTCACGCACCTTTACGCGCCACTCCGCACGTAGTAAAAGGAGACGGGGAGGCTTTCATACATTCTTGGGCCAAAAATGTAATAAGATGAGGGTGGTATCAATTAAGAGCATATTAATTATTAAACCATCCCTGAAAATTCTGCAGATTTTGGATATCTGAGAGCAGAGTTATAAGAGATTTAGTAAAAGTGAGGTTATGCAAGAAATTGACATTTTAGAACTGTGATTTCTGTGGTGTTTTAATAGAAAGTGGTCATTTTTTATCTTAAAATACTTTTAAATTGTACTGTATTATATTTCACTCAGGGATCATGTACGAAAACTTACAAAGAGATTTTAAAGATATGGAGTACAAGGATGTTATGTTAAAAAAAAAACACTTTAAATAATAATTATCTTTTATTCTTCTTCAATAATAATTAAAGTATTGTCTAAGAAATGCGCAGGTGGAAATATATTACCTTATTTACTTCATTTTCTATGCCACAATTCACACAGAGATCCATGTCAAAATCCAAAATAATGGTAACCAGGAGCAAGCTGAGAAGTCCGTAAAGAGAAATCACTGTTAAGGGAATATAATCAAGAAATCAACTGGAAATACTCAAAACGCAGAAGTCAATTGATCATTGGATTTAAACCAATAAACCGATACAGCATACTGATATAGCATACTTTTGTACATATTTTATAAACAATTGTATATCCCATAAGCCGTGTAAATATACAATTTTTCGATAAAATAATTAATTTTGAAGATTGAATAAATAAACTGATTGACTGAAAATGGAGCTGTCAGCTGTCACAGCTTAAAAATACAGTTGATAAACACAAGAAATAATTAATCGATTAACGGAAATCGATTCAGAATTTATTTTTATTACACTATTATTTGGTATTTTAAATGGTTATTATTATTATAATGATTAAGTTTTGTTCACTCTGATTGATTTAATATCAAATTGTGATGCAAGTGTTTTAATACGCAATATTGTTTAAATAATTTTTAGTAATCGATATTTTATTTTGCTAGTGGAATAAACTTAGTTTTAAGATTACTCGTCTTCCAGACTTTCAATTGAGCTGGTTTTTTAATATTTTGAAATAGAAAAAAATACCGCTTTTTTTAAGTCATATCTCAACTCATTACAATTTTGGCCCAGAAGTCCCCGTCTCCTTTTGAAATGTTAAATTTCTGATTGTGATTTTTAAAATCTTTGACGTAGTTAAATGTAGTTGCCGATCCAATTACTTATAATGTCAATGGTTTTTAGCCTATTAGTGACTTTTATGATGACAATAATTAGAAATAATATTGATTATATGCATAAGTTTTTTACAAAATTGCATTCCGAGAGCTAAGTAGCTCATTTGTTAATCACCGTGATTATGGTTGTTTATGATGAAATATGATTGACGTGAGATTAACCAATTAGGCTCTGGCATATCTCGCTTATTAGACGTACATTCATTAAAAAGTATGAGACATGGCTGCAAGAGGATATAAAATGACGACCTCATCGTGAGGGGAAAAATGAACTCCTCTTCAGTGTCAGTAGAGGAGCAACCATGTACCAGTTTTGACTCTAGTTTAAATGAGGGTGCATCCACATCCTGTGGACCGGAGACATGCAATGTTGGAACGTCAACATTAGTTGTGAGTCCAAGAAAACCTTTCATGGAGCTAAGTGCGCGACAAAAGAGAAGGAGAGTGGAAGAGCTCCTAACGCATAGCACTGAAAGGACCTATTTGGCTCCGCTAGAGCCTAATTGGTTAATCTCATGTCAATAATATTTAATCATGAACAACCATAATCACGGTGATTAACAAATGAGCTACTTAGCTCTCGGAATGCAATTTTGTAAAAAACTTATGCATATAATCAATATTATTTTTAATTATTGTCATCATAAAAGTCACTAATAGGCTAAAAACCATTGACATTATAAGTAATTGGATCGGCAACTACATTTAACTACGTCAAAGATTTTAAAAATCACATATCAGAAATTCAACATTTCAAAATTTTACTACGTGCGGAGTGGCGCGTAAAGGTGCGTGAATTTAATGTCATCTTGATTGCCGTGTGTGGTACAATAGCTGGTGTGAGCACCAGCCCTTCAGTTCCATTCAGTTGAAAGAAAAAGCACTTTAAGTGTTTTCTCCCATACAAAAAAAACACAAAACTTTTTTTCTCACGCGTGGGGCTACTTATACCATTCATACGTTAATATGACATAAAGTGAGATATGCCAGAGCCTAATTGGTTAATCTCACGTCAATCATATTTAATCATAAACAACCATAATCACGGTGATTAACAAATGAGCTACTTAGCTCTCGGAATGCAATTTTGTAAAAAACTTATGCGTATAATCAATATTATTTTTAATTATTGTCATCCTAAAAGTCACTAATAGGCTCAAAACTATTGACATTATAAGTAAATGGACCGGCAACTACATTTAGCTACGTCAAAGATTTGAAAAATCACATATCGAAAATTCAATATTTCAAAATGTTACTACGTGCGGAGTGGTGCGTAAAGGTGCGTGAATTTGATGTCATCTTGATCGCCGTGTGTGGTACAATAGCTGGTGTGAGCACCAGCCCTTCAGTTCCATTCAGTTGAAAGAAAAATCACTTTAAGTGTTTTCTCCCATACAAAAAAAACACAAAACTTTTTTTTCTCACGCGTGGAGCTACTTATACCATTCATACGTTAATATGACATATAGCGAGGTATGGCAGAGCCATTACAATTTTTTTTTTTTAATTTCCTCACTTTTAGTTTCTATGTCAATGGAGCTCAAATTTCGAACCACTGTGCGGCGGTTTGGAACGGATTCCCGATGCGCGGTTCAAAACTGCACGTGTAAACGCCGCTAATCAATCGTTGTCTCGATACGTGTACGTTACGAATTCGAATTTTTTCGTGCTTGGGCACTGAATGATTGTTAAAACTAATCGTTTATCATCTGAGGTGGTATGATTATTTATCTTTCTGGCATAAGGTACGTCTAAAATGCTTGCTATAAGTCTTTATTAGTTAAATTTTAATAAATTTGGATAAATATAAACGGTATAACTTACAAATTAAACTTCGTAAGTCGTCGTACGGACTCCAATGGCTTAAACAAAAGTTACTTTAACTTAAATATAAAACTTTATAAAAGGTTCGCTTTCTAAGAAGTTCGACTTTGACTAAAATCATTAATAAAAGTAAACTTTGAAAGTCTTTAACAAAATTGTTAGTGGTTTAGGTTAAATAAATATATGGGAATCGATGAAATTGAAGAGGTCTGATATTCATAAATGACAATAGAATGATCTATGTTACAAAACCAATTTCCCTGAGGTACACTTCTTTAGGAGTTTTATCGTTTGTACTGCTCACTATCTACAGACAAAAATATTTGCAGAACATGCATTCCTATCCTATACAAAATCAAATACCACGAAACTACGTTCACATTTTAAAATTGCAAAAACAATATACAATTTAATCCCCGTATATGCTTGTCCGCCTCGCGTCTGTACGCTCTTTGTAAATCATGTCAACTGCACTGTGCGCTGCGGTGGTAGGCAATTTGTGCATTTTCCGCATCAAATTCCAACAACATACTTATATGAATATAAATATTTGCATTGGTCTGGGTGTTTCTATGTATAATATGTATGTATTTACAAAAAAAAAGTATTTAAGTATGTATATCCGCATTCTAGATTCCATAACACAAGCTAATTAAGCTTACCATGGGTCTAGATAGCGTTGTGTAGAATGTTGTAGAATATTTATTATTATTATTTATATATATTATTATGTTCAATGTTCATACCTATATAAGTAGTTCCTCTTAATTTTGTTTTTCCTGGAACAACTATTACATATTTTTAAGGCATATAATTACAAAATTCCTCTAATAACTAAGTCAAGTTGTATTTCAATACCAGGGGGGTGTCACTTCAGACAATACTGGCTAGCATAATGCCAAAACAAGAATAAAAAATAAGTAACACAGGTACATCCTTAGATTAATGTTAATCTTCTACTCGGAGCTTGAAAATCGAGCTACGTTAGTATTTTACTTCGTGGAGTAAAAATTTAAACGCTAACAAAATTCAGCTTCAACATTTACCAAGAACGTCGACGTGTACCTATCTAAACGTCGCAATGTATTTTTTACAGTCCAATGCGTTCTATTTCCAAAGAGACTGCAAAATTTCTCGTTGAAAAATGGCAGTGAATTGTGATCTTTTTTAAAGTTTCTTTATCTACCAAAGTAAGTCGAGCTGTTGGAACGACTTAAGAAAATGGGTTAGTAAATAGTGGAGAGGGTGTGGATACTCGACGTAGCTCTGTGTAGACACTCGAGTCTTCAGAAACAGTATCCGACGAACTGTTCCTTTCTCTATACAAACGTTATTTACCTTCATTCATTTATTTTGTCTTCAATATAAAGTCGACCTAGATTAAGATTTGGGGAATAGGGTTACTAAAATTTTAACTAGTGAGGTAGGAAGCGAGGAAATCAAACACTTTAGGACAGACATTTTTAGTAAATACACAATTATAGCGCTTTCAGGGATCTTATATTCCTATTAATTTTCTATCATTTTTTAATCTTACTTCTTACTAATATGGTGACTACGAGTTTTTAAAGATGGATGTTTGTTACTCTAACACGTCAGATTGTCTAAATAGATCTGAGTAAAGTCTGCAAGCATATATGCGAACCGAGCAAAGAAAAGACAAGATGTTTGCTTGCCTTTTCTTTGCTAACCTCCTGTATTATATTATTCAGCCCATATTCTCAAAAGTTGATGACAGGATGAAGTCACGTCACTCAAGATTATTTTGGTTGGCGTGCTCGCTACCAGTGAAAGTAACCGAATGCTACAGCAATTGTTCAAAATTTAATCAAGAGTGACGTGACAGTGTTGCCACTTCGTTCTAGCGGTTCAGTTTATACTGTAATATTTGTTTTATATATTTTTTTACCTCACTTTTAATATTCATATGGAAGACTTTCCTTACACGAAATAAAAGATGTCTTATGTGATGGAATTCAAAATGAAACTCTTTGTATGCCTCTAAGTAAAGAATCGCCCGACTACGGCAAATCGTCTTTGTCATAGTAGAGTTATAAAAAGTTATAAATTATACTAATAAATTTAAATTGAAAGGTCCTGGGCGGGATTAAACCTCGACAGTCTCACACCAGGTGAGCCAACCTGGATATTTACTTTAAGTGTACAATTTGGATACAAGATAAACCACAGTCTACCTAAGTTTTTACAGGCGTGACTGCTACGAGAATCTGAACCCAACCACGAAAGTTGAATCTAGGCCTGAGCCTCGTCCGTCGAACTACAGATAAATTGGCCCGGCTTGATGGCGAGGTTGGATGGAACTTCATACACTCCAAAACGCAATAAATGATGGAAACATAACAAATGATAACATCAGAAAAATTAACAGACCGTAGTAAGAAAGTAAATAACCACCCCTAAGTAAATAATTTAAATGAAGACTTGTCGTCGAGCGGAAAATTAACAGCCTGTGGGCACGAGATTAAGCAATCAAAGAGAAAATTGTCTTCAGTAATGTATGACTGGCTTTTACTTTTACACGCAATTTCACCCGCTATGATATCGGTTATAGTTCACATGTACGAAGTTGTGAAATAAAACTAACCTATACGTCAGTAACTACGTAAGAAAAGAAGAATAAACATCCAGTGATGAGGTAGATATTATAAATAATAAAAATAAAATCTTTTACATTAGACTACACGGCCCATATCTTTTAATAATTTCTTAACATCTATGTTAGTAATTTCTCAGGGATGCTGCGCGCATTTGATAACTTCATCGAGCCAAATTTATCTTGATGAATCTGTCAATCCTCTTTGTAAAAACACTCCCAGAATGCTTTTGGTGCTCGCCTTGACTCTGTGCAGCTAGGCAGGCATCTATTATGTTATCTGAAATTTATTATTATTATGTTGTTTGACGGCAGTCAAACTTTTGTTCTTCGCTGTTCATACTAATGTGCATGTCTTTTTGCACTCGAGCTATCGCTCACGTAAGTTCACGTAACCTACTCGAATTCGGAGTGCCCGTTTTTAAGTGCCAGTGCCTTCTATCTCCTTTTTATATGCAAAATACTATCAGAAGATACTTTTTTTTCTGGCTATCTTTCCCTGAATGATGAAATACAATACATACTTATCGAACTATAATTTAAATATTAATTTTTTTGTTCTTATACAAAACGTTGAAAGCATAAAAACCATCAGTATCTACAGCAAAATATTTAAGACACCAACAAAATGTTTATTTTCGGTTACTTTGTAAATTGTTTGTCTGTAATTGAATCTGGCGCCCGGGGCTTTAGATCAAAAAAATATTGACTGACAATGTATTTTGCGTCTGGAGTAGACTTTGATTGATTAATAGTACATTATGGTACAAGTGAGCAACGTTGGTGATTACCGCCGAGGCGTCATTGAGACCCGAGCCGGCAGGCGAGGGTCTTAAGACAGCCGAGGACGGTAATCATCATGCTCACACGTGCCATACGACGTTTTACAACACACTTGCGAATAAAATAATACTACAAATACTAAATAAACAATACTACAAATTAATTCGTTTTCCTATGCGCGCGTATTTAACAATGGCGGTCGACCATATTTAAAAAAAAATGAGGTTTGAACTTAACTTTTTTTTACTCTGTTTTTTTTTCTGTACTTAGAGAAAAAAAAAAGTTAAATTTGAGCGAAAATTTTGTTTATTACACAAGTATTACAAGTTGAAATTATTTATTTAAATACGAAAATGCATCAAATGACCATACAATTAATAGGCGTATTAATTTATTCGTACTATTAAACACGTTATTTTTTGTATCAAAACTTTTTTAAGAACATAGACAATTATAGACACTTCCTATAAAATTTAAAAAAGAATCTATAACTCACTTTTGTGAATAATAGTAATGAAAAAGTCACAGTTTTATAATAGGTGTCATTCCGTGCTTAATTGCGGTAAAATAATATCACTGTTATGAGCAGGTGTGTTGTAAACGTAATTTTTCTCTGTGTATTAAAGCAAGTTTAATATGTTTTTTTACTTAAACTAATCCCTTCCGTGCTCCCACTGTGACTAGAGCCGGCCCTAACCTTTGATCGGGGTAGAAGGAGATTGTTTTGCAGCGCCTTTGGGTTGAAGCTTTCATTTTCCGCATCAATCAAAAAATGCCACCAGTATTTTATTTTGCACTGTAAATTGCTTTTCCTATTTGGCTTTGGCACCCCTTGCCACCTGATGCCTCTCGTTCTAGTCCAGAGCCACCGTTTTATTTTTGTGGCGTTTTATTAACAGCAGACCAATGCAAAAATACATACATTTTCATATTAATCATGAATACACATATTTACACTGAGCGGGAATCGAACCTGCGACCTCTAACTTAGCAATCGTACGCTCTACCGCTACAGGGGGTGTCTAGGAATAGAAGAACCCGGTTTTGATGCAGCTATAAATGGCCAGCACCGATATTTTGATGACTTAGGTAGTCATTTTCAAACTCAAACTCTTTATTACATTCACGTAGGAAAGTATGTAGGTACAGACAGATATTTGTACGTGTTTAATAAATTGCTGGACTCCACATGAAGCCCTGTTGGGCCTCAACAAAGTAGTTTATACATAATTAAAATGAAATTATTGATAAATTTAATTGAATGGTGAATTAATTGAAACTGAAAATACAACAAAAACAAAAACCATTCAACATGAAAACCAATAAAATAGACATTAGTCATTATTCATGTTACAAGCATTATACATATCAGACTTGTTGAAAGCTGATTAAACTGCATCTCAGCGTACTTAGCTCAGGCTAATTGCCGGGGCTCAGAACGGAAGTGGCAACGCTTCGCCCCTTTACTTTGGAGGAGGCGTACGCGGAAGTTATTACTAGATACAATGGAGAAACTGGGGCTCATCGTATCTGAATTCAAGTGAAGTGGAGTATTTCGGTTGACCTCTGTTTGGGCAATCTGTTGAGCAATTAGTTGAAGGAGTAAGCAAAGATATTGGTAATATTCGACCCTAATGAAAACCGCTATGCATTTTACTTTTTTATGTATTCCGTCACACTTTCTTCGTTTAGTTAGGTAACTTTCTATTAACACCTGCTTGCATTCAATGCTTGTACTTCCATGTTTGCAATGGAAGCATTGGTCCGCTATTTCCAGTATTTTTCTTGATTTGGCTTGATTTGGATTTTGATTTTTGCGGGCGCGATTGCCGGTTGATCTTCCAATCTCGAAAGCCGACGCCAGAGCCTCGTCTGTTGTTAGTAGGTGACAGCAGTAGCAGATGAGATAAGCTAGGGTCTATCTACACCCCCATATCGTAGGCACCTAAACTTCTATCATCATCTACCTGCTCTTGTTCCAAATGTTTAGTCTGCGCAACATGTCATTCTTCTGCATACATTTCTGTCAGATTTCATGTTCTCAGTCTCTCCCTTCTTTGTCATATCCTCTTTTACGCACTCCATCATTACTTGCTATCTGTAAAAAGCTGACACAAATGTTATAGATTGAGGATTGGTATTGCCATTCAACGTGGCAATGCCGCCAGCCTTCTGGCCACCCTCCCAGTTGACGTCGATGGGGAGGAATTCTTTGACGCCTGAACCTGCAGCTTTGTACCTATATAGCTCAGACTAAAAGAATAGTATAGACGGAACGCTTCGAACATACACTTGAAGTCAAACATTTTCAATGTGTGCGTGTGTGACTCGGATTTCCGTGTACCGATACCACTAACAGTGTGTGCGTAATGTTGCCGGCAAATGAAAAAGTCTCCCAGAAATATCTATGTACCTATTGGACATATTATGGAATATTTATTTGTTATAATAAATGTTATTATTCTATATCATTTAGACTAATGATTATTAGAATGGCGAGCTGATGTCTCTGCCTACCGCGGAAGGAATTAGGCATGTGAATGAACACTGAGTAGGTAAAGACACTTTAGATTCTAAAGGATAAACAACAGTATCACAACACACAACAACAGTGTTGAAGTGCTCGTGGCCAAGTGCGCTCACTTTTCACTAAACGATCAGGGGGTTAAGCTACATAGACGCGATTGTAATTTGGATGGGTGACCTAAGTTGTATTTCATCTGAGCGCTTCAATGCCTCGGACGGCACGTAAAACGTCAGTTAAGACTGAGGCCTATGTTGGTAACCTGATTATCTCTGTCAGTGGTTGGCCATTAATCAGAACTCAAGCTGGGAGGTCAGATTGCAGTCCCTCCCAAGATTGGCGAAAAAATCAAGCCACATATTAAGTAGATTGCAGACACAGATGTGATCGGGAGTTCGGGACTAAGGCAAGAATGATGTTGATGATGATGATGATAATTAGAAACATCAAGCTTGTCAACATTCATGATACTGTTTTTTTTACTCAGTACTTTACAAATTCCCACAAATACTGCAAAATATTTTATGGAAATGATAAAAAAATTATGGCATCACTGTAGAATATGGCGGAGGTTTTGTGTTCCTAGTTTGTGCAACTAAATTATTTAGAAAAATGTTATGAAATCTATTATGAAATAGTTATCTACTTATGAAACGATAATCCAGTATTATTTCTATGAATTGTTGATGTGTTTTTACACCTTTTCAATACACAATACGTCATATTTATAATATTTTGTTCAGCAGTGATCGGACGTGCGCATACGTTCGCTGCTCACAAGGAGTGGCGAGCGAAGCGATACCCCATTGCTTTATAGTACTACTTTTGGTGGCTTCACCGGCTAGCTCTAAGCGTTCCGTCTATACTATTCTTTTAGTCTGAGCTATATAGGTATATTATGTATTGTTTTTATACCATGTAATTATGTAAATAATTGTTATTTATTAATTGAATTAAATAAAACAACGTCTTATAGTGAGTGGTATAGATTATAACTATTCAAATTACTTGTCCGGGACATCCCTCTTGGGGATTTAATAATGACAGTCCAATATTTGAATTGTGTACTCGAGAGCTCGCTAACTTGGTCTGACAACAGAGCGAATTACGTCTACCAATTGTTCACTAAGGACTCCTTATCTGTTACTTTTAGCTTCAAGTCTAAATATAAACCTCACTGATTTAAATATAAAATCATATTCAAAGATTTCATAAGAAAATAAGATTTTTTCTTGGAAAAAGTATAAAAAGGATATTTTTGGAAGGTATTCAGTTATAGTATCAAACATATTATGGTTTATACAATTTTGGGAGTATGTAATAGAAAGTTAACTATTCGTAATGAGAACCAGCACAAGCTAGTTAAGCTCTAATATCATAGTATTGAATGACCTAGAATTAGGTATCATAAGTATAACCTGAAATATACGAAAATTTCAATCGATTTTGATTACGAAAATCGGATACTTAGTCGAAATCTTGGTGACCAAGTAACCAGTACCAAAAGTAATAACTAGTCATAATAATTAGGCCTCGTAATATCTCATTCACTAAAGAATATAATCCTACAGACTACACGATTCAATTAAATAGTTTTGGTTTTTAATAACATATTATATCCATCATCATATCTCTCACCTACAGCCTAAATTTGATCTTTTGAAACTTGACTTCATATTAATTAAACTTTGCTCACCACCCGGCGACCAAAATTACTGCTACACCGACCACGACACGTTTTAGTTTAATTGAATGTATGTTTACTATGTTTGTATACATTTATGTGTAGCCTATCGTATGTCACGTATCTCTGGGATGTGGGTTGAAGCACCATTGATGTGATTATAAGTGGATGCTATACATGAAAGGTCATCCAAATGTAATGGGTTTGCAATAGGACATGTGAATAGGAGTAGTGATCATTGAGGGAGAAATGTTGATTAGTAAAGGGCATAGGGCAATTTCAACACTTAGACATGACCCCCTAGACAAGAGGCAATGCCTTGACCGACGTATTGTAGAATAGAATAATGAATGTATTTGATTTGACGTAGGTATATGACACATTATGACGTTTATAATATACATTGACGACTGTAATATGCGTCAAATCTTACTTGCATTCTACGCCAGCTAACGAATTGCCACTTGTCTAGGGGGGCTGAAGTAGGTAATTATTGTTAATTCGTGACAGAAAAGAAACCAAAAAAAAGAGCAAAAGTCTTTAGGTACATGAAAAGGAGACGTGTTAACTATAGCGCCAATTGGTATTGAACGACGATACAACACAAATATAGAATTAAAGCTTATACTATACCAGAACGCAGGTAGGTACCTCAGTATAAAAATATATCTTAGTATCTGTTCAATTAGCGCTAAGCTTGCCAGAACTTACGTACTACACAAAAGTTTGGACTTAAACCTAGCAGCTTATCTTTTGCTTTAAGAATTATAAATTGCTTGCAAAAAGAGCAATCCTCTTTAATGCAAAAGAGGTCGACGTGATTCCAATTAAACATCGCAAACAAAGTTGTTCAAGTTCTGCAAAAAATCATCTCTCTCTTTTCGTTAAAAGTAAAACGTAAAAGAAATCGATTTGGATAAATTTAAATTCAGTGCCTCAGGTAGTAGCTATTTATTCGGTTCAAGTAATCTCGAAATTCATTTACTGCCAGTATTTTACGCTCCAGTAGTGCTAGATCGATATTGGTGGAAGCGCTCAATTTGTTTACATACTATACAACATTTATACCTTTTTAGACTTAGTTTTAATAGATTTATTACATACAATACTATTACATACAAAACTAGAAACTATTATTACTAAAATTAACTAATCTTTTTAGACTGTTAGTACATTTAAATTTCTTTTTGTTATTCTTCGCTTTTTGTACTTGTATCCTGAAATCATTGCTAAAAGAATCTCTCTGGGATGGGATACCACTCATACTCAAATATCACAATACTAACAAATTTTCGTAAGGGATAGGGCTGTCTAACATAACTCTACTATCTGCCAGGCCGATGTGGCAATCTCTACTAGCATTGTACATAAAGTATTTATGTAGATAGGTATTACGTTTCTGTGGTGTACTACCAATAAAATATAGGTAGTCGAAGTAGTTACTCGTGAATAATTCATTCAAAGTGTTTTATAATTGAACTTCGTATCGATATTTCGTATTTCTCGGAACTAAATTCAGTAACAGGAAATTTCGTATTTGGAACGAGCGTTGTTCAGTTATTTTAATTTGTTTATTATTATCTGTCTGCGTTAGTGAATAATTATTGTGTTAAACTAGGTGTATATAGATGAATAATTTGATGAAGACTGACAATGAGGTTGTAAAATGAAAATCTGATGGCTGGTACACACGTTGGCCCAGCGTAGGCCAACGCCAACGAGTGGACAGTCTATTTGCCTTGCCTGGTCATCGCTGGTCGTCGCTGGCCTAGTTGGCCGAGTGAAGCCATGCGCCAACGTGTGTACACCTCATAATAATGATTCCTAGAAGCCAAACTAGATTCTGTTTATTAATAGGCTGTGAACTTCTTTGAATTACATACCTATTTACCAACGAATATACTGTGTAAATATACCTAATAATAAAACTCTAAACATGTGTATATTTACTTAACCCTATAGGGAAATACAAATGTAATTCTCTGTTATAGTTAAATAAGGGTAAACATTCATTAGCTTAGTCGCTTGATAATCACTACCAAGAGAGTGATTTACGGTTCGCTACAAGACAGGTGGGTAATGAATAGATCTTTGTATAATAGATAACATGGCAACCAAATATACATTTAATCCGATTGTTAGAATTTATAATAGCAAGAATGGATGGATACTAGGTACCCCCGATATCCATTCTTGCAATACACGTCAATCAAACAACCATCCAATTTGCCTATTGCAGTCCACTGCTGCACATAGACTCTCTCAATGTGCGCCATTGTTCCCAATCCTCCGCTTTCCGTACCTAATCTATCCCAGCCGCCTTTTTCAGGTCGTCAGTTCATCTGGCTAGGCTAGTCTAGGTTAGGTGGGCTGCCGTCTTATCCAAGAAGGGTTATCTGCACTGGCAGATGAAAAGGTAAAGAAAGTTGGCCAACAGACATTTTTGTCATCTTCTTCGTGTTTTTCCCGGTTGCATGTGAAACCCCGGGCTCCACTTTCCCCTTCACCGCCCCTTAACTTATGCGGCGGCGACTACAGATATTTCGTACAAGGCGACTATGGGATAGGGCTGTTTAACATCAGACAGATATGTACAGCCCAGACTTTGCCTCAGATACGTGACTCGAGTCAAGAATAGGGCCCGGAATACGGCTGGGATCTAATTGGATTGGTGAAATGTGGGTGTTAATACACCTCTGCTCAACCCTTTGGGGATAAAGGCGTGATTGTATCTATGTATGTACCTATATACGTATATATATGTACCTATGTATTTTATCCCTAAATTGCAGCTTTTATCAAACACGATTCCTAATGAGGTACATGTTTCTCAAATTCCTTTGTTTAAATATTTATAACCAAAGTTAGCCCTTGTTAGTTGAGTAATGCAAGCACGTAGACTGCCGTAGACAGCCCGAACAATGGAATTAGGGAGGATAATTGTTATCTTAAACTTAATTTCCGCCATTACAGGGCTGCTACCACTGTGGAATACGGAGTAGAGTACCTACTAGACTTATGGAATTAGGGCTAGCCTGGAATTTATCCAGTAACATAACGTACACACTTTGCCCTTACTCCATTTTAACATCGTTCCGCGGTTTCACCTGCGTATGTCCTGCTCCCGTGGGAAGTGGGAAGTTCGGGATAAAAAGTAGTAAGTAAGTAAGTAAGTAAAAACGTCTTTATTGTACACCATAGATATAACAATATAACATAGAGAACTGAGGTATGTGGTAAGTACAGATGGCGGCCTTATTAGTAGTCTATGTTACCTCTGAATGAAATAGCTTTCAAATGGTGAAAGAATTATTACACTAGGTTCATTAATATCAAAGTTTATCGATAACATGGGTTAGTGGAAAACTGTTAACTTCGGTTATGAGAATTCTTTAAAAAACCACTTACACTAGCTGTTACCACAGATACCATCTATTCCAAAGAAATGTGCTATTTCAGACTATCGATCTCTGTGCCAAATTCCATTCAGATCCATACACCCATTTTTGTGCGAAAGAGCCACAAACTTACCAGTGGCGAAAGGTGAAAATTTTCAAAAAAGAAGCCGTAGGAAATAAATCTCAACTCTTATAAGATGACCATAGTAATTCTCTATGGAATTCTCAGCGTTCAGAGTTCGTTTAGTAACTGAAATTCAGATGCTGAATTTCAGTTACTTCAACTACAATTTTCACATTTTATTTAGGTACGAGTAGGAAAGTAGTACGATAGCTTTAGCATGTTTATCGAAACAAAAACCTCATCTGAATAATCAGTATTATCTCCTCGCACAATGGCCTGTGAATATAAATTAAATCTCTTTATTATGTATGCGTATGTAATGTAGGTATGCTCTTATCAGCGAATTATGTTGATACAAGGCTTACCCTGCAATTAGCACGATTAGCTATATTATGCTAATACGAATGGCGGTACTTTACTGAGATTATAAACACCCCGTTAATAATCTCAGTTATTGCTTTGTGTATTCAACAAGTAAATTTATTTACATTATTTTAATGGAATTTTAAAGAAAATAATACCTATGCTAACTATTCGTCAGCTCAGTTGATCAGAGCCGACAGGGAGCGATCAGTGCCTTTTAGGGGGAATGTCAACTGAGAGACCAACTGAGCTCTAATGCTGGGTTTAAGTCTTGTCTTGCATGTTCTATTTTTCAGATCTAAATCTACATTATTTTATCTCTATTTTAAAGACTTATGTTATATCCGGCTCGTGCAAGTCGCGATTACCGGCACTAACGAGCTCGTAAAGGCGGATCTCCAATGCAAGGCAAGAGCAATGTAACAATAATTATGAATGGCAAAATTAGTACGCAAGATCGATTTGCCTACTTTTGCTTTTCATAACTTGGCTTACCTTAACTTTTGCAAGAGCGTCACCGGTTGACCACTCAACTCTGAAAGAAATTTCTGCACTACAGCCTCGTTGGTTATCGGCACGTGTAGCGTGCACGTGAGATTAGCTTCGCCCCAAATATCTTGGCAGAATCCCAAATACACCTATACCCTACCAATATCGTTTGACTGTTAAAATTGTTAGGTTTAATTAAAATACTAGTTAATTGGCTAAGCATTTTCGTATTATTGTTCTCAATCCGTACTGTACCGGCTACAGATGAGGTATACTATGGTCTGAAGATCTCATGTGGGCTCTATACACTCGTGGAAAAATGGCAGAGACCACCTGATCACTGTGAGGTTTCTTAAGCGTTGATACTTGCAATGCAAGCATGATAGTGTGTTTGAGGGTTGCTACTGTTGATCCTCGTGTATATGAGTCACAGCTGTAGATAATGTAGCTGGAGTTATTCACATACCAACCCATTAGGTTCTCGTTCAACCGGAAACGCCGGCGATGAGAGGCATGACGGAAAATGTCGTAAAGATTGACGTAACTTAAGGAGCTCTTCTCTTCAGGCAGAAATACATATTATAATCTATAGCAAAGGCAATATTCTAATCCTAACTAATATTATAAATGCGACAATCAGTTACTTTCTCACGCTGCTGAATCTATTTTAATAAAAAATTGGCATAGAAAACCACGAGAAAGAGTTTCCACGAGGACGTTAATATGTGATCCCATAGTAGGTAGAGTCACGCTCAAACGACTAAACGAATCTGGCTGAAATTTGGTAAAGGAATAGATTATAGTCTGAAATAACACGAAGGCCCCTTTTTATCCCTGAAATAGGTTCTCATGGGTTGCGGGGACGGGATTAGAACTCCACACAGGTAACAGCTACAATATAAGAATGTGCAAGTGAGTTTGTTTATTTGCTCTTTACGCTTTCACACTTTAACTTCTGAACATTGATTCAGAAATTAAAGCAGAAGCAGCAGAAGTAAAGAAGTATTGACAAGAGATATTAAGACAGTCATACAAACGATACGCGTGGGAAGCTGTGGATAAAACGTATCATATGATTTTGCTACTGACTATGAGGAGTATGAAGTCCCAAATTGTTTATATTGAAAATTAACTTGAATTCGATACTTAATAAAACAAACCGTTAACTGGAATTGGGGTATTAGACTTTTCCTTGGAACTAAATATAATAACCTATAATTCAATTAATTGGTACAAAATTGGAGCCTGCGGGAAGGCAAAGTTATTTGATTGGAATCGTGAAGAAAAACGCAAAGTTTGAAGGTCTATAGCGGAAGCTTTACCGAGCTTTGATTTATTGAACTGCTCTTTCCCGAAATGTTCGCGTTGTTCGCCGTATACATTTGTTTTATAACAAGTTGTACTTATGCGATAAGAAATTGTACTCTTAGCTTTACACTTTATACCACAGTAGGAAAATTGTATTTTCTTGTTTTGTTTACTACTTTACTAGCTGTTGTCCGTGGCGCCGCCCGCGTCGTTATCGCGACCAAACATAGCCTATTTCCTTTCCCAAAGTCTAATCTATCTCTGTACCAAATTTCATCAAAATCGGTTCAGTTGTTCAGATTTTACACCTTAAGAGACAGACAGACTTTCGCATTTATAAAATTAGTATGGATGAAGTATTTCAAGGCTAAGGTGATCCATATTAATTGGAATGTATTAAGCTAATCTTACCTACATTATAACCATTTGAGCATCTACTTTAATTCCACGGTATTCCAAGTTAGGCTGGTAGATAATGCGTTTGTATAAAATTCCCCATTGTACATTTATTGTGCATAAAGTTTTAAATAGAAAAATATAGAAAGAATCCCAGGTACCTACTCCTCATCGTTCGACCATAATACCTATATATAAAATAATTGGTTTTAATAAAATACTAGTAAATTGTCTACCCATTTTCGTATTTAACCTTATAAACTAGACTGAATTATAAGTAATGATAAACACTATGGGGACGTGCCCTCACTCCTAACGCGAGGTTAGCAGTGGTTTCACGTCCCTAGTGTACTGTATAACGTTCGAACCCGCAATCTCTAATTACAGCCTATATAATGTGTATGTGGGGAAGTGTCGGCGTTAGCCTGAATTATTACCAGGCCTTTTGGAATGATTTTATATTACATCTTACTTTACTACTTGCTGGCATATTTTATCCACAAACGTGTGTCCTTCTTTCTATATTTCTATAGATCGCGTTCGTGTACTAGGATCCCCTACTTTCATACCCTGGTCTGCTTTTTTGTCCACAACGGAGCATGTAATGAGTTCCTTTTCTTTAGGATTTCACCTTAGCGTAGGTAAAGGTATACCTCTTGACATATATCGTGGACCTAAAATGTACCCAAAATGTACTATATACGCGCAGTAGGTACCTAGTAGGTACTTGGTTTCTTGGATGTCTTTCAAGAATATCATGTGCTACAACAGTGGTCGAGCTCAAAACAAAGTACATACTTATAGATGATTACAAAACAATCCGCACGCGCCAGGGTATCGTTTGTCTTGCGACTTAAGTCCAAGATATGTGTTCCGAGGTATGTCATTAGGCGGGGTTTGTAAATTAACGGCCAAATCATAAAGTGAAATGATTGAAAAGCTATATAATGAAGCGTTCGCACATCTTTGTTTAATAGGCCGCTACAATAATGTTTGCCAAATTTTTTGCAATAATGTTTAATTACAAAGGCTCGTCACAGGACTGTTGGATTGTAGAATGCGCATTCCACAACTGGAGAGATGTAAACGGTTAACGTTTACATCCCTCCAGTTGCTTACAAACTATAAAGATAACGTAATTATACCTCTCACTATACTAATATTTACTTAGAATCAACCAGAGTTGACACAAGATCGGCAATGTTGACTTTCAGAACCACCTTCAATTTATCCAGTTTGGTAAATGACGCACTAGAGCCAAGAAATCTAACTCGTGCGTGAAATATTTGTATGACTAGAGAACAATTTAAAAAGAATGTATATCCATTATCCACATTCTAGAACCTATAACGCAAACTAGTTAGCTACTCCTGTCTCCTACTGGTGATCTCAACCTATTTCTGCAAAAAAATTACCGTTTTTTATACTAACTCGACTACGGTCCAAACTATGTTGTTGTGTTTGAACCACCTTAGCTTGGTAAAAAATTGGTAATATTTATTATTATTAATTTATTTACTCATCGTGATTTCGAGAAGAAGGAAACCTTGAGGGAATCAGGAAAGAAAATAGATATAACAGAGGACTAGCCATAATATTTTTAAAAATGATGGAAAATTTTCAAAATTCAACCGTTTACATTCTATAGGTTGACACGATACCATTAGAAAAGGGTCTTAACAACAACAGCTTTAAAATAAATACATGTGCTTTCCGTCGTTTATATTTTATTCAGCGCTTGAGCCGAATAGCCATTAGTGTCATTAAATATTTCCTTTGACCTAACTCAACTTCAAATTAGATTACTACAAAGCCTTCACTGTATCTTTGAGACTGCGAACCAATTTTTTGCATCCCCGCTCAGCATCTTTTCCGTTTCGCCAAGCGTAAGCACTTTGCTTTAAATGTCTTGAGGTAGTTACTCCACTCCATACATGTAGGCAGGTACGCAAAGCTTCAAAGCGACATCCTACTTCCTACTAATATTATAAATATTTGTATGTTGGGATGTCTGTCACTCAATCACGCTCTAACGGTTGAACGAATCTGGCTGATTTTTGGTACAGGGATAGATTTTAGTCTGGAATAACACATACTTAGGCGGTTTATCCCGAGAATAAGTTCCCATAGGTAGCGAAAATGGGATCAAAGTTTCATGCGGATGGAGCCGTGAGTATCAGCCAGTAGAAAATAATTGTGATTAACTGAATTTAAGAAAAAAGAATAAGTATGCATTTCATATAAACATTTCTCTTTTTCATCTGTATCTCTGTTCTTCCTCAATCCTAGTTCAAAATCCCTCAGTAGTAGGTAATGGCGCAGCATTCTATATTACACATAATATTCTATTATTACATCTATTTATGTTTCAGCACTGTTTAACTTTAGAAACTAAATAAGACATAATATACAAACGATGCGTTAGGTTATCATAAGGGTAATAGGTAGGAACTCGTCTATTAACTTATTCAACCACACTGATGACTTAACATGTGAGATAGAATTCAATTACCGAGTCGTTTAAGGATCTTACGTAATACGTAATACACGACTAAGGCTTGTACAGTGTACAGTCAACTACAAATAGGTTCATACATTCTAATTTATAATAATAAACATTACGAAATTCGGCACAACATTCTCTAGACCTTAAGTAAACATAGTTTAACTAGATTGTGTTATAGATTTTATGTCTATTTATTACCTGCTAAACTGATCACAAAATAAAAGGCCCACTCTGACATTTGTCTTTTGAACGTAACTAGTGATGTAACTACACCACTCGGTACACGATACTCAAGATAAATCGATTCAAGTTTGTATGCGTATTTGATCGATTAGAATATTATGTATTGTATTGTAAAGTGCATTGGATTAAAGTTCTTATTAGAAAATTTAATCTAAAATTTGATATTGTAGGTATTTTGAAACGTCAATAAAATTTTCTTTCATTTAACATTTTTATTACAATAAAATTCACTCAATTACCAATAGAAATCGCGTAAAAGTAGTAAATCATTTTCTTGATACTGTCTGAAGTTTACGCGTATCTCACTTATTGAAATGAAACCACTTTATAACGGATTCTATCGTGATTTATTTGTCACTATTTACTTTTAACCCTACATTTCGGCTACTTTCTAGCAGCCATGGTCCCGGGGTGACTAAAGATGATATTTGAAGCTTAGGAATTTAAAAAAACTTAGTTAACCGCAAACACAACAAAGTCACAAATTGGGATAATATCATATTTGTCGATGAGACTTGGCTGAACTCGAATCATACCGTGCCGCGGTCGTGGACGGATGATACCAAGGCCTCTTACTCAAAAGTGCCAATAGGAAAAGGTGGACGCTTAATAATCTGCCACGCCGGGTCAGCTGGTGGCGGTTTTGTGAATGATGCCTTGCTCGCATTTGAGTTTCAAAAGAATATCACAGAGTGGTTTACTAACCTGTTTACAAACCTCCCTGAACAGTGCATAATTATTATGTACAATGGCACCGTAACCACTCAGTTCAAATAGATAAAGCACCTACTCAAGCAAACAAAAAGGCCGATTTATTTATACAAAGACCAGGCGTTGAAGCTGATACGAAATAGTTAAGAGCTAAATTGCTGCAACTGGTTAAAGAAATTAAACTTGCAAAATTAAAATATGAAAAATATATCGTGATCGATTTATTTTTTCCTTAACCAATTATTCTCTTTTCTATGGACAGTATGAAAAAATCGTTATGGACAGCACTGAGCGGAGTGGGCGGTACCCATCAATGAAAAATGTCATTCTACGTTTGAAAAATGTCATTGTTTTACGTTCTCAAAATTGAGAACTTCATGGACTTGAACTGTCCAAGCGGGCTTCTTATTCTGCGATTACTTTAATAGTATTACATACAAAAACATACGTTTACGTTACATCATTTTGAATTTGTTGCATACACACAGCTTTCTTTATGCATTTTCAAATTTGTCAGTTTCTTAGATTGAGATTTCTGGAATAACAAATACTGGAATTATTTCATTCATTCTATTTACAACGAATACTTAAAAACGCAGTGCAGAAGTACAAACTAGTAAAAATAACGTTGAAGACGATAAATAGCATCCGTAATCCGAACAATTTAAATTAAGTACCTACATACTATAATAAAGGTCGCTTTAAGTTTAGAATATTATTCATTGTTAAGGGGATTAAATCTCTCTATATAAAAGCTGTTCAACGTTAAATTCACTTCATTGATATTGATATTATATAGGTAAACTAAGTATTTATCCGCCGAGACCTTTCTTAAGTTTAGTCTAACTAACAGCAAAACGACCACGAAAATAACGAAACGACTGAACCTCTGACTGTATTATCCTGAAGCGAATACCATCTGACCTTCACAAGCCATTGGCGACATCAAAATTCTATAGTTAGACTTTTACTTTTGTCGGACTTTTTAACTGGGTTAGCATTAATATATAAAACTATTATTTAATAAGAGTTCACATTCGCATATATCTCTCAAAGGTTATATTTTATTTTTTCTTCAACAAATAACACTTCTTTTTACCCCATCGTTAATTCTGGTTGCATCTAAAACTTGCATTTTGTAGCCCCGGAACTACTCTCTTAGTCATCTCCGCCATGTAGTCACTCGCCGTACGATTCCCAAGGATAGGTAAACATCTATTAATATATGGGTGCTATATGAAAGTTTTTGTTCTAGGCAATCCACGCAACAAATGTGCTCTACAACCAGGCCATAGTTTAATGGACTGGATCCGACTCGGCAACTCAGGCAAAGATCTGACCGGAGTCGGTGGTAGAATACGGCCTGTTTCTCCAACCGAGTTGGCTACGCACAATACTCTCGGTAAGTCCTTTTATTTTTGTTATTTTACAGATCGCTGGAGATTCTTCCATGTAAGAGTCCTACGACCGCGACCTTACTATGATTTTGTGCCAAAATAGCGGATGTATTGTGAAGGGTGTATAGGGCTTAAGCCGTTTCTTTAATTTAGTTAGTGGGTCAATAATCTTATGAAAAGTATATTCGTCAATCTGACAAGATCCTACAAAAGGTTTATTTATTTTCCTCAAACAAACTATGCAAAAAGTATTTCCATTTTGGTTTTATCCGATTTATTCACATAGGTACATAATATATTTCGATATTTAGCCGTTTAGTTTAACCTGTACAATGTACAATACATAATTAAATATTTCTAATGCGTAGGCATATAATAATAACTATAACCTAAAAAAAACTGTGATCTCATAAATAATATTGGTTTGGTAAGTATAATAATAAGTCACATACTCGAAGGCGGACTAACGACCACTTCCTCAATGACATTAGATTCGATACCGATTACATTATATTTCCCCAAGGTTTTGTGTAAACAGTTAGTCACTGATGTTATAACGACGCAATATCAATCTTAATGTAATGAAAGCATAATAATCTTTCGTCCGTCGAGTATTCACAGAGATTAAGGTCACAAAATACGGAACATATCAAATATGAAAAAGCTACCTAAGATTTCCTACAGCGCAAATCATTGCCCTGGGAATATTGCAAAGAGGTTTTGTGGTAATAGCGTATTATTATTTTATAGTAACTTAATGTTTCAGACGATGCCTGGTTAGCGATTCGCGGCCGAGTCTACAACATAACACATTACTTACCCTACCATCCCGGAGGTGAGATTATACAGCTTAGAATAATAGACGAAGTTTTACAATATTCTCAACGTTAACATATTGTTTATATCGTAGGCCCCGAGGAACTTATGCGAGGCGCTGGCATAGATGCGACCCAATTATTCGACAAAGTACATCCTTGGGTCAATTATGATTCTCTTCTCGCAAAATGTCTAGTAGGACCTCTCCGCTTCGAATTGCCAGACGCTGAAGAACTTTTCGACGCCTCAACCCCATCACCAAAATCAGACCGTCTCAGAGAACCGTCTAAAGCTCAAGAATTAGTTAGAAAATCTATGGAGAACTTAGCAAATTGTATCACCCCAGTTAGAAAGAAAATAAGTTCTAAAAATGAAGAAACTGCTAAAGGGAGTCCGCCCAGTAAAATTATGCAAAGTTTAGTACACTCCGCTGATTTACCTATGTCAATTAGTCGGAGAGCTGCATCGAGTCCAGTAAGAAAAGCTGAGGCGAGTTCAGATTCACCTGTACCCCTTCGTCACGATTGGATACAAACGTCTACGAAACTTACAATATATGTATACACGGGGCACTTAGCAAATCCAGGAGGTAGCGCGCGCATCACTGAGGGATTTCTCTTTATAGAGGTGGCTACAAACGGATGGCTGCAGACACTCAAAATGAAAACCGAAGCGAAATTGAAAGAACCTTTACAGCTACGTGTGTTCGCTGAGAGCGGGAAAATAGAGGTGAGAGAAATCAATATTGTAGCCGTAATTTTAGACATCTGTTCCTATGAGTAAAACGTAGTACTCCTAAATTTAGCTGTCTTTAACAGACTCTGATCTTTTTGTGGGTGTATCAGTTTTAAAAATAACATTTACGAACCAGACAGACTTCCCTAAACATGTCTAATTTTCGGCAATAATAGGTAATTAGGTAAGTTAGTTAAAAGATATGTAGTAATATTAGGTGGGTAATTACTGAATCTAGATGTATTTAGAATCTGACTCTGCACCAAATTCAGTCATCCTACTAATCTAATCCGTTCAGGCGTTTGAGTGTGATTGAGTAACAAACTCCACAAGTTCAAAGTACTTGTTGAGTAGATTAACATAATTCAAACATTTTCACAAACTTTCCCATTTATAATATTAGTAAGAAGTAGGATAAGATTGTCATCGGAATTCACTATACTGTCACAGAATAAGTAAAGAGTAAAATAATAGTACTAATCTTTGTTTCTAGGTGACAGCACAGAAAGAAGAAGTCAGAGTTTGGAAAGGTTGTGGTGAAGTCACTTTAGGGACCTCCACACGGGTCTCATCCCCTCGATCGGTAGAATGTCGAGTGATGAAAGTCGGCAAGGTATCTCACGACACGTCGCTGCTATCCGTCTGTCCAAGAGCAGGACCGGTGGTGGTACCACTTGGACACCATGTTAGAATACACAAAAGAATTGATGGTAAGAAAGTTTTTATTTGATACCTAGGTATATTCAGTTCAAAAGTTCTCGAGTGGAGGCCACGTATCGGCAAGCGCAGCGTAAGACGTCCACCCACAAGGTGGACAGACGACCTCATTAAGGCCGCGGGAACGCGCTGGATGCGAGCCGCTTCCAACCGATCTTATTGGAGATCTATAAGGGAGGCCTATGTCCAGCAGTGGACTTCCTATGGCTGAAATGATATATTCAGTCCGTCATTTGACTGCACGCCACTGGATGGTAAGATGCTATGGTGATGTCCAGAAGATATGGACCTCAATTCCGACTATTTTACCTCCGGGGTAGGTAGAGATAACAGCCTGCCATTTGACTCTATCCTTACATGCTTCACGAGCTTCCTCTACACTGTCATTAATCCTTTCGTACAAGCACGCCGGTTTTGTAGTAGGTACACCTACTTCTGACCTGCAAGAAGTTTCATAATATTATAGTTTATTATGTCAGACAAATTTTATGGGTAGGTAGGTTAGGTATCTATGTTGTGTAGGTATACATTACCCTCTTGGTACATTTTTAAAATAATGGATTGGTTGTCAAGTTTGCAAGGTTCCCGTTTCACCGAAATTTTTATGTCATAATTTTGTTTCGCATAACAACGCATAGCATAAACTTCATTTCGCAGAAAAAGGTTTGGCATACACTCATTCGTCATACTTTCATAACGCATAATTTTGTAAGTCAGAATCATCTTTTGGCATAACTTTTAAAGCATATTAATCAAAAAGTAGAACGGTGCATGCAGCAAGCATCAGACATGCAGCATGCTTCAGGCATACAGCATGCAGCATGCAGCATGCATCAGGCATGCAGCATGCAGCAAGCATCAGGCATTTAGCATGCAGCAAGCATCAGGCATTTACCATGCAGCAAGCATCAGGCATGCTGCATGCATGCAGCAAGTATCATGCAGCAAGCATCAGGCAGTAAACATGCAGCAAGCATCGTTTCTGTCACAGCTCCGGCGCTGCGGGGCTCCGGCGGCCCCACACGAGCTTATCGTCGCAGATGGTTGTAACTCCCACCGCCGCAGCTTCGGCTTGCTGGCCGGCTGCGCCGACCAGCCTCAGCCGCGGCGGCGGCCATTAAAACCACCTGCTCCTCAGCTCGTGGGCCGCCTCGCCCCTCCGCGCCTACGCGGGCTTAAATAACACTCTAGGGGTAGGGCAAACAAGACTACGTGAAGTCGGATTTGCAGCAATTCATTTTTGTCACTAACTTTTTTGTAACAAATTATAACTTTTCTGCCAACTGAAGAGTATGCCATTGCTAATTCGGATATATGACCATTCTGCCAAAATACGATTCTATTAAATAAATCGCTATGCCTTGAAAATGTTCGATTAAATAAAATTGTGCCAAATGAGTTATGCCAAATGAATTTCGGAGTTTTAAGTTTCTGCCAGATGGAGGGAACCCAGTTTGCAAATGTGATCACAATAAACTTTTTTTACGGGAATGTTAAACTTCTAACAGCTGTTTTCCACAGCTACATCGCTTTTATCTGAGTTACATGACCTCACACCGGCAGCAATAGACTGGCTTCGCCAACTGGACGTCGACATATGAGAACTCGAGCAAAAGTCATACGACATGATGATGATGATGATAGCTTTTATCATTTATTCGAAAATTATAACTTCAAAGAAATGGTGCTGAAAGCGCTATTCAAATTTCCACGGTAGATTACAATATACCACTAGGCATGACCCTAGCCTGGTTTACTTTCCAGGAACATAAAGCCTTAGCAATTCTATAGACGCATCACCGTGACTCATTATCGTGTAGACAGTCTTTGTCATTTTTACTCACGAAAAAAAACGAACAAAACAATGGATGTTTATTAAAATAAATCAAAGGTGTTCCCCGAGACGGACGTACTTCTCACAAAATGATAGCGAGCTGTTACCATCTCCAATCTCCAACACCTTTAACAGGACGGTACATATTTTATCCAAGACCCTTATAACTGCTCTCTGGAGAAAATGTGCAAATTCCAGCATTACTAGCATGATTTACAAAATAAGTTTTCATGCTTAATATCGTTGAGTGTCCCTTTGGCTGCTAGGCTGTAATTCTTCGTTTAAACGTTGCCAACGAAATTAAATACTTAATGGAATATGACCTAATTCCAAAATCTCTTTATATTTTATAAGCGACCCTCTCTTGCTCCGCTTCTGTTTTGTATACGGGATATCCGGATGTAAGTCAAATATAATATATGTACATATTAGGTAGTTTAGGTACACATTAAACACGGTACCTATTTACATTCATTCGGTACATTGTTTGTAAGTAAGTTCTTTGAAATGGTGAAATAATTTTTGAAATACCAATATGCCGCAGTACCGGAAATTATTTTAAGCTCTCTCTTTATAATAAATGTATTAGCGAGTTGGTACGGTAGTTATGTTTGACTTGAACCCTTGATTCGACCCTTATTCTGAACACAAAAAAGGTGTACCATCTGTGGGTGTGACGTGTGATAAGTAAGATTCGATATGGCCTTCGGGAAGTCTTATAGTCCCTTGAGATACGCGTACGCCTCACCGAGCAAAGATTTCTTAGAGAGACTCATATTTTCAGGTTAAAGATGAATGCCATTATCTCTGAGCAAACAACGCTTTTGAAATTAAAACTACAACATTCATTTATGTTGCTCTTCCACTCTTCTTTATATAATTATTTTTTAATTAGCACGAATTTCTGTTTGATGCAATAGTTATCTTTCTATATATATATAAGTAAAGAGCAGACTAACTAGTAACAAATATTGTGGCTTTACTCAACGTTACTAGGGATCTGCTAAATCTTCTAATATATAAACATCAATGCCATTTTTCGTTGTTATTTTATAACTCAAGAACGGCTGAACCGATTTGGCTAATTTTTGTCTTGAAATATTCGTGGATGTCTAGGGAAGGTTTAAAGGGTGAGAAAATAGGTGCAGCGGGAACGGGAAAAATATGGCGGTACAAAGTTCGCCGGGATAGCTAGTATTCGTATAATTTTTTTTTATCACGGATATCGTGAACCGAAAATATTAAATACTAGCTTTGCCCGCGGCTCCGCCCGCGTGGATGTCGGTTATCGTGACCAAACATAGCCTATGTCCTTTCTCAAGGTCTAACCTACCTCTATACCAAATTTCATCAAAATCGGTTCAGTGGTTTGGGCGTGAAAGCGAGACAGACAGACAGACAGACAGAGTTACTTTCACATTTATAATATTAGTAGGGATATACCTACACACAGAATTTTAGCCAATGTGTTAACGCACCCAGTAAGTAACGAATACACCAGAAAAACAGCAGATTATTATATTCCCTAAGAAACGGTAAGTATAGTCACTTAAAGTATATCTCACTAAATTACTTTACACGAAAGAGGGGAAAGTTATTTAGGTACATAAATAACTTACCTTAACTACTAAACATACATGGTAATCCATGAGTAGGTATTCACTTTGATAGACACCTGTTTCCTTCGACATAGCTTAAGGATATTTCTTTACGTAGTTCTTGTCGTCATTGCGTAGTTATTTGCTTTTTTTGCGCGCGATGTACCAACTTATTGAACATTGGACAACGGGTTCAAGAAATAAGTATTTATTCGAGAGTGAACGAATATGATATCACAAGATTACCAAGGCAATATCTACATTTTCAGAAATTTTTCCTCTAATATTTTCTCGAAACAAATATAGAAAATATGAACACACATGTTGTGTTACCGCTCTACTGAGTCGGGACACTCGGGACCTTTTTTATTTGATTATTGTGTACCTACTACCATTGTAAGTTATGAATATTATTATTATAACACAATAATAAACCGACAGATAAATATAGTAGAAGCTAACTATTCCAGTAAACCCCTAATAACGAGGAATTTCGTTTAGTTAGGAGGATTATTTTGTTATGAGGATTATGGAGAATATTATTAGTAGGTTGCCCTTAATTCCTTTGTGTATGTTACGCAACCCAAGTCACTATTGGTATAATAATAATAAATAATGCTTTAGGAGTGGCACCTTACCGCAAAACACACTCAACGGTAGGTTTTCTGGTAATAGAATATTAGGGCTTATTCAGACACGCGGGTGTCGTGTGATTGCTAAAGGGATTGGTGTGCACAGATAGCGTCAGTTTAGAAATGAAAATCGACGAAGAAATACTGTTTATGTACTCCGTAAAAGTAGATGATGGTTACACAGATTTCAAATGTGAAATGAAATAAATTTCAACACATGCTCCTTGCTCATACACTTTCATGTGTATCCAGTGGGTGTGCTTGTATTGTATGGTTTACAACCTTGGTTATTTACATAAAAATAAAAGGGATATAATAAACCGTGCGACAAAAATAATAAATGGACGACTGATAATGAGTTACTTTAAATACTGAGTGGGCGACTAAAATACTGAGTGGGCGACTAAAATACTGAGTGGGCGACTAAAATACTGAGTGACCCGTGTGTTGCTAAATTGTTTAGCCTTCGTGGTTATTTTTTTATAACCATCCATAAATAGTGGCTCACTTAGTATTTTTGTACGCCACATTGCCCACATTCAGTAATTTTGACACCCATAAATTGAATAAAATGATTCTTCACTATAGCTGCCAACCTATTATTTTTACTAGGTACCTGCTTTTCGGATTAATTTGTGGCCGCGTTAAATACAACCCAAAATAAAATATCACTAGGTAACGTAACTAGTACAATGAGTTCGCATTATGGTTGTTTCAGGCACAGAATGCGTACGATCCTACACCCCCGTTGGAGAAGGTTGGTGTGCAACAGACACCAGTGACATCTACTCGGCCCTAAGGTTGGCGGTCAAGCAATACGACAGTGGGGCACTCTCACCTCACTTAACAGCGCTGAAAATGGGAGATCTAGTTACCTTATCTGGACCCTATGGCAATTTCCAATTGCAGAAGGTAAATTGATTTTAAGTTAAACTAATTTTAACTGCTTCTATAGCGATTTATTATATGCTATTTATCTTCGAGGCTGTCTTAATCTCCCCATGACCATGGCTGCAGAGATTTTAGAAGATAATAGAGAAAGGGAGGCGGGCAAACCTCTGCCACTTACACAAACTGTGTATTTGAGTTCGTACCTAATTGTGCAGGTCGAACAATTAGTGTTCGGAACTTGCAAAGCTTACCAAAATTTACCAACGTTATTGAAACTTGTGTGATTTAATAGTTTTTTCAACACATTTGCACATAAATAGAGTTATATTTCACCGCAATTAGGCACGTAATGACACCATTGTTAGATGCGCGCGTATAGGAAAACAAATTAAATTTTATATTTTTTTAGTAGGTATTTCTAGTATTATTTTATTTGCAAGTTTGTTGAAAAACTTTGTATTATACACGTGTGTATTGGTGATTACCATCCTCGGCTCTCTTAAGACCTCAATGGCGCCTCAACGGTACTCATCAACTTTACACACTATCTACCTATTGATCCTCATTAATCATTGTTCATTGCAGCTCAAATCTGTCAAGACATTATATTTAATCGCAGCCGGCACAGGCATCACACCAATGCTCGGCCTGATGAAGTTTATGCTATCAAGATCAAATCCCCGGTGGTAAGCATTTAATCTATACTATTATATAATTGTAAAGTGGTCGTGTCTGTACATTGGAGATATTTAAAAAAAATACTTGGGTTATGTTATGTTAACGATACTGCATGAACACGAAAATATTTTTTTTTTAATTTCCTGTCTGTTTGTCTGTTTGTCCGCGATGGACGCAAAAACTACTGGACGGATTTTGATGCGGTTTTTTTTGTTAGAAAGGGCTTACTCAAACTTTAAATCTTACGTTTGTTTGATCGCAATCGGTTGAGTAGAACCGAAGATATGAGCAAAGGTCGCGTTAACCGAGATGCACGCGGGCGGAGCCGCGGGCGGAAAACTAGTACTAACTATTAGTGAGTGCACTTAAGTATTGACTTGAGTGCAGTCTCGTAAACCTTATTCTCATCTCGCTTCGTGGGGCTTCGTGTTAAATTGAGGGGTGGTAAGTGATAAGCTTTCGATTTCGATTTTTAAATTAACAATGGGTAACATATTTATCTAACTAGGGGATCGGCAGAGTGGCGCACATTGCGAGAGGCCTATGTCCAGCAGTGGACTTCAATAGACTAATTGATTTGATTGACTGAACATAACTACGAGTGAGTAAATGACCAAGGACAGCTGTTTCACCTTCATTTTCTTTTTTAAAGGGATGGGTAAAGGTTACCATGACCCTCCCCTCCTCCCCTCTTGATCGGTAAATGAATTAGATGCTTTTTTGGAATAGGAATTGGGAGTGTATCCGTACTAGACCTCCCCTCTTGACTTGAAACGTGGATCCGCTCCTGTGTGGTGCCTGAATGCATCTTACTAAAAAAGAGACACACCTGGCTTACATAATATTTCAGTTAATTATGTTTTATTGCAGTGAAAGCACTCATCTATTATTCTTCAACAAAACCGAAGAGGACATTTTGTTTCGGGACAACTTCAAGGAAATGGCAAAAGAGGACGACCGGTGCGTATCTATTTAAAACTTTTGTTTTCACCAAAACTATTTCGTCCGGGTCGGAAGACGAAATTTTCTGAGAAAACGTAAATAAGATGTAGGTAATATTTATATAAAAGAGTTAACGTAAAGAGCGTGATGACATTGCAAACTTATTTGTAATCTCCTCTACATCGGGATTTGTTTTAATAAGTGGATTTCCCAAACATAAATAGTACCTACCTACCTACTGGTTTATATTGTTAGCATGTTTCAGCTTTGAGTAGGAAAATAGTGAAGATATAATTATTGCGAACAATGTGTTTGAAATTGCAAAAGTTTCGATTTTTATCATTTGTAAAGCAAAATTCATCCAATTCAAATTACACTTCTTCTCTTCTTCATCTTAACGTTAATCCTAGTTGCAGCCGAAGCTTTCACCGCGAAGTCTGGGGTCCGCTTTAGGTACCAGTCTTAACTGCGGATTTGGCTAGACCTCGTTATTTTCCGTGAAGCGACTGCCATCTGACCTGCACAAGCCAACACGACTTTTAAGGCTCCACCCATAACGATTGCCATATTATGTTCTTATGGGAACCGGGACCGACGGCTTCACGTGCTCTCCGAGGCACGACCACTTCCAGCTGGGGACGCCGTTGGCCGGACGGGTGATCCGCCCTTTGGTGCGGGCCACTTCACCCATATGGAGGAACGACCACACCAACAAATACAAATATTTCCATTGAGCGGGATGGAACCCGCGCCTCCTGCGTAGCAGCCGCGTTCACTACCGCCACGCTACAGAGGCTGTCAACCAATTCAAATTACACTGCCTTGCAGTATTAAAAATGTATATATTACTTACAGGCTCAAAATCACCCACATTCTATCGGATGCCAGTTCATCGTGGACAGGGAAAAAAGGCCGCGTCAGCTCCGAGCTCATCACTGAAACGCTAGGGAAGATCAAATGTAAAGACGAGTGCACACACTTCGTCTGTCTTTGCGGACCTACCGAGTTCACATACACAGGCCTCGATATACTGAAGAAACTAGGAATGAACGAGAACTGCTTGCACGCCTTTATGGGATAAGTGTGACTAGACTAGGGTATCACTTTAATGTTGGTTTAATTATATGGATCATACAACTGGGATAGGTACTAACAAAACGTGTAAATACTATATTAGAGGGCGTCCATTAATTACGTAAGACATACCTACGGGATAGGATCAAAATCAAATATCTCTCTAACGCAAGTATCGTTCAGGAAAAATCACTTACCTACGTTTTTTTTCTGCGAAATATGTAGATACCTATATAATTGCAAAAATATGAAAAAAGAAAAGACGTGTGGCACTCGGGGACTGCCGCGGTAAAGCTATTGCATAGCATTTTTTATCAACTTATGCAATTATCCCCCCACTCCGAACTCGCAAGAATCGAGCCGAGCAGTAGGCACATGCTGTAACTTGCATCTCGAATGATCGAAGCTCACTTCGATCATTCGAGATGCAAGTTACAGCATGTGCCTGCTGCTCCGAAATCGGCCGATTTCGGAGCAGCTCGGCTTGATTCGTGCGAGCTCGGAGTGTCAGCTTAGGTTTTTTCGTTACGGAATTTCTGGATTCGGTCTCCACGCTCAAGGCCCGCGATAGAAGCTATGCAATAGCTTAAAAATTGGTTTCAGTAATCACTAAACAAATACGCGTTTTGATAAAAATAAAAGAATGACCACCAACCTATGGACGCTTTCTTTATAGACGTAAGACGTAAGTACAATGACTTTTTGTTTGTGGATGCATATGTTTGTGCATTGGCTATTTATAATACTTAGCTCATTCATGATAGTGTTTTGGGATATTGTATCGTGTATTACAATGAGCAATAGCCCAAAATTTCACACTTAAAAGACCATGTTTCATGGACCATAGACCATGACCAATGAGCAGTTTTCCAGTAGGTATAATAATCAGTTGGTTTTTAAATCATAAAGAGATGGCGCTAGCATAGCTTTTGGTAATTTTAATGTACTCTGTGGTTTGTTTGTGCGATGTTGCCAAAGTTTAATTTCATTTACCCATATTACAATAGATAAAATATGATAAAACGCTTAATTCTTTTCGCGTCACTGTCTGTAATTTTAAATAATATTATATTTATAATAATATTATCAAAAAAAAATGTCAAATCATTTATGTAAAGTAAATTATTACAAAACCGAAGAACATTTTTTCCATAAATTAGGGAACACTAGATGTGAGACCACACTCTTCTTACCAAAAGTGCCGGCTGCGCCATCTAGCTTGTCCTTAGGAACCCTATAAATACCTACTGGAAAACTGCTCATTGCCATGTACCTAAATTATATCTATCATACAGGCACTGAAACGTGAGCGTGAGCAACAAAATAATTAATTATCTTTGAGAATTTTGAGAACACGATTTAAAAAAAAAACGTTGCTTAAATAATATTATGAACTTAATTAGGTCGATAAACCTTTCGAGTCCTTTAAGTATTAGATTACCTACATAATAATTGAAGAGTGAGAAATAAAATAATATTAAATTGGTAGTTGTAAAAATCAATAAAAGCTATGTTGTAGGAAGACATGACGAGTTTCGGCCAAATCCTAGCTGCACTAAATAACAAAATAAACACTAATTCGATGTATAGTTTTTAAACAAAGTGTGATAAATTAGCTTTTCTAGATAATAATGTCAAACTTTATTTTAATAATTTTGTGATTAGATATTTGTGATTGAGTAGGTTAGCTCAATGTACAGAAAGACAAAAAATAGTCATAATTGTATATAGTAAATTCCTGATGGTATTTTAAATAAGTAATTAGTCCATCCATTATTCGATATTAGTTCAATTGTTATAAGTTTGAACTCTCATTTCTTTTCTGCCATTTCATCTTGGTTGAGAGTAGAAGTATCCTCGGAATTTTACGATAAGGTAGGTAGAGGACCCGGGGCGTTTAGATTGACACATCTGACAGATATGAAGGTATCAAACTGTCTGTTCCATGTACTGTAGCTTTACAATACCGATGCAAGCCGACCTATACCGGACTGTCACTTTTCTTCTCACGTGCCAACCCAAACGCTAGGTGCTGAATCTACCTACCAATTTTTTTTTATATTCTGACCTTCTACTCCGTCGGTCTTACACTTATTAATCTCTTAAATTAGGGTTCATCCATAAATTACGTCATTCTTGTTATACCTAATAGGTACAGCCGCCCTCAGAAGTAACTTAACATAATTTCAAGTTACTAGGTAGGTAGGTAGGTATCACACTTGTCTTCTGAAAATTACAACACTACTGTAAATATATATCGGATCAACAACAAAATTATTTATTGATTAATATTGTTTGTATAAATTCTTTTTAACAAAAAAGTTTAACCGACTTCAAGAAACGAAAAAGAGGCACTGAAAAGCGAAAAATAACTTAATTTACAGACTTACTGATTTATTAGAAGTCGGTACCTAGCCCAAGAGAGGCTATATTTCAATTGATTGCATCATAGTAGTTCAGACACAACAAACAAAGTTGGCTGGCACCGACTTCTAATAAATCAGTAAGTCTGTAAATTAAGTTATTTTTCGCTTTTCAGTGCCTCTTTTTCGTTTCTTGAAGTCGGTTAAACTTTTTTGTTAAAAAGAATTTATTTTTCTCTTTTTAGTGAGTTTGTTCAGTCTCACGACTGTACATGGCATGTATAGTGACCTGACTGTACATGCGCTGCTGACGCTGCACTACAGATCGAACCGCCCACGCTAAAAAAAAATTATTAAAGCATTATTCAAAAAGAATTTTTAAAATCAATGCATATACACCGGAAATATAGCAGAATATTCTGAACACTTCTGCGACCCCGTTCAAAGGACTCAGGCGTGATGTTATGATGTGTACTTTTTGAAGAGTTCCTTGGTCTAATCTCGGAAACCCATCATCAGATCTTTACGAAATTTAAATGGGACCACTTCGGAATAATCTACTTACGAACAGAAAAAGAATTTTCAAAATCCGTCTAGAATTGGCTTCACAATCGCGTAACAAACATACAAAAAAAAAAAAAAAAAAAAAAAAAAAAAAATTGGGTACGAATTGAGAACCTCCTTTTTTGAAGTCGGTTAAAAATTAGAATTCAGCAACTTCTGGGGGCCTACATCATGTACATAACGTACCGACTACTTTTTCAAACTCCATAATGCGTAATAGAACAAGTTTATAGTTAGTGACTACCGCCACGAGCAGCAAATCAGCAATAGGCACAGTTTGTTGGATTATAATAGATAACAATTTTTTTGGATTGTTGTGGTCAAGTCACAATACTAATCCTAATAGCTATGAGAGCACGACGTCGAATAGGGAGATAGTGTAAATTAGCACCGAGGTATTCAATAGCATTGACTAGTATCCAGTCTCGGTTAATAACAGTTAGATAACCTACAGCAGTGGTTCTCAAACTTTTTAAATGACGGAACCCTTTTGGGAAGCAAAATACTTGATGGAACCCTACAATAAAACAATTATTTTTATAAGTGTATTCTTTATTAATCAGCATAATAAAAGTACAATGTATCAGTTACTAATTATTATTTACTTCACCACTTGGTAAGGACAATAATAGAAAACATTAAAAAAGAAAAAATCTAACTAGTGGGAGGTATGAAACTGTTTTTTATTTTTCATCAATTGCTTGATATCAGGTTTGATGGAAGAAAGTTGGAGTCTCATATCAGCTTCGGCGTCCAGTCTATTGCGATATTTTGTTTTCGTGGCTGCGTAGGTAGAGATTCCTGTTTCGCACAAATATGTAGTTGGGAACGGGAGAAGAATATCCAGAGCCATTTGGCCAAGCATTGCATATTCATCTTGGATTCTGCACCAAAAATCATTAAGAGGCGTCGTTTTGAACAATGACTCCATACTTGTGTCTGATGACATTTCTAAAAGAGATTCATATATCTCATTTGACATGTTTTCAGGCTTTTCCAAGTTGGGTAAAAAAGGATTATGAATCCAGGAGTTCACTTTAATTTTTGTATTGTGTTCTTCGGGAAAATACTTTTCAAAAGATGCGCGCATCGAACTGAGATATTGGACCAATTCTTCAAATCAAACACATTATCTTCAAACATTTCTGAGTCGTTTTCGCTAACAAACTCACTGAGTAATGTAAAACTTTCTATTTCTTTCTTACCAATGCAAATGATCCAAAAATCTAATTTTCTTTTAAAAGCAGTTATTTTATTATAGGCCTGAAACACTGTTGTCTGTTTACCTTGCAACGATAAATTTAATTCGTTAAGTTTTTGAAAGATATCCGCCATAAAAGACAATCGGAACAACCAAGTTTTATCATACAAACGGTCCTTCAAATTAAAAGAAGTATCTGCTGAAAGAAACATTTGTAACTCGGCTCTAAGTTCAAATAGCCTTGTTAAAGTTTTTCCCCGAGACAGCCATCGCACTTCTGTATGGAGCAGCAGTGTTTTATGTTTGCTGCCATAATCTTCACACAATAATGAGAACAATCGGGATTGTAGTGGTCGTGATTTGATAAAATTAATTATTTTTACCGCTTCATCCATAACTAATTTTAGATTAGACGGCATTTGCTTCATCGCAAGTGCTTGTCTATGCAGAATACAATGACTGGAACTACAATTAGGCGCTTTATTTTTCATTCGTGACACTGCTCCTGCTGTTTTACCTGTCATCGCCTTGGCCCCATCTGTACAAATTTCAATGCAATTGTTCCAACTGAGATTATGTTCTTCAAAAAATATATTTATTTTATTAAAAATTTCTTCCCCGGTAGTGTTTGTAAGCAGCGATGAACACATAAGCATGTCTTCTTCAAAAGAACTTTTATATGGATATCTCACAATAACCAGCAGGATAGCCAAACCAGCGACATCAGTCGACTCGTCCATTTGCAAAGCGAATCGTGTATTTTGTAGACGTGTAACTAGTTCTTGTTTGACGTAGCTTGCCAGATCATGGATTCGTCGTGAAACAGTATCGTTTGATAGCGGAACAGTAGAAAGATGCTTTGCAGATTTTTCATCAAGCATACATTTTGTTATGTCTAATACACATGGTTTTATTAATTTCTCAGCGATAGTGTGCGCTTCACCTGCTTGTGCAATGCGATAGCTAACTAAATATGATGCCTCCGTGGCCTTTTCGTTGGTTGTTTGTGTTACATGCATCATATTTTTTTGACTTTCTAATAACTGATCTTTTTTGCGAACAAAAAATTCTTTATTCTTGTCTTTAGTCTCGGGGTGTACGGTTTCTAAATGTCGACGCAATTTGGCAGGTGCCATGGAACTATTAGGAAGCAGTTTACTACAGAGCATGCAGAGAGGTGAGCCGTTGGAATCAACAAATCCGAAACTGATATAAGATTCATCATACTTCCTTTTTTTCGTCTTTGAAACCGTCGAGCTTGACGTCGTGGCACTCGTGGCATCATCTTCTGGATCGGTGATTGCTAAATTCTCCGCGCGCATTGCTTTTGAACATTCAGCGTCATTAGAAGATGTTGTTGGAACACGTTTAACACCTTTAAGCCAACGTTCCATTCTTCTTTATTTATAATGTTACAAGTCAGGATAGTGGGGTTTAAATAATGCACAATCGTTACTGCGTATAAGAGACTAAATTTAGAACCTACAGGGAAGAAATGTATAAAACTGAGACAACAGAATACAGCAGGCAGTAAAACAATGAACACTAATTTGAATTTGAATTTGAATATACTTAGTCCTAGACTCGATCTCAAATATTCTCGAAAATACTCGAGTCGGCACCTTTGATAAACAAAAAGCAAAAATAAAAACAGAAATTTAAAAATAGCGTTGTAAACAATATCGACTTTATCCTTTGAAGTTAGAGACGAAAGTCGCTTGTTGACAACTATAGCGTCTAATTCAGAGGCGGCTTTTATCAAAGAGACTGAGCGCTTACAAGTATACTACCCGCTCGTTTTAAGTTTGCCGCTGGCGATAGGTATGAGTGTATGACGTTCGAAATTTTTTATTTAATTGTAACAATAAAAATTGTGTACGTTAGATATTTGGGTAAAACTATGACACATTATAAGTTTTGTTGTCACGTGGGGGAGGGTACGCGCATTCCACAGACCGGCAAACTTAGAGCGAACGCGTTGTACAAGTATAAAATTGTTGAGACCAAACTTATGAGATATTGTACCAGCTAATGTAACACAAGCTTATACAAATACAAATAAATAAATAAATAACATTCATAGCGTTTTGTCTCCGCGCGGCCGCGGAGTCCGCACAGCCGCGGAGCGACCAGAGAGAGGTGTTTTGATTTTTTTATTTCTAAATTCTTGCGGAACCCCGACAGAGGTATCACGGAACCCTAGGGTTCCGCGGAACACACTTAGAGTATAGCTGACCTACAGGAAAACACTACTCTTGAGTTAAGTGAAAAAAAAAACAATTTTATTATTTTTAATAATGACAACCGTATTTTTTCATGTTTGTGATTCCCAATTTTTTTCGCTTAAAATGTATTGAGCATTTAATTTACACTTTTTTTCTTTCTTAGATTACCTATAATTCTTAGGTACCTACCACTTAGTTTGCCTAACTATGTTTCCAACCCCGGATCTGGCAAAGGTAGGTTTTGCTGTTATTTTCGAATTTCATTCACTGACCACATGAAACAAGAAAATACACAGTTTCTGTACCTACGTAGCTATTTTTTTCTTAAACGTAAGACCGCAACTCATGGAAAATGGGGACACCGTTGACCGTGGTTCCCACACCCGAGGACGCCATCTGGACACTGGTGATGGCCCTGGGTCTAACGGGGTGCGAGGTATAATGTCGATGGCAATCTAACCTCTGGCATCTGAAGACCCAATACGGCGTGTGATTTTAGTCGGTTCGAGTCCGACAACCATTCAACCACCGCAACATTCGCTAGCACAACAAAGATGGAAATCTCTACATCTCTATGATTTTTCATATTTTTTTATAATGTTTGGCACTCTAGAGAATAAACTTTCTCTAAGGTGCCAAACATTTAACAACAAGCACCTTAGAGAAAGTATTCTTTCTCTAAAGTGCCTTTTTATGACACACGGCGATAGAATATTATTTTCAAGTGCATTCACCTCTCTAGGTCGTGTGTATTTTCTTTATCCACTCACGAATACCTACCTACGCGTTCATTCTTTGTTGAGCTTTGTTTATATCCGTAGATATATATCAGACATCATATTGTATATTTATGATAATACAGACTTATCGTGATAACAACATCGTCTACAATCAATGTTTTGCCAAATTACTGTAAACTAATCGACACTAATATTAATATCGGTTGGCAGGATTTTACCTCTTGCAAATAAAGATATTACTTATCTGCTTACGAATACCTTAATATTTTTTAAAGTCCGTTGTCCATTGAACTCTGAAGATGTTTACCTGAAATTTTAAAGGTTATTCATATATTGGTAATCAACAATGTTCCCCAAGCCAGATGACCTAAAATTTACTGCACTGGTAGCGATACGAAGAAGCTGATTCACAATTCCCAGCAGATGATGTTTAATTAAAGTAGGATGCGTAGGTAGGAATTCTATGATTCCCTAAATACGAATTTACAGATTGACGACGGGTAAGCATTTTAACTACGGAGTCGGTTCTAAGAAACAACAGCCCCCCTAGAGAAGTGGCAATTCGTTGACCGGCGTATTTTAGAATAGAATGACCAAGGGGGGCAGATTTTGACACTTTGTAAGTTCCCTTTTTAATGGTCTATTATATTCTATACTTTTGACTTTGACTTTGAATCTGATCATCTACGTAAGAGACCCGAATTCTAGACTGAATCAAACTCTACGGGCACTAATTCATATAATGTCCGCAAAACTTGAAATCAAAGAGCATTACATACTTATAACTTGGATAACATTACTTGGTGGTGGTTTTAAATGCCATATCCCAATTTATTTGAATATGCTATTTGAATGCTTTACGTTACTGTATGCAAATGACACCTAAATATACCTACATTTATTTGAAAACAATCAATTATTATTATTATTAAAACAATATGTCGGTCATCACGGTTCAGTAATAACAGCATATCAAGTACTTACTTAGTAAAGATTACACCAATTTTAATAATAGAAATATTTTTATTGGACTTATTTTAACGGGTTGTACTACCATTAAAATTTGCATTATTATAGTGTAAATGTGAAAATAAATAATGTATAGTGATAGTTGTGTGTTAAACATTTTAAAAGATTTTAACAAGTTATCTAAATTTGTATTTCTAATCTTCTATGTATTTTAATTTTTGCTTTCACTTAGTGTAAGTGAAATTTGTGAATGTTTATAAAGTGCCTACATTCCAGGTGGTGTTTTGTTTAAGTGTGTTGTTGATTTATGGGTTTCTATTAAATAATGTGAAGGAAAATATGTGTTTTATTACTCAGATAATAGAAATTAAAACAAAGAATGTAGAAAGAAACATGACTATAATACAACAAAACAATATAATACATACAGTTCTTTTTGAAATAAATGCATTTAACCTTTGACCTCACCATTGAACACAATGAGAAAAAAACCATATTGAATAAATACCTTATTTACTCAGTCATTATTTTGACATTTTAAAATTAGTCTATGGTTCTTTTCAAATTGTGCCCCGTTTTATAAACTTTTTGACAAAAGAAACAAAGGAAACAAATTACAAGCGACTTTTAACGAATATTACTGAAAAAATAACATTATGTACCTTGATCTATTTTATGCAACCTTACATAGTATCAATCATAACTTACTTAATTAGATTTACATAGCTATTCAAAACTATTCTGTTCTTTTATATTTACACATTAAGTTTTTACACAGTCTAAAAATACCCAAGGCTATTGCAGTCAACTAAAAGAATAAAAGTAATTTTGAACAGCTCTTATTTTGGTAGAAAATTCATTTGAACTGTTTACTGCGACTGTGGTTCGAAATCTGCACTGTTAGTTAAATTTATTATGCAAGATATTATTGTATAAACACATAGTTTGTAAATTCTAATCAGATATCCATAACTGGCCCAAAGAGTTCATATTTTGACGAACCTTTAACACTCCATGTGTGTATAACGTTTTCAGTTATTCTGATGGCAAAAGTAAGGTACTTATTTAATATTTTTGGCGCACACGTTGCTGACAACTGCACCTAACAATAAATACATCAGTTATTCATAAATTTTGAAAGGGAAAGTACTAAGAAAAGTATTAGGTAGTCTCCCCTCCCCACTGCCTACAATAGTGATTCAAACAAATTTTCCAATGTTCATTAAAATAGGAAACACGTAGTACACACAACGTTCGCATCTCTCGTAGGAGAAATTCACGTATTTTCTAAAACTAAAAGCGAGCGAGTAGAACTGAGTAATAAAGCATTTTAAATCAATGAAACGTGTGACATAATCATCAATTGGAAATCCGAATCCTTGTAGACACTTCATACTCCAGTACACAACACTCCAATATCACAATAATGGGAAACAATAACCCTAAGGACTTAGGGTCAATTCATACTAGCGCAGAGTTAAGGTGAAGCGAATTCTCCACAATAAAAAGCCAACCCACCAATCAGCGTTTCGTCCACAAGTCGCTCGCAGTCGCGCGTATTTTTTAAGTCATTGTTCAAAGCTGTTAAGACCAAGTTGAATTTGCTAATTTACTTTCCAATGTTCGCTTCGATGCACTTCTACTCTAGTATGAATTGACCCTAATAACTACAACTTAAAGTCATGAAACAATCAGATAAACTCATGATTCAGCTCTATAACTAACTAGCCACATACAGGCGAACCGTTATACATCTGTTGAAGAACAGATCCGTCTTGGAACAAACCCTCTTTGTGAGGGTTAACACATAATATCAGAAACATGAAATGTGCTTGTCAAAATCGTTATCCATTTTTGACTCCGTTTTAAAAACGGAACTATCACAATTACGTCATTTTATGGAAGAGTATTGCTGCTGCATGAACGTCGGAAAGATATTGTTCAAGTGCTAACGTTGGTTGGTATAGCAAAGTTATTAAAATATGGGAGTGTGAACCATCGAAGAAATTGGTTTCATATTAGCGTGAGGTGGCGTGACATAGGTAAACATAATTATTAGAATTTAAAAGTACAGTCTTATTTAAGTTATAATAGTTATTGACACAATATTTCTACAGTTCTGTTGCATAATCTGTACATGTGTATATAATAAATTAGAGGTGGTGATCGAAAACGTCAATTAAGCTATATGAACTTGTACTTATTAACCTCTATAAATATATTCACATATTAAATGTCAGCAATGTCAAATGCGAGCCAGAGTACGCGCCAAGAAATAAGTCCTTTGGAGGCGGCGTAGCAATGGCAACTGCTATCGCCATACTGTGTATTGATTGGTTGACTTGGTTCAGGCCATGACAGTAACATGGCCTGAACCAATCAGCATACAGTATGGCGGCGATGTCAGTTTAGTTTAGTAGTAAACTAGTGTCATCCTAGTTTTGACACGGGACTTGTTAGCTGGCGCGGACTCGTGTTTTTTTCGTTTGCGTTTGACCAATATCTCACCATTTGATAAGTGACGATGTGGTCGACGGTGGAGCCGAGTACACTTGCCTGGATGTAACCTATTCCAGTCTTGAAGACATCCAAGTTACAGCTATCCGGAAACAGATTCGGGCAAGGCATTCCACTCCTTGGTAGTACGCGTGAGTGCGTGGAATGTCCACTGTGTATCGGTGGCGATATTTAATCTATAACAATTTTGACAAGCTAGCCTCGCTCGTTATATACACATCCGTTAATAATAATTATACCTGAGTACCAATATTCAATAATAGTTTACAACTAATCACGCAATACAATATCGCGTGAAATATTTTTACAGCTTTATGATAAAAAGAAAATGGTTGGAAGTTGGATGTACTATAATAAATCAATTTTTGAGCATTTTTCTACCACAGAGGGTACACACGTTACTCCCAAGTTGTACATAGTCTGTCCGAAAGATAGTGTTTTTCCCTTTATAGGTAGGTATTTACTCACTGGTGAGCACATGTCTGTATTTGCTGTCTGTATAAAGTATAATGTGTGTTTCGAACGCGTTTGTATCTCCTCAATGTATTCATTAGGTATGTCATTGAGCAATGCAACAATGCTTACACAAGAATGTAAATAGGTACTATGGAAAAGTATCAAACGGAATGAAATTTTGAAGCATTTAGCATGCTAACTATTCAAATCGATTGAGATAGAAAGGTTCGAGTCCCGCCTGAGCCATGTTCGCTTTTTTCTATCTGAATCGAAAAGTATCAAAATTGAAATTCAAAATATGATCAAATATCAGAATATGACCCTGGAGAATATAATTTAATATGTAGGAACATTTAAATTGTTATCAATGAAGTTAAATAGATTTTTCTCCTTCATAATATTCCAAAAATAACGTATATTAGTTGAGATCACGTTAGATAGCTTTCAATATATTTTTTAAAAATCTGTAAACTTCCAACTATTTTAAATAGAAATGTCATAATTTCTTGGCTTGCTGCATAAAACTAGGTCTTTCTACAGCTTTATTAAGTACAAAATTAGTATAACCCTGATCTCAGAGTGTCCTAATCTTGAATCCTACGACGTCGCGACAAGTAGACGCTTACAATCGTATTACTTTTGTAACAGGAGCAGAATACATGCAACAGCAGACCAGATGAGGTAATGTGACAAGGAGAAAAATATGCAATAATTAAGATCATATTTCTGCCTCCCTTATCATACTTGTAAGTAATGTTGTGGAAAAGAGCGTCGGCAATCAGTCTTTAGACTATAAAGTTGTATAAAATTGTAAAATGAATTCAATTTTAGTTAATAGGAATGAAAAAGGCAGTGGGCACGTGTTGAAATAGCACATGTCAAGGTTTTTACAATGTTTTGCAAAATTATGTTAAAAACCGTCAGTCATCTCTATGACATATTTTTTGTATAGCTTCAGCCAAATGTGTACACTTACAACCAGTGAACTACTCCAACAAATGCCTAATAACTTGGAATTTTAGTTTATGTTCGAATGCTTTTAAGAGCCTCAGAGCGTCTAGAGAAATATTGGGTCTACGGAAAATCTCTGGTATAATAAATCATCATAGTTTTGGTATTTATACTGGTTTTCTATATACTTTGATAAAATGACAACATTCGGGATAGTTTTGGGATCATATTTGATTCTCCTGTCTCATTAGCCCATGCTAGACTGGACTGCTTTTGCTATATGATATCCGCTTGGTCAGAAGAATATCCACTGTCTTGAATGCGTTTTCATATTGGCCGTAATTCATAAAGAATTTATATGTCATATGTTAAAATTGATAGCCATGATAACCATGTGTATTGTAATATATTATAGACAATCTTCAGCGCTTACTGACAATGCAAACAATGTACGTTGGATTATAACGTGTTTAAAACATTTAAAAAATATATTGTGATCAATACAATAATTAAGTAATCAAGGACTCTTCCCCGGTTAATTTTATAACAAAAAAACTATGTTCGTATATAATCAACATTATTTTCTTAAATTGAAGTTGATGTGAAGATATTATAATTATGTTTTTTAGAATATAATGCCATCACGGTATAATACATCTCTGAATACTTTGCACTAGTAGTATTCATAGGCTGACTCATAGATTTTTAAACGAAGAATGTGTCCAAGCAAAATGTTTAATATTTTAACGAAAATTTTGATTTCTAAAATAGTATGCCTAATAAAATAAGTCGTATTATCCACATTGTCAACAAGCTACCACTTTATTTTTTTGGTTTAACGCCTCCGCTGCCTTATGCGTGTCACGAACCGGGAGCGCCTACCCGCGGTGCAGATCTATTTTTTGCACAATTTTGTACAAGTTATCTGCATGAAATCGTGCAATTTTGTTTTAGCACGATTTTATGCAAATTACCTACATGAAATTCGAATATCAGAAATTATTTGCGCGAAACAGACGCCCGTATACATACACACGCACGACGCAGCGCAGGCCCTTACACTTCAAACTTGCTCATCGTCATGTCATTATATACAAATCGCTACAGGTCGTCCGAATATCATCTAATACGAAAATTCGCCGACTGTGCACACTAAGCTAACGAGACCTATATAGACTAAGCACTAATGCATTTTATGCATTCACGTCATTGACGAACAACACATCACGGTCCTTGAGGCCGACCTCCACTAAGTTGGCGAGGCCACGTGTAATCGTACGCTTAGGGAAGTTGGTTGTAATTTCAAACTCTTCTGGAGACTGAGGGTGGCTGAACACGAAGTCATACAGATCCTGAAATGTATTAAAATGAAATCTTAATCCGTTTAAATGCACTATATTGATGATCAATTCTTTTTACCTGAATATTGTCACTATAATTTATTGTTCTGAAATTTCTCTACTGTGGCTACTGATCTCTTAGTGACGTTAGTGGGAGTATGTCGCACCCCACTAAGATTTTGTAGGCTAAAGGTTCAACCCCACCAAACGTACGGCATCGGAACGGATTTTAGAATCTTTAAACAAAATAAATCTTATATCACAGCATTTAAAGTTTATATTACCAAGTTACGCATGACAGCTTGACGTGCGTCATGCCACCGCACGTCGCTGTCAAGCTGTTGTGCGTGACTTGGTAATATAAACTTCAACATGATAATAAGATTTTTTGTTTAAAGATTGTAAAATGCGGGCCGATGCCGTCCGTTTGGTGGGGTTGGACCTTTACTCAATACTATCATCCTTGAAGCTCAATCTACCCTAACCTACAAGTTGGTGAATTTTCTAAGCAACGGTCGAGAAAAGCCTATATATCAATCAAATGCAAATACAATAAGAGGACCTCAGGCTCGAAAAAACAAACTTTGAACGCTACAGGATTATCGCTATGAGGTTTTCTTTTATACCACTTAGGTTTGCAGACAAGCACACGACGTGACGGAAAGTGGTAACCGTGGTCTATGGACGTATGCAACACCATGGGCGTTACACACGTGCTGCCGACCCTGATGAAACCTTCTAATACCCTTCTTGAAGAACCCTATATTGTAGTCACTTGTCAAAAAATAGGAGGATCATAAATAATCATGATCACGATTATTCATGATCACGATGATGATGGTGCTGGCGGTGATGATGATGGTGATGGCGGCGATGATGATGGTGATGGTGTTGATGATGATAGTGATGTTTATAATGATGGTGATGATGATGGTGATAGTGATGAAAATGGTGATGATAATGGTGATGAGTGACAGAAGTGTATGTGTACCTGAGTGGTGGTATGCAGCTGCGAGAAGCGGCGCGTGAGTCGCTCTCCGCCGGGTAGACGGATGAGCAGCACTACGGAGCTGCCGCCTGGCGCTGGCTCGGCGGGCAGGCGCGTGGCCATGGCCGCGCGGGCCGCGACCAACTGCAACACGCACATATGGATCAGTCATAACTATAAAGTATCAGTCTATCGGTGATAACCAGTTATAACTACTTTTGACGGGTATAAAAATGAGTTGGAGTGAAGTGGAGAGCAGTGGAGCAGCTTTTTGAAGCAAAATATTACAAACAGTTTTGAACTTTATCTACGGGAGATAAAGGTCATAGTCATTTGAAGGCAAGTGCCTTCTCGGAATCATGTCTAATAACAAATTATGGCCGCCGCAGGCCGCTGCCAGCCACTACTCTTTCAATGGGAGTGACCCTAAAAGAATTTTTGACTGTTTGTCCTAGTCTCGAAGTTGGAAGGTCAGACAGCAGTTGCTCCCATTAAACCTATATATTTTGCCATACGAAAAGGTCACCGAATCTGACACCATTTGCAAGAAATTTTGATCACAGGTTGGTCAAAAGTAGTTATGTGTAAAAGATATTGATAGACTTTTGACTGGTTAAAAGTAATTTTGATTGGCACATTATTATCAAATACCATTAGTGTAATGTGAATCATTAGAAATTAATAAACAGCAGATAGTCTTATCACCTTGTTTGAAAATATAATGTAATTTGTTTTTAATAGGTTGACATAAGTAAATTTGAAGAAAGTCACAGTTAAGTAGCTGTTGCCTACGGCTCCGCTCGCGTCTCTATATCAAATTTCATCAAGATCGTTTTAGGCGTGAATGCGTAACAGGCAGCTACTTCCGCATGCATAATATTACATGGACTTGGCAACAGCTTTCGGGCCCAAGCCAGCCTCACCTGCTAGTTGTTGCATGTGGTAAACATACATTATCCTGACGCCTGTAAATCCCTGAAGGAGTAGGTAGAGGTATATTTTCACCCATATTTCGCCAACTATGATTTTCGGTACCACGTTCGGGCGAGCCTATTGTCGTCAAGCGAGCACTTAGAGTCTACCCACATTTATCGACGCGGAATCGGCTTAAGCCGAGTGCGTATCACCACACTACTCGACTTATCGCCGATTAGCCGTACGGATCCGATCAGTTATTCGACAAACGTCTCGTTTCGCCGTCGGCCGGTGTCGCATCGCGTCGGCCGAGCCGAGCCGATGCGAAAGATATTAGTAACACCCTTATTCCGTCGGTTTAAAGACTTTTTTGACCGGCGTTATCCGATTCCGCGTTGATAAATGTGGGTAGACCCTTAGTCATGGGCTGTATGTTTACTGTCAGATGGAGAACAGCCCTATTCCCTTAGTCTTCTACGACACCCACAGGAAGAAATGGGACGGTCCTATTCTACTCCACCGGAACATGCTAGCCCGGACTTAAAAGCGCAAACTTCAGACAACTATTAGAATTGAAAATCACTATTAGGATGAAGGTGAATCCATACTAATCCATATCCATACTAATATTATAAATGCGGAAGTAACTCTGTCTGTCTGTCTGTCTGTTATGCTTTCATGCCTTAACTACTGAACCGATTTTGATGAAACTCGGTACAGCAGGCACATGCTGTAACAAACATCTCGAATGATCGAAGTGAGCTCGATAGCTGAATCCGCGGTGATTGGTCAATTTCGCGAAATTGACCAATCACCGCGGATTCAGCTATCGAGCTCACTTCGATCATTCGAGATGCAAGTTACAGCATGTGCCTACAGAGATAGATTAGACCTTGGGAGAGGACATAGGCTATGTTTGGTAGCGATAACCGACATTCACGCGGGCGGAGCCGCGGGTAAAAGTGTACCTCTTGCTTATGTCTCTCCTCTTGCTGCTTCCGCTGCAGGTCCTCATGTTCCCTAGCCTCCTTGGCAGCTCGGTCGGCGGCCCGGCGACGTTCCTTCTCCTGGTCAGCCGCCAAAGACTCCGCGTAGGCCTCATCTTGAGAAGCACGCAAGCGAGCTGTTACTTCACGCTCCACCCTGTAAAAAGCAGGAAATTTTGCCTTTAGTAAATTAATTTATTATTAATTATTATTATATATAATATACATAGATATAAAACATATAAATATTAAAAATTTGAATAAAAAGGAAATAAAAAAAATAATTATTCACAATACCAGCTAGACATCCTAAGCAAAACGGAGGGTCAAATGGGTTTACGAATGCAGTAATTAATATTTTGTAAAAGTAGCCAAACAACTACCACTCAATCCTACTATCTTAATTACCATTCTGTTTGCCTGGCAGAAATCTCTTAAAGCGATAAGGCCGCCCATTGTACTGGTTCCGTATATTAATAGATTTTAATAATGATGTATTTTAATGGTGTACCTACAATAAAGTGTACAATTAATAAATAAATATATATTTTTACAAATAAACATTTGGGCACAGAGACATAGTTTAGACGTGATCCAAAATTTATATTATATAATTGAAATAAAATGTAATGTATATGAGTAGTACAGTATAGTACTAGTAGTAGTAATATTTTAAGATACAAATAAATTAAAAGTAAACAAACATGACTAAAAAAATAAAAAGTATCTCATTGGAAACCAGTTTCTTGGAAGTTCATTATATCATATAATATTATACTTAGGAAGACCCAAACCAATGGAAATACATATACAATGCAGTATCACGCATACAAGTAATTGCAGTGAATGTGAATCAAACCCACAACCTCTTGTGAGTTAGCAGTTGAACACCTCAGAGGCCATTATTTCATACACCAGCAAAATCATTTTGAAAACAGTTGCTACAGGCTATTAAAATGCCGTAAGGCGAAACTGGTCACATTCAATAATAAAATATTGTGGAAAAGTATAAGTGTTATCAATATGTGTAATTGCTACAGGATTTATTGTGATTTATATTCTTGTGAAGTAACTAACAAAAAATGGTTATGTAGTTATACTATATTTTATAAAAGTAGGCATGAGAGGTATACCAGCATCTCTCTATAACCTGCTGAAAGACCTTAGCTTGTCCAGAAGAACAAGTATCTAAACCTGCACCAGCAGGTTCCTACCAGATTTGGCAGGGCAGGAAGAGAATAGCCCGGACAGACCTGGTACCGGCTCGGTGAATTCATGTATAGCTAAGAATTTCATCCCTTAAATACACAATAGTATTTTTTGCAATTTTTATGCTTGTTTTGGCTATAATTCTATAGCAGAGTCGCTCATATGCTTTCAAGAGTGTACCTGTCTGCTCTAGCTGCAGCCAGATGTGGTTCATTATCAGCAACAACGCGACGCAAACGTTGCAGCAACTGTTGGGCTGAGCATGCTCCTTCGCTCCGTGCAACAACAGTCATGCGGTGATCACGTACACACACTACGCAAAGCAATGGGTACCGTCGTCCACCAACAGATTGAGCAACCCGCCAACCCTCAGCTGTTTCCACTGAACAACCCCAAAAGAGTGCATGTGTGTTGATATACTGAATTACTTCTGGATCTGCCAGGGTAGTCCTGCAAAAAAATAGTTTAGGTTAGAAAAATTGCAGAAAACAAGATATGTACCAAGTATATTTTTAAAGTTATGGATGGGCAAACCAGCAGACATACAACACCCTTTAAAAATTCCATATTATGTTATCAATTACCTGCAGAAATTCTGTGTTTCAGTTGCTGACTCAGAGTGTAAATACACAACGAGGAAACGCAGCTCGTTCTTGGCATCATTGAGGGCCTGCGCATAGGTGCCCTGGTAGAATACTGGATGAGGGTTGAATCGTGACTGATAGCTATTTATAAAACCCACTACGTCACCTAGAGGGTCAGTCACCACTGTGAAATAAATATAAAGTTAGAGCATCTGTTCTAAGACATTACAAACCCTGAAAGTATTTGGCATAGGTTCTTAAGCACAGGAGCTAGATTTGTACCTTTCTTAGATCTAGTATCTACCTCACCTTGTTCATATAATCTAATAAATACAAGAGGTTTACTGTGACATTTAACTCTCAAATTTTGCTTTTACAAATTTATAAAATACAAACATTATAATTTCATACACATATTGTTCCTTTGTGTATCAATTTCACTTTAATAAAAGATACTAAATACCAATAATTGACATTGTATTTAGATATGTTATGCAAAACTGTACAACCAATATTATTTGAAATAATTAAGAGACAGCTGATTGTAAAGAGGTCTAAACATGAAATATTCATTTTAATATACTTACATCGTCTATCATCATTTCTAACGAAGCTTAGTAGTAAATTTAAAACTGATGTTATTGTATTGTAGCACATAGACACAACAAGGTTGACTACATATTGAAATAGGCCTCGCACACCAGCGGGCCCTTCTGACGGCTCATCTGTGAACACTTGCTGTGCTATGTGGTCGTGAACCACAGGAGGGGCGCGTGCTTCTGTCGCGAACACTGAAGGTCTACCCTCTCTTATATTAAGTTGTTCTTGAATAGCCACCTATAAGAATTTAATAATGTGCGTTAGCTCAATCATCAATCATAGGGATGAAAAATAATGCATATGCTTAAATATAGAGATGTAAATGCAATATTCGATTGCATTGTTCAAATGCAAAATATTGACGTTGATATTACCTCTAGATCCCACTGATGCCTCTGTAGAACGTCTCTACATATTGACATATCTTCTATTCCTGTTAAATCTTGAAATTGGAGTATTTTATCGGTTTGATCCTGGGTTAAACCCATAGCATTATCCTCGAGATCCATTGCCCTAGTTATGATAGCCTATTTATATTCTAGAAAAACACCAATGAAAGCTAATGAGGCGCTTGAAAATTCATATACATATACTTATTAATACATATTAACACAAACGTGAGAAAAGAAAAAGCGGAAAAACGAAAATGTTTTGCCTCAAATTGATACTCATTGCCTACACGAGCGACATATCTGATGTCATGTCATCCGGAACCCGAAGACAAGAATAGAGCTGCTAGCTGCACAGATAAACAATTAAAAAAAAGAGTAACTAACCATAAAAGTAAAAAGAATCATCTGCTAAAAAACCTTAGAGTATATATCTTATCTATAGAGCTCGTCTTAGCAAGTATGAACTGCTATCACGGGTGTGAACAGTGCCTAGAATTTTTGACAACTGCAATCAGTAGCAAAACAATATCTGCCAAAGTGATTTCGCAAATAACAGTTTATTTCATTTTGTGGTAATAATGGTGAACTGTGCATTGCCAGGCTCTCAAAACTTTTACCGAAAGAAAAATAAAAAGAATGATAACATTTCTTATCACCCGTGAGTAGTATTATATGACTAATTTATTTGTTTTCATAAAATTTATACGGGTCTTCCAGGGGGATGCGAGAAACGCGGGGCGGGTTACAGCTGACGGCTGTCACCGGCCATTTTTTCTTCTAAATGAATAGTGATGTAGCACATGCACTTTCGGTTACGATAATTTTCCTTTTGTAGTAGAATTTCATTGTAGGTTTATTTTCTTTTATGTAGTATAAAGTATTTACTGCGTATACAAATAAATCTGCTCATTTTACTTTCATATATTATGCACTATTATTTTTGTTAGGTTCACAAAAATACTAAGATGCATAATAATAGATGCATGAGTGAAAGCTAAAAGCTATAAAGAGGCCTGATTGGGAGCCGAATATTCGAAGTTTTATCTGTTCTATCTATTTTAAGCTTGATTTCAAATAAGTAACTAAGAAAGGGCTTTGCAAACTGAATGACGATGCAATACCAGAACTTTATTTTATTTATTTTTATTTTATTTTATTTTATACTTTATTGTTCGCCAAATTACATTTAATTTTATTATATTATATTTCAATTAACCACTGGCCTCTTCCAAAGTGCGTCAAAACTTTATTATGCTTTTCCATACTAATATTATATACGACTCTGTCTGTTGATTATGTTAGATTTGTGGGATTTTAATTTCTATAATTCATTAAATGATACTAATATATTTGTATCTTGGTTTTAATTTTATCCATTCATCCACGCATGTGTCACACTAAATTGACAACATAACCAACTATCGATAATTTTGGTAATATTTACATGAAACGGGATCCAGTTTTTTCTCATAATGGTTTTTGTCCTAATTTAAATTGTCATAACAAGTTAGGCATAATTTTCTTTGTCATAATAATAGTGTGCCATAATTGGTTTTTAGCATACTATGTTATTAAGCATAAATATTGTATATCCTAATGTTTTTATTCATAACTTTGATATGCATAAAGTTGTAAAGCATATTGTTTATTTGTCTAATAGTTATTTGGCAGATTTATTGAGAAAGCCCCTGATTCCGACTTGGATAGATTAGGTTAGAAGGCTAATGCGGGAGCGGAGCGGAGCGAAGCTCCCGCATTAGGCCTTCGTGGTTATTTTTTTTATAACCATGTAGAACTTTATTTAGTCAAATGAACATTCTGGCTTTAAATAGTTATGGTTACGCGTCGTTATGCTTAAGTAAACTTATGCTTTGGGACAGTATGCTTATAAAATATTATGCTTATAATAAATAGGATTAAAAAAATTATGATTAAAAAGTTATGGCAAATGAGTATTATGCGTAAATAATATTAGGACAAGTAACATTATGCAATGTTAAATTATGACATAAAATTGTAGGAATAAAAATAGAGAACCACATGAAACATCACTATAGGCGCTTTATACCACAGACAAAAAACTGCTTACACTCGGCACAATGGACCATAGTGTTAGACTTGCTCTATAGTAAGATATATACTCTAAGTAAAAATCCGTAAAAACCATTTTGTTTAGGTTAAGTACTTGGCTTATGACATGTACTTAGTTATTACTATACCTACTCTTTGGCTATTTGGCTATACCACTGGGACTATACCAGACTATACTAATATCTGTTCTGTGCCACTGGACAGTGTGGGCTGTACTGTACTGTATAGCTATTTATACTACCCTATTTATATATTTCATCTATGGGTACTAGTATCGTAAATAATACCCACCTTCTGTAAACTTTAAAATACTCAAGATCAAGAATAGGCCACGGTAACCACTTTCCATCGGGTGGGCCGTGTGCTTGTCTGTCACCTAAATTGTGTAGAAAAAAAATCTGGGATTGAAGGGAGAATGAAAGAACTATGTAGCGCACGGGTTGGGTGCAACTGCAACCCATACAACCCTATACGGTGGTATGAAGTGAAGATACACAAGGAGGTGACCTAGTTGCACGATCGAGAAGATCAAAGGGAGGCAGCTTGGATGCTTTTTCCCCACGTCGAAAATAATAAATATATTATGCATCACTTGCAAACAAAAATATTTAATTTTTTACATCGAGAAAAATAAACAGAAAAACTTATATTCAAAATTTTTAAGAAAATCCCATTTTCAACGTAATCACTTTTATTTCGCTGCTGTGTATATTGGTAAATTATTTTCGGAATATTAACTTTAAGGGCCTGGGTCTGTTGATACAGAAGGATCTTCATTAGGATCATCATACAAATAGTTTGCCTGCAACAATCATTAGAAATCATTAGAACTACAGAACTAATCATTAGAAATCAGTCTTCTGTGGGTTAATTGTACGAAAACGTATAGACACACGAAGAAAAAGAATTTCATCCGGGTTTCTATTGTACAACAGATTAACTTTTATCATCATTCTAGCGATTGCCGATTGGATCCAAATATTACGCGGCTTTTTGATTTTTACGAGAGCGACTGCCGTCTGACCTCCCAACTTCGAAAGAGCCTCATTCGTGTGTTTAGCAGGTCCAAGAACTAGCAGGCCAAGATGAGTTTGCCCCGAGATTGTTTTTAGGGCCCTGTACATCCTGTTTAAATCTGATTACCTTTTAGGAGGTACAATTTACCTTTAATTCATGCAACTCTGGGGCAGTTCTAAAGATGCTTTCAACGAAATCCTCGTAAGATACGTTTCCTGTGCCAGAAATGTTAGCATCTCGCATTATTTCCAGAGTCTCGGCTTCACTGAACACATCGGCATTATCTTTTACTATGGACCTGATTTCGTCTATCTCCAAAAAGTTCCTTCTTTCTGTATCAAAAACCTATAAATAATACGTAGGTAAGTGTGTTCTATTTTTATGATCAGTGTTATATTGCTTTACTACGTAAGAAGATTATTTTGTTTATACGTAGAATATGCCTACTTGTGCAGTCAAAGTGAACACTTGCTTTGCTCGGAAATACTCGGAATGGTGGATAATTTAAATGGTTACCTTCGTGAATAGCCAACACGTGAAATATGAATTTAATCACCAAATGTAATGGACTCCAAGCACCCTGTTAAATAAGTTCTGTAGTTATGTGTAGGTAGGTACTTAATTTTGTAATGCGGGTTTGTAACAGGTAGATAGGTACCTACTATTTTAAATCTCGGATATAGCCGTATACCTACGAGCTTCTTGTCGTTGTCATTCCGCATTCGCCTCACGTTCGTGTCCACAACTTACCAGATTTGTTGAAGTAGGTACAGTGTTTAATCATTCTTAGAGTTATAATAATTATATTAATTACACTCCTACGTTAATTATTTTTCGTCAAATTATTTACAACTTGGACTAGTGTAGGTACCTACCTGCCACCAGCCAGTGCTCCATGACGTACACAATGACCTACTCCTAAACAGAACTTAATATGAACATAGCATAATTAATTATATTCCTACCTGAAACGCTAGTTTTAATTCGTGTTTCACATCGGGTTCTAGAACCCATAAATTTAAAATATAAATAAATTGTTCTCTTGTTAGTACTCTCGATACTGCCACTTTTAACTTTTCAACTTCCATCATGATCTCGTTATAAGTGGGATAATGATAACTTCTTTTATGAAATCTGTAATAAAACAGAACGAAGAAGTTTTACGATCTTTCTATCGATGAACAAATTTATTATAGTGTAGATACTTCTTATGTTCCAAAAACTCTATAAGTTGTTCGATAGTTACGACGGAAACCGGCTCTCCCACATCCATTATTATTAGAGGCTTGGCATTTTCATCAAACCATTTCAATGTTTCTCCCAGTTGCTCTTCTGTGAATCGTGGAGTAATTTTACTTAGAGGATTGAAGATATCAAACACTGACATTTTGTATTTATTAAATTTAAAAATCAGTCGCCTACAAAACTTTATCACTGAATATGACAAACAACACGCATTTGTAATATCATGTCATTATAATAATATGACAAGTGTTATTTATTATGTGTTTTATGTATGCCAGTAAGTAATCAATATAAATGAGATAGAGATATCAGTTGTGACTTCTCGTGTTGGTTTCAAATCTCCGTAAGAAGCCTTTTGTAAAGGTTCCACCACTTTACTGAGGCAGCAATCATCATCATCGTCATCATCATCATCAACTCACCATCATCATTATCATCAACATCCTCATCCTCATGATCATCTAAGGCAGCATGGTCATAGAACCTTAGCCTGTTTCTAAAGGAACAAATACAATGACCCCAATTCTGTCTTGTCACAAGCTAACTAAAATAAGCTTAGAGTATATCTAAGAAAATAAGCTAAAAATCTCTAAATGTCAGTTTAGTCCTGTCAAAATGTAATTTCGTATTCTGAGAACACACAACTAACTTAAAATTAGCTTGACACAACTAAAATTAGAGAAAGTACTCAACTGTCATTTTTGGTTAAACGGTATTCTGTTGTACGTATATGGGCGTTTACCAAAAAAAATGACCGTCGCGTTATGGAATTCCACCCAGGAGAAAAAAAATACATAGAGAAATCTAGTAGATTACGTCGCGTGGTGGACGTGACGTTTGATGCCGGTACATAACCAAAATCCAAAAAAAGTTGTTGTTTTAATACATATTTAATAAATAAGAGCATTGAATCGCTTTCTATAAAACAAACGCAATAAGTTTTATTAAACTGTAAGGCAAAGATATCCATACTTACCAATAAAAACAAGGTTCGTAGTGGAACATAAAAGTAGCCCAGCGTGACGCACAACCAGTCACTACATGACTTTCCATAGACTTTCTGAAGCTATGCCGCTAAAAAAATTAAAATGGCGCGTGTTTTATAGTGTTAAATGTTGCCATTCATAAAAATTGACAAAGTTAGTAGAAATTTGTCGTAAAAACTCATTTTATAGTCGTAGCGTTCCGGAATTTTTCCACAGACATCATTTTTTGACCCACGTCAAAACACGTATTTTTTTATAGTTTGATCTCTAAATCTATGCCAACAAGCTATAAAATGACATTTGGTTGATATAATCTTTCTGAAAAACACAATAGTTCATAACCTAGAGACAGTTAACTTATAAAAATCACGTACCGAAGTTTGGAAAAGTATGGTGGGACACTATAAAAATCACTACTTTTTCATTTTATTTTATCAAAATTTATGTGAAATTATTATATTTTTTGGTTTTTACTTATGTAAATTATTAGCTTTGAATGCGTTTTATAATGTACAATGTTAAAGGAACTAGCTTTTCATATCAATAGTTCACAAAATTTAGTTACAAGTCGTAGGACATGCCATTATTCGAGTGGTCATTTTTTTTGGTAAACGCCCATATGCACTAAAATAAGAAATGTCAAACTAAAATTAGACATCATCTAAAATAATGCCAATTGTCGTTCTATATACGCTTAAAGCCTTTATAAAGCTCTATAAATCGTCGATTGATTTGGATTTTATAAATAACTAGCGGACCCCGCGAACTTGCCAGGTACGTGGACCGAGAAAAACTGTATTTGCTTGGTTAAGACTGAGAAATATCACAGTTTGTTTATTATTTGATCAATAATATGCACTAATTATCATTTGTCGGCATTCTAAAGACTTATTAAGATAAGTTTTTACAGATTTTATGAAAATCTTTATCGTTCATTCTTAATTTTTTAATAGTTGTAACACTCGTTTTAGCGACGTCATATTCAAATTTAGTGCTGTCTTGTGCTTAGCAAACACTAAATTTAGTTTGACATAACAACAGAATACGGTTAGAAATGTCAATCGCTTATCTAAAATAAGAAAATTTTAGAGAAATTTAGTTTAGAGATGGTAACGTCAGAATTGGGGTCAATATAAAAAAAAGGAACAAATAAAATAAAAAAAGGAACAGTCAACTGACATGACTGACAACTTACAGATGACAGATGACAGTACAAGTCAGATTAGTTTGATTTGACAGCTGAGTTGTTTGTGGAGCTGAGATGAGACTGCTGAGAGTGAGGCGCCGAGCTCAATATTAATTATTTCAGTTTTCTTCAGGTTTCAGTCAGTAATTTTGTTACGTATTAAGTTGTTACTTTGGTACTCTTTTATCGACTGTGGTTTTCTGCTTGTGTCTAAGTAACAATATGTGTTATTGTTTATTGTATTCAAATCTTTTGTGTCTTTAATGGTTAGTGCCACAAGCCTAAAAGTTGAAGTTATTGCAGAGGTGGTTTAATTGCAGCATAATGTTTGAATCGGATGACTTCGACCAGGTAACAGGGATCAATAGCCAACTTCGATGTTATTATCAACAAACTATACTCCATTCGGTTAGGTACTTAACTAAACGTAAACAATCTTGATGGGTCTATTTAGTATGTTTTATTTCAAAACTCAGGTTGTAGATATTTTTCTGTTTAGAAATTTATGTTGAAGATTAAAAAGCGAAATCGAATCACTAGTTAGACAGCCTAGTTTATTTGTTTTATATGTTTTTATAAAAAGTCACTGCAAGATAATAGTTATGTACCTAACCAAGTTTTATTTATTTCAGAATAAATACAATATTAAAATTTCAAACAGTTTTTACACAATTGATTTGCGCTTAATATTTATCCTGTGTGCCCTTTGGCAAAGGCCTCACACTACAATCGTAACAACTCAACTAGAACTAACATTTACAGTGAACTCTATATTTCAGGTATTATCGCAGTTTGAATTCCCCGAGGATTTTAGTAATCCAAAGTCAGGAAAAGATGCACCTGGGTCTGAAAATCATGATTTTGATAAGAATGTTTTAAAAGATATTCCTGAAAAAAATATTCTCAAGAGCCAAGATGAAAATATGTCAAGTGAACATAATAAAACAACAAAAATAGAAACCATACATACTAATAATGTTCATGGTGAAAAGAAAATTATGAAAGAGGTTGTATCACCAAAACACATGAAAAGAAAAATGATTCATTCTTACTTTGATCACAAAAGTAAAAGAAAATTCCCAGGCCCAGCTGGACTTTTGAACAGTGGGCTTGAAGACAACAGAGACGAAACTATATGTCAAATGGAATTACTATCACAGGTTAGACATTGTATTGTTATTATACCCTCATCTATTATTCCCTCAATCCGTAGGAACCTTATCCTGTAGCGAAAAGTAGTGTACCTATGTGTTGTTCTAGACTAAAATTTATCTTATAGTACCTACTAGGATAGGATTAGTACAATTGGCTCTTAAGGGAATTCAGCAAAAATTGATATTGTTATTAAAGTGAACTAAACTGTATCACAAAATTTTTATTCTATAAAATGTCATTTTGAGTAGATATATTGAAGGTTCAAAACTTAATCTTACTACTAAGGTTTTAAGAGTAAATCAAAGTAAACGGCTTTATTGATTTAAATTGTATTATTGTCCGAACTAAAAATGTGTACCAAATATCAGACGAATCAGTCAAAAGAAGGGGGGAAAACCAAGGCATTAAGATCATTTTGAGTACTTTGCTTGTTAAGGTTGATTTGATGCTGACTGTACAACATGGAAGAACACAGTTTACTTGAATGCATTTCCATGCATTCCTTTTTCATGAAAGGGTCTGAAGCAGATCGCAACTCGTCATACATTCTCAACTCGTCCCATTCGCATCTTGTCCCATTCTCAATTCGTCCCGTTCGCAACCTGTCCCGTTCGCAACTTGTCCCGTTTCGCAACTCGTCCTATTCGCAACACATCTTATTCTTTTTTACACATCAATAAAGATTACCATGATTACCTATTAATTTGAACGAATGCCATAACCTAGGGGGTCAGTGAACCAATATTTGGGTTATAAAAAAATAGACACTGCCCACTCCGACTCGGATAGGTTAGGTTAGAAGGCTAAGGCGGGAGCCGAGCTCCCGCATTGCCCTTCGTGGTTATTTTTTTTATAACAACATGTTTATTTACGTAATTAAGTTGAACTCAAAATGTGAATTAAAAAATATTATATTAACTAAATATTTGAAGCTATAAAATAAAATCCTTGTATGGGGTGGTTATAAAAAAAATAACCACGAAGACTAAGGCGGGAGCTCCGCTTCGCTCCACTCCCGCCTTAGCCTTCTAACCTAACCTATACAAGTCGGGACGGGCGGTGTCCACCCCACGCAATTATGTGAGTCGCCCAATACACGAATCGTCCATTATATGAATCGTTCATTATAGAATCGTCCATTATATGAATGGACATTATAGCAATTAAACTTATTTCAATGAAACTTATGTGAATGAACCATCCTTATACGAGTCGAACTTATGCGAAATTAACTTATGCGAATTGATACGTAACCCGAGCCAAAAACGCTACAAATAGAGAATGGGACGAGTTGCGAAAATAAACAGAGAATTGGACGAGTTGCGCATGGGACGAGTCGCGAACGGGACGATTTGAGAATGGGACAAGTTGCGAATGGGATAAACAGCTATTTGGACGAGTTGCGAATGGGACGATCTGCTTCAGACCCTCATGAAATTCTGTCTAAAATAGCCAAGATATACAAAACGGTTTATTTTCTTCATCATCATCCTACAATCATATTATTTACATATTACAAGTTATTTACAGATAAAAAAAAACTAAATTAGTAAATAAAAATATTTACAAGATTGAAAAAAAAAGAAAAGAAGAAGGGGGGTCAAGGGCAGGGGTCAATGTACAGTAAGCTACAGAGAAAAGGGACCCCCCTTGTTGATGATATGAAAGCATGAGGGGGTCTGTTTTCTCTGACGCTGACTGTACAATGTATTTTATATCTAGAAATGTTTTGTTTGCAGGATGTTGATTTTACTCAAAACAATTTAAGAGGGGACTTATTTGAGTCGCCACTTTGGACGAGATTACTGGATGATTTACAACATTGGAACTTAAGAAATGTAGATTCAATAAAGAATATCAAACAGCAGGCAATTGCAGGCAGCTTGAGAAGAAGAAAGGCTCACACAATCACAGCATTTGTGGAAGCGGTTGATCGATCTGTTTCAGATCCTCTAATTATAATGAGGGATACAACTGGTAAGTAATTCATTGTTCATTAATCATACAATTGCTCATTTATCATACTTTTAAGAGGCTTATATTTAATTTCAAGACTTGGATGATTAAAGCAAATTGTGAAAATCCTGTCAAAATCGTGCTAGCCATTTTGGAGACTTAGCAAGTCTATAATCTTCCCATGGTTAGGCCAATTTTTATAGCTTTTTCACTCAGAAAGCTGACATTTTTAAAGGATAACTTTCATAACTTTCATTAAAATCAAATTAGGGATCTGTACAACAACAATAAAACCCATGAAATTGGGAACAAAATAAGTTCCTAACCAACCTCATGTTGTGTTTCTGATGGTAAGTAGGGTAGCCAGAGCTCACTGGAGAGGTTTTGTGCTGTCAGTGGGAAGACCAAAGGCTTTGACCTACTTATCTTTTGGGCTGATGGTACAGAATCTGACACCCCTGGCGTTGCACTCGCCCATAGTCCATGATAACCTCTTACCATCAGGAGGGCCGTATGCTTGTCTGTGACCTAAGTAGTATAAAAAAATAATCCATGTGGATGAAATCACACAGCAGTTAGCATGCTTGGAAATTCAATTATTTCAAAATGATTTTTTTTTCAGGCAACATAAAAGGCACACTCCACAGAGATGCTTGGTCAGCATTCTCCCAATACATAGCTTCAGAATATTGTGCATTAATATTATGGAAACCCACAATACTCACAACTGGTGCTGCTTTCAAAAAACACTACCTCAATATAACACTAAGTAATATATTAGCTGTATATAGTTCTACAGTATTGAACAATGAAGAGGAGAATAAACCTTTGCCTGATGGTTATTCTGTAGTTTATGAAAGTGATTATACTGTGATAAAAACTGAGAATAGTGTACAGAATATAGGTAAGAACACATAGATAAGTTATGAACTTACATTGATTTTAGGTTTTAATATTTATTATAGAGATGATTACACACAAAGCATATACAGAGAGGAGGTGTAATCAGGCCCTCGATTCTGCTAAAGCTAAACCACTCATGCCACTGTCACTGCAAGAAATTTCCATTTAATTTTAGCCTTTAAAGTAATGCAGTTGAAGTTTAAAATTAAATGGCTCTATTTAGAGCGAATGAGAGAGTGTAAAGAAACTTTTTAATTTAATTTTGGACTTACACCCGTATTCACAAACAATACTTCGCTATGCGTACTACTAAAACTGTGCAAAGAACGACAAATTCTCAGTGTGTTCGTTTTGGCAAGCCTTTTTATTCATAGACAATACTTAAGTAATACTTCATTGAGGGAACGCACTGCGTAAGATACTGCTCCGTGATGTTTGTGAATTAATTTTACCAGCCCTATGCGCTCGAGCACACTATGAGACCTCACAGTGTTGTTTGTGAATACGGGTGTTAGAGTCTGTAGCAATAAAGTCTAAATTTTAATGCAAAGCAGTCTCTGTGGTATGACAATGGTTTTGCTTTAGTAGAATCGACGCCCAGATTTCTTTAAAATAATATGTGTGTGGGTTTTGTGAAGAGGCCTTAGTAGATCCTGCTAATCACGCTTCTTCTTTAATACTCTAACTATTCAGTTCATCCTAAAGGTATGATTCCGTAGCCGTAGTCATCTCACACTAATGGTCAGTAAATGTAAAAGCTACAAAAAAGTATTTCTATCTTGAAGGCGAGTATAATATTATATTCGGAGAGGATGCCGACGCCGACAGTACACTGATTATGGCGTAATGGCCCTAAGGGGATGTCCATTAATCACGTGATAGCAATTTTTTAATCTCCCCTCCGCCATGGTGATCCGTGGTGAGGTTTTAAACTACCTCTCCCCCCCCCCCAGCCAAAATCATGTGTATTATTTAATGCTAGAAAAATTTGTATGAGAAAATAAAATACACGTGACATCCAAATATACCCACCCCTCCCTCCCTCCCCCTGGTGATATTTCGTAATTTTTTCCGGATCCCCTCCCCCTTCTATGGAGCCTCACGTGATTAATGAACATCCCCTAATACTGTGATGACTTCAGGGTAGGCCCGCGTCACAATGCACACTCATTTCGACCACCTCCTCTCTGTGTATGCTCTTTACCCGCGTTAGGGAAGATTGGTTTGAGTTAATGACTAATTGCTTTACTTGATTTGTTGCAGGTACAAACAGTACATTAAACAGTGAACTTGAAAATGATTCAAATGATTTGTTAGATGGATTAGATAGTATATTTTCGGATGACATATTTTAATGAAACTTCAAGAGTATTTTTTTTATATTCTACTGAATATTAATAATTTTGAAGAGTAATTTGAGTATTTTTTTATTAAAGTCATGTGATTATACCATTTGTTCGTTTTAATAACTAAGGCCCCACGACAAACCAGGCGAGGCGTAGATAACAATTAAAACTAAAACTTTAAACTGTATGCCATGCGGCTGAAAATAACTTAATAAATTCTGTCTCTTCGCCACGTGTCGTTCATTTTGAGCTGGACTTAAGAACCCCTTAAGCATTAAGGCCCGTATTCTAGAATGCCACTCAGCTGAATCGCGATTTACCTGAGGCAAGATTGTATGCACAGATTCCACAGATTTGACAGGCTGTCAGACAGATTGTCTATAGTTCTATACAACCTGTCCCCAGGTAAATCTAGAATATGGGCCTAAGACTATGTCCAAGTACACCCAAGGTCTAATATGAAGCGTTTTTTGGTATAAGTGAAAAATCAACAAATAGGCAAGCAACATAAATAACAAAACAATATTTTTTTAAATATTTATTCATTTTGACTTAACCTTTATATGACGTGTAACAATATGCTTAGAAAGTGTAGCTGGATGGAAATATGTGCTAGGGCACATTTTGCATTTAAAAACTTCTCTACTTTTTTTCTTTGGTTTATCGGTGTCGGGTTCTTCTTTCGGTGGTTCCTTATCTTTTTTTGACTCCAATTTCTGTTGATGAAGCCCTAAATGAGTTTTCACATGTCTTACGCACGCGTAGAGTTTTGTGAATTGCACCTGTAAAATGTAAATAAAAATGAAACCCCGAACAACTTCCGAGTGTAACTTCCGAACGACTGCATCAAATTGGATAATTTCTTTTTTTTATTGTGTTTGTTATTGCCAGGACAAGGTTTGTGTAAAAAAAAAAACAATATGCAGCGAGAACAGAATCTAAATTCCACACGGGGGCAAGGACTTGAACCGACTAAAACCGCCCTCTCGGGTCGCTAATGTGATCTGTTCCACCTCTAGCAGTATAGTTTCATTTCAGTTTTCGGTATGAAATTCATAGGGAAAAGCCATACCCCTCACAAATATTGGCTAAACCACGGTAACAGAGCCCTCGGTGCCTAAGAAGATAATATGTGAATATACAAATTTACTTACTTCGCATTGTGTACACTTGTAAAGTTTCTCCTTCTCAGTCTTTATAATGGCGTAAGCGTCAACCATATCTACCTTATCGGTATCTATGGTCAATATTTCATCTACCTCCAAACAGTCATTCTGAAAGATTTCATAGTATATTGGTATATTATTCATCAGCCCCAGCCTGATAATGGTATTTTGGACCTAAATTGCGAGACAAACGAGGCCCTGTTGTGCTAGGATTGTTTTGTAATAATCTATGCATTAATCTATGTGAATTTGAGCTCGTCCATCTCAATAGCACACCGTGCTATCTTCAAAAGACACCAAAGAAACATGTACTGCGTGTAACGAGCACATTTTAGGTACAAGATAATGGACTTCGGTACAAGATCCCGAGCAATAGTTAGATAGATTGGATGCGCTGGATCAGATGCTATGGCACACATTCTCCGACGCCTAATTATCATAATAAATTGCTAATGGGATGGACCAAAAGTCTTAAAATACATATTAAAAAAATCAGGATAATGCCAACTAGACAAAGTTAAAAAAAATCATTGAAATCGGTTAAATTTTATACCTCCTGATGTTCCCTCAAAGCTTCTTCAGATTTAAATAAAGTGGCACATGCACTGCACGCAAATACGGGGTTTGGATGCCGCTTCTTAACGTCAAACATCTGGTTCATTGACAGTTCTGTAAACAAACCATATTTGAGTCAAAATTCAAGCTTTCTCTGTTTAGCCTAGAGAATTGCATGTAGTATTTTTTCGAGCGGAAATCCCTACGAATATCCATCGTTGTCGGATAGCAGGGGTGGTTATGTCGGACTCGAACCGATTAAAACCGTACACTGTCTCGGGTCTATGGCGTTAGGTGGCTCAATAAGGCAATTCCATCTCACCCCGGCTGACCCTGGGCCATCTCCGACTTTGAGAGGTCCACCTCGAGAGTGGGAAGCACGGTGTCACGTGCCTGTTGCGGGCTCGGTGGACCATCCGAGTTCTGAATCTCTCCCGCATGGAAGAGCTCTCGCTTTTAGATCCCATGGTGGAGTTCCGGCAAGGGGATTCACCGCTTCGAAACCTTCATGAGTATTTTATTTTAGACAACATACAACAACTGCCAATGCACGCAGCAGATGCGCGTAATTCATTGCGGCTTCTCAATGGTCGCCTTCATCTATATCGGAGTTTAACAAGTAATGGTACGGTGTATCTGCTGCATGCGTCTGTCGTTGTCGTATGCGGTAGGCTTCGGAATCATACCTTCAATGGCGAAGGGTTAACTATAGCCCATCTACACATAAGCTCCTATAAGTGAAGGTAAGACACGACGGTATTTCTGTTCCAATCGAGCAGTCCGACTGGGAAGTACCTCCGCTCTACAGAATACCGCGGATATAATAACCTCGTGTTGTGTTTCCGGCGGTGAGTAGGGTAGCCAGAGCTCACTGGAGAGGTTTTGTGCTGTCAGTGGGAAGACCAAAGGCAAAGCTTGTCCTGCTTGTCTTCTTCGCTGACGTCACAAAAACTATCTGTTCTTAAAGGGTCGGCAGCACGAGTGTGACGTGACTCCCATGGTGTTGCAGTCGTCCATAGGCCACGGTAACCACTTTAAATCAGGGTATAAAAAAGTGAAAAAGAAAGTACGCTTCACACTTACGCCTTTTGTTTGAAGTAACGGAGACCCGAACAATACCGTCGGGGCCTTTCGCTTCAGTAATATGGATGTGGTATAATGTACACGTCTCATTTTCATGGTCGATACATTCCAGATGCTCGTCTTCACCGGTCATCGCTTCTTCTGTAATTTATTTGTTTTTAATTTGTTAATAAAAAAAAAACCATAGACAAAATAAGACCGATTTCTACGTGCTACAAAGTCGGTGATTTATTGTTGTATGTATTTTCGGAAAAAGAAATAAAAAATAAAACGGATTTTATTGCAATCATGTATGTATGCGTCGGACGTCGTATTTATTTATTTATTTATTTTATTTTATACTTTATTGTACACCATTTAAAATACATAATTGAAAATTAGGACTACCGTAAGAAAACCGAAGTGACTTCTTTTTTTGTGCAAAAATCCCCTTGGATCCCCCAACCCCAACGAGTCTGACATAACCGCCGGGTGACGGGGGCACCCGGTGGCTATGTCAGACTTGAAGTGACTAAACTGCATGCCGTTTTGGGTCTTCGGATGTAATACATGCTGTCCGTTAACAAAGGTTAATTTAACAAAACATACATTTATGGAATGCCAACCTGATTTTGTTTTAATATTCAGCAATAAATCGGGCACGTGCTCGAAAGTTGCAGATGAATCTTCTTTCTCTGTCACGCGACCTGTCACGAGAACCACGTTACTTCTGCTGGATTTGGCGCCTAAATCTTCTTTATTGTTCTTTGACTGTATATAAAGACAAATAGAGGTAATTATATAAAGGCAATAGAGTGAATAGACTTTTTTACCACATTAGCTGTTAACCGGTTAACACATGCTATTTTTTTAAATAGAATATTAAAACCGAAATTACTAGTATTCCCTCTAACCCCTCCAGCTAAGCTAAATTGATTGTGTTATTTAACGGATGCCTCTCTGGCGCAGGTTTTGGGAAGAAGATAAAGGGTTGGTGGGTCAGCGGAAGTCTTGAAAAAAGTAGAAAAGTGGAACTAGACCTCCAAAGTTCAATTCCGGCTGAAAGAGCAGCGGCAAAATATCGCAAACCATTTTGAATCTTATCTACGGGAGAAAAAGTTTGTAGTCATTTGAAAGAAAGGATGGGGTAGCGCGGAGTCGCGATGTGTGATGCAAATTGTGGCCGCTACCGACCGTTGCCGACCGCTCCTCTTTCAGTGGGAATTGACCCTAACACTGCAATGATTATATTGTCGCTAGGTATATTTTTGTTCCGACGTAATAGGGGATGACAACAGTCTTTATTAAACGATATCCGCTTACCACCATCTACGTAAAAAAAATTGTCTTACCTTTGTAATAACTAAATTATGACCAATCAGAGACTTTCTTATGTCGGGTACTTTGAGCAGCTGGCTTACGACGCTGCGGGCCGAAGAGAAGTCCTCCTCGTTCGTTTTGGTCTGAGGCGTAAGGCGCACCGCCTGTTGTATGAGACTCACTAGTTCCGTCTCACTCATACCGCTATTATTATCTGAAATACACTAAATAACGTCAATTTATATTAGCTGTTGCGTGCGGCACCACCCGCATGGAATTACGATCCCATTCCTACGACCTACATAAACCTTCCTCTCGAATCACTTCTTCATCCTAGCGTTAATTCCCAGTCGCATCCGAAGCTTTCAGCTCGGAGTTTGGGGTCCGTTTTACCAGTCTTAACTACGGATTTGGCTAGACCTCGATAAATTCCATGAACCGATTGCTATCTGACCTCCACAACCCAATGGTTTCGAATGGATCGAAGCTTTGCAGCTAGGTCGTTTTTTTTTTTGGAAGCCTCCTTTTGCAAGCCGGCAGGTATCGGGTTACAGGGACACCTCGCCACTGGCAGCTAGTAACAAATAAATACTTACTATACTGTTGATTTTCCGCAGCTTTAGCCACAAGTATATTTTCGGTTGTCTCCACATCCGGCGCAACTGGTTTTGTAACATTACTTTTGTTGGTTAATCTTTTCACAACTTTAGCTACCAACCTTTTTCCATTAACAGTTTTGCCAAGTACAATTTTTTCTGGAATATCTAAAAAACAAATGCGAAGTATAAAGAACGGAACTAAAAAAATAAGCATTACGCCTCCAAGTACTAGAAGTGTTGTAGATATTTATTCGCATTTAATATACATAGTATTTTTAGGAAAGGAATTTTTACACCTACTACTACTACTTCCATTGGAAACACCATTGACCGGATGGGTGATCAGCCCTTCTGAGTTGACCATTTCGCCCATTTCCTCTAAATGACGACTGCTATGTATTCGTATGGCAACCGCGACCGAAGGCTGAGCGTGCCCTGGCACAGCCAGACCAATGCAAATACCCAAAATAATATTTGTGCATACTAATATTTGCTGAGCGTAGATCGAACCCGCCCCTAGTGCGTAGCGGCCGCGTTCACAACCGCCACGCCACAGAGGCTGGCAACAGAACAGGCCCTCGATTTAAAGTATAACTATTGTTGTACCACAGTCACAGCAAAAATTGGCATTCAATTTTAGACTTTATTGCTATAGAATTGAAGTTTCAAAATTAAATTACTTTTTGTTGAGTGAAGGAAGGTGAAATAAATCTCTTTTCGATTTTAAGTCTATAGCAATAAGGTCTAAAATTTTGGGCCACTTTATGCAGTGACTGTGGTACGACAGTGGTTTTGTTTTAGCAGAATCAAGGGCCAGGCCCTCGATTCTGCTAAAGCAAAACCACTGTCGTGTCATAGTCAAATTGGCATTAAATTTTAGACTTTATTGCTATAGAAGTAAAGCCCAAAATTAAATGACAATATTTTTATTACACGCTTTCGTTCACTCTACAAAAAGCTATTTAATTTTAAACTTTAATTGCATTACCTTAAAGGCTAAAATCAAATGGAATTTTCTCGCAGTCTCTGTGGTGTGACAGTGGTTGTGCTTTAGTAGAATCGAGGACCAGGGCCCCGCCATTGAAGGCGACTCTCCTGCATTCTATCCACCGGATTTATAACAACAGCATTTTCATGAGATAATAAAAATTATCATACCTTTAAAATTAAGTTTAGTTTTTATTTTAATAGAATTTGTGCCCTTCACGGATTCTTGTTTAATTATTGCTATCTCATTTATGTTATTCTGAAACTCAGTTTCGTGGTTATTATCAGATATGTCCATCTGTTCAACATTGTTCAAAGTTGCTCCTGCATTTTCTGAAACCAGTTATTAGGAACCAGTTATTAAGAAAATAAAGCCTAATGCCCTTTGCATTAGTCTTTATTTTCCTAATAAAAAA